>OW121695.1:11382932-13830889 GCA_933228735.2 Amblyteles armatorius | reverse complement strand
AAAAAAAAAAAAAAAAAAAAAAAAAAAAAAAAAAAAAAAAAAAAAAAAAAAAAAAAAAAAAAAAAAAAAAAAAAAAAAAAAAAAAAAAAAAAAAAAAAAAAAAAAAAAAAAAAAAAAAAAAAAAAAAAAAAAAAAAAAAAAAAAAAAAAAAAAAAAAAAAAAAAAAAAAAAAAAAAAAAAAAAAAAAAAAAAAAAAAAAAAAAAAAAAAAAAAAAAAAAAAAAAAAAAAAAAAAAAAAAAAAAAAAAAAAAAAAAAAAAAAAAAAAAAAAAAAAAAAAAAAAAAAAAAAAAAAAAAAAAAAAAAAAAAAAAAAAAAAAAAAAAAAAAAAAAAAAAAAAAAAAAAAAAAAAAAAAAAAAAAAAAAAAAAAAAAAAAAAAAAAAAAAAAAAAAAAAAAAAAAAAAAAAAAAAAAAAAAAAAAAAAAAAAAAAAAAAAAAAAAAAAAAAAAAAAAAAAAAAAAAAAAAAAAAAAAAAAAAAAAAAAAAAAAAAAAAAAAAAAAAAAAAAAAAAAAAAAAAAAAAAAAAAAAAAAAAAAAAAAAAAAAAAAAAAAAAAAAAAAAAAAAAAAAAAAAAAAAAAAAAAAAAAAAAAAAAAAAAAAAAAAAAAAAAAAAAAAAAAAAAAAAAAAAACCGCGCTGAGGAGGGCGCCGCAAAGGTTGCGGCGGCTGCTGCCGCTGTCTTCGCTGTCGGAGCTGTCGTCGCTGTCGTCGCTGTCGGCGCTTTCGTCGCTGTCGGCGCTGTCGTCGCTGTCGGCGCTGTCGTCGCTGTCGTCGCTGTCGTCGCTGTCGGCGCTGTCGTCGCTGTCGTCGCTGTCGTCGCTGTCGTCGCTGTGGGCGCTGTCGTCGCTGTGGGCGCTGTCGTCGCTGTGGGCGCTGTCGTCGCTGTGGGCGCTGTCGTCGCTGTGGGCGCTGCCGACGCTGTGGGCGCTGCCGACGCTGTGGGCGCTGCCGACGCTGTGGGCGCTGCCGACGCTGTGGGCGCTGCCGACGCTGTGGGCGCTGCCGACGCTGTGGGCGCTGCCGACGCTGTGGGCGCTGCCGTCGCTGCCGTCGCTGCCGTCGCTGCCGTCGCTGCCGTCGCTGCCGTCGCTGCCGTCGCTGCCGTCGCTGCCGTCGCTGCCGTCGCTGCCGTCGCTGCCGTCGCTGCCGTCGCTGCCGTCGCTGCCGTCGCTGCCGTCGCTGCCGTCGCTGCCGTCGCTGCCGTCGCTGCCGTCGCTGCCGTCGCTGCCGTCGCTGCCGTCGCTGCCGTCGCTGCCGTCGCTGCCGTCGCTGCCGTCGCTGCCGTCGCTGCCGTCGCTGCCGTCGCTGCCGTCGCTGCCGTCGCTGCCGTCGCTGCCGTCGCTGCCGTCGCTGCCGTCGCTGCCGTCGCTGCCGTCGCTGCCGTCGCTGCCGTCGCTGCCGTCGCTGCCGTCGCTGCCGTCGCTGCCGTCGCTGCCGTCGCTGCCGTCGCTGCCGTCGCTGCCGTCGCTGCCGTCGCTGCCGTCGCTGCCGTCGCTGCCGTCGCTGCCGTCGCTGCGGTTTCTTTTCATAGAAAAAAAAACAAACAGTGAGCTGGCATCGTCGTACAGTAATCCAAGAGCCGCTGCAGCAAGAAGTCCCGCGACGGTTGGCGGTTGGATCTGTATGCACTGGAAGAGCAGAGTTTTGACGTCGTCGACCTCCTGAAACATGTAAGCCATCGCTGCCATGGCGCAGAGAACGTGGGCCTTGTTGGAACCGGCGTCAGCGAGCCAATTCAGAGTCGCTTCGTAAGCTGCGTAAGATTCCTCGAAGCGATTGGCTACAATAAATAAAACATCACGAATAAAAATATTTCGACCTATTTTGTGATGACGTTGAGACACATCCATTTTTTAAGAGTGCGAACGATATGATACTGTTGAAAACGATACTAATGTGTCGGGCTCAACCGATTGTTTGACCGTCTCTGTTGTGTCGTCATATGTTTGAGCATGGTTGAAGACGGATTCCATCATATACAATATCAAATGTAATAATAATATATTACAGTCAAAGTATAATTGAGATGGGTTTTCTCGTTAAGAAATTATATTTATCAAAACAATCTTTAAAAAATAATAATAATGAAAAAAGTAAATGATACAACCCCCATGAAAATTTATGTAGGTGAAATATATGCAGAAAGTCTATTCCCAATGTATACAATTTATAAGCTGCATATATTTTAGATATATGCCGTATATCTGACATATATGTCAAATATATGTCGAATAACCTACATTTTGGCGGCTTAATATATGATAGATATACGCTCATTGAGATATATGCGAAATATATGTATGATATGTGCATCAAATACGCTTTATTATATTTAAAATATCCACGGTTTCATATGTACATATATGCGACATATATATTGCATGCATCGGTTGGTAAATATGCCACTTGAAAACAATGGCGAAGGTTTTAATTCGATATCTCGAAATTTTGAAAATGGAAAAATGATAAGGGGTGACCCTTACAATTTTTCGACAAAAATGGTATTTGTTCAAAAAAATTTTTTAGAATTTTTTCTTTACTGAAATCGGTTGGTAAATATGCCACTTGAAAACAATGGCGAAGGTTTTAATTCGATATCTCGAAATTTTGAAAATGGAATTTATAAACTATACAACACGTATAATTAAGATATATTTTAACAGTAAATAGTATGTATTGAACATATATCGAGTATATATTTCCGACATATATGCATCGTATATATCAATTACATAACACTTACTTTCAAAATATATTAAAATATATTGAAGATATATGCAACATATATTTATGACATATATATAAGATATATACCATTTAATAAACATTTTGGCGAAATATATCAAATATATGTCAGATATATTTTTCTCCTATATTTGACATACATATATTTCCATACGGGAAGGCAAGTAGTGTTATGCATATCTTTAAAAAAGTAAAAACATTGCAGTGGTTAGGACCCTACGTCGTGGCCGCAGTAACCCAGGTTCTAATCCTGGTCACGGCAATGTGCAAACATTGTTACGGTGGAACCTTTTTTTTTGCTCTAGAACGCCAGATCGGCGGAATATCGGGTACGGAAGTTTTATAGGAAGTGACCGTTTCCGTAATTGAGCGCGTTGTTTATCCTATCCTCGTCATTGATCGCTGCGGAGACTTCATACGGGAAAACGTCAGTTTCGGTTTTGAACATCTCAGTTTTCAATCGGAAATGACGTCATACTCGAAAAAATTTAATTTTTTGAACCGGAACGACGTATGTTCGGTATGACAGCATTTCCGGACGAAGACAAATTTACAAACTGGCAGAGACGTTACAGACTTTTTGTTTTTTTTTTTCTCTCAAATTCATCTCGAATGTAGCCAGCGACAGAAGTGAATCAATTAAGGAACACACGATTTCTGTGCACGTAGTAATTTTAATGATCCTGAGTGACGCGGTGCTACCCTTTTTCGCCTAACGTAATCACGAACAGGAGATTCCACACACGTGAAATCGAAACTATCGTATATATATATCATTTCACCATACGTATCGACATCCGTATGTGCGCGCTAAATGACGAAATTCGCCGGGACGGCTTGTGTAGAAGAACGAATCGCGTTGTGCTCTACGTGTGTAATACACGACGTGGATACTGGGAAAGTACGCGCTGACGTCACATCTCCGAACTGTAACACCCTGCACGCTTGGAGAGAAAAATCCTCCCGCTATGTTTTCCCCAACCGACCGTTCGCGAGATTCTTATTCGCTCGGATATCACGCCTCATCGTCGCTGTGATCACTCTTAAGGGAAATATTTAAGAGACGATACGAAAGTTCTTTTCCATTCGATATTTACGAACAAATTACATCTTAACTTCTTTTCCATTGACTTTCGGAACACTGAGAATCTAATGAAACAATGATTAAAATTATTATTATGTGTAAAGTTACAACTAATTCGGTTGATTCTTATCGAAGCATCGAGAAAAAGGCGAATACAAACATATATGCCGAGGTCTTTCACGAATATGATTCCGAGAATCCTCAAAACATTTCTACTCTCGCAAGACTGAAAGTGAGTAGGACATCCTCGCTATTCGGGACTTCCCAAGCAGCGACGACGAGGACGGTCAAAAGTTCTTCTTACCGCTGATTTTGTGCCCTGAGGCCGAGTACCATGTTAGCCAAAAGTAGTCGGCGATCATCGCGCCAAGGAAGAGAACCAAAGTGGGGCTGAGAGTGGGGATAGATCGCGAGCGTTTATCCGCGGAGTAGGGATGCTCGGGCGTATAGAGGATCGCAGTGCCGGTCATGGTCTTGGTAATCGTGCGGCGTTGCTCAAGTTGAAAGGTTATCTCGTCATCGCTTTCGGATCGGGAAGATCGAGAGTCTCGTAAGTACTGGCATTCATTCACTGTTGGAACGAATATATTTTTTCTCTGTCACCAATCGTACGAATAAACTATTTCTGAATATTGCGACTAATCGAAGTAGACACTTTGCATGGTTCGTTTCTCCACGAGTAACATCGTTAAAGTATCGTTGTTACTGAGGCTAACCGGTTTTCGCAAATAGCCGAGGTCAGCTGCCACTTTATTTTCATAAAAAATGAAGAATTCTCGGTATCGTGATTAGCTCATTCGACGTTTATCAAACGTCTCGTAAATTAGTTGCGCACTAACATTTTTTTAATTAATTTTTTTAATAAAAAGAAGTAAATCCTCTCGTCGGTGTCGTACCGCGGTAAAACTTTTTTAATCCCCCAATTAAGTCCCTCATCCCGTTATGCAAAACGTTCTCTTCGAAGAGTCAATAATGCGCACGAAACGACCTTGGGACGTTCCCCGCGCGTGCACAAAATGTTTAAAAAATTCGCGATGTTCCATCGAAATGAGACGAGGAAAGATTTTTCTCGTATCTTTCTGATTACGCGAAACACGCTTATGCTCATTAATACGAAATTTTGCGGATCCGGTAAATATTACAAGATCCTCAAGTCGCGGCATAATTCGGTACATTTTTGCAAGTGCCATCGTGCGTCACAGGAGGAAAATCGGAGAAGTGGCTTTCGGACGGGAAACGTACAAAGACGATTCGAAGGTCGAGGCCACCTGCGCGGCGCGTTTTCTCAAGTGTCCTCGAAAGACCGACGACTGTTATCTGTGTATACGGGATTTAATACGATTTAATTGTCATCATTAATGTAGAGTAAACAGTCGCGATATAATTACTGCATTTGTAGTCCCAATGATAAACGGTGAATGCCCGATTTCAGTCAAGTCACGGACAAGTTCAATTATCATTATGATTATCGTTCGTATGTGGAAGGCCACAGATCGATGAGATGCGCACATCCTCGAGCAGGCACGAAAGTTAATCATTCCGTCCCGTACTCAATACAGCGCATTCTCCTTGGCTCGCTCGTTTCCGTACGAGTGATTTCTCATACCGATATTAAAACTCGGCTTCCTACGAAGTAATCGTGCTGAGTCTTTGATACTAATGACGAGCGCGCATCGGGAATTCCAAGGTACCGATACAGTCATCAGCGGTCGTATTTCGTACGATGGTCGAATATCTGATTTTTTTCCGTTTCCAATGCTCAGCGTTTTTTTTCCTTGCGTACAGAAATTCTGTACAGTGGCGTTCCGCACGATCTTTTCAAAGTAATTACAAAATTACATCGATCAGTTGAACGATGGGATATGCACTGTAACAGTCGGCGATCCCCCGATGCGTGTAGAATCCTTGAGCCGCCTTGTGCGTCGGCTTCGTTATTTATTGCCCTTTGGATATTTCAGATTCTCACTCCCGTCGTCGACTTACGGCCGCGCGAGAATGAATTTTAACACTTTACCCTCCAAACCCACTACGAGAGTTCAGTCATCTCATATTTATAATTGTAATCTCGTCGAAGTCGCGTGGAGCCGGCTTGACGACTGTAAGAACGCGCTTCCATTGTGCTAACAAAACTGTATTCACTCCACCACACGAGGCACACGATGAGCGCTTCTTTGTAACCGCATACTCTAGCAGATGTATCGGACAGGATCGGGTGTACCGCGGAAGTCGACATGTCGAATTAATAAATAATAAGGAAGAACTTATGCGAGGGTTTTGTAGTCCCTAGAAACGTTGATCCTACGTCGCCCGAAAGTGTAAACACGAATCGTCGCTCGTTATATTCTAGAGCGGAAAAAACCCGTAATATTTTTCATGCCATTTTTTTTATCAGCAGATCGATTTGTTCCGCGATAATTATAATACCGCGGTTTTTTTTTTAATGCAGATAACACTGTTCAGTTTACTCCGAAGAAGACACCTCAGAATGTGGAAACTGAATGTCGCATCGGCCTTGGTTCTTGCGAGCTTCTGTATCGCGGCACCCCAGCAGCCGAATGTCGACGACGGATCGCTCGATGCGTTGATTGGCAGCGTGTTTAATAACAATGGACAGAACGGAGCTCGACCTGTGCCAGTGACGACGCCCGTCAGCCAGAAAGGCAATCTCGATGATTTGATTTCCCAGGTTTTCAATGACAACAACAACAGCAACAATAATCCGACCACAAATCCGAACGTGAGACCGAACAACGACGGAACGATCTTGGGCGTGAACAATCAGAACAACGTAGGTCGGCAGGACTGCGAATGTGTACCGTACTACCAGTGCCAGAACGGAACGATCCTCGACGATGGCATCGGACTCATCGATATCAGGTCCGGTTTCGGCCAAGATAGACCCCAATCACAGTCGTGAGTGATACTTGCCAAAGACCGCGAAGCTCTTGGGAAGACTGTTTCTTATTATGCACGAACGCGCCGCTTGTAAATTGCATGTCTTACGACCGATAAATTTTAATCGTCAGTTAATATTACGTACCGTGGTGTACACTCGGAAAAAAATTTGTTCCACGGGTTCCCCCATAAATAAATATTTATTTGATTTAAATAAATATTTAATTGAACGGAACCCGCGGAATAAATTATTTTCGTGGGTATATACGCACGTATATTTACGTCCGGGAATGATAAATTGATGGTTGGTGAATTTGTCGACGTTACCGCATGGGATATGTCTTTGGGCAATAATTACTCCTTAAAAAACTCACTGTGTGAGAAACGCAGGCAAAGCAAGCGGCTAGACAGAGAAAGGGTCTTTTGTTTATTGAATTTATCTAAGAAACAAAACAGTGAATCTTCTTGAAATTTTGACACAATTTGTCTGCTAGTAGTTGTATGCCCCTCACTGCGATAGGTTTTTCATTCGAATCTAACAGAAATCGGCAGAGAAAATCGCTACATTCCGTCGTTACCGACCGATTTCCGAAACCTTTGCATGGTACCTCATGTAGCTTTGTACACTCATTACAAAAAAAACTACATGGTCAAAAAATCTGAATAAATTGCAAACGATTCAATGGGTCAGAACTGGAACAGAAACGTGTTTCGTTCGATTTTTTAATATCACGACACTTCATAGCAGTTCATTTTTCGTTCGAATTATTATTATTTTTTTTTTTAACGAGTACCAAATGTTTTACAGAATTTCGGGCCCGTGTGATAATTACTTGGACATCTGCTGCAAGGCCCCGAACATAGTAAAAATCGAGGACAAGATAACTCCGGCGCCTCTGGTGCGCAAGGGATGCGGACAGCGTCATCCGGACGGTGTAGGTTTCCGAATCACCGGACAGACCGACAACGAGGCGCAATTCGGCGAGTTCCCGTGGATGGTCGCGATATTGAAGGAGGAAGTCGTCGATCAACGGACCGGTCAAGTATTGAACGTTTACCAGTGCGGTGGCGCTCTGATTCATCCACAGGCGGTACTTACCGCGGCTCACTGCGTCGCTGGGTAAATACACATTTCACTGATGATCGATCGTGGTGGTCGCGGTTAAGAAAACCCGGGAAAATCCTGAACAAAGTGGCCACCATGACCGTTGCTCGAGGTCTACAACATTTTTTTTGGCGAATGAAATTACCGATACATTATCGCATTTTGTCCGGACAGAAAGAGACCCTCGCAGCTCAAGGTTCGCGCCGGAGAATGGGACACTCAGACAAAGACCGAGGTTTTCCCTCATCAGGACCGCAACGTCAGTAAGGTCATAACTCACGAGCAGTTCCACGCCGGATCTCTACGCAACGACTTTGCAATCTTGATTCTCAGCACCCCCGTCGAACTCGCTGAGAACGTCGACGTTGTTTGTCTGCCCGAGCAGACCGACAATTTTGACCATAGCCGTTGTTTCGCCAGCGGCTGGGGCAAAGACGTCTTCGGTAAGATAAGCTCTAATTTTCGTGTAACTGATGGATTACATTGTCGGATATCGCACGGATATTAATGAGCTATATTTTGAATATGCAGGCAAAGAGGGTCACTATCAGGTGATTCTGAAGCGAGTCGAAGTCCCTGTCGTTCCTAATGGTTCCTGCGAGAATAGTCTTCGCCAAACCCGTCTGGGACGCTACTACGTTCTGCACAAAAGCTTTATTTGTGCTGGTGGTGAGCCCGGAAAGGATACGTGCAAGGTATTCATTTAAATTGTTATCTGAACTTAGAACATGAAGTAAAATTAAAACATTAGAAAATTTAGCCCGTAGAATGGGTATTACGATAACACCCCAAGGCATATTGGCTTCGCGATGAAATACCTCCATGGTAAAAAATGTCCACAGGAAGTTGTACCGAAAACATTTTCGAATTACAGGGTGACGGCGGTAGTCCTCTAGTGTGCCCAATCAAAAGTGATCCCTCGCGATACGTCCAAGCGGGTATCGTCGCATGGGGTATCGGATGTGGCGAGAACGGAGTTCCCGGAGTATACGCCAATGTCGCCGGCGCTCGCAGATGGATCGACGAACAAGTGGCGTACAATAATCTAGACACTAGGTCTTACCAGTACTCGCCCTAGTCCGACTGCACTGTTATTACCATTTGAGAGTGTATGCTTACGATATCAATGCCATAGAAGCTTGACTAGATTATTGAATGACGAGGCCGTAACGCCAAATTTTTACCTGCGAGCTCGATTGCTCATCCCACATGCATGAACAGACACGCGGTTTAATTAATTGATCACTGTATATGAACCGTCACGAAACTGTTTACTAACAAATTTTCAATATAAATAAATAAATTGTATTTCGTCAGTGAGAATTTTGTTTATTAATTTATTTAAATTGTTATCTGAAGTTAGAACATGACCTAAAATTCAACCATTACAACATTTAGGCCATAGAATAGGATTACAGGAAGACCCCAAGGCATATATTTTTTTAGTTCCTATTACCATGAAATTCGGTGAGAAACGTGTCTATGAGAGTGTCCGGTGGCCTTGTACTTCATTATTATGCAGATTATTATTGGGCCAATTGTGATTCTTTGAACAAAATCCTAGACTCGTGCATAGCGGTTAGTGTACACGGCTGATTTCAAATATTCCCGCCTCGTCGACAGGGCGATTGAAAACAAACTCCGGCGTATAGGGATTTTATCTGTCAAAAAGTGGTGGCACATTGTCGCATAACCAGCTAGTTAGACGGTAGCTCTGCGCAATACCGCACAGCGTTTCACGAAACTTCGGTGTACCGGGGTGATGTGTTCCCGTGAAAACTTTACCCTCGATTGATCAATACGCACGGTAAGGAGAAATAAGTTTATTCCGTATTAGCGTCGACGAGATATAACGACACAAGGGTGCAACGCGAGGATTTGTTGAAAAGTCAATAGAGTCGGTTGAAAAGTCATGGTGAAGCACGGAAAAATCATATCTCGCGCGAGGCTAACTAACGGTGGTGGTAGGATATCATTTATGCCAGATTCATTTCAGCCAAAACTCATTTCGGTCAAAAAGTAACTAGGTTGGAGAAACACCATGTATCCGAATCGTATATACTATCGACGGCGTTGTATGACCGTTTTGAGCCGAATTTAACTTTTATTGAACAATTTAAGTAAGCGTGCGAACAAAAACAAGCCGCAAACATCACTTCTCTTGCACAACCTTCTTGTTGAGCACACTCAAGTGTTCGATCGATAATTGAAATATCGCGGTTCGTGCCCGACTATTTATGACATTATTTTCTTAATTTTTTTTTTTCTTGAGAAAACGTCACTTTGTTTCCAAATCTAATTTTTCGACCGGTAGTGACTTTTTCTGACGAGTGCAGCAATCACACTAGTGCAGAAAAAGTTTTTCGCACGAGTATCGTAAGTACCAAATTTTAATTTGCAAGGTGTGAAAATTGGGGTTCTGTGCACGCGAAGCGTGCGGTAAAACTTCCATCTTCGCACCGAGTGTAATAAATGAGATTTTCAAACAGGAAGAAAAGATAAAAAGAAAATAGTGAAAAAAAATTGAACAAATATGTTTATTCGTATGCTTGCTTAACTTCGATAAAAGTTAAATTCTGTTCAAAGCAGTCTCACAGCGCCAACCTAGTTACTTTTTGCCGGAAATCAGTTTTAGCTGAAAGGATTTTAGCGGAAATCATACCCTACCGTCCGATGTCGTCGAGTTCTCCTAGCGTTGCAGAGAATCGCAACGCTATGTCGACGGAATTGATCGACGAATCGGTTAAGGTCGAGTCATCAAGGAGAAATAAATAAATAACTTCATTCGCTTCATCATGGCGTGACTGTTTAGCATTAAATAGCGTTAACGTAAGAAAGTTATTAAGATCCCGCCCATGGTGTTTATTGTCCTGGTTACTTTTTCGGGAGACAACTTTGGTTGAAATGAATTTGGTGTAAATGATACCCTACCGCGGTAGGGAGTTTGTCGGCAGATCGTGAAAGATCGGAGAGACGGAAGGAGAGACAGCAGTAGCCGCGCGCCGTGTGTGCAGAGAGGTGCAGCAGACAAGGAGAACCCAGGCGGTCGCGTTACTTTGAGTGGAAACCTCTCCTCCGCCGCGCCGCGCGATCCATTCAATACAATTCTAATGCGCATCGCAATCGTCGAGTCTCCACCGCGACATTGTTTATGACAATATCCTTCCAGCCCCCTCTCCTTCCCCCTCCCCGTCGTCTCTTGCGAGGGTCTCGGGGAATCGCGAGTGTGTTTTGTCTCTTCTCCGTATCGATCATGGCGTGTTTGGAATCGCGTATGCGATTCGTCGTCGATAGTTACCGCGCGTTGTACTGATAGGCGACGGTGCGGCAGTTCGGGCATACGAGCACCTCTGCTGAGTCGAAAAGAGGAGAGGGCAGAGGAAGAAGAAAACGAAGAAAACGAAGATTCGTCGCGCTACCGAACGAGCTGCAGCGGTGGCGTAGAGGACAGCGAGGCGAGCTAGTGCGCGCCTTCCCAACGTCATTCGCACTGCGCATTGCTGCAATATAACTATACGAGTCGGGGAGGACGTAGGGATTAAAAAAAAAATACGTCGGGGAGTGCGTCCGAGCGTTCGAGGCTATCGCGAAGAGGTGCGAGATCCTCGAAGCAACGGCTACACTGAGCAGATCGACAAGAGATATATATATATATATATACATATATCGTAAAAAATATACCCATATATATAAATATACAAATATATACACCTATTACAATATACATATATCGTGGGTGACCGAGAAAAAACAGTTGGACAGTGTTCGGGCCCCGCGAAATGGCATCGTCGACGATGACCGTGGGAACGACGGGAACGTCCCCGGTCGCGGCAACGACGGCCGCCGCGACCGCAACGGCTTTCGCGGCCGCTGCCGCGGCGGTTGCCAGTGCACAACAGGGCGGCGGCGGCGGGGGCGTCGTCAACAACGATGAGCTTGACGGCGGAGACTCGCTGAGCGAGTGGAACGTCAATAGCACGGCCGGGGGTTCAGGTGGCGGCAACGCCGGCGACGCTCTTGAGGAAATGAACTCCGGTAACGGGGAGAGCGGCGACGAGGAGTGCGCTCTCTGCATGAGCAAGCTGTGCTCGCCGAGGATACTGACGTGCCTCCATGTGTTCTGCGAGTCGTGCATCGACAAACTCCTCATAGACGAGGCGGGGGACTCCAAGATCGGCTCTGTCCTCGACTGTCCGCTATGCGGCCAGGAAACCCCGATCGGCTCCAAGGGCGCTTCCTCCCTCGCGTGCGACTATGTACTCACCAACATACTGGACATGTCCGCCATCGAGAGCATGGCCGTACTCTGCACCTCCTGCAAGGCCAAGGAGAGCGCCGTCGCCCGATGCTCGGATTGCGCCAATTTTCTCTGTCCTAACTGCAACACCGCTCATCAGTTCATGAGATGCTTCGAGAGTCACAAGGTCGTCGCGTTCGAGGATCTCAAACGATCCAACGAAGCCATACCCATACACAAGCCTATATTCTGCGAGTATCATCCTGCGGAAAACATGAAGTTTTACTGCTATACTTGTCAGGTAAGATCGGCTTAAGAATCGCAATACCGTTCAAGATGAGGTATCTTATGCTCGGGAGATAATTTTTTTTTTTTTTTTTTCTTATGATAACAATTGATAATAATAATAATATTTACCATTGCCTTCGGTAGACGGTCTTTCTTTTTAATGACGGTCATGCTATCGCAACACTTATAAATACAAAGAAATTTTTTTGTGCTACTTCTCGACTCATTCATATATTTATTGATTTGTATTAGTTGGAAAATAATAAATTTTTGGTTTTCTCTCTCTTGCATCGCGACGTCGATAGGAACCCACGTGCAACGAGTGTCTACTCGGGGAGCACAAGGCGCCGGAGCATCAGTACGAGAGGCTCACAGACGCTGAGCCGCGTCAGCGAGAGGAGCTAGTCAATTTAATGTCCGAGAGCAAGTCACGCATCGCCGACTGCGACCGAACTTCGTCCCAGCTCGAAAACGCTCTGAGCGAATTGCAAGTTCAGCATGATCAAGCCAAAGACCTCATAGTCGAGACTTTTCAGAGTTACAAGGCAATACTCGAGAAGCGCCGAGACAACGCCCTCGAGGAACTAGAGAAATTACATTCCGAGCGGGAGCTCGAAGTTATGGATACTTTTCACAGGTATTACGCGATTATCAGGGTCACCGTATTCAACGGTGATATTCGTCCGTTTGCAGCTCGAAACATTAATTCGATCGATTCCAGTTGTGAATTTCATTTGTCTATCCCATTATTTTTTTACACCTTTTTCATTCTAACGTCTGAATTCCGTAGCGTCGAGAAGACTGTCGAAAAGATCGAGGACGCGTGTCGTTTCACGTCGAGACTACTGGAGCATGGCGACGCTACCGAGATACTGGCCCTGCGAAGAATCGTCGGGGCTCAGTTATTGAATCTTATAAACAACACACCGAAGCCCCACGTCAAGTACTCGATCGAATTTCAAACGAATTACGAACACTTCAAGAACACGGTGAATGTACGTGCCAAAATAATAAATTGGCAAATATAATTGCCGTCAAAGATTTCCGGGGACACGGATGAACTTGTTAGTACAAATATATTCTTTTATTTTGTTTTTTTTTCTACTAGGATTCGTTCGGGAAATTTCGTACTGAGAGTACGGTGACAACGAAGCAAACGCCCGAGATAACAACGACGATGCCGATAGCGACGAGCCAGCAAATCGTGCACGCCTCGTCGATGGGCGGCGGTTGCGCCAGTTCCATCAGCACCAATTCACCGATATCCCTTCCCGCTTCGATGCAATCGTCCTTCGAAGGTGAACCCTCCTACGGTATTCCACCGACCTCCAGCCCTCAGAACGTTCCGCCCCCACAGCCACCCGTGTCTCTTCCAACAGGCCCGATACACGGTTTCACCTGTATACAAGAGTACAATCTTCAGCAACTCGCGAGCCTGGCGGAGAAGGTCGAAATGGGCGACGCAAGCGTCGTCGGCCCCAGCGCCAATCCTAGCCCAACTCCGTCCTTCACACTGGCTGATTTACTCGCCGGTGATTTGAGCTCAACGAGTCACGCGATCAATAATCTACAGGCGCTCGCTAAACTCGGCAATTCTCTCGGCAATCAAGGTAAGCCTTCTCTCGATAAATTCCCCTAATTTAGAGGAGCAGATCCGTTATGTTTAAAAAATTGTGTGCTACAAAGACATGGGCAACGCGACGCTGAACGGTGGAGGTGGTCTCGTACTGGGGCGCGGTCCATCGCCCGGTATCGTCGACAATCCGAATCTCGGATCTCTCACCGCCAACAGTCTTCTCAACGGAGGCTTTCAATCCCTCTCGACGCCCACGTCACCCATTCTCTCGCGCGGCGGGGACGATATAAAGGGCGACTCGATGCACAGCATTGCCGGTGTCGTGGCCAACGTCTCGGGTACTGGTACCGGTAACTACAATCATCAGCGTTCGACGAATCCGAAACTCACACCGATGCAGATTCGCTCCAAGTTCGGTCAGCTCGGACCTAGCAAGGGACAGTTCAATTCACCGCACGGCTTTTGCCTCGGAACCGACGAGGACATCATCGTCGCGGATACGAACAATCATAGAATCCAGGTACGTCCTCGAGACGACAACTCTGAAACAAGATTGCTGATACCTCTTACTTAAGGTTCCACGAAAAAATTTCAGATCTTCGAGAAGACGGGCACGTTCAAGTTTCAATTCGGTATACCCGGCAAGGAGGAGGGTCAGCTCTGGTATCCGAGAAAGGTAGCGGTTATGCGTAACTGCGGCAAATTTGTGGTATGCGATCGGGGCAATGAGCGCTCCAGAATGCAGATATTCACGAAGAACGGACACTTCATTAAAAAAATCGCGATACGATACATCGACATCGTTGCGGGCCTCGCGGTGACGAGTCACGGTCACATCGTAGCCGTCGACAGCGTGTCACCAACGGTCTTCGTCATCAGCGACACAGGGAATCTCCTCAAATGGTTCGACTGCAGTGATTACATGAGAGAGCCGAGTGATATCGCCATAAGCGGTAAGAACGACTATTTTTTTTTTTTTTTTTTTTTTTTTTCATCTGCGTACACAATTGACTTGAATGGTAGTAGCAGTAGTACACGGTTTCGGGAGTTTACTTTTAAAACAGTACATACATTAATAATAAATTATCTCATATAGCTAATGGGCCCTCGACGGAAGTCCGACAGGTTTATCAAAGGTGTTACGGTGCAGATATTTTTTTCCTCGTCAGTTTAATTAACGATATTATGTTTTATAATTTTCACATAATTGCATTATAGTGCCTTATTCGTTAGCGATCGGGGCCATCGGTTGGCGATTTATGACTTAAACATTATTTGCACTAGTGCCTCTCTTACGCACGTACATCGTTTATTTTCGAGCAGGCAAGGAATTCTTCGTCTGTGACTTCAAAGGACACTGCGTCGTCGTATTCAACGAGGAAGGTCAATTTCTGCGTCGCATCGGCTGTGAGAATATAACTAACTTCCCCAACGGGATTGACATTAGCGACGCGGGAGATGTATTGATCGGTGATTCTCACGGCAATCGCTTTCACGTTGCCGTGTTCTCGAGAGACGGTTCTCTCATATCCGAGTTTGAGTGCCCTTACGTCAAGGTAACCGCTGCACTCTGTACACCAATATGATCATTTCATGTGGTATTTCTGTTATGTATATAATTATATATATTATATATCATATATATATATAATCGACTCGGTTACCGCTGCCCGTAATCAAAAGGATTTGGCACTGAGCAGCGTGTAGCGTCTCTCGAAAAAAATGTATCGGAGATACACAGTTAATTTCAATTGGTTTCTTGCAACTTCCTTACCCAGGTATCTCGATGCTGCGGCCTGAAAATAACTTCCGAGGGGTACATAGTGACGCTGGCCAAAAACAATCATTACGTACTAGCGCTGAACACTCTCTACATATTATGAGGTGAGAAACGACCAACATTTTAACGTCGCAACTTCCTCTCGCACGTGGTCATCCTTTTGGAACCGCGCCGCTTTCAACGAAAGGTAATAATAATATTAATACAAAAGGAGGTATGCCCAAGGCACCTGCGCGAGTTGACTTTCGGGCCTATCCAAGCAATAGAAACAACAGCAAAAAATGAAAAGAAAAAAAATACAGACGAACTAAACAAACCGACAAAGAAATCACGAGCAAGCAAAAGTGCAGTATGCGGCTTTAATAGTTTTACAATACAATATTAATGCGTCCCTGTTTTATGAAAGTAAAAAAAAAAAAAAAAAAAAAAGAAGCGAAAACAGAAAACACAAGCTAAGGGAGTGAGAATTAGCGAGTTAAGGTTCGAAAGAAAGAGAGAGTGAGGTAAGGTGGTAAACGTACATCTCCGACCAAACACAGTATAATAGTTATTTAGCGATTTGCATTTGGTAAACTGCCAATGGTGTAAAGAAGAAAAAAAAATGTAACAAGTGTACAGAGTGAGAGTGGGAGACAGACGAGCGAGATTATCGCGTCGTAGGCGTCGCGCGCGCGCGTTTGTTTTTAGCGCAGAAGCAATTTTACAATGGCCTTCCGTCAAAATTGGTCGTTGCGCATCACTTTTGACATGTCAGTATTTTAAGTATGGTTCGTAAAATCAAATTAATCTAGTCTCATACGAGCACCGTAAATCCTCCTCCCGCCGCCGGAATTCCACTGTTTTATCAGTTGTGCTCAAAAATTTAGAATACGCGGATCTCCTTGCAGTAATAACGATAACCTGACACGCGTGCGAGTAAGTCTACGATAGTTTTTAGATTAAAAAGGGACGAGTCATTGACGATTAACGCTGTTAACGAGATTTAATCGTGTGCCGGGCTTTATTCGCTGTCCTTATTGGAAGCAGCCTCGGCCAAACGATTATTCTTCGGCGGTGTATACTTTGAGTGTATGTGTGTCCCGGTGAATCTCCCCGTACAGCCGATCCGGTCTACCTCCCCGACGTCGACCATTTTTTAGCCTCGCTGAATTCTGCACGTCTCGTCCTTCTATTAAGATATACACGAAACGTTAAAAACATAAATTTCGGGGACAGGCAATTACGTGTAAGAATGTTGCAAGCGATTACATGTAAGATTTCGTGGGAAAAAAAAAGAAATTGCCGCTTTCCGGCCGACTCGAAGGTGTTCTTTCCGGTACGGAAAGCACGCATTGTCCGCCGTGGCCTATACTCGTATTCTCGTCGTGCATATCGGTGCAATTCGAGCTTTTAGAAAAAAAATGGTTTGTTCCTGAATCTTTATTCGCCACGTTTGTTCGCATCGGTTGAGTGATTAATCTCGCGCTTTTTCAAGGCGACGGTAAAACGAGTGAACGCCACGTCGAGGATGATAAAAAAAATATATATACATATACGATAGGGAAAGCTCCAATCCTCGAGTAGCGAAAAGTAAAGTAAAAAAGAAAAGAAAGATTAGTCAAAAGATACAACATGTAGGCTCCCATTTGTGCATTGTTAAGATGTGAATTAGACGAGACACATAATGGTTACAATATTTACTCAGGATGTTTCAATATGGTCCACCATGTGGAAAAAAAAATTATAACAAACATATGTGTGTGAATTATTGGTTCGTGGTGCTAGCGAATGGATATATCCGATACGTTTTAAATGTATTTGTTATGCAGTCGGGAGGCGGGTACTGGAGGGATGGGACTTAGTGAAGGGGAGGAGGCCGGTCAAGCCCGTCATTCTTCGATCTTTTACAATGGCGCGAGGCGATCGAAATAATATAAAGCGTAAGATTCGTAAGTGAAATAATATATACATATACATAATACCGGTATCCTAGGGACGATACTTTATCCAAGTGAAACAAAAAAAAAATGAAAATGAAAAAAAAAAACCAAAAAAATAACGTACAGTTTGCTAAACATCTTCTATTTATGTACATACTAAACACGAGATCCGCGAGATAGAACGACAGTCGGCGAAAGAGGCATAAACGGAAAAGGAAAATAAATATCGTACATGACGAAAAGATAACACATACATATATAGAAACACACATATTTTTTAGGGTTGTTTACATGATCAGCCTTAAGATTTGATTCAAATTAAAAGAAAAGGATAAAAAAGAGGAAAAGAAAAATGCCACGTTTAAATACATACGTGCATCATATATTTGGCAGCTCGTTATACTGTTACCACATATTGAAAATGACTAAGACGACAAACAACAACAAAAAAAGAAGAAAAAAAATGACAACTATATAACAATAATTATCTCCTTGACGATAATTTCTTGCCATACCAAATGCTAAGTAGGGCGCATTCGTGTGTATTAATATTCGAACGGCTTGAACGGGTTTATTTGCATACCGAATAATGTTACACACTAAAGTGGGACGGTAAAACAAAAAGGTGAACATCAATCTACCTATTTAAATTCGGTTGATAAAACAGCAACAAAATATTATACTATACGCAGCATTGATATAGAGAGAAGTAGGGTAAAGAGACATACACAACACGATAAGTAAAAAACAAACGAAAAAAAAGAAAAATAAATCGTTTAAAAAGGGAGAGCTAGGGACACGGCAATGAAAATCTTGTGAATGAAAAATTAGCCTGGAAGTTCAGAGCGTCCTTGGAACTACATCGTGAAAAAAAGCGAAGCCTATCTACCACCTAAGGTAAAATCAGTTCGTATATTTATCCGGTACCGTTAGACGTTTTAATTTTATATACACCGCGCGAATGCGATAACTAAATCTGAAAAAAATATATAGTAGTCATGGTTAGCAGAGTTATAATGAATAATGCCTGTGATAATAGTATCGTCAGGATAAGTTGTGTCCTTAAAGAGTCTCTGATGTTGTTGCTAGGTAAATATAATTAGTGAATACTGAAAAAAGGGGGGAAGAAAGGAATTAGACAAACAAAACAGAGCTAACGCTGGTGTTGCCTCGCTATAGAAAAGAAATGAAAATTTTAAAAACAAAAAAACAACCAAACAAAAGATAAGAGTATAAAAATGAAATGGCGTGTTCATGTCCGATTTGCACAACGACGACATCGCCACACGCAGGAGCGTCCCTCATCCACACTAACGGTACGCTAAAATAAATGAGAGCATTAGGGTGGGAAAGAGTGGGAAGGGAGAATAAGAGTAACAACTATTCAGATTATAAGGGAGAAAAGGTGGGAGAAAGTGTATTTGCAAATTTTTTTGCCAGTCACGTATCGAAGATGACGATAAACTCATAGCGTAAACGAATGGATGACCATTGAAACGAGAGGGTCTTTTACCTCACAAAATTATTATATTACGCTCACCTTATATATACTTGAATATTTTAGTATAGATTTACTCTATTTACATATTTTTATCTGTGGAAGACTACTTGGCTAATTTAGGCCACTGTTGAAATTCACCCCTTATTTGCCTTGATGTTTAAATTACAACAATAATATTTAAAGACGTAAAAAAAGAACGGAGAAAAAGAGGATTACTTGTTACGTAAATGGTAATTGTGATAGATTTTTTGATGATTTTTACAATCTCAAAAGTCTTATTATCCTAATATGTATAGAATTATATAGTCACTCTCTACGTAATAGATACACTCTGCTTACACTGTTGAACTAATATTACAGAGAATGAGAAAACAAAATCACAAAAAAATAACATTTAAAGCCCAACTTATATGACCTATTATTAAACGAAGGGACAGAGCGAGCAGCCGGTCGAGTGAATAATTCATCGACGTTTAAACCCGGTATCGTAATCTGAGCTTGGAACAGGATATCAAACGATTGCTTATTGTTCTATACAAGTTGAATTGCCATTCTTTGACGACTTCCAAATTGTCGTTTTTCGACAGAGTAAACATATACGGAGAAGATATATATACACGAGATAACCATTGCCGAGTTATAATTACGAATATAATAACGATGTACTTGTAGAGACTATCAAAGGAATCGCGGATCCGCCGGGTCGAGCGTGTACGTTACGCATATCCGCCCAGGTCTCTCCGGCGCTGGATACCGAGCCTCGTGAACAATTTCATCTCCTTTAGAGAAACCGAGAGCTTCGAATGGCCCGCCACAGTGACGTTTCAGTGATTCCATTTGTTTTAACCGTCTACGGGCAAAAAAGAAATGAAAAACGGGAGCCAACCCGCCCGTGAATTTACAAACAAGTAGCCCGTTTTGTCTCGTCCTCGATTAAAACGTAATAAACACGGGACAATGACAGTGAAAAAAAAATCCCAAAGAAATTCGCGATAGATAACGCATTATTCCTTTCGATCGTTACTCGACTTTAGGTGAAAGAATATTATTCATCGAAACGGCAAGAAAACTTCAAAACAATATTACACAAAAAGAAAGTCATAATGTCGGCAAGTACACACGCAACAACCAACTTCGCGGAAAGCCCCGCGGACGATGTTGACCGATTTGTAAACCTTTGCCAATACGACGGAACAACACGTACATTGACACAAGTTCGCGCGCCCTTGTGCGACGATCATACACGATGACGACAAACACACGATACAAACACTGTCATACGTAAACTATATTAATTGGTAGGACTAATACGACAAACGACAAAAAATGAAGAAAAAAAACTGCAAATTCTAGCCTACGGTTAATCATAGTCTTCCTAGATATATAAATAATATATTGACATTGCTATTGAGAATTAGGGACATGGCCAATTTAAATGCCAATCCGGCTAATCACAAATGGGAGGAAATCGGAAAAAAATGTTTAAAGATAAAAAAAAATTCAACGTATCTCCATTCCTATGCTGTGTTTATCAATAATATTACGCGCCCTACAGCTGTACGCCTCTTTATCGGACATCGGCTTATACAATTGAAAACAAAATCGCGAATAACGAGAGGTATACATCTTTTTTCCTCTTCTATGCGTAATTTAACGTATATTTATACAAAACGTTCGTCGACGAAAAAAAGTATCACATAAAATAAGCGAAGAAACAGCCACGTAGTTTCGCGATAGTTCTTCGTACATGCATTCTCCATTATTTTTGTAACGATATTTTAATTCCTTAACCTCGCCCCTCCACCCCTCGCTCATTCATAAACATTCTCTTCGACATAGCAATTAGTTTTATCTTTCCGCAAGCATTATTGTGTTCTATTGGCTGTTTACAACGCTGTTTTCAAGCGTATAGCATACTTATTCGTATAGCCAATCGAGGGCTCTTGCTCTGCTGAAGTTTGCCAGAAGCACGATACGTGACATTATTATTATTATTTGTTTGTTTTCATTTGATTCTATTTAACGATAAGTGGTTCTATCTGCGTGACCATTGGTACAAGTTCGTTTTCGTTTATTGTTTCTTTTTATTCGATCGTTCGCATCGCGGGGATTTGTAAAATCCACGCGATAACTTTGAGTTTATTGTCGCAGTCTTTTTTTTTTTTTTTTAATTTACTTGACTTATTTATTGTTAGTATTTTTATTTTATCGTTCCACAACTACAGCGATTGCTAGTTTGATAAGTCTTTCGAATACTCAGAGTCCTAAGGCTAAGTGCCCAGGACGCGTACCGTCGCGTTTAAAACTCGTCGTGTGTTTATCATAAACGATGATTATACGATTAGTTAACGTAGTGGCTTAGATGTAAAAGCGAATGATACATCAATATATATATATATAAATTATATTTTGCGTGGTCAAGTGCATTCCGCCGTATTTAATATTCTGAGGCAACTAACTGCGGATTGTTAAGGTTTCGTCGACTATAACACTCTACATAGGGGACAGTGACGTAGATAATAATATTACGATTTTTTATTTTGTTTTGTTTCATGATTGTTTTTTTTTTTTTTTTAATTTTTTGTTCCTCGTCGCTTCGTTGTTCATGGTTCCGACTGGTTCGTGTTGTCATTCTTTTTATTATTCTTATTATTACAATCCTTTTTCGGTTAATAAACCGCCACCTACTTCTTACGCTTCGTTTTTATCTCGAGATATACAAGAATTACATTCTTTAGTGCCAAACGATATATTTACAAACGATTAACGTGTACGGCTTATGATTTGTTTGATCGATTAGACTTTTTAGTTCGTGCCATGTGGAAGTATCGAGGTTTCCGTAGTTTTTAAGCGATCGAAAAAGAAGAAAAGAAAATGAAAAAGAAATCTACTATTACATCCTTGATTAGTCAGTTAAAGTACAAATATTTAATGTATTTTATTGTTAGCTTGTAAGTATAATTGATGAGAGTTGCATCAGGCGTATAGAGAGGAGAGAGAGAGAGCAGCTTATAATAATGAAAGCGATAGAGAGATAAGAGAGTTACTTTGTTCCATTCCTCAAGAGCACTAGCTTTATTTATTTCGCATTAGTTACTTGATATGATAATACTTAATAGGCTGATTAAACGGGTCGATGAAGAGTCATACCAATCATCTTCCTATAAATTCAGCGTTTAATTTATTTATTTCTGATAAAAAAGAGTGAAGAAAAAAAAAATCGTTCCTTTCGGAGGTACTTTGTTTACATATCAAATCGACCACCAGATACTTTATACACAGACGCATTCCATTGGTGTGCTTGTACGTCAGGGTCAGCTAACGAATACCTTTCGAATGTTCCGTGATCTCCGTAATCCTACTGATCTTCGTATCGCGTAAAATTATTGAAGCACACACACACACAAAAGCCCCCTCATACGCCTGTAGAACGATTTTATCGATACCACCTAATGTTTAAAGAAATTTATTATTTCTGAAGAAAAATTTCCGAAGAGAAGCGTGTTGTGTTTAACGTTGCGAAAATCTTACGGTACAGGCCCGTGCTACGTCACCGGCAGGCCACAAACGAATGTTATTGAATAGTTCCGCTGCCGTTTTATTCCATCGAAATAATATCGTTACCACCGTGGTCTATTTTACGCTCACAACTTTGTTGATGATAAAACAAATAGGCGGTTCAGGCCGATTTAGATAGATGAAAAAGTACCGATATATCTTGGCTCGAGAAAGCAGCAACGACCGAACGAGATGTGGCTCTGTTGGCGAAAGAAAAACATTTTCCTGTCGTAAATTTCGACTCGAACATCCATTGCCTCCGCGTCGTGACGGTGTTGTTGTTTCTCGCGAGTACGTTTAAATAAATATCGTACGCGAATTGCCATGTTCTCCTCGAAACGCAAAAAAAGAAATAACCATGATTCGGTACTGTAATAGAGAAAATTAATAATAAAACAACCTATTTCCAAGGGAGAAACGTGTTTGCAATATATACGGGAAAATAAAAGTGCGAAAGGTTTTTTCAACGTATTACGACGGGGCTCACTTATGTTTCAAAAAAATTAAAAAATGTGAAACTGTATGAGGATAGTACAACTCGATGAAGAAAAATGGTAAATTGTAATGCAATATGGAAAGCGTGTATACCAATATATTTTTTATATGCTAATGGGACGCCAATGAGCATGGCCGAGTTGCAATGTAAAATATTATTTAGACTTACATTCGGACCACGCGCCCATTCGGTTTGGCTGTCTACGAACATCTCTCGCAGCTACTCAGCCTTTGTACTAAGACCTGTTGCTCTACGAACTCTGTTCACTAAAAAAACAAAAAAGAAATTTAAAGAAAAAAAAACGTATTTCGAGGCGCGCTCGTCGGTTACTAATATAAAATATGTTAGTCGACCATTTGTCCATGTTTCGTTTTACAACATTTAATTTTTGTTCACGTTCGGGTATACATCCTTCTCTATATTATAAATGTGTATGTACGATTATATTTTATTCTCTATTATAATAATTATTCTTTCGTTCTTTTTTTGTTTTTAATTCTTCCAAAGCTCGTCAAGGCTAGTCCGTAAAATATCTGATGCAGGGGTCTCGTTTATTTTCTATTTCTTCTCCTCGATGGAAATCATCCTTTTTTTTTCTACCTTGTACCTACAAAATTTTAGTTGCGTTTTTTATATGAGATATTAAATTTATTGTATTATACGTATACACATCTATATACACTTTTACAACAAAAAAAAAACACAAAAAAAAGAAAAAAAAAGATATTTTAATCTACAATACCGTATTACATAAAACTAAAGATATGCAACATTTGCTACTTATATATTTGTCAAACGTGTCGAATTGAAAATATTTTACTATAGGGTGGATATGAAAAAAAAAAAAATTAGCCTTAAAAGTGAATGTTCTCCGTTGGCCGTACATTATTTCACCATATCAACTCAATTTGCCATCACCTCGTCAATTCGTATGACCCCTATCCTATATTAAGATATTCTCAAGAAAAAAAACGATATCACTATGCAGTTCTCCGAAAAAAAATGTAGAGAGAAAGACATACGATCTTGTGCGCGCATAGGTTGCAATGCAATAATAATTAATATATACATGTATATGGTATATATTGTGATGCTCACAAAGCACATAACACGGTTTACCAAAATTGTAATGTTTAAACATTTCATGTGATTTTGGAAAGTGTTATATTTTTTATTTCCTGCCAATTGTTTAATTTGTAACGTTGTTCTTTGTTCTTTTTCAATAAAGTAAGCAAAACAGACGATCCGACTGATCAATTCGTTCTCCCAATCCTGTGTGCCGTTCCCCTCCAGCCGGGATAACATTTTAACAAAATTCAGTTACGATCACATCTGGCAGTACGTTTTATTCGATATTACTCGTTATCAAATACATTTCAACTTAACACAAATTACATGGTACATCGAGTGAAGAGATCAAAATCACCGGAATCGCTACTCCGATTTATTGACATTGAGTTTCGGTAGTTCCTCCTGCAGCTCGAGGATGTGCTCTATCGGCTTCGGTTTGCCGTCCTCACCGATTCTGCACGGCTGCACTATTCCCTGCCTCGTCAGTTGATCCACCAGCCCAACGAGCTTCATCGCCTCGAACTCCTTCTGCTCGTCACTCATGCCCTCGAGAGGGTTCGGCTTCGGATGCTCGTAGCAGCCCGTTACCGGATTTATGTTCTCCTTGTATCTGACGTACTCCTCGGTGTCGCTGTCCTCCGATTCAGACGAGTACGCCGAAGAGTTCGAGAGCTGATTGCGCCCGAGCAATCCTTTGTTTGCGAACATTCCCGCTGCGTTTCCGTAACCGGTGTACTTGACCATACGACTCACTGTTCGGATTAGAAGTAAATATTGAAATTGTTCAATAAACGTGAAATAATCGTCAATTATCTATATAAGCCACCGAGCTTTCGTGCAGAAATTTGATATCTCAGATCCGGCGGGGTCATGTGGATTTGCAGTTTTTAGTAAAACCATTGAAAATATTGTCCATAAATTTTCCAATAGAAGATACGGTAAAGTATAGTTAAAAGTACATTGAATAAGCGGTGGCACGACGTAATAGGTACCATTCTCTTTGCAAAGAACGAAGATGAACTCGGCAACGAGGTCGCACAGCGATTTCAGAGGCGAGGTCAAGAGCTTGCACAGTTTCGCTCTCAAAGTCGAGCCCTCCTCGGGTCGCTTCATAACGTCTCTCAGTGGCGGCAGTACCTGCGATCAGTGACAATTTATCGCAACGTTTTTTGCATGCTGTGAGCGATACACGATCGAGCCGCTTTTACCTGCAGTCGCACGTACTTGCGAATCGATCGCTCAGACTTGACGAGCCGTATCAGAGCAGTCATAACTGGTGATATATTTTCCACCAATTCCGTTTTCATGTCCAATCGTTGATCCAGAAACTTCAGTAGCTTATGTACGGCGGTCATGTCCGTGTCCTGATATGCAATTTCACCGTCGACTCCGCGGGCAGGCCGAATTATCGAATCGTAACAACCATATGGTACAACCGTCAGCAAGTTGATAATGTTGCTGCAAGATAAACAAATATCAATCTGTGATACCTTCTATGCGATCGTAATAAGAATTTCTATATAATAAACTCTCAAAGTCGTGTAACGTCATTTCCGGTCAAAAAACGAGATTTAAAACCGAACCATACCTAAGGTTGGGTGTGCGGCACCTTATCGTAAGTAATAATAATAATACCAATTATAATATTCTCTAATTATGGTTACCTCTGCAATTCGTCGTCTTTTGTTGAACCGTGCAATTTTCCGTTAACAAGCAATTTGTACAATATTTTCACCAGATCTTTGTGTCCATCCGGTTGCTCAATGACGCTGTCGTCGGAATTAATGTACAGATTGAACAGTCCTTTCAGAATTTCGCAGGCCAACATAATATCGTCATCCTAAAGGCATTATATTAATTTCGATTGATTCGTTCGACCGTTATTTATCGCCGAGATTCGCGCTTTCGGGGATCACCTTAATCGTGGATCCTTTGGATTCAAATGTAATTGCCAGTTGATCCAGCATGTCTATGAGGCACAAATCGCCATTGAGCTCATTCTTGACGACGTTCCTCAATGGAACATTCAACGCGGTAGCCAGGAACAAAATTCTGGTGTCAAACAATTTTACTTCGTGTGGCGTACCCTCGTCATAGATGTTCATGCGATTGACTATGCACGGTAGACAAGATGTCTCCCCTATGCTCTTCTGCACGACAGCCGAATTGTACAGCAAATTGCACAGCAGTTTGAGAGCCACTGTGGTAACTGAAATGGTAAATAAATACATACATTTTTAAGCTTCTTCGAATGACTGGTAAATAAAAAATCAAAATAAAGAGGAAAATATCACTCACCACTGGTAAAAGTATTCGTGCGCTTCGAGGTCGCTACATTGGCAAGCCCTGCATTTTTGACAATGAGATTTAATCTCTCTTTCGTCGCAAGATCGTCCAGATTGGTTTTGTCACGGCTGAAAAAAGGTCAGCAGAAATTGAAAAGGGCTCGTCATTGTTATAATTATTTATTATTATTACCGTATCTATTAACAGCCTAATTTTGTATCCGAGTTTACCTCAGTATTCTGAGCACCTGCAGGCAGCGTTCGTGGACAGTGAAATATTTTGCTTGCTCCAATCGCTGGAAGAGTCCCTCCCAAACGTCTTTTCGCAAATTGTCATGGTTCAACTCGTCAAACTTCTGTTGCGCTTCGTACTGCACAAAAAAGATTTGTGGAAGATGAGTTAAAGCGTGTCACATCGATCAAAGAACTTGTTTTTGTTTTTTCTTTTTCTTACGATCAGATCGAAGTCACGAACTTACATTTTTTGTGAACGTCAATAAACTGTCGGCGAGTTCAACTTCGTTTCCGGATATAATGTTTTTGATAAGAGTATCCATGTTTCGTCGAATAACAGTGTCGCGTAACTACGAAAAATCCTGTGAATATCGTAGCATCATCTGCACGAATATTTTATCCTTCCCCTTCATTGGCTGTCGCCATCAGCAGAGGTCCAGCAGAAACGGGCAGCCCGCCAGTCCTCCATAAGCCGTTTCTACACACGCTCCTCTGATTGGCGGAAGCTAGGTTCTAGACCACTCCATTGGTGGAGGCAAGCATGTGTAGAACCGGTGATGTGGATGAATGGTGCGCTGCCGTACGGTGCAGTGGCAAACTCCCTTTTCTCCGCAACTCCGTTCTTTACAATCCAAATTCTCCACATCACTCTGTGTACACACACGATCCTACACACTCTGTGTACTATGCACAGCGGTTCTCCACGCTCCTTTTACTACGCTTCCCTTCACTTCACTTCATTCCCTTCACTTCACAAATCAATTGTTCACATTCGATTATCTACACGCTCGGTACCTATACATGCCTTTTTTTCTCCACATTATCGCCGTCGGTATCGACTCATGAGACTATCTCATGTCGGTAACATGGAGTAATGATTACGCTAAGTATACCGACAAATTTGTTGCAAAAAATATATACTGAATAATACAGTACGGAAACACAATGAATACTATTCATTGAACAGCAGGTAGGAACAGTGAGTACAAAGTAGTAGATAAATATAATAGATAAATACATGTAATACTGAAGTATAGTTAATCAATGTACGTGAGAAATAATAAGCATCACTGCGAGATAAAAATAAATAATTTATCGAGAGCTAAGAAAAATCGTAGATGTAAAAAATTATCGATAGGGATAATAGTAAACAATGAAAAACGATGCAATCGAGGGAGAATGAAGAAATAATTGACTACGCGTATACGAGTCATTAACGATCCTCGAGTACTGTACCATACGATGCAATGTTTGCAGTGCAAACATAAAAATAATAAAACTTATCATGAAAAACAATGAAACAATGAAAGAAGCCTAAAGATGTAAGAAAAACTCGAGAATAAAGATTTATAAAATTTAATTATTCATCGAATTGTTATGCAAAGAAAATACAAAATAAAAATATCCACATGGCCTCCTTTGGAGAAATATGCTACGTTCTCCTATAAGCTCGGGCGATTGAGATCATTATTCAACGAAATCTAAATGTGTGCGTATGTATGTGTATAAGTGTTTTGCGATGTTCTTTTTTTGTCCGACTATAATTATAACGACAACCGTATTAGTGTAATCATTTGTATTTTCATTTGACGCGACGCCCATAGTGAGATCATTAAATTATTATCGAGATTTATTGCAAGTTGTTTTTTTCTTCGTCGTATTCTTGTTTAATTAATGGTTTTTTTTTCGTGACAAAAGACCAACGTGAGAGCAGCGGAGGTCGTGCGGTGTTGGTCGAGCGCGTGAGTTGTGTTTCGTTTATATTATCTCTTCGCTCCGCGTGTTTGTTTCATATTCCATCGGTCTCAACGCTCGCAATAGTTTTGCAATTCGTCGATCGAGCATGGGTTCTCGCAACATTCCTCGACAATACCGCGGATCTGACGACGAAACTTCGCACCGCCGAAACGTCCCATCATCGCGCCCGCGCTCGATCTCGATCTGAGTGGGGAGTCGTAAGCGTAAGGGTAGTCATCCATCGCCATTTCTATTGAAAGCGAAGGAATACAAATAATATTAATTTTAAAGATAATCTATCTTTCTTCTTTTCTTCTTTTTATCGTAATTTTTTTTTTTTAATCCCGATACTGACCCTGGCCACTCCTCTTGGACCTGAAATCGTCTTCGCCGTAGCATGCATAGGCTATGGCCTCGGCTAGTCTTCTGCCGCAGAATGTGCCCTTCGATGATTTATTCTGATGCACGCCCGACTGTGCTTGGGCCAGGTGAAGAACGACGAACGCCGTAACGAGCACCAGATAAACGATCAAATTCGACTGATACGAGGACATCTGAAATAAACAACGAAAGAAAAAAAATTAACAATACAAACAATCGTGCATGGAACGGGGTGAAGTATATGGGGGCATTTCACCAGAAATTTGCATGCTCTGACCCTGGCCCTCTTCAATAATTGCGCCAATTTTTTTCGAAAACTATTTTGAAAAAGAGCAGACACGTATTTTTTTTGGGCTTCCGATCGATATTTCCGAAGGTATGATTTTTATAAAAATTACCCACGTAGAAAAAGGTACCGCGAAGCATTTGTCGTATAATTAGTACCGCCACCGTTCCGTCGCCGTGCCGTCTTTTGTCTATTTTAATTAACCATGTACGACAGCTATTGTAAAAAAAACTGGCACTGTACTGGCGATGTATAATATCTCAAGGACCTGGTATCGACGACTCTGTGTGAGTATAAGACAATTATCGCGTTTTATTTTGAACTTCATAAAATTCAAAGATAATTGAAAAATCTGAAAAAATTCATACGTATTCAGAAAAATGAACGAATTATTTTCACGAAAAAAATTGGGTTGCGGCGAAATTTGTTGACCAATTTTTTTTTTTTCATCAATTTGGTAATAACATTTTGGAATTGTTATTATGCAAAATTAATCTTTTGAGTGCCTTTAATATGCATGCATTTTTCCAGATTTTTATACAATCGAGAAGTGTTCTCAAACTTATGTGATATTGTTTAAACATTGTTTTAACAATATATAGTAAGCATTTTGCTTCCTCATGGAGGAAGCTCTGTTTACCGACAATATCGCTCCTTTACTTGAATAACAATATTGACCAAATTTGGTGTCAATCTGTTCATATTTGTCAATTTATTGTTTAGGAATTGTTTAAACAATATTTAGAAACAATTTTTCACTGAAAATATTGTTCAGTTATTTAAAAAACAATATTGACAAAGTTTGGTATCATTCGGTTCATGTTTAAGAATTTATTTCGGTAGATAAATAATAGACGCGGAGACTCACCTCACATCACATCGAACGTCGTGACACAATGGTCATATCTCAACATCCATCGAACAGTTTTGATCGAAACTGGACGCGTTGGAAAGCTTGGCATTTTATAGTAAAAATGTTGTGAGTGTTTCGATCCGATGCTTTGTTTCCGAGATAATTGAGTGCAAAGAATTACTTCCGACATATTGGAGTATAACTACTTGGTAGCATCTTGATATCGCTCATCGCTTAAATTTTGGCTTATCGCTTTAAAAATTTTTTAAAGTACTTGGCGTCGAGACGCTACCGCGTCCCTTGATGAGTCGGTGTAACACAATAGTTATGTATAAAAATGGTGTAACCATTACATCACATACTTGTAACACTGTTAGTGTATCTTTCGTGATAATCAGGCATCGTTAATGGTGTATAACAGAATTTCATTACAATAATGTAACTGGACACGGTAACGTTTATATAACATGTTTATGACCATTACTAATCACGCTCATAACAATGCTGCTTCAAACGAATATTTACTGGTTTCCCTATTACCGATAGAGGGCTTACCGACCAATATTTAATGCCGAAAATTAAAGTTTACACATCAGTCATGATCCGTCGCCAATCAGTCCGAACCGTATATACAATTTTCGAAAATTATTTTCTGTAGTTCAACATAGCCGAATATTTATGGTCACTGTATACAAGTTCGAGGGCCCTCGGTTCGCATACCGCGGATGGAACACAAATGAATAACGATTTTTTTTTGCCACACGTGCATGAATCGCGGCACTTTACATGACAAGTTTTGATGTTCGCAGGATCTGCCAGGGATGTTGTATAAATTAGAAATTGCATGTTATATTGTTATAAAACAACGATATAACACGATAATGTGAAAGTGTTATTTTGCTGGGTCAGAAATGGCAACTTGCGTATAATGTACGTGGAACACTCTATTAACACTGTGATAATATAACCTATTATTTTCTGTTACATTGTTGCGATTACTGTGTTTACCGGGTTGTACACAAACGTACAAAACTACATGATATTGATTTATTTATTCATTTTTCTACAAAATTTGTACATATTTTTACAGGATCAATAATTGTGTGTACAAGATTTTAGAAAGAAAACTCAAACAGTTTTCAATTTATACTATCATAAAAAATTATCTCCAAAGCTGCAGTCTCGACAAGAATACTGCCTCAATGGTAAAGCATAACTGAAAGCCAGTTTCGTTAAAACAAATATTACTCACTTTACTCCGATGATTTGGACGCGACGGTGTACGGTTTTTTTAAATTGAGAAGAAAAGTGTTTTCCCGCAAAACCTTCATATATATAGACACAGCGACATATGCGGAAATAAATAGTTCTATTGACATTAGCCGCTGATATAATAAGACCGATACCGTTGTAATAAAATACTGTTGTCACATCATTTTTTTTTTTTCATTCGTGCTACATCAATATTAGCTAACTTCAGATTTTTTAGATATCTACGTCGCCTATGATACCAACCTGACGTCATAGGCGACGTAGCAAGCAAGTTGACGGACCGCTGCTTTTAGGAAAAAAAAACTAAAAAAACGGCAATGACCGAGAAAACGGTAAAATGGACCGTACGTCTTTGGATTGGTCCTTTTTCGGTTGCGGTAATCGAGGAACGACCTGTTAGCGGCGAAATCTAGATTTAAAAAGAGCGCGCGGAAATAGGTGGCGCGCGCGACAACGAGGCGAGAAGCGTGCCTACACGTGGCACACGGTGAGCGCGAATCGATACGCGAAGGCCGAGGCAGTGTAGGCCGAGACCGAACGAGAGTAGGTCAAGGTAGAACGTACGTGTGTGAGAACCCTGCCGCGCGTGGCCCAGAAGGGAAACGAGAGAGGAAATAGAGCAAAGCGATTCGAGAGGTTTAGTTCGTCTAGTGTAGTTAAATTGTATCTTTATTTGTTTTGATACGAGCAGTTGCTCCTTTAGTTTAAACCTGTTTTCATAATAATTAATCGAACCCCGCTGCGTTTAATAAAAGTTCTAATTATTCCTTCGCCACGGACTTTCATTCATTGGCGGCCATCTTGCTCAGTACTCCGACGCGGATCGGAGCGCGTGACGGAGTTGAGCCGGGAGACGCGAAATACCTACCTCCTTCTAACAGACCGAACGTTTTTTATTAAAAATTTTACACGTTTTTAATTTTTTTATTTTGCTTTTAATTCTGTTTCAAATGAAAGGATTGAATCAAAATACGATATTGGTCCTTTTTCAGTTGCGGGAACCGAAAATGGACAAAGCAAATTTCTCGAAAAAAAAATGTTCGGTCCGTTTTCGGTTTCCGCAACCGAAAAGACGAAATGGCAACAAAAAATGTACAGTCCGTTTTGTCGTTTTTACGGTCCGTTTCGTTCCCCAACGTCTGTTTGTGGTCCGTCAACTTGGTAGGGAAGGCATTCTCTTGATCACGCAGGCGATCGAAATTGCAGGCTTAAGTTCGCCCTTCGGATCGAACTAAAGATCGAAGCCAGAAGTCAACTAACAGAACTAAAAAATGAAAATTAGAAAAAAAAAACAAAAACGAAATTTTTTTAATTAAGAAAATTTAATTGTTGAAATTTAATTTGACAAAACATCTAACATCTGACTGAGATTCATTGTTAACATAGCCCGATAAAAAATACGACCAGTTACATGTTCTATTTATATTTTTACTTTATTTCTGATTGAATATATATTACTGATGGGAAGTGTTTCTTAATACCACATGTTTCTCGTACGTTCAAAAAAATCGATCACGCACATGTTTCCGCTTTTATTTATACAGCTGTGTCCATCGTTTATTTCGTCGCAGTCACCTCGCAGCACTGTATCCCGATCGGACGTCATTGGAAAAGCAAACAAAAAATTGGCCGAGAAAGGCTTAACGTAATATGTTAAAGGGCTGCTGGACCTTCCTGTTTTACCGACGAAAATAGGGGTTTTCTTAGTTTTAACTATTCATCGTTACTATGCGACGCGTGTGTCTCAAATTTTGCAGGACTGTGTTTATAACATAAACGATTCGGCGTGCACTCGAATTTCGGTCGAAATCTGTCGAAAAATAAAGAAAATCGAGTATTATAAACTGTCGTGGAAACCAGCATGGCCGTTGAAAGGCCCAGAAAGGGGAACCCGAGATGAGGTGGCGCGCCAGTGCTGCCGGTGGCAATGAGCATCAACTAAATAAACAAAATAATTCTAGGGGAACCCGAGATTTAAACAGCCCGACAAGTGCTGCTTCGGAGCAATAAAGGCCACTAATTCGATATGTGACGGAGGATTATGGAGGGTAAGTGTATTTGGAGCTTTTGGTATTCCACGGGCCAGCACGAAATCACGACCCGCCATATATAAACGAGCTCATTACCAAATGGAAAGTAAAAGATATTCGTTGATAATTCGACGCTGACACCAAAAACCAGTGACCCTTTATCCTTCTCCAGATTAACAATTACAGGGACATCGTAAAGGGGATATTGCGGGAACATGGCCCGGGTTTCGAGCCCAGTTTGGAATCGTAAACCAGGTCCAATCTGCGCATACAAGACACATGTCTTTATCTCAAGGCAATTTACTTTTTGACAGCAGTGCTGTGGAAGCGTAAATATAGCGATCTCCAATCCTTGCTATAACTGCTGTATCCTCGGTAAACTTTTTTTCACCAAGAGTACAAACGTATAAATACCAATGATGGTTTTGCAGATACTAAGTGTATGCAATATATCGAAAATACGGGTATAAAGCAAACAATGGTTACCTTCCTCGTGGTCATAAAAATCACTTCGAAAAAATAGACAAGTGTTGAAAATTATGATTCTACTTTTCGAAACTGTAATTTCATATCCAACTGTTCGATGAGCTTTATCGCCGTCGAAATTAACCGTTAATAACTAATAACTTCCAGAATCTCCAGTCTACTCCAATGAAAACGATTATCTACAAAAAACATCAATGGCTCTCTATATTTTTTTGTGCTACTTTTTTTCGTATGACGTATATAGTATATAAGTATATGTATATATCAAATGGAATACAAAAATTACATGCAAAGGCTCTTAAAACTTTTCTTCTATGAATCACAGAGATCACCATAAACACACACCGGATATGTATATAAATAATATTGTATTCACGTATTCGGTTTGCGTATAAACGTCGTATGTACATTATATTTGGTAGTACATTATTGGATAAACATTACGCGTACGAGTTCTAGGGTATTTTAAAAACAAACCCGTAAGCACAACGATCGTGGTGGCCAACTTTAACGGCATAATACTTTTACGAGCTTATTATTATTATTGTTGTTATTATTATTATTATAATTATCGTCGTGCAGGGATATCTAGACTCTGCTAAATCCTCATATGCACAACAGTAATATCAATAAAATTGTATCGTCCGTCAATGAAAGTTGTCAATAGTTTGCGAACTCTTTTCCGCCGTGCAAGCTCGCCACGACACATTTCACCGATCACGGACCCTTCACGAAAAGACTAGTTTACTCGCGAGTCTCGCACGGTAGAATTAGCATTGCAATATCGACAACTTACGTTGAAAAACGATAACTTTCCGATGAGAAAATAATTCGATAAATATATGCGAGAAAAAAAAATCAACGAGATAAACTTCACAGTATTTTTGCCAGTTGTTTTCCCTTCGGAATCAACTTCGGTAAGGAAAAATGGAGCAAAATCTACCAAGTCGATTTTTTTTTGTTTTCAAGTTAGAGCCCTGCATTTTTGTTCATAGTGCCTGTTCCGTTTACAGTGATGAAAATTTGGTAATGCACAATCGAAAATTAAATTACAAATATAAATATATTTTTTTTTATCATCACAAATGATTAACTTACGTCATTGCAAGCCTCAATAATAGAACCGTGGTCGAAGAAAAATTACGCTTGGAGTTTAGAATTATCGTACATTAAAATAACTAGAGAAGAAATAGGAGAAAAATATTGTAGAGATAGAATAGACAGATAGATAGACAGTGAGATGGAGACGTCTTGCAAAACTATACACTTTGTTCATATAAAGAGCTAAAAAATAATCTAGAGAAACAGCGCTCGATCGTTTACGAGGACGTATATAAAAGGCTCCTTTTAAATCCTTTTTGTTATCGTCGACAATAATCTTATGTTACGTTTCGTTACGTATTTACGATGTGATTTCCGTTATCCTGCGAGTCGGGGCTCTGATCCATCGGTCGAATCGAGTAATCAGGAACGTTACCCGAGTGGTCTCCTTCGCCCATCGTGTAACCGGAAAATGAGCACGCCGGTGCGCTCCTTGCCGTCGTCGCCGGTGCATCCGGTAAGAGGGAGGTTCGCTCGTTAGCGCTGCCCCACGCCTGTTGATAGGCGCCGCGACCACGAATTCTTCGGCTTAGCGACGATCCAACGACTCCTAAGTGTTCTTTGATATCGTTGTGAACATCGGATACATCCCACATTGCCCTGCAACCAATGTTTTCATGGAATTTGGCCTCTGGCATAGATCCATAGGAAGAAGAAGAAAAACTAATATTTTCGACGCATTAGTGTAAACGCATAATGGATCCAAAAAAAAATGTCAATTCAATGGGTTGCTATCGTTCATAGGCAACTTTGACAAACTCATGTACTTCATGTTCTCGAACTTATTATCACATTATGAAATTGAAATATTAAAATGTAGAAAACAAATTGTTGTTACACATTTAAAAAAATTTAATATCCCGTAAAATAATTTTACCGCTGATTTAATGAATTTCATAAATTTAATTTGTTTCATTAAAATTAAGGTTCAAAGAATTAATCCCATTACTGTCAGAGGCCCGTATAGGGGCTGAAATGTGTAGACCAATACGTTTCTCTGACAGTGAAGGGGTTAATATAAGATAATTGTATTACCTGAAGGCGTCCCACCAAGCCTGACTCTGAGCCAGGTTCACATACGGCTTGTAACTGAAACTGTAGTGGTGAGCCACAGCAGCCATAAACATTTCAATGCAAATCAAAAAGTCTTGCAGCTTGGACGATATGTTCCTTATGTCGTCGGTGTTGTCGGTATCGAATATGCTCGATATCACGTCGAAGTAGACAAGCATTGCTATCAACACACCTTGGCTGGAAAAAGTTTTTAAAAAATATTTTTTTCGTAAATTTGACTTTCACGCAGCGACAGTAATAATATCGTCATATGAACTCACAAGAAGGAAAAGAAGACCACAGCTTTGATGCACAGAAACTTTCCTACGGGTTTCATGGGCTTCAGCGCCTCGGCATTGGCCCGATAAAACAGCACTAGACAGTACATAGCGATGAACTGTGACAAATTATTGAATGCGATCATGTACGGGAAGGCAACGTCCCCTCGGAATTCTCCCTCGCCGTAAACGCCGTTCAATTCACAAATGCTGAAAAAAATGTGAGAATTAAAAAACTTACGATTAACGTAACGATGCATATTAATATTGATGATTGAACAAAACTGCGTGTTACGCATACTTTAACACAACACAGATCCCCTTCTAATCTTAGTCATGAGACAATCACAGTGGGCACTTTATTAAATCTACAGAGCAACGAAAATTGTTACGATGCATTATTTCTGAATGCTAATAAACACTCTTTGGAATGGCATGACTCAATATGAATTACAGTTTGAAGGATAGTCCAGATAAACTTGTATCAACTGAGTTCCAGAGCCTCGTTATCAATTACGGATAAAAAAAAATAGCCTGTCACCGAATGTTTACGAATTACTCATACTCACAAGGAAACTAAGGTTGATATAGGCCGGACGACGGTGTACTGAAGAATGCCATGCTTGCACATGTGAACAAATTCCCTTCCCATTTCCCAGTTTGGTAAACAGCAAAGGGGAAACATGTGTCGCACCTGAGGTGACATTTCCAATCTGTGCTCCAGCTGATGGTCCGCGTTGAGATATGCCAGCAGGTACATCATGAAGTTATATATCACGTACGCCTCGTAACATTCTCGTAGACTATCTACGTAAATACTGCCTTCAGGATAGACCAGTCCCAGCCACTGATCGAGGATGCAAAGACAAAACAAAAAAATCGTTGATAACACAGCAACTTACAATCCATGTCCAATTCATCTTATACATCCAATAGGTGGATAAACATTGTATACGTATTATTATATAAAAAAATATATTTAAAAAAACGTACACTGTATTAACCCTTTACGCACGGAAGCTCCGCGACCTGAGATGTAAATGTAAATTTAACAATAGCACACTATGGATTGACGATAAAAAGATTATTTTACACAAATATAATGTCGTGAACATTAGTCTTCGAAGAGTATTTCTCCGAATTTCAATATCATCTATATTTTTTGAGATATAGCGACTTTTATACCGCGCAAAGTAAGTGCTCGCTGAGCGAGAATCCCGAATCGTCGATAATCGAGGTCCTCGCTCGATCCCGTGCGTAAAGGGGTAGACGATAAACTAATCGATAATCTCATATTTACCGCGTTCACTGCATAAATTGGTACCATCCAAAGTATCCTGCAAAAAAAGAAAACAACAACAATTACACATTGTTTTCCCGTGCGTCGGACGATTAATTTTGTATAAATTGCCCACCTGATTATGTATTTCTGTAATCTTGGCTGAGTGTAATAGATCATGTGTTGTACTATCTCGTAGAACGCTATGGGTAAAGAGAGTAGGACGAAAGCTCCTCCCACAAGGGCTCCTTGATCCTGCTTTTTGAAACCATTCTTGATAGAGTTTGCCAACAAAATGGGCACCAGAATGAATATGAGGAGAGCGTAGAAGCACGTAAGGACGGGTAAGATCCACAACCGCCATTGTCTACAAAGCCCGGCCATTGTTCTTAATCGCTTGTCCAAAAGTGTCACATAATTCCCATTTCTGACTCAGCTTATCTGCAACAGGAAAAGTTTCATTTATCAGTTTCGAGTTTCATGACCGGATCAAAGTTCAAGGTCTTAAATGCTATGGTACTCCAAAGGATAATTGTAACGAGTGCAAAGACATTTAGCAACACGTTAAGCTCTAATCGTACTATAAGTAAATAAAATAAATAAATTATTCAAACGGTAATAATAATACTAACATTATAATTTTTCAATTTTCTTAAAAAAAATTAAAACTCAGAAAACGGGTATAGGGTAAAGAACCATCAGCCAATCAGAACACTCTATTAAACACTGTAAATGCTACGGAGCATGAGTCATTGGGACCGAGCGAATATAGTCAGTTCATTATTTATCTAATCAGAATGTTATATCAATCGAAGTACAATGGAAGAAGGTCCGAACGAATGTTATCTCGTTATCAACCGTAGAGATTCGGAGGACTGAAAAACTGTTTGCGAAATCGTGACTCGTACGAAGCACAATTAGGATATTTCAGGAAAGTCTAAGAGATGTACGATATTTTCGTATGTTATTTCGTGGCATTGTGAATGATCGGTCGACAGCGAGAGAAGAGGGTTATCTGATTCGCATTGCTAAAAAAAAAAAAGATAATTGGATGTGTGACTTGAGTTGTCATGCTTTTGTCGTTCACTGACGAGCCAACTAACTAATTGTCGCGAATGTCGAGACAGCAGGACGTTTCGTAGCTTTACACAAACAGAACGAATCGGCTGACGGCGACACGATCATGGCAGTACTCAACAGCTCGAGTAACTGCCCCTTCAATCCAATGCTGGGCGAGCGTACCGAGTGACTGTCCAGAAACCGATAGCACTTTGCACTGTTCGTCGTTTGCGAAATTAACGATTAAATTATCTTTATCGATAAATTGCTCGTAGATTATGCAAAAAGGATCCTGTTACGGCAACGAAACTGACCGACGGACCGCTTAAGCGCAATAGTCGAATGAGCGTCGTCGACGTTCGACGATAAAAAAAAATTATTTTCGTCCTTTGACGTTTCGTCGTACTCACTACGACGATGAAGCGTGAATACACAACACAGCTCGCTCGCAACCGCTTCCCCCACCCGGGCGCGATTGCTCACCAACAACTCGGGGATGCCGAACCGTTGAAATCGAAAATTATCGATGCACGATCGGCAACTCCCGTCATCGAACATCGGATTGCATCTACTCGTAACTTTCGGTTTTCGTTAATAATCGGTAACTAATGTTTCCACGTTTGTCATTGATGAACAATATTTTTTATTCGAAGTTCGTATTGCGCGATCTATCTTGGATGGGTGGCACAGTATTATATATACTTGTGGCAGTATTTTTAATTAATTGATACAATGTACTCAATAAAATAACGAAAACCGTGCATATCCTAGCGGTTACTTTTTATTTTGATTCCAGGATTTTTGTTAATTTCACGTTAATATAATAAAATTTATTATCTATTTAAATGTATAAAATGTATTGGTCTGTATTCAGGGGTGGCATCCCCGTCATAACTTTGGATAACGTTATGATAATGATACGCTAACGCTACGGTAACCTTATGCTACAGCTCCAATGCAGTGGCAGTGGCACACGTTAATTCGATTAGTTCCCATAGGTACGAAGAGACGCATGCCGTCCATAGATGGCGATGGAAGGGATATCCGTCACATCTGTGCAACACTTCAAACTCCATTGGCTCCAAGTGGCCCATTTCCGGCTGAAAACCCTGGCGACTTGTATTTTTTTCGGAATTTTAAAAATTGACCACTTTCAGCATAGGGAATCCTGTGTTAAATTTTGCGAAACGGCACTTTTTTTCAAAAAATTTCCTTACCATTTTTACCCTTACAATTAATAATACAATTATATATAATAATAAAACAATTAAAATAAAACAATATCCGATCGATAATCCACGAAGCTGATTATTTTTTCTCCAAGCATTCTTTGTCCAAATACTATTTTGCCTGAAACTCTTTTGTCGGTGATGTGATTGGTCGTCGCCAATATTCCGAGCCAACGGAATTGCCAGAAACTGATTAATGCGATGGAATTGATAATCCGAAAAGTTGGGAGAAACCGAAACAGAGGCAAACCTGTTACGTTGTTACATCCTAAAAGTCGTTCTCCGCCGAAGAAATAAAAGAAGTAATTTGTATAACCGTCGTTTGAAATTCGTGAAAAATTACAGTCATTTCGAAGTTCTCCAGTATTCGCAGGTGGGGCTGCGGAGCCCCCAGGGGGGGATCCGGCGGTGGGGGAGCTTCCGGTCTAATGGCGTCGGGAGCCAAGCACTGTTGTCACATTTTGTCCTACAGTGTTTCAATACCTCGCTTTGTTTACATCGTAAGTCCTCTGGTAAAGGAACAAGTGCGAGAACCCAAAGGAGGTCGACAAGGACGCATGGAATACAAGGACATCGGTGTTCGGACGATGAGTACCTCCTGAAAACAAAGGACGAATATTCCGGGTGTCCCGGGAGCAGTGACCTTGGCTTCGCTGTCATATCTCTTAGCTGAACGGGTGGCGCGAAATTTAAATCCCAAATTGGGCATCCTACCGGTAAGAAAACGATGTATTCGAAGACAACGTACTCGAACGTGCACATTTTTTAAAGAAATTACTCCTAAAAGTGTATCTCGATTTGACAAAGAATTTTTTTTAGATGAACGTGAGATAACGAGGTGGGCAGTCGTCGTGCGCGATTCGTTTCAGACGTTGGCTCGAAGAAGGGGAGAACGGAGTAAAAGATGGAAGTTACGACCGACGAGGAGGCCCAGGCCGTCCTTCTCGAGGGAATGGAGGGCGCGCAGTACATAACTATACAGCGAGCCGACGGCGAAAGCCTCGGCAAAGGAGTTCCTCTGCTCACGCTCAACGGCGAACTCATCTCCGAAGGCATGGTGGTCGATATGATCAACGCCGGTGTTGGCTCGGAGTACAGTGCTGCGACTCAGTACTACGAGACCGATGATCTTTTACCTCACGAAATGACGGAGGTAACGTTCGATGCGGACCTCTTGCGAATCATAATTTTCTATAAACATTTTTTTTATTTGCCACGCTATATGAAAAGATCTCGTTTGCATCCTCTTGCAATTTTTTAATGTATAAAATGCACACCAAGTGTGTACATTCTTATTTTTTTTAAATTGCTCTGCCACCGAATAATCTAGTTTGCACCCTTCTGCATTTTTTCACTTATAAATGCACACTACAAGTGTGTATTTTTTTTTTTTTTTTTTTTCATAGCTCCCCCATATAGTTTTTATTTGCTCCGCCATATATAAGAGTTCTTTTCCATTTTCCTGCAAGTTTTTTTACTTGTGAAATTCATGCTATAACTACGTACATTATTATCTTTTTTTATTTCTAGCAATTTATATCGATACAACTCTGTCGATACTTTCATTTCAATGTGATCTAATGTTATGCTGTAATACGATACTGAATCTTTATATTCAATTTTTATTTGGCTAATCTCTGATTCAAATTTGAAGCGTATATTCCGTTAAAATATTAATTAATCAGTGAGTCAATCAACAGTTTAAGTCTACTACTGTCTACTGCTGTTGAGCGTATACAAAATGGCTGGGATATCGAGTAAAGAAAGTAAATTGTCATGTTAGGAAAATGTACTAAAAAAGACGACCTGACTTCGCAGGAGGATAGAAAATTGGCGGCGGCTTTGGTAGCGGTTCAGTTGCAGCAACATCAGAAGCAACAGCAGCTTCATAGTCAGTCCCAGCACGACGATCCGACACTGCCGGATGTGAGCCATCTGGCAACTCTCTCACCGGTCAACACTTACGCCATACAAGCCATATCGGAATCGGAGCCTCCTCCGGTCTACTCGAGTCTTCAGTCTTTCAAGCGCGCTCACAACGTTAAGCAGGAGTTTATCAATGTCAAAAGCGAGTACGATCTCGAGGTTTCGGCGGAGAGCAGCGAGGATGCTGCGCCACCGTCGGGACTGAAGAGATCTCTGCCACACAAAAAGCGGATTCCGCGAAAGCTCAAGCAACAGACGAAGAAAAGCTCGGTGAAGAGGGACGGTGGAAAAATCGTACAAACAATACTGTCTCTCGATTCTAACGGGCATGCCGAGGTTCAAGGGTTCAGGTGCGAACTGTGCGGCGGCAGGTTTGGTGGACAGCTCAAATTTTTCGAACATCTGAAGGTAAACACCAGAAATGATGTTGTCCCTCTATTGCCGAGAAACGCTCGTCACAATGTTCATTATCAGACGGAACATATATTGAAGTAGTTGAATTGAGGATTTTGCATGGTTTGCCATCCTCATGGACCACATTGTAGAAAATCAAGTGCAATTGCAGTGTAAACATAATCAGAGTTTCATATGCATGTTGTAACGACTGAGCGAATGAATAACGCGCGTATTTAGTTTGGGGCGGATATTATTAATTATAATCACGGCTATCTCGAGCACGAACTGTCACACGCCTGTTCGTTCTGACGTCTCAGTCCAGACTGTTTTATACGACGATCGATCTTGTATCGATCGTCCGTTTGTTCTTCTATTGTCAAAGCTAACTAATATCGTGTGCCTTAACGAATTGTCAGCCTCATATTCGTTACAATATATACCTTGTTCTATTCGGGAAATCTATTAGAAGTCTATTCGTTCCGTCCCTAGGTCGGTAATAGCCAGTTTTTGTTTTCGCAGACGCATTACGAGCCCGTGAAGCAGGAAACGAGAATAGCTCAATCAACGAACACTAACATAACAATATCCGTGCCCGAGACTGTGCAAGGGTTAGAGAATACGGTTATCGAGGAGTTCAGCGAGCCCGAGGATCTCATGGAAGGAATCCGCGGCGTTGGTAAGCAATTCATTTACTTATTTATTTATTGGTAGACGAGAAACGAATCTCTTTTACATTGTATAATAACATGATAAATCTTTGTTGTTTTTAAATAAACCAAGAAACACGACAATCAATATTTCACACTTCGTGCGTTAAGAAAATTATTACTTGAAGTTAAAGAAAATAAATGAATTAATTTTTTAAATGGTGGAGCGAAAACGTAACCACCGTTCATCGCTATTTATTATCGCGAAATTTGTGGATTAAAGATATATATTGTTTCCAGTTGAAGAGACGGGAGCTCACATAGACGAGGAATCTGAAACTCCTTTGTCCGACGTGAACACCGGTCCGACACTCTGGTCCATAACCGAAGTAACCGAGACATTAGGTCACAAAGAGTCGGAGATCTCCACCATCAACGAACAAGACTTACAAGAAAAATATGAGACTGAAATACCGGAAACCACGAAAAAAAAGAAGTCCCAGAAAGCACGAAAAGTTCAGAGTACGTATGAGCCTCGTAATCTTGATTGTGGAGTTTAATCTACTTCAATGATTTCGGGACTTCGTCATTCATTATAAATAATGAAATTACGTTCTTTATTAAAACAGATGACGAGTTGGCTTGCCCGCAGTGCGACAGATCTTTTCACCACAAGAATAGTTTAGTATATCATATGCGATCTCACAGTGGCGAAAGACCCCACCAATGCGAAGTTTGCGGTAAAAGTTTCTTTGCAGCGAGTGCATTGAAGGTAAAAAAATATGATCTTATATATATTTTGAAAAGTTGTTTGTTTCTTCGTCCCAAATTCGAAGTATCCAGGGTTGGTCCCTTAGGGGACTCCTCAGGCCATGTTCATTCACTTCCGGTCGAAAAATTATATTTTCCAACCGGAAGTGACGTATTTCTGGTATGACGTCACTTCCATTTAAAAAATGAGTTTTCCAAACCGGAAATGACGTGTGTCTCTCGGTAAAACTCCGAAAATCTAAATTACCGGTTTCTTGAAGATTTTCTACACTATTTAAGTAAGTTGAAGTGCATGTAAATTTTGTTGTTTCAGGTGCACAAGCGTTTGCATAGCGGTGACAAGCCTTACAAGTGCGAGGACTGCGGTCGTCACTTCCGACAATGGGGAGATCTCAAGTATCATTCGATGAGCATTCATTCGGAGCAGCGTCAATTTCAGTGCGAGTATTGCGGGAAAGATTTTGCCCGAAAATACTCGTTGATAGTGCACCGGCGCATACACACAGGCGAGAAGAATTATCGTTGCGAGTATTGCAACAAGACGTTCAGAGCTAGCAGTTATCTGCAGAATCATCGTCGTATACACACCGGCGAGAAGCCACATCCGTGCACCGTTTGCGGCAAGCCGTTCCGCGTGCGCAGCGACATGAAGCGACACATGCATACGCACACCCGCGGCAGGCCGGACAGGCCAGCGGCAAATAAAATTGCCGTTGGAAAAAACGTGAACGAGGATAGCGACGACAAAGGCTGTCACGCCCGAACGATTCAGGATCTCGTTCAGGAACTCAAACTCGAAGTGGAGCCCAACGGGGTCGTGGAAATTGTCCCACCCGAGGATAATCCTGAAAGCATATTGCCGCACGAGGGACAGACTTTGGAGTACACCGTTGCCACGAACAACGACGGCAGTAACGACAGGGATCCTCTTGAGGCTGCCGATCGGACTTCCGACACCCTGTACGTATTTTTCAAATCTCTGATGTTCACATAATCGTATGACTGTTTTTCTGTCCGGCATTTTTTGGAAAATTTTCGAAATCAGAAAAATCGTCAACAAACTAATTTTCCAACAATTTATCGAATATTTAAACGGATTAATTTGCATACTTCCCTCTTATTGTAACTGACGTTGTTTACTGTTGATCTGTTGCAGGCAGTATTTCTTCATGTAACTCCTAATTATGTACAGAACGGATGCGGACAAATTCTACGTGGACACGAAAATTACGCCAAATTTCTGTGTCTAATGTAGAACTTGATGATCCCCGAAAACATCTCAGCGTAAACGACTGATCAACAAACCCTGCCTACGTATTACAGTACGTATACAATATACGAAGCTCCAGCGACGCCTTATCGCTGCGATGGGAATGCATTCTTTTTTTTAACATTACGAAACACGGTGTGATAACAAACAAAAATTGTTTATAAAACCGCTATACGGAATTGTACAAAAATAAGTAGAATCGATTAATGAAAACCTAAATGTGAATTTTCAAGTATCAGGATGAGTTTTTAAAAAATATTTAAAAAAAAAATGTTGCCATCATTCACCACGAGAACACGGTCGGCTAAAACAAAATGATTTTGAAGCTTACGGATGGGTTTTTCGCTTCACGGTTGCTGCCGGTGGATCTCATTCAAATAGCGCTTGATTTAAATCGTATGTAATTCATACACCTGTTGCATGCTGTCATTGATCAGCTATAAAAAAAATTGTACTACCTATTGAGAAACAGTAACAGCAGTAGTACAACTTTTGAAAAGAATTGCCGAAATCTTTAGTTATTGTTTCCTTCGAAATTTTGAATGAACGCGCAAGGACGATTAAATTAAATAGCGAAATGTTGCATCGAAGAGTGAAGGGCAATCGTATACATATTACGGACAGAAATATAAATATATAAATAAACTATAAATATATCTAAATGCATAAGTACGTAACGCACGATGTGCTGTAAGTAGCTGTTAACATGATAACTGTAAATCTATGTTTATATAAACTTGACAATTTATATATCGCGCAATCGAGGTTGAAAAATATATTTTTTACATGAACACGTTTACAGAAAGATATTTGTTCGGCCACTCATTGAATCGAATATTTTTTTATTATCTACTTTTATTCCATAAACATCGCAAATCAACCCGCTCGGATAAATATAAGATACTTCACATATAGATTTGAATTATGTATATAAATTCATTGCTCAATCGAATTAAATGTTTAATCGTGAACGGTCGAAGTAGTGGGAATGAAACTGGAAGCTGTTTCCTCCTTTCCCAGGAACACTTGCAAAAGCAGTGTCAAATCCCTGGATTCGAGGGCCGATTGCAGTTTCTCCGACGCAACTTTGCTACTGATTCTGAAATATTCATTAAAAAATTAATTTGTATTTTCTCCATTAAATTCTTAGAACGACGTGCAATATATCAAAGTTGCCTCTAACAAATCGAAAGTCACGTCCCAGATAAGAGTCTATGATGGGTGCAGCCCGCATGCAGGATAATACAAATTTTATACTTTTTTAGTAGTTTTCCTGACGAAATTTACAGAAAAATGTTTGTCCGGTAACATTTTGGTTACCTGCGGGATCCCTTGGCACGTTCCCAATCGACATACAAATCCGTAACAACGCCGTGCAATCGCTGCAAAGTTTCAGCACCTTTGGTCATCTTCAGTCTTATCGCGTTCTCGTCTCTGAGAAGTTCCTGCCAGTCGGTGCACAAATTTTCCTGAGGATCAGACCGCATTTCCAATTCCTGAAGAGCGTCAAGGATCTTAAGTTTTTCGGTGAGTATGTAGGCATCCTCGAGCCGGGGCATTATCAGCTCTAGCACACGCGCCACGCTTCCCTCCGCTACATCTGGATTTTTTAAAAATAAACGAGCCCATTTCAGTATGGCGATAAGCTTATTGAAAAATGTATCAAATCATCATTCGAAAAGTGAGTAAAACAAATATTATTCGTTAAAAACTTTTTCACGCAAACAGTACATTTTTCTTTATCTTTATAGTAATTACTTTGATGGCGTTTGATCCTAATTGTTTTCGGCATTTTTAACATTTTCCTTTTTTTTCAGAGGATTTGCTGAAAGTTGTGAGTCAACTTACCACAGAATACTTCGAGTTTGATTTTCCGCTTGGTCGCTTCCCTCGTCAAGATGTCTCGAAGAATAATGACGGTGGAAATGTTCTCGCCGAGAAACGTAGCGCTCCCTTTCCTGGTAGTTAACACATATTGCGCATCGCCTTTTTTTTGCGGACCATCCTCAGATACACTTACCTATATTTGCATTTGAGGATCGTTCCTACAAACGTCGAGACGTAGTTCAGAGTCGCTTCACCCTCTACCAATTGCGATCGTTGTGGAATGTCTGGCAAAGCCAGAGACAGCCACGCGTGCATCTGGTATGAGAATTGTAAAAAAAAAAAAATTAGGATTACAGAACATCTCTTTTATAAAGATGTACATTCATTCCACAGGTTACCTCAGCAACGGTAAAGCCTCCCATTAGTCTGAGTTCATTGAAAGGTCCTCCGGAAAGCTTGACGCTCTCATCATCGTGGAGTCTTGCATGGAGGGACAGCGCGTAAATAGGTATGCGTATCCTCCGACAACACTTTGGCTGTATCTGAAAAAATCGTTTTTCAATTCAACGTTGAGTCAACAAGTTCATTGGCATAAAATCATTTATTAAAAATTTTCATTATTAATTTTTTATTTTTATTAAAAGATTAATAAGTGAATTATAATTGAATAAATATTTTTAAATGTTGTCAGTAGTAATTGCATTATCGGCAATGTTTTGTATTGTAACCATACATGTAGGACAATATTAACAGTATGTATTTGAATTTCGATTGCCAATGGGCCATCCACCTAGGTCCATTCAACCGTTTAAATGTTATTATGCGACCAAATTTTTTCCCTCACCTGCGAAGTCACGTAGACCTGCAGCGTTCCCGATTGACCCTCTATGGTTCGCAATCGCGTTTCTAAACGATTGGTGTTCGACTGCAAATAAAGGAAATCCACGATGTCATATACACTAAATGAAAACAATGTGTACAATGCTCAGACTTAAACGCTTTAAAATCGTATGGTTTTTAAGATCTATACAAAAAAAATTACAGAGCAGATCTGAGAAATCATCGCTAGATATTGATTGTCATTTCATAGCATGCCCCATATATATCGTTTACATTTTACATATTATTTTACCTGGCAGCGATAAGTGGCGAGAACAAAATTTCCGTCCTCGGGACTGCACGACGATAGACTCGCGACTGCGTTGTTGCTTTCATCCAACAATTCAATGGGAGTGTCGCTTTGTATCAGCACATTGTCGATTGACGTGTCCAGCTCGATGGATAATAAATACGAGGCATCTTCTTTGTCCAGAATAATCCTAAAACCAACGACAATTATTATCGCAGATCTAATTAAAATCTAGCCGATCTAATTAAAAGTACAATTTTATAACGGTATTTACAATGGTATTATTTGTTTGTGAAAAAAATTTTCATGTTCCTCATATTTATTACAAAATCGCGATTTTAATTACCTATGGCTAACCGACAGTATGAGCGGTGCCAAAGTATCGGACGAATAATCAGGTGTCTCTTTGTCTGCCAATAGTTTCTGCTCGAGCTGCTGGATCTCCGTCTTGAGTCTGGCGAGACCGCTGTCGTTGAGTTCAACTTCGAGGGAACCCGGTGGTTTCGTCGTCAGCCCGAATATTCGACCAGAATACGTCGTAACCAGGATTTCTGGATGACCAAGCGATCCAATTGTTCCACCGGCTAGACTGCTTATACTTTCGCCCGAATTCTAGAAAACGAGTACAGTAACAAGTAAGCGGTAAATCCTTCATGAACGACTGTGCTTCACATCACGTTAATCCAATTTTGCGCCCTGTAAAATTCGAGATCCAACTAAGTACCACATGTCTAAAATTACAAAAATGGTTGACTTCACATAATTTTTTTTTTTTTTTCATGCCAGCACTTACATATCGAAACCTGAGTGTGGGTTCAGTATCTTCTTCATCAGGGAAAGCATACACATCGACAGTGCCGTCTTGCCGGCCAACAAGAATGTTCACACCGTCGTCGAGCTCGTGAGTGTCCAGGCAAGTGATTTCCGGACCAGTCGTGTTCACCAGCCAAGTAATTCTCAGTGTCTTATTGCTTTCCAGCACCAGGAGACCAACTTTGCCGTCGGTTGTACCCACAAGGACTTGGTCCGTTGATTCCTGGTCGCCTTTTCTGCTCATACGTGATTATAATACTCATCAAAACCCTTTCATTCATATTTTTATATGTTACAGGGCCTTATGTTTATATCAGTGGAATCTTTGATAATTTGATATATAATTGCAATGAGACCTGTACAATGCGAGTACCGTTGGGACGCTCGGCAGCCGGAGTACCGTTGGACTCTTGGTACCGTGAAGTACACGTACCTAAAGAGAAAAAAAAAAGAACGTGAAAATTAGAAATTTTAACATTACTAAAAAAAAAAAAAAAAAATGTTGAGAAAAATAGAATTGAAAAATCTTACGGCGCGATCCCCACACGCAAGAACCGCCAGAACGGCGGAGGCGTCGAAAGGAAGAAGCACCACATCGAACAGCGTCTCTCCGGCTAAATACGAATCGGCGTCTTTGCAGTTGTGATATCGGTGGTAAAGATCGCGAGCGCACGCACCTAATTCTGATCCCAACACGTACCTGAAATCAGCATAAATTCAAAACCAGACACTTCGAGAAAGTTCAATTTTACATTAATGCGTTAATTTTACGATCTTTGTTTTTTATCGATCGAAACGTTCGATCATAAGTTATGATTTTTTAATTACATTGCGGATATCGGCTCGATAAGGCTCGTATCAAACTCCAAAAACATTTTGCCCTTTGGCGTAAAGCCCCTCACGGAATTTCCATATGCAACGAAGATTTTATCTCGCAACGTGCCAGAAGTGCCGCCGAGGGCCATTCGTCGGATTTTTGGTCCCGGCAGAGACTTGAAGAAAAGCTGCAGTTCTCCCTTCTTCATTCCTGGAAACAATAAAAAGCATTGAGACAGGATTGTTGAATAACATTGGATCTATTCCGAGCTCTGGTGATGGAGAAGCTTTGATACAATTTTCACAGATGATCTATTTTTTGTGCACTCCAAAACAGCCTTCTAGCCACGGTTATCTGCAGTCGGTAACAAATCACCTTCCCGATTTTCTTCGAGACTGTTAATATTGTATAAGAAAACAAGTCAGGTTTTCGTAGGCAACACATGGCATGTAACTCGAATTTGTTTTTGTCCAAAATATCGGGAGTCTCGGAGAAAATAAGAAAAGCAATTCGTTACCGACCGTGGTATTCCACATGCCCTTAACCATTCATTGCAAAAATTACCGTATACGTGCAGAATTCCATCATGGTCGGCGACGGCGAATTTCTGTGTTTGCTTGGGATCGAGGGATGGTAAAATTTTCGTCGTTCCTCGGGAAGTGACACCGACAGTGGCGTAGTCCACACGTGACAAAACGAGAGTCATTTTTTCGCCTCACCCCAGAATTTTATTCGTTTTGGCGTAAAATGCTCAACACTGTGCTGCTGGGTAGTAGAAGCGATGAGAAACACACTCACTCGCAATTATAGGTATCAACAATATTTTTTCCGACTCTGTAAACTAATCTATCTGGTAACCCAATTGTTACATGCAATTATTATGAAAACCGTTCTTTTGTTCACGTCAACAAAGTTATTACTGCACGTTATGTATTCTCAGTCACCTGATTAATGGTGACTTATGTGATTTTGTACCCGCTTGTGAAGTATGATACGCCGTGGCTATTGTTTTCATTCTGGAGTCTGTGCGCCGATCGATTTAACCATGGCAACCGCTGAACGCGCGGTTTTTCTTGAGGGCATGTGGTACAGACTCAGTCGGTAACAAATTGCCTTCCCTGTTTTTTCCAAAACGATTGATCTCTCACGCCCTCCAACGATGCTATCTCTCACGCCCTCCATAGTGTTTCACGAGGTGAAACATGTACCCATGTTCCACTCGACACATGAGTGCAAGAGAAAAAGTTTCACTATTCGAATCAATGCCATGTAAATATGGCTGACATTTGGGGTAAAAGCGAAGTATCTTCGGATGCCGTACTAAATTTTACATCAGCTAATACCTTGCTTTTTCGCGAAACGTCTACCATCTCCGAATGCGATTCGTTACAGTTTTGGTTACCGACTGAGTCTGTTTCACCTCGCCTTAACTTACTTTTTGCCGATTTGTTACCGCTCGAATATTTCACATGACCTTTATCGGAAGCGCTTCAATCGCTTGTTACTTTTACCAAGAGTTAGCGCAATCGTGAGATTATTTTGCCAGTTCGCCGAAGCATTCTAACCTCAGTGCACCTCAGCATGAGTAACAAAACAAGCAGCGGTGGTAAGTGCTCTCTTTAGCCAAAATCTTATGAAAATGTGCGTCTCTATAAAATAATTACTTAACGAAAAATATTTCTCAACGGTTGCATTAAATATTGAATCGTTATTAATTACTGCCCTATACATGGATATTATGCAGCGAGCCAATAATTTGTTTACATTATTTTCTTTACAGGAGACATCGACCCTGTGCAAGAAGAACTCGCTGGCAGAATTCGCGAGGTTGGAAATCACGCAATATGGAGCTTGTCGAGCTGCAAACCAGGCTTCGGAGTGGATCAACTGCGAGACAACATAACAGAGACGTATTGGCAGTCGGATGGCCAATTGCCGCATCTTGTTAATATTCAATTTAGGAAAAAAACCACTATCCGCGATATATGTATTTATACAGACTTCAAACTCGACGAGAGTTACACTCCTAGCCGGTAATTGTTTATTGGTTGTTTTACTGATTTCTGCTTTTTTAAAATACCCATTGTTATTGGTGAGAGAAGCTAATTTTGCACATACGCTGTTATAAAATTTGCGTATAGTTTACAACAGCGTTCTTATTACATTTTGAGAAATGTCCTTTGCTATTGTATTTTATTTATATCTTAGAATGGCGTTTTAAAAAAATTAATTTATGTGATGAACTCTTTCCCTGTGAAATTTATGATACGCCATTAATTTTTTGATCTTAATTTGGTAATCGACTGTTTCACCTCTGTATGGTAAATAACTCACTTTAACATGATTCAATAGGTAACTGCAACAGCTTAGAATCTTTAGGTTTTATAGACTACTCTCTATCAACCCTTTTGAGCGGACCAAATCCCGACCATGTTTGGCTCCATTTTCCTTCAACCATAATTTTTTTCATCAAATGTAATATCTTCAAGGGTAAAACAGTCCCTTTTTTCCCAATCTTTTTTTACCAAAAACTCGAAAATAGCTGTTTATAAAGATAGAAAGCCAGAACTGGGTAATGCAGAATTTTTGTTTACAACACTTTTTGCAACGATCTCTTGACTTATTAATGAATATTAATGATAAAAATCTCTTAATTTTAGCATAAGCATCAGAGCGGGAACGAATTTCAACGATCTCCAAGAAGTCGAAGTAATGGATTTAAACGAACCAAGCGGCTGGGTCGTCGTTCCAATTAAAGACATGAACGAAAGACCGATCAGGACGTTCATGATTCAGATCGCGGTAATAAGCAACCATCAGAACGGAAGGGATACGCACATGAGACAGATAAAGGTTCACAGTCCAGCACAGGATATGCTTGGGCCACCTGCTCCTCATGCTCCTGGACAATTTCTTACGAACGAGTTTCAACGATTCGCGACGATAAGATAAAATTCGTTGCGTATCTATGATAGTTTTTAAAGTTTCAACGTACTTTGCGACTGATAATTATTTATGCAGCAGTATGATTATATTATATTGTAAAATATTTTATTTTTTACACGACTACTAATAAAGCAATCATTAAAATGTATCGAAGAATGATTAAATCCGATTTGTAGCGTTTTCTGTATTCTTGATGGTAAAATTGCGCAAATTTTAGCACCTTAAATAATGTATCCGTTGTGTAATTATTGTAAGGTGTATTTGTCCAGCAGGCAAACGTATTACAGAAAATACTTGCGATACGCTCTAGAGATATATTGCTCGGGCGATTTGGCTAAACCGCAGGTCAACGTCGTCTGCCTATGATAAGAGTTTCTCTCGGTATTGTTGTACCTTCACTAATTGCCAAACCTTACAATCCTCGTGTTTACATGTTACGTGTATACATCCACACGCTTACGTGAATTGGAAGAAAAAAATATCATTGCGCACAATGACGAAGTAAACAGCCGTACCCAAGGCAGCTCTTTCACTCGAAAGTACCCGCAGTCGTCGATCGGCGTTGCGAATGTTGATACATTGATCTACGATGATAACACGCTATTTATTCATTACGGTATTCATATGTATTTTTAACGGCCGCTACGCGTTTTGCGCTAGACCCAGTTTGGAGACAATTCTCACATTAACGACGGATTTTGTCGAACAATTGAAGTTAAATTACGGTAATTTTAACTTTATTTTTGCAATATCCAATTTTTTGTATAGCACCCGGCCATTATTCATTACATATAAAATTGTTGCCCGATAATATTGCAGAATCTCAACCAGCAACGCCCGAGTTATTCAAGTTCATCGACAATCAGCTCGTAGACTATGTAAAGAAAGTGAAAAATTCAACGAATTCATCGCGAGAAAAACGGCAATTGGATTTGGGCAAAGGTAATTTCTTATTTCTTAGAAAGTATGTTGAAGTTATAAGTGACTTTTTTTATGCGAGGAAAAATTATTCACACTTCTAAATATTGAGATGAGCAACGCGGCTTATAGAATTCGCGTATTTGCAAAAAAAAATTATATATATGTACATTCACGATTACAAATGTATATAGAACAATATTCTTTAAACGTTGATATATTTTCTCATAAAGATTCTAAATGGCCAGCAAAGTGACAAGAAAAATATCAAAATCGTCTCAATTTACGTATGTACATTCAAAGTATATACAAATTTATGATTCATCTCCGTAAACGAAGATACGTATAAAATATATATATGGCGTGATCGATATATGATGTACGGAAGTATTATTTAATATTAGGCCTGGATTCAATCGGATTTAGCAAACGAGTTATCGGATGTGCGTAAGTATTTGTACGAATATAATGACATGTGCGGCATAAATCTTATACGATCAATCGGGCAATGCAGTTTTCCCCTCAACTCCAAAGAGGTCTTCAAACACGTGTTTTGACCCATGCTCCGTCAAATATTTCAGTAGCTGTCCCATATCGTTGTGTTTGTCAAAACTGGGAAATGATATCTCTTGAAACCCGCAAAATTTTCTGAAGCTCTCTAAATTTCGGTCGCACAATTCTTCATTCTCGACCAATTTAACGAGAATCTTGCGCCAGTTCATAACTTTTATCTGAAAGAAAGCAAAACCAAAGTTAATTGAACAGACTCAATTTCGAAAGTTTACCGAAGCAAAGATTCATTTCTCATAATTCATTTCAAAGTTTACCGAAGCAAAGATTCATCAGTCAATGCGTCTGACATTTTTTTATGAATCTTATTTTCGATGTATTCTTTCATAGAAAAAAAAGAAAATCGATAGCTATACCTTTTGCCACCAATATTCACAATCGTCCATTGCTCCCTCAACGCAAATTATCCCTGGTTTACCGGCGAGGCAAAATCCAGAAAGACAATTTTCCCTTGCCTCGTTCGCTATGTCTTTGCGTTTTAAATAACTATATATGTGATGGCTGTAAACCCAGTATCTGGCAAAAGCTGCATCTTTTTGTTTGCCTCGCTTCTTATTAAAGGAATTCTCCTTTTCCGTATTTTTCTTTGACTCTTTTAGATAGATCCCAAGATTATCCTGTATCCAATCGACGAGTGAGTAAATGCAGGGTTCGCCTATCTCTTGAATATCAACGAATTTCGTTAAAGCCTCGTTCAGCTGAGTCTGTTGGGTACGTCCTAAAAGAGAACTTCTTGCGTAGACTTTTGGTCTTACTTCCGGATAATCCAGAGGCAAATTCACTCGAAGCTCAATACTTCCCTGAAAACATAGATTTTATTAGGGCTAAATTAATGTTTGTTACAAAACCCAAATACTTTCTCTAAAACTTACGTTGTCTTGTGTTGTAAAAGAAACGAATTAAATTTAAACTGAAAATAATTTTCAAATAAATTTCCTTGATATCTCAATGATTTACCTTAATTTAGACATATATGAAAAAAAAATTACCAACGCAAAAGTCTCAGTCATAAAATAATATCTCCTTAAGTTTGCAAAAATACACTGCCAGTTTTTTTTTGTATTTTACTTCGTTCAACGAATAAAACTGATAGTTGATTTCAGAAAACATATGTGGGAGGAATTTAAAAAATGACATTAAAAAAATAGTGAATGCAAAAGAATATTAAAATGCATTTTCAAAAATCGACAATAATTTATTTTTATATTTCAATGGTTTATCTTAAATTTAGATACACTTAAAAAAAATACGAAGATTAAAGTCGCATCAAAACATAGCCTCTCCTCAAGTGTAACAAAATACTTCAAACACCTTTTTTTAACGATTTACTTCGTACAATGAATAGAACTGATGTCAGGTTTGAGGAAAAACGAATGCGGGAGAAATTCGATAAATAGCATTAAAAAAACTATTAACGCCAAGACGCGATGCGACTCGACCGATCTGCGATATGCAGGTATTCGACGATTTAACACAAAGGATTTTGTCGGCTGTGAAAATTACCTCGGGAACGACAATTTCGATGGAATACTCAAGCCTCTGCGGAAGGTCATCACGAGTGCCGGAAATATATTCGTTTATGTCAGCGAGGTTGCCGTGGTCAACGATGGTTAATTCTTTCGGATAAACAGACTGCAATGCCTCGAGCTCGCAGACCTGAGCGTCCAGGTTTTCCCTCGTTACTTTTGCTAGCGACATTGATAAAATGTTAACGAAACCCGAACGTAACATATGTTTCGGCGTAAACGTTTTGAAACTGGTTTCTGGCAATGGAAAAAAAAATGCTAACTTTCACACTGGGGCAGTTATGGTTCTTGTTATTTTCTTTTTGTATGAACTTTATTTTGTTTTCTCTGGAAAACAAAAGCGTTTGGAGTACAATGTCGCTTGGACTTTTCAACTGTTTCTTTCCAAGACTTTCCGATGACAAATGAACGTGTGATCGTAAATGCGTAGGAGAAATGTTGGACCCGCAACGGAGCACAAACTTGTACAGCTGGCCTTGACAGATAGCATCTTGTTTTGTTGATACAAGTAGGAACAGATGGGAATGACGCAAGTGCAATCACTGGGCCGCGTTCAGAAATCGCACCCGGGTAACTAGCTTCTCTCTCTGACGTTCAAAAGGAAAAAAACAGCTCCAGCAGCCCCTTTGCTGGAGCTGTTTTTTTTCTTTTTTAACTTGCTTACCTGTTTTACCGACGGACCTAGACAATTTTTCGGTTCCGACTTAATATTGTTAATGTGCTACACAAATGCGTCAAATCATGCAGGATTATGATATTGACATAAACGCTTCGGTGTGCAGTCGAATTTTGATTGAAAACTTACAAGGAATTAAGAAAACCGAATATTATAGTTTGCAAAAGTGCGTGAACGTAGTGTCACGATTGTCGTACAGGTGGCTCTGTATCGTGCCCTACATTCGTGCCATGTTCATCGGCTCTGATCACCCGTCGCAAGTCGATAGACTGAATGATCGCAGTTTACACTATGCGTGATTACCTTTTGAGTAAGCAACTTTCGGACGGTATTGGAATATTCGGAGAACTTCACAGAATCGGCATGCACGCCCTTTTGACGCATACAAGATCTAAAATTTTGAATATCCAACAAAACGGATGCTGTAAACATTTCAGCGGCCATGTTGGTTTCAACGACAGTTTATGATATTCAATTTTTTTTATTTTTCGGAAGATTTCAACCGAAATTCGAGTGTACGCCGAATCGTTTATGTTGTTAATACAGTCCTGCAAGATTTGAGACATACGCGTCACATAGTAACGATGAATAGTGAAAACTAAGAAATCGCCTTTTTTCGTCGGTAAAACAGGAAGCTCCAGCAGCCCCTTCAAAGAGTGCGCAAGCAACGGAAATATACATCCATCAACCGGTGAAAGCTCCAAATTTGAAAAATTTGATTCGTGGGAACACCGACCGACATCAAAGAATCTTACGAGTATGAAAATGTCAGAAAATAATTAGTGAATTAATGAAGTGTGCTGGAGTCTCGTTCGGTTGTTATTAAAAATCCATATATGGAAAATGTGAAAACTCTAGAAAATTCAGAAATACGGAAAAACTGGCGAACAGAATGAGCTTAGGCGCTAGCATATTTAAATGTTGCATACCTTATAAAACCACGTAGACCCAACGATTTATTTTCTTCCTGATCAATTGTTTACAGAGGTCGGAATATTAAATGGATTCGAAAAAGTACCCAGCCTCGATTTACCAAATGCCATCGACGTTACGTTTTTCGTACATCGTCACGGAACTGATCTACTATGGTACGCCGCCGCTCTGAATCCTTCGGGCATTTCTTTGATGCAATATCAAGTAAGAATAACGTTCAGTAAAGGTAATTTTTTAGTGCGTATGTGTTATCGTAGACAGTGTAGTCTCACATTTTTCTTGATGCGAAGAACAGATAAGCTTTGTGAAGGACCAATCACGTTCGTGAACCGGTTCTTCTCCCCACCACTTTGTAAACTATATAAGTGAATGCGAGATATAAGAAATTGCAATGAATCACTGAAATCATCTTATATATAAAATTGTGCTTATACTAACTATTAGGGAAGATTGTTAATCATAATTCATATAGAAGTAGCAAGTTGTTGCGACTAGAGCGCTTTGCGCCCGAGCTATGCACTGCAGAATTTTGAAACCGGACGTTTAGATTTCCAGAGATATACCGGAAATATCTCACTTCCGTGAAAATCTCATTTTTCGACCAGAAGTGATATCGTACCGGAAATACGTCACTGCCGGTTTGAAAATCCAATTTTTCAACCGGAAGTAACGTTGTACCGAACATACATCACTTCCGGTTTGCAAGTCTCATTTCTCGACCGGAAGTGACGTCATGCTGCAAATATGTCGCTTCCGGTCGAAAAGTGACGACACGGGATCCACCCGGTACTGGGACGGGAACGCCCGCCGTGCCGGCACAATGCAGACATGTATGTCCGCGTGTGACGATACTGTGACGGCACGGCGTTTTGATGCCAGAAATCTGCTTGCACGGTTACAGCTCGCCGTGGAGCTTTACAGCGGCTGGAACTGCGCAAGGAGACTTCTGGCATCAAAACGCCGTGCCGTCACAATATCGTCACATGCGGACATACATGTCCGCATTGTGCCATCACGGCGTGCCGAATGTTACGGCAAGCTTTTCTTACCGGGCAGTATCTTTATAATAAAAATAACTGTTTGCAAGCTGCATGCAAGTACATAATTCCTTATTTTCCCAGGGTCATGCCTTCAGCCGTGTTGTTTTTTATCCTGATCTGCGCAACGGGACTAGTATAATTTCGCACAGTTCCGAATCCGCTATACTTCTCGTCGTCCAGACATCAATCGGCGAGGCTATTGTTATCCGTTTGTCTCGTGAAAACTCGAAGTATACGCTTCACAGAGTGCAAACGCTGAACGTCCCAGCCGCGAGTCATGCAACTCTGTGGCAGGGAATGAAGCAGATTTACTTCGCCGTCGCTTCTCAAAAAAATTTCACGGTCTTCAATTGGCTCGGCGAGCATTTCGATCGAATCCAAAACAACAATCTCGATGCGAAGAGGCTCATACCCTTCCAGACCGGTGGCTCGATGCACTTGATCGCAACGAACCGACCTCGAACTTCCATTCTCAAATTTCTTCTGCACTCGAGAAAATTCGTCGTGGTGCAGAAACTCGTGGGTGCGAAGGACGCGACCGCTTTTCATCTGAAGAAGGGCCATTTGGGTGAACATTTCATCGCGCTAGCCGGTCAAAGTTCCACCGTTATATACAAACAGTCGAAACATCGATTCGTACCGTTTCAAGAAGTCTCGGGTGCGGAAGAAATCCGATCGTTCACCAACGACGTCGCGGTTTTGCTGATTTTAATGAAAAAAGAAGAGATAACAATTTATCAGTATGACGGATGGAAATTCGCCGAATCGAGCGTTCGAGCAGCTGGAGTTGTCGATGTCGTTCCTCTGACGTTTCAAGGGGATGAACTTTTGGCCCTGAAATTAAGAGATCCACGATTCGAAGATACTTTTAGAACCGATCGAACCAGCCCCGCTGCATCAACGAACCGAACCATCGCACCGTCGATACAAATTTCCAGCGATGTATCCGGAGAATCCAAAGATTGGACAAGCAAATTTTGGCAAACGGACAATTTTTGGGAAAACGAGAGCTCGTGGAGTTTTCAAAGGGTTAAATGGAGGCGAAGAAAAACCTGGGCGAGTTTGCGAGAAGAAACGAAAATTTGGTGTCAGTCGTCGTTGGAGAAAACGCTGAGGGTCGCCGCCACGGTTCCGAAAATCGAAGGCCCAGTTAGAATCGGACGAGGATTCATTGAAAAACTTCGAGCTCGCGAAGTAAGGAAACTTCTTTTATGGACGGACGGATAATAGTATATTATGCCACAAGGGAGAAAAGTGCGGCTTTTCACCGAGTGTGGAGTTTGATGCCTGAACGAAGCGAGGGCAGAAATTGACAAGAGGTGAAAATGCACTTCCGTCCTTGTGGCATACGATATTTTTTTTCCGCTTTCGTTAAAATAATCACATTTCTTGCGTTGCAAAATCGTAAGTCCTATTACTTCCTAGGGAGTAATAAAGTTGTACCGCGCATGCGCACATGTTAATAACGATCATCGGTCAATGATAGGCTATTTTCCGCCCGTATTGCATGCAAGGAATGTGGTTATTTTAGCGTAGTCGGGAAAAATCGTTATTCTTAATGCAAATGCTAAATAGTTTCGATAATTTCAAGGTGAATGGTCAGAGTGCAGACAAATTTGGGAAGCTTACCGATCGATGGAACACGATCATCGATAAAACGGGACGACAGGAGAGAGCGGTGAAAAATTACGTCACGAGATCAAATCCGACCTTCGAAAGTCTTCGAGCTGGTACCGTTCGCGTCAACTGCACGACCATGTGCCGTGCAACGAGAACCGAGACTGCAGTGAAGGACGAATTCCTGAAACGTCTTCGGAGGATCGACAACGTCAAGCAGGATCTTGAATTCCGAAATATGAGGGTTTCCGTCGCGAAGAATTTTCGGTGTCCAATTCCGGCACTGCAATTTCGCGATGCTACGGTCAGTGGTCTTGTTAATGGAATTCGGTTTCCAGCATTCGTGGAAGATGTCCTGAAGGTCACGGGCGATCAGGAATTGACTGGTAATTTCACAATTCTATTCAGTGATCAATATAATGAATATATCAAAAAATGGTGTGTAAGATAATATTACAATATACTATATAATACAATATAATGATAAAGAATGACCCGGAAAAAAATTATTGTGAATGATAACTTTTTTTCGGGTTCCTTTGCATTAAATTGCGTTAACATCGTAACATTGGATACGTCGTATGATTACACATATTCTGTTTCTTCGACTGTACAGTGAAAAAAAAAAAAACGTTTGCGGGCTGCCGAAGAAAAAAATGTTTGTTTTAATTCTACTTTCAATTCTTACAATTCCTTATGATATTGAAACAACGACGAAATGACTGCCAAGGTCATGTTATCGTGTCAATCCGGTATGAAATTGTACGAATTGAAAGTAGAATTGAATCAACATTTTTTTTTTTCTTTGGCAGCCCGCAAGCAATTCTCACTTGAGTCGATGATATATTTTTTTCAGTGTATTCCGTATCTTTTTTTTTCACCTGAAATCGAATATTTTAGGTTCTCACACGTTTGAAGAGTTACGAGTAGCAAATGCAAAAATTAGTCTCGATGTGGCCTCCAATTTCACGCGTCAGGACATACAGACCAAAACCGTAAAAATTGATGAACTGAACATCAACTCGGGTGGATTGTTGCTGCCATTGAATGGCAATGTCTCAGTGATGAGTGGTTCGCTTACCGTCCGCAAGGCAAAGATCAATGGCCTTGTCGATATACAGCGAGGAAGAATCAGGGGAAAGGGTGCGGACTTTTTGTCATCTACGATCTACATTGCGGAACCTCTGGAATTGTCCGGTAACTTCACACTCCGGAATGTTAAAATTGTTGAGAGTCTCGAAGTCAAGGACCTCACGAGACCCGTTGGGAAAACCTTTAAAAAGATAGCTTCGAGCGCTCTGCCGTTAAGCTCGAGTCACGTTCCGATCAACTTCAAGTTTCGGAATGATAAAGCGGTGAGTGCCGATGTTCCAACCAAACATCCATGGAAGCAAAAAAACAAACATAATCCATTACTCTCCAAAATACAAAACACCGTTAACAAAAAAGCCAATCGCCAAATACTAAAATTTATTTGAACATTTATCATTGCTGTCTGTTGTCATTGTCACCGTACTTTCATTGATGTTTCATAGTCGTGGAAAAATATGACTTTGCGCAACTTCCCTTACAAGTGGGTGATGAAAAAACACTGCGGGCACGTGATAATTACCGGAACCAAACAGGCGACCATGCCGCGCGTGAATCTAGAAAAATCGGCTTACTCAAGTCTGCCGACACCAAGGTATGCTGAAAAACAACGCTTTCTCTTTTAAAAAAAAGAAAGGTTTGGTCGTTCGAAAATTATTTTTTCGTTTGCAGATTGCCATTGCGATTATGCGCCAGATCTGTTCTCACCGAGGGTATTTGGCAATCGAATTTAGTGATGGACCGAGGAAGTGCGAAAACCGTTAAAAGCATGAATGTTTTCGATGAGTCTGAACTGAGCGAAGTGTTCTTGGAGTCTGCAACATCTCTGAACGAGGTGCGGTGGTCTTTGAAGAACTTGACTGGTCGGATTACGGTGAAGAATGCCAAAATCGGTAAAATAGTGGGCATGGACTATCAAGGTAATCCTTCAGCAATTAACGAAACATTGTTAACGTTGAAATTGCATATGGCTTCATTGCTATTTTACTCTTAATTTTTATATCGAGTCTTTGTATAAGATAAAATGTTTTCTCGGCGAGAATTGTAATATCGTAAATCTTTTACAGGACTAAACAAATCCATTGCGAGATGGCTCGAACCCGGTCGTCTCAAGGGCCCGATCAACGTTGCGAATTTAAAGGTCAACAATGTGATTGCACCGGTCGGTTTTAAGATGTCGTTACCACCGGAAGTCGGAAATGCCAAGTCGACGGAAAACATTTTCGTTGGAAAATGGAATGGCGTCGATATTGATCAGTTTCTCGATAACGTTGTGAGAACAGAGGGCACGATTTCCTTGACCAACGTGACTTTCGGTAGGAAGTAATTTCGTTTTAAATGACAATCAGATTTTGCTTTCGAATTTGAATGCACTCAATGGTATGATTTTTTTCGCAGCTGGAGGCCTCGTGGCCACGGAGATATCTGCTTCGGAAACTTCTTTCAGTCTTCAGGAAAAAGTAACTCTCGGTTATTTGGGCTCGAAGGAAATTATTGGAGCACTCGCTTCGGAAGCGATGATCGTACCATACGTTTTACGATTTCCCTCGTCCAACACTCCGGTTAATATCGTTACGAACGGTGAGTTATATTTCCTATCGTTGCAAATCCAATAAATATTGTGATTTGGGGAAAAAAGGTTTGGAAAGCTTTCTCCATCAAGAAACCAAAATCAGTTAACTAACTTTCTCGTGTAGTGAAAAAAATGAGAAAACAGTGGGTTAACTCAGTTTGCATTCTTTTTGATCGGTATGAACCATCCGATCTAATCAATTTTTATTGCATTAAGACGTCGTGTGAACTCTTTTGCAGGGTCTGTCAGATTCATCAGTGAACCGAGTATCGTAAACGTGAATGACAAAAAGTTGCGTCGGTTGTACGACGAAATTTGGATGGCCGATAGGGCGACTACTATTTCCGCGGAATTTATAGAATTCAGAACAGTTTCCTTCCAAAACGACCTCACGATATTGGTAAGATAACAATTAAATTTGATTATCAAAGCTGGACGACGCAGACACCGGTCCAAGAATTGTACATCGTTAATTTTCAATATTATTTCAGAAAACCTTCGACACGCCGAGCTTCGGACCGTGGGATGGCATTGAAAATCGTCTTCTGAGTAAAACGAGGTCCCAAACGATAAACGTCAGTGCTTCTTTTAGCTCGATCGAAGCACCGAATGTATTCGGCGCTGCGAAATCTCATCTCCGGTCAAACATCTCGTATCTGAACGATTTGGAGTTTAATTCGTTGAAAAAAAACAATACCCAAGTGATAAAAAACAACTGGAAATTCGAAGAATTGATCGTCAAAGGTGATCGAACGAATCTGAAAAAAAAATTAGTCAAAAAATTATTTACAGAAATTAAATGAATAATATGATTTTGTTGCTTTCGCCGTTATCAATTTCAGGAAATGTGAATCTTCGTGGTAGAATAAATAAGTTGAATCTCGCAACCGATATCGCGAGATACGACGTGGAAAGAAACTTGATAACCGGTAAGAAAATCGTCCGGAATGTAATTGCACGGAACATCGATGGCCTCGGATTTGACGAATTTGCACGCAATGCATTGAGGATGAACAACGGAAATCGAACGATCGTCATCAAAGGATGGAAGTCTTTCAAAACTGTTCAGTTGCCGTATACGAGGTATAATACACGAACCCCGGAAGTAATTAAAACGTACTTTGAACTGGGTTTGCGGGTTTTTGTTTCTTCCAAAATTTTCCAATTTTTCGCAACATTAATAATTGAAATTACCACAACAAATGAATGAAGATAAGTGAAAATTACGATGAGCTTTGAATATGTGCAGGGTGGACGGTACGATAATGGGCTCGAGGATAGAAAATTCACTTCTGAAGTCATCAACGCAGACTCTTACAGGATCAAAAGTTTTCCAAGGAACGCTGAGAACGCCGGAGATTGTAACGAACGGAACCGTCAACAACATGAACCTGAAGAATTTCATCGTCTATCAACTGAGGAAACGAGCTGATTCGCAGATAATTAAGACACCGATACTTTTGTCGAATAATTTGACGATCATGGGTAACGTGACGATCGATGGATTGTACCAGGGTGTTGAGTTGAGGAATTTTAAGAGCTCCACCGACATCCACGAATCCGTGGTCAAGACGACGTCCGAATTGTTGACCTTTGCCGAAGGAATCGACGTTGCACTTGAGAGTAAGTTTAATTTGGAAAAACATGTTTTGTCAAATCACTTCCAAGAGATAAAATTTGTGTACATATACACGATATAAACAGTATGTACATGACGTACATACTGTTTATGCATCTATGTATGTATGTGTGTGCATATATGTATATATGTATCCTCATATGTGTAGGATTCGGACCAGATTAGGGTGAAATGACGGCACTAATACGTTAGTTATACAAAGACTGAATATTTATTAAACGAACGATATTGGTGTTTTGATCGACGTGGTTTGACTGACGCTCAGAGCGCGATAGTCATCTGCTTCTCTCGTCCCGCTTACTAGCGGGAGCGCCGTCGCCACACGAGCATCCGGCTCGTGTCGACGCATTTGAGAACCCCGCGCCTACATATATATATATATATATATATACTCATATGTGCAGATTACATAAATGAAGAATACGTACTTTATTAAAATATTATAACTCTGCGTGAGAAAAAATGTTGGATGAGATTTTATATCGATAGGATTTCACTCTCCATAAAACATGTGCCGCATATGTCGTCAATACGGCCAGTTATTCCCGAGAATCGATCACGAATGATTTCACCGTTTTTGTTACAAACAGATCGCGCGGTTTACTGGGACAAGTTGGAGCTTCTGGAGAGAAACTCAACGCCCTTGATCACCAATCCCGTCAAAAACGAACTTATGCAGCTGGATGGTCTGGGACGCTGTAGAATCGATGTATCATCTTTATACTGCAATGACCAGAAGATCGTCAATTTTCTTTCGAACGCTTCGAACGGGACTCGCCTTCTCCAAGCTCGAGTCATCAAACTGGCGGGAATCTCGCTCGCTGCATATATAACATCCGATCCGGAAGGGGGGGTTTTCATCATAAGATTCGATCGCAATGAAAATCGCTTCCGTCAGGTGACCGGTAAGATTTTTTTTTATGTTTTATATTTTTTTTATAAATTTTAGTTTAATAACAATCCTTAAGTAAATCTATTACTTTTGAACCGTTTTCTTTTTTCCATGCTTTAATCGGTTGTTCGGTTAGTTTAAACGATGTTTTAATTATTGCGCGTTTTCATATACCTTATAATCAATAGAAACAAACAAAAAACAGTATAATTTTGAGATTTATTCGGTATCGGTCGACAAAAGGATAAAGAGTTAGTTTAACGAGCATCCGCCTACAAGACGATTTTATTTTGTCAACTAGCATTGCGTGTACCCGGAATAGTGTCAGGATCTTTTACAACGACGATGGATTGTCTATGGATCAGTCTGCGTCTGCGCGATCACATAATGATTCTTCGTTACGAGCTGTGGGCTCGTGACTTTCAAGAATGGATCTTACCGGGCTCCGGAGCCTTCTTGATGAGCTCGACCCCCACCGAAGAACTCCTGATACTGCGATCCGACGGAGTCTGGAAATTAGGGGGTCTCGCCGGGCCGCGGCATGTCTTCCAGGCTACGCTTAACGGTCAAATCGACACCTTTTCATTCGGGCCCGATTATTATGTGCAGTTAACCGATGGAAACGTCACTACCCTCCTAAAGACGAGGTATATCGGCAATTAAACGAATATTTACCTTCACAAAGATCTATTCTTATTTTCAAAATTTCCGCTGTAATATAATGATCTACAATTATAAAACCAGTTATGAAAATTCGAGATGATTTTTAGGTAATCGCGTCCATTTGCAATTATTTTTTGTACATTTATAACTTATACAATTATTGGCTCTATTTGTAGATTTATAAAATCTGCGTGTTAATATTTCAACGTACAGTCATTATCGATACTGGAATATTGTTGTAAGCTTCATCTGCTTGGCGTTTGGGAAGGCATGTATCGCATTATGGTTGTTAATGTAATTGCTTGAGAATTGTTTTGTTTGATTTTTCGTTACCGAGAACGATATTAATGTCCGTAAAATGTTATCCGTCGGAACTTTCAATGGTGCATAAGTGAGTTTATAGATTTTAGAGATGATCTATCAATCGCAATCTTTAAAATAAGCGCATCTCTGTGATTGGAGACGTAATCTGTATATGTGTATTCAATTGTAAATTTACACAGTTTCGCATCGGTCTGGACAATGTAATCATGTGTTTGTTGGATATATTACAAAAATCTGTGTACAAATATATTTATTACGAAAAAATAGCAATTATAATAAAATATCAATAAAACAGAAACCATAGATCGTATTCTGTTATGGCCCAGATATCCTGCATTTTTTTGACTGCACATGATCGCTTCGAGTATTCTCGCAAGAGTGTGGTGTTTGACTTTATTTTTACAACAATTAGGCTAGGAAAGGTCATTTGGCCAATTTGTCTGCATCAATAATATTTTAAAAAATAATAGAGTATATATGAAAATGTTCGCTATTAGATTGAACCAATAACATGTAAGCAGATTATTTGTTTAGTGTGGATTTGACTTCGTTTTCACGACAATTGGGTTATGAAACGACATTTGGGCCGAAACCGTGCACTTTGATCGCAGTTCTATTGAACATTCGTCCGGTGACTTTTTTTTTGTCGCGCATCAATTCCTGATTGATTCGCAAGTCCGCAGTACTTTATATTTTTTCTCTATCTTTGATCTGAGTGTGTTAATTCTCGATTTGAAGATCAATTTCGCTAGCTCTCCCGTAAGCTCCGTGTGCAAAGACCGATTTTTCGAGATCTAATTATTCATTCGAATGGTCGGTAAAAGTCTTCGAGATTTTGTACAAGTAAAATTTGATAGTTAAATTACAACATGTCAAAAGTTTGTGCTCATGACTTTGGATTGCCTTCGCGACATAACTACCTTAAAAGAAACCTATGGATCGAGCGATAGATCGACCACGAATATTGACGATCAACCCTCTCATGGTAAACCGCTCCCCTCACTTCGGAGGACTTTACTCCTATGGTGGTAGTTCGCGATTGATTTAGGCTTACCCCACGCAAGTACTGCCACGTTGTGCGCAGAAGTAACCGACTACCACGTCCATGTCAAGCACCATCTCCTTTCAGACTCGGTTTGAAAATAGTTTATATTTCAATCGAATATGATTCGAATATTTTTCAGCAAGTATCTACGTAAATTCAAAGTCTCACCATCATTACAGTTCTTCGTACCCATCGTGAAGGCAAGATAAATACGTAATGACCTATACGGGTAGCAGAGGCTATAACACTCTCGCGCCGCTGTCGCTCAACTTTGACGCGGTGAAGGGCAATTTAAACGTCCGTCGCGGTCCGGTACTTTGAAATAATTCCATGAAAATTCATACCGCGCAAAGATCAATAAAATGTATGAAAAACAAGTCTGGGGTGTGTTCTATATCGTAAGGCACACCATTAGTTGCCCCAACGCCATCGTCGGTGGTGGTTCAAGCCACGATGGACTTGTTTGAACACCGTTACTATAGATTAGGTAAAATCTTGATGTCGCTCATTGGACAATGGCCATATCAAAGCACCCGTGCCAAGCGTGCCTTTTTTGCTGTTTTAATTTTGCTCACCACCTATCAGATTGTATCTCAGATACTAGCTATTGTAAAATATCGAAACGACGGGAATATCCTCATGGAGTGCCTGGTCCCAAACCTTTTCGACACAGTTTGCGCTACGAAGTATCTTAGTTTCACGTGGAATCATCAGAAGGTCAGTTCTACTTTCGCAAATTGCGATACTATCAGAAATGAGGTCAGATCGAGCCAATTCATTAACACCAATCGCTAATTGATGTGTGTTCGACATGTGCAGACATTAAAGTTGTTAAATCGCATTCGTAAGGATTGGCAAGTATGGGCTCTGGATCGAGAAGTTAAGCTTCTTCACGAATATGCTGAGCGGGGAGGAAAGATAACGATTCTATACACAGGTAAATAAAGTATTGTCGTGGGTCGTTTAAATTTAAATATTTAAGAAATTTATCGATATTGCGTGTAGTCGCGTTGTATTTAGGCGTGTTGGTTTTTACGATCCAACCAATGATAACAAAGATAGTCGACGTTGTGCTGAAGAACAATACTGAACCCGGAAAATTTCGATTCCCCGCTGTCTATTATCATCTCGATGCGCAGAAAAATTATTTTTTTCTCAATATGTATTGTACTGTATGCGCACTTATGCTACTAACGGTCTTCATAAGCAGTGACGTTATGTTAATCCTTTACGTGCAACACATCTGTGGTATTTTTGCTGCGGTAGGGTGAGCCAATGACCAATCGATCGTAATAATAAATACCAAAGTGTCAGCGTAAACCTTCAGGCATAAATTAGAACGACTCGGGAATAATGGCACATCAGTAAAAGCAGGAAAATTCACATATGCGCTTGGCAAAGCGGATATGATATACGTAGCTTCATGCATCGATAGGCACAATGATGCTATCGAGTAAGATCATTTATTTAACGAGTAAGAAGTCATTCAGTAAAACTAACCAATGTTATTATTCAATGCACTTTTGTCAGATACGCCGATCTCATCAAGGCAAGTTACGCATGGGATTTCTTTTTTACCATGGCTTTTGGCATGATTCTGATTAACATATCAGGACTTCAGGTAAAAAGTTGTGACTTGTGATGAATAATTGTGGATTGACACACAAACAACTACTTCCAAATTTAGATGTTGTTGAGAACGAGCGATCTTGGGGCAACCATAGCATCCATAATTCCTATACTGGCTATGTTATTTTGCTTCTGCATTGAGAGCTACATTTCCCAAATTCTCATAGATCACAGTACAAGAGTGCGCGTTCATATGTGAGTATACAAGGAGGAACTGATGGCGTAGCCATATATTAAGTATTTTTCCGCGCAGACATAATAGCCAATGGTACAGACTATCTCCTGAAGGTCAAAAACTCCTACAATTCATGACGATGCGTTGTAACGTACCTTGCGAACTAAGAGCTGGGAATATGCTGACCATGTCCTTGCAAACTTTCGGTCTGGTAAGAATGAGCGGTCATTCAGTAACGTTGCATAAAAATTCTAGTATCCGATTAATTATCATTGTAATTAAATTAAAAAAGGTCATTTTTCTTTTCCAGACAGTTAGGACATTTCTGTCATACTTTGCATTTGCACGTTCGATGCAGGGTTTGTAAACATGATATCAAGAGACACGGTAGTATCTCGACGCCGAATTCAAAAAAGATAGCGAGACAGACCGTAGAGTTATATGCCAAAGTGGCGTTTTAGCATGTTTTACTATAATAAAATGCCATGATTTCAATGTTCAATACTGAATAAGATTTTATGGTTATACAGTTCAAGACCCCATGATTTTAGTCATCAAGACTAATGTTTCCACATTTTACTAAAGTGAGGTTCGCAGATGGTGCGTAAGAAACGGGTGTCCGTCAGGATTTCAATATTCCTCATGAAAATCATCGCGTTATTAAACTTTTTGACTGTATTATGCAAACGTCTCCGGTGATTCTATATGAAAATTGCATTTGAGCGCGGATGTTCAACTACCGCAGCAATCATCGCTGCACCAGCGACAACAGCCACTGCTGCCGCAGCAACTACCGCAGCCGTCGCTGCGACAACAGCAGCCACCGCCGCCGGACAACAAGTTCGACGTTATTGAAAACACCGAGGCGTTTTACCAGCAAATGACCGAATTAAATTCACGGGTACACCGTCAGCAGGCAATCGTTAATGAGAATAAACATACCATCACACAGCTGGAGCAGCAAGTCCGTCGGCAATTGGATCGACCAGTGGCGGCAGATTGGCTGCTGCCGCAGCCTGCGCTACGTCACTTCCGGTCGAAAAGTAAGTGTTCTGAACCAGAAGCGACGTATATCTGGTCGTATATCTGGTACAATGGTCCTCCTAACGTTTCAGGGGGGGCATTATACCAGATGCAAGACCAGGCAAACGAGAGAAGAAACTCAACCAAAAAATGCCAGAAACCAAAGGATTTTCGCATAAGTCGTTATAAGATCACAACCCGGGCAGCTTTCCTTCAAAGATCTAAGCTGTTCGGCAACATTGACTATAAATACAATCGATTATGATAATAGTATTCTCAAGTTATCACCATAACCGTTGTCCCTGAAGCAATAATAAATACCGACAACCTATTCGCTATGAAATTCGAAGAAACGGAACTTCCTTTTCACACAATTCTCGCATCCCCGCGTCGTCATCACCGATCAATCATGTCACGAATAAAACGACCGCAATGATTTGCGAGATTTCGATACATATCGTGAGACACTAACTTTTGACGGGAGGCTACTGATGTATGCATTTAACATTATGGACGGAACGAATATTGACGATCAACCCTCTCATGCGAAACCGCTCCTCTCACTTTGAAGGACTTTACTCCTATGGTGGTAGTTCGCGATTGATTTACGTTTCCCTCACATAAGTACTGCCACGTTGTGCGCAGAAGCAACCGTCTTCCACGTCTATGCCAAGCACCATCTCATTTCAGGCTAGCAGAGGCTATAACACTCTCGCGTCGCTGTCGCTCAACTTTGACGCGGTGAGGGGCAATTTAAACGTCCGTCGCGGTCCGGTACTTTGAAATAATTCCATGAAAATTCATACCGCAAAAAGATCAATAAAATGTATGAAAAACAAGTCTGGGGTGTGTTCTATATCGTAAGGCACACCATTAGTTGCCCCAACGCCATCGTCGGTGATGGTTCAGGCCACGATGGACTTGTTTGAACACCGTTACTATAGATTAGGTAAAATCTTGATGTCGCTCATTGGACAATGGCCATATCAAAGCACCCGTGCCAAGCGTGCCTTTTTTGCTATTTTAATTTTGCCCACCACCTATCAGATTGTATCTCAGATACTAGCTATTGTAAAATATCGAAACGACGGGAATATCCTCATGGAGTGCCTGGTCCCAAACCTTTTCGACACAGTCTGCGCTATGAAGTATCTTGGTTTTACGTGGAATCATCAGAAGGTCAGTTCTACTTTCGCAAATTGCGATACTATCAGAAATGAGGTCAGATCGAGCCAATTCATTAATACCAATCGCTAATTGGTGTGTGTTCGACATGTGCAGACATTAAAGTTGTTAAATGGCATTCGGAAGGATTGGCAAGTATGGGCTCTGGATCGAGAAGTTAAGCTTCTTCACGAATATGCTGAGCGGGGAGAAAAGATAACGATTCTATACACAGGTAAATAAAGTATTGTCGTGGGTCGTTTAAATTTAAATATTCAAGAAATTTATCGATATTGCGTGTAGTCGCGTTGTATTTAGGCATGTTGGTTTTTACGATCCAACCAATGATAACAAAGATAGTCGACGTTGTGCTGAAGAACAATACTGAACCCGGAAAAATTCCATTCCCCGCTGTCTATTATCATCTCGATGCGCAGAAAAATTATTTTTTCCTCAATATGTATTGTACTGTATGCGCACTTATGGTACTAACGGTCTTACTAAGCAGTGACGTTATGTTAATCCTTTACGTGCAACACATCTGTGGTATTTTTGCTGCGGTAGGGTGAGCCAATGACCAATCGATCGTAATAATAAATACCAAAGTGTCAGCGTAAACCTTCAGGCATAAATTAGAACGACTCGGGAATAATGGCACATCAGTAAAAGCAGGAAAATTCACATATGCGCTTGGCAAAGCGAATATGATATACGTAGCTTCATGCATCGATAGGCACAATGATGCTATCGAGTAAGATCATTTATTTAACGAGTAAGAAGTCATTCAGTAAAACTAACCAATGTTATTAATCAATGCACTTTTGTCAGATACGCCGATCTCATCAAGGCAAGTTACGCATGGGATTTCTTTTTTACCTTGGCTTTTGGCATGATTCTGATTAACGTATCAGGACTTCAGGTAAAAAGTTGTGACTTGTGATGAATAATTGTGGATTGACACACAAACAACTACTTCCAAATTTAGATGTTGTTGAGAACGAGCGATCTTGGGGCAACCATAGCATCCATAATTCCCATACTGGCTATGATATTTTATTTCTACATTGAGAGCTACATTTCCCAAATTCTCATAGATCACAGTACAAGAGTGCGCTTTCATATGTGAGTATACAAGGAGGAACCTGATAGCGTAGCCATATATTAAGTCTTTTTCCGCGCAGATATAATAGCGAATGGTACAGACTATCTCCTGAAGTTCAAAAACTCCTACAATTCATGACGATGCGTTGTAACGTACCTTGCCAACTAAAAGCTGGGAATATGCTGACCATGTCCGTGCAAACTTTCGGTCTGGTAAGAATGAGCGGTCATTCAGTAACGTTGCATAAAAATTCTAGTATCCGATTAATTATCATTGTAATTCAATTAAAAAAGGTCATTTTTCTTTTCCAGGGACTAAGAACATTTATGTCATACTTTGCATTTGCACGTTCGATGCAGGGTTTTTAAACATGATATCAAGAGACACGGTAGTATCTCGACGCCAAATTCAAAAAAGATAGCGAGACAGACCGTAGAGTTACATGTCAAAGTGGCGTTTTACCATGTTTTACTATAATAAAATGCAATGATTTCAATATTGAATAATTAATAAGATTTTGTGGTTATACAGTTCAAGTCCCCATAATTTTAGTCATCAAGACTAACGTTTCCACATTTTACTGAAGAGGGGTTCGTAGATGGTGCGTACGAAACAAGTGTCCGTCAGGATTTCAATATTCCTCATGAAAATCATTGCGTTATTGAGCTTTTTGACCGTATTATACAAACGTCTCCGGTGATTCTATATGAGAATTGCATTTGAGCGCGGATGTTCATCTGTTTTACATAAACGATTTCAAGCAGAAATTTCGAATTGGTCCTACCGATTTATTAACCGATCGCGAGCGGTTATCGTGAACGACTCTTCAAACGTGGCAGTCGTGAAAGGAGGGACGTAAAGCGAATCAGTACGAGACATATATCGCCGAGTCGCCAAGATTGGTCTAAAACGTAGCCTGTCCCCAAACAAGCCACGCTCTCCCAAACGCAAGGCCTTATAAAATAAGCAGCTGATGAAAATCAACCATCGGTTGCGAAGAGACAGCCAGCCTAACTCACGCCGGCGCTGCGATACGTGGTCGGAGCGACGAAGATTCAGAATAAATCTCACACACATATTAAACGCAATCTGCAGATTATTGGCCAAGGTCGCAGATAAGCTCGCATGGACGATCATAGCGAAGAGGACAGTACCGAATTAATAGCAATACGATCAAATGAAAGCGGTGACAGGCTCGGTCTTATTACGTACATTTTACACAGACAATTTACAAACTTTATGAGGTTGAGATGTACACAACACTCTTTAAGATCATGCGAAAAAAAAATTGTTTTTTCCTTGCGTGTAATACGGGCGGAAAACCGCCAATCATTGACCGATAATCATTATTAACGTGCACGCATGCGCAGTACAATTTCATTACTCCCTAAGGAATAATAGCCTGTATAGAAAAATGTGTCGCCGAATGGGTATCGTACCATTGGTACCGCTACCGTTATTTGTCCATGTGGTAGGGCTCATTGCTCCCTCTGTAAGCCCTATTACTCCCGGGGGGAGTAATGGTCATTAGCGAATATGACGATTTTGCGACGCAAGAAATGTTTTTATTTTAACGAAGTCGGAAATAAATATCTTATACCGCAAAATCCATTTTCACCTCGCGTGAATTTCTTCGTGTGAATCGAACTTCACACCCGGTGAAACAAATGCACTTTCCTTCTTCGTAGCATAATACACTATTCTTCTCGTTACATCATATATATTTATATATTGAGAGATTTGTTTATATAATATTGGTATGGCACGCGCAAGTTCTTATTTCTATTTTAGTAATTACTGAATCTTCGTCGTAGCGGTGTGACACGATGAATGCCTTCTTCCTGTGAGCCCCTACTCTTCCCCGTTGACCCCATCACGAAACCTTAACTGCCGTCCTTCTATATGGGCGTACGCTGCCAATCGGCTTCCTCGTTGGAATACCCATTATTCGCTTGATTGAGGAACGGTTCTGTATGTCTCGTGTGAGCTAAGCAAACCTCGAGGACTCACGTGTCATACGAAGTCTGACGGTCTCGCTCGTCTACATATTTCCCGCTCGACCCTCTCGCGATCGCTGCGTTTATTCGCGAAGCTTCCTGTGTGAGGAAACTAAAAATACCGAAAATGCCTTCTCATAGAAGAAGCTTTGCGAATGAACGAACATTGTGAGAAAGCTATATGAAAATTTCAATTTTCGATTTTTATGAGGAAGCAATATGAAAAATTTTAATTTTTTTCATTATACCTTCTCCACTGTTTTCTTTCATACTTGACTTTTTCTTACAGTGCAGTTTTCTTTTACGTATATTTTCTACCATTTCACGATCAGGGACAATTGTTGGGCTTGTAACGGTCCCATAATTCGCGATCTCTCGGTCATTCTTTCTCACGTCAGCATCTCCAGTCTTCATTCATAATTGCATAATATTTATTTATTCGATAACGGCATGAACCCTTTTTACAATAGTTGAAATCAGTTGATCATGATACGATCAGCAATTTCAGTACGACCGTCCGCTTTCTCACGGTAACGGTCCAGCTTCTGCACTTGCCACGTGCGGGAAGCAGCCGTCTTATCACGCGTAGCAATACAATGTCCGCGCTCAGGCTCTTCCTTCAGTTCGTATCGACGTCCCGAACCGTTGTGACGTACTTAATAGTTACACTCAATAGTTACACTTAATATTATTCGGCATTCATCCATCATTCGTATATTACCTCGACCATACCCTGGCAAACCATCACGGACACAAAAAAAATCTTCAAAACAAGTTTTAGTCGACTGCAATCGTCGGTGTAGATATTAAGAGGTAAATTGTACGTGTCGATTTCATTTGGAATAAATTGTTTCATTCATTTATTTATTTACTGATTTAAGGGACCTGCCCTTTTACATAAAAAAAAATCAGATAACATAATAACAGTATGAGATCGAGTTGAAATTAATTATGATTTTTTGGTTTTTGTTCAGTTTATTCGAAATAGTCTTCACGAATAATTTTTATCGTAGTATCACTCGTGTGTCACTCGTAGAGGAGAACTCGTGCAGAGAGGGCTCTCATATAAGTCGTGATTGGTCCCTCAAACAAGTGGGATAGATCGAGCCTAGTAGCGACGCTCGTGAATCAGTAGTGAGCCGACCTTTCCGTAAGGCCTGACCCAATTTTCGGTGTTCTGAAGAAAATTCGTGTTCTCCTCTGGCGATCGGGAACAGTCTCCCGGAGTTTGACCATCAGGGTGGGACAGTCCGTCATCCCTGACAATATTTTGAAGAGAGTTCGCTGATCACAGAAGGTCCTCACAGAGTTTCGGCCCGGTATCGCGAGCAAATTTGCGATTGCTCTGTAATTATGATCTTCTTGCCTCATGGGGATACACGCCTTGTAAGACGCTGACGGAAGAAACTTACGCTGGACACGCTCCAGTTTTTTCGCGCGAACAGCAAAACAAAAAACCGGAGCGGTAAATAAATTCTGTCGTAAAAAATATCCATCTGTTTTATCTTGTAGGATAATTATAAGAACGTGACATCGCCGAACGATTTCTGCAAAGGGATATAAGGTTACAACACAACTAACAAAATGCGTACGTCTCAAGAGCTGCCGGCAACATCCGCGGCTGTTCGTAAAACTACACCCATGGATAGGAATCTCTCGTAAGATCCACCTGGCAGTGAGGAATGAAAAAAAAAATCATAAATTTTCGCACAGTGAAAAAGGAGATAATGAAACAATTTAAAAAATCTGCTTTCACATTAAGAACATAGACAGTTCTGCCTTGAGACCCCCGGAAGCGCCATCGTAAATATATTTGATGAGTAATAAAATTTCTAGATCGGATATTGAGGATATCGAAAAAATGACCTGGGAGGAAAAACCGGACGCGACAATTTGTGACGAGTTTACGCCGCTCGGCAGGCTTCAAGCGGTAAGACCGGAAATTACATGTGAAAAAATTATTCGTTCGAATTAATCGAATTCTTTGTAAACATTGAATATGGGTGATCGAAGCGTAGGTAGTCGACTGGATAGGAGCGAATATGACGATGCTTCTAACCGTCGCTGGAGTACTGGTTGGTCTTTCCGGTGGATTTGTTGGACGACTCGCTGACCTTTCCACAGGCTCTATAATGCTTGTCAGCTTTCCGGGCGAGATACTCATGCGACTATTGAAAATGTTGATTCTACCTCTCATAATCTCTTCGCTAATAACCGGTATTTAGATCGTTCCGATATAATGTCAATAAAGAAATACAGTTGCTCCATATAATGTATCTAGATTTAACTTAACGATTTATTATAATGAATACAGGAATGGCCCAATTGGACGTTAGATGTTCGGGTCGAATAGGTTTCCGTGCATTGATTTATTATCTGCTAACAACAGTGCTGGCAACGACAGTCGGTATTATTATGGTCCTGTCGATTCATCCCGGCGATCCGAAGGACAAGAGCCTCGTTATGGTGAAATATGGCGAAGAACACAAAGTTTCGACTGTCGATGCCATACTCGATATAATTAGGTACAAAATTTCACCTAAAATATAAGCAACGCTTCGACATAGCCTACATTTTGTATTTTTAGAAATATGTTTCCAGAGAATTTGGTTCAAGCTTGCTTTGAGCAAGTGCAAACTACTTACACGAGGAAACCTGCGGTCGTAATCGACAATACCAACATAACTAATGTTGTTATGGAACACACACTCGTCTACAAAGACGGCACGAACGTCATGGGAATTATTCTTTTTTGCATTACTTTTGGTTTGATGATCGGACAGATTGGTCCACGGGGAAAAATTATGCTTGACTTCTTCACTGTGCTCAACGAAATAGTTATGAAGCTTGTTAACATAATAATTCTGTGGTGAGTGAATTTGATTGAAGCAATCTGTATCTCGGCCCGTTTTTGACCAATCGGTACATTCCATCTTTCTTACCTAATTCAGCATTCGTTAACTGCATTAAAAAAAATATATATATATATGTCTATTTCAGGTACGCGCCCATTGGCATAATGTGCCTCATAGCCGGCAAAATAATGTCGATAGACAATCTCACTGAAACAGCAAGAATGTTGGGCTTGTACATGGTAACAGTCATCGCGGGTCTTTTGATACACGCTGTAATAACTCTCCCTGCAATTTTTGGACTATCGACGCGACAAAATCCTGCAGTTTTTTTCAAGGGTATGGCACAAGCTTGGATAACTGCAATGGCTACGGCTTCCAGGTGATATTCCATCTATTTTTTTAGATATTATTCCATATATAGTAACGGGACGGTCGACCCTCCGGTAGATCTTTCCCCTTTCCGCGAGTTGGCGAGTCGGCGGAGCGCTTGCGCAAGCGAAGTGGTCTCCGAGTCGCTCTAGCTATCCTACAAGTGTTTCCCTATCCTCACAAGAATTTACAACTACCTCCTCGAAGTAACCCCAGAATGGGGCTTCGTTGTAATTTTATTATTTTATAGACTGCATAAGCACGTATGCCTCGGTATACGTGTCTATGAACAAAGTAGGCTCACCGTCAGAGGAGAAAATTCAGCCTTGAACGTCGGGTCGACTTTTAGTCCCCGAATTGCAAGACTGAAGAACTCCTTTGACTTTCCTAGTTCCCTTCGATCATATGCGCGACTGACTAATTAACGCTATCGCCTCATTAGAAGCGATCCTCCTTGAATGAGAGTGTGTCATACAAGGGTCAGCAATCCAGCTGCCTCCTTGAATCGAGCTCATGCGACGTGAAATCCCGTCCTCCACACCTCAACCAACCGGTCCAGTCACGAACTCTTTACCTTCCATTCGGAGGAAAAGGATCTAATAAATCGTGAGTCCGATATTCCCTAGCAGGTTGCACGAATATCTTTTTTATTCTTTCAATCGACCGTCGTTTCGACCGAAGAAATGATAGTCGTGGGGGTGTGCTGTTTCGACCGTTCAAATTCAGACGTTTTGACCATGGAAACGACCAATAAACCTCATTACTCACAAGATCTGCAAGTCTGAAATAGTCTGATCGTTTTTTATTTTCGACCGACAAAACGACCGCACAAACAACGAACCGAAATGCTCGTTGCGTCGGTCGAAAAACAAATTCCGGCGACCTCGGAGTGGTCGATCCTACGGTAGTTTTGTCGGTCGAAAATAAAAAACGATCAGGCTATTTGATACTTGCAAATCCTGTAAGTTTTGAGGGTTATTGGTCGTGTCCATAGTCGAAGCGTCTGATTTTGAACGGTCGAAACAGTGCACTCCTCACGAGTACAGTTTCTTCGGTCGAAACGACGGTCGTGCAACCCGCTAGGGTTCCCCTGCCCCGGAATATCGAAACGTTTTAATACATAACGATATGCGATATGCAGTAAGATGTACAATTTACCTTTTTAATTAACAGCGCTGCTACTTTGCCGATAACTTTTTACTGCTTGGAAGAAAACAACAAAATTGATCCGAGAGTAACGAGATTTGTTGTCGCAGTAGGAGCTACGGTTAATATGGATGGAACTGCATTGTACGAGGCTGTGGCTGCTATATTCATTGCACAGATGAATGGTATCTCGCTCGGATTCGGTCAAGTCATCACTGTGAGGTGATTTGGTTAAATGTTTCAAAGCATATTGCATTACCAAGTCCGAAAGATGCTTATACATGACAAGCAAAAAAAATCCAAGGTCAAATAATTAATGTTTATTTTTTGTTTATTCGCAGTTTAACGGCAACGCTAGCAAGTATTGGGGCGGCCAGTATTCCCAGTTCGGCTTTGATAACGATGGTTTTGGTGTTAACCTCGTTAGGTCTTCCAACCGATGATATTTCATTGCTTTTTGCAGTCGACTGGCTTTTGTAAGTTTAACTCCTCGGGAGTAGTCGCAAAACGACAGTTCTTTTGCTTTCTATCTTCTTATTATTGTTATTGCCTTAATTACAATTTTTATTTTCATAGAGACCGTCTGAGAACTTCTATCAACGTACTTGGCGACGGCTATGGTGCCGGTATAGTCTATTATCTCAGCAAAGACGAGCTTGAAAAAATGGATATGGCTAGGAATATGGAGAATGTCGAATTGGCAACGTTTCCTAGCTCGGCTCCTCTAGTTTTCAAGTTTGACGAGGCTCACGATACTGGCGTTACAAATGCAAATAGAAAAATTTAATATCATCATCGGTGGCTAAGCTTCGTGTTTTGCATTTGAATAAGCTATCGTTCTATTTGGGTATTGTGTCGTTACACCTGTCCCAAGTCTGTAAGACGTTCCCTCTCGTTAACTTAGACAATAAATATATATTTTAACAGTATTTCGGCATTCATAAACTTTCACGCGTACTCTAACTCGACCATACCCGGCGTACCGTCACACACCGATATATAACGACTATCAAAAGACCCAAAAAAACGACTGGTCGTTCTGTGACACTTTTCGTCCGGAATAACGACCAAAAAATACCAATTGTTAGGTTCAGGATAGGTCGTTTTTCCATCAATGACCGCAAAGTGACCACAAAAACGACCGATCTCAATGACTACAAAGTTGTTCCTAAACGACCTTCAGCGTTTCGGCGCATGCGCAGATCCTGAACGATCTGCGCATGCGCCGGGAAATTTTTAAACTCACGGCTGCAAAGCGCCGCCTACGCCACTCTCGGCAAGCACGGAAAGTGGCGTTTTTCATGCATGAGTTACATAAAAGTTGGTAGCAATTGCAGCGGATGTTAAAACGCGCCCGAGGGTTATTGCTATTACCCAACCGTACCTCTCATCAATGACGATACGCATCCGTGTGCCTCGCATACACACCGGTTGTACACAAAAATGGTATCGTACAGCAACGTCGGTTTCGGACACAATTAATTAACCTCGCGCGTCGACCTCCGCGACTCGACATCGCAATATTTTTCACCACGGTAATATTTCCTCGAGTGTCGATGTAACTCGCCGATCTTTCGTACGCGAGACAAGCAAGTGTATACCGAGAAAAAGAAAAGTTCGCGATGGCTGTGCCGATCAGTGAGATCTGCGAGAACACGAAGCTCGCCCGAGAAACGGCACTGACCGGAAATTACGACACATCGGTTGTTTATTATCAGGGAGTCGTTCAGCAGATTCATCGGTTGCTCGCGAGCATCGCCGATGCGACGAGGAAGGCGAAATGGCAGCATGTCCAGCACCAGATCGTCGAGGAGTTCGAGAAAGTCAAAGCGACCTCGAACACGCTGCAGCTCTTCAAAGCTGACACGCACAGCGAGAGACTGATAGGCTCGTCCTGCGTGGCCTTCGAGGAACCGACCAGAGATCCGACCCTGTGGTCGTGCGCGGGTCCGGGCGGCAACTGGAGCCAACCTGTCGTCCGCGATCCCGACGTCTGGCCGCCTCTCACGCCCCTCGAGCAAAAAACCACCAAAACCCAAAAGTTTCAGCACAAGTATCAGAATCGCGCGGCCGCACGCAAAACGCTGACCGGCAAGAAACCCGACGCGAAGGTGAACGCTAAGAAGGACGAGAAAAAAAATTCGAAGAGGGACGATCCGACGAAGCTTCGGGAGAAGCAGGAAGGCGAGAGAGTCGACATGGAGGTCGAGGACAGAAAATTCGAACCGTCCGGCAACGACAGAGACCTCGTCGATCTTTTGGAGCGCGACATAGTGCAGAAGAATCCGAACATTCGCTGGGACGACATAGCCGATCTTCGCGAGGCGAAGCGCCTGCTGGAAGAGGCCGTCGTTCTGCCGATGTGGATGCCCGATTTTTTCAAAGGCATCCGACGTCCGTGGAAGGGCGTGCTGATGGTCGGACCGCCCGGAACGGGAAAAACTATGCTCGCCAAGGCGGTAGCGACGGAATGCGGAACCACGTTCTTCAACGTGTCGTCCTCGACGCTGACTTCGAAGTACAGGGGCGAGTCGGAGAAGCTCGTTCGACTTCTGTTCGAAATGGCGAGGTTCTACGCGCCGAGCACGATCTTCATAGACGAGATCGACTCGCTGTGCTCCAGACGGGGATCCGAGTCGGAGCACGAGGCTTCGAGGAGGGTCAAGTCGGAGCTGCTCGTGCAGATGGACGGGATCAGCTCGAACAGCGACGATCCCGGCAGGGTCGTAATGGTTCTGGCGGCCACCAATTTCCCGTGGGACATCGACGAGGCGCTTCGCAGGCGACTGGAGAAACGAATTTACATTCCGTTGCCGAACGGCGAAGGGCGCGAGGCGCTGCTGAAGATCAATCTGAGGGAGGTCAAGGTCGATTCGTCCGTCAATCTTACGGACGTCGCGAAGAAACTCAAGGGATATTCGGGTGCGGACATCACCAACGTGTGCAGAGACGCTTCTATGATGTCGATGCGCAGGAAGATCGCTGGCCTGAAACCCGATCAGATAAGACAATTGCCGAAGGAAGAGCTGGATCTGCCCGTCTCTGCGGACGACTTTCACGAGGCTATCGACAGATGCAACAAAAGCGTTTCGCAGGAAGATTTGGAGAAGTATGAGAAATGGATGAACGAATTCGGATCGTCGTGATACAATGTTCGGACAGCGAATATTTTGTACTGAACTGAGAAACGTTTCTCGCAGCATATCGATCGTGTGAAAGATTTTGGCTTTTTTTTTCTATTTATTATTGCTGAATCAAGATATGGATTCTTCAGATTTTAGAATAAACATCTATGCCGAACTACATTTTTGCTGATTTAAATACACATTCGTGTACCGCTGAATAATATGCTTACATTATTACGATATGCTTAAGTTATATTTCAATTTGCTTACTATCAATGAAACTAAAATTATTGGCCACTACTAAGGCTCGATCAGTCTGATTAGATAAAGAAATCACTGAAGGAAGATTGGATTTTTCCGCTTTGGCGGTCGATTTTCTCGGGGTTATCGAGAGATGTAACAAAAGCGTTTGGTAAGAAGATTTCAAGAAGTATGAGAAATCCATGAATGAATTTGAATCATCGTGATATCGTGTTTGAACAGTAAATGTTTTGTACTGACCTGAGAACTGCTTCTCACAGCATATCGAATATGTGAAAAATCTTTTTTTTTAAATTATTTCCGAGATGAGAAATGGGTGCTTCCGATTGTGCAATAAAAATCGATGCCGACACAAATTTTTGCTGATTTAAATAGAATTAATCGAAATAACACAATTAAATTGAAATTAATAAATTATTTCCGAGATGCTAGATGGATGCTTCGGATTTTGCAATGAATATTGAAGCCGACGAATATTTTCGCTGATTTAAATACGCATTCGTGAACTGCCGAATAACAAAATGCTTCAATGAAATTCCAATCTGCTCACTATTATAACGAAACTATATTATTGGCCACCTGTAAGAGCTACCCAAGTGTGCAACACTTTTATTCGGCATTCCGTTTCGGTGCATGTCGTTTTCTGTCCGCACTCTGAACGAGGTGTGTAAACGTCTGAAAATAAATAAACAATTATCTGTTTTCCAAAATAAGTATATGATTTCTGAAAAATTTATTGAAAGTATTAACAGCGTTTTACACTGTTTTATAAAGTAATTCGCTTAGTATGTGTGATCGGTACAAGAAAAATGAAAAATGCAAAATCGCCATGACAGAATGCGATTTATCGTTTATGTTTTATGAATATTTTATTATAGTTGCTACTTTTCTTTCGTAACAAATATATTTGTACATACGTTTTTGTAACATATTGAATAAATACATGATTACATTGTGCAGAGCGGTGCGGTTCTGTGTGAATTCACAACCGAATACATATTAACGGATTTCGTCTCGAATGATCGAGTCGCGATCATTTTAAGGTAGTCTTTGCGAATATTGTTCACTTCGCAAAAGTTTCAGAAAATGAGAGGGGCTTGCAAACACTTCTGGATGGTATGAAAATCCGAAAAAAATTATTGATGTACACGGCTCCATAGACGATTTTTTCGAAATTGTAGCCTTGTCTCCCTCGCACTCATGCATGCTGACCCTTCCCTTAAGGGCATGTGATACACACGTATCAATGCTCCGATGGTAACAAATCGCTTTCCCTATTTTCTCCGTGATGGTTGATGCTTCGACCAAAATCAAATTAAGTTTTTGTAGGCAATAGATATAAGTATGAAAACCTAATTTGCTTTTGCGCGTTGTATAAATCGTTTTGGAGAAAACAGGGAAGGCGATTTGTTACCAACTGAGTCTACCAAATGCCCTTAAGGCGATGTGAAACAAACTCAGCCGGTATCCAGAACTGTAATGAACTTATTTCAGTGGTGTGAGTGGGTACATTTTTCCCAAAAAAATTTACACCAATAAAAAAAGTTTTTTCAAAAATTGCAACCGTGTCTCGCAGAAGATCAGAGAAAGACAGTGCCATGGGAATTAGGTGAGAGCGAGAGAGAGGAGTTTAGACTCCACTTAAGATGAAAAATCCAACCCGTTGGATGTTCAACCGATCGGAATAACGATCTACTGAAAAGGCTTCAGTCAATTTGTTTTCACCGTTACCAACAGAGTACACACCCACATATGATAATGCAGGATCTTCATATATCCGAATTGTATATTGTCTGATAAGCGATACCAAATTAGTAACCAGGTAAGGTTGTCAAACCGATGCACCCAGATTCCGAAAATAATTTCCTCCTCCAATGACCACCGAGGCTGTCACCTGAAATACAAACGATATTACGATTACCCTTCCTCCCAAGGCTTGACAACCATCCGTTGACATAACATAAAACTCAAAACCTTAGCAGCGTTTTTTATTATGGTAACGTCTTCGGATACTGTTTGTGGTTCCTCAACTTCCGACGCGATTCTCTTCGGCTTATTGTCTTCAACGACCCCAACTTGCTTCTGCCATAAGAAAAACTTGTTTAAATCAATGAAGCTGCTCTTGAGGCGATGTGGTCAAGGCGATGTGCCCGCCCACGCATCTACCCTAAGCTCAGCTGATAACCAAAACTGTAATGACGGCCGTTTCGAGTCCTGAGACAGCTGGCAAACCATTACAAGGAAACAGAAAATTGTCTTTTCCTATGGCCGCAGAGAAAGACAATATTCTTTTTGTTTTTTAAAATAACCACCATCCAGACCTCCGTACAAACCACCGGCGGATAAATCCGAGTACACTTGGAACATCGTGGTTTTTGCCGTAGGCACTACCGCTCAAACCACCGTCTGAGCAAACTCGACTGAGCCTGCAACACGGTTGTCTTATCGTCGAAACTACCATTCAAACCACAATCCCAGTAAACTGAAGGGAGCTTGCGGAACGGTTGTTTTACTGTCGAAATCAGTTACAGTGGTAGTTTTGACGACAATATCACCGTATTGCAAGCGCGCTAGAAGTTTATTGGGACGGTGGTTTGAATGGTAGTTATTTTAAAACCCACATCATAAGCATCCGTCGGAACTTTTCGGTCCGCCATGCCTGTGGTTTTGACAGTGGTTTGGTCGGTTACGTTTTGACGATAAACCACTGTGGGTTTTTTTTTGTGGTTTGGTCGGTGGCTGAGTTGGTTAGGATAAACCCAGAGATTATAGATAAAACTGGGCATATTACAGTCAACCTATGTTTAGTTGCTGATTTGATTTTTTTCTTTTGTTGAGTTTCATTCATTCATTCGTCATTCATACTTGGGGGTGATGGACAGACTCCTTTTTGGAATCCCTTTTGGCATGCTTCTCCTCGCTTTTTCTTCGATCCTCAATGGCATTATTCAATGCGGTCTGTTCAGCCGATGTGAGGACCACCAGTCTCGGATCCATGGCGATCCAATCGCTGTGAATCACCTGATCCATTTTCCATCGCTTCGACACGTCCGGCTCCAACAGATTCGTCACCAATTTCTTGACATTTTCACTGAGGCTGTGAGCGACCTTGCCGCGAAACTTCCATCGCCGATTCATTTGTAATTCGCAAAGACGCTGTATATTTGGATCGTCGAAGGGCATCCTTCTGTTCAGAATTATGTACAGAATTACGCCGAGGGACCAAATGTCCGCGATCTTCGGATTGTACGGCGATGCGCGAAGTATTTCCGGTGCGGCGTAGGACAGCGAACCGCAATAAGTGTCGCTCAGAACTCTTTTTCCCCGGCCGTCTATAACGTAACGGGCGAAACCAAAATCCGCCAGCTTCACGTTGAAATTCGACGTTAACAAGATATTTTCGCACTTCATGTCTCGATGCGCTATCTCCATTTCGTGTAGATACTGCAGACCTGGAAAAAAAAAACGTACGCACACACAGAAACGGTTTTTTATAGTCAATTTCCGAAACTCCCATCATTGTTCTTCTCCGAATTGCCACAGAACAATTAAAATATTTCTCCCAACGGTAAATAAATGCTCCGGAACGATACTGTAACTCTGGCAAATGAATTTACTAACTGATTAAAAAAAAAACAGTTGAATCAACTGAGTTTCCTGCAGGGGCGTTCAACTAAATATTTTGTTGGTTACAGCTAAAAAATTGGTTAGTCCAACAATTTCTTGGGTGATTTAACCAAGGATTTTTGAGTCATTAAAATATTTTGTTCGACCAACTAAATATTTATTTGAACGTCCTTGCCCGAATTTTAGATGTTTCAAGTGTACTTTTTTATTAGTGCACGCTGCAAACGGATACAGATCGCCGAACAGTGTCTCTACATCTTTTCCTAAAGTCATTGAAAACATCGATTAATTTTTTTTCGAGTTTTAGACTGCAACTTTAATGGACTCTTTAAGACGGCGTTATTTAAAACTTGTCGAAAAACGACCCATTGGACGACTGAAAAATTATTCAGACATCATTTTCCAATGTTTTTTATGTTCGTGTTCAGTACATTATCTTTCAACTGAACTTTCAGTACAAATCTTTTGACTGAATTTCGATAAACAAAAGGGTTTAAGCATTCTGACGCTGTTATTGAAATATGTTATCTGTCGATAAACGCGTGCAACTCGGTTTCGTGTAACGATAATAATGCAAACACCTAGAGCCAACTGGCGAAACCAGACTCGAGCTTGACTCTCGGCAACCGCCCCGTTCTTCAATATGAATTCGAGAAGATCACCGTTCTCAGCGAACCGCATGAAAATGAAGTATTTTGTACGCCTTTGAAAAATACTGTGGACGTGAACGATGTGGGGATGATTAAGTTTCACGAGGATATCCAACTCCCGCGGCAGAAACTTTTGAACGAAGTCCTCGGCCGCACTCGATGTATCCACGATCTTGCAGGCCAGAGTGTTGTGTCGATCCGGCTCGTTCTCCGGTTTGTACTCGGCCAGGAAGACCTTAAATTTATTTCACACCGTGTCAATTATCTTTGATAATTTATAGATGTCTTACGATTAAGTAATATTTTTATTCCTTTGCTGTGTAACGTTTCTCTTGATAGGGTAATTTTTATCAACACTTTCAAGAATAAACTTTTCTAATCTGATCGCCAAGTTTCAGTTCCATATCGATAAGCGTCAGTCGTAAAGTGGATCTGGAGACCTCCGGTACAAAGCAGATCAACCTGATGAAGGCTCAATGAAGCCGTGAGAATAAGTCCGAGTAGTAGGACTTCTCCAAGACGGCCTCAGGATCAATGTAAAATTGTTGACAAAAATCAATGTAAAATTTTTGACAAAAATCAATGTAAAATTTTTGACAAAAATCAATGTAAAATTGTTGAAAAAAATCAATGTAAAATTGTTGAGAAAAATCAATGTAGAATTGTTGACCAAAATCAATGTAAAATTGTTGATAAAAATCATTGTAAAATTGTTGACAAAAATCAATGTAAAATTGTTGACAAAAATCAATGTAAAATTGTTGACAAATGTCAATGTCAAATTTTTGACGAATGTCAATGTCATGATGTTAAATTTAATGTTGTATGGGCTATCGATCTCATTTTTTAATTAATCGATTGGTAAGGTGGCGTACCTTAGCGTAGGAGCCCTCGCCTAGTTTCTTCACAAGTTTGTAGCCGCGCGTCTGCAGTGTCGCATCTTCGGATGGTGTCTGATTGAGCTGTGGCTGCGACATAGAACTTGGCGAACCACCGCTGGCATTCTACCTCTTCCACTAACGTAATTCGTAAATAATTTTTCTTTGCGTCTCTCAACTATAAAATGCACTAACGCAACCACTCCATCGCCGGCTAAATTACTTGCCGCATTCCTCCACAATAACTTCTCGGACGTTACTGCTTTCCGCACTCCGTGAATTGATTAGACCATTTTGGATTCCGAGAAACATTGTTCGTGTGTCGGTCAAAATCAACGTCGTTCATAAACTTGATAATCGCAACTGGCAATTATCAAGGTGATTATTCATCTGAAAAAAAATCAAATTTCTAACCTTCTTTTGCTGCAACCAATTTTCGATGTGACAAGTATTAATTAACGCAAAATGTGTACTTTATTTAAAACAGCACGGAGCTCAAGATTTTTGTACTTTCGTAGTTTTTCATCTTTATGTTCAACGGCATTTAGTCGGATCAGCAGAATTGGTTGAGGTGTCTTGTATAAAATGTTTATACAGAAAATACAACGGAAATTGTATGTACGAAAATCTCTCTATACATGATTCGTTTATATGACCTTGAGTGATGATGATAAATAACGATGCGAAAGGGGCTCAGAGTCCACTCTGGCGAGTCGTTGTTTAGAATCAAACTTTCCAGCCTTATTAGCTTTTACAAGCATTTACCATTACTCGGATTAGGGCGTTTACTTGGATTTGTGAGGTCGAAGTTTATTCTCATTCATGGGTCATTAACCTCCATATAACGAGGTTGATGAGCAAATATTTTCGCTGGAAATGATCGAGCGATGAATACCCTACGCCGTACAGCCTTTATCGGGGGGTTCCCCCTTTTTTTAGGGAACAGGGAAACGAACTGCGAATTTAAAAGCTATTGGATGTGGGCCACTGTTTACTTAATGCATCATTAATTTGGTGCACACCTTCAAAATAAATATTATCGTCTGCAAGAACATCCGAAGATCTTTTTCACTCGATGCCAAGTTCGCGGGACGCCGATATCTGCGATAAACATAATTATTCGTTATCGATTATACCTTCTTCGAGAGAAAAAGAAAATCAGTATTACCGGTGCATTAGAAAAATCATATTTACTTTGCATAGAACAATGATTTCCGGTTATTGACAGTGATTTCAATGATTTCATAGAATCATCATCGTTATTATATATTTCATGATCATGTAAAATATTTGGAAGTGGATAATGTGATGGAGGTGCTGGAAATATATAATCCTGCGTACACTTTTATAATATTAATCACAATGCAGCATAATCTTAAACGAATAAATATGTTTCGAAGTAATCGTTTAGGATTTGAAAAAACATTCCGAGCGAGACTTTTGTCGCAAATGCACCTGAGCTACGAGATAACGAAATGAAAACGTATGCGCGCTTCCGATCGATTCTCGTCTCCTAGGACGGTATCTCTCTTGCAACTGATAGAGGAATTAGTGGAAGAAACAGATGCGTTTCGTCCTCTGTGGTGTCGACATCATCACTATCTAAAAAGAAAATCATTTGTACGTTTCGAACGAATGGACTTTCAATTGCGACATAAATATTACCGTCTTACATTCTAATTCCGAATCAGGTAACAAGGAATGTTGGAGCCACAAAATGTTGTTCACCGAAGTGTATATGCGAATACCTTCGTACTCGAGGAGGTATGTGAAACTGAAATAATCTGCTTATAATAATCGATCAGGTAACTTTATGATGATTATTAATATTATAAATTTTCAAACCGGAAGTTACGTATTCCCGGTCTGACGTCACTTCAGGTCGACAAATACGATTTTTAAATCAGAAATTATGCATTTGGGGTAAATAATCGAAAATCTAAATTTCCGGTTTCTAAATTCCATGAGTCAAAGCGAAGACGCGAAGCGTCCGAGCCAAACGACCTGCTAATAACAAAATAAATGCGGATCAATTGATATTTCCGATATTGATTTTAGATTGATAAAATCGTTCGGGAACGCTGGAGAATCATTAAACGAACAACGCCATATGGTTGGCTTGCTGTAAATTCTCGCGGATCGACAATCTCTCGCAAAGACGCTGATGTATTGTCAGCGCTCGCGAGCAAAGTGAGTACGATGCGCTGCAAAAGTAAATGCCGAAGCGTAATTCTAAAGTTTACGCGGTATAATATAAAAAATATTTTCCGATTATTTATAGAACAGTAATAATTAATTGCTTTTCGTATTAATATGAGATTATCCAACAAAGTTTCAAAGTTTAGTAGCTTAAGAAAGAGCCATCAAAGTGACTGGCCCAGAATAATTTGAAAAAAAATTCTTCTTTTATACCCTTTCGCGATTTATGTTTAGCCATTTATCCGCTATTTCGTCGAAGCGTAATTCTAAAGTTTACGCGGTATGATATAAAAAATATTTTCTGATTATTTATAGAACAGTTATAATTAATCGCCTTTCGTATTCCCAGATAGACAAGCACCACGAAATGGACCCAATGTGGCGCTTGTCCGGCTGGGTTAATATTGGATGATCCAACGAGGTTTCAAGTTCAATAGCTTGAGACCTATCGAAGTGACCCACTCAGAATAATTTTTAAAAATGTTTTTTTTTCTTTCATACACTTTCGCGAATTATTTCTCAATAAAACACTATTTACCCAACTTTCGGATCTTCCCCTTATCGTTTAATGTGCACTTTAGATCGGATATGAAAACTGTAAGGAAACTGTTCGGAGAGTCCGAGACGCCTGTCAAGATGTACACCCGAACTATGTGACGAGGATCGCGATGCTTATGCTAGATGAGACTTATACCGCCGTAATGCTCAAGTGCGCAATATACTATTCATGTATTTCCAATTGCTTCGAGATCGTGTGAGCCGTTTTATGGTGTGGAACTAGCAACAATACTATTGTGATCTATCGTTACAGAAGACGCAAAAGGGAATCCAAATGGCAGAATACGATATTGAGAGATCTGCCACCAACAGTGTTTACGATTTCCAGAGATATATTTTTTTCAAGCGATACACAACACGGTACCTTAAATTAATCTCTAAACGCTAAAAAAAATGTAATCAATAAAAGAAAAATTTCTACACAATTTGAATTAATTCTTCATTTGTGATTTCGTCGATCACAACTAGAATATCTCATGAAGGCGTTCGTATTACGCTAAATTCAGTAAATATAATGGTGTAGATTATTGTTAATTGTCTTTTTTTTTACATTTTACTTTCGTTGAAATCGCTCGATATATTCCATCCCTAAGCTGGTAGCTTGGAAGCTGCGCACCGACGTCGAAAATTGGGCGTTCGTATTCTTGGTCTTTCAGCAACAATACATTAGGCACTAATTATTTATCGAATTTTATCAATAAGTCGCGGTTATATCGCAATACATTTGTCAATAGTAAAAATACGCACTTTAAGAGCAATATGCACGATACAGTATCGCGTTGGTCGGTGGAAGTCTATCGTTTTTATTTATTATCTCGCACGATGATTCTGGAAGTTGAGTGAATCTTGTATCCTTCATCTTTACCATAATAGGTACAATAATCAATTTAAAAAATGTACACCTTTTTTCAATTTTGCTCGCTTTTTGAAAACACCTTATTTTCCTTGTCGAGGATTTTGCCATAATTTATCCGGATGCACCTTAACGTACATAGTGCATCCGGCAAGTGGCTTCCAACATACCGAACGTCTTTGCGTGTCATTTGCAGATTGTAAAAATCTGCGAGTTTTTTCGTTAACAAATTGAGGCGTTGCGTTCCGTATACGACTTTATAATATGAAAAATAACATATTATTTTTTTGAATTAAAGTGTTCGCCAAAAATTTGGTACTCTTTTCAGCCTTTGAAACGATACAATACTTCTACGACGGTTAACTCGATTATTAAATTATCCAACATACCGAACATGTTTGTTTGCGTGTTATTTGCAATTTATGAGAGTCAGTGGATTTTTTTGTTAATCATTTGAGTCGTGATGTCCGTGTACGAAGCAACTTTTCAAAGTGAAAAATCAGGTATTGTATGGAATGAACGATTTCACACAGAAATACAGTTCTCTTTTGAGCCTTTGAAAAGATACAATACGTCAACGAGGGTTTCGCGATTATTCAATTATCCAACATACTGAACGTCTTTGTTTGCGCGTCATTTGTATTTCACAAGAATCTGTGGTTTTTTTCCTTAACCATTTGAGGCGAGGTGTTCCACGTCCGAAGCAACTTTTCAGAGTGAAAAATAACATGCTATCTTGAATTAAAGGTCTCGCAAAAAAAATGTTGTACTCTTTTGCGCCTTTAAAACGATACAATACTTCAACGAGGCTTAACTCGATTATCAATTTATCGACAAACTTCTCTCGCAATATTTCATCGCACATTCGCGACGTTAGTCACTCGGAACGCGATTCGAGTCGAGCTTAGCGCAGTCAATCGTAACAGATCCATAGTAGCAAGAAATGAATACAGCAATAATAATAAAACCGAACGAAAAGCCACGAAAGCGTGCCGTACCATAATGCAACGCTGCAAAAACAGATAACGGCAGTACAAAGTATATCTTGAAAATGGGTCTCTTACGGACTACCATGTTGCCAAGTATCTCGAACCCGGTAACCATCGCGATATATGTTTAATATTCTTCCGATGTCGCGAACATTCATTAGGCACAATATACAACGCGGTGTATAAGATTCACTTTTAACAATACAATCGATATCCGCAAATCTACGGAGTCTCTACTTATTCACAATCGAACCATCGGTTATTTTTTTTCTTTTTCTAAATCATCATCCATTCGTCTATTCGATCGTCCACTGGGACATCATTCTATTAGTTATCATGTGCAAGACTGCTGTTAACAATAACTTAATCATGAGCTCAGTAGCCTAGTTTCCTAGATTCTGATTGGGTGCTTAATATACATCATATGGGTGCAACACCGCTAGCGCTAGTGATAAAAGATATGGAATTGGGCCCCTGACGAGTCAACAAACAAATAGCAATGGCCCGCGCTTCCTTTTGTTATGTCGAACACTTAATCAGTACGCAGTCATTCTTATGAATAAAAATGCGTTCAACCGCTTGTACAGCCAAGAGTTTTTGGCAACGGAGTTTAATTTTTACTTCAGCCACCCTCCGATTAGAGCCTTCGTGAATATTTATATGCAGCCGATGACACGCTTGTGTTCTCCGACTTCCAGATCTGAAAAACGTTTAATTGTGGCTGTTAGAGTGTAAATTCTTCAACGGCAAAGGGCCCGATAACAATAAAAGATAACGGGCGACGAATAGCGATAGTGGATCGAACGATAGATAAATTATTGCATGAGTTTTTGTATCTACGAAAAGTGAGTTGTTGCTCAGACAACTTATTTTTAATTTACCCCTATTTACCCGCTATTTGTTACGTGGTGGGCAGCATTTTAGTTACGTGATGTCGATACATCAATTAGCTTTTCTTCAAGATTTTTGATGTCTTACAAATGCGAATGAAAAACTTCACGACATTGAAAAGAAAGAAAAGAGAGCAAGCCCTGATAGAAGTAGAAGTTGGATTTCTTGAAGTCTGTCGAGGTGAAACTTTGATCGCTGTTTATCAGCGTGTTCTCATTATTCATAGTATTTCATAGTACAGCAAATGTGAGCATTAGTCGAGTTAGACTTACGAGTTAGTTTAAGATGTCTTTTGGTCGAATGAACCTGTGATTTGTGGTTAGATTGTGGGTGAGTTGAGATTAGGGCTGCCCGGAGTCGACGAGGGCGTCGATGGTGTACCTGGTGGTGATGCTTCCAAGGGACAAACGAGGTTCCCGTAATCCACCTCGCTTTTACTTTTCTTGCGCTTCAGTGTGAACTGCGATTTCTTTGGTACCTTTGAAAAAAATTACGTTAAATTTTTTTAAGCGAGTCTGCCAAGACTTAACTCTACTTAACTCTATCATAAATTACTTTATATTATATCTTTAATTATATTTAATGTTTGTTCTACTGATCTGTGATTTTCCCGATCTACAGTAAGAATGAATGGTCGAATCGTTTTCGCAGTACATTAGCCAGTCGAATGCTCCCACCTTCAATCTAGCCGTAAGCGTGAGTGGCACGAATCCAAGAGTGCTTTCCATTTCCCGTTTGTGCTGAACGACTTCGCGTCCCAGAATCTGATTGAAGTGGGTCGTGAGATGTCGGCGAAGAAGCGTTTTAGCTGGGGGAATGCTGAGCAACGCTGCAAGGAGCTCGGACGTGAAACGACCCTCGTGAATAATGAGACCCCCGTGAACTCCGGAACCTCGCATATTCGGTGCGTATTCCGCCAGATCGACGACTCTCAGCCACTCCATGACTCGGTGATTCGACCACAAAGCGACGTTGCTCCCGTCGGCTCCGTTTCCATTGACCGATCGTCTCTCGAGATTGTCGAACTCGAAATTCAACTCGCGCAACACCTGAATTCCTCGGCGCAAACTGGCCGCGTGTAATTGAGCAGTGACGCCAAGATTCAAAAGATCTTCCGTCGTCAATCGGTGTAGAACCCTGCCGTCCACCTTGGCGTTATGGAAAGCTTCCTTGTGCTGAGGAAGACCGACGTCGTCCAGCCATCGTAGTACCGCTGTACAGTCCATCTGAAAGAGTAGATTCATTCCCTTTTACATAAAATTTTATACAAACGAAATTTCTCAATTTTGATGCTGGATTGAATTGTACGAAAAATTACCTTTTCCGAGCCAAGAAACCCGACACCGTTGCACCGCTCCGATTCGATGGCGTAAAGTAATTTCTTTCTGTGCAAGCTGTTCTTTATGTCGAGCTCCTTTTCTATTTGGTTTTGTGTTGCATCGAGCAATTTCGTTCCCGTCGCTCCCCATCTCCTCAATTCGGCGGCGTAGCACTCGAGACCTAGACGCGATAGCCACTCTTCGACTTCCTCCATCTGGAGTTCGGACAAGGCTTTGGGTGGGGTCTCTTCTACGCGAGCGGGCACCTCGCCGATCACGGTTTTTTCTTCTTCAGCTAAACAACAGACAAATAATCATTAAACAATCAATGAATCGAGTGTCCATAAATTGGTTAATCAATTTTTCAAGTATGACTAAAGGAACCGCAAAAATAGTAATTAATTCTGATGAATAACTCGTCATCAGAATTAGCATACGAAAGGTTCTTGCGTTCTTTTGGTTATTTGCCGTTAGAGGTATAAGTCACTGCATGAATTTGACTGATACTTTACAGTTGTTACTATTTTGATAAAAAAAACAATTATGCATTCTCGAGTCAGCGCAAACCCGGGAAAATTTTATTTCCAGTACTAAACCCCATGGTTTTTTCGTCGAGAGTTCGATAACATTGAACAAACGGAACGACTAAAGGAACAGCAAACATAGTAATTGTATTCTGATGAACAACCATTCAGAATTAGCACACCAAAGGTTCTTGTGTTCCTTTAGTTATTTTTCGTTAGAGATACAAGTGACTCCATGGATTCGACAGTTATTTCATAATTGTTATTATTTTTCACACAAAAAACAATATTTCCTACTCGAGTTTGCGCAATCTTGGGGAAATTTTATTGTACTAAAGCCGATGGAGTTCTGATCGAGAGTACGATAACATTCAACAAAACGGTGTGAGCGACCTTTCAGCGGTTTAAAAATGCACTGAAGGTTTTACGCATCAATGTTACTTGCGCCAAGGCATTGAGTACAAACTTTTGCGAGCATCTTGCAAAAGAATTTCATGATTTAGGCTTTTTCAGATTCCCGTCTCTCAACATGTTCGAACAAATGTTGAATCACGGCAATGTGTTTAGAAGTTATGCGGGAAGTGGTGAGTTCACGAATCATGCCCAAACGTAGCCAAAAACACCATGCCATCGCAAACGTTTCGTCGCGAAGGAAGAAGTGCATAGTGACGAGTTCTAGATTGAACCTAAAACTGGGGCCGATAGACATCTCGCGGATGATCCTCTGACGGCCAACGGCACAGTAGTTTGGGCTGCAGAAATTTGATGCGGGACCTTACCGAACGCGACGCCTTTCTTCGACGTCGTCGGTGGCCTTGGGAGACTGCTGTACTGTCCCGCGTGTCTGCTGAATCTCTCGCCCTACGGGGAAAATAAATTCAAATTGTAAATACGAGAAAGTCGTGACGAATTATCATTTTACCGACCTAATCAAAACATTTTTTACCATTACGTTATTTATTTTCTTTTAATTTTTTTATATGAAATTTGTAATATGTTGTAGAATTTGACTCGGATTACAATTGTAAAGATTCTTTTTTTGTCACCAAATAAATAAATAATTACGTCATATGTTTTTTTATAATTTAACGGTTTTCCGCCAATAAACGTAAACCCCTCTCTCTGACATACTCACCGTTATAAATACTTTTTCGGAATGAAAGACAATAAATAAATAATTAACTCACGTTCGAAACGGGACTATTGGTATTACGCAGTGCAACATTCTCGTGTTCCAGACTGGCCTGTCTGAGTTTCATTTCGGACAAGGAACTGAGAAGTTCGAGCTTTTGCGTCTCCAGTGCACTCCTCGATAGTACTTCCTTGACGGTGACAAATTAAAAAAAAAGTTGAAGAAAACTTAAATAAATATAAACTATATATAAGTGAAATAAACAATATATAAACTAAATACTTAGTTATATATACATATAACTAATAAAATATGAAACTACACTGTAAAAAAAAATTGTAAATTTAATGTATCAAACTGACCGTTTTTATGCAAAAACTACCAGTTTTTGTACATTAAATTTAATGTACAAATGTGATGAAAAATTGATCTATTTTTCCATAGAAATTAAAGTAAGTTATTAAAAGAAGAACGTGTTTCCAATGTTTTTAATACACTGAACATCATCTTTGCATCACAATTGTACATGAAATTTAATATACAATTCTTTGCATAAAAACTTCCAGTCCGGTACATTAAATTCCATACAAATTTTTTTTTACAGAGTATAAATGAAACGTTGAAATAAATGAATTAAAAAATTGAACAACAATAAGCTGACAACCTGACATTAAAGTATTGTGAGCCGAGAGAAATGAACGATAAAAAAAATCGCTGAACAAGGAGACTGCAAATTTATACCCATATATTGAAATACCTTTTGAAGCACGTCTTCCATTTGCCGAAGCGCGTCTTTCTTTTCCTGCAGCATATTCTCAAGTTCCAAGATCTTACTGGACTGCGCATCGACTTGCTCCGAAAGAACCGAAACCTCCATGTGCAGAGCACCGCGTTCATTCTCCAATTTTCTGAGGCGTTCCTGCAAAAAAAACAAAGCAACATGTTAAAAGCCGTGCAAAAAAAATGCAAAGCAATTTTGCATTTTTTTGCAAAAAATGCAAAGCAATTTATAGAGGAAGGTGGGGTAAAATGGGACACTATCTTTTATAAGACCGATCGTCGACAATTAATTATAAATAAATGTCACTGACTAAAACAAGCGCGCTACGAGCTCGATGGACGGACGAAGTTGGCTCTGCAGCATCGCCGTCACCGACCAATCCGGGCCCGAACAAATTGGCTTTTATTGTATGAATTGTTAGTTCGCTTCGCAGCTCACTCATTTCATTAAATAACTCTTCAAACTCACTCTTCAGCATGATACACAAAAATCGGAACGGGTTAAGAAATTGTTGCATAGGCGATGTTTAGTACGATTTTATTGACACGCCGTCGCATAATCGTGTACAATTTTTTTTCTTTTTTTTGTACCTCGGTATCGTTATTGTAGTTGTTCACGTATGGACTGCTGGCATAATGGGGCGCGTTGGGACTGGCGTATTGAAACTGCTGAAGCGAGCAGTAATGAGGCGGCAAAGGTCTGTCCCTTTCGCAGAAGGGAAGATCGTTCTGGGATCTCGCGCGCTGATCTCTTTCGTTCCTGTTCCTCAATCGACGCCTTCGCCTGTCGAGCGATCCGCCGCAACGGCCTCCGACACTCCCGGTCGGCAATGAGGTGACGCTCGACGTTCGAAATCCCGGACGAGGACCGTGCTCCTTCGCGATCGGAAAGACTTGCATCTGCTGCTGGCGAACGTAGTGCGCCGTGTGGCCGTAGTTGCAGTACTCCGAGGGCGAAGCTTCCTTCGTCGATGGGAGAACCGAATCGCCGGTCACGCTGTTGATTTTACACACTTGCATTAATTCAGGACCACCGTGAATATCATTTAAATCGACCGGGAGTGAAATCTGAGACTTCCGGTTACCAGTGGTACCGGCTCAGAACGCCAGCCGGTAAACGAACATTGCTAAAAAGTATTGCCTTTACACTTTCTGCATTTTTGTAATTTTTGTAAATATGCCGGTTCTCGGTTTGATAATGCATGTAGATGTGAAATTCAATGTAAAAAAATCCACTGATTTTATTGAACATGCCTGCCTACGTCGGGGAAGGCAAAAAGAAGTCACATTTTTTGTCATTAAATTGTTACAGTAATTGAAAAAACATATACTCAATCTCTTTAATTTGGCGCTAAAGGACGATTAATTCCTTGCTTTTTTTTAACATCAACCGAATTTTTTTGTCCAAGGTTTTTCAAAAATATATCAAGATCAACGATCTTATATAAATTTACTGATTTATTTTTTATTGTTGTACGTAAGTAAAAGGGTTTATCCCGTAAACTAAATAAATAAATAAAAAAATAAATAAAAAATGTTATTATCGTCGAGAAGTGATAACACGAATGATTATCTAAATTCCTCAGTGGGCATTTTTTTACAGTATCTTCATCAAATAACCCCGCGCCCGGCGTAGCTGGGTGCAGGGTTCTCCGTGGTGGATTGTAAAAAAAAAAGAAAAAAACGAGAGTAGCGTACCCGAGAACGTTACTCGAGCACGGCGTCGCTCGTAGTGGCGGAAATGTGGCCAAATGGGCAACGTTGTTCGAGGCGGTACACACGTTCGGAATGCTTCCTCGAAGGGCGATGGTCCGCGCGTACCCGAGTAGGCAAGTCTGAAAGAAGTAAGGAAATGTATAAATATGGAGCTAAAATTTTCGGGCTAATGATTTCGGTGATTAGCAAAGTACAGAATCGTGACGATCGAAGACGACGTTTCCTACCTGGCAGAGGCAACCTTGGGATCGACAGACATCGTGGGGATCGCTCGGAGGACCCGGTAGCTCGACTGCCACACCTCGAGGGTAATCTTCAGCGTATTCTTCACCTTGCTCCGACGTCGACGAAGTTCCCGAGGAATCGTAAGCCTCCGAAGGTGTCCATCGACAGTCCCATCGCTTTATCGTCGAGGCCACGTCCGAAGAGTCTGACTGCGAATCTGCAGAATTCAATCTTTAAAAAATCACTATCGCTCCGCACGTTCTCGTCGTCAAATACGTGGGCATTACAGTTTAGAAAACTGTTGTTTCTAAACGTACGGTCGTTAATATATAAATCATACATTTTTTGGTGCGCCGAGATAAAAGATCATCGGAACGAATTAAATGGGTATTTAAATTTTTTTTAGAGTATTAAAAAAAAAATAGAGCCACTCAGCATGCCAATAGGATGAACGTTCTTTTTTCATGACAGCGATTTGATTGTTTGTTTTTCCTTGAGATTCCAACGTGACCACGTTCTTGAACCCGTAAACGAAACGTATGCCAAAAGTAGCATGGTGTGTCCTTTGGCGTTGGTCGTTAGCCAAGATTATCTCCTATCGATAGTGGTACGGAATGTTCCCTTGTGATAATAAGGGGATTAAAAATAGTTTCCATAGAATTTGTTGATGAACGTACTACGTCCATCCGCAATAATGCTATTTAGCGCTGCAATTCAAAACTGTTATCACCGAATTTTTTCTATGATTTAATTAAAACGTATTTAACATACGATTTTACCAAATTGTTTAATAAGTCATAAAAGCACAGTCCACGTACGCACCTACCCATTCACTATCGTCTTATTCCATAATGTAGAGCTTTGCTTAAAAAAACACTATTGTTTATTAAACGCACGAACATTAAAAAGCGATGTGTTTGAAAAATTAAGCCAATTACTCCAAAAATACGACTCGTTTCAGAACCCGTTTTGGTTTTAATTTATTAGAGTAATTTAGCAATAAAATCTTCACACTAATAAGAAACTTAATGACGAAGTCAAGAGTTGCGAATCGCAAGTTTTTCTTGTAGTTGTACAGTAGGTAAGTAAACCCAGTATGAGTTTGTTATGAAAACGATCATTTCCGTTTGTTTCATTTCGTCGATACGGTTTAGAATACTCTTGGTGATGATATGGAAAAGTCAATTGAAAAAAAAAATCCTAGAACGGAACGACGTCGAATTCATCGGTTCCAGTGCCATGCAATTTTTTACTTTTTTAATAAAATTGTGAAATTGGTTTTAATGTTATTTTAACGGCGAAATGCGACCAGGGCTGTACCGATATATTTCATGGGTATGTGGAACAAGGAGAAACCTTTCTGCAGACTCTTGTCCTCTTCCTCCATTATTGGGTCCAGATCCTGGCGTTCTACCGTGCATCCATTGGCCCACGTGTTTTCCATGACGAAGCCTTCTTCCACAAAGCGATCTCACAATTTTTAACTCCAGAAATTGCAGCCGCGCATCTTTTATGTTTATTCGCTTCAGCGGTGCTTATCAGAGACCTCGAATCTGCCGGACAATGGCGAGCTTTGTTCAAGGCGGCTCTACACCCGAATTATGTTAATCACTCATTTTGTAAGACGTCTTTTAAACTTTTACCGTTAGAATTTTTCACTGTGCCGAATATGTATCGAAATCTTCACTCTTAATAAACGACGTTGTTTTTCAAGCTTGACCAATCCGCACTTTAAAAAAATATTGCTTATGAAAAGCTATCGAGCAGAATTATTCATTATAAAATAGATTAGGCACGCTTGTGAAATTGTTTATACACGCTCGAGTCGTCGTTCACTTTTTGACACTATAATTCACGTATTCAAAAGAATTGAATGTTGCACTCGCAGGTAATTTGAGGAACAAAATTGTGTCACTTTTTTTATGTCGAAATTCACGGAATTTCACACATTTCGAACTTTTCCTGCAATCTTCGACCGATGACCGTTCCTTTCGGTATTTATTTGAATTTTCAGAATTACTGAAAGGCAATGATCGAGCGTGAAAGAGGTGCGAATATGTGTTCTTGCAATTTCGTACGAGTAAAGAGGAGCCGAGATGACGGAGCGAGCGGGCCGGACTTCAGTGCACGCCTGTGAACTTTGAAAACGGAACTTGGCGACGACGTCCTCGTATTGCCACGGGCGTGCCTTCGTCGTCTCGACGTCTAAATTTAACATCACAAAATCCTCGAGACAGTGCTTATAAATAGAGGGCGGCAATCGTCCCTCTACTGTAGGCTCTATCGCTCCTGGGAAGCCTATCCCTTCTTTCTCGGCTTCCTTTATTTTTTATCAACTGTAATTATTGTGCACAACTGAGACGCACACAATAGAACCAGATAGAGTCTAATAGGAGAATGGTTATCGGGGCGACCCCTTGAGAGAAACCCTGGATTCTTGAAAATTGGGATAAACAAACAACTTTCCAAAATGTAGATAAGATTATTATAAATATTATTATTATTATTATCACCATTAATACTTACCTGCGATAAAATACTTATTCACGCTTATACCTTTAACCACACTAGCTATACGCACAGAGAAACATTGTAGCTCTGATGCAATTACACATGTAGAACCACAATAAATTTGAAAGGTTTGACCTTTTAATCAGGGCAGTCGATGTTACATTGTCGAGCTTATTAAGCCATCGTAGCCCTAATAATTAACCCCTTTTATGCTCGTATATTTTACAGATGCCGTTTCCACATGGCACCGTAATAGTCGCCAGACATCCAGACATCGCATACAGAATCGGTGCAATCAGTGAGGGCTTGTGGTTCGTGCAAATATATCGCAATTTACCCCTGACACCATACTGGGCGCCTCACTGACCGAGAAATGTTATTACATCTTTTTTCGATACGGACGTTATAATAATGGTTGAGATAATCAGGACCTCAGCAACTTCAGTTCACAGCAATCAAGTTTAGATTCGCAGTTGACCAATTTAACGACCGTCTTACTTACAGTATATATAGATCGTATTTTCTAATATTAGTAACCTAATTCCCGATCTTTAATAGCATCATTACATTACGTCGTTGACTCGAAATACCCAACCCCGAAACTCCTCGGAAGCAAGTGAAATCATTAACGCGACAGCTGAACGGGCTGTGACGGCGGTAATGAACTAAATGAATCTCTGGAAAGATGAACGACTTGAAATTTGCTCAAAACATCAACGCACTGATGTGAAAAATGCCATTGAAAATATAATCTTGCTTTCGTCATGTAGTGAACTAAATAAATATCTAGAAAGATAACCGACTCAAAATTGCTGAAAATATAAATGCACGAATTGTGAAAAGTGCCGTTAAAAATATAATCTTGCTTCCGTCAAAAAGTGAACCAAAATTAATCTCTGGAAAGATAAGCGAGTCAAAATTTGCTTAAAACATAAATGCACTAATGTAAAAAGTGTTAAAAATATAATGTTGCTTTAACGGGACTGGCTCTGAAACGACACAAGTCCATGCAAACAAAGTCTGTCGGTCGATAAAACGCGCACGTATCACTCACCGGTTGCAACCACTGCAGTAATATTTGCACGGTGTTGACATCCGGAGCCGGAGGCGGGGTCGGCGCGTTTTGAATGGCAGTCACTAGATTTCTCGTCGCATCTTTGACGGAATCTTTCCACTCTGTACCACCGTCGGCTCCCTCAGCACAAGCGCCTGAAACACGAGACACGATTAAATTATACTAAGAGGAGGATTCTCAAATAACATTGATATAAGTACGATGGTCGAGCGTAATTTCAGCTAATTTAATTTTTATCAGATAACTGAAAAAACGTCACCGGAGACGACATTCGTATAAGCGAATATTGAGTGGTACATTCTAGCCTACGGCCAAACTTGAGATCGAATATAATTTCGTGCTCAGCTACGCGCAAACCATAAAAATCATAAGATAATTCGGTAGGGGTCAGGGTCAAACATGTGTACACACATACATCCGATCGCCAGCTCGAAAAAGGTTTTTCGACGTCTTAGACTATTTTAAGAACTCTGACATAATGATAATGATAATGATAATGATAATGATAATGATAATGATAATGATAATGAATTTACCGGAAATAATGCCGTCCATTTGTAATAAAGCAGCCTCTAGCATCTTGCTGGCTTCAGATGAATTTTTGGTCAAGAAGGTCGTCGATTCGTTACTTTCTGTGCCGTTGCTTTCCTCACCCTTGCCCATGATCCGACTCTGCAACTAAATTTGTCTCATAAAGCATCGTCCAAGATTATCACTGTTGGGTTCTGTCTCCGCAAAGCTCAAAGGGACCAGATAAGTGTACATCATTCTTAATTAGGAGTCTAGCCCTTCGTGATGCTCGTATCCGCGCGTCTTGTCTTTCGACTTCTTTCCGACCCTGCATTTCCTGTACAGTGCCCAGTTGTGGATATGCCAGCACAAAAAAAAAATTCCACATAATTTAATTCGTCAGTACATTGGCGACCCTGAAGAGATATTTGCATGAGATTAAACTTCATCAAGTCGTTACGGCTGTGTCTTGCATCGCACAAATTTCGCTCGGGGAAGTTCACTTAGATAATCAAATTCTACAAGTGAATTTTTAATTCTAAAGCGTGCGTTGATAGAGCCTTGCCAAAGATGAAATTTGATGTCGTGCGGATATTTTCGGGGTCGCGTGCATTGAATGAGTATCGAGGATTCAAGAAATGGTCCTAGTGTGACATCACTCGATCACACGAAAACTTTGCTTTACAATGTAAAAAAAGAATTACCAAACAAAGCTTTCTCTATGAGGAAGCAAAAAAATAATTGGTTTTTATACAAAAAGTGGTGTGTTCAATTTTGTGTACAATTTTGAAAAAAAACGAATATTCGAAATACTTCATTTTTATTAATTTATACTTTAATTTCAATAAACAAGTATATTAATTTTTATTACAATTGTACATCAAATTTGCTGTAGCAGGTTTTTGAAAAAAAAATTAAAAAATTAGTCGGCTCTCAAATTTGGTATAAATTATAATAATTATGATTGATTGAAGAAAACATTTTTATAAGTATCAAAGTTAATTCGTAACGAGCGAACGAAAGTGAACACTTCACTGGTGTGCAATGAAATTCAACTCGCTAGCTCGAGTCCCGTTCAGTTATAGCGGTTTTTTAAATTTACAAATCCATTCGCACGTACACACTACACATCCGGAACTGTGCATCCGGACTGCGGCTTGAAATCGAATTTGTCGAAGTTTCACACCGTTTCAAGTACCCCGACACTAAAATCTAAACTGTAAAAAAAAAAAGGTAAACACCAGGAATCAAAAAAATTGCTCCATCGTATTGAAGAGAAAAAAAAAAATACGTATGTTTTCGCAGTGTGATGCAGTAATTCGTATGATTCGTAATGTTGAAAATATATATTCTTACCGCATTCGTCCATGTTAAGTATTTTTCGTGCGAAAATAAATGATACTGCGACCGCGAGAGGCGAGCCGCTTTTAAACGTTTTTAACAGCGAGCTGCACTTTTGCGGAATCGATCAACAGGTACTCGGGAGCAACGCCCAGCAGTTCGGCAACCATAGCGCCTTCCGTCCGACTGTCTCTGTCACTTCTCAGAGTTTCCAGCTCCCCTCGTGCGCTTCCCCCTCCCCTCTCTTACGCTCTATTAACCATTTCTCCGACGGCAGAGACACCCGTCGTCGCTGTCGTCCTCGGCATTCTTAGACCCCCACGCGGTAACGACATTTCATTCTTTCGACGCGTAAGTTCGATATTGACATCACCTCTCGTTCCTGGCTACTCGATATTATATGTTCGACATGTTTTCGGCACGGATTATCAAGGAGAATAAATCTGGGCAGTTGTTGAAAAAAAAAAACATATTTTTTTCAACTTCAGAATTAAAAAAATTATGGTTTAAAAAGCAAAAAAGTTTTAAATAGCAACAATGCTGTTGAAGAGCGGCTGGCATTAATGTTCGTCACCCCTGAGTGCGGCAACTATAAAAAATTCGTTGCCGCTCTTTAGACGAGCAATTTTATTAGGTATTTTTTTTTTTTAATATACTGTTAGATAATGAATTGATTATTTATTATTCCGGTCCGGTGCATTGAATTCACAATTTCGTTTAACAGTGTGAGTCAGATATCGAAACCGCATTTATTGTTTTCATGTCCCGCCAGTGTTCCAAACTCTAACGGATGTGGGACACCTGAGCCGAGATGCGCCAGACGAAGGGAGAAATCCCGCCGGATGGTCTTTTCTAGCGCGCTACGTCATAAGGGAAGGGAGGCCCTGACCTACCGCAATCTCTCGTAACTCCGTCGAAGTTTTTTTTTCTCTGTGGGAATGCGGAATGTGTATCCCGAAATAATCACTCATCGTGAAAGAATTCCAAATTGACGGCTACACATTTTTCAGGGTGAGAACATCGGAGAACCTTAACGGTTATTTTTAGTAAAATTAAATAAATTAATATTTTTCATAAAATCGAGATGCTTCGAAAAACTGTTCCAGCATCACTAAGCTATTTCGTGACGACGGGAAAAATATCAGTGGTAGGCGGTAAAGTGCGAATTAATTTGGAACACTTTTTTTGTGACCTAATAAATGAGATGGCGAAGTATATGCGGAACAAACCATTTTGCACTAAATACATTGATTTCACGGGATATTTAGGTCAATCGCTGACATACCTCGCGATCTCCATGGATTCGCGGACACTTGTTGCGTGCGCATGTCGTTGCGCAATCGGCGTCTATTCACAGATACTGCGAGATTTGAATGGGACTCAGAGCAGGAGAAACAATGAAGAAATCGACGATTAATCGTTACATCCAGTAACGAAGCTAGTCACAATAGAAATTAACAGATCGCAGCGACAGAAAATAAGGACTATACGGACAAAACTAGAATTCGTTTGTTCCCAATAATAGGTGCATTGTTTTTCAAATCATCTATTGGTACAAAAATGGCTTCATCAATAACAGCATTTTTTCAATATTGAATAATGTAAAATAAAAACCTACATTTGTTCCGTTTAAACAAAACAACTGTTTGTCCACTAAACCAGTTCATGTATGACCATTTAAATGGTCATATGATCAAATAATTTAATGTGTCGATGAAGACACTTTTTCGTAAAAAAAGAAATGCATACAGTTTCCCAGTAATGTACTCATTGTGATGTACACCATAACACATTCACATAAATATGAAACGGTTGGGTAAAAATTGCACAGAATTACCTCAATTGTTGCGCATCCAACTGCCGAATTCTTCTCGCGCCAATCTCGCAGGAATTTCACGTAACGGAAACGTTAATGGCCTTCCACGCACACAACCTTCGATACAATATTCGTCGTTCTACACGGTCGGCGGAAAAAGTTATTTTAAGGTGCCGTTCATCGACTGCGGTCAGTCATGCGCTATCAAAAGGCATTTCAGCACGCACCGCTTCTAAATATTATGATCGTTCGGATAATGTAGCGGGTTTAAACGAGGGCTCAAGGACGATTCGTTAATTAGAATCGAGGCTTTTCACTGCGCACGCGAGCCACGGTAAAACGAACTGAACGTGCTTTACGCGAGAGGTTATGCGCATTCGATAATATCTTTGCCAGTTCAATGAATGGTCTCTCTTTCAATATCCATCAATCACTTTTCCTCCCGAATTTTCACCAGGCATTTTTATTAAACGAATAATTCAAATTTGACACGTTTCAAATGTGCTAAACATTTCGATTTTCAATAAAATGTTATATTTTACAACTGTATAAAAATCAAAATCGACTCAAAGAAACATCGACGTGATTCGAATCACGATTTGCATCAACGCTAGAGGTGCAATCGCAAGCTTCGTAAATCGTGAGATCTAGGTTATGTATGCTCAACAAGTGTGTACACTGTGAAAGACATCGGGACACGATGTTTTTGGTCGTTTAAAAAAAAATCACGATGGGCTCAACAGATTCGTAAACAACACACGGGGAACGATGAGAACGTATTTTCGTGTCTACCTTTCAGCAGTGTAGAAAGATTCGCATAGATGGATTTGGCAATTGTAATCGTCGGACTGACGTTTACCTTGTTGAAATGAAAAAATAAAAAATTCCCTGGATAAAAGTAAATCGCGAACTTTGCACGCTCGTAACACCGACGTCAAGAGGCACCGAAAAGGTCTGTCTCGATTCGCATAGCAAGATCGTTCTGTCAAGATGAATCGAGCGAGAATACGAAAGTTTGTCGAGGAACCAGCATGAGCGACGCGGAACCGCGAAGTCCGAGAAAACACGAAATTCAGACTGTCGTACACACCTGGTCCGCCGCTGGTTCCGGACGATTCTTTCGTGTTTGTATTGTCGTTCCGCAGTGTTGCGCACACCGTCGAGACGGGCATTCGCGAAAACAAGCCTACGCACACATCCTCGCACGCGACACGATGTGCGACGTTTTGACAAGCTGTCGAAGTGTAACGCGAGAAAGCGCTGCCAATGTTGGCAAAAAAAAGTGAGGTTATGAACATCCCTTTATTAACAAGTATGCGCAATATAAAACGTACGAATCGCAACGAAAACTAGTGCAATGTTCGCTGCGATTCCGTTCTTACTGTCACAACGGACTTTCGATCGCAATGGTAATTCACGAATCGGATAATTAACCGAGAACTTAAAAAGATGCGATTGGCAACAGTGACGAGACGATATCGGTGAACGAGGAATATACGGATAACTCGCACTTCCGTTACATCTTATTTGTGTTGCCTGTGTGCGGACGATCGTCGTCGTCGCCGTCCGTTGTACAAAAATAAAAAGAAGAGAATAAATAAAGGGTCGGAAAAGGATGCGCGCATGCGACAGCGGGTAAAGGTGGTGCACGTGAGGACGGGCGAATTCGTCGAGTGATCCGGGGAGAAGGCCCGTCGCCCGTGGAATGTCAGTGAGTATCCGTATATATTATAGTATACGTTTCAACGATTTCTCATGTATTTCCATTGAATATCCGAGCCAGAAGGGAGATTGTATTTTTTTTTCGTTATCTTTTTGTAACGTCGATCAGCGTAACTATTTTATATACGAATACTACCGTCGCTGTGTCTACTATACTTTCGACGGAAAAGCCGCGAAAACTACGTCACGAGTGACGGATTCGGTCAAAACTGGGACAAAGTGCAGTGCACTCTGGCATTGCGCTCTACCACCAGGTGTTTCTATGCCGTAATCTTCACAGGATTGGGTAATATACCACCTCTCGCCGAGTACGTACCATTGCACCTTGCTCTCGAATAACTCTCGACTCTCTCGCCGCACCAGGCGAATACATTCTAGCGCAATCTGCTATCAGCTATTTTTTCGCGAATATAGGCGTTTCGACGACGCTCTTGTCAGACACCGCGGGTTTACATTATCGCGCGACTGACAGGTAGACCATTCACGGAATCACTCCTGGACAATCGTCGAATTTCTTTTTGTGACTCAAATTTCATCGACTCTTCTTCTGTTCCCCATTAACTTTCCAATATTCCCGATACTTTGCTTTCCCATTTTTTTTTTAACCGTCCCGACGTCTTTTTTAACCCCTTCGACGAACCTTTTATCGTCTTCCATTCGTTTTTATATATCGAGAACAATGTTCACTGGAACGGTGATTACTCGTCCCGAGGATTTCGATAAGATGCGGCTCAAATATGTGGAACACAGTGACACTCGTATTCGATAGTTGATTCCAGATAAATCGACTAGAGAATTAACAGTTTTTTTTTGTAATTTCGTATATTTTCTCCAATGAAATTGTACTTCTTGCGATCCACCCTGTTCAGTTTAAAGTCATTTTACATTAATTTGCTTGTTACATTTCTCTAAAACTGACTATATTAGCTTTGGTAAACTTTTGGGCGCCGTCGCTGCAAAATCGTGATATCGTAGGCTTGGAACACGAACGGTTCGAGGCATTAGTCGGTACTGTGGTTTTAGAGGTGCGGCAAGCGACTCGAGGTTTGTCGGCTACCTCGAGCAAATTCCAGAATTAAATGATAAATCTCAGTATTATTGGAACGTTTCGAAGTATCGCTGATTCTCGAAGATTCTAATTTTGACGTCTCATGCTGTGTTTGAAGTTAATTCTGCGTTATTCTATTCAATTTCAACAGCTCGTTTAATCCGAGCATTCCAGTCGTCGCCTTTGTTGTGCTCCCAAAAATGCTACTACCGAAGTGGTATACTTTAACATTGACAATATTCGTTTTTTTTTATTCGGGTATTGGCGGTGCTAAATTGTTATTGCAGCCTTGAAACAAGCTCGGTTCTACGAATTTGTTGGTAATGCAGTTTTGGATGTACAGCAAGTGACTCAAGGTTTATCGTCTACCTCGAGCAAAAGCTAGAGTAAAATGCCAAATATCAGTGTTATCTATCAGCGTGCGTTATTTGATCAAATTATAACGGCTCATTTAATCTAAGCGTCCGACTCGTCGCACTCGACGTTGTAATCCCAAAAATGCTACTGCCGGGACGTAGTCTTTTTAGAATTGAAAATGTTTTGATTGGCCGAAGATAAAAAAAAGTAGGCCGAGCTACGGAATGAAGTTTTAACAAATTTTAATTTTTTGAATCTAATCTTTTCAGGGTCGATGAGGGATCCAGGATAGTCCCATCGGTCGGTATCATGTCGGATGGGCTCGACGGCGGCGGCGGGGAAAATGAGGTAGATTCTCATTCCTCAGTTAACGCGGAACCCGGCGATTCATCCAATAACAGAGAGGACGAGTCGCTAGATCCGGACAACGAGGGTGCTCTCAACACAAATTACGACAGCAGCGACGGAGCTGTACCAGCTTTCAGGTCTCTAAAGAGCTTCGTGTCTAACTAAGCACAGCCCCAGTAACTTATTTTATTTTTTGTATTTATTAGCCACGGTAAAAAAACCCCTTTACAAAAACAAAAAATTGATAGTCAATCATTTTTATCAAATAAATAAATAAATAAATACGTACACTTTTCATTACGTACAATTTAGGATTTCCTTACCAAAATCACGGGGAAGGGGGGGGATTGACAATTTTGGTGCAACATGAACGAAAGACCTTGTAGTATATTTTCTCTAACGATACATTTTCTTAACTGCAGATGCGACCGTTGCGACAACTACGAAACGATAAACAAGACAGCTTTTGGGGCCCATCAAGATCAATGTCTTGCGAGTGGTGAGGCAGGAGAGAGTACAGAGGGCATAGAGGGAACGGAAAACGATGGCGACGGGGAGGAGGGACACTCCGGTCACAGATCACACAGAAAGATGTTCGAGTGCGACGTTTGCAACATGAAATTTTCCAACGGGGCTAATATGAGAAGACACAAAGTAATGTGTCTGCGATCCAAGATTGATTTCTTTATTTTTATTTCAGTAAAATGTTTGCTGTTGCTATTGCATGCATAAACAACCGATGTTTGTATTTCTCAGTACAATGTTACAGGCGAAAAATTGAAAGTTTTTATTTTCTTTTAGATGCGACACACCGGCGTTAAACCGTATGAGTGTCGGGTGTGCCAGAAGAGATTCTTCCGGAAGGATCATCTTGCCGAACATTTTACGACCCACTCGAAAACGTTGCCTTATCACTGTCCGATATGTAACAGAGGTTTCCAAAGACAGATCGCTATGAGAGCTCACTTTCAGAACGAACACGTCGGTCAGCACGATATGGTTAAATCGTGTCCGCTGTGCAACTACCGAGCGCCCACGATGAAATGTCTCAGGTTACATTTTTTCAACAGGTTCGTAAAAGAACAGATTTTTTCTAGTTAGGCTAGCGCCCTAATTTGCGAACCCTTTCTGATTCTCGCATACTTGTAATTGTTTCTTGAACTCCAGTGGATATTTAAAAAATGTACTTTACATATGGCTTTTTTTTTGTTCGTACAGACACGGTATCGATTTGGATAATCCGGGACCAAATAGTTCAACATCTATAATGAATAGTTGTTCACCCGGCGAGGCGATGCCTTCGGCTCCGTTGTCGGACAGCGGTGACAGCACAGGGAATAGATCCGCCGACAACGCGACTCCTCCCATGCACTTTCTCACTCCTCACGTCGAAATATCAATACCGTATCCCGAACAAGCCGCCGGGCAGCGCGATCAAAGTCCTGCACCGTTGAACGGTGACAGCCCGAACAGTCCGCAGAGCGCGGACAGTAACAGCAATGCTCCGAGCAGCAGTCACCATCAGTTGTCGATTAACACTGCGGGAACTCATCGGTATGATCTGTGAAAATTTCGGAGACGAAATTATATTTGACTCGATGATACATAGCGTTACTATTTCCCGAAGATCGGCAATTCAGCCGATTTTTATTTTTAAAAAATATTCTTACCAAAACAAGCTTCAGTTGAATGACATTCAATCTAAGTAGGGCTGTAGAAAAAAACCTGTGCAGTGTATTCTATCACAGGCTTATACAGTAGAATTCTGATTAACCGGACTGCTCGAGAATTGAAGGATTCACGAGGATAAACCACGCTTAATCCGTATTACGCGCTACGACTTTTTATTTCGACTGATACACTTTGAATTTGATACATGATGAATTGACGTATAACTTACACGATAACTATTATGTAAAGTATATAATTTTTCAGAAGCGTGAGTGGAGGGGATGAAGCAATAACGCCGTCGATATCGCTGATACCGATAAAACAAGAGCCGAACAGCAACGGGATGGACGACAGTGGGGCGACATCCAGCAATCTGTCGGCGCTTCCCTCGTTGATCAAGGTATCCCCGTTAAAATCGTTGCTGCGTGATGATCTGCGTCGAAAATTAACTTCGAGCTCGAACAATAATCACAGCAGTAACAATAACAACAATAACGGTTCGAGCGGTAATGCTCATTCGCGGGGCGAGCCACCGACGTCCACGAGGCCGGATCCTCGTACAAGCGGCTTGCAATGCACCCACTGTAGAATCACCTTTCCCGACCAAACTCTTTACTTTTTGCACAAGGGCTGTCACAGCGACAGCAATCCGTGGAAGTGCAATATATGCGGCGAGCAATGCTGCAACCTCTATCAATTCAATTCGCATTTACTGAGCAAGAGTCATCAGTAGTGAGAATAAGGATTTATGGAAATGTTATTACAGTTATTGGTATTTACCGGTCGATTTGCCGTATCGGCCGTTTCGATTACCTGACTCGAAGTTACTCGTACAGCACGGATATTCAGTGCTGACAATTCTCTTGTGAATAAGAATTAATATTTAATTGACGGTGGAAAAGAAAATGACGTGAAAAATGTTATCTCGTGTCCCGAATATCGTGTGCTGTATTGGTAAAAAAAAAAATGTATAAAATAATCGTCGACGTTCACTTAGTGTCGTCACGAATTTCGTGTAACGGGACAAATCGTGCCTTTATTAACGTCGAAGAAGCAGACAAACCGATAATGATAGTGGATTTAAAGGGGAGAAAGAGAAACAGGAAGAGAGTACGGAAAAGAAATATGAAAAAATAATTTTGCCAACACTCACTCGTCCATCGTGCTATCACCACACGAGCGATCCGTCCAGTAGGGCTTCACCGAATTATTCCAAGCTCTATTAACGTAGTCTTTAAATTAGTCTATAGACGAGAAATTATTAGGGCAGCAGGATCGGAAAAGTCATTTCGTTTTTCGCAAAAACGTAAAATTTTATTAGATAGATACACTGCGACAGATGAGAACAACAATAAAAGATTTAACTTATATCAATTACAGTGAAAATTAGGGAAATATGAGAGGGCCGAGTTTTAGCGACTTTATAGACGATATAATTGAGTCAGGTATTTTTCGAATTCTTCGAAATACATAAAAACGCTGTTACGAGAAATTTAAAGAAAATCGGAAATAAATATGAACTTTTCTTTTCATCAGATTCTGTCGCTTCTGAAGTAGTTTATATTGGTATGGTGTTCCCACCGTGTACATTCCGTGAAGACACGGTTATATATACGAAAATGTATAATTGAATATGAATTTTGACCTTATCGAATGCCGTAAGTCTAAAAAATTTACATTTTCTCTATCAAATTGTTTACGTAACGATGCGTAAAAAAAGTTCACTTTCTTCATGTACATAGCTTAAATATGCTCCAAATTTATACACACGTGGTCATATGGTATTTTTTAATACTGGAAGACTACTGAGCAAACTACATCTCTGAATTTAGAGAAGCGTCAAATTTATTCTTGAGATGGTTAGAAAAAGATGTTCTTTAAGATCGCTATACTCATCACTTAGAGGGTACCTGTAAAGCCGGAAGTCGCGTCATGCAAAATTGTGGTCCAAGTAATCTGATATTAGCAACGAAAAAATTTTTATCGTCACATTAAACAAGTCAGACTTTACAATTCCTTTCATAAGGTCAAACATTCTTATATAATTATATATATATATATATATATATAATATATATTATTATATATTAATTATATGTATATCGTCAATTCATACATAAACATTTTCCCTCGGGATTTTTTATCGATTACCGTACCATATAGGCTCTAGACTCGAGCACTTCTACCTCTCTATCAGCGTTTCTCTCACGATGCCTCAAAGTGCCGTATGATAGTCCTTTCCAAACACTTTTCGAATTAGCCGAATATTGTATAGCATACCGAAGTGTGATCCAAGTATCGACTTTTAATACGAGCTTACTCTTAAGACCTCGTCAGCTTCGCTCGCGGAGCGAGAGGGCTGCAAGGTGTTTCCGTCGTGTACCTTTCGATTCCATAAAGCACCGTAATATCAGCCTTGGTCATACCATGATATTTCAAACGCCGCATAATAGTATTTTTCCACACATTACTAATCTAAGCGCATCTTGTTGTTCCTCGCCTTCATGTTTTTTGCACTTCTCAAAGTTTCGAGTATCAGGTTGTAGGCCGTTAAGAATCAAAAGGGCGTAACTCCCATGTTAAAGTATATGCGTTAGAGGCCCCTTTGCTTCTCAGCCGTCGATGTTATGCTCGTTAGGAGAATGGAGAAGAATTAATTGGGGCAGCATTTTTCGTCTCGCCCTCGGACAGCTTGAGCTTTCTTTCACTTAAATCATGGCTTTTTTTTATACACGTTTCGTTTTTTTTTTTTATATTGACATTTAATGGATCGCTCGAACCGTTTTGGTTTCACATGTTGTTTTTGTTAGAGAATTTTTCTGGCGAACATTTTTTTTTCTAGCTTTTATCTCTTTCGGGATCAAATGTCGCATTAAATCAATTAATTCGAAAAGTAATATATTTTTGTAGTCGCCATAAAATATTACGTAATCGCTATCGGGTTCCGAGATGTATCGGCATAATTGTGCGTCAACCTTTCGTTTTGCTTCCTCATAGAGGAAGCTTTGTTTCTTTTGTTAAACATCCGAGGGATTTCGGTGACGAAATTTTATATCTCACAGAAATTAGCTCGATTCCAGTAACTTGAGTCGCTTTGAATCGGATGGTGCTGTAAAAAAATAATAGAAAATCAATCTGTGTTACCGGCTACACTTTCGCGGTATCGGAGCGCGTTTCGTGTAGGTTTATAGTCTACCGGAAGTGTACTGTCTACCCGAGAGGCTCGTCCAAATTTTCAATTTTCACGCAAAGTTTTTAGATAACAAAACGAAAAATAAAAGACCAAGTCCACAGTGGTACCTTGGATTAGTTAAACGAGAGTCGAGGTTTTCCGCGTTTCGCCTCTGATTCGATTAATATTTTATATATAAATATTTGTACAAAAGAGTGTTAGGGAAAAAATGAACGTGAGCGATAACAATTTAAATAATATAGGGTATGTATATCTCAAAAGAGGTATATATGCATATATATATATATATATACACACACACATAAACACATAAACACTTTCACGAATATATTATATGAAAACACATATATAATTTAATCTATCTATCCATATATAAAAATATATATATACATATATATTTAACTGCCTCATGGAGAAGCGACACCGACACTTATTGTACACACAAAACACTGCTGTAAATGGTTGTAGTTATTTAATAACTATTCTGTATATCGAGGAATATTTAATACTATTACGATTTATTTATTATTACGTAAATAATTTATTGCCTTGCATTCCAAGAACGACAGAAAAGAAGATATAATATTTAAATTAAAGTAACGAAAACCAACAACGGGTCAGATTTACGTAAGTGGACGATAAAGGAGAGCTTTTTTTGTTTGTTTTTTTTTTTTTTTTATTTATTGGTACTCGGACCGAATGTACGTTCGCGCATACTAGACGACAATGGTCTGTTCGCTGGGCGAATATGAATAACAATTTAGCCCGTTAAACGGTATCGTTGCAGCGGTTTACCAAACAATTAATTAATATACGTGGCGAAAGTGCTTCGACATTCGTAGGGCAAATGAAAATGAGTTGTAGTTTAACGGTTGTTGCGTCACCAAATGAAAATATATATTGCAGCCTGTTGAAATGTTTTCATATATCTGTCTAATTATTATGAATTGTTCATTACAAATGGGTTCGTTCATCTTATTGCAATACAGTTCGGTAACAGGTTCACCGGTATACGAAGAAAACATACCGCTGACTAATGGAATATTTCAAATTGAAAATGTTTTTATTATATATACTTAATCAATTTTTGTTTTTTAAATTTATTTATCTATATTTTTTGTGAAATATCAACGAGCTAGTCGAGATTGCCGTAGACGGGTCGAATATTCATTTACGTGTCGCCGCGTCATCTTTTTGCTGACGTACATTTATCTTGGTGTCCAGAGTACGAAAATTTGTTTTGTTGACACCGGAACCTTCAGTTATTTCATCGCGCAAGCGTCTGTATTACATTTTTTTCGCGAGCTAAAAAAATATTCCCGAATCGCTTTACAATTTCCATTTCAGCAGTGAACCTGTTAGAGAACGAATGTTTTTCCAGCCGTGCTGACAGAGCCCTTTTGTCGACAAAACTTCAAATCAATAACTATTCGTATCGTATTAAAATGTTAAACTCGATCTAGTTATCCATCACGCGAAAACCGTTCATTCACCGAGCCCGTTGGAGGGTCATCGATGTTGCAAAGTAAACTTTTAAACACCGTAAAGTGACCAGCCGCGTGTTCATCATATTTTTGTTGCAATTGTAAAAAAAAAAGATTATAACGACCAAGTAAAAGAACGACAATGGTGATTATTCGAAGAGTTTGACAAGTGCCTGATCGGAAAGGTCATTTCGTACGGGTTGGGAGGAAGTTTGTGTTACTCGTCTTCAGAAAAACTTAAACCGAACTGCGGTTATAAAAAGAAGAATTAAAATTTTTATTTTCGTACTACGGGCATTACTGGTCTTAAGTAAGATTCACACGTTTGATGTTCGAACTTACGCACGCGCAACACAGTACAACATTATTATTAGCACATGTTAATTCATAGATATATGTCACGCATGAACCATCGTAGCCGGCATCGCTAAGTTAAATTGTGAAACGTCTCATTAAATTCAAGATACTGTGAAAATTCTGTACTGTACAAATTCTCTGTCAAACTTCGATTGTAAATGAAAAATTTAATTAACGGGAATAACGATAAATCGACGAATTGACCAGATGCAAGCTCGAGCTAAGAGATAATTTCGGGAGAGGGTAGATGCGCTTTACACTGTGATCACGTTTACAAAGAAAAATAGTCTTAACGTTAGAGAGTATAGAAGAAAAAAAAAAAGGAGCGAAGGTTTTGCTTGAGACTACGAAAATATGATGAATACCACGAACCAACAACAAAAACCTCTAGAAACCGTGTAAGAAAAGTAAATTTAATAAAACGAGCCTTAGGTGCACGCCCCGCCCACTTACTTATACGATATGTAAAAGTAAAACTATTTAATTGTATAAGAAATGAAAAAAAAAAAATTATTGTTGATGTTACTATGGTGTAATGGGTACAAGCTAAATACATAAAAATTATGTATATAACGTGACGCTCGAAGCCTTTCCTTTCAAATTCCCTACAACTGAGTCCACACTGAAGCGACTTCTAGTTTTTTTTTTTTTTTTCCGTCGGTGAACGGACAAGTGAAAGACAAATGTTTGTAACTGACGAACCGTCTACATATTCACAGAACTTTGTCATCACATTCGCTACGGTGCTTCAAAACGGTTTACATAAAAGATAAGAAGCTCGGATTAGTTTTTAAAATATGTAAAACGGATCGTTCGGTAACGTACGTGATTCGGTTCTCTTTCGTGCTCGGTTTTATTTGTACGTCTGGAGTTTGGACCATTTGGGCGACGTGTATATATAGTTTCGCCCTCGCTTTGTTTATCTTTCGAAGAATCCAACAAACTCCCAGTTTCCGCCAGCGAGTGGAATTTTCAACAGCTTCTTCCAAAACCTACTTCCCTCCAAAATCCAATCACTTTCCGTTTCTGTTTATCGACGTGCGGCTGGCGGGCGTAGAGTCGTACTCTGGAGTACGAACATTTTTATGTTTCTTAATTCATCGGATTCTGCCACTAGTCAAGACCTTTTTTAGAATTTGATTTTGGATAATAATAATAATGCAAACAATTTAAGTTATTAATATATTATTTGAAAATAAATGGTTAAAACAAGATCAGAAAACCCTTTATTTTCGATTTTAAAATGAATTCCTTTATTTGAAAAAATATATATTAATTTTTGCAGCATTTTCTTACAATTCAAATTTTTTTTTGAAAATTTTGAAAATCGGTGCAGATGCGCGAATTTCGGAAATATTTCCGTATCACGATTCGGCAGTACACACAAAAAGTTTCGAGGCGATTACACCAATACAGGGATAATTCCATACATTTTTTTAAAAGCCTGTCGCGCGACTTCAATTTAAAATATCTAATTTTTTACCGGAAGTGACTTAATACCGGCAATACATTACCTTACAATACAAAAATACCTGTGTTTTGAAAATCTCGTTGCTCGACCGGAAGTGACGTCTCATCGAAAATACGTCGCTTTCGGCTTGAAAATCTTATTTTTCGACCGGAAGTGACGTCTCACCGGGAATACATCACTTCCGGTCGGAAAATGACATTTTCAAATCGATCGTTTTCGGTATTGATTATATATTTGTTCTTACACATTGTGGTTTCACAATCTGTTTTCATATAGGAATTAGTGGAATGATGGAAATCAACAATTTTGGTACATCAAGGTCAGAATGCTTAATATTATCGATAAAATAATAAAAAAATGATGTTTTTTATTTTATTAATATCGAACAATATGTTTGTGAATTAAACGAATCGTCAGAATTCACACGAGAATAATTTACTCGTAGGACGAAGATCCTATCGAACCTCGTCGAAACAACAGCTATCGTAAGACTCACGATTTGTTTACGTAGATAGAAAAATATTCATGTTTCTCTGGAGCGTACGGATTCACGCTCCAGCAAGGTCCGATGAGAATGGCGCGGAAGTTGTTTTCATTACGATTTATCCTCGATTTGCCTTGTGACTGAGGACCCTCTCGATGTTCCGATGGATTCGTGCAATCTGGACGCGTTTGCTTCTCGGTGTCTCCCTCTCGTCGATATAGAGGTTGCCATTGGTTTCCGGCCACCCGGCTCCAACCGCCGGAGACTCGCGATTCCGATCTGTGGGCAAAGAACGGACGCGACCGTATGTGCCAATTAACAGTCGACTCGAGTTGTTCGGTACAGTGCTTGAATAAAGTTATCGCTATACCAATCGCATCTCCCAGCGCGCCGTTGCATCTCCTGGCCTTCTGTTCATAACATAACCGTCACAATATTATCATGAGAGTTTTGTTATGCATCGAAGGCCAGGAGACGCATATATATATATATATATATTGTTGTATACAAACACGTATCATCGTGCGTTGTCGTAAGCAATTACAGGTCGACTTGCATGAAATGCCACATCTAGATATTTTTTTTTACCGTTAAGTAACTTCGCTGAAAGAAAAAGTCGTTCATTGAAACCGACACGTATATGAAACAGCATGCCGAGAAAATTCTGAAATAATTCATAGACACTACTAGAGGTATGTACTATGCAGTACCGAAGAGTTTTCCCCAAAGCTGATTCTTAAATGTATTTGCAAGGAACATTTTGAGAAAACAATATCAAAATTTCAAACTTCAACTTTTACGAAGAAGCGATATAAAAATTTCAATTTTCAACTTTTATGAGGAAGCCATTTGAAAATTTCAATTTTCAACTTTTTTTTTTATTGGGACTTTATCATAGAATACGAAATAAGTACGACTTTCTAACCGACCCATCCTCTCACTAAGAATTCTGCATACGTATGTACGACTTAAAACAAATGTCAACGTGTGATAATTATCGTAATGAACGACGATCCTACCGTAACAACTGCTGTGTCTTTTTCAGTGAAATAAATTCACTGCAATTGGAAGTTATTTATGAAAACAGTCACGTATACGAAGCAAAGGTTCGTTCCTGTGGTAGAATTTTCGATACGGGCAGCTCGAATGCCCACAATTAAATCGCAAGTGCAACAAAGTACCGAAAGTAATTGTATGTTAATTTAGTCAAATCCAATTACAGATCGACGCTGTAACTTGTAATCGAATCAAGTTCAATTGGATGTTGCCGGTCTAATTGATATGCAATTGTAATTTTTGACATTTAAAAATCGTGTCCATCTCCTTTTGTGGAACATCGCGGGACGCTAAACGTTGAATGAAAGCCGCGAATGGAGGGGTCGCGGGAACGAGCGAACGCTCGTCCAGCCGCATCCACCCGCTCCTCTTTCCTGTCTCGCATTTTCTCTCATTCTCTCACAGCCCCGCTCGGTCCTTCCGTCGATCGCGTTCGCATTCGCTGCACGAATCCCGCGTAACCGTTTCTCTCTCGAGGACGCTCGTTCAACCCGTGCGTGTATTGCTAAGCGAATCGATAATCGTTCCTCGCTTTGTCACCTGTACGTTTTACTTACGTTTCTAGCGTATACTTTATGGCTTCGCCAATTAATAAAAAAAAAAAGCGTCCGCGTGGTTTTCGGCAACTTACGAAATGTTCGATAGCAAGCAGAAAAAAAATTAGCAGCAATTCCTAACTTCCACTCCAGCGACGTTTCTCAGTTTCTTCGAAAAAACGTAGTTTTTGTCGATGTAAAGTTATGTATTTTTTTTTTGGGATTTCTTTCCGACGCAATTACTGAAAATTACGATACATTTTTTTTTTTAGGTCTTGACGAATAGAATCTTGTACGATTTAAAAATCTTTCGTGTCAAATTTTTTATTGCAGTAAGTAAAATAAAATCGGCACTCAGGGAAATAAATGAATGGAGAAAAAAAATTAAAGTGGATGACCGAGGAAATAATTAAATCGAGGAAAAATTAAAGTAGGTACCGGAGGAAATGAATTGGCACTTGCAACTCTTACCCAAGAGATTCTCGAGGTATTGGCACCTGATCTTGGGGTCACCAGGGTTCTTCGGCCCGCCGGCGGTCAGTTCAGAGAGTTCAGCCTTCATCATCAGGTTCAGCCTTGCCGATATTTCTTCGAGACCCGCTGGAAAATTAAAAAACCCGTAATTTTTTGTTTATCGAATGGAACCACCAGATTCACAAAAAAAGTGTCCGGTTTCACAAACTGTTTCAAATTCTTAATTCTAGCGTTTAAGACAAACCGCAATTTTTTTCGTCAATTTGTGTTTAAATCTTATTAGCATTTCGGTACAAATGCATTAGCACGAATAAACATGTAATTAGCATTCTCATATCGTTGTCATTCCACGCGTACAACCACGAGCCGTCAATAATCCTAATATACGCTAATTACAAATTTGTTTTTAAAAATTCCAAGATGACGGATAACTGAGTCGGTTCGATTTTAGCAGGCGTTCGGACGTAATTCGGGATATTTTCATCGTGAAATAATGTACAATCATTAACATCCATTGAATTCCAGCGTGTTTCCAACGAAGGTGTCTCGGTTGGAAAGTGTGTCGGACGCGGATAGAGGGAGGCCGTCGATATATTCACGGCGTGAACTCTCGCCCACATTCCCACAGACGAAACGGCAAACGTGCTTCCCGAACACTTCTCGGAATGGATTGGCCGAGCGGCGTCTTCTTTATCGGACCTTTGATCCGTAAGACTGATTCCGACTACTCCGGATGAACGGGGATACCGATGTGGCCGAGCATTCGAAGAATCTGAGCCACGCGTACCGCGGTGTGTACGTCGACACACTGTAAACGAATTTCATAGCCACTTTTGCGAAGCAATGCCGAAGGGTCTATTCTATTCCATTCCAGTTACTCAGTGAAATTCGCTATCGGACTGAGTTCAACTTCGGTCTGTTGCATCAAATTTCGCGACGAAGTATGAATATAAAGAAACACGGCGGTGTTTCGACGCCGAACTAAAAAAGGGCTTGACGAGAGGGAGGGCGAGCATGTACGTTCTGCTGTAGCGGATTTTTATTAGCCCGCGGCTAATTATGACCGACGGCATCGTCGTTGCCGGTCGTACGGGCCATGAGTTAGACGTGAGACGGGACATCCGGGGCCCGGAAGATCGGGCCAGGATAACGCGGAATATGTCGTCTCGCATTTCAAAGTATTTCGCATCGTCACCCGTCTTTCGCCGATTTCTCACCATACCCGTTGCAGATACATTATCTGCACTGTACAAAAGAAAAACTAATCGATATAAAACGTAAAAACTATTGATATAAAGAAGACATGTTTTGGTATTACATCGGAAGAAAAGGAACGTCTCCCTTACACTTTTATTACCCGAAAATCGAATGCAAACCGATCGTCAGAAATGGACCTTTTACCGACGGTCATTTGGATCTAACCGACCGAAAACCGACTGAAGTTGTTGATGGTAATTTTATGGTCGGTTTGTGGTCAGTAACGTGAAAACCGGCCGACACTCCGTGGCTTGCGGTCAACGTCACTCAGGTTACAAAAAGCTATGAAAACTTTCGGTCGGTTCTCGGTCGGTTAGATCCAAATAGCGGTCGGTAAAACGTCAATTTCTGACCGTCGGTCTTTGGTCGGTTTTCGGTCGAATCGCGGTCATTTCGATGGTCGGTCAGACTGCTAGGGCTCCGTGATACAGTTAAACGATAACATTTATTTTCTTCGTATTACCCGGTTCGAAATTCTTCTTCATCCGTCTCCACTGTCTGACGTAGATAAGGGCTGAGCATCCCGCGACGAGGAAGAAGACGATGCATGCGCAAATGGCAAGAACCAAGGCACCGGTCTGCCAATCCCAGAGAATGCCGGGCTCGCCGCTGTTTCTTCTTTGTCCAGAATCTGCGATAGATTCCTGCAATTATTTAGATTACACGCTGTTTAAAGGCATCATCTTTTTTGAATCATGAAAAATAATGACCGTGAAGATATCTGCATGTGCCCGAATTTCATCAAGTTGTCGATGAAATTTCATGGTTTTATTCTGCATTGTACAAACTTTGCTCGAGGAAGTTCACTTGGAGATTAAAATTCTGCAAGTGAACAATTGGTTATTGTTGCTGAAGCCATGCACTGACAGAGACTGGCCAAAGATGAAACTTGATGTCATGCAGATATCTTCAGATTCGCGAAAAATAAATAAAGTACCAGTGGCTTCGATGTCAATATTTTTGTGACTTACGTGAATTATTAAAATGCACAACTCTACCAGAAAACATTTCTACTATATTAGAGCTCTACCAAAATGTCTATCAGAAAGTAGAAAAAACTCTACCGGACTTGAAACAGAACTCTACCGGAATTACAGTAACTACGGTAATCTCTGCACTCTCTATAAATTGACGGCTGGACTGGTGTATTGCCCTGAGCTAACTGCTAGGCCGGAGGTGCACGATCCCGTGCGTAATCTTCGAAATACGCGGCTGTTCGCAACCCGGCAGGTACGGTCGGCATTTGCATAGAGGTCAGTCATCGGTGGACCCACGAGTCTTGCGAATAGTAATTATTTAAATGTCTTTTCGTAAATCATTCAATTTTACGTTATCCTTCGACGTTTGCCGATCCTGCCACTGGACCGAATCTATTAAGTTCGTGTGAATATGAGTTTCTACAAAATACAACTAATGACCCGAAGATGATCGGCAATTGTATTAAATTCGTGTGAATATGAGTTTCTATAAAATACAACTAATGACCTGAAGATGATCGGCGATTGTATTAAGTTCGTGTGAATATGCGTTTCTACAAAATACAACTAATGACCTGAAGATCATCGGCAATTGTATGAAGTTCGTGTGAATATGAGTTTCTACAAAATACAACTAATGACCTGAAGATGATCGGCGATTGTGAATCCTTCTTCGTCGTTCGGGTTCCGATCGGTTTTGGTCCTCTCGTCGCAGGCAATTTTTTCGTCGACTTCCGGTGATTTTTGTTGTTGTTCCTCGAGCTCTGGGAATCGCCAGAGCATCTTCGAGATCACTGCGTCAGTGGTCTGCTGACCCATCTCGGATTTCCTCCGGGTTGAGAGAAAGGACCAATCCAGCTCGAGAGCCGACAGCGGACCGCACACAGCGTCCTTGTGCACGGCGCAAGGGCTGAGCGTGAACGCGGGCGCGCATTTCGTACACGGATGGCAGGCACTCTTCTCCGGCGACCAGAATTCTTGGCCGGGTCTGCACAACGCGAAGATCTTCTTTGAGCACACCGGCCGGCAGACGACAATGAGCAGCACCAGACTCACCGTTAACACGCTCGGTCGTTTCGATTCACTCAGCATCACCTGAATTATAAATCATAAACTTTTTATTCGTCCACCAATTTATTTATTTTTTATTTATTTATTCATTCATTTATTTACGGCAACCCGTAAATATTTATCGGGTTCCCACCTATAAGTTCAAGTGAAACTCAGACATCGGACTCGATAAAATATCCAGCCATAACTATAAGCAGTGAATGCGCGATGTCGATATTATTATACATAATCGTTACCCTATTGTGCCCAGCTGCCTCCTCCCCCCCCCCCCCCCCCCTCCCCCATGATTTTGAGAGAAACTCAGGCATCGGTTTCGATAAAACATCCAGCCATAACTGTAAATGTGCGTATAGATAAATTTCGTTCAGCGAATCGTTCCACCAATATCTCCAATTTATTTCAAAGCTCGTGGTTCGTTGGGCTGATGAAACAAAATTGGATAAATAAAACAAAAACGTGAACGTCGTCACCATGGTGGTATAAATCCGCGTATTTTTTGCGTTTCGCTTTATTCATTTTATCTTTCTTCTTGCCGACCACTCGCCTTTCAATTAGTCTCTTTAATTGCCTTTATGGCGCTGGAGAGACTTCCAGATAAATTCTCCTCACTGGGGTCATCGAACCCGACGAAGAGGTCGTCATTCCCCGAATGTCACGGTTTCCAGCAACTGATTTGTGATTTTCTTTTTTGTAGCCTATTCTATTATCACAGTAGAATCCCGATTAACCGGGATGCTCGGGACCGAAGAGTCCCCGGATAATCGAAATCCCGGTTAATCCAAACTAGACAGCTAAAGTATACAAGTAAATAATGACTGATAATACAACTTTATTTTGACTCGCTGCAATGACATTTGGTACAACTTGCACTTAATTGTTAAATAGTGTGAACTAGAGTGTAAACCCTAGCAAGTTGATGGACCGCAAACGGACCGAAAAACGGACACGTCCGTTGGGGAACAAAACGGACCGTAGAAAACGACAAAACGGACTGCATATTTTCTTTGGCATTTGGTCTTTTTTCTGTCGCGGAAACCGAAAACGGACTGAACGTTTTTTTTTCGAAAAATTTGCTTCGTTCCGTTTTCGGTTCCCGCAACTGAAAAAGGACCAAAATCGTATTTTTATTCTGTCCTTTCATTAAAAACGGAATTAAAATGAAAACAACAAAAAAATTTTAAAACTCGGCAAAAAATGTTGATAAAAAACGTTCGGTCCTTTCTCGGTTTCCGCAACCAAAAAAGGACCGATCCAAACACACGGCCCTTTTTACCGTTTTTGTGGTCCGTTTTTTTCCCCAACGGACGTGTCCGTTTTTCGGTACGTTTTTTTAGTTTTTTTCCCTAAAAACAGCCGTCCGTGAACTTGCTAGGGAAGCTTCGGATTTATTTTCACAGTCGCCAACCGAGCGTGAGTTCAGCGGGAAGGCACGGCCTTAAGCGACAGACGTCGTTCGCATGGATGCAATTTCGTCGTACTCTTATCTAAGATCTTGTACGGCGCTCGGACGGGGTCCAAGAGTAAGACAGGGTTGCGCGCGATTCTTCTTCAAAGAAGCGCAGCTTACGTGACTCACACGACACTTGCGGTGGCTCGTCGGGCGAGCACGCACTTTGCACATAATCTTACGGTGCTTGTAAGATTCCCTCCTACACGTGTTGTTTGTTGAATTTCAATTTGGCTCGCTGCCCAATATCGAGCCACGAAGCGAGCAGGCCAATATCGACTGTCGCGCCAGTATCGTGACGTTCCTGCACGACGCACCCGATATTCATCCAACGAAACGCAGCGACGATGACACAATAAAATCCCGAATGCATTCGATAAATCGTAGTCAGGATAAATGTATTTATTTATTTCTTTGTCCACACCGGTCACTGAACGCGTCTCCGGATTGTTGCTTACTTGCACCACCAGGTTTCATAAGTTGTAGGGTCTTTGCTGAACGACCGTCAGCAACGCTACAAACATTGTTCTCTCCTTGGTGGAACTTGTGCAACCACGGATTCGAAGTTGTCGCAAACGCACTAGGGTTGTCTAGACACGCAACTGCGAGTCGCGCGACTACGACGAGACTCAAGGTGTACTGGAATGAGACTGATCGCTTTGTGCAGACTCTTAATCTTTACGGAACTCTGATTCGATGGACTAAAGCGATAGCCATGCAACTGGAAAACAAATAATTAAGACTATACAACGATGGTTGCAGGGGTTACAGGAAAGACAATGTTAAAATAAAGGTTACACGCGAGTCTGGAGCATGTCAACATTTTGCACATTGTGCATTATTCTGATTGCAGTCTGACGACGGTCGACGCGGTTCTATTAGGGACTGCATTACGACTGTGCGCTGACTTACAGTGGAGGTGAAAACACACGTACAGTAAAGCCTCGATTATCGGAGCCTCGATTGTCGGAGCCTCGATCATCGGAGATTTTTCCTTCTTTTCTACTCGACATTTTTTTTCCTTCACAACTTGATCCTCCACATTATCGCCGTCGGTATCGATTAATGAACGTATCTCCGACTAATAAACGATCTTTCTTTTATGCCGATTCTGATATTTCAACTGTCTTATTTGCACCGCCTAAACCATCGACCGTCCGTCACAGTTGTAACTTTTTCGTTTAGTCGACGATTTTCGAAAGACGTAAGTTAGCGGTCAGTTAAAAATCTTCCTCACCGGCACTCTCGAATTTCTTTCGTTGCTCACAATTAATAACAAACTTCACACTACTCAGGCACTCCGATGGTACCCTTTGCAATGTCTTGAAGCATTGTCACGCAATACTGAACAATACGCAGGTTCAAACTGTCTTCCTCGAAATTCTAGTTAGACTGCACTACACAGGACGCGTGGCATTCGAAGAGGAGGGAATGCTGAGATAATTACAGGTATAGACTGGCATAATCACAAGAGTAGACCCATGCGTTGCTACTCCTCGTCTCGCTACTCGTTTCGCTTCGCGCAAATGCCTACGCACCCTGCAATTCTGCCCGTGCATCACGTTACACCGACTCGACAAAGAAACCTTACGATTAAAAAATGCTCACACCAAAATCTTCGACTTCCATGGAATACGGTGCCCGATCGGGATTTGCTCAACAATTTAACGAACGTAATAATACGAAATGTGTAAATTATATAAGTTGCGTAAATAAAAAAAATAAAAATGTGTCGACAAAGAAACATTCGACCTACGCAAAAATGCATCGGAATAACAAAAACGAAGTTTCGGAATAACAAGGGCAAAAATAATTTGCAAAAAATTCTAAAATAAAATGAATTTCATCACCTTCGACAAAGTATACGTCCATTCTTTGTATACACTCTATAACAAGACTTCCTTTCGGGTCATCGATAGAAGATCTAGAATGTACGACCCAAGCCGGTGGAACTTATAATTTATAATTGAACGGAATAGCCATACAGTGTAGGTGCTGAATACGCGAGTCACGTTCACGATTTTTCGCGCTCTGTTGGGTGTTCGTGTGTACCTCTTATTAGCGAACATTACCCATGTGAAATGTAACACTTTATATAATTCAATTACCCTTCCCGTTTACACAAGAGGGAACAATGAAAACTCTTACGCAACGATAACGCCGAGGGACGCACTTGCAAAGACCGTGGTCCGGAAGAGTACACCGTCTTTCGGTTTGCTAGATATCGGATGCAGAATTCGATACCGCGTCCGACGACGGGCAATATCGGCCACCTCGGAATCATTTCGTTGAATAAAAGATTTGCAGCGATATCTACCGGATCCGCGGCGCTCTGTTTTGAACTCGGTCGGTATGTCACGTTGACCTTACAATGTGACATCGGGCGAATATGGGGAGTATCCCAGATGGAAAAACGTGCCGTCAAACGGGTATCGTCGTACCATTGGTAGCCCAACCGTTCCGTCGCCGTGCCGTCTTCTATCGTGTCGTTTTTCTATCTGGTATGCTTTTAAGTTTTCATGCGCCATGTCTTCCTGAGACAACTACCATTACTATTACTGTAGTAGAACTATACATTTTCAAAATGCTTCGAGAGCTAAACAATGAAAGAGAACCGACGGACGAGACTTGGACGGTTCTTCCTCGGCACCCGCAACGTAAAGACGTGTAATTTGTTGGGAGAATCAAAGAGTAGTGCATCATGGTACCGGTGCGATAAAACGTTTCCGACGAGTGTGTTTTCTCGCACTAGTATCGTAATGTACTGTTATTCCACGATGTGGTTTTTATGCACAAGATTGCCAATTTCGAAACGAGCGAAATAAAGTTTTTTTTTTGTCTACGTATTGTCTATCACTTAATATCCGAGATGTCTTACACTATAGTGGTAGAGGTTCGCTCACTGCATGCCAACTACCGATTGTGCGTACGTTAAATAACTCACGATGCATTTGGCCGTAGCGAGTCTGCCATGACGTAACCGTGTGTCGTATCCAAAATCGATCGATTACCGGTCACCCTCGGACGCTTGTCATCGACGGTCCGATCGATCCACGAATCCTCATCCGCGACCACTCGACTAGTGGCACGCTCTTGATGAACGGAACCTTCGAGAGTCCTTCCGTTTCACCTCCTTTATTTCGTTTATCAAACTCGAAAGAACAACATTTTAGTTCACACTCATACTTTTTTGCAACTTTCTTATTCGATCTTATTATTGTTATTATTATTATTACAATGATTATTATTATTATTATTATTTTTAACTATCAGTCGATTATTGTGATCTGTTTTCCTCGCTTGGATTTCCATGTCGGCTTATTTTTTCATGATTCTTTTTTTTTCTTCGTACACCGATTATTTAATTGCAGCAATCGGTATCACATTTCACGCGTAGCGAGTTAATACGCACGAAAAATTATCGATATATCTGAACGGATCTTGCGCAACGATCGTGTAAACTAAACACGGAATATTATGCTGGATCGGATCGGTGCCGGAGCGCGACCGGAATTCAAGATGCGTCTCCGAAGTAAAGCGACTCCGGGGACTGCCGCTCGAAAGTTCTGAGAGTGCAGCAGCAGCACAAGAGTAGAAGCCGCCGGTGCGTCGACGGCATACCTCGGTGCGGTCGGAGCGCGAGCGACTAGTTCGACGGGTTCTACTAATTTCCGCCCACGACTAACCGCCGAGGGGCGGGGACGGAGAGCCGGAGCGCTCGAGACTAGGCGGAGAGAAAGAAGGAGCGGGACGGAGCCGGAAGAATTATATGGAATGCGAGAGAGTCGAAGAGCCGGAGGAGAACGTTGAAAGGAGTAATTCGTACGAGAAATTATGGATTTATACGCCGAGTTACTCGAGATCAAATGCAATCGTATCGTGTAATCGTGTTTCGTTCGATCATTATCCGTAGACGTTTGGACAAGTAATTTTTTACGGTACATACAGTACAGTAGAATCCCGATTAACCAAGGTCGGATTAACCGCGAAACGGACTAACCGTTCGTCTTCCCAAGTTTGTTTTTTATGCGCGGAGCAAACCAAAGTTACCGAGTACTAAAAAAGAAGATTAGCTTTTGTACTATTAATGAAAAAAATGTAAAAAGCTTTACATTTTAGGTGACACTGTTTGATAATTAAGTGCAAGTTGTGCCAAATTTCATTGTAACTGGTCAAAATAAAGTCGAAACATTAGCCATTATTTACTTATATACTTTCGCTGTCCCGTTAGGATTAACCAGAATTTCGATTATCCGGAGACTCTTCGGTCCCGAGCATCCCGGTTAATCGGGGCTCTACTGTATATCCCAATAGATAAAGGCACGGTCATAGGTCAGGTTGATTAGCAACTTCGATGTTGTTTCCATTCGGAAATCAAAAGCGCAAAGATTACGGCCCCGATAATGCGCTACATGCGACTCATGAACGAGGCCGGAAAGCTCCACGAGTAGAACGGGAAATCGCAAAAGTCGACTGCACAGTAGTTTTTAAAATAAAAATTCAACTGCTCTTCTTACGCGCAAAACAGCACTGTGTCGATTATGGCGCGCGCCACGAACGAAAGTAGCGCCTCGGTAATTATTCGAACCTTCAACGGAGCGACGTACATTCAGATTGACATTGCAGACGATCGTCGAGTTGAGCAAAAATCTTTTGAAAGTCTCTTTTGGAATTCGTTGAGCGAAATGAGTGCGAAAACTAAAACTATCGCCAATTCAGGTAATTAAACTTACACGAGAGCCGTCGATAGAAACAAATTAAATTTAATCTTCGAAAATCCTTGTTCAAAACTTCATAACTTTCATTGCTTTTATTTGTTGATAAATAACGTCAGCGACTCGAAAATCATAATGCACGGTTGTAATTTTTTTGAATGCTGGTCCAACTTTATTTCAATCAATAATCATCTTTTTCGATTGTAGTGAATCAGCGATTCTCACGATTTACTGTAGCATAACCTAGCCCAACTTTATTTTACGCTAGTTTGAAATGTTCCACATTTATCATTAAAGATGCAATGCTAATCTATTCGTCATTCAATTTTACGTGAACCAGCAATTTTTTCATTAGCCCATCGTCGGTTGTACTCGGTGTCATGCTGACTTTTTAACTGAGTTGTCAACATAACCTTCAATTTTATTTGGGTAGAATGATTATTTGATTGCACACTTCTGCAGTCTCGTGACTGAAATACGTGTACCAATGAGATTGTACTATTTTGTACCTTCAGACAAATGTAACATTTTTTATGAGCCTGCCATGAAAAATGTTACACCTTTTTTTTAAGAACACCACATATAATGTATTTTTTCATTATAGTTAATCATTTTTGTTATTATTGTAAGGAACACTTTTTGCCGCAGAATTGTAGTTCATAAATTATTTATTACCGTCGCATAATAGATCTTACTTTTTCAGGTACAATTCACTCGGGTAGTGACGTATCGACAAAAAAAGCAATTATCACCGTAGGTCTAATATTTTTTACTTCGTTAAGCGCTCTCTTCTGGGTGTACACAAATTTTCCGGAATTGGCTGAGTAATTATCGCATCTTTTATCCCACGACCGATTGAATAATACCACAATGTAACATATGCGAGATAATTTCATAAACTTTCAGAGATGAGAAACAACACATGAAACTACCTTTCCACATAGAGGACGCTAAGAACCTAGGAAGATTATTGGAGAGATACAAGGAACGCTATTACATAGAGGTCCTGGCTGGTCTTTTTATAACTTACATATTGTATCCTTTTTTAATTCGACCAGATAAATCTGATTTTAATTCACTTTCACTTTTTGCTGATTTGCCAAAAGATTTGTTCCTTTCAAAATCGTAAGTATTGAAAGCGAACCCGTAAACTTTGTAGTATTGTCGATATAGTCTAAGATTTTTAGACCGGCGCATTTAAGACCGATAATTTTCGTTTACATCTTCCTTACATTTAAATTATACAGTCTACAAACATTCGCGATACCCGGATCGATATTTCTGTCGATTCTTTCAGGATTTCTTTTTCCATTCCCCCTGGCCTTGTTGATGGTGTGCACCTGTAGCGCGATCGGAGCTAGCCTCTGCTATCTTTTATCTTCGCTACTGGGAAGGAAAATACTCTTCAGATATTTTCCCGACAAAGCAAACGAGTGGGCGATCAAAGTTACAAAACACAAGGATAATCTGTTGAATTACATGTTGTTCTTGAGGGTGACGCCTTTTCTACCGAACTGGTTCATTAATCTCGCGAGTCCGGTCATCGGAGTGCCTATGATGCCCTTCACTGTTGGCACTTTCTTCGGCGTAGCACCACCGTCCTTCGTCGCTATACAGGCGGGCGGAACTCTAAACAAATTAACCTCGTCCAGTGACGCATGGTCCTGGAATAGTATAATTATATTGTGCGTTTTTGCACTCTTGTCGCTAGTACCTGTTCTCTTTAAGCAGACTTTCAGACAGAAGATCGATTAGGCAAATGCTTCTATGAAGCATAGGGTATACAATTACCTTATTCCCTCGACTAACATGTGTATTCATTGCCAATGTGTTATCATGCTCAAGGGCAATGAGTCAATTGCTGATTGTGCAACTGAATTCCGAAGAGTTAAACCAGACTAATTCAGTGAATGGCCCAGATCTCGTTTGAAAATGCAGCGATCGTGTTACGAACGTCCGTTTAACTAGAACTTTGATAACCGAAACGAATTCTTGATTCCTTTGTTGATTGCGCGAGTGCGTAAATATACTTCAGCCAGCTCATTTTCGAAAACGAAAGCTTTTCGAATGACCCTCCTCATTGGTCGAGAGAGTCTCGAGTGTACTCACTGATATCGAGTATACAATTCGGATAAGCCGTAAAACGGCCGAAATGCTATGATCTAGATCGAATGAAAAAAAAACTAAATTTTGACGATCTTATCTGAATTATAAAGATAAGACATCTCATTTTTGTTTAGGAAATCGACTTTTCGAATCCGGCAGCGGGAAAACAATTAGTTTTTTAATTTGTTACTTCTCAATCTGTCATAGCTTGCTGCACGAATTAACGATACGTACAATGTATGTACAGTTTCACATAAGATTGTATTTATTAGCTAGAAAAATATGTATATGATAAATAGGATATATATTTATGAAACTCGTCAAGCGTCGCATGGTCATCTGCTCGAAAGTTCCATGCATTTTCAACCATTAGTTGAAAGTGATAGAATCGGATGCAGTTGCTTTGTTGTGAAAAAAAGTATAATGGACCTATTTTCGATTTACGACACATTCGATGATTTTTGACGTCTAGAAAAAGTGAGGCTTATTTTACGCATACCCGTCGTACAGTATGCAGTATTCCAACGATTTAAAGTTCCACGCGAGAAAACTATCTACAGTATCAAATGTTTTGACAATCCGATAATTCTGGCATTTGAGAGTTTTAGTACATTCTCAAATCATTATTCTTACGCCACAGCCAACAAGTATAATGTCAGACTTCACAGATAATAACAATAAAAACTGTACAGAAGTCGTCTCAGATAATTCCTTTTGACCGATACAAATACGATTCCATATCGGCACCGTGTGTATCCGCCCGAATGTATGTCGCGGAAGGGATACGTGTACAATAATAAATCGAAAGAATTACGTAAGTTATATTTATGTCTTTAACTTCCGGGGCATAGAAATATTATAAAAATATAAATCCTGTATATTATACGGATAAAAACAATAACTTTACGTGGTTCAGCAGAACGACGTTAGGTAACTTATTCCAATGTCAGTCGAATTTACGGCTGGAATGCTCAGCGGTCTCCAGTACCACCAATTGAACCAGACTGGAACAGAAAAATTATTTACAAGAACGTCATTATAACAAGAAAAAGAACATTTCTGAGTGGATCATTACATGACGGAAATGGTCATCCGAAAAATCGTTTAATACAAACCCTATAAAAAGAGGAGCAAGGGTAATGTAAAAGGCTGAAAAAACCTTACATATATACATATGTAAACCCTATAAAAACGATATCGTATAATTGAGCATTACAATTTCCGCATGATGTATTTTCGTATAGATTGTTTACTCGATTATTTTCATACCGGAAATTTGTAACTTCCGACCCGAAAGACTAATTTTTTCGACCCGAAGTGACGAATTTTCGGCATGAGTCGCTTCCGGTCGAATAATGAGAATTTTTAATCGAAAGTGACATATTTCCGGTAAATCTTGCGGAAATCCAAATTGCTGTTTTCTAAATTCCATAGTCCGTAGCGAGGGCGCAGAGCCCCGGAGCCACAACAACCTCCTAGTCGATATATAGTTAGACGTTTAAAAAAGAAAACGTACGTGTGGATTGTGCAGATAGTAATATCGTGAACGAGTGACAGCTTTGAAGGCACTCGGAGCTTGGTACCATGCTTATCAGTCTCGAGCCACTGGTACACGTCAGGACAACGTTGCTACATTCTGGATTCGGCTACAATAAACGAAAAATATTTAATCGCTCGTCCAGGAATTGTCATGAAAAAGAACTTATCCAGAAACATTACTATTATTATTATTATCCGAAATATTCTTCGTGGTGAAAAAGAAACTACGATTGTTATTTCAATGATCGAATTACAATTTCATGCAAAGGCAAGTATAGTCATTTAATATTCTTGAAAAAAAAAAAATGATTCTGCAGAAAATCGAATCGTCAGATAAAATGTTGACAATTTCCGACAAAATACATCTAATTGATATGGAATCTCAATGATCCACCAACCAGTGAATAAGCCGCAGCCTTTTGCTCGTCAATAAGGACAAATTTCTCTGTGCTCTGGCTCCAAGAATTAAGGTTGCCCGAAGGACGCGGAAACAATTTTCTTAACAGTCTTCCAGGTTTCATTCTAGTTATTCTCCACGTGATATGAGTATCCTGATTTGGGGATGGATGTACGTCGATTCGTTTCTCAGATACGTCTCTGATTGTTCTGAAAAAATGAAACAGTTATTTAGAAGTATCTAGCGGTACAATCTAGTCAAATGTGTGAATACGATTTAATTAATAAAACGTTTATAAAAGCTATTTGTGAAGCTTCACATGTGACAAACTTGCATTTGCATTAAGGTGAAGTGAAAGTCACGTGACAGAGCCAGGAGTGGGAAAGAGATAAGCATTGGTCTTATGGTGCAGAAAGCGTGTTTCACTTCACCTTAAAAACAATTTTTGTACTGAAAAAATAACGCGAACACAACGATTCTTAGGCGAACTGTTGCCAAAAGAATATATTGTGTACATAAATTTTTTTTTTGAATAAGAATGTGCTTCTGCAGAACGATAACAACGCCATTGTGTAAAGATCAGGTTGTATTTGCAGTTTAGTTATTCATACCTGTATAATAAATTATTGGACGATACCCTGTTTGCATCGCTATCGAAAATATTTTGATTCTTCTCGTACATATCCACAAGATTTTTAATTCCAACAGCTGCGTCCTTCCCCGTCTTCGTATAAGGCATACCGATGTTCCACGAACTACTTATGTTGCCTCCGCTGAGATCAGGAATCGAACGAACTGTACTGCAAGGCCAGCAGTCCATCTCAGCCACCTGGAAGTATGGATTCTCCACGAGACACCATTCGTCGTACCATTCTGAAAAAAATTATGTTACAAAACATCGTTACCTCGTTCGTAAAAAAATTATACGATTTTAAGAAACGAAAAAATGGTGCAGTTTTATCGAGACTGATTTTTTTCGTTACCATTGCCAAACAAATATTATTTAATCGGATGTATTTATTGTCAACATTGTTAATACAATTTTTATTTACAGCGAATAACGGCAGGTTCTGTTACATACCTCTCGGTAAGATAAAGTTTTGTTTTTTTTATGTAAAAAGTATTTTGTTGTTCGAATAAATAAATAATTAGACAATCGTGTACCTGTTAACGAAGGATATCGCTTTACTATTGGTACAGCCAATTTTCTAAAGACTTTCAATCCCGGATAAATAAAGTTCTGCAAGTTCCTCAAAACAAACGTGTGCGTAGTTGGATGATTGTAGAAAACGAGGGTGCAAAGAAATAATGCAAGAATCGTCGAGAACAGATGTTTAAATATGCGAAAAGGTTTTTTAATCACAAGAGTCTTCGTCGCGAACTTGAGATCCAAAGTGCGAAAGCATCGCTCGAAGATTTTGTTTGTTTCCGTCGCGGACATTCCATTCTCCGCAGCGTACTGTTTTATCTCGTTCACATAGCGTCGATATACTTCCAAATGGGCCATTTGATCGATGTATCACAGCGCTGAATTCATTCTTCGCGAGTGAATGATTATTTCGCTTTTCTTTTCATCGAAGGCCGTTCATTTATTTAAATGCCGTTCACGCAAGAAATCCAATATTGCGTTCGCACGTGAAACTTCCCGAAAAACTTGTTACACTCCGGCCATGCAGAAGTATTATGAAGAGGGATACGCTAGTGTTGATCTCGGCCGGGTTGGTACTAAGCTAGCCGACATACACTGTCGGTATACGCGATGAAGTGACGTCACACACAGTAGCATCCGACATACAGTATCTGTATCTCTAGTACGTGACATTGCAAGCTGGCATACAATATCGGCCTAAAAGTTGAAATGTTAGTTTCTAATTTTTTTATTTATTGTTTTCTTTCTTTTTTGAATAAGGATGCAAAGTGTACACAAGATGGCCTTGGGAGCGAAGCTCTTGTAGCGGCTTCGGGCGAGTTTTCGACGCCTCCCGCAGAGCGGCAGGTCGATCGCGTCAAAGAAGCGGCGACGGAAAGAAGCCGACGACGAAAGCAAATGCTAGTGGCTCGCCTGGATCCCGATATGTCAGCGAATCGCCCTTAGTGGTGATCGTCGCAGGCGGTGTTGGAGCGGTGTCGGATTTGTTGGCTATTTACTTACACGCACTTGTCGTAGTCGTCGTGACCAACATCACCCTCTCTCTCCCCAAATTAGCCTCGCACCGCGCTACACACGATCTTGTGCTCGTAACAATATGCTTTTCATTCTTCGCAGACCATAATTGAATTAAGCCGTCTGGTTGAAGTCGTTTCACAAGGTAAGGGAAAAATGGCGGCATTCGATCGTACTGCATTCTATTGCGCTCCGTGCGAAAATGTCAGATTTCCGCACGCTTCGCGTGCACATACACCCGTCTTCGCATCTCGTGAAGTAAAATTTGGTACGATACTCGGGCCAAAAACTTTTTCATTTCACTCGGTGAGAAAATGGCAGTTTTTGCGCACGCTTCGCGTGCAAAAACCTCAATTTTCACGCTTTGTGAAGTAAAATTTTGTTCGCTACTCGTGCGAAAAACGTTTACTGAATCCGTGTGATTGCAGCACTCACCTTCGCCCCGTATTGCAGTCACACTCGTCAGAAAAATTTTTATCGCGTTAGTATCGTAAATTACAAACGACATCTCGACCTAAGTCCCGTAACTGGACTGTCACTGTGAACAAACGACCATACCTAGATAGACAAGCGCCATGGAAAGTAGCAATATTGGCGCGATATTTGCGACGTATGCGGCACATGTCGCAATTGTTGCGCCGACTGCTACTTTTCGTGCCGCTTGTCTATCAGGGTACATTTTGTCGCGCGATGACTATTACAATTTTTCGAAAGTCTGAACTCGCAAATTTTATTTTTACATCGCGAACCCGAACTCTGATAAAGAAAGGGGAGCAGCGTCTCCATATCGAGAATTTGAAATTGCAATTTTTTTTTTCTTTTTTTTTTTAGACGTCTCTTTTTTAGAGAAATCACATCATACCGGAAGGGCGTCACTTCCGGTTTGAGAATCAAATTCTTTTTTGTAACACATGCACAAAAAGTCCCCTTTTTTGTAGCACACCACTTAATTACATGTTCTTAATGCAACATCGTCAGAAGAATTTGCGGCAAACGTCATTTGCCTATTTCGAAATTGCCCTCTAATATCATAAGTCATAGATTACGATACCAAAAGGGGATTACGAATGCCGCTAGCCGGGGAATACCCGGATCGCTTGTAGTCAATTTCGTTATCTAATAAAACTCACAGTGTAGTCTCTCGATGTAATAAATGTCACTTTACACATCGATCAAAAGCGAAACCGATAAAGAAAATACTGTTCAGATTGCAGGCTTATTAATAGCATTCGTTTCTGCAGTTGTATTTTTTTTTAGTAGTTTAGATTAAAGCGACAGATATGTGAACTTTTGTGGATCGTCGCTTCCTCCCTCGTGTCCTCGGTTTCTCTTCCTCACACAAGAAACCGTTTTGGTAAAAGAAAAAAAGGCAACAAAATCGACATTGCGGCATCAGTTAAAGTATATTTATTATTCGACAAACAAGCATGATAATACGAGTTTTGAAACTAATTTAAGCGGACCGTCTTACGACAGATACTCAATAATTTTTATGATTATTCCTTGTACTCTTTATCTAATTACGTGTTATATCATTGGTAGAATATAATTAGTTTCTCTAAAAATCTTTAGTTTCTCCGACGTTGAAGAACGTCCTGGTGGTGTGTCGGGGATTCGATAAGTCGCTTTCTTGCGTTGACTAGAGAGAACCATTTCCTTCCTTGGCATCGCAATGTCCGCTGGTTCAATCAATGCCTTACTGCAACGATACAAAATCATATTATGAGCATAAAATGAGGTGTTGCGTAAGACTATTTTGTGAAGGGAGCAGGAAGAGGAGGGGGGGAGGGAGGAGGGTCGATAAGGATGGGTACCATTTTGAAAAAATATCCTCTGATGGCTCGATAGGCAATGTATCCGGCCGCTGCTCCTATACCGCCTGTGCCGACTGCTGCTGTCGTACTTGCCAATACGGTTGAGGTGGCTCCAATCGACTGACCGATAGCCACGATACTGCCGGCTTGAGTCGAAGCACCTCCCAAGCTGCTCATCATAGAGGCGGCCGTGGAACCTGCAACAGTGATGCGCGATGTAAAAAAAAAAGAAACATCGATGGTTAAATGATTTTTACAAAACGAACCGATGTTTCAGAATCGATTTTCTTCTCTAAACCATCGATGTTTGACTGACGCATCGTTCAATCAAAAAAAGTACGCATTCATTTAAACATTATATTTGTTATATTTAGAAGAAAAACGAAATGTTGCAGTTTCATAAGTGCAATAACACGGAAGACCTTGACTAACGAGTAAAAAATCTAAATTAAAATATGTCAGTAAAGTTGTAAATGCGTCGTAGACTCCGTTTATTACTTATAAGTGCACATTGTGCTTATAATGCCCAAATTTATTATGTAATTATTCAGCATAGATTTCGGCTATAGGTCTTTTCATCAAATTCGCGGATCCCAATATTGGGTGCGAAAGAAAACCAAATAAAGATATAGATATTATCATACTATAGAAGGTTTACAATGTTTGCAATATTTATAAATAAAAAAATTGAGGTTTACAATTTTTTGAATTGACCATGGACCGTAATTTAACCTTCAAAACTGTCGAAGATATTACTCAGTTGACTATTGACTGGGCCCTAGTCGAACCGGGATGCAAATTTACGTCATCGAACCTCTGAATAAAAATATTTCATGGCCTACTGCGCCTGCTCAATGACGGTAAAAAAAACATTGATTATTTGCCCGAATGATCGATTATGTTTCGATGAACCGATGCATTAAAATATCGAATTAAATAATCGATGTAATGCGTGAAAAACATCGACTTTTAAAAGATTGAGTGAATATCGCCCATCACTAACCTGCAGCTATACCGTTAGTCGTGAATCCGATGGCCGAAACGATCGCAGGTGCAGCTGATAACGCTGCCGTCACACCAGCACTCACCGCCGCGGCTGCTGCTGCTACATCCATTGAACCGTTCTTTCAGATTTATAGTCCCGACTGGAGATGAGTATCGTTAATCGGCAGGTAGCTAACGCTGCGCGCTGAGAACGACTAGACTGAACTGGACGGGAACGACTGGCATATGCGGTATAAAAGCAACACGAAGGTACTGCGACACAAAGCTGGGAGAGCCAGCTTTATCTGACATCAATCCATCGACCTCTCGGTTGAGTCTGCCAAAGTTGAAAAAAATAAATGACAATGGTACTGCAAACATTGAAAATAGAACAAACTATTGCAGTGACTGGTGAGCCTCGGCACTAGAAAAAGTAACTAGATGAAGTGAGTAGATTAAGTAAGTACACGCAAGGTGAGCGTCATTTTATAGAACTTGGCCAAGATGAATTCGGGCCGTACGCGAAATTACCGTGTGCATCCGGCTCGAGTTTGCTTTTTCATTTAAAAAAAGTAGCACCCTTGAGAAAAGTCCATTGCCGTTTTCATTAACGACCGCGATACTTCACTTCCCCTTAAGGCGAAGTGCAACTGCTCGGTTGGTAGCAAAAACTGCAGTCCAAAATTCTCTAAGACGGCTAATTTTTAGGGAAAAATACGAGAGAGTTAAACTGTGCGCAGTAATGCACTGCAGTTCACTACTCTCATCATTTTCCCAAGAAATAAACGGCTTGGGAAATTTTTGGGTTTCGAAGTTGCAGCTGTCTCTCGCACTCGTAGCGGTTTCACTGAGATACAGCGAGAGCTCAATCATACCGACGGAGCATGTCTGTGTCGAACTAATTATACCAACAAAGTACGTCCACGCGACGTTACTTCGAAATACCGGGTCTCACGTCGCGCGTCCCTCCTCGTCTTCCTCAACAAGCCGAAGGTAGCAGACGAAATAAAAAATGGCGTGTTCCATTGTTTAGTACACACTGATACACAAAGTTTTCGTAGTATCTTTTGCAGTCTTAAAAATTTTCCTTCGTTCACATAAATACAATTCTGCAGCTTCGAAGACAACCGATAGAAACATAATACCGCATTGTCGTCAATCGATCGGATCAAATAACGAGTCGTGAACCAGTCTAACCTCAAAAGAGGCACAAAAAAAAAACAGCGTTCAAAGTTCTGGAAAGACTATTTCGTCGATATTTTGCCGCGAACCGAGACTTCCTGGTCGAATGACCGATGCAAAAACATGCCCGGAGGGCGAAGGAATCCTGGGGGACGAGGCGGTCCCGGCGGTCGAATGCAATTTAATATTTGTTCAACGACGCATTCGAGCAACGGAGGAGCGAACGGCGGCTCGGTCAACGGAACCGAGGACAAGAGAGTAAGCGAGCCCGTCGGAGGAAGACCGTTGGCTCCGAAACACGTACCTATCCCCGCGGTGCCCGTGGACGGGCAACTCATGTTCGAAGCTCTCTCTCTCGGCGTTTCGATAATCGCCGCTTGCCTCCAGCTTCTCAATCTTTACAGAACCGTGTGGTGGCTTCCGCAGTCGTACAACGAGTACAGTATGGTAGGTGCGAGGAATCTTTCCAACATGTTGATTCGTTGGATTAACGGAGATTGACGTAGAGTAGTAAAAATTTGCTGCTACACGGTAAGGCATTATCTAAAAAGATTCAACAATTCAAGTTCTAAAGTGGAAACGTTCGTTGCTCGGAGTCTATTTCGATAATAATTTTTTGTTGTTTGTCAACATTTTTATTTTTTCATTAAAGAGGATCGGACTATTCACGGAACGAAGAGTGTTTTGTTTTTTGTTCCCCGAGCAAAAATATAAGCATTGTACGATAAGCTCCGCTTCCGATCAATTTCGGAATCAGCATTATTTAAATAGATTGCATATCTTTTTTTTTTTTTTAATTACACTCATTCTGCAATAGGCTCTATTTGAACGAAGGGATTTTTTTACGTGATCGTATCGCCGGTAACTAACAACAAATTACGTGAAATTTTATGGACGAATTTTTTTCACCAATAAAAAAATTAAATACTTTTTTGCCCGATATCGCTGTAACGGAGGGGATTAAGAGTGTTCTTCCATTGTTATAGAATTTCTACCTGATAGATCCCTATCTTCTCGTATTCATCGTGACGATGGTAGCCAGAAGATTCATTTACGCGCTGCTGAGAAGATTTATCGACGCTGTATCACCGGCGAGATGGTTGCCGGCCGCGCAAAGAGTCATGAGGTAGCGTCGTCCTACCGCTTCTGTTTGTATTACGAAGCGAGAGGATTATGTATGTTTTTGTAGAGGGGCTTATATATTCAATGAAATCTCCAGGATCGTTTTGCTGATACTGGTTGTGACTGTGCTCTTCTGGTGTCTCTATTACATGAGCGAAAGACACAACTCCATGAAGGTCTTTTATCTATGCTATCCGTACGTGTACAATCAATTTTCTTCTCCCGAATCGTCGACGAAGCGCTGGGCCGTACAAAAAATTGAAAAACTAAGCTTAATTATACTAAATCAAGCGTAATTGACAATTGAGATTGTTAAAACGATATACCGAATCGATACCAGCTGATCGCGAGTTCCATTTGTTGTACGACCTTCCGTGCTCCGATTTCCTATCGCCAAAACAGAGTTATCGTTTAATTCTCGTTCTCTTATACCCAGAAGCATATCCGTTTACTTCTTGATGTTCGGCGTCAGCATTGGGCCATTCTTCGATATATCGACGGCTCCGCTCTACGTCAAGGAAGACAGAAAAACAAAATTTTTGCTCGGTAAACTTTGATCTCCGATAACTGAAAACATGATAAACTTTAATTAATAACATAATTATTAGTAACCATTAATTTATTATTATCAATAATTAATAATTAATTATTATTAACTATTATTCAAAAAATAAATAATAATGCATTTTTTTCTAGTCTAAATGTTTTTCTTTCCATTTACAGACAAACCACTTCACAATTGTTCGCTGAGTGCCCCAGCGATTAGAGCGGAAGTGTCGAGTCTCAGGTCGGACTTCAATCGACGGTTGAAGCGGGCGTTGTTCGCCTCTTCCGGAAGCGCGTACGTATGCGGCATAGCGCCTGTTATATTTGTACCACCGCATCTTCACTTCAACATCGCGTGGGTCGTTCAGCATATTGTCTTGTTCTGGCTCGGACGTTTGAGTGCCCACTTCGCCCAGGCATATCCAGTAAGGTAAATCTCCGAAAGATAAATACACTTCCATGGAGAATCTTCATAACGTTTGTATCTAAGAGTTGTGTTGAAAGTACATTTTTTCTTCTTCAATTTCCCAGATATTGCGACGTGCTGCACAGAGCTGCTCTTCACCTCGGCAGGTGGTCGAAGGTCGAAGGTCGCAATGTACACATACCGACTCAAATGTGGAGCGACACGGTTCTCTGGCCTCACGGATCTCTCGTCAAGCATAACAAAGAATTGTATCGCTCCGAGGGACTCTGCACAGCTGCTGAGCCTGGAAATTCGAGTCACTATAGGTTTCACGTGAGTAGTTTTTCATTATCGTAATTTCATCGTCGCCATCGTACGCCTATAGTAATTTATGATACGAGTGCGGTAAAGCGAACTTTATACGCACGCTGTGAAGCAATTGCGACTCACTTCACAGTCCGCGTATGATGTTCGCTAGAACTGCACTAGCATCGCGTAATGTTTTCCGTAACGAATGTAGAAGTGCTACTCCGTGCCTGGTGATTCTGGCGCTGTACAGTCAGCGTGCGTAAACCACGGGAAGCGTGCGTAAAGTAAAATCCGCCCGATGTTCGCATGCGCCGGATATATATAGTACACTTTCCTGTAAAGCGCCACTTGCGCCACTCTCGGCAGGAACGAAAAGTAGCACTTTTCATGCATGAGTTACATAAATTCATTTTGTACGCACATGAAAGATTTATAATCTTTCTGCAATCTCTCAAACCAATGTTCAAACGCCGATTTATCGATAAATTTTCCGTGACTGTGGGTGAGATTTTCTTTTCTTTTTTTCTCAAAACAGGCTCTATTCAGTAATCCAACGATGTTGCTCTGCTCCCTGTTGGGCCTGCAACTCTTACTCGTCGCCGTGCAATTGATAATCCTACTCCGAACGATAGAGTGGTATCAAGTACTGTCAATGACGTTACTTCTAGTAACGAATTACTACACACTCTTCAAACTCGCTCGGGACTATCTCGTCTGCTGGAAAGTCTATCGGGCCGAACAGATCGTCCAGGAACGAACGCAGGCTGCCATAACGACTGTCTCTCAATGAATAGTCATTTATCTGTAAGAAACTTATTCTTAAGCATCTCTTGTGATTTCTTTTTTATAAGCGATTAAATTATTCATAAAAAAAAAAGAAACTGGTCTTAACTCAATTTATGACTCCGAGGAGTCCTTCGTGCAATCCTCATTTCCGCGGTACTCGAAGATCTATGAATAAAAGTTGTACGTAGGTAAACAATAAAAACCTTTGAAATATGCAGGATTCAATTAGTCAACAATTTATGTAAAAAAAAACATGTCCATTTGTGGATACAATTGATTATACGTGCGACGAAAGCTCCGCGAAATGAAAATTTTGATTGATTTAACGAATCAAAAAACTCTGTTGCGATATAAATAATAATATATTGCCCGTAAAGCTGGCCGCGTCGATAACACTAACGATATTGTCGAGAAGACGGGACACAACGGACGTCAAAAACGTCTCGTTCAACGCGATTCTCGAAAATTCATAAAATATCTATATCCTGATCTTAAGTAATGCAAAAATGCACTTAATACATAAATAATGTCATACTGTCGTGTCTCCTCGTCTGCTATCTTACAATACAATGGTTGAGAATATTTGATGGTATAAACACTCAAGGCGAAGTGTCACACTGACTTTTTGTGCCATCCGTATTTTCGCGGATACAGTTGAGAATTAGGGATAAAAGGAAAGTGTCGTTCCACACGTAACAGGTAGACGGAGTTTATTGTGCGTACGCATTGCTTTTATCCCAAATCCAAACATTTTTCGGAGCAAATACGGAAACAATTTTTCATTGGCGAACGAGATAATATTGTTCGACAATAATAATAATACAATGATGAAATCCGTAACACTCCAGACTTTTGGCGTAAAAAATATTTCAAAATAAATATGCGAATGCGTTAGTAAACAATATTGTAATAATTAGAAATAACGAGTAAGACACTTTGGCGTCTGAACTCCGCGTCGAACGATGTCGATGGATCGAAGCCGTTTATGGCGTTAAACCAACGACATCATTGAGGCGGAAAATATTATTCACTATATCTCCGATAACGATTCTCGCAATATCCGCGATTATCTACAAAAAATTTAAGTGGTGCGGCAATGTCGAGTTATTTGCTTTCGTTAAAGAAATAAACGTTGTCCCGCAATTAGCGCACGACGTTCAACGGTATCGTCATGTTACGCGGCAGTCGGGAAGCCACTGAGTCAGCGAGACTCGTCGTGAGCTCGTGCCACACGTATTTTCCGGCTATCGTCACCTCTTCGAGCGGTGGTCGAAAGGAGACCATTAGCGTGAAGCATAATCCGTCGCCGCCTTGGCCGCCGCTGAACTCGACCGACAACAGACCGTGAGGTCTGTGCTGGGCCACTCCGTCCCCAAATACTTCCTAAAATGAAAATAAAAGCCTCAGTACCTCGAACACTAGGTAAACCGTCCTCAAACAAAACTTCCGTTCAAGGCGATGTGATACAACCGTTTAAGGTGATATGATACACGGTGACGTGATATAACAAACCTGTATTGAATGCCGTTTTGAAGACAATCGTCGAAAGACAATCGTCTTCAAAAGACAACTTTGATATCAACTTTGATATTAAAAAAATAAAATAAAATAAGTAAAGAAAACATTACACTTACCACCATGAATTTGTGGAGCGTCGAATGCAAGTTTCTGTTCGGATTTATCTCACAAATTGGTAGATGGAGTGATGTTTTTTCCGACACGAGAACGTGCATCCTGTTGCTGTTCGATGAGAACGAAAAGAAAAATGCATTATTGATAATCGATCGATGATCGTTCGAGTCGGAGATATTTGCGGACGCTTACGTGGCCTTTTTCCTGACGCAGACGATCAGCCGTAGATAGAGTTTCGCCCGTGGTTTGCCGACCGGCAAAAGGGGCGAGTGCCAGGGTGAATTTACGCCACTCGCGTAATCCCTTCCTCTCTGTATCAACGGAAGAATATCGGTGGACCTGAGCGACAAGTCAGAGACGTTTTTCACCCAGCCGGCTTGCAGAGACTCCCCGTCCGCTTGGTCCGGGGTTTTCAGAGTCCCGCCAGTGACTTTGCCGGCCATGACGAAACGGAACCACGAACCGCTCGCGCATTCTATCATTATGAGGGATTCCGGTATCATCGTCAGACCCGTCTCTTCCAAGACTTCTCGTTTCGCGGCGTCTACCAAATTTTCGTTCGGCTCCACCCGACCCGCGGGCAAATACCATTTGCCCGCGCACGAAGCTTTCGCTTCCTGTATCATCAGAACCTCGTCGTTCTCGTTGAACAGCACAGCGGCTACGATGTAGGTAACTGTCTTTTGGCAGATTGGCACGTAGCTCGAACTCGCCGTTGGCTGTATGCCTTTCGCCTCTGAAACAAAATTTTTTAAAATGTTGCCGTTATTTATATATTTTAGGAATTGTATAACATTGACGCATTGAAGCGCATTGCCGCGCATTGCGTGCATTGACGCGCTCCAGTTTTTTTACGGAATTTGTCAAAAACCAGTTTTTTTGCCTTCTGAGTTTCGGTATCGAACCATTGAGGTAGGAATTGATTAAATGGCCGATTTGTGCAAATCAGAAAATATTGGTTATGCACTATTTATTTTTTCCGATCGATTTTACGAAAAGTTGCTATTTTTGGTATTTTCTTTAAACCGTAATTTAAAAAAATCAATTTCTTTAAAACAGCAATTACAAAAAACGCAATTTCTTCGAAAACGTTATTTTAAAAATCGCTATTTTTTAAAAACAGCTCTTTTTTAAAAACAACTATTTCTTAAAAACCACTCTTTCTTAAAAAGCGTTTTTTAATTAAAAAACGCTCTTTTTTAAAAACATATTAAAAAAAAATTCTCACACGTTTCTTTCCAAGCCATTACAAATTCCTCAAGAATCCAGACAATCCCCTGCCTACTTGTGATAATGTATTCTTAATTTTTCAATAGATTAAAAAAATATGCTTCTAAGCAAGCTTATGTGAGTAAATCGACCGGAAAGAAATTCCGGTTATTATTTTCATGAATCGGAGCACAAAAAAACAATGTAACGAATATCTCTTCGGAAGTACTTTCAGATCCTCCAAGTTCAAAATATCTGTGCTATTAGAAAAAAACCGTTGATCCAAGAAGCCGCAAATGTCCTCTCTAAAACCGGGTTACTCGTAAGACTGCGAGGATAATTTTTTTTTTTAATGTTTAATTACCGATAGCTTCATTCTGAGCGACGAGGGTGAAGTCGCACAGATCGTCGTCCTCGTTGACACTCTGACCGGCGAGTACTTGTCGTATCTTATCCTCAATAACATCTGGCATGTTTGTCCAAAAAAAATATAACTCTCACGTCAACGATACTTTGTGCTACCTGAGCGTTCGTGTCTGGTAGCGTTGCAATTACCGCACATAACTGTACACTGACCGAACGTGCGTTGTCGGTCGTACTAACGTCATCCAATCGCCGCACACCGTACCCTTTTACAACACATCAAAATATTCATAACGCGTTCGATGGCCTTTTACTCCGGGCATTCTAGGTCACTGACAACAGCCTCGCCAACTATGCAATGTTCGATTAGAACGAGGAGAACTTCTCATGTCTCGTTGATTCTCACAAACACGTTTTATATATTTTTCTTTTTTTTTTTACTTCCTCAAAACAACTTCCACGATTCTGTCTAACATTCTCGTCGACAGAATGCGCCAGCGATTTCTTCCCGACTCAACCAAATTGGCGTTGTTGACCGTCGGACGGCTCGCGAAACTTCCTCGCCCGTCTCTCGTTTTCGTTTTGCAATTCTTCGAGAGCGGATATCAATGATATTTGTCGACGTCGCTTGATTAATCAAAGTCGAAAGCCGACAATCCAGGTTGACGTTAAAATAAGTAACGATGTCATTGTTCGGGATTCATTGATCGAATCGGAGCGTGACAAGCGGCGAAGCTGTCGGACGATAAGCAAACAGATCTTTGCATTGCAGTATATTTATTGCATGCGTTTTTACAATAACGCCGGTTCAGGTACAAAGACTGGTTAATTCTTCTTTAATTTTGTTACAATCGAAGCAATTTTATTTTCGATGTTTTTCAGTATGCTGAGCGTCGCTAGGTGTTGCACGAAGTTCGCGAGCAGAGGAGTTCCCTTGAAAAACGGACTCGGGATCAGAAGTATCAGTCGCAGCGCTCCGAAAAGTCCGTCGGTGATTCCGGGCTTTGCTTTAATCAACAAATGCCCGACTCAACTTGTCCAGGTGATGCTTCGATTCGTGCGGAAAGGATGATTCATTTGTAACAGGAATTCTTTTAAACACTCACAGAAATCAAGAGAAAGTTTTTAAAAAATTGCAATAAACAAAATGTTGTCGGAACAAAAAACATTAATTTTTAAGTTTCTGTTGGAGAAAAGAAAAATTTTTTGGTTGAAAAAATGTTTTTGTTGGACAAAAAAAAATCAATGTTTAGACTATTGAAAAAGTTATTGTTGGACTAAGAAAAAAATAATGTTCGACAAAAAAAAAAAAAATTTATCAGACTAAAACAAAAGAGTATACTCATGGGGTTGCTTGCATTAATGTTTTTTTTAAATGCCAACAGACGCAGGGACTCTTCCGTCGTACAGGAACATTCGCAGTTCGATATGCCTCGGCGCTGGGCCAAAAGTCCCAAAAGATGGTCGGTTCGTGGATGCTGACGTGCAGCGGAATGGTCTTCATAGCCGTAGCATTAGGTACACTAGGCTACGCCATATGTTACTTCTGCATTCGTCACGTTATCAAGATAGTCGTTGATAGAACGTACGGAAAGTAGGAAGAGACCTAATGAATTTCCATCGGGGGTTTCGGAAGGGGCTGTGTGATATTATTTAAAAAAAAACAAAAAAAAGAACAGTATTAAAGTATCAGTAACATAGGCTTTTGGTAGAATTTCGGTTGTTATCTTGTAATAAATGTTATATCCATAATCGTAAAAAAAGACTTTCGAGTAATTTTTTTTCACCTTACCTCGATTTCAGGCGGCGTCACGAGACTCACGGAATCGGGCCTGTCGATGGTAACATGGAAATTTCTCGGTGAAAAAATGCCGATTACCGAAACCCAGTGGATCGAGGAGTTCGAGAGATACAAATCGTTTCCGGAGTACAAGATGTAAGAAAGTTACATCGCAAAAGACGTTGCAAAAAAAAACATTAAAGCCCCCTAAAAAAATAAAATAAATCAATTGCTTTGCAGATCGAATTCGGGAATGACTCTGGAGGAGTTCAAGAGAATTTGGTGGATGGAGTATTTGCACAGAATGTGGGGAAGGCTGATAGGCGTATCTTTCGCGGTACCGGCCGGTTACTTTTGGGCGAAAGGCATGTTGACGCCAGTCGTAAAAAAGCGAGTCGTTGCGCTGGGTTCTCTGATCGGTCTTCAGGGATTAATGGGATGGTACATGGTGAAGTCGGGCCTGGAGGATCGTTTCGACGGACCCTCGGACGTGCCGAGAGTCTCCCAATATCGTTTAGCTTCCCACCTCGGTCTGGCTCTGGTTATATACAGCGGTTTTCTCTACAACGCTCTGGATCATCTTCTACCGGCCATGAAGCCGCACGTCGATTACTTCAGCTCGAAGAAAATCACATCCGACATAACGAAGAGTTTCATGAGGTTCAAGAAAGTCGTTTACACGACCAAGGGACTGATCTTTCTCACGGCTCTGTCGGGAGCTTTTGTTGCTGGGCTCGATGCCGGACTTATCTACAATACCTTCCCAAAAATGGCAAGCAAATGGATACCCGACGATGTCCTGGCGTTCTCACCTCCGTTGAGAAACTTTACGGAGAATCCTACGACCGTGCAGTTTGATCATCGGATTTTGGTAAGCAGCGGCACTTTTTGTCCATTATCGACTGCAATCGATAGTTCCATTTCTTCTCGAAGACCTATCCGTGTTTTACCTTCACGGCCAGTTTTTTTTACTCTTGCCCGAAAGGTTCTTCGATCCTTCGGACGGTGATTGGATTTTAAACGAAATGGCAAAAAAGTCTGTTTTCTCGACGAGATGCTCAAAAAATATTTCTTCTTTCAGGGAATTTCCACCCTGACCCTCATCACGTGTTTGGCATGGATGTCGCGAAAGCACAAGCTTCCCGGTCGAGGTCGAGGCGCAGTCTGGGCAGTTCTTTGCGCCGGTTACGTACAGGTCATTCTCGGCGTCACGACGCTTTTGCACCACGTGCCGGTACCGCTGGCAGCATCGCATCAGTCCGGAAGTCTTGTACTTCTCAGTACTATAGTTTGGCTCTGTCACGAATTGAAGTACGTTAAGAAGTTCGTTAAATAATTAAAATAATCGATAGCAAACGTAAGATTTGTACAATATTTGTATATGACTGTTTAACGTGAAGCGAAGCTTCGCACGCGCTATAATAAAAGATCCTCAGATAAATCTCTATCGAGAGTTCGATTTTTTTTTTCACTTCTTAATTAACAGATTTCGAATGTTGATTTTTTAAATGGAGATTCGCATTACTTAATTAAGCGGTACAAACTGACAATAGCTGAAACGATATCACAACATTATGCTTGTTTATTATTGACGATGCATCGTGTTTGTAGATAATAATGTCGACGAGCGATAGTTCGCAGAAATTAATTTACACTTATAGAAAGATCACTCTCTGTTAGAACGAAACATCAATATCCAAGGCATGAAAGCTCAAATGTATTTTGCTGATTTTCTTTTTTCTCTTGACTTTCTTTTTTTTCAATCGTTAATAACAAATTATTATCTTCCACCCTTTTCGCACAATTGCTGAAACAGAATCGAATTCTCACTATGAACATATTACATATCTAAGATATTAATAGTGTGAATCATCAAAGATGTGTCGTAGCTTTTTCTTTTTCTTCAATTAGCTAAGGAATTTTTTTATTTTTTATTTTTTTTTTATACGGACTCGATTGGATCAGACTATAAACATGTATACTGTTGTTGTTCCTCGTTGATTAATTTTTAGAAAAATTTGTGTAAACCCTGCATAATTTTTGTCTTAGCTTTTGCTTCTTTTTCCTTTAAGATTTATTATCTTTAATCTTATTCGTAATAAAATTTGCGTTCAGTTCTGCTAAATTCAGTAAGCAATTTTTGTCAACAGTTTAATTCGTCGCTTTTGATTAACTATAATCGGTCTTTACGTCCGTAGTTTTTCGTTACAATCTTATTATCGGCAGTCATACTGTATCTGTCGTTTCCAATCAGTCATCCTTTTGCGATTTTTTTTTTTTTACTTTTTTAAAAATGTGCATCACGTACACATTTTGGTCCAACGTGACCATTGTCTAAAATCGAGCGCGGGGTGGCGGGCGGTCTTCGCCACGCATTTAGGTAAATTGCACTTTTTAAAATTATTGTAGCGGTTGTTTTTTTTTTCCTTTTTCTTCCGTTTTCTTTACTATATTTACATATACACGACACGATTTCATTTCACTCTCGTCACGATCCCTCACTTTCAAACTCGCCAATAAAAAGGTTTTACACGAGTATTTTGTTTTCGTTTTCTCGATTAACACTTTATAAGTCAAACCGCCCGAAAACGTACCGAAACGGGACTAGTGGACGCGGAGTGAGGCCAACACGTTGCTACGGTAACGCCTGAGGGGATAGAGGTGTGACTTATAAAGAGTTATACCGCAACGTTGCGTGTTACAATAACACTCTGCTTGCAGTTAAACGTTCCGGTGTTTTTTTTAGTCTTTACAAACATTCGCGCGGATGTCGAATTCTAAAAAAATTGTCCACATGTCTCGTGGCCTTTTCATTTCGTTCCATTAATCGGTTATTGTGCTTCACATCTTACAAAAAAAAAAAAAAAAACGAAAAAACAAAGAAAAGGTAAAAAGATTAATTTTTTGTTCAGTAGTGCGATTAGTCTTGTTCTATCACTGAAAAATTGTTTTTTTTTTACTTGCAAAATTGCGGCGACAAACTTGTAAAGCGTTTCAATCAGTCCAACTAGATCGACTTTTGGTGTTATCACAATGATTAATGTTCCCGATCGGCGAATAAAATAAAAAAAAATAAAAAAAAAATAATGCGAACCAATAAATCGAATGAGTTAAACAATACAGTCGCCCTGCGATTCAACTCAATCGGTCTGATAAAATTTGTTGACGTCCTTACAATGATGCGAGCAAATTGTTATTATTATTTTTCTTTCATTCACGTTCGAATAAAAACATAAAGAACAAAATAAAAATTTGTTTCATTATCCGACTATGACTTATCCAGCGATGATGGTGAATTATGATGATGATTAGCGATTAGAATTATTATAAATGCACTTTCTACCACCCATTCGTCGAATTTAAAAAAAATTTACATAAATTGTGTATTGCTTATTGTGAAGAGAAAAAAAACAAACGATATTCACTTTTGTCCTTGAAAGACGCGATTTTCAAGGACGCGTTTAGATAAGTCGAAATATTTATACAAATTGATTGGAACTCATGTAAAGTGTTTGTGTTTGCGTGTGTTTTTTTTTTCACTTCGAATATTACCGACGATAAATTGAACGCACGATGTTCCTTGTAAAAATTCATAAATAAGTTTCACATTCCGTATGTGTCTCATCCAACTTGCCATATCCGGCAAAACGTCTTGGGGCCTATTATAATCGTCGTGTTACAATTGTGTTAAGGAAATGCATAAAATATTAATTATATACACTCACGATATACTATATATATATAAAACGATTCGCATTTCCCGCAAACTGAGTTCAATCGTAACGTTTCCTGTTTTTTTTTTTTGTTCGTTTGTTTTTTTTTTTTACTTTACCGTCGTGGCAATATTGCGTTGCCAGTTGTGTCGTGACTCGCGAATCAATAGGTCATAAATAATTCGAGAAGCGATACGATTATATTACATACGTACGAAAAAAAAAAAAATTAAACAAAATTAAATTAAATTAAAGAAATAACAAGATTTTCACCGAGCCCTCGGTTCGAGGACAGTGGAATAGTTGAGAGCGCAGCATGACGTGTGAAACGCGTATACTATGTACAATATGTAATGCGTAAATAAGATTTAGTATAAGCGTCACACACGCGATGCAAGTATGTTTCAACGCGTCAATTAAAATCTATGAGCGAAGAGAAAGAAAAAAAACTATATATGCATATATATAGGACTAATAATTAATGTCGCTGATACGGTAGTTTTGACAGAGAGAAAAAAGGAATACAAGAAAAAATTTAATGAGAGATGCGTATCATGTGTCTAACGATGATATTACAATAATATGTGCTCGAGCGACCCGCGACGTAAAAGCCACATTTAAGTAGTGCCAGTGGGGCCAGAGGAGGCAACGTGTTTAATATAACTCGTCCTACTTCCGTTTAACCCATTGCCATACATAATACTTGTGTGTGACAATCTTAACGCGTTCTGTCGTAACGATCGATAACGTTCGAGCATCGCGTATGCAATAACGGTCTCATAGTTCGAAAAACAAAACGCGATAGCAAAACGAAAGAAAAAAAAAAAGAAACAACGAATCACACCGAAGCACCGAATGACAAGACAACATATGACCGTTACGTAGCGTATCGTGAAAAGTAAATTTCAGCAGCAGTCATCGCCGCTCGTTGGCCGGAGAAATAGACTTTGCAAGCGGCGTAGCTCGAGGTTTGTATCCTCGAGCTACCTCGCCGCGAAAGCCGGTCGACGAAGCCCTACGCATACCCTTAATGTTTATATAGAAAAATCGAATCGAAGATTTTAGGTCAGCAGTTTTTTTTTAGGCTTGCCGATCGATCGGGCCGTCGACCCGATCTCGTTTATCGTTAGACCATGGTCGCCTTCGCGGAATTCAATTTTCCCTAGTGACTGATATGATTGACGGACAGAAAGAAAAAACTTTGTATATCGTGGGGAAAAAAACGCCGGGGGCGTTCGCAGGCTTCGTGCATTGTCACCGTTCTCAAGGTCCCGAAACGTAGAAGAAGCTTGAAACCGACGCGACACCTGTGTGCTGCGTATTTTTATATATAATAGTTATGTTAAAATGTGTGTATATATGCGAGACATCTAGTTTAAACTTCAGTCAATCTTACTGTACATATTCGAATATTTCTAGAGAGCACATTCCCCTACACTTGTAAACAACGATCGCTTCGTTCAACATCTCGTTGTGCACGTTTTCTCCCAAAAACAACTACGAAGAAACGAAAATGCTGACAGTTCGATGGCAATTGTCGAAGATACCGTGCAGATTTTTGTTTTTTTTTTTCAGATTGAAAGAAAAAACCCTGCGTCACTAGCAAAATTTAGATATTTGACAAATGTCGAGAATAAACTGTGCACGAATCCGAGTGTCGTGAAAAATCGATTAATCGGGTTTTGTTACAGGGGGAATGTGCTAGTCGCTGATTGTTGTTTCGATATAGAAGCGTGCCGTAAAATTAAGAGAAAAAAAAGAAGAAAAAAACGAGTGTCCACGCGTTCAGCTAGTCTTGGACGGACTGTCGTCCGTTTTCTCCGAATTCACAATGACTTGTATAACGTAACCCGGCTGAACTTTTGCTTCTTCTATATGCATCTTGTCGCCGAGTAGCTTTCCACCGAAGAACCACCTCTGTTTCGACGGCTCGAGTCCCTCTTGGCTCTGCGGATACGAATTCAAAGTTTCAAAGTAAAAAAAAAAAAGCCCCAAAACATTCATTCGACGCGATCGCATCGGCACAAGTAATTAAATCGGCTATGCGTACCTGCAGTTTCTTCTTAGCAATTCCAATTGTATCTTTACTGTAAACGGGCAATTTGACGTCCCCTAGGGTCGTCGACAGTCTAAGTTTCAGGGTCAATTCAGTTCCACCATCTACAGGTTCTAATTGAACAAAGAAAAATAATTGAAATCCGATTATTTCTTGGTCCGTTGCAACGTTGCTGTTTGGATGGAAAAATTTTATATAAAAATTCTTGGCCTATACTGATAATTTTGTTTTTTTTTTTGTAAAGAATACATTACCAGAGCAATCGGCGGGCGAGTCCCTACCGCTGTCCTCCTTCACGATATTGATAGGATAAGACAGACAGTAGATAGGGACCTGGTAGCGCGTCCCGAGCTCGTCGTAGCACTCCGTCAGAAATCCATTCGGCACGGAGACATTAGCTCCGTCCAGGATAGCCTGAGCGAGCTGATAGTCCTGAGCCTCCGCGGCTGTAGCGCCCGCTCTCAGAGCGTCCCATATCTCCTTGCGTCCGTCGAACGCCGGCGCCGTGTCCCAAAACTCGTCTCGCTTGCTTCTCAGCTGACCTTCGGTCAATGGTACATCCGATTTCCATCTGATAACTTCGTGGCACAGCGGATGATTCTTTCTCGAATTTCCTGCGATAAGTTGCAAGAAAACATGTTATCGAAGATTATCGGCGAAGCTCGCGCACGTATCGTCGACCGAAATACACTCTTATCAAAGCGGCTCGTCTGGATTGCGAAGCTGCTCCGGAATACATTTTTTTTCATCCTTCATTTTTCTTCGCCCTTCCGTGAATTGCACGAAGATCCAAGGGCCGAGAACGATCGTCGAAATGCGTGGACAAAGCGCGAAACGTCGAGAGATAACGGGAGAAAAGAAAGAATGTCCCGAGCGAGGTTCAAGAGCCGAGTTTAACCCTTGACCTTTGGCTCGCAACTGACGTGAAATAAAGAACAAGAAACGTTCGGACCATCCCGAATCGTCGTCGCTGCCGATGGCGCAAAGAATTTCCACCTGGGAACGTGAACGGCGCGGGAGACCCGCGAAAAATCGCTCAAAATAATTGGGGCCCGACTCCAAGGTTAGCTACGGGAATTGTGCGTGTTATTCTCAGTGCGTGATTCTTTTTTCTCTCTTTTTCTTCGATCTTTTAATATTTTTTTTTTTCGCTACACCGTTCGGTGTTTAACTCACCGGAATTGGTCCTCGTTGAATTGGCGGACGTGTCGTCGACGGAGGCGTTTCTTCCCCTTGTTATACCTATGCAGCCTCCCATTCTAGGCGGCTGTAATAACCAAACATTTCACTGAAATATAACAACACCTCACATGCCATTTTCGTCCATCTTCCATCCGTGTCCCCGTCGCGCACAAAACTCACGTACCATATATATATATATATATATATATATATATACGCTGTGCGTGGTTATATAGGAACGAGGTCTGATATATTTTCGCGGAGTTCCCGTCACTCGCGACAACGTCGCTGCCTGACTTACCCGTGAGCGCTGCGAGATCCGACATAACCTCGAGAGCTACAGGCGTAACCTACGAAAAAAGACTGTCGAAGCAACGGATGAAGAAATACATAAGAATGTCACAATTTAGATAATGTTTTGCGAGGAAAGAGTGGACTCGGTAGCCTCGATACGTTGCCATTTACGGACGCGATTACGTCGGAAGCAGCGTCGTTCACGATCGATCGCTGTCGCACGGGAAAATTAGTACTTTTTTTTTTTTTCGGTTTTCCAAGCCGCGACTACAATTTTGTATATTTTGAGGTTGGAATTCGAACAATTGTTTCTGCCGTCGTTTCTGCATAAGACGGGTCGATTGTCGCGACACCGAGTGATTTTCTCCCCGGAGCCGCCCGGAGACTTCGCTGCGATGACATCGACGAGAATCTCCGCACTCGCTGCGAAATCGTCTCAGGCTCACGAGGATAATGATACGCTAATTGCCGTTTGCCAGGATATCGCCTTGGGTATATATTACCATCAATTATCGCAATCGTCGGACCGGACGCGGCCACGGGACGCGAACATTCACTCGTTAACCGTATATTCATAGTCTTCGATTACGAGTCGAGTTTTTTTTTTTTTTTTTTTTTTTTTTTTTTCATACATTATTTATAGGAATTTTTTCTTTATCTCGAAGAGCAATATCGGCGACGCAATGTTGTCGATGCGACTGACGCAGGCTTGTTTCGTTGCAGAAATTGCGTCGGGGCGTAGCAAAGTTCACACGCTCGTCGAGGAGCTTGGTCGCTACCTCACGAATGCCGATGTCGCCGTCAGAGGAAACGGCGTTAAGACGCTGTCGATGGTCATCGCCAATTTGCCGAAAGACTATCTCAACGAGACGGAGGTTCAGCTGTTGACCGCGTTCTACTGCGATAGGTTGAAGGACCATCACAGCATCGGGCCGGCTACCATTCTTGGTATCTTGGCAATTGTACGTCGAACGAATTGAAGCTTGTTTTTAGAAATTTCAGGCAAAGAAAAGCGTTTTTGTTCATTCTGCTTCCTCATGGAGGCAGCTTTGTTTTCAAGAAAAAATAGTACATTTCGATACCGGTGCAAAAAAACTTTTTTTGACGAATGTGCGTTTGCAGCACGAGCCGAAGGCGAGTGTTGCAATCACATAAGTTCAGAAAACGTTTTTCGCACGAGTTTCGAACATAATTTTATTTCGCAAGGTGTGAAAATTGGGGTTTTCGCACGCGGAGCGTGAGCGAAAACCGCCGTTTTACCACCGAGCGGAATGAAAACTTTTTCGAGGTTTTAAAGGAAAGGTGTTCAGAATGTTCAAAAATATTGGAAAATCATATTTTAAAAAAATGTTCGTTTGTCAGCCCAAATTGAAACTCTTATAACTTGAGAGTGGCTTGAGCAAGCAGACAAAAAATTATATGGTAGTTAGAGGGGTCGAGCCTCAATCTTTGGTAAAATTTTTAGCAAAATGCTTTCAGTTATAAAAACTTTACACAGTCTTGAACTTTGCTAAAAAAAGTCCATGCGCATGCCACCCTTACAATTTTTAAGCTGTCGAGATAAAAGTTCCACTCGAAGGGACTACAACATCGACAATCTTTCCGATTATTACTTGTTTGCCAAAAATCGTTGAACGCCCCTTAATAAAGTAAAAGAAGAGTTTAGAACCGATAATCTGTATTTTTTCTTTCGCAGGTACAAATGAAGCATCTTCCAACGGACGCTCCCTCGCGACTCTTTCACAACATGTTTCAACATATCCGCTGTCAATCGGAACTCATGGAAACTCGAAGAAACATATATCTGATCTTTCGGATACTTTTGGAAAATCGTTTGGATGATTTGCGATCGATGGGACCGGATTTTGTTTATGGTGTCATATCGGCTATGGACGGCGAATGCGAGCCTCGGAATCTCATGCTTCTATTCAACGTGCTGCCGTTTTTTATTAAGGAATTTCCTCTCGGACATCTCAGCGAGGAGATGTTTGAAGTCGTCGCGTGTTACTTCCCGATCGACTTTAACACTGTAAGATCGATCCTCCATTATTTTTCGTGTTTCGAGAACGTACAGCTTTAAAAATACCGAATGCGTTTTCTTACCACTCGAATTCAATATTTCAGAGCGTAACTGGCGAAAAAAAGAGGATTACTCGCGAAAATCTTGCCGAGGCTTTGGCCCCGTGTCTCTACGCGATTCCCGAATTCGCAAAATACTGTCTGCCCCACTTGATGGAGAAATTGGATTCCGATCGCAAAGTAGCGAAGCTCGACTCGCTGAGTGTGTTGAGCAAAGGAGCTTCGACCTTCGGTTCCAAAGGGTTCAAGTATCATCTCGACGAGCTGTGGCCGATGCTGAAAAAAGAAATAATGAGCGGTAGCGATCAAGACGTGAAGAGTGCAGCGTTAAGCGCGGTCTCCGAAGTGGTAAAGGCGATCGCCGACGACGATGAAATTCGTCGGAGCTTCGTGGAGAAAATATTCACCGACACTCGTTGGTCGCTCTGCGATGTTCAGCTCAGCTTGTACTGGCCGGCGGAAAAACTCCTGGAGGCTGTCGCGAGAACTGAGAAGAATTCTTGCACCCAAGTTTTGCTCGAAGTCGTACCTCTCTGCCTTGGACAATACTCCACGAAGACTTCGCTGTCGGACAAAGTTACGTTGATGGAAACGCTAAATAATTTTGTCAAGATTAGCAGAGATTTTGGTTTCACGATCGGTGGTAAGAATGATAAATAAATCAGTACAGCGAGCAATCTTTGTACAACATTGTTCTATTCTATTCTACATCTATGAAAAAAAACACTGTTCGCAGATGTTCCAGAATTGGCGTGGACCGACATTCCAGGACTCTACTTAAACGAGCTCGACACGACTGACAATACTCTAAAGGCTAAGACGCTCTCCGGTCTGATTATTCAGAAATCGTCGTTGAAAGAGGGCCAGAGAACAAAACTCTACGATAAAGTTTGCGACGTTATTGAGTCCGAGATCGTTGGCGAAGTGAGAAACATGGCTCACACGACGCTCTCGTCATTCGCCAAATTATATCCGAATGAGATGCTCGAGTTTTTGAAGAAGAGGCTGCAGATTAACGTAGGTCAGTTGCAAACAATTTGCGATTAGTTTGTGTCGTTAATTTTTTTAATATTACTTCGGATCGATTCAATATTTTCATTTTTTTCAAATTTCAGACAATGTTGACACAACACTTCTAACCCGCAGATTAGAAGCTGTTTCCCTCCTCGCAAAAATATCCGAAATAGGAGTCGTAATTCTTCCGCAAATTCTTGACATCGCGACTTCAGACAAACCCGAAGTTGATTCGATAGCGTTATCTTGCCTCTACCGTCTTCTCGCCTCTCCGAGCAACGAGTTCGATATTCCGAATTACATGTACAAAGAATGCAACACTATAGATCGTTTGATGTCGTCCGAAAATCCAAATCCGAAGAAATTGACGCTAGTCTCGAGTGTTTGTCGTTCGATAGTTCGAAAATTGAGCGTCGAGGATCAGCAAGCCGTTGTCGACAAATACGTAAAAATATGCGACGGCAAATCGTCCGAAAGCGATATCGTACTGTTCGAAGGAATCTTGACGCCGCTCCGGCAAAATGTACAAATCAACGAGACGGAAGGTCTACTCGGCGAATTATTTAATCTCGCTATCGACACTTCAGTTCCGGAAGTCGCGAGATCTTCGTCAAAGATAATAGCGGTCTTGATTAACAAAATGAAGGAAGATGTAAAACTCGGAAGGCTTTTGAATAATCTGCGGGAACGTATCACCGATATTTTGGAATCCGACGATACGACGATAAGGACGAAGAAAGTTGTGATAACTTTGCACACGTGGTTGACGAAAGCGTTGGTGACCAAAGGAAGCAGCAGCTCCCAGGACTTCCTAGACTATGTATGGACCGTTAACATTTTTCATCGCACATACAACGAGTAGAATAATAGAATTAATAATAAGGCGAATATTTTTTTTTTCAGCAAATAAATATCCTTAGGATGGACGCGATAGGATCGTGCGTGCCCGAAGAGTTTAAGACTCTCGTCGACAGATCGGAGAACACTCTGACGGAGGAGAACTTTTGTACGATAAAAATATTTTATAAGCAGAGGATATTTCAAAACGCGATACAGCTGGAGAAGGACTTCGACGGGCAATCGAGGCAGAATTATCTTGTTGCTTTGGCGCATCTGGTGGAAGAAGTTCCGATCGAACTGCCGTTTATGCACCTAGAAGGAGTGAGTCGTCGATAAACTATGCCGACCTGTGAAATTCGTACCGTACGATAAACTTACGGACTGTTTTATATCACGTTGATGTTTTTGCAGCTGGTTCCTTTATTAATCGAATCTCTTTCCCTGGACGACGGACAATTGCTTCTGTCTACCCTGAAGACGCTCAAGCTTCTTTTGGAAACGAAACACGACATTTTTCTCGATCAAATTCAGTGCTTCGTTTCGAGGTGTTTGCAACTAACAACGTACAAGAAGATGGTAATTAATCGAGCTAAATTTTACGAGCATTTTTGGAGATCGATACATTTTATTAATTGTCCCGCCGCTTCTTGCAGAACGTTCGGATAGCCGCATTGGACTGTTTGGTCAGTTACTGCAATTATCCGATAATCGAACTGCTGAAGTACAAGCAAGAAGTGCTGGACAAACTCGCCGAGCCGCTGGACGATCCCAAGCGTTTGGTTCGGCAAACCGCTGTGAAAGCGAGGACTCGTTGGTACCTCATCGGAGCACCCGGAACACCAGAATAATATATTTTTTTTTTTGTAATACTAGATGTATTAAATTACTGCCGCACCGACTCTACTGTTTAGATATTTCTGGAATGAAAAGAGAAATCTATGTAAACGGAGTTCCTGCGGGCTGCGATGTACTTTTGAGTGATGTTTTAAGCTCCACTAATCCATATAATACGTTTGGAATGTCGCGATCTATGTCGTTACAAACGAGAAATTGTTGCCGAACAGTGATTAGTAAAATCCAATCTGGGTCTTGTTTTTCGTAGACCAAAGGACGAAACTTACTCGAATTATAGAGAAGAGTCGTCGAAGTTGTAAAAATGTCAACTGGGACTTGTTCATCGGTTCTTCATAGCGTATTTAACGTACGCTTCAAAGACGGAGGCCGAGTTATGTACAAATGTAGCAAATACGAAAGATACAATGCTATTGAGAAAAAAAAGGAAAGTAGTGTGCGAAGTACCGATTCCAGACGTTCCCCACCTGAGCTGTACATACCATGTGTGTAATCGAATAAAGCATCGATTTCAGTAATTGAATTATTTATATACGTTAGAAAGCTTGAGTTCCTAATGCGTTTAGTGTGCCAGAAGCATGGGTGATGGTAAGATCACTGCGGTGAAATTTTGTGGAATTTTTATTTAATTTTTTTTTACTTATAAGACGATTGAATGAAAAAAGAAATAGAAGTTGGAATAATTTCGTGAACAGGTGTGGCTAAGAACGGTGCTTACAAGTACGATGACGGTACAAAATATATCGGTGACTGGAACGGCAGGGGACTGAAACACGGAGCTGGGTCTTTGGCTTTGCCCGATGGAACGCGTTACGATGGAGCTTTTCAAAACGGCTTATGCTCCGGTCTCGGAGTTATTATCTTTCCCGACGGTGCCAAGTGAGCTCACGGTTTAATTTGCAATACCCCCGTTTCCAAAGGAACTTTAGTCGCGTAAACAAACCGACAAGACTCATTCGCTGCTTATAAACGTAGAAAAGAATACATCGACTCTTTCAGTGAAAAAAGGAATTTTACGCTTTCGATAAAAAAAAAAAATCATAGTTTGTTGACATTTTTTTAAACCAATTTATTGATAATTTTTCGGCATTATTATTATGCGAATTCAATGTTATTCGTGTCTAGCGTATTATTGATATTTTTTCACAATTTTATCCCCTGGCTCGATAAAATAATACATTTTTCTACTTGATCAAAGGGTTTGTACTGTATTCGCTTTTTTTTTTATGATATCTCATACAGATACGAGGGAGAGTTCATGCAGGGATGGTTTCACGGTCACGGTGTATTCTGGCGTTCGGACGGAATGAAGTTCGAGGGCGAATTCCGAGGCGGCCGAGTCTGGGGTCTCGGTTAGTTGACCGTTTACCCTCTCCGAACGATTTATGTATAGCTGAAAGAAGAGACAAGTAAACATGAACAAAAAAATTAATAATAATTGTCATCAAGGTCTGGTCACGTATTCCGATGGATCTCACGGTTTTCCGCGAAACGAGGGATTCTTCCAGGACTGCAGACTGGTGCGGCGTCGTCGATGTCCCGACATAGTGCAAAAGGCGCAAAAAATATCTATGATGGCTCGAACACAATGCATTTAAGTGAATTTCATGAAAAATAATGGAACAAAAAAAAAACACAAGAAAATAAACAGATTAATACATTTCGAGATGTAGATGATACGAGTTACGAAGGCAAGACATAAGTGTGTATATAGACGGTAAACGACCTAGATAATTCGGCGCTATTCCGTTGTAACCGACGAGAGAATAATAAAGAAAAACATAAACGAGAGATTCACTCTAGTCTGAAACGTATCGATATCTTTCGTTCGCGACGTGAATTTGGGCATTGGAAATCTCAGTTTGTATCGGGAGCCCACGATGACCGAAGAGGTCGAATCGATAAACTCGGGAGAGCTCGCGAGATGGAGACAGCTCTCGTTTTCTTGTGCTGCTCTAATTTACCCGTCAGCCCGTGTATCCGGAGCCCATTGGAGTGTAGTAGGTCACTCGCTGCGGCCCCGGGTTGGACGTGTGATGCAACTGCTGGCTCATGCAATCCGGATACAAACCGAGATTTTCTGGACCGCAATATGGCCGACCTGTTCGTTTTGCAGGGGGTGATTGGTCGACAAGGCAAACTCACGGGACGCCGAGAAACCGTCGCATTTTAAGATATATACTTCTTGATGTTTGATTTTTGATTTTAATCGCATGAGAGAAAATACTTTTTTTTTTTAACGAAGGATCCCTCTGTTGTTCACCATTATCGGCATCAAATGGTATCGATAACGACGCGAGAACGCTTATTTTCGAAGGTAATGTACAATGGAATTTTTTTTTTCTAATACTATGAGATCTTACTGCGCGCGACTTGACCGCTTCGGGCGCGGATAAACGGTGGAAAATAACGATTTTTATTCTTCGAGATGAGCAATCGATGGGTGGACGAAATCTGTTCGATTGTGTTGCAGTGGACGGCGATGCGGTTGTAGAAATCAAAGGGTTATCGAGATGAAAGCCGGTCGATTATCGTGGGAATGTTAATTGGGCGTCTCTCAATAGCAGAAACGATTATTCAGCCATTTTGGTTTTTGCATATAATACCCCTTATTCTCAGCTTGGATTTGGGCATTGAAAATCTTACTTTGTATCCGGCTGGTATAACGGCGACGGAAGTAAACGTAACTTGTTACCGGCGGTAAGGGAATTTTCTTCGACCGAAACACTCGTCCGTAGTTTCGAGCGTCATCTCGCGTATAAACTGCACGTTCGTTGGTAAAGTTGGAAGTATTTAGTGGTCAGAACGAAAACGGTGGATAAATCGATTAAGGTAAACCTTATTTAAAGAAGAAGAAGAAGCTACACGGAAGCCGGAAATGAAATGACAAATTCTTCGGAGAACACGCAATGCGAGCCGGCTGAAGGCCGTTTTGTTATATCCGGAACTAAGTTTATGAAACGTATCGTAAGATTTTTTTTTTTAGAAATCGTCCGAAACAGATGAAAAGTATGATTCGCTGCGTTTTGACTTTACTCAGATTCAGTGAAATTGACGGGAATCAAGAAATATTTCTTACAAATGGATTCACACATTACACTGTAAACAAATTTATTTCGAAAAGCAATGAACGGTGTTAGAAGCATTTGTGCACAAACGGTTTTTGAAATTTCAAACACATGTTTGTAACTTTTAGGCAAAAGATTTGTAATTTTAATATCTAGTGTTCTTATTTAACAAAAAAGTACATTAATGTTCAATTAACGTAAGTAATTTAAGTAAATTTCAATGTCCAGTAAATTAAATTTACAATTTATTTTTACAGTCTATAGATGAGAGGTGAAGACGTACTTCCGTATTGACGCCGAGTTCTTTGCTCCTCATGTTATCCGGATAGGCGCAGTGATTTTCTGGCCCGAAATATGGCCGCTCGGCGCGCTTTGTTCCGCTTCCACGTGATTGGCTGCAGCGGGGGACTAAGGACAGGCCCTACCGCACGAATTCAACTTTAAACACAATTTTCGTCTCGCACAAAACTCACCGGACCTAATTAAATAATCGATCCCGTTGAATGACGAAATTTTGCATCGACCAGAAAGATTATTAGCTTTTAAGGCGTACATAAAAAACGAAAAAAAAATTGATTAAAGATTTTTTAGTCGCGGAACGCACGCCGCATCATGGCGGATACATTTATTTGAAATGTCCAGTCTCCCTCGGTCTCCCGTAGTCATTTTATATCAACGTGTGATATTTATTTTTCTTCACCGTTGTTCGTCGCCGGAAAACTTAGCGTAATTGAGAGGCGAAGAAATCGACGGATTTACCGAATCGACGAGGCTCCGGCTGTTCGAACGAATGGTACGAGCGAATGGTGGAAGAAAAACAATAACCGGCGCGTCCCTAATTCGCAGGTTATGTTTCGACGAATGTTTATATGAATAATTGTAACATTGCAGAACAATGGAATCGCGGACCGAATTTAAAATAAAATCTCCACCTGCGGATGCAATTTCTGCGGTAGAGTTTGGTCCGAATTCAACCCAATTTTTGCTCGTTTCGTCATGGGACAGTACGGTACGATTGTACGATATTCACGCGAATTCCATGAGACTGAAGTACAACCACGATTTGCCGGTCCTCGACGTGGCTTTTCAGGTAACATTTTTTTTTTAATTTTCGCGAATTTTCACATACGTAAAAAAATATTCTATTAAATTAATTCAATTAATTTAATCATTTTTATGTATCATTATTATTATTATTATTATTTTTCACAAAGGATGCAGTTCACGCTTACAGCGGAGGTTTGGGCACGACGCTGAAGATGTACGATATTAACACAAATACAGGTAAAACTTTGCTCGTGGCGCACCAGGTTGTGGATCTGCGATAGATTTATCGGAAAATTAATTATTTTCGCATTCGCAGAATCTATAATGGGCAGTCACGACAAAGCGATTAGAAAAATCGAGTACTGCGCGGCGGTGAACGCTATACTGACGGGTGGTTGGGATGCGGCTGTGAAACTCTGGGATCCGAGAACACCCACTTGCGTAGGAAGCTATCTCCAGCCGGACGTCGTGCTCGCGCTGTCCGTTTGCGGGGACAAGTTTGTCGTTGGGACTGCAAAGAGAAAAGTCTGCATCTGGGATCTGAGGAACATGGCTGGAATGTTCCAGCGACGGGAGAGTAGTCTCAAGTATCAGACAAGGTGCATCAAGGGTTTTCCAAACGAGCAGGTGAGTCGAGTTTCTGACAAAACACTGATAACTGCCTGCGCATGCCATTATTTTGTAAAAAATGTAAAAAGAATTTTTTATTCTGTTATTTGTTTTTTCAATTTGATTTAATTTTTTCATGTCCTATAAATTTGATAAAAGCATTGCAATAATTATTTTACGATTAAGTAAAATGGCTGGATGTCCTGAGGAAAAAGTGGATGATGGTCGTTATTTCGAAATCAAGTTTTAAAAAAACGTCACGCATGCTACTATTTTCCATAAAACATTTTTTTAACAAACCTTTTTTTATTTTTTACTTTCAATCTTTATTTTATTTTATTGTTTCATGTCCTATAAATATCGAATCATTGCAATAATCTTTTTATAATCAAGTGAAATGTCAGAGTGTCCTCATGAAAAAATGCCTTATGGTCAATTTCTCAATTTCAAAATACGCATGTAAATATGCGTATTTCGAAATTGAATAAAAAACCGGATTCGTGTACAAGAAATTAATTGACTGATATTTTTATTTGTCCAAACAGGGTTACGTATTGAGTAGTATCGAAGGTCGCGTAGCAGTGGAGTATCTCGATACGACGCCGGAAGCGCAAAAGAAAAAGTACGCCTTCAAGTGTCACAGAATAAAGGAGAACAACGTCGAGCACATTTATCCGGTGAACGCGATAAGTTTTCACTCGACTTACAACACATTCGCGACCGGTGGTTCCGACGGTTACGTCAACATATGGGACGGTTTCAACAAGAAGCGTCTCTGTCAATTTCACCGTTACAACGCCGGTGTAGCCGCTTTGAGTTTCAGTCACGACGGCTCGGTTCTCGCGATAGGCGTGTCTTACCTCGATCCCGCCGAGATTCCGCCGGGTGGCCACGAGGAGCGTGAAATTTATATAAGATACGTCAACGATCAGGAAACGAAACCAAAGTAGTGCATTTTTTTCATATTTATTCTGCAACACGAGCATGGACTCTTTGAGTACGAAGCAATTACGACGTGACAAATTTCGCTTCTGGCGAACGAAGATTCGCCGACACGGAACGATACCGATTCGTCTACCACGATCGGCGCCCCGGGAAAGAAGTCGACGCTCATTTCTCATTCAAAACTCGACTACGATTTTCACTAAGTCTAAAATTGGGAAAAAAATCAAAGAGACGGAAGATACCAATTTTGTTGTGAGGGACTAGGAATTCCAATTGGATTTTAACTCATCTCCACTTGCGGAAAAAAAACTACAGTTTTACACCTTCATATACACCGCATTAGAAGAGAAAGATCGTTGATCGTGCGATCGCCGCAATTTGTACATACTCTGTATGGAATGACTCATGCACGACTGGAGACACGCTGTCGTCATGAAATAAACAATATTCTTACAAAATAATTAATGTTCATTTATTTATTTTTTTTCGCGTGATATATAATTGTGTGCAGCAAATAGTACGCTTTTGTATCTAAACTTGCAGGCCACGACGACAAAAAACACTAGTCTGACGTCTCGACATCGTTCAATTTTTAATATTCTGTACATAAATTGCGAGGCTAAATCTCTCAAGGCAAATCTCTATCGCATTTCCAACAGGCTCTATATTCTTTTTTTTCTTCTCAACAATAATTAATTTACAATTTAATCAAGAGCATCGTTAAGTGCGCTCTGTTCGAAGTATTTATAGTACATATATACATTGGCAAACTGTGCTCGATCGAATCTGCAACCGATCGTGAAAATTAAAATTAAAACGAAAGCACGGATAATCTTCCGTATCGTTTGCGCCATCGACGATTGTTATTCCCAAATCTGATAATAAAAATGGCGAAACCGCACGTGGAGCGTGACGATAGATCAACTACGTCGCGTAAAATTATCATAGACACGACGGGAAAGAATTATTGTCATTGTTAGGAATATTCTGAACGTATTTAACCAACGTTTGAAGCCTTAAGACGATCTCTGCGAGTTAATGAACGAACTGGTGTTTTCGGAAGATCGTCCGCGATCAACTCAGAATCTTTCGAAGTGCAACGAGTATAACATCGTAAGTGGCGAAACTTATGCCTACCGACACAGGACCTTTCACCCAGTTCATGCTGAGGCCTTTGAAAAACGCCATTATGCCTTCCTCTCTGTAAAGGAAACAAAAATATATCCATGTAGTCTTCGTCAACTTTGGTTTCTGTTGGGTCTCGTATGTATGCAATATTTCATACATACAAAACATTCATTGTATGCAATATTGCATACATATAAAACATTCATTGTATGCAATATTGCATACACAAAAACATGCATTGTATGCATTGTATGCAATATTGCATACATGTTAAACATGCATTGTATGCAATATTGCATACATGTAAAACATGCATTGTATGCAATATTGCATGCAATCAAAAAAAAAATGTCTTTGAAAAAAAAAAATCAACAAAAATGTTTCGTATCGATGCGATTTGGTAACTTTGCATCGAAGCGTTTACTCCGAACTTACGTGTATATCTTGACAGTGGTCGTGTATATCGTATGGTAGTGGGCACCTTTTATAGCCGAAGTTTGCATTCTTCTACGAACAATGTCGAGGGGATAACTGCTCGTCTGTCCGACGACACCGGCTAAAGCTCCGCAAATTAGAGCCGACATCGCTGATAGACCTGGACTGTTCACCGTGTACGCTGTGAATGTACAAAAGATCTTATATGTATTTTCGGAAGTTGATTGCTTTTCCCAATCTAAAAAAGCCAGATGCCATAAATTCTATAAATTCTGTATTTTATTCTAAGTCGACCTAAAGGCTTCCCTCCCAGGTCTTCATAACTATTCCGCTATTATACTATTCTCGTACTGTTCTTTAGGTCTTGGTGAGTTGTGCACAATACTATCAGCATGAGCAAAAAATAACTCAGTTTTCGATGAGAAATATGTTACTTCTGGTCGAGGAAACGCATTTTTCGACCGGAAGTGACATCATACCGAAAGCGACGTATTTTCGATATGACGTCACTTCCGGTCGAAATATAAGATTTCCGGGGGCAATATATTTTGTTGTTGCACCGCTGTCGGTACTCCGGGGGCAATATATATAATTTCGTTGCAAAATATATATAATTACACTGATTTTATTCGTCCTTCGGTCTGTAAATGTATTGAAAAACTCACTGCCCAACAAATTCTTCAGCATGTCGTACGTGAAGAAGCTGAAGCCAGCGTAAGGAATAACTCCGAGTATCGTTGCGGTGAAGCCTCGGTAGAACGTCAGGATTCCTTCCTGCCGGTAAATCCTCACGAACACTTGACGCAGACTCTTGTACTCCGCTTTTTGCGTAACCGCCATTCTTGCCCTCGCAAGATCCAGCGGATAGGTCAAGCTCTGAGAAGTCACACCAGCCAATGAACCAGCTAGAAATCTCTTCGCTTTGTTCCTGTCATGTGGATAAAACAATAGATCAACAGTTGATTCATTGCCCACTTCTGCGTAAAAAGAACAAAAAAAAATTACTTTTGGTGTTTTTCGTTTTTAGTCATTACTGTCAAACGTTTGCGAAAATATAAACAACACTAACGGCGAGTGGAATGACGGATTTCGCTTAAATAGAAGTTTTATATTGTTTGTAGAAAAAATAAATTTCTCCATCTGCGTATTTCATTTGCATGAAAACTTTGGATCGTATGTATTTAAAAGACTAACATTTTTTTCTGGAAAGCCTTTATAAATACGGAAAAAGATATGGCTTCTTGGCCAGTGACTTTGAGTAGCGTATTTGCTCGTCCGTATTTACTTCGCTTATCACAATTTTCAGTTTCTTTATCCAAAACAACTCGATATTCTCGGTTAGAGTAATTGTAGAGGTGCGTTAAGAAGGGAGTATCGTTGGGGTAGCCGGCCCTCTCATACGTTTGCAAAAAATTAAAAATGTCAAAATCTCATAAAATTTAAACGAACAGATCAATTTTCGGCAAATTAAATACCAAACATTATACAATGCTAGTCCATTTCCATGTCAAATTTCAGCTTGATATCTCCATGTTTACTGGAAGGAGACTGTTTTTCAAAAAATTTCAAAAATCTCAGATTTTTATAAAATCTGACCGGTTCAATAGATTTTCACCAAATTCAATACCAAAGGTCTTTGATAAAAACATTGGATTTGTGTGCAGTTTTTGAACGATAAGTCCTCGAACGTGAGAGCTACAACAGAGCATTTTTAAAAGCTTCCAGATCGCGTAATATCTCCAATCGGGCCTCAATTTTCTTTAAAATTGCACTGAACGAAGCGACGTGACTGCTCTACTAGTGCATTAGCACTAGTAGAGAGCATTAGCTCTCTTACGTCTCGGGTCCGTTGACTTTGAGTATCCTCTTCCACTGTTCGTGTGCGGTAAATTGTATGGCTGCGTAAGGCACGATCCTGACCATGGTCGCGCTGTTACCTCTCCAAAGGCTCATCAGTCCGTCTTTCGTGTACGATTGAACAATAAATTCTATCGCCGCTCTCGCCGTGTACGGTTGCCTCGATATCTGAAAATTTATTTTCGTACGATCGAGCGGGGCTATCGTCGTCTTCGCCAGGGCACCCGCTGCGGCTCCTGCTATCAGACTCGTCCATACTCTCTGTGTGTTTGAAATGTCCTGATTAACTTTGGTTTCCTGAGCTATCTAAAATTTAAAATAAGAAATTTTAATTAAAAAAAAAAATTGGATTCACGTTAGTTTAGGTAATTTTTTAGGAAATTGCTATCCACACCACCCGTCCCGTGTACGGTTGTAAACCGTCGTACGGTAAAACTGCGTCTGCAGATTCCCCAGGGAAAGACAATTTTCTTTCTCCTCGGCGGGTCCCAAAACGGCATTCAGTAGAGTTTTTTTTTTACCGTCGGCCGTATTTCACATCACCTTAAGGACCTGCTGGACGTTCCTGTTTTACCGACCGAACGAGGCGATTTCGTAGAATCGACTTTACATGATTAATATGCTACAGACATGGTTAAAATTTTAGAGGAATGTAATACTAGTCACAAATGCTTCAGCTTCCACTTCAATGGCAGTTGAAAACATCCAAGAAATTAAGAAAATTGAATATCAAAGATTGTCGCGAAAACCAATATGGCCGCTAAAAATTTCAACAGCATATATTTTGTAAATTCCTCGAATATTCCAAAAATCGTCACAGGCTACATGAAAAGTATTACATAAAAGAAATCCATGTAAGGTGTATTCCACGTTTACTATTCACTTGTGACAAGTGATCGAAGCCGATAAAAAGCGCATTCATGCTTTTTCGCAAACTTTGATATTGGATTTTTTAAATTCCTTGTAGATTGTTAATGAAAATTCAACTGAACGCCGAAGCGTTTGGGTCAATATTATAATTCTGCACGATTTGAAGCCCATCCGTAGCATATTAATAATTCTTAATTGAAACTAAGAAATCGTCCAGTTCCGTCGGTAAAAGAAAAACAAGTTAGGAGTTAAAAATGGGTCCAGCATCCCCTTAACAGTTTATTTACCGATCAAATCGTACGGTATCGATTGCATATAACCGTACATAAGACGGTATGAAGAGACTCGGAATATTGTTTATTTTGGAGCGATTGGCTCCATTCGGGAAAGCTTTCCATGCTAAGCTCACCGTAGGTTCTGCACCTTTTTCGGGAACGGCCGAAACTGATAAGGCCACGGGTACGAGCTGTTTAGTTGAGCCCGGCATAACGGTAACTTGAATCCTCTCGAGAACGGCTTGGCTGCCTTTCACAGGACCGGCTGTAGCGTGCCCGCTCATGTCCTTTCGAATATCGTCGATCTATCTTCTACGATTCCTGGATCGAACTCCGCATACCCTTGAAGTATCTTCCGATGGAATGACCTCGGTTCCCTCGAGCGTCTTGTGCTTCCTTCGTTCAATCTGGTGCTGAAACAATCGAGAGATATTTCATTCGGTAACTTTAAAAAAAGTTTTATTTTTTTTGCTTCCTCATCGAGGAAGCTTTGTTTTGGTGAATTTTTTTTTCGAAATTTTAATGATAACGTTTTCAGAATGTTCCAAAACGTCGAAAAATCACATCTAGAAAGAATGTCTGGATGCGGATGTGTGTGTGTGTGTGTAAAGTATAAGAAAAGTATAAGAAAAATATAAGAAAAATATAATTTCAATGTTCAACTTTTTTTTATTGAATATGAAAGTTGCACGGTAATCGATAGGCGATGATGAAACGGCATAAGACACGTAGACTTCGTACCTCGAGACAATCTACGTGCGGCACGATCTTTTTAACCCGGTCAATGTAATCGCAGACTCTGACGGACTGTGTCTGCAACTCGTCATACTCATCGACTTGTACTTATACGTATATTCAATGATATTTGCAATAGTCGAATTATATATATTACCGGAAATATATAGAAGTCGTGGGAATAAAGAAGATAAAAAGTTACGATTGGGTGAAGTTAATGCCCAGGCGTTATCAGCTTATCTGGCGTTATATCTCCCGGATGTAACGCAACAATAAAATTGTGAAGTGTGTGTAGGTTTGATGAGAGCCTCGACGGTTCGATAAAAATCGAATTTTAATCTGTGTGACGAAGCGCCACAGAGAAAGAAAGTAAAAATAGACAAAGGAGTCAATATAAGCTTCGGAAAAATGATGGGCATTAAAAAAATCATTATAGATACAAAAAAGCTTCTGAAGGGATTCGAGTTGACGCGAAATCATCGAATCTCGGTATTGGCTATCGCTTCTTACATTCGAAGGTGTGTTGCGACAGAAAAAAACTTGTCGGTACTTGAAATACTAAAATTATATGCGCGTCACTGAGCTTTGAACTTCGTTTATCCTTATCTCAGAAACGAACCTAAAAATTTAACGGAATAAAAAAATGGTGGATGGTACTTGTAGATACAACGACGCAACGAAAAGGAACGCGGCTCGTATTTAGTATGAAAAATGCAGGATAACAGAAATTTCACTTAAAAAGAAAAAAAAAGAAAACAACAACAACAACAAGTTTGAGATAACAGAAGCGATAAGAGGTACGGAACAATTCCGCAAATTGATGGATTGCAACACGAAACTGAAGTGCTGAAGAAAAAAATTAAGCGTTTCAGTAATAAGAAAACATCCGAGGAGGCTAAAACATAACTTTTTGTCTCGTTCGCTTATTTATAACTTCAACTTTGCTTATGTATAACTATAACTAAAAAAAAGTTTGTACTTTTTACAACAACTCATCGTCCACAAACATCCACAATTTTTTATGTGTTAAATTTTCCGATCCCACCATCCGGCCTATCCGGTTTTACAAACAAAAGTGCAAAGTAACATTTTTAATGACGCGGCAAATTAAAGGACGGATTTGTATATTCAAACTTGATCGAACGAGTTTGTCACTTATTTAACAAAATTATTTTTACGAAATTATTTTTTACTGTATACACAGACAGAACTCGACCCGAGATCTCGGAAGCTACGTGCATACGTGGAACTATAAAAGGTATTACGAGTAACATCGAAACGCTTGTTCTTTGTGGAAGTCCGAACGAGTGACTGCGACACTTTAGTAATGAGCAACAACTATTGTGTACGGAATCGACTTTGCGAGTCTTCGACAGCTTAACGACTACACCATTGGCAAGAACAACGAGTGGATATTAAATGTTCCCTACCTGTTTAATCGATACCTATTGTTTCCCGAATTGTCAACCAATTTAATTATTTTTTTCTCTATATTTAATTCCGATTGTACGAACGGAGAGAGGTTGCTCGCTGGCTTATGGCCTTTGTCAACAACCGATCGCCACCGAGACTACTAAGTGTCTCCTGTTTACATCTACCAGCAGGAGTCACGGCGTCACGTTCGGCCGTGCACGTGCGGATTTTACGACAGTGAGAATATGCTGGCAGATTTGCATTTGTTTTTCTCACGAATGCATTCTCGAGCTATAGATAAAGTTTTAATGCATTATTCATGAAGGCCGCCACTCACAACCAGACTTACCGTGTCATATGTTTACATCCACACTGGACAAAAATAAATGTGCCTGAAAGATAGGCTAATGATTTCTTAAAGTCATCCGATGCGGAATGCTTCACGAAATTATTTGGATATCTTAACAACGCGTTCACTTTCACTGCTGTGTGGATCCATCTATATATCTACTGAAACACAAAGGGACAAGTGCGTGTCCATGAACAGACCTAACTTCTGCACTGCAAAAAATAATTATAATTTTTGTGTACTGGAATTTGAAATTTACTTACGTTATTTACATTAATTGAACACTAATGTAAATTTCTTTGTAAAACAAAAGTCCCGGATATAAAAATTACAAATCTTTTGCCTGAAACCTACAAAAATGTTCGTTACAAATAAAAAAAACTTGCTTTTAATTGCAACGCTCATCTCTACCAAATTTCGAGAACAAGCTTCCAATATAGTTCATTAATTGTCAAACTATATTTTTTTTACGAGTAAAAAAAGTTTACATCGTGTAACAAAGGATTGAAAAGAGTTCCGACGGATTTTCCGTTTACGTCGTTTTAACCATTATATCTTTTGTAGTGTCCGCACGCTTCGAGTGAAAATAATAACAACCATTGGCGCCCGTTTGCCGGAAGCCATCGTCATTCTTTGCTTAGGTTATCTCGGAGAAACAAGTCGCGTAAACAGCGTTAACGCGAAACGGGCGACAAACAAAATGTGTTCGCTGGAACGTAATTTGCCAAAGAATTGAATTGAAAGCGTCCATAGAAGGGCTGCGTAATTAATTCTGTACTGAACTTCACAATATCGTGAAGGTTCACTGAACACAGTAATGTAGCAGTAGCAGCAGCAATGCAACGGAAAATAACGGATAATATTACTAGAGTGTTACATGTACATTATATGTAACTTGCCATTATCGACTCAGCAATACAACAGTGTTATACAACCTTTTGTACCGTTGTTACATAACAATGCAATATGCAATTATTAATTTAAAAAACATATCGCTAACAACATCTTTGAATCAACATCTTTATTAGCGATGAACGAATTTACTCTACGGATATTAACATGTACATTCGAGAAAAAAACGATACTCATTCGTGTACGATCGGCGAGATACGAACCTAGGACTTCCAGACAGCGACCATATCTATTGGGCTATGGTGTATCAGATTCGATATGTAAACCTTAATAAAATGTGTTCACTGGGGGAATTACTTTGTATACACGTCACTTCGTCGGGGTTGAGAAACTCATTTGGTGACGGTAATGTTTTCGGTAAAAATGCTATACATTTAGCACTCACATTTGTATCCGCACAGCACTATAAACGTCCTTTCGATATTCTATCGTGATACCCACTAATTATGCGACGACTGGCGTCATACTACAACCTGATGCCTTGTACAGTATAGTATCGTGCATGTGAGTTTGTACGCATCAATTTCAAAGTATTGGGAGCTCAATGTCCAACCGTCCGAGACGACCTTGAACTTCGGTCCGCTCCTATACGCTGTTCACACGACAACAACTCTCGGATTCTCGAGAGTTATATTTATCTCCGAAAATATAATGTATTTCGCTTACGACGTTGCACCTCGCGTAAGCTCTAGTTTGGATCGGTAAAGCGAGATTCGTGAATAAACTTACTCTGGCGCCACATATCACCGTATTGTTCGACCGAGAATATTATTTATAGCCTCGCAGCCTAAACCGTGTAGTGTAAACAACATTTTAACTTATTTTATTTTATAAAAAAAGTGTTTTTTTTTTTTTCATTGGTAAATGAAAAAACGTATAAAAGAATCTCATCAGTTATCTGTATCTCCGAAAATAGAATGTATTTCGCTTACGACGTTGCACCTCGCGTAAGCTCTAGTTTATATCGGTAAAGCGAGATTCGTGAATAAACTTACTCTGGCGCCGCATTGCACCGTATTATTCGACCGACAATGTTATTTATAGCCTCGTAGCCTAAACCTTGACATGTAAACAACGTTTTAACTTGTTTTTTTTGTTTTTTTTTTAAGTGCATTTTTTAAAAATCTTTATGGGTAAGTGAAATAAAATCGTGTAAAAAAATCTCATCAGTTGGATCATTCGTCACGGTATTGTGATGGTGCAAAAAAACCGGCAAAAAGGTCGAAAAACGACATTGAAAAAAAAATCAATGGATCTCCATCTACGATTTGTCACATTCGAACCTGAGGATTGTTTTACAGCCTCCTTTCCAATTGATCTATATATACGAGGTCACTGAACCGTTGGCTGACTGATCTATACTGTGACTTGTCCCTCGATCCCACTCGGTACTCGACTTCTCTGCGACACTACCGTCTATGGTGAGATCGTACGAAGAAGATCGATGAGATTCGATTCGAAAATCTAAACGACGAATATGCGTTTCCGAGCGGGACGAACGAGCGTGCGAGGAGAGAAAAACACACCTACCGTCGGTCTTATCTTATCTCTTATTATCAGTTACCTTACCGATCGTATTTGAGACCTCCTTTGGTTAGGCACATTCGACGCTGATACTACACTCCGAGATCGTTCGACAGATACTGACAACGATGATCGCGAAGTAATGTACATAAGTAGGCCAAGTTTACATATCAGCAGAGATCATGTACCTATATGTCTTAAATGTTTTCATAAATATTAATGTATTTAAAACGATTCGTATAATGTTCGCATTTTTAGGCACGAACGAGCGCATAAAAAAGTTGCCACTCATAATTCTCTCTTTTTTTTTACCGTTGCAAGTGTTTTTAGTGTTTTTTTTTTTTTTTTTTCCCGATCGGCTTATGCACGCGTTCCAGCTTCAAAGAGCATGACACAGCAAATAAACCCCACCCGTGAATGGAGTGATTCCGCTGTGTACTTGCGCTATTCGCTGATTAAAGTGGATTAGACACAATAAATAATTTGCGTAGGAAAAGTTTGAGATCTTTTCGAACCTCTGGACTCTGAGCCTCCGCTAGAGATCCGCGCCGATAGGACAACCGTTCGTGTAAACAATCCGACGTGTAGTGTAAACGAGCCAATGAATGGACACTTTCCATAAGAGCACGTGCATAAAAAGCGTCTATACATTGGCTTTTTCGTCTGCTTAACTGTCCATTCATTGGCCGGTTTACCCTGTGTCTAAACTTTGAATCGCGATCAGCAAATTTTTCGTTATCCTCAATTGCGTTCGGAAATAGCGTAGCATATGGGCAAAGCTCGCGCAAGCTTTCTGCTAAGCCCCAATTTGAATTTAGCTCAGGTTTTTTGTGTCTTCTATTTTGAGAGCAAAACATGCACAGTCATTGTCGAAACCACGCCTCGAATATCGCCGCGATAGCCCGAGTATTGCGCCAGAGTTATCGTCGTTACTTTACAATCGTCGAATACGGACAGCTGTAAATAAGAAGAAAAAAAAATTGTTCTCCTAACTTATATATCGGAGAACATTGTATCGACGTTATATTTCTTGTGTTGCGTATCTCTTTTATCTCTTATGTTTCGTGTCTCTCAACCGATTCGTTGCTATCGTGAAAATAAAAAAAGAATACAGTTCCGACAAAGATTTCTCAGCGCGAATGGATAGACAAAACAAGTTCTCACCTCCGGACTCTGACCCTGATCTCGTTCAAGGCAAGTCTCGACATCCAGGAACCTGACCCGCACGTCGTTTTCGTCGCATAGAGCTCGACGATCCTTCACCCCTTTTACGACACATTCATAATCACGTTTATTACGAGTCGAGCGCAGATTTTTCTTTTCTTCCCGACGTTGTTCGACTTTTATGGACGAGGAGACGCGTTCGAAGGCGGTCCACGCGTTACGAAACTGAGCCTACATTATCGTGTTGTTGTTACTCGCCGTTGATATCCCACTCGTCACCGAGTCTCGCACGATTCGACGATTTATTTCGGCCGAAGTGACGAATTCAACGACCACCGACGGCCACTATTCGTCCAAGGCGACGAGCTTCTCACGAGTTTTCGGAAAAAATGTACGCGACAGCGCGTCTCCACTCGTCGAATAACCGAACGAGACTGTTGGCTATTAGTAGTGCTGGAATCGAGGGTTCGACGTCATCAGCTGACTGTCGTGCTCAACGGTATGCGAAAGACGACGGGCACGACGACAACGAGCCTCTACGAAACTACATCGAAATCGCACCGAGGGAGTGAAGAGTGTTGTTTATGCATGAACGAGAAAAGCATTCGCACCACATTTGTCCTTAAGGGCATGTGACACACAGTCGGTCGGTAACACCGACCGTCTGTTTCCCTATTTCCTTCGCGACTATTAATATTTTGGACAAAAGCAAATTAGGTTTTCGTAGACTACATATAGATACATGAAAACCTAATTTCCATTTGTCTGAAATATTAATGGGCGCGGAGAAAACAGGTAAACCGTTTTTTACCGACTTAGCCTATATCACATATCCTTGAGGGGAAGTGAAATATCGCGGTCGGTAATGAAAACTGTAATGAACTTTTCTCGAGGGTGTTAATTTTGTTGAGGAAAATGCAAATTCAGCAACTTTGAATAAAGTTCATTCGAAAATTGCAACTATCTCTCCCTCACGCACCGCTGCTTCACTTCCCCTTAAGAACAATGAAAACGGTAAAAATATCGAGGAACCTAAAACAACGTTTTTCACAAAAAATGTGGTTACCTTGGCAATTTTGTTTTTTTAAGGACACTTTGTGTTTACGTTCTGTATTAAATGTATCGCAAGCTTAGGCTATGTTTCATTTTATTTTTTAATCGAGCGCGGTATGAGTTGAAAGTTTCTCACGTGTAGTTATCATTATCTGGAACACACTCGTTTCTGCCACAACTACTACCCTACTCCACATTTCCGCGTTACTGTGCAATATCCCTTATCGACGAGCGTTATCGCAAGTCGATGACAGGCGCAATTGATAGCTCGTTAGATTCAGGAACACACGCGATTCGCCTCGTATAGAGCGGCTTTCGCTGCGGTTGCATTATTTTCATTTTCTCGCGAGTTCCGAGTGCGCTCGAGGGAATCAAGAGCGAAGGGAGTAGACGAAGGTGGTGGGAGTTCCAGAGCTTCGCGCAGGTTAGGTTGGGACACGCCACATTGACACGTACTTACCTCTGACGTTCCGATATCGCGCTCGCTGATCTGACACATCGCGGAGGAGTTGTTTTCTTTTTTGAGGGTTAAAAAAAAACCGCAACAGTTATGGTAATTGTCAATTATTCTTGCAATACGAACTGTCCTAATAGTCGTATCGAGTGACAACAAAATTGCGCCAAACAATGCTCCGTGAGCCCGACTGAAAAAATAACAAAATCCACACGTTTAACTCTGCGCGTTGTTTGTGTCGTTGAATTTCGTTGTACCTTTACTTTTTCATTTTTTATTTTTGTGTGGAAGTTTTTTTTAAACTTGGAACTGCTTCAGTAATTTTGTTCTTTAGTCTTATAACGTGGTAAAATATCCGGACAAACTATGCTCTGTGAGCCGGACTGAAAAGATAACAAAAACCACCCGTTAACTATGTTCGTTGTTTATTTAGTTGAATTTTGATGTACCTTCTTTTGATTCTTTTTGTGTCAAATTTTTTTTTTAGAACTTTCAATAGTTTTATTTTAAAGAAAACAATAATGATTTTATGAGATTGATATTAAAAATGCTACAAAAGCTGCAACAGGTTTACTTTAATCGTTTATTTCATCGAGTTGTAGCATAACTTTTTTCTCAATTACTTTGTTTACAATGCGGCTGACAAAAATATTTGTTTCCAGGCTCGTTACTTCCGCGAAGAGGACATCGATGGTAAGAAAAAAATTCCCATCTTATTTTTAATCTATGCGGGATTACATAGATTGTACTAATTTTTGCATTTTCTGTTTGCAGAATTCCGCGAGTGCTTCTACTTGTTCGCTCGCAGCGGACAGATCAAGACTCTGGACGAGCTGACGATAATAATGCGTTCGCTCGGTCTCAGCCCCACCATCGCCGAGTTGAACAAATATTTGAAGGACAAGGGTAGGACGGGCCAGGATGAAAAAATTTGCTTGACAATAACGAAGTTTCGACTCAGCAGTTTGACAATTGATGAATTCGATAAACGGATTTCAGGTGGCAAGATGTCGTTCGCAGATTTTCTCGAAGTTATGCATTTGCAAACTAGAGCGGAGGATCTTCCGAAGGAGGTGATAGAGGCCTTTCGAGCTGCGGATACATCGAGAAGCGGAACTATACCAGCCAGGCAGCTTGCTCACATGCTGCTGCGCTGGGGCGAGCAACTGAGCAACAAAGAAGGTCCGTTTAATCCGCGAGAATGCCGCGATTTATTTTTTTTCGGTTCGATAAACGGTCTCTGACAAACGTTTGTTCTTTCTCATTTCAGTCGAGCAAATTTTTCGCGAGGCAAACGTCTCCCTGAACGGCCAAGTAAAGTACGAGGACTTCGTAAAGATCGCGTGCGCTCCAGTGCCCGATTACTATTGATATATTTTTAATCGATTATTTTACAAAAAAAAAAAAAAACATATTCAGCCTTGGACCACGGTCGGCTTTACCGTAAATAACAGTATTCGAAGCATAATAATTTTTATTTACACATATTTAGAATTCGAATGAGACTTACACGATGGCTGCGGGCCATTGAAATCCTGGCGAGTCTGGAAATGTCAGGGAATCTTACGTTGAAAAATGACCATATCATACACATAACCGATGTGGATGTGTAGACATTATATCGAAAAAAATGTTCTATTTTTACAAATTTGTTGTGGGGTATAAAAAAAGTCTCATCGAAAATGTACGACACGCTTCCGTCTTACATCGCTCTTTTAAATAATTTGGCCACAGAGGATGAGATCATTTTTTCTACTGGTTTTAGTGGCTACCGTGTAAAATCGAAATCGAAGGTATTTTCGTACTTGATCGCGATGAATCGTAATACAAGGAATGTTTGATGATCGGTGGTGGAATAGCGATAGTTTTAACTTGCGTGTACAAGTTAGCAAAAAATGATGACAGAAAATGTATTGTCGATCCGAATAAATGGGATATTTCGTTAATTTTTTAAGAACTCAAGTTTTACAACTATACACATTCACTAATGCTTCTGAAGGCTCGCGTGGGGAGTTTACAAGACTTCAGATAACCAAATCCTGGACAGGAACCGAAGGGGACTTAGATTAATTCGGGCCTGGGCCGGGGTCCCATAGGGAATTAATTCGATCCACCAGTCTCCCATTTACGATAATGGAGAAGAGGATCACCTCCGTAAAAATAAACCTTCCTCTCAAAATACGTCATGTGCTATTTGGAAATCTCATTTTTCAACCCGAAAGGACGTCATATTGGAAACACGTCACTTCCGATTTAGGAATATTATTTTTTGACCGGAGGTGACGTATTTCCGGTGTGACGTCACCCACGGTCAAAAAATGAGATTTCCGAGAAGAGAATTACGTATTTCCGGTTCAAAAATGAGTTCTTTTCGACTCGACTAAAAAGGCCTAAGTATTGTGCACAGCTCACAGAGACGCATTGAATTGAATTCAAATAGTGCAATAGTAGTTATTAGAGTTTGGAGCACCTTTCGATGGACATTCTGGATTCTTCAAAACTGGGACAAACAATTTTCCATAGTATATACAACATAAAATATATACAAAATATTTAGTCGTACACGATTAAAGGGGCGATATGTTGTATCCGTTCGTATACGTTCAGTGATACGCCAAGATTCGTTTTTAAACCGAATCGAATACTGTCTCCGTGTCGAAAACAATAAAACAGTCTCATCACTTTTATTATGAATCAAATCGATAATACAGACACGGTGCAGTATCTGGCTCGTGTTATCGATTATCGATTCAAACGATTGTGTTTAATTCTTCGCAAGAGATCCGCGCCAAGAGCCGTAACATACCGAATCGACCAGACCGAATCTTGCGGTGTTAAAATTCAATCGTGAAACGAAGAACAAAACTTGTACAAAAATCGGCCTCGGATCTAGCGATTCGACAGGGTAATTTTTTGCTATGTTACGACTATCTCTTTCAGTCGCTCACACGGACGATGATCGATTGTTCCGCGTACAAAATCGTCGAATAATAATCAAAGATAGCAACTTAAGACTTTCAGATGTAGGAAGCTCGTCTTCCAGTCTTCGTCGGGATTGGATGGGGCATGGATCATGTACGTCTCCTCGACCCCTACGTACTTGGTACGAACAGTGATCTTATTGTATTTGATTAATTCGACTGGTGGGTACAGGAAGCAAAACTTAACTGGTAATTCCAAATTTTTTATCACAATTATCTATTTATGATTTAGCAGCTCAAGGTTTCAAAATCTTTTTCCTTCCAGTAAAAAATGACTACACGTCCGGAATATCCGAAAAGTCTCGAAAAGACTTTCTTAGTCTACGTCGTTCTTCGGCGGATGAATCTCTTCGAGAATCCGACCACAAAGTCAACTCCTCGCTGAGGGAGGGCTATCCCGCAAGTTTGGAAATCCCTCGTGGCGATAAGCACGATGTCGATGAAAGAATCGAGAAGCCGGGGCTGCAAAACCTTAGCACTGGCGAGGCGCAAGAAAATGATACATACCAAACAGGAGTTGTGAAGAGAACGAAGCGATGTCTCTTGACGATGATGGCGCTCGGAGGTCTAGCCAGTATGGCGGCTGACTGGTAAGTGACGGTATTGATTGATGGATAACTGATTGATAGATTACTGATTGATGGATCACTGATTGATGGATTACTGATTGATGGATTACCGATTGATGGATTACTGATTGATGGATTACTGATTAATGGATTATTGATTGACGGATCATTGATTGACGGATCATTGATTGACGGATCATTGATTGACGGATCATTGATTGACGGATTATTGATTGACGGATTATTGATTGACGGATTACTGATTGATGGATTACTGATTGATGGATTACTGATTGATGGATTATTGATTGACGGATTATTGATTAACGGATTATTGATCGATGTATTATTGATTGACGCATTATCGATTGATCTCGGTACAGAAATCGTGTACTTGCACTCTCTTGAAGTTAAAATTTCTTTATCAGTTCTGCATTCGTTGTTGATGAGCAAAGTACAATAGGAGTGAAGAGTATAGGGAAGAACATGTCCAGAAGTGAACGCTACTCATTGCACAATATTATTACCACTAGTCACCGTTATTTGTGTACTCGTACCGCAATATTATTATACTTACTTACGAGACGTGCATGTAGGTTGCTTCCTCCGGAACCAACGTGGGCGCCTCCGCCAACTACTACTACGACAACTGCACCACCTCCCCCACCTCCGCCACCTCCGCCACCTCCGCCACCTCCGCCACCTCCGCCACCAACTACTACCACAACAACCACCACAACAACGGCACCTCCGCCACCAACTACTACCACAACAACCACCACAACAACTGCACCACCCACTACTACCACAACAACCACCACAACAACTGCGCCACCGACTACTACCACAACAACCACCACGACAACTACACCTCCGCCAACCACAACACCGACTACTACCACAACAACCCCCACAACCACAACAACACCGACAACTACCACAACAACCCCCACAACCACAACAACACCGACCACTACCACAACAACTGAACCACCAACTACTACTACAACGGAAGAGCCAACAACCACAACCATGAAACCAGCAATCGATTCTACGACCCTACTTCCAGATGTACCAACAACGATACGGACACCCTACAAACTCGCGGGGGTGAACACCAGCATCGCGCCTGAGGATCTGCAGATGAAATTTCAGGAGCCAGCAAGTGGTCAGTGTGTTAGACAAAAGTTATGGAGAGGCGAAATACCGCGGTTTTTATTCATGAAATGCGATGCATTTCTTTTTTTTCTTGTTCCAAAGGTGCCGACGAAATTCGGCCCAGAAAAATTATACAGGTTGTGGGATTGATATGCGCATTGTGTACGAATCCGTTTTTATTGGGGGACTGAGTTAGCAACCTTGAAAAAGAAGAATTACCGTTTTTGTTACCGACCGATCAGAAGAGTCTTTCACTTCACACCTAGATACTGCACCCTTATATAAAGACGTTAAAACATCTTGCCACTTTTAATGAAGCAATATGTCTATGTTAACTTTATTCATTGGATTTTCGTTTGTGCAGAATACGACAGGATCAAGTTGAAGATTATCAGGGATGAATGGATCAACGCTACAGGCGGAGGTACGATAAAAAAAATGTTGAATGTGGATAATTTTATTTATCACCCTATACCATTGAAACTTCGTTTAGACTCTTAACGGAAAGTACATGGAACATCGTGTTAAATTTTGCAGCAACGGAGATGGGTTTGGTCGTGGTCGATGGAGTGCCCGAATACAACATATCAACCGCAATCTTCGTTACAAAAACCGAAAAAAAGACTGCATTCAATGATATTGAAGTCCTCGAGTTTGTGCATCCGTTGACGGAAGAAAAAATCGTAGTACCGTTGCACGGCGGCGATGAGTACGTCAATCCGGAGACTGGCGAAGTTTTCATTATCTTCGTCGACAACGCCGGAAGAACTTTTCTAATCTTCAAGGGTCATTCAATCGCTGAAAAACATCCGGATGGAAATAGTGGCGAAGATACTTGGAAAATCATCGTCAATGAGACCACGAATATCGAACGCGTTACCAAATGGGGTTCGATAGTTGTCGGGGGAGTTCCCATATACAATATATCGGAAGGAACTTTTGTTAACAAACCTGAGAAAAAAACAAGCTCAAACGGAACCGAGGTGCTCGAATTCGTGCATCCTTTTACAAATGAGACAGTCCAAGTGCCACTCAACGGAGGCGACGAGTTTGTCAAACGCCAAACTCGAGAAGTTTACATCATTTTCGTGGATAATAAAAACAGAACTATTCTGATTTTCAAAGGTATCGATCATTCGATTACTGGGAAATATCCGGATGGAAACAGTGGCGAAGATACTTGGAAAATCATCGTCAATGAGACCACGAATATCGAACGCGTTACCAAATGGGGCTCGATAGTTGTCGGGGGAATTCCCAAATACAATATATCGGAAGGAACTATTGTCGAAAAACCTGAGAAAAAAAGAAGCTTAAACGGCACCGAGGTGCTCGAATTCGTGCATCCTTTCACAAATGAGACAGTCCAAGTGCCACTTAACGGAGGCGACGAGTTTGTAAAACGCCAAACTCGAGAAGTGTACATCATCTTCGTGGATAATCAAAACAGAACTATTCTGATTTTCAAAGGTATCGATCATTCGATTACTGGGAAATATCCGGATGGAAACAGTGGCGAAGATACTTGGAATATCATCGTGAATGAGACCACGAATATCGAACGCGTTACCAAATGGGGTTCGATAGTTGTCGGGGGAGTTCCTAAATATAATATATCAGAAGGAACAATTGTCGAAAAACCTGAGAAAAAAATAAGCTTAAACGGCACCGAGGTGCTCGAATTCGTGCATCCTTTTACGAATGAGACAGTCCAAGTGCCACTTAACGGAGGCTATGAGTTTGTCAATCCCAAAACTCGAAAAGTTTTCATAATCTTCGTTGATATTTACGGAAGAACTCTTCTAATCTTCAAGGGTATCGATCGTTCGATCACTGAAAAATATCCAGATGATAATAATGGCGAATATACTTGGAATATCATTGTGAATGAGCCCACGAATATCTTGACCAAATGGGGCTCGATAGTTATCAGGGGGGTCCCCGAATATAATATATCGGAAGCAACGTTTGTCAGAGAAACTGAACAGAAAACAGACTCGAACGGAACCGAGGTACTCGAATTCGTGCATCCATTTACAAACGAGACAGTCCAAGTGCCGCTCAACAGAGGCGACGAGTTAGTCAGACTCAAAACTCTAGAAGTTTTCAAAATCTTCGTCGATATTTACGGAAGAACTCTTCTAATCTTCAAGGGTATCGTTCATTCGATCACTGGAAAATATCCAGATGAAAATGACGGCGAAGATGGTTGGAACATTATCGTGAATGGAACCACGAATATCGTACGCGTGACCAAATGGGGCTCATTAGTTGTCGGCGGAGTTCCCGAATATAATATATCGGAAGCAACGATTGTTAACGAAACTGCGGGAAAAACAGACTCGAACGGAACCGAGGTACTCGAATTCGTGCATCCATTCACAAACGAGATAGTGGAAGTGCCACTGAACGGAGGCGACGAGTTTGTCAAACGCAAAACTCGAGAAGTTTACATCATCTTCGTGGATAATCAAAACAGAAGTATTCTGATTTTCAAGGGTATAGATCATTCTCTTCCATCGCCAGGAAAGATAACGAAGAACACTGATTCGGAGGGAAACGTTTATGAAAATTCGACGACCAAGGTGAAAATTGTCAAAGATGAGTGGGGCTCGTTAGTTGTCGGCGGGGTTCCTGAATACGACATAGATAGCGCGGCAATAGTCACAGAGACCAAGCAAACGATAGTCAATGGAATTCCAGTCCTTGAATTCGCGCATCCGGTTACACATGATAAAATCAGGGTGCCTCTGAAAGGTGGAGACGAGTACGTAAATCAAACCACGAAAGAAATTTTCATAATCTTCGTTGATATTCGAGGAAAAACTCTTTTGATTCTCAAGCACGAGCAGCCAATGGAAATTATCGTCGATTCGAAAGAGAATTTGGATGCGAAAAAGAAGATCACAAGCGAGTCCAAGTGGGGCTCGATAGTTGTAAAAGGAGTTCCCGAATATAATATATCGAGTGCCCTGATAATTACGAAAACGAATAAAAAGATCGGCTTCGATGGAACTACGGTTCTCGAGTTCGTGCATCCGATTACGCAAGAGATAGTCCAAGTGCCACTCAACGGTGCCGACGAGTACGTTATTCCAAAGACGAAACATATTTTCATAATCTTCGTCGATGTTCACAAACGAACTCTTCTGATACTCAAGGACATGCCCGAAGAAAATACCAATGAAATTGAAGATAAGATCGACGAGTGTTGGGGCACGATGGTGGTCGGAGGAAATCCTAAATACGACATAGCGAATGCGACGATCGTCGATAAAACGAGGCAAAAAATGAAGAATGGAGTTTCAGTTATCGAATTCACGCATCCGATCACTCTTCAAGTAATCAATGTGCCTTACGAGGGAGGCGACGAGTACATCGACCCGATGACTAAACGCATTTTCATAATCTTCGTCGACATTCTAGACCGAACTATTCTAATTTTGAGGCCATCGGATTCCTCCGTCGATTCGGACGAGGATCCGAACGCAAAGGAAGAATATTTACCACGGACGAATCAGGGATCGATAGTCGTGAGTGGTGTTCCCAGCTACGATTTAGCGAGCGCTATGGTCGTCAAGAAAACTAAGCAAAGAATGAAGAATGGACGTTTGGTCGTCGATTTCAAGCATCCGATTACCGGCGAAGTAATCCATGTGGCATCGAAGAACGGTGACGAGTACGTTGACCCGAAGACGAAGCAAGTTTTCATAATCTTCGTCGATATTCTAGGTCGAACCATTCTCATTTTGAAGCGACGGAACTCATCGATAGACTCGCAACAGACGGACGAGAGTAACGTTGATTCCGACGAGAGATTTAATAACTTCGCAAGACCGAACAGATACAAAAAGTTACCCGATAAGAAGAAATGGGGCACGATTGTCGTGAGGGGCGTGCCCAAGTACTACATGTCGAAGGCGAAAATTGTAATAGATGTTAAGAAAAAAATAGGACGCAATGGAATTTTTGTCTTGGAGTTTAAGCATCCGATAACTGGGCAGAGGATCGAGGTGCCTGCGGACGGCGGGGACGAGTACGTTAATGGACAGACGCGAGAAGTCTTCGTCATCTGCGTTGATCGTCAAGGTCGAACTCTTCTGGTTTTCAAGGGCTTCGACATGAGTAAAAACAACGCGGAAAACTATAGTGAAAACAGCGCCGAATTTGACGAAGATCCGGATCTATATTCCAATGTCAATGCAAATGTCGTTAGTCCAGACTCGATTCCCTTCGAAGACTACGAAAATAACAATTAATTAATTTGCAATTGATAGACGGAATGTAAAAATAGATACAGTTAGCAAAAAAATAAAAATGATCTCGAACGGCCTCAACATTGGTTGAACTTTTATTTCTGCCTCTTAAAACAGTCATTATGTTATTAACAGTAAACGCGAAATTTCGTTAACAATCCTTCAAAGATGTATTTACAGCGTTTCGCGAAAAATTGCGGTTTTAATGTCTGACCGTATTGACTGAATGAGAAATCAAAACGTTAAATACCGATCAAAGAAAAAAAAGTCGAAGTGAAGAAAAACTTACGTACCGAAAAAAATGTTTACCATGTACACAGGAGAGTGGATAGAAGAACGTGTGTGATACATCTCGAATGCATTGGGAATTCATCTCTAATGTACCCAGCCACAGAAACGGATGAATTAAGGAACACACGGATAGTCTGAAATCTAAAAAGAAATAACAACATCAGAGGCTCCGGTGTTTCTCTTTTCGCTATTATAATTGACAGCGCTTCCTTCTCCGGCTTCTCTTTTTAGCTTAATGGAGCATGTCCTCGTTAGCCTTTGTTTGTTACTTCGGTAGCGGGCGGCGAGCCGGAAAGTATAACTGCTGTGCTGATTGCCGTTGTGAAGAAGAAAATGCAGAGCAGCGCACGATCACTAACGAGAGCAACTTGCTTCCACTCGAGTTCGGTCTGTTCACGACTGTCCTGATCCATAAGTCGCCTCTCGTTTCGATCGATCGTCGTGTGAACCCTTCCGAGAATTCGAGTCCAGTGGAGCTCCAGGCTTCCTTCCCTTCCGAGATCTGAAGATTAAATGGATCTTTTATGCAAATAATAAATAATTAATAATAAATTGATTCTATAGCAAGGAATAGCTTAGCCTTAGCTTATTCGTTAATCATAAACGCGCGGATATTACATCCGTCGATAACGAGATGACAAATTGCATTTACCGAGTAAATAAATAACAAATACTAAAAAACAATACTTGCAGATTGCTTCCCAATCTTTTACCATTATTTACAAAGACCCATCTCCCAGAAAGATCATGGAGCGATTTTTACTTCCTCGCGGAGGAAGCTTTGTGAACGATGATAAAAGATGAGGAAGCAATGTTAAAATTACAGTTGTATTTTTTTTTTTTATTTCGATAACGAATTAACCTCGGTAGTTAAATATTTTCGTATGTTAAATTTAGTTTCTAATTACAACGTAATTAGCACCGAAGTATCGCGTCAGTGAAACCTGAAGGCGGTGTTTTCCGTGTAAAAGCATAACGATGCCCTTTCGGTTTTAGTTTATATAACTATATTTAACGGTATTGTATCGGTAAACTTTACCTAAACTCGGACTGCTGTTGTTACTGCCGTGCCGTCGAGGCACGTATTTCGGCGACCCGTGCTGTTGCTGCTGCTGGGATGAAAGCTCCGTCGAGCAATGCAGAGGGCAATTGTTTCGCCGTCGCGAAGAATCGGACGACGTGTCCTGATAGCCGTTCGTATTCGATTCTTTGGGCATCTGATCCAATAAATTTCATTGATTACATGTGGGTGGAAAGAAAGCTCAATGAATAAATAAATAACTAGAGGAATGTACGAAGCTTCAGTTGAATCGTACGAATTCAACTTTTTTACGTACTTCTTGGAAATTGAGAAAAACGAGCTTTGCCAATTTCTCGAGAACCAAAGATTTCACTATAGTGGGCACTCGCGTGCCTCGGACCCCGCGGTGATGAAGATTAAGGGTGACGACCGCCAGACCCGATGCGAACGATACCAGACAGATGCTGACACCGTAATAGAGACCTTCAATTTATAAGAAAGAAAATACCCTGAAAATTTCAATTTTTCACAATGCTTTCTCGTTATTTTAAGCGTTTCTTCTTCGAAAAAGAAGAAGCGCTTAAGGTAGTCCTCGCGAATAGTGTTCACTTCGCATGAGTTTCAGAGACATGAGAACGAATTGCAAAGATCTTTAATATGCTTGATTTTTTCAGATTTTTATACCATCCAGAAGTCTTTGCAATTCCCTCTCATGTCTCTGAAACTTATGGGAAATGAACACTATTCGCGAGGACTACCTTGAAGGAGGAGATTTTTTCGTCGAATTTTACCTTGTTAGGGTAAAGTATACGAGCAAACAAAAAAAACGTATCTTCGATTTGTTTTATAACGAGAAATATTCCATTAATAATAGCCTTCACAAAGCTAAAAAAAAATAAATGTTAATTAAGCTTATTAAAATCTTGCAGTGTGAGCAAAAATATCTCATGTTTTTATTCGCAAAGATGCACAGTTATAATACGCAGTGTTCGAAAGGGGAAAAAAGCTGTGACGTGCATCTTACTGTAAGAACAACATATAACTCACTGATAAGCGGCGTTTTTTCGGTGGGTGGCAGTGTTTCCCGGATCGTCATAAGAAAAACCGTCATCGATAGGAGTGCCGAAATTCCAAGTGTGACCTTTTCCCCGGATTCCGATGGTACGTAAAACACCAGGAGAGCTGTTTAAACATTGAAAGAAAACTTTTATCTCGAGACGAAGACCCGCGAAGCGTCTGGAGTTCATCCGCCTCATTGGAATATCGGACGGCGCTTTCGCGAATTCTCAGAGCACAAGCGCACGGCTCAGGAAAGAAGAAATCGAATTTACGCCCTTAAAAAAATCCCCCCATATACATTTTCATAATTTCTAAAAAAAAATCGAATCACATAGCAGAATTTCTTTCTATTCGCATCGATTTTCTTATAAAACCGTTGACGTTAATTTTCAACGAGAATTAAATTGTCTTCTTGTTCTTTGCCGTATTATATATACGTATACAGCCGGCGATGTTTACGAAGTAAGCGATTGGAGTGGAAGTGTGAAGCCGAACGAGATTCAAGTAATCTCGTTATATAGTCGTAGTTCGAGCGATAGCGACGACATTTCTCCAGGCGTTTTCTTCTTCCTTTCATCCTCCGTCGTTCAGCGCTTTCTTCGTCTCTTCCGTCTCTACGACTACATCCTCTGAGCCCTCATCGCGAATGCCGAATGGCTCCTCTAACGAGGTCCGAATTACCACGAGAATTAATAGTTTTGCGGGGCCTCTGCAGTTTGTGTAATGAAATTCAAAGCCCGAGACCGTGGAACAGTTACCTTCCGTACTTTCCGAAACGAGTTTATCACCTTCAGTTTTACCCACTGACTTTGCTACATGGCCTTTTTTCTATTCAACACAATTGACCGAATGTAGAAACGAGATAACTGGGAATGAACGGTGAACAAAAAAAGGGATATTTATCGCGAGGTAAATCTCTCTTCCAAGCGAATAAAAAAAAAAATGGTTCCGAGTGCACACGTGAGTGTAGTTGTCATATTGGCCTCGCCTCGCTTCGTCTGAGTGCAGGATTTATTTCGAGCAAATTATATATAAAACTATTACATCGCTGCAGTATTCCGTCCAGCCAAATACAAACTGTAACAGTTACGTTATTTTTAGCTTCCATAAAAACACAACGAATTTTCTGTAATAAATGGTCGTCATTGTGAGAGTCGTTTTGAGTAGCATAAATTGAACATTTCTGAATTTTCAAAAATTTTCAATTTACGGACCACCCTAAGCGATACTGTATGGTTGTGATGCATCGTATAACGATACATTATCGTGCTCGAAGGTCACGGGCACTTTATTCAAAAAGTGACGTTCTTTAAATTTACATCTTATTATTATTTTCTTAAATTTATTTAAGTTATGATTTTCTTTTTACTTAATGTTTTTGTCAATAAATGTTATTCTTATTCCTTTAGTTACATGCAAATTTTTCATCACTGTTGCAAAGTGTTTTGCCGGTACGAAGTTGTTGCAGTACTGCATGCTATATGCGCAATGCTGGAAGCGAGCTGGCACAAACGATGTGTGCTGTGAGCTTTCGTCCGTGTACCCTCGTGTGGACAGTAACGAGGTGGAAGAAAAATTGCCACGCGAAATTGCAGTATGTAAATCGACCATTTTACGGTACGAAAAATCAAACCGGGCATTATCGCGAGGTGAATTGGAACGATCTTTCAAACGAATGTGTTGATATGAATTGCTCGTACCCGTCAAATTCAGCGAATGAAGCTAAACCAGACGTGTGTTATATATCAAAATGTTTCCAAGCTGCGAGAATAATTTTTTTTTTAAATAAAAATTCGAAGCTGCAGTGTATTAAATTACAGTATTTGATTTAATAGCTCACCGATCCCGTTGATGAGGAGACACGGCAATATTAGATTGAAGACATAAAACATAGGTCTTCTTCGCAGACGAATTTCGTAGGTAATGTCCGGATACGGTTCCGGGCAGCAAGAATAATACTCGACGTTTCTCTGAGCCGTAAAGTTGAGCAGATCGAACTCTCCGTTGGCTTGATAGTTGCTGATGTCACCTTGTTCGCTTTGACTTTCGAGCTCCAGCTGAAAATTCAAAGCAAAGTTTAGATATAAGGTGCAATTGAGGGAGAGAAATATAAAGGGTGCGGGGGGGAAATATTTGTGACAAAAGAAAACTGGAGGAAGAGTAGAAAAACAATCAGTCTGCCTGTCGTATTAAGATGATTAATTGAGCTATCGAGTCCCGGAGTCTTTTGTTCCTTGTCTGGCAGCCGAGAGAGGTCCCGCGGAAATTGATGAACGGAGAACTAATCCAGTGCAGCGAATGGAACCAACCTTCCATACCCCTTTTCCGTTCGATTACTAACACGTTTGCCGTTTCGTTGAATACGACGAAAGCAGAAACCACCATTCACCCTTTTTTTTTTCTTAATATAGACAGTTTCGATCGGTTGTCAACGGCCCTCGTTATTATCTAGAATCTTTGCGAAGGGCATTAAATATTTTTTTTTGACAGCCCAGACTTTGTGTGCAAGATCTCTTGAAGGCAACTAATGGTTACGATCATTTAACATTTTTTTTTTAATTCTTACAATACAATTGGTGTAATATTGACAATATGTATAAATAATTTAGATCCATAGTGAGTTTAGATGTACATAACACAGCGATCGGAAGCTAATAATTGACCTTATTTTCTAGTATCGGTTTAGAGACGTTATACCAAAGATACCTCACTTCCGGTCCGGAAATGTCATTCTTGTACCGACAGTGACGATATACAGATAATACGTCACCTCCGGTTTGAGAATCCCATTTTTCAAGCAGCGATCTCGAAATACGCCACTTTCGAAAAATGAGATTTTCAAACCGGAAGTGACGTTTTTCACGTATGCCCTCACTTCCGATCGAAAAATGAGACTTCAAATCGGAAGTGGCACATTTCCGGTTCGATCTCACTTTCGGTCGAAAAATGCATCACCGCTTTTTCCGTTTTATCTGAATTTCGCTGTACTATCTGAGTATGAGGCTATAAACCTTCGATTAATACGGGGTGTTCGGACAAGTTGGGTGCCTCGGATAACGCGAAGTCTCGGTTAATCGATTGCCGGATAAACGAGCTTCTACTGTACATGATGCCTCGATACTATACGGAGAAAAAAAAATTTGTTGGTACAACAAGATTTCGTTGTACCAACTTGTTGACAACTCATTTTGTTTCAACAACTTGTTGAAAACTCATTTTGTTAGAGAAGCTAAACAATTTTTCTCCGTGTAGATCACCGTGAAAGAAAGTAAGCTAAGATATTAGCAACTTAAAAAAAAAAAGAAAAAATCTGCGTATAGATTTATGTATCGGAAATATGAGGGACATCGGAAACTGGGATTGAAAGTGGATATCCGAGTATATACGTGGACGCGGAGATAACTATGCAGGAAAAATGGGAAAAATGCATGTGTCCATACGTTGCCGTGAGAACGGGGGAAGCTTTTTTCGAGGAATGGAGAAGATAGCGCGTTAGTTGAACGAGTAGAAACGAGGGTGTATTGAGTTCCTCTCGTGCATTCAGGATTAAGCCGTTCGATCTACAAGCTCGCGCCTCTTTTTCCGCCAAGTTCTCGCGCTCCCCGCGAGACTCCATTGGATTTTTCGATTTTCCGCTTTGCATCCGATACGAAGTTCTCTCCGTTTCCCGCAACTGGCTTTCGCGCTTTACAACGGTGAGTCCTTTGCCGCCCCCATGCTGGCCCTCGTTCGCTCGTTCCACCACCAACACGTACAATAATTAGATCAACGTCGGTGCGGGACTCTTTTGATTCGCGCCCACCGCACTGTGACGAAATTTTGCCGATAATTCAATTACGATCTGTACAACGATTATTTGTCACGGCCACACACACAGCGCAATCGATTATCCCACGCTGCAGATCAAAACGTTACGATAGATAGGACAGAGCTGTGACCGGCTTGAATGTACGGATTTTAATTAGAACCGCAATCGAGAACGAAGCCATATGACGGTGATCATGAATGACTTTGACGATGGCGTCGTGAGAATAGCGGTGACACAATACTATTGGAGCATATAATTAATTTTTAGCTCGACCGAATACACAAACGGCGATGAAAAAGCGCGTGAAAATAAAAGAATCACTAATTAAATTTCGCGCCACTGGTGTGTTAAATTTCGATGTTACGAATTTTCTGGAAATTCGGAAAATTCTATTGCCACGCACTGCCAGCAATGCGCCGGAGGTATTTTCTCGCGGATGAAGAGGACGACAAGTTTTCAGTCTTCGTTATGAAAGGTGTCGACGTGGAATGGCATTACGCGCCGCGCTGTTCTCCATGCTTTTCTCCGTAACTTATAACTTAAATAACTTTGACGACGCAGGAAATTCGCAGGTTATATCAATGAGATTTTCCATGCACATAGTTTCAGGAGTTTGCGGCATCGAAGTTTCATATAACTTTGTAAATTGTATAATGTCTGCACGTCGATTACTGTCCCGGTAATTTTTTTCAACGGTTCAGTACATGATTCGTAATCTGGGTTTTAGAGAACAGTTTGTTCTTATAAAATTTGTTATTTTTCGTGAGAAATGTTATCTGTCTTTCCGTCTTCGTAGATGATAAATTTTTCCACACAGGAGAAATTTATGTTGCACGTTGATTTATAATTTTTTAATCTCATTCGCAAAACACCCTCTACGAGAGATCTCGTTAACCAATTTTTTGCTTCTCTGTTGAGAAAGCTTTCCAAATGCCGTCAAAAGATCGAGGAAGCAATGCGCAAATTAAATTTCCATTAGTTTACAATTTATAAACTTAGTAATGCAATATATAATATATAATATATAATATATAATATATAATATATAATATATAATATATAATATATAATATATAATATATAATATATAATATATAATATATAATATATAATATATAATATATAATATATAATATATAATATATAATATATAATATATAATATATAATATATAATATATAATATATAATATATAATATATAATATATAATATATAATATATAATATATAATATATAATATATAATATATAATATATAATATATAATATATAATATATAATATATAATATATAATATATAATATATAATATATAATATATAATATATAATATATAATATATAATATATAATATATAATATATAATATATAATATTAAATTATAAAACGACTGAGAATCCCTTTGGCGTGGTTTAAGTCTTGGGGTTTTTTTTGGCCTCACTGTCTGCTACAACATGTTGTATTATCTCTCTATCTATGTTCTTCCTTTCCTATTCACATGCGGTTTTCTGCAAGGACTCTCAAGGGTTGTGAAATTATACAGCTGATACGCGCTATTCTCGTTCCAATCTACATCACGTTCTAATCTCTACGTTCCTTCCCCGGCAGGGCACTCGAGTTCCCTGAAATTGAGACACGCTGTGCGAGTCTGAAGATTAAACCGCAAGAATCTACCGTAGTCGTAGCGGACAGTGGGGTCCGGTGGGCCAGCTTTTTTTTTAACTGGGATGTGCTGTTTCTGCTAAGGAGTATTTGCAATTTAGTCGCGATCGACGTAATGGCCAAAACCACGTGAACATATTTAAAACGTTACTTTAGATAAAAACAATGAGTTTACCAAGGCACTAGTTATCTCAATGAAGACCTAAGAGTAGCATACTGTTCGCTACCAGTCGGGAACAGTGCCGTATAATAATTGAATAGGTAAACGGATAATGATTGAAAATTAATTAAATAAAAATTTTAAGATATTTTAAAAATTAAAGAAATGTATTTTTTCATTGTGTAAATTCTCACCTGATATCCGTCGTAAGTCCACGAGGCCCACTTCAACGCGCATCTCTGCTCGTCAAAGGGAAAAAATTCAACGTCGATGTTGCAGCTGCTCCGAAAAATTCCGTGGCTCAGCCAGACCACCTCGCCAGTGTGGCTCACTATCACATTTGTGTTTATTACAGCCGAGCTGTACTGCGGATCCGCACTGGTCAAAGAAAACTAATTTTAAATTCGCACCTCATGTAAGTACTGAGCTTTTTTTTAATCTCCAAATTAAACTTTTTCTCAGAAGAAACTCAGATGAAAATTATAAACACCAGCCTAAGTTAAAATTTGTAACAAAGATTAAAGGACTCGAAACTCAGATAGATCCGCACCAATCTTTGTAAATTTGTATACTACAATTAATCATTAATAAAGACGAATAATTGTCAGAAGAAAGTAATGAGTTTGAACTACCCTTTATAGCCGGCGAATAAAAAAAATATCTGCAGGTCTCGAAAAAAGCTGCTGCAAAAAAGAAAAATCATGTAGCTCTAAACACCTACAGACAGCTGCTTGGACTGTGGCATTGCGTGATCTGGGAACTCATCATGAAACTAATTAACGAGCGGCGTAATAATGCGACTGGCTCGAGGACGCATTACAGAACAAGACAAACAGGTATCGAATCTTCTCCTCCCCGAACAGCTAACACGCCAAATACTTAGATGAAGTAATTCCCGAGGCTGTTTATACCTCTAATCGAGTTTCCGCGTGGTAGATTTGTTTCGAACGAGTAATCAAAATGTTTACCCACTTGTTGTAGAGTATCGTGTCCGGACGCCAAACCCGATTGTACGGTACTCGTATAACACGAATCCCCGCGTAATCCGATATGTTCCACTTGAGATGATGATCCGTCCAGATCTGGGTGACCCAGCAATTCGTAGTCAAGATTTGGTTTTTTTCATCCTGCAATATTATCAGAAATATAAAAGTGGAAGAAACTTATGATAATAATTTTATATCGTTCGATCTTCATGATAGTGAAGTAAAAGAGCATGCAATTGTAGAGATAAAGATATACTAAATGGACGAAAAGATGAAATCGTAGAATCGAGAAAAAAACAGAATGCTCGTAATATAAGACTGCACGAAAGAAAAATACATTTGAGACTACTTTGTAGAAATCTACGAGATTATTTTATTCAAACGAACTTTAATAACAACGATTGAATGAAAAAAATGGGCCTTCAGCCGGGCGATGGAGCCTGTCATACATATTCGCGGGAGTGTTATGCGTTGCACATACAATCGTATATCTCGAATCTATACGCAAGGAAGAGAATAGACGTAGATATGATAATTGAATCCCGGGAATCGAGGAAACTAGTCGCAGATCGATTCAAACCGGGAAGGGTTTGTATCGACCAGGAAGATCTCGTTAGTTGCATGACTGCTGATTCGCTCGTTCTATTATGACCACTCCATCGTCCTTATAGCAATGTAAGTTTACAAGATTTTTTTGTTTTTTTTTGCACTGTTATGCCCGAACCAATCTCATGGGAAGCTATATAATGTCGCCGAAAACCTAATAGAGACCTTGCAACTGGATAGGATGGATTCGTTGAAAGAAACCAAAAAATGTTATGGGACGTTACGGGATGTTACGGGACAGGATGTATTCGTTGAAAGGAACCAAAAATGTTCTGTTGAAAATGTTTTGCCTACGGATGAAAGACGACACGAACAAAATATTTTTACGCTGCACTTTTGGCGCAATGTGTACAGTTTTCAACAACAAAATTATGGGGATAGAGTTTGCTAATTAAAGCTCGAATTTCAAACAACTCCGCCGACCCGCGAATAACGGAGGAGTGTCCGTTAACAGGATTTAAGTTTGATTAAATAATTTCTCGTCGTTAGGAATTACCACGTCGATGATGTGATGCAACGAGAGTCCAAACACAACTACCAGGGGTTGCGACGAATTTTTAGCCGGCCGAACACCCGCGTCGTAACCATCTAGTAGATGCTTTGTCAATCTGTACTCGTGCTCGTCACAACAACCTGAAAAACACAATTCATACATTGAAATTACCAACTTTCTACAGCCTTCATAACGAAAATTTTTAGTCCCCCATCGTAGAGTCTCGCTCGTTGAAAATATACCGAAGGATTTAAATTTCGTTTTTTGCAAAGTACCAAATTTTTTTTTTAAAGATTAAAAAACTTCTCGATTCTTTCTACCTTTGAATGAAAAAGGCGCGAACCCATGATGAAGGATCGTAAGGGATCTAACTAGGAGTCACGGGGTTCAATATTGTCGAATTATCTCGCTACGTTAACCACGTAACAACGTAACATGCGAACTTTCGCGTGGAAATAATACACGGATATAACGCCAGATCGATCGATAAATAATTATAGATAACGTTCTTGACTCAGTTGCCGTATATAATGTTATAGGCTATTAGGGATTGGGCGGCTATTATATAACGACGAGGGCCGTGCGGTATTAGCTTCGAAGTTCGAACCACACCAATTCCATACAGGATCCTCTCCCGTTCCTCCCGCACTTGACCTATGGTAGCACACGGTTCATTGAATTTCCCCTTGGTACAAATTAATCTCTGATCGTTCGGATAGCATTGTGCGATCTTCGTGGCACTGGGGCGGGCACCGTGTGTTTCTATCGGCAAAGGTATAGAGAGGAGGATCAGCCTTGCGCAACCGGGCGTGAAAATCAACCATGCATCCGCAGACTCCAAAGTTTCACACAGTCTTGCCCGGTCGTTGAGGGCTTGACAAATACCGTGGTCGGTCAAATATCACCTTCCTTGTTGTCTCTCGCAAATTGGCGCACGAATCGGCGTTGGCATACAACCAGCATGCCTTACGAATGAGAAACACGATACTTTCTTTACTTCCTTTACCGACCCAAAAAACGACCGGCGTGTTTCAGCAGACGTTACCTCGGTCGTTTTTTGGGTCGATGAAGCAAAAGACGACCAAATCTGAACCGACAAAATAGTCGTTTTATTGGTTGTTGTGTGGTCGTCAAAACGGCACAATACGACCGGTCGTTTTATGGTCGTCAAAACGGCACAATACGACCGGTCGTTTTATTGGTTGTTTTATGATCGTCAAAACGGCACAATACGACCGGTCGTTTTGTTGGTTGTTTTGTGGTCGTCAAAACGGCACAATACGACCGGTCGTTTTGTTGGTTGTTTTGTGGTCGTCAAAACGGCACAATACGACCGGTCGTTTTATTGGTTGTTTTATGGTCGTCAAAACGGCACAATACGACCGGTCGTTTTATTGGTTGTTTTGTGGTCGTCAAAACGGCACAATACGACCGGTCGTTTTATTGGTTGTTTTGTGGTCGTCAAAACGGCACAATACGACCGGTCGTTTGTTTTGTCGTACGGTGGTCGCTTCACTTGCTAGGGACGCTGGAATCTAAAGCGGGGAGATCCAAAAAACAAATGTGAGCAGCTGTACACGCTCAGCTGACGGCCTCGCGAGAGGCGATGATAGAGCACGAGAGAATAAAAAAGTTCAGAAGACTCTACCACGAGTGTTCGCTAGCATCCGGGACTATACTCGCGGTAGCCGCAGCCATCCTCCAAGAAAGAGCCAATCTCTCGAATACGGCTGCCGGTTGCGGTAGTTTGATTCTCTTTTTTTTTTTCTTTCTTCACCGTCTGTCTTTCCACCTTTCTTTCATCGCAGAATTTCTCCGATAGAGGGAACAGCATCTAATGGTAGGGATGAAGCACGATTAAGCTCATCCGTTGGATGATGCACTAAAAGTTCCAATCAGTCTCGAACTCTCGACTCCATGTAGCTGTACATACGACCATATGTACAGCTCTACATGAACATGTATATGTATATGTATATATATATATATAACCCAATACATGTATATGTAAAGAAAATTCTATTATAAGAAAAACAATGAAGAAAGTTTTGAATTTTGGTAAAACTTTGGTAAAACGAGTACGAAAATGAAATGAAAAAAGTGTAAGTAATGTATTTATATTTGTTGGTTTTTATTTGCGTGCTTATGTTCGAACTGTTCCGCAGTTCCGGTTGGATCTTGTTGATGTGAATTTGCATCGTTTATTGCCTCTTTTATTCTATCATTTGTATCTTGCCTTAGCTCTCAAGCGACCTAGAGCTTTATGTTCAATGAATAATACTAATAATAATAATAATAATAAGAGGCACTCGGTACTGTGCACTTTGCAGACATGGATATCTGTTCCACGGCATGCAGTACAGCGGGTATTCGTAACCATACGATGGATCGAGGATTCCCTCAGGAAATCCTCGCGATATCCGTGTTTTCACACCGATCGGTTTCGTCGGTAAGAAAAACATGTTTGACCTTTTTTTTCTTTTAATTTTTCTCGAGCGAGAACTCGTTGGCGTAAATCGAAAAATCCTTCAATGCAAGTCAAGGCGACAGGTGACGTGATGCAGACGAAGCTACTCGGGGACGACCCACGAAAATATTCAAGGAAAAAGTAAAGTTATTTGAGACTGATGTTCGCTGGAATTTTGCAGTATTTCATTTTCGTTCGATACACTTGTCGATAAAGGAAGAAGAAGTCTTGATGCAATATTTTTATCCGACCGTATTCGTACTTTCAGAAGTACGAACTTCATTCAACTTAAGGTGTACGGACGGTATAGAAATTGTCGGAATAGGTCCGGAAGTTGTCTCGCACTGGCCACGAGGAAAGGATGCAGAGTCAAGTAAAATGTAATTTCCTAGAGCGTCGAAGGAGTTTGGAAATTGGCGGTGAGGGATTCGCAGAATCCTAGCAGTTCCGTTTCGAGAAGATGTCGGTAAAACGTAAGATTTTCGTATCCGACGAATGCGAACTGATTCAGCGTTTTTACAGTGCCTGTAGCTTTATCTGAGCCGTACCGTATCTCTCCATATTGGGTAATTCGGGGTGACATGACCATGGTTTTTTAAACAACGAAAGTTGAAGGTTTAACACTTTTCAAACTTTAAAATTTTTGTTTTAACCAACTCCAGAAACTTCAAACTAAGGTAATTCACCCACCCATTTTCTTGGAAAAATTTCTGATGCTTAAATTTAGGGAAATAATTTTTTTTAAATAGGTTTACTACGCGCTAATCTTTTCTTGAAAGATCCAACTATAGTGTGCAATGTTGGTTTACTATCAAAATTACAATTTAGTATATCTACAGAGCGCTACAAATATAGCTCTATAAATGTCTGGCTACCTCGAAATAGGGATTCAGCGGTCGACCCTTGCAGTTACAATCTTAAACAATTTTATGCTGAAAACTATGTGAGGAAGATAGCGTCATGGGTCTTACGGTGGAGCGAGAGAGAGCGACAGATAATGAGCTTCACTTCACCTTAAAAGATATTACGGGTGGCCATCTCAGCCGCCTGGCCATCTCACCATGATTTACCCCAATAAGAAAGACAGAATTCTTTGCTTAGTTTTTTCACAGAGACTCTTTTACGCTCGACTCTTTGCTCCTCTTCTCAACTCATCCACTGTGGGTGATCTTTATTTCTTCCCGATACGTTAAACCGATGTTACACAATAGCGGATATCATAGGATCGTCGTCGCAAACGTGAGAAAATACGTTCAAGGAGTTGCATAGGAGAAGACACAGTAACGGGATGATAATGCTAGGACAGGGTTATATGCCATATAGATAGTGAGAGTAGGATCTCGAGATCTTCAGACTCGACAGAGATGTGGATGAAAGCATGCCCCAGTCTCTCGCGAATATTGTACGAAAATCCCGCGGGAAACCCGACAGCAGTGAGCGTTACCGCGTCTGCAGCATAATATATGCGTCTGCAGATGTGTATCGATAGTAGATGGTACTTCAAAATGCATTTGATACACGCGCTGAAAATGTTATCATTCTTCGATTACTCATGGAGGAGGCTTTGTTTTCACGGGAAAACAAATTTTCATAGATTTTCGTTTCGATGTATGCGCGATGTGAAATGTTTCAAAACATTCGAGAATCACATCTGAAATTATGTTTCTATGAATGTGATGAATAAGAGTAGAACCTCGCTTAGCCAACCTTAGATTAGCCGAGCCTTTGCGTTCTCCGAAGCGCCCGACTCATCCGAACCCTCCGCGTTAACAGAGGTGTAGGCTCGGATGATACGGAAAACTCGGATCAAATGGATAAAGCAGCAATGCCCACGCGCGGAGTAGTCCGTAGAGGCAACATTGTTATTTTTTGCATTATAAAGCAAACTTGTACAAGTTTGCTTTATATTGCGAGCTACAAATACAACAGTTCCGATTTTAGAATCAATGGTTTATGTTTATATGAAGTTAATATTAATTAACGAAATTATAAATCTATTTAAAATAAAACTATTAACTAATAAAGTTAATGTTCATATGAAGAGGTGCTATTTAAAAAAATATGTAAGAGTAGTACAAGATTGAATTGAGTATGTTATCCGTATTATACACCCAGAAAAAAAATGTATTTGACGGCCACCATTCACTTGGTTTAAGTAAAATACTTATTTAATTTAAATAAATATTTATTTAAATTAAGTAAATGTTACTTAAATCAAATAAATATTGTGCTTAAACCAAATAAACGGTGGCCGTCAAATAAATGATTTATCTGGGTGTACAAGATTTCACTTAGACGTACGATCTCCCCACGTTACCTCGGAAAAACGGGGTTCTACTGTGTCCCCGAGCGTGGTTTTTATCATTTGGAATTTTTTATTCTGCTGATTCAGTTATTATGATTACATTATTAGTTTGATCCCAACGCGTCATTTGGTTACCGGCTGATCGGTTTTAGATCAAATTTGAAGAATGTTCGCAACAAATTTTATTTCGATCCTTCAAATTCAATCAGCCGGGCAAAAAGTTCATTCCTATTTTGACTTTTTTTTTCAGCAGTATACAAAGAGAATGTGCGATTAGGTCAGGCCACAGATTTAACTTCACCCGCGCCTGTCGCTCGTTTGGTTACAGTTCCTTTCATAAAGCGGACAATTGGCTAACTCAATCTGTAGTCGGGCAACCAGCCGAGCGGCGTGCACCAATATTGGTCGGTCCAATCGTCGAGGTGAATATGCAAATTGTCGAATTTGCCCGACGGCGACGTCAAAATTGCTGGAGCCTCTCGGCCGGTTGGGCCACTGCGAAAGCTGCGTTGTCGAGCGACGGCCGGAAGGACAACATTTGCAAACGTTCATCGCTTGGTCCACCTGTGCGCGCTCGCGTGTCTCGTGCTAACGTACGTCAGGTAACACGACAACAACCGCGTAGGCGAAAGTGCGGAGTTCCTACGAACCGTCACCTACGGAACCACACGTGGGTCCAAACCGAACACCATAGTACTCTCGTGTTTCGAACTCAATTAAGATCCCTCGGGCACAGCAGAGAGCGGACATCGAGAGAAAAAATAATGCAACGAAGATCACCTAAAATAAAATTCGAATATTTTTTGTGAAAAATATAAACTTTTGACAATGACCCATCAACGGGAAACTGTGCAATTTTCCAATTATCTTTATTCAATGCTGCTAATTTTGTTTGGAAAGAAGCAAATTCAATACATATGTGAAATTAATTACCTATTGAAAAAGCTGAAAATTGAAATTTTCATATGGCTTCCTCATAAACGTTCAAAATTGGAATTTTCATATCGCTTTCTCATAACATTCCATTATTCGCAAAGCTTCTTCTATGAGGATGCCTTTCCTATATTTTCTTTGGCTTGAAATGTGATTTTTCGACGTTTTGGAACATTCTGAATACGTTTTCATAAAAATCTCAAACATTTTTTTTTCATCAAAACAAAGATTCCTCTATGAGGAAGCAAAAAAAGGTTCATTATAGTTTTCGATACCGACTGCGGTATTTCTCTTCGCCTTAGAGATTTTGTTGTAAAACAAGCAGCTCCTTGTTATTTTCACGTGAAACGAATGAGTGACAAACGAGTTTGTCACTTATTTATCAAAATCATTTTCATGACATTTCGCAATCCGATTTTTAGAAATTGTCTTTTACTGTGTAGGCGATAGATAGACCCATGAAAACTTGTGGCATAATGTACGCTTTTGTGCAACTATTAATAGCTTCGGAGAAAATAGCGACGGCGATTTGTTGCCGACCGCACTGTTACATCCTTAAAGCGACGAACACAGATCGGTATCGCAGGTAATGCGAAGTTTTAATTCAGTCATAGGATCAATATTAACCTTCGCAAACGAAAAGACAACGAGTCGCAGTACACGCCACGAGAAAATCGAACAATATTTTTCAAAGAGATAAAAATTTGACCGACATAGGTGAATACGTAGTTTCGGGAATCTGGGACATGTGTGCGAGGAGCGAAAGGATTAATCGCGGATACCGAAAGTTTCGGGCTCCAGTAGTATCGAATGGGCCTTGAACCTTTTGTTTATATGTGTGTATCTAATATCGACGAGCTTTCACTAGCACCTATGAGGCCGATACCTATTCAACGATGGAAACTCGATCGAATATTTAACGGAGGAGAGAGAAGAGAGGGGGGGGGGGGGGGGGGAGAGAGAACGAGTGGACGGAAGATACCACTTCGCATCCTCGGGGATGCACAGACCGCGACAATCCTTCATTTTAGTCTCTCCCTCTCATACCTTTCACTTTTCTCTCATACTATCCTCGCTTATCACGTTTATCGTAGCCCCGAACGTCTTCACTGCCGTGATTTATGCCAGAAAGACGATAGTCCAATAATTCTTTCGCGGACATTATAAATGGATATTAGAATTCTCGCATCAATTTTCAACCGACGACAATATTTCGTTCGATACTGCTCGCTTGTTCTGTGAATTGAAAATAATTAAAGATAGACTTGAATATCACGAGACTGCGTTACGATTGCTAATAAATTTACGTCAAACGTACAGTCGGAAAAAAATGTTGAGTACATTTTTCACCGGAAATAATAAGATTTTTTTATTATTATTTATTATTTTTTTTTTACCGCGACGGACAATGTTTGTTGGTTTGTCAGATAGAAGTATCGATGTCGTATACATATATTGCGAGACCGTGTCTCACTGAATATTCAATAGATCATTCATCTGTGCCATTTACACACATTTTCTTGGCAAAAAAAAAATGGTAAACAACAGCGAAATTGTTCAGCGTTATCGATGGTACAAATATTATCACTGGACGCTCGAGCAGTTGCACGATGTACCTCTGCAGCGCCGCTAATTGATCAACTCCATCATCGATGCGGAATTTGTTTAGGATAAATCTGCACGAATAAACAGTTCGGAAAATCTGGCAAAGTGAAAACCGTACGAAGGAATACAAAGTTGAGCGAAATTGTTAAAATAACAGGAGTCTCGATTATACTAAGTACCGCGATATTAATATTGAAATAGAAATGTTATTGGCTGAAATGATCCGTTCATTGTACGATACTCCGCAAAAGCTAGCCAAAAAAAGTATCCAATCGCTCGTCGTTTAACCCTTTAACAGCCCCCGCAAATAGGAATTCCTACCCTGTCTGTATCAGCGCATCCTCGAAAATTTAATAGTCCACTTGCCATCTGAAATGTTATTTCCTGACTCAGATGCAACCACTGCAAAGTCTTGTACCTTCCATCCAGACATTATGAATATGAAGGTATTTGTGTATTCTCTTTGCCGTTCACAAATCCGATGTGAAGAAATTGGTTTTTTGCTTTTTCGCAATAACTGCAACATGTTTTTCAACATTTTTAATCTAACCACTTCACCTCTAATTCTGTGAGATCTGACAGAGAAACTCTTCCAGATTCATTGAGAAATCATCGACATCGAATTTCGTTAGCGATTTCGTCGTCGACGAAAAATTTGCAATTTTAGCAATAATTTCAGTATCAAATTGACGATACAATATTCCACCTCTCGTTTTCGTATTTCCATTTTTCCGCTGTATCGAAATTCTCCCACCGCAATGGAGAGCGTAATCCCGTTTCGCCAGATAGAAACTTCCCTACCATTAAAATGCAGTAGAAACTCGCGATTCAATCAGTGGAAACACGAGAAAGAAAATCTGATAAAACTTTCTCGTCGCGAATTTATAAGATACATGGACCTTAGGGACGATTCGACGTCGACCTCTCAGCGTTGATTGTACGTTTAAATCGTCGTGCAAGAAACGTAAGTAACGCCTTAACGTCGCGAATTACGAATTCCCCACCGAAATGGATTTCCGCGCCTTGGCGCGGAAATTTGCAAGCGGTATTACAGCAGGAACGAAGCTGTGGCGGCGTGTGCTTTCATGTGTACGGAAACTTGAGCCGTCTCGGATTGTTTGTGACACACTCACTCGTCCCCTTCACTCTCTTTCCAACTCCCCAATTCATTCTTCAATCTCACGCTGTTCTTGTTCGGTGCTTCTCGAGATGCTCCGATCCTTTCGGAAATGTTATATATAACCCGAAAGCTCTCATATTCCAACGTGTACAACTCTGGCGGCAAATGAAGCTATCGCATCAACAAACTCTAAACGGTCGTTTTACAATTTAGTCGCTTCTGTTCGACACTGACACGTATTTGTCTACACTGGAATACTTAAAAAAAGAATTCTGAATTTCCATTAAAGTGTTTACCACAAGATCATATTTTGGTTTTGAATTAAACATTGATTTAAATAGACTTTTTTCATGAAAAAAGGGAAACTGGATGAGGACGCGACTGACCCGAAAGTGACCACTTAGAGTAAAAAATCTGTTCCTAATTATCGATTAATTTTACCTCTTGTTACAACGTTAGAAAAATTGTTTCAACATCTATTCATCAAGTAATACTTTAATGTATTTTCATCTGACAAACGTGCTGGGATAATTCAATGAATTAATTTACTTATCGGTTTATTTCTTAATCAGTTATTTCTCAATAATTTTTTGAATATCAGTAATTCATTAAAAAAAATTTCGATCGAGAACTTCGATGAACGATGTTGCAAGTAAAAATGTCTCTTTTATGTAAGATCACCAAATTCCTAAGGGAACCTCGAGGGGATTTACTGAAGCGGTGGAAAGTTAAACGAAAAATGTAAATAGGGCTGCAGATAAGCTCCGAAGAATTTGCATTGTCCCACGTAATTTTTTAAAAGTTAACCATCGATTTGAAAATAGTGTTAATCTCACCGGAAACGACGAAGATGGCCAGGAGTCCATAGCGAAGAAAGCTCGGTGGGACGAAGAACGACGACATGTGGATAACCGAGGTGGGAGGCGAGACGGAGGAACACGAACGAAACGACGGCCGGCCTTCAACTAGTTGGTATTCGGCCGTTTTCAAGCACAGCTTCAATTCCACCCCTACGTGCAGTTCCAGCGCGCGCTTACCCCCTTACCAGCCCTTGACGCGGGAGTCCGTCAGCTCCAAATCCGCGCAGGCCTCTATCCCGATACATCGCGGCGGAACGACGCAACGGGATTTCAGTTTCGATGAACATCCGCTCGATCTCCTGAAAAAAAAAAAATTATATAAATGTGACGGTAAAAAATAAAAATCGATGAAATGGCAATTCACATCCGTTATGATTGTAACGAAACCAATTTTCGGAAAAATCTGAAAATTGGTGCCGACAGTTCTGTTACACCGCTCTATAACATGCAAAAAAAGAAAAAATTCAAGTACCAGTTTTCACGATCACGTCGAGTTGGCCTGGAATGCCCCAAAAGTGATTCGCAAGTTCTTCAATACAGCAATGCGCCGCCCCGTTTGATGTTGTCTTTGGTTTTGCAACATTTCGAATACTGTTCTGTCGTCTATGCGAGCGTATTTTCGGTCTTGGCCAATAAACTTCAGGTCTCGTTCAATATATGCGTGAGATTCGTTTTTATGCTTCGTTGCTCGGGCCATATTTTGCAGTGCAGGCGTGATTTAGACGGACTTCTCTCCGCGAGCGCCGTTTGTTTTTTATGGGGTGTTTATTTTACAAGGGTTTGCGTCTGTGGAAGCCTGGCCTTTTTGGGAAAGGCTGCGTTTTAGGCCAATCACGGAAACTTTCGATTCAGTTCCTTACATTGGTCCTGTTATTCGGTAGTTCCTGTCGAATGTTACATATGTTAAATACCCTGCATATAAATGATAGCGCTTGTGCTTTTAGCATCGCCTCTGTTTTGATCTCATCTGTATCTGGAGTTGGCTCTCAGGGGACTTCGTCCTAGAGCTTCATTATCGATAAATAATAATAAGGGAATCACCGTTACGAGACGACCGAGTGATTGCTTAAAATATATTAAATGGAGCGAGTAAGGGAAGCAAAGCGTATTTTCATCTCATTTGTATCTGGGGTTGGCTCTCAAGGGATCTCGTCTTAGAGCTTCATTATCAATAAATAATAATAAGTGAATCACCGTTACGAGACCACCAAGTGATTTTCGAATATATATTAAATGGAGTGAATGAGGGAAGCAATGCGACGGTATAGGATGTCCATAGTACATTTAAAAAAAGCGCCTCGAATTTAATTTCAACTCTCATTCCTATTATTCCGCGCGGAATAGTACAAGCATTTCCGTGATATTGGAAAACGAGTCTCTGTCATATAATGAGCTTGAAGCGCTTTATACGGTAATATAGCGGAAATCGCTAGCTGGCTCTCACTTGACAGATAATTAATACAAAAGATTCAACTCGCATTAGCCACGAAATAAGCGTGCGAGAGGTTTTAATCAGCGAAATTCCCGGGAGACACTATCACGATGTATAATTCGGGCGTCCGGCGAAAAACTGGACCGGAATAATCCCATATCGCATTTCGAGAGGCTTTAAAAAAGTGGAAATGGCCCGATGTCCTAGGACGACGAGAGTGAAGAACGTTAATCTACAGTAATTTATTTGCAAATGTTGGGCGCATTGCAGCTATAATTTACTTTAAGGTGTAATTCAATTAACATTAGCAAGCTTGGTATGCATTTTTGAACAGCAAACGCACCGGGGTGCAATGGAACGGTAATAACATCGTTTTAAGAGTATCTACAGAGTCTAGGATAATTTACCGAATTTCGGAAAGTGGCTTCATATTTTTTGGATTTCTTATTAATAAACCTTTGTGAAGAAAGGAAAATTGAAGAGAAGCAATGTGCAAATTTGCAGGGTATTGTATTTTACGTATTCGAAAATTAATTTCTTTAATAAGCCATTTTTTGGAAAAATGCACATTTTCAGAACACACTTACGTATGCATCGATTTTCACCATATGCGATATTGGTAGTCTCATGTAATCGCTCACCTGCCTATCGAATCCCTTCAGGCAATATAGCAATATTCAAATTATATCCAGTCATTCTTGCAGCCTCATGGCAAAAGCGGTTTACGTTAAAATTAAAAAAAATAAAAAAACTCTGAATATGATAAATTTTCATATAGCGTTCTCGGAATTTACTCTCATTTGCTACGCTCCTTCTATAACAAAGCATCTATCGTTATTTTTTCTTATATATCGCGGCAGTGTTGTGAATAAAAGAACGAAGAAAATAAACAGAACACGGAAAATTAAAAATATTCCGTGGCTGTATACCGTGCGTCGGTATTTGATGTACATTGCTGTACGAGAACTCACGAGAACTGTCCTCTTCTGGTCGATCCGTCAAGCTTCGAGTTGCTCCAAGCTCGTCGTTTCATTCTCAATTTTTCGGCGGTCCGTAAATATCGGAATTTCGATTTACGAATTTTCCCTGACAACTATTAAATTCTCCGACGTTTTTCTGACGAATTAGAAATTCCCTGACGTTTTCCTCATTTTTCTGACGACTTTGAAATTCCGACATTTTCCTGATTTTCCTGACAAATTTGAAATTCATCGACATTCCCCATGTTTTCTCTGAACAATGGCCATCGATATATTAGATTTTAACTCAGTAGACTTTGACTCTAGTTAATGCTATTACCCAGGTAGCAAAAGACATCTAGTAAAAAAAAGTGATATAAATGGGTCGCACATGTCAGTCCGCATGGCGACTACAAGCGATCCTACATCCAAAAGTTAACTTTTCGGATGGTTGGTAACTTTTGGCCGCCGTCCAGAAGGACATATGAAACCCATCGAGATTACTTCTCTTCAACAAAATTTCTTTCCGCTACCTGGGTAGATGTACCATCTACGCGATACATTCTAATTTCAATAGAGCTTATTATGCAACTTTGGCGATTAATAATTTTTCAACATTGACGATCGATAGCCATGACGGCTAGATCGCTCAACTATTTTCAAGCATTGATGAGTAACGGTAACAGTGTGCGATTGGTTAAATTTGTAAATAGCCTCCGTAGCACTTTGCGCTACCAAGCTTTGGCTAGTCTGGAATGCAATACGATCTATCATCAACTCCAGCCCCTTAGAGTTTCCTTCACAGAGCCAAGATCCCGACGATAGTCCCACCTCGACTGCGTCGCCCGTTAACCGAACGTCGGCTTGCAACTCAGGAGATTGCAATTCTGAAAATAAACGAAAAAATATCGAATCGTTATTTTGCTTTGTGTATAGGTTATATATCGTCGTGGGCGTGTAAACAAACGTAACCTGTAGGTTGCGCAACGTAGGTAAAGAAAAAGTTTCTTTTGAAATATCGTTCGAAGTATCTCGCGTATTTATTGTTCGACGTAATAAGCACAGATTAATTTCGATATTTGTTGTCTCAATTGATCTGTTGTTACTAAATGTTTACCGCTTTGCGTAGGAATGCGTGCCGGCCATTGTTGCCCTATCGGTTCTTTGGGACACAAAATAGAAGGGGAGGTCCAACGAGATTTTCTCGGCGGTCCTCGGCAACTGTCGGTAAGATGCGCGCTCGAAAGTTTCTGTAGAAGACCGAGTGAACCCCGTAGCGAGACAAGCTGCGGCAACTTCCGGTGTTCGAATTACTGTGAGTACGCTCCACGACTATTGATCTAAGATATCATCGAATATTGAAAATTTTTATTGTTCAATACATAGACTATGTGAAGTAAAAATCAATTCATGCATATCGCCGAGTAAAGAAACTTATTTTTTCAGAGCTGAGGACGTGTTTGGGTCGTTTTAGTTTCGCATTACTGCCCAGCGATTGATCGAAATATTTTGATCCACGAAGGTCATCTGTAACTTGGATAAACCGATTCACACTTATCACACTTAATTTCGCTTGAAAAAGCTTCTTTTATCGTTTTTCTAAGGTCCAATGCAAGTAATTTTCAGACGTACTCGACCAGCGTAGTGGACGCGAGCGTGAAACGTCACGGATGCGGCGCGCATGCGCGGAGAGTGTAGCACCGCGGCTTCCGCTCACGTTCTTCTTCCTTTACGGCCAGGCAAGGCGTGTTAACTGCCTGGTTAGTGTGTCTCTGATGCGCCAAAAGTGGTAAAAAAAAGCCACGAAATGGTAAGTCGTACGTTAATTCTTGCACACTAAGCGTTCGCTAAGCCCCGTTAATCATCGGTCATCGATAATGCGCTTGATTTTTTCGATAAATAAACGCGATAAAGTTTCGCACACGTTCGCCGTACCGTCGACCACGTGTGATCCATTGTCGATCGCTTGCTCTATCGTCGCTTCGCTCCGGCTGCTGCAACGACTCGATCGACTCAGCGATATTGCGCGATCGTCTTTTATCTTCGTTCGTCGACGGGCGTGCAAACAGTCTTCGGGCAACTTTGGGAAGAACTTTTTTAGCTTGCGAGAATTTCGAGCTCTGAAAGCCGCCATGTGCATGTCATCAACTTTTCGTCGACCACGCGTGAATTTCGAAGGGGCATCGAAATCTTTCGTTCTCTCGTTGTTACTTTCCTGTTCGAATCTTCGTTCGTTGCAATTTATTCGTTTTTTTTTTTTTATCTTTCGAATATTTCAAGGCACTGCGAGTTTGCACGCCGAATACTTTTCCCCGAAAAACAAATTGGAGACCGCGATCTTTCAATGTTGCGGTCGCTCGATCCTTAGATTCCGTTAAATAACTTCGTCATTTTTTTTCTTTTTTTCGTCACATTATTGTTAAAACGAACTGGAATGCGCATGTTTTTTTAGGAGGTTATTATCATATTTTCTCTGTAACAATAAGATTGTTATCATTAGATGCAGGGAAATACTGCTCTGGCTGTAGTCTAATATTTTTTATGTTTAGAGATTTTTTCTGAACGGTCGTTTTGTTCTTGCAGTCGTTATCAACAGCGCGACCTCTGGTCACAGTCTACAGTGACAAAAACGAACCGTCCGGCGATTCGATCTCCCTTCCGGCGGTGTTCAAAGCTCCGATTCGTCCCGATGTTGTGAACTTTGTTCATCAGCAAGTGTCGAAGAACAGCAGACAGCCGTACTGCGTGTCCAAGGAGGCTGGTGAGTAAAATAGATGGGATAAGGAATTTTCGTTTTTCCGTCTCGTTGCGATCTTACTTTTTCATCGAACGGATTGCTTCTCATCCGCTAAACACAAAACGCAAGACTTACAGTAAAAAATCTACCGAATTATAATTGCACGTTTTTGACGGGAGAGAATATAAATAATAAAAATATATGTATGACAAATACAAAAAATGAAATAACAAACACGTTATTGAACATTGTATTCAAAATAATAAATAACTTAATATTGAAAAAATTAAAATAATTAGGAATAGAACAATACAATGACACCATTGATAAAAATGTTATACTTTTCATTTCACTGAAGTTTTAATTGAATAGATTTTAAGTTTTTTAAATAACAAAATTTAAAAACTGAATACAAAAAAAAAGTACCAGAATAATACAATGACACCATTGATAAAAGTTTCATAAGTTCCATTTGATTGAAGATTGACTTGAAAAGGTTTGAAGTTTTTTAAACAAAAAATGTAACAACTTAATACAACAACAAAAAAATAACATAAAATAATTCTACGATCTCTCACTTGATAAAAATTGTATACTTTCCTTCCGATAACCCGGTCTTCTAATTTGTTTTGAAGAGTTTTTAAGTTTTAAAAATAAAAATTGTTAGACACCGTTCCGAACATGGGAAAAAAAGTTCTCAGATCGAAAATTTAGAAGCGCCATTCAAACCGCCCAACTGTATAACAATTAAAGAGTAGGTGGATTATCGCAGGTCACCAGACGTCGGCGGAGTCATGGGGAACGGGTCGCGCTGTGGCGCGTATTCCTCGTGTCCGCGGCGGCGGTACTCACCGTTCCGGTCAGGGTGCCTTCGGCAACATGTGCAGAGGCGGACGTATGTTCGCACCAACGAAGCCCTGGCGTCGTTGGCATCGTCGCGTCAACGTGAACCAGAAGCGTTACGCCATAGTCTCGGCGATCGCCGCTTCCGGCGTGCCTGCCCTCGTCCAGTCAAAGGGTAAGCCTCGAAATCGACATTTCTATCATCTCTCGCGTCACACGAATCGGTCAAATACAATGATGAACCGCTTTTGGTCCGTGTTTATGATCGACAGTGATTTTAATTCAAAAGCTCTGATTTTACCGATTAAACTAAACGAAATTTATACATTTACGTAAATTTTCTTGGTTCCTTTACTAATTCGTTATTTTCTCTACTATTTGGTCAGGACACATGATTCAGGAAGTACCGGAATTCCCCGTTGTAGTATCCGACAAAATCCAGGAATACAACAAGACGAAACAGGCGGTTATCTTCCTGCGTCGTATCAAGGCTTGGAATGACATCCAGAAGGTGAGAGAACAAACATTGTTACGAAATTAAAAAAAAAAAAACGGATCGGCACCGTAGAAATGTCCCCAGCCCGGTAAACACCTTTATCGGGATGGTCCAATCAGGCGCTAGAGCAATATGGTAACTAGGCGTTTCAGTCCAGCGTTTCTTCATCGCTAAGCTGTGACATGGTCTACCGCACAGTCCAATATTCGTGTCCCGATTGATCTGATCGGAAGCGATATGATTAACACGTAATAATTTAAATTCTGAATAAATTCAAGACTAACACTGAATTTTTTAATTTTCAGGTCTACAAATCGCAGCGTTTCCGTGCCGGTAAGGGTAAGATGCGTAACCGTCGTCGCATCCAGCGTCGCGGACCTCTGATCGTATACGGCCAAGACCAGGTTGGTCTCAGTTCTGAAATTAGCAGAACAAAAAAGATATTTCTCTTTCGAGCAAGTACTATGAACAGATTCGCGATTTTTCTTGCAGGGAATCCGCAAGGCTTTCCGTAACATTCCCGGTGTCGATCTGATGAACATCAACAAGCTCAACCTCCTGAAGCTCGCACCCGGTGGTCACGTCGGACGCTTCGTTATCTGGACGAAATCTGCTTTCGATCAGCTCGACGCTCTCTACGGAACTTGGCGCAAGGAGTCCAAACTCAAGGCCGGATACAATCTACCTTTCCCCAAGATGGCCAACACCGATCTCTCCAGGCTTCTCAAGTCCGACGAGATCCGCAAGGTTCTCCGAACGCCAAGGTACGAACTCTTTCGTTTACGAATTCGTCATAAAAAAATAACAATAATTTATATATTTTGTTATGATGATCTAAATGGTCCGTGTTGTTGAATTACATTGATTATACTCCAACCACTTCTGAGTGCAAAAAGAAAAATAAGTTAATGTCCCATATCGCTAATAGCGTCGAAACACACACTTAAACAAGATTTTTGGTTGTCGACAGGAGGAGAATTGTGCGTCGCGTAAAGAAACTTAACCCATTGACCAACACCAGGGCAATGCTTCGTCTTAACCCGTACGCCGCTGTTCTCAAGCGATCGGCCATTCTTACCGCTCAGAGGCGTCAATGCGAGAAGGATCTCGCTCTGGCTGCGAAGCGTGGCGTAAGTGTCTTCCTAGCCGCAATATACTAAGATTCCACTGCGAGCTAGACGAGACTGAAATGCATCTGAGCTACTGACAAAATTCTATCAAACTCGAGAACGGAGTTCTATTCGCGTACGCGATTGGTCGTCAACTAGAGAGATCGGAGTTTACGCAAAAATACGGGTGGAATTTCGGTAATAGAGAACGTTCAATCCGGTCTATCGGCACCGTAGAAATGTCCCCAGCCCAGTAATCCACTTACCGGGATGGTCCAATCAGGTGCCAGAGCAATATGGTAGCTAGGCGTTTCAGTCCAGCGAAATTTACTCAACAGACTGTGACATGGTTTACCGCACACTCATAATTAATATAACCAACTTTGAGCTCTTTCTAACGTGTATTTTTGTTTTCTACTCGCGTATACCTGAGATTTTTTATGAGTGGCCGTTTGGCAGGAAATTTATGTGAATATCGGAATTTCAGGTGACCCTCCCGAAGAGCTCGTTGGCCATGAAAGCTAAGAGGCTCCAGGAGAGGCGCACGAAGCAGATGCTCGCGGCGAAGGCAGCCAAGCCCAAGAAGATCGCAGGACCGAAGAAGGCTGCACCGGCGCCCACAAAGGCCGCCAAACCCGCGCCAGCCAAGACCGCGAAAGCTCCGACCACCGCAGCTCCCAAAACCGCACCCGTGAAAAAATGAACATAAAACACTGAACAAACGAGCGTTGTGGACCTGTGACTTTTATTCAAAAGGAAAATAAAATGAGGAAAGGCGACTCTTCGGACAGTGATTTTTCGACTAATTTTTCTTTTCTTTCCTTCGATTCGTAATACGATCGTAGATTATGGATTGATAAAAAAAAAATACCTCGTCGGCGAGCACGAGACAGTTACGGATGTTGCTTTTTTCTCATCGGAGCTCGCACGAGAATCCTGCTGCCGTGAAAAACTTCAACAGAAACTTCGCGAGCGTTCGCTTCCGATGGTATGAGAAAGTTTAGATTTCTCACGTTCCGAGGACTATCGAGCTCTTGCAATTTTATGTTCAGGACCCGATCGTTCGCTAACGCTGCGGTTCCTATCTTCAGACCTTCGATCCTCATTTCGGCCTTGAAGTATATTATTTTCGCGAGGCTTGCATTAGATTATCATTCATTTTTGTCGGAAACTTCTCGGGCTATGCGCCGTTTTATTATTTTTTCTTACTGACCACGAAGTATTGTTTCCCGTCGATCGTGTGAAAGTCGGGAACTCTGATGAACTTGAAGGTTGTTTTTATTCCTCTGGAGGTCATTCGGAGGTCCATGTCGTCGCGTCGCTGAAAGAATGTCGCGTTCTCGAGGCAGTGACGTGGGAGCTTTTCCATGACTAGCAGAAACGGTCCGCGTAAATACGTGCTCGATCTATGTCACTGGAGACTCTAAGATTACTGTCAATTTTCGGTCGATACCAGGAAAGACAAAGCCTTGTGTTTCTCAATTCGTCTGGTTCTATCGCTGGCTACATGCGAGATGTATTCCGAATACATTTGAGACACATGGCACGTTCTTCTTTTACCCTCCTTCCGATGTTCCTTAATTCACACATTTCCGTCACTCGCTGCATGCGATATACATTGCAGAGAAAAACTAAAAATACTCTCTGCAACAACTTTTCCGTCTTTAAAATGTCACTTTCAATCCGGAAGTAACGTCACGCAGAAAAATTTGAAAAATTCCATTTCAACGACACTTCCGGTTTCAAAATCTAACGTTTCTATCGGAAGTGACGTAATACTAGAAAAATGACACTTCCGGTTTTAACATGTACGTTTTTTACCGGAAATGACGTCATAGGGGATAATCTCTACAGATAGACAAGAACGAACGTTTCGTTCTTAAGCTAGATAAGCGCCGATTCGCGGCGCTTTTCTAGCTGGGTCACATCCGGTAGAAAAATCGAGATTTCAGGGTATTCAAATCAATATTTACTGAACAGTAAATATATACGTATACCCGAAACGTATCGAAAGAGTTCGAACATATTGTTCTCTGCTTGCGGTTACGAAAATAAGAATGCACCCATGAATGTGAAAAAAAAGCTTTAATCAATGATTTAATTAGTTTCAGTTATCCAACATCATAGAGAAGCGTCTTCTCAAAGCTTTGCACGGCTTTATCGTAGGTGCGGTGAGGACGAGGGTCCTATTTTTGTTATCGATTATCGCTCGAACCTTGTCGCCGTCAATGCTTTCCGGTATGAGGAAATTTTCACAATGCTTTATGCTTCTCTTCACGAGTTCGTTGAGCGATGACTTTTCGTGGATCGACAGAGGCAAACGTCTCGCCAGTTCGCCCAGCGGACGATGAACAGTTACACGAAGATTCTTGTTTTTCACGGTAATCTTTACGGAAGATATATCCACTTCCGGTGCCAACGACATTTTTACCTGGACGTTACGAATGTTAGGCTCAAAGATTCGTTCAAACACCGAATTACAGTTGGTTGTTGACATAGACCTCGTAGACATTGTCGCTCGGTCGAATGCCAGCGAAGACGATGTGCGTTACGTAACTGGACTCCGACAGCTTTACGGAATCACCCGTCCTCTCCGTTAGGTAATAGTTTGAGGTTTTTTTCAACTTCCTCGAATATTTGCCGCATTTACTGCATCCGCAACTGGACTCTGTGTCACCGTTGCAACGACTGCAGTCATCCCTCCTTGTGCTCATGGTCTTCGATACACGCCCCGAGCAATCGCTCTCGGATTTATTGCGATGGGCAATACTTACTGTTACAATTTCTTGTCATTCTTCGAAGCTGAGAAGCCCACATCTGTCCTTTGACAACCTCCTAAAAAAGTTTCCGTCACACGTTGTCGTCACCGTCTTCCATTATCTTTGAATAGTCTAAACGTTGTTCACGTGCTCGAGCGCTGATTGGCATGCAGTTCGGCGCAGCACGGCCTTACATACCGGCAGTATATCGGGTGAACACTGAAAAAGACGACATGACAACTGAACACTGAGAGTCTTGTCCGCGAAAGTGAGCACGCATCAGTCGGCTTTGCACTAAGAAAATCCATGAAGATCTTGATTTTTTACCGGAATTTACGTCACGTAGCAAATACACGACGTCTGCTTTGAAAATATTATTCTTCGACCGGAAGTGACGTCACACCGGACACATGCGACACGGTGGTTTTTTTGTTGTTTTTTTTTTTTTTTTTTTTCAGGTGACCCATTTCCACACAAAATACGTGAAACTGGTACCTTTTTCGAAATAAAAAAAGTGACTATTTTCAGCATGGGGAATCCTATGATAAACTTTGCGAAACGGCACTTTTTTTCAAAAAATTTCGAGATATCGAATTAAAACCTTCGCCATTCTTTTCAAGTGGCATATTTACCAACCGATTTCATAAACATTTAGAATTTTTTTGTTCCAGGATTCCCTATGCTGAAAAAGGTCCATTTTTAAAATTCCGAAAAAATTACAAGTCGCCAGTGTTTTGAGCTGGAAATGGGTCACTTGAAGCCAATGGAGTTTGAAGTGTTGCACAGATGTGACGGATATCCCTCCCATCGCCATCTATGGACGGCATGCGTCTCTTCGTACCTATGGGAACTAATCGAATTAACGTGTGCCACTGCCACTGCATTGGAGCTGCTAGCATAAGGTTATCGTAGCGTCAGCGTATCATTATCATAACGTTACCAAAAGTTATGACGGGGATCCCACCCCTGCTAGCTATACGTTACCCGCTTCGAGCTCTTACAGCTAACATTGAAATTCACCCTATATATTTACGTTTTCGTTCCCCACGCGATCGTACTAATAATAATTAACAAAAATGGCAGGTGAAGTCGTGGTTGATGCGTTGCCGTACATAGATCAAGGATACGATGAGCCTGGTGTCAGAGAAGCGGTAAAATTATGTTAATCAATCATTCCTTTGCTAAGTTAACTTTTCGATGTACATTAAGATTATGTAGACCTGTAAATCAAATACTTTCTTCCCGATAACAACTACGTTAGAAATGTTTGTTTTAGTCAACGTAGTTTACGACGAGCAAAGCATCAACGTCGACGTTCTACTACATAAAAATTTCGAATCTTGATTTCAGGCCCTCGCGATGGTCGAGGAGGAAACTCGCCGCTACAGACCGACGAAGAACTATCTGGAGCACTTGCAGTGTCTCAACATAAGTACCTTCGAAACTGAAGTGATGAAACACGAGTTTGAGAGAATGCAGAATCGTTTGCCGATGGAGGTGCTGAGCATGAAGAGATACGAGTTGCCGCCGCCTCCCCCTGGAAAAATGAACGACCTTGCAGCTTGGAACGAAAGCGTGGAGAACAGTAGCGCGCAGTTGGAGCATCAGGCGACTAGGTAGAACTTTCGCATCGCCGACATCCTTGAAATCAATCTTTTAACGATACGACCTAATTATTTTAATGTATTCAACCGGAGCGTTGATCTAGTTAGCGTGCATGCCTCTTAAAGTGATGTGGTTCACACCCCCCCCCCCCCCCCCCCTCCCCCCCTCGCCCACCCACCTGCTGACCAGTCGGAAACAAAAACTATACTGCATGCCGTTTTGAGATGGCAGACAGGCGAGGAAAACTAAAATTATCTTCCTCTGCATGTGTCGATTTCCTGGGGAAAGACAATTTTCTATTGTCTCTGCGGCCTGAGGTCTCAAAACAGCCTGGAGTACAGTTTTTGTTATCGGCCTCAGTATTTCACATCACCTTAAGGCCATGTGAAAGATGTACCACGTGGCATATGAGTGCGAGATAGATAGATGCATTTTTCCAATCAATGCCATTTAAGAACAGTTGACTTTTCCAATAAAACGGAAGCATTTTAAACTAAATAAAAAATAAAAAAAATCAAATATATTTTAATATTATTTTTATTATGTACAATAATATTTTAACATCACAACTTTTATCTACGTTCTTCCAGAATATGCAATTTGGAGCTGATGATGGATTATGGTTGCGAGGCGTGGAAGGCGTATCTCCAAGTTCTGGTGCAACTGCTGAACCAAGCGCAGAAACAGTTGCAGACTTTGAGAAAGCAGATACAGGAAGTTAACTGGCAGAGAAAATCGATGCAGACGCAGGGTGGGGAGAAGCTCAGAGCCCTGGAGGCCCAGTGGGTCGGCCTCGTCTCTAAGAACTACGAGATCGAGCAAGCGTGCGTTCATCTCGAGGAAGAGATGTACAAACTGATGACCTCCAAAGCGGCGGAAGCTGTCGAGATAAACGATGTACCGGGAACCGCCCAAGAGCCGGCTGTGCCCGGTAACAACGCTACGGAAACCATGGCCATGGAAATTCCAAACGAGCCGGAAGTCCAACCTGCATGATATATTTCGGATGATTGAGCTCAATCGTTACACAAGAAGCGGGCATGCGCAGACTGAACGATTACTTCCGGCGATGAAAAAAAAAAAACGCGACTAGCTCATGAAGGGAAGGATTTTTGCTCTCGGTCTGTCGTCTCTGCTTCACTGAGTTTTTGTATCAAAAACATAGCGCGTAATTTTGACGATGTCGTAAATAACAATGACGCTTCACAAGTATTAATAAAGCACAATTTATTTAATCATAGTCTACATATATGTATCACGCTTCGACTCGTTTTTACTTTTTGTGCTTCCAATATACATATTTACAGGCAAACATCACTGAGCTCTCAAGACTCTATAGAGCCAAGACGAATTCATATAGCAATTAGTTTCATTTTTTTAAATATAATAATATATATAAATTAAATAGGTACGAATTACTCGAGGAATCAACTAGTATAACTTTTTTCACTGATTTTTCATTATGCATCGCGAGTTTAATTTCTCTTACGTATATTGTTATATGGGGAAAAAAAATAATAATATTCTCAGTGAAAAACGCTATGAAGTAAGAGCTTGCACCGGAGCGACATCGCGACATCGTCGTTTACATCAGTGTACAATTATACGAAGCGAAACAGCTAAGCGTTATGCTTGGGCGACTATTCGAGTACAAAAATACGTTGATTTATATATTGTAACTATCCGTTTAATCGTGTTTTTCTTAGCTGGATAGGAAATGTCGTGAAATACTCGTCGAGTATTAATCGTGTTATATATATATATGTCTATACTAGTTGTAGTAATCTGGCGTTCGATCGTCCGGCTCGTCACTCGAGTGTCATAAGGATGTCTCGCTAGCACCGGAACTCTGCGACTGGAGTGGCAAACTTCCTTTGTAGCCTGCCGCTTCGTCCTCCAGCATGACGATCCTTTGTTTCAGCGACTTGACCTGCATTGTTGAATTCAGATAGTTACGATCTACAGTTAATAAATATCATGTCGGTTGACTAGAAACAGAAATGCACACATTTTAGTCACGCTATATAGATCGTGTTGTATATTCGTTGCAGGTAATATTATCAATGCGTTTATAATCGTACGGAAAGGCCGTAACTAGGTAAATTGATTTTCGAAGAGTAAAAAAATCGCAAACATGCGGAAATAAATAGATCGTTTCCCATGTATAAAATGCTGTAAGGGGGGAGACGAGAATAGCTTTCCAATTCTGCTGAAGCGCGTTCAGAAGCTCAGTCTTTGTAAGATAGAAAGAAGGAGGAGAGTGTTCGTTCCCACCGTAATAACGGCGGGAACGTGAATTCCATTATATCGTTCCGCCTATTAAATCCCATAATATTTTTACACACAGTGCGCCGTACCTTCCGTTTGTAGTTAGATCGTACTGAGAACATCTTATAAATATGTTAGCCCTGCGCAGATGCGAACAACCGAGAAAGACGGATAGTTTCCCGAACGCGGCTCTGCGCATGCGCAGAGTTTGCAATCGATTCAAGATGGCGACCACCGAGATTCACTTGCCGTCGGTCTTTCGGCATTTAGTTGTTTAAGAAAATAGTTAAACAAATGCAGATGCAAAGTAAGAAGTTGCGACAGTTCCTTCGAAAGGTGCCCGGACGTAGCAAGTTCGGAATTTATCGTTTTCTACCGGTGTTCTTCGTGCTCGGAGCTGCCCTAGAATTTTCTATGATACACTGGCGAGTCGGTGAGGTTAACTTCTACAGAACCTTCAAACGGAGACAGGTCGAAGAGTACGTCGACGAAAAGTTGCGACGAGAGCGAGAGGGATTGCGAATACCGTTCGAACAGAACTGATCGAAAGTTTCGATCGCACATTTCGAATTTACACGCCCAGCTGCGCGATGCCTGCCGGAGTTTCGTGGGGCGAATACCTGAGATTCCTGTCCGCAGCTATGATCTTCGCATTGGCGGGGTCTCAGACTGTGCACTACTATTACAAGCCGCTCGAAGATTTCAACAAACTGGTTGAAAAGGAATTGGAAAGGAGACGAAAGTCTCGGCAAACATGAGACGTATCTTGAGTATTTCCGATTCTCAAGATCAAAGCTTCGACGCCATAGAATTTATGTTGATAGTTAGCAAAAAAAAATAAATATTATATACAATATCCTATTAGTGTATGAGATTTATTGAAATTTGTTACCTGGGACGCGTTCCTTTCCACCATTCCCAGCATTTGTTGCTCCAACTTTTTCAGCCTCGATTGGTACTTCTTCTTCGACTTTTCCAGACTCTGGACAAGGGCTCTGAGAATTTGGAGAATCGCGATAAAAATGTAATCCTTCGACGACCGGCAATGAATTCGACTTACGCATTCGCCATTTTCAAATCGTTGACGAGTTCCGCGGACTGCTGATGCCTGAGCTCCGAATTTCTCGATACTTTGTCCAATGTCGAGACCAGTTCCTGAAGTCGCTCCTTCAGCCTTCCCTCTCTGCCCAGTGCCTCTATCAATTCTGACTCTATACCTTCGCTCTCGTTGTCGCTCATACCTCGGTCCTGAAACGAATTTAAAAAAAGCGACAAGCATTTACAAGACAATCGAAAGTCGCCTGAAATTTTTGAGCCGTTTCGAAGAGTTTCTCCACCGGTACGGCAGAGAATACAGTACAACCTCGCTTATCCGACCCGAAGCACCCGGGGCCTCCGCGGTAAACGCGGTGTAAGCTCGTATAAAACGGACATCTCGGATAAAACGGTTAAAGCAGCAATAGGTCTGTTCGTTACTGAGTAAAATAAACTTTTACTTCGAGTACTTCCAGAGTGTTCCGGAACGCTCGGAACCGGAAACGCCTCATGGAACAAAAACGAACACGCGTTCGGTCTTTGCCCAACTCTAGCTGAGTTGAGTTACGCATACTACGTGCGGGAGCGCGACTTTATAAACGAACACGCGGTCGGGCTTATTTCGACTCCAGTTTAGATAAACGAACACGCGTTCGGGCTCATGTCGACTCCAGGCTTTTTTCCAGGAACTTTTATTAGAGGTTAGCAGTATAGAAAAAAATAGAAACTGAGAGTCGACTGTAGAACAAATTCTCGGAGATGAGCGCTTTGTGTCACGGAATTGAGAAAAAAAAATTATACCCTGTTAGAAGCCATTGCCAGCATGGCTTCCGTGTCGCTCAGCTGTCCCTGAAGATGCTGAATCGCTGCGTGCTGAGCCGCGATCTGTGTGTCTCTTGCATTTAGTTTCAAATCTATAGTCGCGCGTTCCTTCTCGAGCAAGAAAACCCGGGCTCTCAGTTCCGCTTTGTCCTCTCGCATCGCCATTAATTCCTGTAGATAAAAATAAATGTCTTATTAGTTCTTGTTGACAAGGGAAGATCGACTGTCGAATGAAAAAGAGTTTTAAAAAAGTAAGCATACCTGCATAAGAACCGCCGTTTCGAGATCGAGCTTTCTAGCTTCGGCGAGCGATATCGTGTTCTTCGAGTTCAGAGGTTCAACGTGGACGCTCTCGAGCTCAACCGCGGTAGATCTGACCATAGATCGGTCGCCCTTCAATTTGCTTATGTGGCGCCGCAACCTCTGCTCTTCTTCTACCGACCAAGAGACTTCGGAACTGCGACAACAGCGACATGTAAATTATTCATGAAGGAACGATAATAGAATATATTAACAATAGAATATATTACGCTACAAGGGAGGGAAGTTCGCGTCTGGCACACGATATTTTTTTTCCAACTATGCAAAAAATTTGTCATATTTCTATGCCAGCAACGGGGATGGAAAGTTCCCGATTCTTGACGAGCGAAAGGAATCGGTCACTTTCCACCCCCGTTGCAGGCATGAAATGGGGCCTTTTTAGCGCAGTCGGGAAAATATAATTTTAACGAAGTAAATTTGTCACTGCCTATACTCACTCGTCAGACAATATCATACTGTCCTCCCACGGGGCTCCCAAAGCCGTACAATCGTTTTCCAATCTGTTGAGGACGTGATGCGCAACATTCTCGGCCGTTCGCCGATTATCGATCGTCACGTTGTTTCTCTCGGTCGAAAGTGCTATTTCCGTTTCGAGAAGAGCGACGAGAACGTCGTAAGCTTCGATGGCACGGTCGCTGAATGAAAGGGCCATACGAAGGGCCGTAGCGTTGGATTCGTACTTGCCGACTAGTAAGCTCAGTCTGATAAGAAAAAAAAAGTGCATAGATATTTCATGTTATTCAAAGTAATTTTTTTCTTGAATAAAAAAAGCCGCGGCAGAACAATCGAGAATTAAGCGACGGTCGCTGAGTCATTGGAGGGACTGCGGTCGATAGATAAATTTATCCGTGGAAATTGCATGCGCGCTGACCTATCGCATTGAGCCTTGCTCTCCTGTAGAGTAAGCGCGAGTACCGCGTTGTTAGCCCGGGCGTGTTCCAATCTGCTGTTGAGTCTCTCCGTCTCAACCTCGAATTGCCTCTCGGAGCCGTTGAGCTCTTGGAGATTCGATTGCTCCAGCAAATCGGAGACTAGATGCTCCGCGACCATCGTTGAACACACCTGAAGATATGTTCCATTGGTAAAACTTTGATATGTTTTGATATTTTTTGTATATGTTTTGATATTTTTTGGTATGTTTCGATATGTTTCGATATGTTTTGATAAAATATTCTTTCGGACTCCCGATGATTACAGGGCATTGATTATTTATATTTTTTTAAATCTCTGCAACCAGAGTGTCGCCCACGTACTCCAAGGTTCGTTATGTCCGGCCCGGTGATGTGTCTTTCGTCGGTTCTTCTCAGCTTTACCCTTTCCGCCATCTTCAGAATCGGCGCTTCCTCCCTCGAAATCGTTTTCGCCGGTGGCGTTTGCAGAGGCGGGAGCAGTGGGGAACAGGGCGCTGTCAGCGGTTCCGGTGAACTTATGTTACCTCTCGTCTATGTCGAAAACGCAAATAACATGTTAAATTAAAAAAATTAAAATTAAGTTAAATCCGACTATCTTGCAAACTTCGCCAACATTCGCGGCTGCAAGTTTTTGCTCACCCTGTGGTCACGACGAGGAGAATCGCTGCTCGTCAGGTGTCCGTGATTGCTGTTTTGGCCGTGACTGCGGAATTGAGCGAGTTGCGAATGGAGGGTCGCAATTTCCGCTCGTAGAGCGCTCACCTCTTCTTGCAGCGTCGCAACTGCGACACTCTGGCACGACGCGGCTTGCTGCGTTGGCTCGGGCGTCGGAAGAGCCGCGGGACTGTCCAACTGCTCTCGCTCGTTCTGCGGATAAACAATACAATATATTTAAGAAATTGCAATGGGAAAATAATATTCTAGAGACGTTTTGTTACCGCGTTGGAAAAAATAATTATAAAAACAATTTTTATTTCCCTTCTGGGTGTCGGCAGCGAAATCCATTAAAATAATTCCTAGCGATCGTGCTTCGATTCGCCTTGAGAGTACGTGAAGTAGCTCCGTCGGTAACGAACACTGTTTTGAGGCCGCAGGCATTCGAGGGGCAAGGAAATTGTTGCACAATTGATAGAAGCAGTGAACATCGTATTTCTGTTTCCTTGGACGTCGGTGGTCTCGAAACGGTCATTCGTTACAGTTTTTGTTACCGACCGAGCGTCGCGCGACTCGACGACTCGGTGGATGTCTCGCATCGCCTTTAGAAACGATTTCCTCTACCTCGTTCGGTCTCGTTTCGATCTCTTCGCAGCAACTCGAGTCGGCATCGCCGAGTGTCCTGTCGCCGTCGCCCTGAATGTCTCCTCCGGCTTCGCTCTCCTCGACAGGATTGGTGATGGAACCTTCGGCGTCTCGGCTCGTTTCGACTTCTGCAAAAATCAAGTTAAGGTAAAAAAAAAGAGAAAGATAAAAATAAATAATTTTAAAAAAAACACGTCTACCCTAGTCTCGAACGGGGGTCGAAAAGTTTTGCCGTAACGATAAAGATTCACGGCCGCTTCAATAAATCGGGGCAAGAAGTTTATATTTTATTTACGATAAAAGAAGAAACGAAGGGGCTACAAAGGGAGTAGAAACGGAGAACGGGACGAAGCGGATTGCTCGAGGTCGATGGATCGACGGACTAACCGGACTCATCCTCTTCGGCAATTACGGTCGCTCGATGTCTCTCCAGTTGTCTGCCGAGTTCGGCGATAACCGAGTGAAGCTCGGTGAGCCTCTCCTCGTGTCTCGACGCTTGCTGTTCGGCCCTTTGTTCCGCTCTGGATGCCTGGCTCTCCGCCCTTATTAGAGCTGCGTCGGCGGCTTCCCTGGCTCTCGTCGCTACCAGAAGCCTCGAGTTCAGCTCGGCAACTTCGGACCTCAACGACGACAGAGCTGCGGCGTGTAACTGAAAGAAGAAATAAGAAAACAAATGATTACAATAAAAATCGATCACTAAAAAAAAAATCTTTAAAATAAAAAATTACGGCGATTAAAAAAAAATCGGTTTCCGAAGGGAAATCGAAGAGGAAAAACAGACCACGAAGTGGCATTAAGGGGAAGTGAAATATCGGGGTCGGTAATGAAAACTGTAATGACGCGCACGGTAATTTCGGATCCGGCGCGAGTTCATTTCACCTTAAAATTCAGAGGAGCAACAGGCGTTCTTCCCGGAAGTCCTCGATTACGATAACTCAAACAATTCGTCGGAATGCGCGTGAGAAAATTTTGCGGAAGATATGAGCGATTAATTGGATTTTGTTACGTTTTGGTTTCACGAAGTGAAGATGAAAAATGGTGTATTCGAGCGATAGGACAAATCGGCGTACAGAGAGGCTCGTGGGAAAGTTAGGCTTGCTGTATGGTGTGGGATTTAAGAAATATCTTTCGAGGAAATCTTCGGTGGATTCGATGCGTATGATTCTTCGCTGCGGCGAAGTAACAGGTGGTCATTAGAGCATCGGTCGTAACAACTTTGTGTCCTTCGTCGGGCGCAACCGGGCATGTCGGTCGATTGTGTATCGCGAATCGCGAACGATACGGGAGAAGAATAATTGCTTGCGTGGTGATTCAATAAGTAACCAGGGACAGAACGAGGAAACTTCATTCCCGAAACGTCTTCGATCGAGCACTATACTGCAAAGTGGACGAGTCACGGACGCGAGACAATATTTTGGAGCAGACTATTCTTCAGGTAAGAAGATGTAGTTTGTAAAAATAGAGAAAATCTTTAACACTGTCGTTGGTATTAATTATTGATGCACCGAGAGAAAAAAATTATTTGACGGCCAACGTTTATTTTGTTTGAGTGAAATATTTATTTGATTTAAATAAATATCTATTTAAATTAAGGAAATAGTTACTTAAATGAAATGAATATTTATTTAAATCAAATAAATATTTTACTAAAACCAAATGAACGGTCAGCGTTAAATAAATTATTGTTCTGGGTTTAAATAGATCGTAAACATCGAGGGAATGCGAAACACTGTCGTTGTGACTAATATTGATAAGTATATATATTTAAACTTTTTGCGTGTGTTCGATCTTTGATGATTCAATTAGGTACTTGTATACAGATTTTTTTTTATTAAACCGGTTTAGCGATTGAGTGTCGATGAAAATAGATTAATGTGTCCTTCGTCGGGAGCAACCGGTCATGTCGGTCGGTCGTGTATCGCGAATTGAACATAATACGGGAGAGGAATAGTGAGTCGAATCGCGATCGATAAATAAGACGGGACGGGACGCGGAAACTTCATTCTCGAAGCGTCTTTCGGTCGAACGAGACACTGCAAAACAGACGAGTCGCGGACGTGAATCGAAAGTTTTCGAGCAGACTATTCTTTGTTCAGGTGAGAAGATGTCGTTTGCACAAATCGATAAAATACTTAAGGTAGCACTTGCGGTACAGTCCCGCCAAACGGGAGTTTCAGAGGAAATTTCGAACACTTCTCGATTGGATAAAAATCTGAAAAAAAACCAAGTGTACGGGAGGTGCTGCGAAGATTGTTTTTGTGGAATAGTAATTCCAATTTGTCATTAAAAAATTGAAGATAAAAATTATTATTCAAAAAATTACCCGGCAACTGAATTATTTTCCTTTATAAAAATAATTCGATTATTTTTCTGAATACGTATGAATTTTTTCAGAATTTTTTGTAATCTTTGGAAATCGCGTTTTTTCACAGATTAAACAAGGAAAAAACGCGATTTTCAAACACGTTACCGACGATTATTTGTAAATCATTGTTATTTTTTTATTGCAGAAAATAAAAGGAGCAAGATGCGTTCCCTCCTGATCTTCGCTATTCTGTTGGTCGGTTTTTCGATGGTGACGAAAGCCCAGGACGAGTACATCCATCTTCCCGGAAAAAATTGCGACCAGGCCCCGGTCTGTCCGGACAACAGACCCTGCGTCATGGGAAAGCCTCGTTGTCAGACCGGAACTTGTCCCGATTTGGTACCAACTTGTGGTCCGAAGCCGTAGAGGATTCGCGATTGCCGCACGTCCCCGATCGATAAACTGTCAATTTATGTCGTCATTCATTGAACCAAAGGAACGTCTATTAAAATTCTTGGATACGTGACAACTACTCAGAGTACCAATTTTTGTTACATTACATTCTTGGGCTTCATATCCGGCTTCAACAGACTTCAACTGTTGACCCCTGCTACCAAAAAGAAAAATATATTTTACTATATATCTCATATGATTTTCTGTAACTCTTGAGCGGTACAGTGAAACTTCATCAAACTCGTACGATATTCTCGGAAGTTTGGTACTTGCGATGAAGATTAAAAAAAAAATGTAACCTCTTGTCGACTGTAACGTTGTATTTTTTACTTCGAAACTCTTCATTCCTTTGAAGCACTAGAGAGATATTCACTTCGATGAAACGTTCCGAAATTTCGATTGTTTTTGAATGAATGAAATTTTAAAAATTTACGATTCTCGGCAACGATGTAAAGCAACACCGGAAGTCGCGGGACGTCTATCATCGTGGGACCCTTGAGGACCGAACGACGGTGTCGCGTTTCCGGCTCGCGGTTGCGACACGACTCGTATCGCGAAGGTCTTGGGATGCCCTTTGAGTTGGGTGAGCAGTCTCGTGACTCTTGAGGGTCCCCGAAGAAAAGGCAACACGTCGCTCCGTCTCGTCTCAACTTGGCTAATCCGTATACTGTACATTAAAGACCGAGTGTCATAGCCCGCAGAGAAGTTTGAGAAGGGACGGCTCAGCGCTGTCCCCGCGGCACGTTTTACGCGTGCAAAAAGCTCACCGGTTACTTGTAAATTAATCGATCATTTGTCCAGTCATAGATCTATGGATCATCGAATACAATTATACGAATGGATTTTTGTATAATTTTCGCAAGGTGGCCGAATCGCTCCTGACATTAAAGACGCTGTATCATAGTCCGGAGAGTTTGATAAGGGACGGCTCAGCGTTGTCCTCGTGGTTCGTTTCACACCCGGAACAATAATTTATTGTCTACCGTTTATTTGGTTCAAGTTAAATATTTATTTCATTTAAGTGAATATTTATTTCATTTAAGTGAATATTTATTTCATTTAAGTGAATATTTATTTCATTTAAGTGAATATTTATTTCATTTAAGTGAATATTTATTTCATTTAAGTGAATATTTATTTCATTTAAGTAACTATTGACTTAATTTAAATAAATATTTATTTAAATCAAATAAATATTTTACATGAACCAAATAAACGCTGGCCGTAAAATAAATTATTTTTCTGGGTGCACGTGTCCAAAAAGCTTACCGATTTCTTGTAAATTCATTGATCAATCATCGATTCATAGATCTTTGGATCATCGCATAAAATTACCGGAATGGATTTTCGTACAAGTTTCGCAAGGTGGCCGAATATCCCCAGGTGCTCGTGATGTGTGCGCGTCGCTATATCGGCGCTATGGTTTCGCGCGATCGGAGCATATATAACAGTAGGAGCCGTCACTCGGAAACTATGACGACTCTGTACGGAGCGCGGCGGAGAGGCGAATTATTTATTCATCCGTAGAGAGGCAGACAGTCGCGGCCGTCTCGGCGTTTCGCTTATGCAGTCTGGAACGCGGGAAGAAGTTCCGAGAGCATAAAGCATCGACATTATACATATCGCTGTGGCCTCGGACTTCCAACGGAATGTGAGTGCATTTCTTGGACGGCGCGCTTCCGTGCATTCCCCTGGGCGCAGTGTATGGCCAGGGTAACGCGCACACGAAGAAACCGGGGTAGGCACGGAGAGTCGAGCGCAGGCGGTAATCAAAATAGCTGGCGGTCAGTGCCGTTCGCCCCGAGGCGCGCACTTCCTCTTTTCCTCGCTTTCTTTTTATTCTGATTTTTTTACTCTCGGTTCGTCGAAATGGCGAAGAGTGCAGATGAACGGTTCGTTGAGCAACTCTTTCGCATCTTCCGCGGAAATCGCACATCGCGTTCGGCTCTTATTTGCGACGTTAGAGAAAAGTGAGAAATTGATCCGCTGCTGTTCTTTTCTTAGATTATTCGGAAATAAGCTTTTTGTCGCGAAGAAATTTCTTTGTATTCTTTTTTGGATGAAACAATTATGTGAATTATTATAATCGTTTTTGAAACATTTATTTCGGTGTCACCGAAGAAGGTACAAATTTTCTTAAATTTCACTCCGTGGGAAATGATTTTTTTTTTTTCGCGAAGATGTTGGTGACGATAATCGGGAAACCCGATGGCGATGATAAAAATAACAAATTCACAAGTTCAACAATATTTTTATATTATAATATGTTTGTATTGTGGAGCTCTGTAATTTACCGGAGATCTTTAACGATCGTTCACAACGCGCTATCAAAATTGACCTTTTAGTGATACATTTGGCAAAAAATTAACTGAAAATATCAATCAAATATATTTATTTGTCTGTCGAAAATATAAACATTTTTTTAGATACCACACATTAAAAGGTAATTTTTTTAAATCGCTGTCACCGAAGCAAACTGATTACCACAATAAAGATATGCGCGCAGGTTACTGGAACTTGCCGGGCAGTTCATAAATTCGATCAACAATCCAGAACAAAAAAATTAATTCGATACGCCATTTTTTGAAAATTTTTAAGGCTTCAAAAATTGATTATTTTATTTTTTCTCTATGCGATAGAGGAAGGGCAGCTTTCAGGTGCTGCACTCGGTTGAAGAGATCGGCAAACTGCGGTAGAAGGAACGGGAGAGATAAGACGTGAAACCCTCTCGCTCGTTACATCCTTTCTCGCATTTACGAGCCACGAGGTGGAACGGCAGAGACGGCGAGAATGGAAACCGAGCGCTGCGCTGACGAAGCTTTGAGCCCGGACTTAAGGGCGAGCGATTCGCCGGAAGCGTGGAGAAAGACAAGACAAGAGCCCGTGGAGGAGGAAGCTAAGGAAAGAGAAGAAGAAAAAAACAAGAGGCGCTCGGAAAGCGTAAGCCATTAACCCAGATCGAGTTTAACGGCACGGTTCTATCTGCCGTACGGGAGCTAAGTGGAACGTGATATGCGAAGCGAAAGAGCTTAATACTCGCGTTCTCGGGCTCAATTTTCTTCGACCTTACATCGAGAACGACATGTATTCGGTTACCCGTGCGAATGTAGACCGAGTCGAAATATCGAATAATTATGTGATCAAAAAATTGCACGGAATTGCATGCGATTTCTAAATAATTTAGAAATAAAAAATAATCCCTCAGACGCGAAAACTTGCGACCATGTTGAACATTTCGAGCACTTCGATATTAAAATCTCGACATTATTTTACACCTAAGGCACCGTTTGATGCATAAACTTGGAGCCAACATAAAAAACAAATTTTTCTAAAAATTCAAAAATGTCAAAATCCCATAAAATCTGAACAGTTAGATAAATTTTCGCCAAACCATGAATACCAACCATTATACAGTTTTACTCCGTTCCCGTATCAAATTTGACTTCCATGCCTTCATGTTTACTGGAACTGGACAATTTGTACTCATTTTTCCAAACAAACACACCCACACACATACATCCAGTCGCCAGGTAAAAATCACATTTCTCGACGTTTCAGACGATTTTAAGTCCTCCGACACTAAAATCTCGATTAAAAAAAATTAAAACATAGCTTCCTCCATGAGGAAGCGAAAATTCCTTATAGATACGAAGTTTCCACAATGAAGCGAAAGATACATCAATCATTAAATGACAACTCGCCTCGATACATATTTTATGATTATAGAGATAAATTTACCCATAACAGCTTGGAGCAGGACTCAGAAAAAAAAAGAAGAATATCCATAATTAACATCGTCGAGGAGGACTCACGTTTTGCCGTGAGGCCGAGTCAGCCTCGACCTGAATAGGAATCGCTTGATCGGCGTTGTTTTGATCGCCGGGGCAGCACAACCAAGACCTGGACCTCATTATCCCTTCGCCATTGGATTCTTGGTCCTCGTCCTCGTCCAGTTCGTCCTCGGTGGTGGCGCAGTGTACGTAAACCAGATCGTTTCGTATAGTCGCTGGTTCCAGGACCTCCTTCGTGACGACGTCTCGCGAATGGCTCGACAGAACGGCGTGAAGTCGCGGCATCTGAGGCTGTTGATTGTAGTTGCATCTCTGTTGATGCTGCGACTGTTGCTGCTGCTGCTGGAGATGCTGGCGATGTTGGCGCTGCAGCCGCTCCACGTAATAATCGGCGGTGTCGGCGGTGCCATTGTTCACCGCCACCGTGAAACCCGCCACTTTGATGGAATTTGTTTCGTACGCACCAACCGGTGCGAGATCAACTCATATCCGCGATCGACAACGGACCACTTATCTTCGACTATTCGCGCTCCGATTAACCACTTGCTTGTTTTTTCTATTCAGTGTACACGTATTTACGTTCATTCAAATGTTACTTTTGTCGATTGTGCTCGATGTAGAGGAACTGAATAAAATAAAAATTCGCAAATTTAAAAAAGTGACGGGAATTTAATAAGCTTTAGCAAATTTCATAGAATTATACAAATTCAGTTAAATTTCGCTTTTTTTTTAAATTTCACAAAACACGTGATTTAATTGGTTTTGTTTTCCACTTTCTTACATAAAGTAAATAATCGATAATGCCTTTTTACGGAAAAAATAGTTTTTTTAAGTACTTGGTGCCAAAACGTTAACGCGTCTCTTGATTTCTTTAAAATAAAATAGTGGACAAACAAGGAAAAAGATCTATGTGACTGTTCGAGCCATATCGGGCCGTGCTGCACGACACGGAAAGCGCTGGTTTTCCCCCTTAGGCTAGCAATAATGCACGTTTTTTGCCTCGGGGTATTCGAGGAACGACCCACACGCTCTGAGGGAAGAGCAGCAGCGGCAGCAATTTGATATTAAATTCAGAGGCTCGTTAGTATCGGGGACAGCGGAAAATGGCAGCAAGGGAAGATTGCTGTTTCAAGTGGAAACAGATACTATGCATGCAAGACGCTATAAACGGAGCTCGACGGATAAGAGCACGCTTGAACACTCGAGAATGAATTATTGCAACCATCTGGAAAAACGTGCCAAGAAACTTCACCGATAGATTTTTAGTTATCGGTGAATATTTTTGTTTTTGTTTTTATTTTTTTTTAACGAAAGACCTTCGAGTATTTATGCAATAATTCGAGTATTTATGCAATAATTCGAGTATTTATGCAATAATTCGAGTATTTTTGCAATAATTCGAGTAATTATGCAATACTTCTAGTCTTTATACAACGCTTCGAGTATTTACGCAACCTTCTAGAAAAGCGCCACTTTATGTCGCGACCCGCCCGCACATAAACTGGCATTGTTCATGCATGAGTTGCAAAAAGCTTGGTGCGATACTCGTGCGATAAAGCTTTTTCTGAACTCATCGCAGCACTCCGCCTCCGGCTCGTACTGCAAAGTCACACTAGTCAGAAGAAGTTTTATCGCACTAGTATCGTAAATTACTATCAATAGCTGCGCGCACTCGAACATACTTTTTTTCCACCGAAAACAAAGTCTTCCACTAAACCGAAGTACCTCAATAACTTTCTTGTTAATGGAGCGCCCACGAACTTGACTCGCGCGAGTGTTTCCTGTCTCGGAAGATAGCCCGGTCTGTCCTGGTAAGAACGGTTCTACATGTGTAAACGGAGTTTAAGAGACACACGAATAGAAAACACACCGAGTGCGATTGAGGGTGTAAATGCTTTCGAACGGGTGTGTTTAACGAGCTCGCGGCTGCGTTCGCTCGTTAATCCTTCGTTAGCGATGCGAGCTACTAGTTTGCGAGCACCCCCCCCCCCCCTCCCCCTCCACCTCCCCTCCCCCACCGACGAGTTGCATGGTGTGTGATGGTTGTGGCGTACGTGCACATGTCTCACCCTCAGCGGGACACAAGCCCAACGGCATATCGAGCGCGTTGGAAGGTCAGTCAGCAGATCTGCAGAATCGGTGAGAATCGCGAGCCAGGTGCCAGTCGGGCGACACGGGAGGCGTTCGTTAGCGATTTAGGGCGTTACGATCTAACGCGAGCACGACGTCGTTCTAGCTGATAAGTGATAATATAAGTAATAGAGTTGAACCTCTCGTAAGTTATGAGCTCGGGAAAAGCAACCTTCGTTTAGGCAATGCGAGATCCTTTCCTGTTCGTCCCACCAAGACTCTGTCGGTAAGAGAAACTGTAATTCATCACATATCATTGGGACAAAATGGGGCATAGCAAAAATTATTGGAAAATTGAGTTTTGCCCTCACTGTCCCGTTTCGCCCCACCGTCTCATTTTGCCCCGCTCTCCCCTATATATTTCCCGGCGCGACTGACGTTCCTCACGAAGAGCATAATCACGGAAGACAATCATTACTGGATCACGTTTTATTTTTCCGGAAAATGTGAATACTTTATATGCTTCAACAGTTCCAATTACGAACACGAGGACTGCAGAGAATATTACATTTATTTGCGAGAAAACCATTTCGCATTTTTTCTCGTATTTTTTACTTTGTACAGAGACGTTTCATTGGGTTCCGTAGTTTTCGTCGCGGTAAAAAGTGGCTTCGTAGGAAAGTTACAGCGAGAAAGAAAAAAAGGGTTGAGATAGATAGATCCGTTGAGGTTTGCTGGAACCCGAGCATAAATCATGCCGGGCATAAACACGAGCTCCTATCTCGCGAATATATACATACGAAATGCGAAACTGCATAAGAAGCGACCGTAGTAGAGCAGCAGGGAGCGGCACTTGGCACGAGAGGAGAGACTTTAAACGTACCACTACGATGCTACTGTACGCGAATACACACTGCTCCGATAACATTGCATTATACCAGTCCAGATTTTGCGGTTGCTCATTGCGGTACCGAGAACTTTTTTATTTCTAGTATTTGTGTTGATGTCAAGAGAAAAATTGCATTGATCATGAATATGCTGGATCTTTAAAAATCGCACCTGGAGGTGACAAAACCTGTAGGAATTTAATATGCCGAACAATAGTAACTACATTGTTGAAAAATATATGTAAAATTTAAAACTGAAAAATGTAAAAATGTAAAAATGTGAAAATGTGAAAATGTAAAAAAGTAAATGTTTATTCGTGGTCCACAGCCGGTCTTGGGCAAGTAACTATATGCATGTTTTATTTACTATTCCTTAATATAATAAAGGGTTTTAAGTAATTATCGAATGGATGTGGGGGTCAAGCACCGAAGCCCCATTGACATAAACACAGCGACGTCGCTTGGTCCGAGCTTCACCAGTGACTCATACAAGATCGCATGCTCATGTGTACGAAACCCGATGACGTGTACCCTTCGCGTTATAATTTTGCACGGGGAATATTGTGTGTGCAGCTCACAGTATAAAACATGCATACACACACCATGACTGTACACAATATAAACACACGTGTGATGGATTGGTAGCACGTGCGGCCTTTCGCGATGTTGAGATAAGAACGGAAAATAAAAGAAACCCGCATCGCCGCGATGAATTATCAACTAGGCTGGCTCACGTGCGCTCGATCGTAAAGCAGTTATACGCGATCAAAAATTGCTTTATCGATCGAATAACTCGTCAGTTCTGATTCATCGCAGGCTACTTCTTTTTACGATTTATTTGTTTATTTTTATCGATTAATCGTTAAAAATGCATCAACGCATGAAACCAGACGTACCGCTGTGAATTAGTTGTGTGATATAATCTACGTATTCTGAGATATGAATATGTCACGGATGTATCCGGCCAAATATTTAAAAATATATATCTTCGCGCATATAAAAAATGTATAACTTGTATAAAAATATATTTTCGCGATGAAAAATTTATATTTTAAATATATTTTATATTTCTCTTATCTATTCTATTTCTTTTCTATTTTCTTATCTGCAGTAGTTTCAGTTTTGTGGTTGTAATATAGTTAAATTTTTTAAAGTTTAACATTTTGTTATTTCCTTTGTTTTCGGTTTTTTTGTCGCGACGTTTTGGTTGTTAGCCGTCGTTGTACGTTTTTGGGCACGGTGCCCTTAGGGGGCTTGCCTCAGGATACGAATAAAACAACACTATTCTATTCTATTCCATTCTCTGTGTTCCACATATTTAAAACACATACATTTTATACTTTGGCGACAGATAGACATAATTGCATTTTTCCCATCCAGTTGAATAACGCGACCTCGCCTACACAGTAAACAAATATTTGTACATTTAACGAACCTTTTTTGTCCACAACCGTCCACAATTACTTTGTTGTTAATTTCACCAAAAATGTTTGTAAAACATAGCTTCCTCTATGAGGAAGCAAAATTAACAGACATTTTTGCAAAATGGACAAGATTTTTTTGTAAATATAACATGAAAAGAATTTGGACGTTTGTGGACAAGAAACTTTGGTACTTATTTTACCGTGTAGGGACTTCGAGGGATGCATTCAATCTCTGTAATTATAGTTTCCGTCCGATCAACAGGCACTATAAATACAGCGTTGGCAATTTCCATTGTTAAAACTGGTGCAGGTAATGTGAGTATAGATCCATCGACGAGTTCGTTAAGTCTCGTTACGCGCTTGACGAATTCGCCGGACCACCGGCGGACGTTTTAATTGAGTTATCGCGTCGGACCCTTCAATTCCAGTGTTCCTCTTCTCCGGATTCCGAATGGACATGTATGGATCTCGAACACACGTACGTCGCATCTACGCGCGCGAAAGGCCTAAGGGGGTGTAACGAGTGCGCATGCGCTCTTCGCGATGCGAAGAGTACATCGAGAGTTCGCAAAAAAGCTATTTGCGTTGGTGATTAACGCCTCTTCTTCCTGCATTCGGACCGTTCTGTACGCTCCGTTACCGCGGGTGTAAGGGTTTTGATAAAAAATGCCTTTGATCGTGTTCTCCGTACAAATTTCGAAGTTATCGATTGGTCAGAGCTCGCGAAGCGATAAAACTGAATTCCGCTGAATAAGGATGCATCACACATACATGCCCAACCAAAAGTTTAACGCGATCGAAATTTCAATACTTCGCGACATGACAAAAACAAAAAAAATAAAAAATCAGTCGCGTTATATATGTCAAGCCCTTTGATTTTGCATGATAATAATGCCAAAAAGTTATTAAAAAATTATTCGAAAAATTAATAGTTAAAAAAAAAATTAGACAACTTTTTGTTTTATTATTTTTAATGAATTCCTTTGTTTTTTAGAATTCACACAAAAAGTTCCGAGGCCATTGCGCTAACGTTCCGTGTCTACAGCCTTATAAAAAATCAATAAATGGAAAGTACAAACATGATAGAAAAATCTGAAAAAATTCATGTACCTTCTAGAAAATCGATGAATTCATTTGAAAATCGAAAGAAAAAGGTTTACTGATTATTTGTTAGTACAACTTGCACTTAATTGTTAAATAGTGTCAACTATAATCTAAAGCTTTGGATTTTTAAAATTAAAAGTACAAGTAATGAGCTTTGGTTTGCTCTGCGCATAAAAAAAACCTCGCAAGACGCCCAATTAATCCAACCCCCCGTTAATCGGGGTTCTACTGTACATCAAAAGAAATAATAAAAATAAAAAAACCAGTGCGGAACGAAACTAACATCGATAGTTCACTATGACGTTGTGTATGCGAAATCCAACATTCATGCGTATACACGAGCTTCGACGGGTCGCATGCGAGAATGCGTACGTACCGCAAGTAATTACGTCGGTACGCTCTTGGGCGCGAGTAAATTGCACGCGCAAGCGTAACCCTAACCCCGGGCGTACAGGGCAAAGTCGTGCGGAGGTTTTAATTCATAGCGCCGGCTGCGTCACACCAGCGACGATGGCCCTTGCCGCGTGTGTGTGCACGTGTGCGCGTGTGTGTGGCGAGAACGTCCGTGCGAGCAATTGAATACCTGCCGCGAACCGCACGAGCTCGCTCTTACTCTGTGCGTGTAGCAAGTATGTATTTATCATCGAGGCTCGACACGAGCGGCTGGCATGCGCGCGCCAGTGGCATAAATAAAGCTCCCGTAATGCCATAATCGAGAACGATTACGGTGGATAGACATGTGGGAGCTCGGGCCCGATGACACATCCTCCGGGTATTCAATTTTGTTACACCGATTTTACAATTATTTTCGCTCGCGTCGATGTTTAATAAACCACGGATAAATAGGACCTAATCGCTGCCTCAATTAGCCGAGCGATAGACGAGGCGGACGGTGGAGTTACGTTAAGTTATTATCTTTCGCCAATCAAAGGGGTCGTTTCTGTACCATAAATTCGAACGCTCTTTCCACTAATGGAATAATCAAGGGTTTTCGACTGGAGAAGCGAGTTCTGTGTTTCGTACGTCGAGGGACGGCGAAGAATCCGGTAAACAATTTCGTTAGTTCACGCGGTTCACATGTTTTTTCGACGCGGTTTTCGTGTTTTTTTTTTTAGATTTACAATGTATGCTTTCTTTTTATCTGACACGTGTCACTTCGTAAGATAATGGAGGTACTGTAACACTTATGTAGTGTTGTCGTTTGCGTTATCGCTGGAAGCTTTACCAACTCTATTTTTGCCTCTTTCGCTTTTCAAGGTCTAAAGCTAGAGGCAAATCGATGGCATTTCGAAATAGACCGGAGCAGCGCCGGTTATACGACTAGTAAATAAATAAGCGTGCATTATAGCCACATTAAATAATAAGTTAACAGTCACGCCTTTCTCAGCGTTAAGTCATTGATAGTTTTTCCATGACACTGTAACCCTTACGTCCTATTGTCGTTTATGGCATAGCTACACTAAGAGATAAATGTGGGAAAAACCGACAGAACTTTCTGATATATGAAAACTACTGCGACTTCGTGGAAAACATTCGCATTAAACTTAACACCTTCTGCTAAAGAATATGGTAATTTTCGCTATCGCAGATATTACCCGAATATCCCGTAATTTTTGCTAGAATATAAGTTCTTCTTAGTATAAATTTAGGTTTTAGCTTTGTAGATTATACCAGTATATTCACCGAGAAAAATAAATAATTTGATGGCTACCGTTTATTTGGTTTAAGTAAAGTATTTATTTGATTTAAATAAATATTTATTTTTATTAAGTAAATAGTTACTTAAATAAAATAAATATTTTTAAAAATCAAATCAATATTCTACTTAAACTAAATAAACGGTGGTCATCAAATAAATTTTTTTCTGGGTTTTCTCTCGGTGTGGAAGTTCGACTTTTGTCTCTCGCTTTTCAGAACCCGAGCAGGCCGCTTATACGGCTAGTAAATAAATAAGCGCGCAGCGTAGTGATTACGCCATTGTCAGCCTTAAGTCATCGATATCTTTTCCGTGACACTGTAACATCATATGCGTATCATAATCGTGACCTTATGAGTCGAACGAGTCTACGCCTCCGCTCAACCGAACCGGTCCAGTTTACAAAAAAAAAAAAAAAAAAGAAATGTAATAAAACAAAACAAGGCTCTTGATGCAGTCAAAGAGGAAAGGGAAAAAACATCATAATCGATTCCGCGGAGAAGCATCCGGAGAAGAAGCTCGAGTGCGAAGCTAAGAACGAAATAAACGAACGATAGGAATAAAGTGCAGGACGAAAATATCCGCGGAGGCGCAGAGGCTATTCGTTCTCGAACACGAATTTTTTTTCGTGTACTACGGCGTGCCTCCGGATCGTGGGTTCGCGTGTCGTCCGACGATTTTGGCCTCTCTACCTCGCATTAAACTGCGACTCCGCGGTTTTGTCTTTTTGCATTATTTTTTCGCGTAACGCCGCTCGATCAATCGTCTTAACGGGTTGGCCCTACCGCGGCTTTGTCTTTACATTCGTACATTAAAACAAGAAGAGAGAGCCAAGATTATTGTTGACATAAAAAAAGGCAAATAAAAAAAAATTACATCGCAGCGACGTATCGTTTATTATGCACATTCCACGATGGGTGGCGCGTGGTATTCGTCGCTTAACGAGACCGTCTTTCAAGACGCGAGGCATAAATACCTTTTTATATTTCACCGAATTTACGGTTACGGGCGAGAATTAATTTTTAGCCACGGTGAAACATCCATTTTTTTTAAATTATTAATAAAAAGATGCAAATAACACGGGCAGAGATTTTTCATAAATTTTAACGTTACTCGGTCTCGGTCGTCGGACGGACTTTTATAAATTAGGAGGACCTTTTTCATTGCGATTGCTTTTGCTGGTTTAACCTCATCCAATTTTAAATCCAAATGGTTGTCGTATTCGTGACCGCACCAGAAATCCTCGTATCTCGGTACTCATTGCGAGAACGCACGCTTGTTTTTTTGGCTTGATATAGTGCAACGATTGCTAAGTTACGGTACATGCGTTCTTTAAAAAAATGAAGAAAAAAAACTAATTTTTTGTACACTATTTTTAGCGTTTTGTCGGGAACAGAAAGGACAACCAAGCTCTGTTTTTTTAATACCGCACCAGAAATCCTCCTATTAGGGTACTCATTGCGAGAACGCACGCTTGTTTTTTTTGCTTGATATAGTGCAACGATTGCTAAGTTACGGTACACGCATTTCTTGAAAAAGTGAAGAAAAAAAAAGTAGTTGCATAAATTATTTTTAGTATTTTGTCGGGAACAAAAAGGACAATCAATCTGTGTGTGTTTTTTTTTTTTTTAAATACCGTTAGCTGTGACGTACAGTATTGTACAGCCTTCGGCAGGGCGTTCAATAGAAACGTCGCGTGACCTACACGTTGATATAGGCGACAGGTAACATCGTTGAACAGTATGCCATCACCCAGTTCAATAATAGCTGCAGTATAGCGATATACCTTGTCTGCAAGTCCGTGGCGTGTTACTGGGTTAACACCGTCTCCGGGAAGGTAGGTCGAACGATAGTGTGGAACGAACAGTGGGCTTTGCGAGCTACATTGTAAAACTAAGGTAGATGTTCCAGTTTCAGCCTACTTTCGTCTGTATTCATGAGCCGTGTTATGCCTTCGATTATAATTCGACAATTAATGCCCGATTAGAGATTTCAATTACCCGCTTATTAACGACTGCAGATAAAAACACGATTTGCAAATTGATTTCTCATATTTCTCCGCGAGGAAGTCAAAATTGGGCGACGCATTTTTATCGTACAAACAGTTTTGTCACAGTCTGGAAAAAAAATTAGGAAGCAATGTGCGTTAATTCAAAAATGCAATTTTTGCAAAAAAAAAAACAAAAAAAAATAATAATAAAAATAAAATAAACAAAATTTACAAAAATTGCCAAAGAAATTTGCGAAATCAGTAGCAGCAGTTATTGAGCTTGAGGTAACACTTCCGGAATAATGAATCGGATAATTGGCGGAAATTGAAGCGAAGAGTAAACAGCGAAAAGAGCAACAAAAAAAAATAAAAAAGGGTTTAAAAAAAGGAGTTTGCAAGGGTACCCAACTAACCCAAAGGTGGCAAAGGACATTGCCCGCAATAATGTGGTGAGTGATCGAGGTCGACCGAGCGGTGAAGTTTTAGTGGCGAGACTACTGGCAAGCGCCACAGTCTAGTGGTAAAGCTCCGAGTCTAGCCAGACAGCCACGAGGGACGGACGGACGGACGGACGGACAGACCGACCGACCGACTGGCGGACAGACGTACAGGCGCCAGGATAACCGGTCGCCTATATACGGCGTAATGGAAATTAAATGAATCGCATTGTTTTCCGCCGAGGGAATGCGAGAGCGAGAGAGATACCTGGGCCAAACTGCCACGACCGAATCCTGGCAGGTGGCCAACGGTACCGAGCTCGTTTATAACGTTTTCGTTTGTCTCATCCGTTACGGAAAAGATTCGAGCACAGAAATCTCGACGCGCTATGATGCGCATTCTCTCGCAACTGTGTCGTTTCGTCGATTGCTGCATTCCGAGAAACACGGAACTGAAAAATGTGTTACTCGCCATCGGAGGTCATTTAAAAAATCGGCGATATAAGTGTATTATCAGAATTTTGGTAATTGTATTTTTTTTTAAGTTCTCGTTGCAAATGAAAAAAAAATGTACGAATAAAAAAGAATCTTTCGGTAAAAATATTATCCGCGGTGCATAATAAATATTTCGGAGAGCAAAGAAAAAAATTCGTGATTTTTATCCAGTTCCTGGATCGAAGCAATAGGACGACAGTTGCGAAATCCCGCGATACATTCCAGTATCATAAATTATCTCCTCACGTACAAAGTTCCGGCAGAAGATTTCTTAGTATCCACTTTACGTTTTATACCTTAATCTATTTTACATAGCACTTTTGTTGGTTTTTCGGTGAAACAAATTTTGTTAGATTTTTGAGAGAATTTTATTGCTTTCTTTTTTTTTTCTTCAAGGTAACACGTGACACAATCAGGTAGCAACCCGGCAACTCGAGATTTTCGTATCGGATCGAAAGGGCGCGGGCGCGCGCGCACACACACCGTACAGCGGTCGGTCACAGACTGAGTCTGAACACTCCGTGTGGTAACCACTAGCACCAGTTCGCAACCCCATGGCTATGCGGTGTGCAGTTGCCTGGTGCTGCTCGCGCCAATCGAGAATTACCGAACGCTGCCGAGACACCACGACGACGTTTGTGCTGCTTCTTCGCGATCCTAGATGTCTTCTTTTGCAGCATTGCGTCCAGCGCTCGCTTCTTTCATAAATTTCGAGAGATTCCACGGAAAAAGAAATCAGCAGCCGCGTTAGCGGCTCGGCGCCAAGTTTTTTTAAAAACAATTTTTTTCTTAATATATTACTACCCAGGACATTAATATGAGAATGACAAAAGTAAAAGTTCAAAATAAATTAGAGAAAAAAAAACTCACAAGTAGGCAAAGTACTTCAAATTTTGTTGTTTGTTTGAAAATATTAATAACCTGGATATCCCTTGGTGGGGGCAATATTGGCGACACAGGGCCAATATTGGCTCAGCGTCGGTGAGTGTTGGCCCAACGTCGGTTACGAACATAATTTTTTTAAATATATTAATACCCAGGATATTAATATGAGAACGACAAAAGTTGAAGTTAAAAATAAGTTAGAGAAAAAAATGCTCTTGTTTGTTAGTTTAAAAATATGAATACCCTGGATATTTCCTGTTGAGGGCAATATTAGCGACACAGGGCCAATATTGACTCAGCGTCGGCCAGTGTTGGCCCAACGTCGGCCGGCACCGGTCCTGTGTGTCTTTTCCACCAGCGTTAATATGACAGCGGCAAAAGTGAAAGTCCGGAGTTTATTAGGAAGAAGGTTCAGGATAATTGATCCGAAGGACAAATAGTTCGCATTGACGAGAGCGAACTTCTTGCCGAACTTCTTTCCAGTGACAAAGAAAAAGGAGGGCGAAGTAAAATGAAATTGCGGGTGAGGGAGGGACCGGGATCAACGGATGATTCGCAAACGGTCGTGCAGGCGGGAGACATTGCTGCAATTACCGAGCCTGCGAGCCGTGGTTTTCTTAATTAACTTCGCTAATTCCACAATTACCACCAGCGGCGTCTGACCCTCGTGCGCCCTTTCCCCTTGCCGCCCCATCTCGTCGCTTCACAGCGACGAGCGAATGAAAGCGAAAAAGCGTCTGCACGGGACGTCAGGTACCTTTTAGGTGAGGTACTGCGTTTTTTTTTTGTCACAAAAAAAAATAACGTTTTATAAGGTTGATGAGAAGGGGGAGCAGCGAAGTAGTTATGAAAACGGAATGAAGTCGGTTTCCTCAATGTTCGGTTCATTGGAATGTCATTCGCGTGCATTTAGGTGTGAGCTAATTATGAGTCTTGCACACTCAGTATGAGGAAACGTCCAATGCCCAATGTGCGCTAAGTGGACTTTCTCGCATGTGAGGAATTAAATTACCCAGGCAGCAAAAAATCATCCCACACCCAAGCATATCGTCATTGCTTCCTCGTAGAAGAAACTTTTTTTTTTACGGATTTCAAAAAAAAAAAAAACGAATTTTTTATTGTTAGTGTGCTGAAAACGTTCCAAACGAACCAGTGTCCGCACTCCGGCAGGCTCGCTTATTTCTACCGTCGCGTTACGACGAGAGCCGAATAATTACAATTTCCATACGAATAAATCCATTTCTAACCACAGTGGTGGGTAAAATATTCTCTTGACCGAGTTTGTCTCTGGGGCATGGACTATCAGGGGTTCGACGATTCCTTTCGAGCAGAGACGCGGCAACGGATACTGCGGAAGCTTCGGTGGATGCTGCGGCGCCAACGGAATATCACGAATCCTCGGCTCTCGTCGCCGGATCGTTCTGGATGCTTTCAGGAATCCGTCTCGGCGGAGCCAGACGCGCACGGGGATGAAATTCCGCAGACGTTGGAGAGCGAGAGAGCGAAGAAGACGGAGACCGGCGTTGGCTGAGGGGGGGGGGGGGGGGGGGGGGGGGGGGGGGGGCGAAGAGGAACCAGTAAATACGGCGATGTACTAGACGGCGTGCGAGAGTAGACGTACGTTCTACCTTTTACATGTACGCGAGACAAAAAAAAAAAAAGAAAATAAGTTGAGAGGGAGAAAACGACATAGAAAAGTCTGAAAAGGATAACAGCGCGTTGAGAAAAACAGAGTCATAACTCGAGAAATCAGGACAAGCAGCAGCGCCATAAAGTCTGCAGAGTTCCCGGCAGCCATCAGGAATTGTATAGTGGACGAGGAGCTCGGAACTAGAATTACCGACTCTGTGGGATATCCTGGATTTTACTGTACAACTCAACGCACGGCCATTCGTAATTAAATACTTTTTTCACATGGGTGCTTCCGATTTTATAAGAAATAAATACAATAAATAAAGATATGAAAACCTGGTTGCTTTTACTACTTCCGGTACACGTGGCAAATCTTGGATCGTATCGACCAAAAACTTTTTGCCGACTACCTCACAGATTAAAATTTAACAATTGTCTACCAAGCGTGCCGATACTGGTTCGAGCTTCGATCCTTCCGTCGAGAGCCAGGAAGAGAGGCGCGATAAAAAAAAAATGAGGACAAAATTGATTGCCCCTTGACCCGACCTTGCACCCTGATCGACCAGCCGAGGGGCGATATAGCTGTTCCACTTTTCTACTAGTTTTCGATATAAATATATATGTGGCAACTTTCAACGATCGATATAATTTTCCTGGTTCCTTTGAAGGACCTTCGCAGTACTTCTCCAAGGTCGAAGCCCGACATTGAGATGAAATTTGTTCAGACGGGCTCGGGAACGCATCCGTGCACATCGGTCGGTGAATATCTGGAGGAGCTCAATCCGCCGAGTACTGCATCCACTAGAGAAAGCCCAGCACGGAAGAGTCTCCCCCACTCGCATCGAAGTGGAGCACGCAGAATGGCGTGAACGAGAATTAAGGGTCGGTTTGTATCATCCCTTTATCCCCTCGTATCTTTATTCATCTCTCCTCTCAAACGAAACCTTTACGGGCCAATGAAAAAATCTCGGAAAAAACACGTGCATTCATATATATATATATATATATATCATATGTATGTATACATTTTATAATAAAACACCCCTTTACATTTTTCAATATACGAACGGAATAGAATATTTATACAATTATTTTCAATTATTCTCCATTCAAGGTGATGTGGTATAAACCCCCGCCTACCTACCCCGTGCTAAGTGGGTAACAAAAACTGTACTGCTTGCCGTTTTGAAGTCGCAGACCGCCGCGGAAAACGAAAATTGCTTTTCCCTGCGTCTGTCGATTCCCTAGGGAAAGACGATTTCACGACATAAACTGTTTCCGAAATTTCAAACAAATGTGCGTTGCAATTTTACAGTAAAAGTTTTATTTTCAATGAACATTTTTGTTAATTTCATTCACATGGAACGCCCAAGAAAAGTTTTGGTGATAAAGCAACATTCTTCGAGAAATGCAAGAACCAATGTATTATCTTAACGATTTTTTTTTTACTACTTTATAACGGATACCAAAAAAATATTAGTGGCTTATAAAAATACCACAAAAGGTTAAAAAAAACAGAAACTTTCTACATAATTTATTTTCCCCTTTATATTCAGACCAAAGGTGGTATTTTGTTCGGCGTTACTTAGTCACAAGAAATGGTACGGCCCGATACTCTTGTGCGTGTTCTATATCGACGTGGTACAGAAGATCCGATAAAAATCGGTCCTTTACGGAGCGCGGAGGAGCAGCTGGGCTGCTTCGCCTTTTTAATTTTTTTTTTCGTACACTACATTTTTCGCCGCGGTACCCGGACCGTAATGCTCCGCGTAATAACCGTTATTTATAGGCTGTAAATAAATACGGCCGCGGTCCCCTGTGTGACGCGGATGTGCACACAAAAAATACTGAGGTCATGCACGCAGCAGTAAGAAAGAAAAAAGAATCCAAGGTATGGGTAGAGGGTACATAGACTTTAATGCAGAGTACGAGAGGAGCTCGGAAAGAGTCATGGGACCGTCGAGATTCTCGAGCCAGTGGAGTTTTACTCGCGAGGGAAGCTAGCGGCGAGATTTCTTTCACCTTTTTCATTTCTTCTCCATCGGACTCGCTGCGCCGGCAGGGGACAGGAGCAGAAATTACCGAGGCGGGTCTCGTTTTGGCAATGCCGAATAAACTCCTACTCACAGACGAATATTTTTGCGGCTTATTATCTGACGAATGGAGGAAAAAATAAAGTTTTTTTTCCCTCTAAGACGCATGAAATATTATTGAGATTATTTATCGTCCGATCCCTCGGAGACGGTTTAAATCGTGAAAAGTGCGGGACATAAAATTTTCATTCGGACGGGGATCTTCAATACGTTTTTTTTTCTTACCGATGAATCTTTATAATTTTAATTCCACTCATTGTTTCCTTGTGTTTACAGATTGACTGATTAAATGGACATTAGAAGAGTTCGCAAGATTAATGTTCGTGGGCTCGAAATATTGACGTCGTAGCGACGCATTAAAAATAATTCGAGAAACAGGACGAAAAGTCGTAAGGGAGAGTCAGAAGTATTGTAGGAAGGGTTACCCGGGAGAAGAATGAGTACCCTAAGAATGAGAACAAAAATGAGAGCCCGGTGGGGTTACCCGGTGGAAGTACGTCAGCATTCAAGGGTAATTTGCACTTGGTCGTTTCACGCTTTGATGATATTCCATGCTTCGCGTTAAGTGAAAAAAAAATCTCTTTTTTGTGTCTTTTGTCTCATACTTCTTTCTTTTTTTGTGTCCCTTCAATGCCGCCTCTCTCTCTCTCTCTCTCTCTCTCTCTCTCTCTCTCCAGCCAATTTCTCCTCTTTCACTTTTGCCTGTTTATTCCGCTACTCAAACAGCGTGCTGGCTCGGATTCTTTGTCTTTCGTTTCATGCTCGCTTTTTGTCCAAGGGCAAGGACCCGCTTGCGAATTAAGCGAGCGTACCTGAGCCATTCAGGAAGATTTTGTTGTCGAAATTTATCGCTCCTCGAGTCGATGCGACGGGATTGACGTTTGCCGTTTCGAAAAATTGGAGAAATTACCTTGTTGGCGAGGTCGAGCATGTTTCCGGTTCCACCCGCGGCAGCCTCGACAAGCTTCTGAAGGGTGTGAGGCTCCGGCGACAGATCACGGGCGCCACTGTCGAATTCCCAGCTCTCATGACGTCCGGACACCGTGCCTGAAAGTGTTTTTAAAAAGTCTTGGTAATTTTTTTCTCTTCTCAAGAAATATGCACTCAGAAAAAAGATTTATTGAAATCAAATAAATTTCTATCTTTAAATGACATTTATCAGGATAAAAGAAATGTTTACTTGCTTTAACAAAATCCTTATTTGATTTAAATAACTGATACTCTTTAGTGTAAGTAAAAAAATTATTCAAAGATTTGTACTTTAAAATAAATGTTTATTTGCGGCAATGAAATTTCTGTGTTATTTATGTATCACATTATTCCCATACGATCAAAAGCAGCAGATCTGTCACGAAATAAATCAAAAAATTACTTGACGTAAGTATCTATTTATAAGATCCAAATAAACATTATAAAATAGTAAGAATAATACCGTCAAACAAATAAATATATTATAAATTAATAACATTTTTCTTCGTCCTTAATAAATTTTCTTTGATTGGAATAAACTGTTTTCTGGGTGTGAACGGTAAAAGTTCTTGTGTTCGTTACGCTCTCTTCTCAAGTGACTGTATTTTCTTTCTTTCATCCTGCGGGACTTGAGCGAAAAGCTCAATGCCGATGGATATTGGACGAAATTGTCAATATTACTGCATGTACCGAGACTGTTGTCGCTGCTCGTTGGAAGGTACTCCGGTGTGTGAGTGTGATGAGGGCTCGTAGTTCTGTGCTTGCCGGATCTCAGAGCCTCGATTTCCGGTCGCAGGGCCAACCTGCGTCTAAGGAACTCCTGATAGGAAATTCGACCGTGCTCGTCCGCTCCGAGCTCTCGCATCAGTTCCTCGACCGAATTCTCGAGATTGAGCTCTCTGCACACCGTCAAGAGGTCCTGGCTGAAAAAAAACGAAAGATACAATTTAAACTTCATTCGATGCTTCGTAGCGGAGAATTGTTTCGAGTATCAGTAAAGTTATACGATGATGATAAATTCGAGGAGGCTTCACGGAAATTGAACGCTTTCTGCTCTCCGGAAAGCTTCGGCAATAGTAATCGTGAAAGTAGGGTTTTATCATTTCTGATTGCGATTTTCACTATCGGTTATTGAGTGGAGGCTGGGGAAAAATAGATTGTACATATAGCCTTAAAACGATAAGAAGAACGAGCGTTTTTGCTCCACCCATTTTTTTAAATTTTTTTTCAGAAATCTGCAATTATCGATTTTTTTTAAAAATAGCGACGTCCATGCTTACCGCGTAGAATATTGGGAAAACCGAGGTGTCTATTGTGGCCTACCAGGAAAAAAGTACGAAGGATCGGCTAATTGTGAAAGTTACAGTACCGTTTTTACCAGACGGTGTTTACAGGATAATGAAAAACATTTATTTTTCTTAAGGTAAAGTGTGACTCCTCGGTCGGCAACGAAAACTGCATTCCAAAATTCTCTAAGACGGTTAATTTTCAGGGAAAAATACGAGAACGTTAAGCTATGCACAGTTCTGTAGTTCACAGTTCTCATCATTTTCCCAAGAAATAAACGGCTTAGGAGATTTTTAGGTTGCAAAAAATCGTAGCTATCTCTCTCGCACTCATAACGGTAACTAAAATATTCACTTGATTTAAATAAGTATTTAATTCATTTAAGTAACTATTTACTTAATTAAAATAAATATTTATTTTTATGAAATAAATATTTTACTCAAACCAAATAAACGGTGGCCGTCAAATAATTATTTTTCTGGGTGTGTATTTAGTAGATGTCTTGCTCTCCTAATCAGGTGTACAATGTATCTAAGATTTTTTAATACGTTGTCAACATGAGCACTCCACCTTTATCACTGGGCGAATAATAAGGCGACAATCGATAATGTCAATGTACCTCATGAAATCGATATTTTATTTTCCGTAAGTAGAACCGGGGTCGAATAAGTTGAGAGCCGCATGTGGCTCGACGAAAATTCAACCAGTCTGGAGGATAACGGAGGAAAAACGGCTTTGGGCACGTGATATCTGAATTAAAGATCCATGAACCGAGCGTCGCGGTGATTCTGGCGGAAAATCGTTAATTCCGTGCTCTCGCTGTTCGGGAGTATGACTACAAATTTCCTCTTCTATTTCACTACTCCCCCCCCCCCCCCCCCTGCCGCACTGCGCTCGTACACGTTACTCGTTACTGATGTGACAAAGCTCCTGCCTACATCAAGACTGATCGATAATAAGCGAGTATAATGAACCCTATTCGGGCAAACTTCGTGCTTCGTACATTACAGGTAGTAGTGGGCGAAACTAGACTTCGAAATTTCAATCGCCCGTATTATATAGTAATGCACAGTAAACTTCACGCTCCGTGAATAATTGCTGTACAGTTCACACAGGCGTGACGAATGAAGCTGATAGATTTAAACATGAAGACTTGACAAAGTCCAACTCCCAGTCTTTGTCGAAAACGGAACGGTTTTTTTTATAATTCAATAAAATTTGTCTAAATCACGTAAAATCGACTTGTGTCATTACGTGGACCATTTTGTCTAATGACAGGCAAATTCCTTTGGCAAATGAATTTGGGAGAAAAAATGTATTTGGATTTATTTAGAAAAAAATCTTTTCCGTGCTTATAGAAAAAAAAAACGCTCATAAAACCAATAGAAAAAATAGTAACGTTTCTTGAGTGGCCATTTTTTAATTATTTTAGTAGATCCATTAGTATTTTATACCGTGGGTCGTTTGTCCAGGAATTTTTTGGACACCCTGTAGGGAAGCGTATACTGAAAGGAGAATTCAAAAAAAAAAAAAGAAAAGAAAAGTCCGGGGAGGAATAAGAAAGGAAGCCGCAGAGGCGTGCTCGCACTTGAGAATGAAAACTCGTACCGGGGAGACTATGAGACGGAGTTCCTTTTCTTTCTCTGGAGGCGCGCTAACGCATTTTACCCCTGGCAGACTTTTCCGGGTGAAAGTTTGTCTCGCGCTGAATTCCCTTGCCTTCCTCTAGGCCAAGCTCTGCACGGAGTGTACTGTTTCCCTCCGGCTAGGGATGGCCTTTCCAGCTCTCACTATCCATCGCGAAACTTTCCACGGTCTTCCCGGCACGCCGGACACGCGAAACGTCCCACTCGTCTCGGGTAAATTACACGGAGAAACGAAGAGCCGAGAAGGTGAGGAGAAAATAAATACGAGAAAAAAAATGAAGCACACTGTGGTATAACACTGGCAGGAATGGAACATGGTGACGTGGGAGTAAAACAGCCACCCGAGGGAAAATCTTAATATCACAGTTATAAAGTCAAGTTTAGACAACGAAAATGGACGTGTATAAATTCGCGAGCACCGATTTTTTTTAAGTATTAGGTATTTTTTAAGTATTAAGTATAGACCAAGAATATGCACCGATAATGGGGGAGCTTGCCTTGCACCTGTGGCATCCCACAGTAACAAAATAGTTTTGTCGTGATAGCAAAACCAATTGCTTCTACGGAGTAATTTTTTTGCAGCTTTTACCAATCGTTTTGCTGTGGGAACGAAGTCACTGTCAGCAAAACTCAGTTTGTTAGAGCAGCTAAACCATTTTTCTCCGGATTATAATAGTAGAACAAATTTGAATTGATTATGTTATCCGTGTTATCCGAGATTTCACTTATCTGACGTTCGCTCTCCCCACATTACTTCGGATAAACGGGGTTTTGTATTACGAAATAATAAATAAAACCGGTTCATCTACCCAACAGAAATAATGCACCTAATAACGAGCCGGAAATAAATAATATTAAATAAAATGATTTAATAATACCCGTAGGCAATATTGAGCAAAAAAATAATTAGAATTCAATATCATTCGCAGGAAGTCTGATGGTAGTTTATGAAGAAAAAAAATTTAATTAAATTGAAAATCGTACTTTTCCCTTTATCATGCCCATTCATTAGAATTTGCATCCTGTCTGGCGGTAGGCGGCGAGTAATTCATAGCTCGGAACGGAAAATCAAGCAAACGACGAATAAAACAAAGGGGGTAGAGGGGTAAACGATGAAAAGCGTAAATACAAACCGACGAGTGAAAAATCCATTACGCAAACGAGAACGAAACGATGTTCCGTTAATGCAACGCCATGGGTATCCTCGAGAGCTCAAAGTATGGCGCACCGTTATATTCAATACGCATAATACCCTTGCTCACCGTTCGTACCGGCTTCTGACCGTGAAAACGCGAAAAAATTTCCTACTCCACTGGTGCGGACAGCGGCTGAACGATGGAGTGAAAAGTGGAGAGAACGTTCGAGGGAAATAATGAAAATAAAAAAGAGGCCGAACGAACCGACGGATGAGTGAAAAAAAAAAAAAAAATGCTCCGCAGGACAGAACGAGAGGGAAGGAGCATTGGCGCTCACTCGCACGTACGATACTGTGATGTGAAAGAGGAAGATGGAAATAAAAAAAATTTAAATACGCGCCAGTACTGGCCGCCCGCGCACGGTCGTTAAAATCCAAGCGCGGCGCGTCGTGATTAACGTGACGCAATCAATGCGAGCGCGAGCGACGACGACGTCGAGGAGAGGAGGACGTAATTCGTGCGTAAACTCTCGTCCGACTCGTCGAGCCTTGGCAGACGAGAGGCGGGGATAGAGGCTCTGCAGGATATGCAGAATAAGCAAACTTTTCGACCGTCGAGGATACCGAGTAAAATGTACAAATGCGTGTAGAAATAATTGCGGACATAATCATTTGTGCTGCTGGGTGAAAATTACTATGGAGACGCATTTTTTTTTAAGGCGGATCCAAATCTATGAGATTACAAGGTTTCGCGCTTTTCTGCACGTGCAAATAATATTAAAGTATGTATAATAATTTTTTTTTTCGAGATATCGAATTTCTACCACCGCTATTCGCTTCAGGAAACCGATTCGGCCGGCTGTGAGCGGCATGTATGTTAAGATACCATATCGAGGCAGTTCGCAGTACAACAATTACAGCCAATGTAAGATAAACGTTTCAGGTGCTTCGGACCCGCTCGATCTGAGGGTCCTCATAGAAGTTAAGGGTAGAGTCGCCTTTTTCGGACATAAAATGTCCGGAAGAGGCGACTCTACCCTTAACTTCGATGAAGACCAACCCCTAAATTTTAACAACTCCATAATTTTGGCAACTGGCTAAAATTGAAGATAAAAAATCGACCCATGTAAAGTTGCGTTATAGGAATTTTGGCTGCAAAGTGGACTCTCACCTATCCAACCACCGTCTGCCGCACATGACCGGCTAACGAAATTTTACTAAAATGCTCTGTCGTAGCCTTTACCACCTGCCCTCACCCACACGCTCATCACTTTACTTTGGAAACAGTGAATAGGCACATTGCCTGCCGGCTTGTTGTTCCAATGCGACGCCCCTTTCGCCGTAAAACAAATGGTCAGTCCCGGTCTCGAATTGGTCAAATTTACGAGTGTCGACTGTACCCGCGCCGAAGGGAAATTAACGCACAGGAAAATACGCGTCAACGTACCGGCGATGCTCCAGGCAAGCCGAGGGAGTTTCGTCTGGTCGTAACTGGCGCCGACACAGAATCCTGCGTTATCTTCGTCTCCGTTGGTGGTGGCCGGCCGAAACAATGGCATCGCCGCCGTTCCCGCATGGCCATTCTGGGCCGGCGACCGGAATATGGATAGGCATACGTCGGGACGTGGTCGATGCCGTCGGTCGAATTAAACGTCGGTCGTTAATTACGTACGCGAGAAGGCTATACCTGACGCCGTATCGGAGCGTCGGATTATGCAATCGCGGGAAAACGCATTGCCGGTACCGCCCATTGGTTGAAGAACGAGACTGTTCGAACCTTCGACCATCAAGGCTCGGCGCTCGTTGGCAAAATTAAACGCCAGTCACACTCGACTAAAACGGACGATGACATTTTCTTTCAGATCAAAGTGAAACACCTTCGTTCTCGACCAACCCGACATCGTTCGGTATCCGAAAACTGACGGTGGTCGCTGAGGTAAAAAAGTATCATCGAAGACTGATTACATGCGAGCTTTTGATGACACTTTTCTTTTGACCGTAGATGCTAGCGTGAAAAAAGTTGATCACAGCTTTCGATATCAACTTGGCACGGGAAGGGTGGGGCGGAAGGGGTTTCATATGCTCTTAAGAATATCCTATTATTATTTTTATCGTTGAAGTTGAGTGTCGTGAGATGCGGCTTTGGGGCTTTGAAGATGTGGATTCGGAAACGTGAACTTCTCATGTGCCGGGGTTCGTTGAAGTCAAAAGACACGGAAACTACCAAGTCTTCAGAGAACTCGAGGTATTAGAGTTGATAAGTAGTTACTGAAGTTCGTATGCAAATCACCGAGACTGGAAACGCGGGAATAGCTGGCTGAAACGTTCGGAGGCAACAACAAACAAGAAGGACGAATAAGCGGGAATACGGAAAACGGGAGAGGTTGGGCATGAGAGAGCGCATTGTCTTTTGCCGGTGCGTAAGCGGCTTAAGGAGACCTTTGCCTCGTCTGGTGGCTCGAGAGAGCAAGCAAACTGAGAGTGTTTGCGCAGGTTGTACGGCTTCGTTTCTGATCTAGGCACATCGGCAAACTCCGACCATCGCTGGTATTCGCAGATGTTCTACCGCGGTTATCGACGAACCTTGATGGCTGTCGATACCAGCCGAAAGATCACCGAAAGGGTGAAACCATGGTTTCTGAAAGACAAAACTCTACGATGCTGTTCACGTTAGTTCCGGTCTCGTCCACCGGAAATAACACTAAAATCGAATGCACGCAACGCTATCGCACTGGCGCAGGAAGGAAGTTTTCGAGCGATAGAGAACAAAAACCAATGCACGCGGCATCGATCGACTTTTTAACGAATTCGTCTGTGAATTCCGTTCACCGCAATGTGTCTCGTGCGGCAATGTGTTGGCGTTGTGTAGGATAGACTGGGACAAAACGGGGACGCTAAGCAATAAAACCTGCTACAACGGTGCCGAAAACATAGATCCATTGTTTTTTACACCAAAATTAATTGTATTGGCACCGGTTTTGAAAGGATATTTTTAAAAACCATCTGGGCCAAAACGGGGTACCCTTCGATTCGACTTGCGGCATATTTTGTTAGCTTCGTTTATTACCCTATTTTGCCACACGTCGATATAACATTTCATGTCTCCATTTTGCCCCGGTTTCCGTCGTTTGTTGGCTATCATGAATCGATTTATTCGATAATTTTGGGTACCCCATTTTGCCCCACGTCGATTTGACAAGATCGAATCGAATGCGAGGACCCATCGTGGAGATTTGTCTTTTGGAATCTAGGGGCCTGCCTAGAGACGGGCAAACGAATCTCGTTAATCCGAAAATATTAATGTCGCATTCGTTACTCATTTGTTGCTTAGTTTATGAATTTATTGATTCAAGAATTGAAAATGCGAATAATTACGAGTCGACGAGGGAGACAGATTCTCTTGCAAGCAACGTAATCTGCTAAAAAGGTTGCTAAATCTGTGACCAAAAAAAAAATTGCGGTCATTTCCCAACTGTATAGGTGTTGTGACTGCGTTTGTGATTTTGGGAAACAAATTCCAGTCGTCGCATTCCACGGAATGCGGAAAAGCAAAATTGACGGTCGTTTTGTCGTCAATTGACGCCAACCAAAAATTACCGTGACGACACATCTCTGAGTCCACGCTTCCAAAAAGTCTCGGAAAGAAGGTTGATTGGACTTGTTTGTGTAAAAATTATGGCGTTGAAAAAAGTCCATGCAGTCCATGTAGATTTTTGTGCTGAACGCGAATATGACAGCAGTTTTATCTTAAAATCAACCGGGTCGTCGTCGATGGCCAAAAAATGAAAATCGTTTTCGGTGGGTGAGACTTTACAGCACGCTCGCGACATTGGTGCATGGTCGATGACTGCGCAGCCGACCTCGCTGTGCCATAGCGAGCTGCTGCGGATGACGGTCGGTCGGACGAGAGGGAATGAAAAACGGAAAGAGCGAAGAAGCAACGTAAATAGGAGTGAACGTAGGGCGGTGGCGGCGGCGCCGGAGCCACGCACAAAGGGATTCGATGCCGCTGTCTGTCGCTTCTGTGGACGAAGAGCGAAAAGGCGGAAAATTCCATGGGCTCGTGGTACATTCGCCGCACTCGGTTGCCACTCAGCTTGAGAGCACGTGCGTGCTCGACGGACAGTCTCCCTGAGCCGTTGCGTACATAACGTATCATGTACGCAAGCGGGTAGGTACACGAGTTTGTTGTGCCACACCGCACAGAAACGGCACTCTTTCCGATTATGCGATAACTAACACCGCAAAAAGAAAAAAAACAATCTCATCGTTAGAAAAAAATGATTATTGTCGGATTAGAAGTTTGCGTTGTCGTGGAAAACGACGAAAGTCTGAAAAGGTACAAAAAATCTCATCGTTAGAAAAATATTATTATTGTCGGATTGGAAGTTTGCGTTCTCGTGGAAAACGACAAAAGTCTGAAAAGGTACAAAGAATCTCATCGTTAGAAAAAAAATGATTGTTGTCGGATTAGAAGTTTGCGTTCTCGTGGAAAACGACAAAAGTCTGAAAAGGTACACGCGTTGTTGCGCCACACTGCACAGAAACGGCACTCTTTCCGATTATGCGATAACCAACACTGCAAAAAAGAAAAAGAAAAAAATTCTTCGATTTTTCAAAATTTACTTCTTCGGCCCATCATACGAAAGAAAAAAAATCTCATCGTTAGAAAAAAAAGAATTATTTCCGGGTAAGAAGTTTACGAGTTTTCGAGGAAAACGACAAGAGCCTCCCCCTCTGTTTGCTGACACATAACCAGCCAGAGGGAACAGGTCCGCTTCATCCTCAGTCGCGCAACAACGGGGTTCGCCGAGGAGAATGCACACGCAGGGGTGATTACGAATAATGGCGCTGGCATTCGTCGCGCGATAATCTGTGACTCGGAATAACGATATTGGGATAATATTGTGTTCGGCGAGTGACGCGAGAGATTCCGTACAAAAGGGCCCGACACTCGAATATTTCGATTTTTTTTTTCTGTGCTGTATATGCAATGCTCACGGAATTCTCTATAAAATCCAATGTTGAACACAAAAGAGGGCGACAGGATGTTTTGAGGAGCACGTTGCTCCAGTCGTTTCGTGGTGGCTCTTTTGTGAGACCATAAATATCGGAGATTGTGGATACTGATTAAGTTAAAAGTCAATGCGCTCATTGAGAATATTCCGGATCGAAGTGAATCACGTAAAACAAAGGATCGTGAACAATGGATACATTATTCATTCTTCTTTCTATGAAAATTCAGTCCACTATTGCGTCAAATCATTTTTCTGTTCTTTGGTCACGACACATTGAAGAGTCATTGCGCTAATTGGTAGCAGTTTCTTTTTTATTGCTTCTAGTGGAGATCTGCAAGCGGTCAAGAGATTTTTATTCTGAATATTCTCGCCCCGGTCACCCTTCTCAACTGTGCGAGTATCTACGGAGCAAAAAAATTCTAACAGAAAACACAATGGGGAGTGGCAGTACGAAGTTGTACCCTTGTACCTTGGATTGCTTCGTGACCATGAACGGTACGTTGGGAAAACCTACGTGAAATTACTGAGGTAATTTCTGAGAAGGGACGAGACATCAATGAGAGAAGCCCGGTCATCCTGCGAGCATCTACGGAGTGAAAAAAATGCTAACGGGGAACACAATAGGGAGTGACAAAAATCTTTTTTTCCTCCCCGCAGCAATTCGCGAAAAGGGTTTTACACCGGCAAGAGTCCGGCCAGCGCGAACAGCATAGTTGGACCGGGAGTTGTCATCCAAAACTCGCTCCCAAAAAAAAAACAAAAACACGGTCGCTACTCACGTGACCGCAACTCGTAACATTTTCATCACACTTATTTGGCGTGACATGCTTGTCGCCAAATTACCGAGTTAATTTCTGAAAAGAGACGAGAGAGTAACGAGGGAAGCCCGTAAACCCGGATGTGTCAAGTAACCCCGGTCACCCTGCGAGCATCTACGGAATAAAAAAAAATGCCAACGGGGAACACGATGGGGGAGTGGCGGTACAATGTTGTACCCTTGTACCTCGGGTTGCATCACGACCGTGAACTGAACGGTCGAAACTACGCGAATTCGCGAAAAGGGTTTTACACCGGCAAAAGCCCGACCAGCGTGAGCAGCGTAGTTGGACCGGGAGTTGTCATCCAAAACTCGCTCCCAAAAAAAAAACAAAAACACGGTCGCTACTCACGTGACCGCAACTCGTAACATTTCCATCAAACTTATTTGGCGTCACATGCTTGTCGCGAAATTACCGAGTTAATTTCTGAGAATAGACGAGAGAGTAACGAGGGAAGCCCGTGAACCCGAGTGTGTCAAATAACCCCGGTCACCCTGCGAGCATCTACGGAATAAAAAAAAATGCCAACGGGGAACACGATGGGGAGTGGCGGTACAATGTTGTACCCTTGTACCTCGGGTTGCATCATGACCGTGAACGGAACGGTCGAAACTACGCGAATTCGCGAAAAGGGTTTTACACCGGCAAAAGCCTGACCAGCGTGAGCAGCGTAGTCGGACCGAGAGTTGTAGCGGGTGTTGTACTACAGCATCCGGAACTCGTCCCCAAAAAAAAAAAAAAACGGCTTCGCCCGGCTATCCCTCTCGTATCAAGCGCCTTCACTCCCTCGTCCGTTACTACGTTCCGCGATCAGCCCGTACAGTTCTTGCGCACAAAAGACTCGCGCCTTCTCCGGAGCAATCCTCCCTTTCGCAACGCCCTCTCGCCCGCTCTATTGTCTTTTTTTATTTTTCTTTTTTTTTCCACTTCCGCCTCTCAGTGCATTCTCACTTATGCCTACATATCCATGTCGCCCCACCGTTCTTCCGCACCGTGACTGCGCACCCTCGATGTACCGCGAACGGATCCCGTTTCCAGGCACCGTTAAAACGAAGAAAAAATTAAAAAATGCGATAAAAGAGGAACTCGAGGGCGACGATGAAGAGGCTAAGAACATCGAAATATTGCCCAATGCCGTCCCATTATATTCTGCGAGTGATTTTCTCGCTTTTCGTGCCTGTTTTTTTTTAAATATTTTTGCTCACTCATGGAGCAAGCTTTGTTGTTACACTGTAAAAATAAATTATAAATTTAATGTACTGGAACTTGAAATTTGCTTACATTACTTACATTATTTAAACATTAATGTACTAGTTTTTAATAAAAATTACAAGTCTTTCGCCCGAAATTCACAAAAATTTGCATTAAAAATAATAATGTCATTGTAAAATTGCAACGCACGTGTGTTTGAAATTTTAGAAACTGTGTAAAAAAGCTTTCGATGCTGTTCATTAATTTTCAAACTAAATTTTTTTACAGTGTATGATTTTTTTTTGTGCGTTATTTGTTTATTATTTGTTAGGTGGAAAGTCGGCAACAATCATTGGGCAGAGTCGAAATGCATCAAAGGACAAACCGAGAGGGACGCGAATTGAACTATAAAACGTTGGAACAACGAGTGGGAGAGCGAAGCGGGATGCGATCAATACGCGTGTAGGCATTGTGGTGCTTCGAATGATTTTTCAGAGCCATCGTCCAGCAAAGTGGAAAATACTGGCGGTCCAAATGCTGGGAAAGAGTGTCAAAGAGAGAAAATAATATGTAGACAACCAACGAAGTCACACGCATGATCGCTTTGGTGATTCCACAAATTCGCATTGTACGCAGACTTCAATACCGGTGCAAAAATTCCCCGGGATATTACATAAACGAGCTGAAATCAACGATGCTTGATTTCGCTACTTTTGAAGTCAATTTTTGTTATTCATATGAATGTGCTTTATTTTTGCTTCGTGTGCATCGCAGACGAAATTATCGATTTTTTTAATAGTAATGTTTTTTCTTCAACGAAAGGAACCATGCGTATGTGAACATTTAGTAAAGTAGGAAAAGGTAATAGGAAAAATTCGGAATATTGGCAAATTTAGAAGGTAGGAAATCTGGATATTAAGAAAATTAAGAAAGTTGGGGAAATTAGGAAAACAAAAGGTTGACTGAAATGTTTCGTAAGCACGTATAATGCACGACGGAATTGAACTATAGCGAGCAGTTTGCCGAAAGTAGATACTTTCGGCAAACTGCTAGGCACAGCAGCATCGTAGTCAACAGGGGTTGAAAAAGGAAGCGTGACTCATTGGTCATAAAACGTGGCACCCTTCGTCTTGGAGCCCAACGTAATTTCATGGGGACGAAATCTAGCCTTGGCATTTTTAAAGGAAGATGAAACAACGCGACTATTTCTATCTTAGAAATAATATAAGAAAGAGCGGAAGAAGTTCAATCTTCCCCAAAGACCAGAAAAAAAAGATCCCATTCACTAATGTTTACTTGGTACGAAATGTTGGCTGCATTGCAAAAAATATGTTTCGAATTACAAAAACAAGGCAATCACACGCTCGGTAATAAAACCGATCGTTCTTACAGCAACGAAGAAGAAAAAACCATTTTACAAAATGTCAATTTTGAGAATAATAAATGAAATTTCCAAAGATCTACAGGACGTAACTGTGTAAACAGTCGGACGGTCAAACATAAAATGAAGATTACTACTAATATTAAAATTTCCAAAGATGTATCGTAGTACGAAATGAAACATGAAAAAAAAAATTAGACCTCTCATTCCTTCCATCCAGAAATAAGCGGTTAATTTGGTTAAGCAAAAATAATTGGATGATCATAGAAAATAAAGTTTCTGAAGAGCTCCGAAACATCCTCATAGTCGAAACGTAAAACGAAGAAGAGGGGAAATACGCGTTTTACTTCACCTTTGAAACGGTCGAACGTAGCCGTCAAAATACTTGACAATTTGTCACATCGACGACAGCAGCAGAAAAAAGAAAAGTAATCATTAATGTTTAAGTGGCCACAAAAACGATCGATCGTTGTGAAACTCCGCAAGTAGAACGAGTGCAGTAATACGCATAAAGCGGAAGGTAAGGTAAATAAGAAAATGACTGAGGGGTAAAGTTGAGGAAAGGGGTGGAGGGTTGTGCAGGAAGTCGGCGGTGCTCGCCGGTTGTCTCCTCCGTCCCGCTCTTTTTCTCGCTCAAAGCAGCCGCCGCTGGTCGAAGGGGTTGGAAAGCTGCCGAGAGCGGTTTTCAAGAGAGTTTAAAGCGGCTGGCTTCGTTACTGCCGTCGTCTCCGGTCGCCGAAGGAAGAGAGTGTAGGATAGAGGCGGCTTCTATCAAAGCATCCCTCCGGAGTATCTTCCCTTCCCCGAGCTCATCGTCGAGCTTCTCCGTACCTCCCTCGACCCTTTCCCCACTTTCATCTCCACCGTCGTACCCTCTCGCGGCATCCTTTCGTCGTAGACACTAAGCTCATTCGTAATTTGGACAACCAGCCGCTTCGACGAGAGCCGAGCCGCTCGGATCAACGGAATTATTTATACTGTTATTCGTCAAGAGAACATTATACGCTTTCCGCTCCGACGCTCAGAAGAAAAAAGTTTATTTAATGTTAAAAAATCTTTCGTTGGGTGGGAAATAGACATTCATTTGTTGTCAACTAATTTTAGTTAGTCAAGTAAATATTTCATTTTTGTAACCAAATGGTTTTTTTTTTTTGGTCAATAGTTTTTTTTGTCTATTAAATTTTATTGGGCTCGACAAAAATTTAGTTAGCGATAAATTCAATATTTATTTCGCCATGTCCAACGGGAGATTTTATTTCATCAAACAAACTCTTTTCTGAATGCAATTTTTTTTCACATTTCTATTGTGAAACAACTGCAACGTTGCCATCGACGCTTTGTATCGCTGAAAAATCCAGGTGTTTATCATGTTCTACGGCAAGAAACACACACGATGATGGACGTGAGGGGATTTTTTTTTTTTTTTTTTTAACGATGGAGCGACGTTCTTTTTTAGCTCAATGTTTACATCGAGCAAGCTCTTAGCTGCAGTTCTTCCCGGGTAAAATTTCCGAGGTTCACGAGTCCCGTGCGTGGGGTGTAACAAACGATCGTCGCTGAGGTCCCCTCGAGAGGAAAAGAGAGAAGAAAAGATCGGGAAAGCGCAACGGGAGAGGCAAAGTGTGCAACCAATGGTGCTCGCTCGTTCGCTCTTTCTATCTGGGTTACTTGCTGCTCGCCCCTGCCACGGCGTTTACAAAGTCAATAGCCAGGCATGTGCAGACGCATGCACGCATGAGCGTCGCGAGCGAGAGAGCCGCAGCCGTGGCGGGCAGATAAAGAGAAACGGAGACGATGGAAAAGGAAGGAAAAACAAAAAACAGTACAGAAGTGCGGAAACGCAGAGGAACAAGTGAAGCCAAAGATAGAGAAGGAGAACTGCTTTTAGCGAACTGAACGACGCCTGGAACAGACGTCTTGTACACTGACATAAATTTCCGTGCATAACATTTTTAAGTATTTCAAAAAATATGTATGAAAAAGTTGCAATTTTCATAATTTTTCTATGTGAGGAAGGCAAAAATGAGGAAGTTGCTTCCTCACAGGAACGCAACTGTTAACTTGCAGTTGAGGTACGTAACTTCATGAAACTCAAATGCTTCACGGAGATAAATAGTTCTGTATCTCTAACAAAATGTAGATCGTTAATAATTTATTGGTGTGGCAGCAAAAATATTTGCTGTCACAGCAAAATATTTTGTTGTTCCTGTGTTAACCAGGTAAATGAGTTATGGTCACAAAATTTTTGTGGTCCCAACAATATTTTTTCTCCGTGTTTATCTATTTAACATAATTGGGTAAAAAAATAAAAAATTATCGGCTAAAAGAAAATTTAACTGAAATACTAAACACCTGCGCGACGTCGACGGAAATGAAGAGAAACGAGAGGAAGCGACAAAAATCTCATTTTTTTTTTTTTTTAGAGCTCTCTTCATGTTCCGCGTGCATCTCGTCCGTATCTTCACCCACACTAATCCTTTCCTACTCGTTATTCCGCAACGAAACTAAACGAGCCACAAATACTGGCTCAGTCGTTCGAAATACAGCATAAAAAAAAAAAAAAAATTGTTTCCTCTCGTTCGCTCGTTCACTCCTCGGGGCTCGAGTTTCGTGCGAGAGCTTTCATCGGAGCGATGATCTACCCCACCGTTGCATAACGACTCTCGAATCTCGACGTGAAGTTAAAATATATTAACGGATATATATTTGCGAATTAATTTTTAACGGTAAAACACTCTCGCGGCTTTCAGAGTAACGCACTCGACTTTCACCGCGCGGCAAAAAAATTATATTTAATTCTCGGGTCTCTTTTTGATCGCTGCGATGCGAGTAAACTGGGTTCGTCTAATTGTAAGAGATTTTTCTTTTTTCTTCCTCCCCCCGGTTAAATGGAAATGCGAAACGACCGTAAAGACTTGGCACGAAGTTTCGCGTACGCGTTGCCGAACGTCTAATGAAGAAATATTTACGCCTTGCACGATTTTATCATTAGTCTGTTTGCTTTTCCTTCCGCGCCGCTTATTTTTTTTTTCTCTATCTTCGCTCCGAGCAAACGAGGCAAAATAATATAGCGTACCGTATAAACCCGTGTTGCATTATCTCGGCAATTTATTCGAGGAGCGCGCTGCTGCTTTGAGCGGAGGAAAAAAAATGTTTTCCGCGTTGTTAATTCCCGGCGAAGCGAGGTGGATGCTAGCTCGCGCATTCAAACGATCTAATTAATCGAAAGAAGAGAAATAAATAAAAAAAAGTGAAGCTTCCGCGGAGGGCCGGGGGAATAAAATTGTTTCTCATTCGGCGAAAGGCTGCTAATTTAAAACGATACCGAACGCTCCGGTATTTAACATGGTTGTTGCGTTTGAACCTCGACTGTACATCTTTTTATCCGAGCTTCATTTTTGTAATTAAGTTCCGTGTCTTCGTATCTTTTTACGTTAACGATTGCTCGCTGAAGATTCTTGTTTCGGTTTTGCAAAAACGTTTAGGAATAGTGCGAAATTGTTCGAGGGTTTGCCTGTGTGGCCTGCAAATTTGGAACTTCAATAACTCAATGAAACTTTAACTGTCAAGCTGAAATTACAAAGCCTCGCTGAGATTACAAAAACGCCCGTTATTTTTATGGATTTTCATCAATGTTTGTGTAGCGGTAAAAAATTTTTGTCGCTTCGAATTTCGTTGAAAATGTCCATTAATACTTAAAATCCTTTCATAAAGATAGCTTCACGTTCAGTAGTGGATAGAATCGTTATTGAATTTCGTCGAAAATCGATTGAGCATTTCTGATTTCGATGAGGCTTTAAACTTACAGAATTTTATGAGAAAAAACAATATCTATGATCTCGCGCCAGAAGTGCGTATGGACTATATTTATACACGGTTTGTATGCCAACAAGAGCACGCAAGCTTACAAACTGCTTAATTTCCTAAAGAATCAAGGCATCGAAGCAGACCCCAAAATAAATTTTTTTAACTACCAGGTTAAAATTTTGTAATTACATTCAGGATTATTGGCATTATATTTTCTGAAAATCGATGTGCGTCTACTAACTAAAATCGAATACCCCAAAAATGAGGAATTTGCAAATTGTGCTTCATCGTCGAGGGATCGAGAGATCCAAAAAATTACCAGGCGTGGTTTCTGGTAGAAGAATCTTCGCGAATAAAAAAAAAATCACAAAGCAGTACGCTAATTAATAATTTTCAGGACACTAATGTCAGTAAAAAAATAAAAAATAATTTGGTACTCACCTATCGATAAAGCCATCGCCGTCTCCGTCGCATGCTTGAAACAATTTTCTCACGCGTTCCTCGTCGCAGATAGAACCCGCTTCGCTCTCGGCATCCGCTGTCCGAGACATTTCTCACTTATCCTGCATCCCGGTCATGGCGATTCAACAGTGCGGATCCGGCCTTCTCGACGCATCTATATTCGCATCGCATAGGTCTCAGATTTAAAAGCGAATTTACGAATCGAAGACAAAGAGCCGGACGTTCGTTAAGTATCTGCAATGATGTAACAGGAAATTTTACAACCGACCCTCACGAATGCTTCCATGCATACAAACAGGTGAAAACATCGAACCGAAACAAACAACAACAAAAACTCACTTTCTTTCCTCGAAGCAGAATTTACGTTTCTTCGGTCGCGTTTTTCGTATTATTTTTGTGTTAAAAACAAAAATTGAACGACCACCAAAACTTGCGAACAAAGAACCGCGTACTTCCGAATTATTCGTCGTAGTTTCGAATCTCCGTTTACGTCATCGAAGCGTTTTTGTGAAAGTTGCAACACGCCTACCGCGAGCACGCGGTTTTCCGAGTGACAGATCGCGAATTCGCCGGACGACCGGCGGCTTATTCTCCCGATAAAAATCTCAATTTTTTCCCCGTCACCCTCGTATCCGCGATTCGCCGAAAAGATCACTGAACAAACACGACGCCAAAGCTCGCCGCGCGACACTGCGGAAAGCGAAGAGATCCGAGCCCTCCGTCACTCGCACGCTTGCGAAGAAAAAGCCGAGGGCGAATGGACGAGAAAATTTCAGCGGCGACGTTGCTGCGCGCAAATAAAAAAATATTCACGGCGCTCGCACCGGCTGTCGCAGAGAGTCACTAACCCTAACCTAAAACGCGCGAACTCACCCTCCAGCGACGCCGACGCAGGTCGGCTGTGTTTTTTTTGTTGTTGTTTTTTTTTTTTGCCGCACGAGCAATAAAAACTATCGATCTCATTCCACGGCAAATGTTTCCCTCGCGCCCGTGACGCCGGTCAAAGTCCACTTGCACGTCGCGCCATCTGGGCGCGTCGCTAACTTCGGGCAAAGCCGAGGGTGGCGCCGGGGAGAGATTTTTTACGGCTTCGAATCGTTGGGATCAACGGTCAGTCCTCCGACAGGATCGGACAGGTCACGGCAGTAGCGTCCGAGGCAAATGTATCGGCAGTCGTCCGAGTGCGACGTTGGATTTCGGAAGCAATGACTCGAACTTCGTACGAGAAGAGCATCGGGATTATTGCGCGGGATCGGATCGCAGAGGATGCGCAAGGTGAGCTTCTAGTTTGCTCGTACCGTACGTAGATAAGTTGCTGTTCGTTGGGCAAGTACCGCGCGTCGATCCTACGAGATATGCGAGCCCACGTAACCTCTGTAGGCACTCGAGTGCGCGAGAATCGTACATCATCGATCCGTAAACAATTCGTTTATTTCAATCTATTCGAACAAAATAACGGTATAAAAGTGTTCAATCGACGCGAACCAACTTTTCCTTCAGCAGTGGCAGTATTTTTTTTAACTTCGCAGGCTCGTGGCTAAATCCCCACATTATACATTGCGTGTGTTCTTTGGTAGGCAAACCTCGCATAGGCTCGTCAGTCTCGAACCACTGTGTGTATCTGTCCTTTATTCCTTCGACGATCGGACGCAGCTCTTTGTTTCTCACAATGTCCCACGTCGTGTGACCTTCGGGGACTTTGGCCGATCGAAGCTTCTTGTAGTCGCCGTCGACCTCTTCGTAGGCCCTGAATCAATCGAACAGGCAATTAGAGTCTTGCAGATGCGTTTTTTCAACGACGATGCTATGGAGATATTTCGAATTCGGAACTTGATAATTTCTATTCGTAGGTCCTCAAAGGGTTAAATCTGAATAGTCAAATCTTAAAATTCAATAGCCATCGCTTTGTTAATAATATATTATAGAAAAAAAAAATGTCCTACTTGAACGTACAAAAAAAAAACGCAAAAATGTGAAAAGAAATTGAACAATTGAAAAATTATTTTATATCGCAGTTCATCGAAGACAATGTTTCTATGCTTGTTGCTGATCTTCGTTTTACCCTCGCACCGCAGAAATAAAGTCAATCCGCAAGGTCACATTTCATTTTGTAACAAAATTTTTATGGTCCATGTGTAGGAATTTCCATTCTCAGCTCTACCGCAGAAGTTTTTTAAATAAATTAAATTAAAAAATGGTACGAGAAGATATTATTTCACAGTAGAAATGTGTTTATCTACTGCGCAGGACCTTTGAATTGAAAAAAAATAAATACACAAACAATTTAATGATTGTGCAGTCTCTTTGCTTCAGCGGTGCAGTTTGAAAGCTGCAGCAAATAAAAAAACAATTTTCTTCGATTAACCGTGTCGCAGAGTTATTAATTAATTCGTAAATTTTTCTTTCCACTCTTTCGTTGCTTGACAATTAAATTAAATTAAATGATGACAAATAAATGACAATCGTCGACACTGAAATTCGACGATGTTAATCTGACTCGTCTCAGCTGTGCGGTAATATTTATCGTCCTTACTTTAAAAATCCGGAAATCTCGATGCCGTATTCCTCGGCGAGTGGTCTGTACGCTTGCACAATGTCCAGCGTCAAATATCCGAAATTCTCCTTGGAACGATGATTGACGTTATAGTCGGTGAGCCACGCCTCAAAGACGCCAACGGCTTCTTTCATATTTCCTATTTTCACCTCGTCCTTCGTGCACGATATTACCCTTTCGGCCCTCTTGACGAGGCCGGTTATAGCGTGATACTGATAAGAGACGTCGCGTCCCTCCAGAGATTCGATGCTTCTCAGGGCTTTTTCCTTGTCCCTGAAACCGAGACCGCTTCCTTCTTCCTCACGTTTTTCCGGCTCCGGAGATTTCTTCGGTGTCTTTTTTGCCGGCTCTTCGTCCACGCTGCTTTCGTCGCTCGACGAACGGTCCCGACTTCTTTTCTTCCCTTTCTCGCTCATCACCTCGTCGACGTTCATTTTTTCTTCTCGCACGGAAACTTCCGATTCTTCCGATATCTTCTGTATCAGCGCCTTCAATTTCGATGGATCGGGACTGTAGCCCAGAAAAATGCAACGCACGTGCTCTCTCGACGGACGTCCTCTTCGACCATCCTCTTCATTATCGTACCATTCGACGTCCCTTGTTCTCACGTCGTTTATTATCTCCTTCAATCTTTTGTTTCTCTCGATGTCCCAAGTTGTTGATCCGTCGGCAATTTTGATCGAGCGCAACGCTTTGTAATCGCCACCAGCTCCCTTGTATGTACTTGAAAAAGTAAAAGTAAGAATAAAATATCAAATTACACATTTAATTATTGAAACGTAATAGCTTGGGAAAAAAAATAATAATAATAACAATAATAATAATGTCAAAAGTACATAAACTAACTTGTAAAATTCCATGTCCGAAACTCCATGAATTTTGGCCAAAGGCCTGAAAGCCTCGACAGTCTCGATGGACAAGTAGGGCATGTTAGTTTTGCCTCGATTGTTTTCCCTGTAGTCGTTCAGCCACTGGTCGAATACCTCGATAGCTTCCCGAATATTCTTCACCTTATCCTGATCCTTCGTGATCTTCAAAATTTTCTTCGCGCTCCTGTGATAGTGACTTATCGCCCGAAACTGGTACATAATGTCACGTCCGTCCAAGCTCGCCAGAGTGTAGACGGCTTTCGCCTTGTCTTTGTAGCCCATGGACTCGGTTTCCGGTTCGGATATTTCTTTGCCCATGGTTATTACTTATTAACCCGCTGAGACGAAAATGTTTACCACTTTTGTGAAGTATATCAGTTACGTACGTTTTTCGAATGTTCTTACTGACCGTCTGAAAAAATAAAAATAAATAAAGAATTTAGTTGATCCCAACGACGATTATAGTTCGAGGTTGTCGGTACTGAAACTACACCGAATAGCGGCTGGAGTCGAAATGCGAGATCCACTGTTAGCACTTCTGCGAAGTATATCAGTTACGAACGTTTTTCGAATGTTCTTATCGAACGATTAAAAAAAAAATGGATAGTTCGACGTTGTCGGAACTAAAATACACCGAATGGCGGCTAGAGTCGAAATACGAGATCGACTGCTGGCACTTTTGTAAAGTATATCAATTACGTACGTTTTCCGAATGTTCTTATTGACCGATTGAAAAAAATAAAAAAATCCAGAATTTGATTGATCTCAACGACGATTATACTTCGAAGTTGTATAAACTAAAACTACATCGAATAGCAGCTTGAGTCGAAATACGAGATCCACTGTTAGCACTTTTGTGAAGTATATCAATTACGTACGTTTTCCGAATGTTCTTATTGACCGATTGAAAAAAATAAAAAAATCCAGAATTTGATTGATCTCAACGACGATTATAGTTCGAACTTGTCGGAATTGAAACTATACCGAACAGCGGCTGGAGTCGAAATGCGCGATCCACTGTTAGCTGCAGCTTTGAGCGCGGTCATAAATGCCGGTTCGAGGTGGAACTGTCTCCCACACTCCTCGTTCACTTCAGTCGCGGAATATACACTCGGCAGTAGTGCCGGCGAGCAACGTGCAAGCGATATAAACACGGCGATACGATCATTGCCTTGTGTCACAGCTGAAAATACGCCAACGGCATTTCTCGATACGCGTTACGTCAGCGGCCGTTCCAAGGTCGTCGATGAGAGCCTCGCCGTACTAATGCGTGACGAAGATACAGTACGGGCGAGGACTGTGCGACAGAGCGAGAAACTATAAATGGCCGGTGTTTGAGAATTCCGAAAGCAATTTCTGAATAGCGATGAGCTGTGCGCATTAGCATCCATAATTTATCACTTTACTTTTTTTTGTTTTAAAAATCATTGAATCGATAACTGAACTGTTGGATCAGTTTGTTGTTGCCTCAAACTAACGATTACCTCACAGATATTATCTTCGTTAACGCTGATCACGAACACATCCGGACTTTTCTTACTGGACAATATTTTTAAATTTATCCCCGTACAATTTTTATAAAACTGAGGCTGTTGATGTTACGACGGTTGAAATTTTAACTGAACTAAACTGTTGGATCAGTACACTGTAAAAAAAATGGTAAATTTCATGTACCGAACTGGAAGTTTGTAAGCAAAAACTGATGCATTAAATTTAATACACAATTGTTATGAAATAATAAAATACTTTTTCATTGAAATTAGAGTCAATTATTAAAAATAAAGTATTTTCAATGTTTGTAATACACGGAACATTAATTTTTTTATCACAATTGTACATTCCGTACATTAAATTTCATATTCATTTTTTTTACAGTGTAAATTCTCGACGAAACTAATGAGATTATCTCACGGACATTTGAAATAATGTCTTTGTCGACATTAATCACAAACGGATAATACATTTTTTTTACTGCACGATATAATTTAACTTTCTTCACATAATTATTACAAAGCGATTATTTATTTACGACTCCAATTTTATTTATGAGGTCATTTATTTATCGTCTATTACTGGTCGAAGGCCAATCACTCTATCGTTTCACCTTTCCGTAGTGATTTCTTATTGAATCTCATAGACACAAGTGTACGCAAATGAAGAAGATATCTTTTGACATTGTGAGCGCATTGATAAAGATTTATTTTTATTTACATATATCTTATCGTACACCAGATAATGTATTGTGCATATGTTTGTGCCGAACAATGATCGAGAGGAACTTATTGAGCCCGATGACTAGAAAATTGTCCCGGCTATCAGGAAATAATTTAATTCATTAGTTTATTACACATTCCATCGAACCGGGACTATACAGTATATACCACAACAGATCGCGCGATTACATAACACCCGTTCGGCATTTACTTGGCTTCTATTTACAGACAATTTCATCTAATAGTATGATTCAGCAGCGAAACGTTCGATAGAAAAACATAATCACAATTGTGCGCAGTATTAGAATTTACGATTTCAATCCTTCCACTTTTACGAAATAAAAAAAAAATTAATAAATCGAATTGACCTCGAGCTGAATTTTGGTTGAAAACTTAAGTTTCAACATTTTTAAGAGCTCATTTTAAAAAATGTTACAGTATTTTCTTCTCGAACGAGCCGAACGACGAGGCTGCTGAATTTCTTCGAGGACAATTGAGCGCCGATTAGTCTCAGCACACGCAGCTTCCGACACCGAGACAGGTGTAAGGAGCTTGTTCGATCTTCGAAGTTGTCGTGGCGTCGATGATCTGGGGCTGAGAGCTTGCACTGTTCGCCGATGGCAATTGCGATGATCGTTGCGACGCCTCGAAAGCTAACGCGGTGTCTCTGAGTCTTCCGGTACCGTCGGTGTCGTGGATGTAACTCGGCCTCGTCACTTCCTGGTTTCTGATGTCGACCGGGAGTTCGTGACTCGCGAAACGACCGTAGTTCAAAAAGGTCTCCGTGTAAGCGGACGTCGGGTGTTGATAGTGAGAGTGATGATTGTTGTTGTACTGATGACCGTGGTGGGAATGGTAGCGACTCGGGGGTGTCTTGAAACCCTCGTTCGATCCCAAATACTGGTGAAGATGGTGGTGAAGACTCGGAGAACCGTAAGCTGCATTCAAGAGACGGTAATTACAAGTTTGTTCTTATATTTTTATTGCATTTAGTGATTTGTTTAAAATTAGTGGAAACACAATTCGATGTATTTTAACGAATTAGTTAGCTTTGACAATAGACAAAAGATCGATCGTCACGTCAGAGAGTCTGTACGAGACCTTCGAAGCGAATAGACGTGTGACATTACGTGATCGAGATAATTAACGTTCATCGTAATTAATAATATCGGCCCCAAAACCAAATACGCGAGTTGTTCATTCGCTCGGTCGTTACAGTATTATCAGAAGATCAGTGCAATTCCAACGGGATTTATCGTTTTCAAGTCTATGTAGAGAATTACAATTAAAGTTGACATGATTGGTTTGTCCGCTTCAATTGTATTCTTATTTTGTTCAGTAATATGTGTAAATTTACTGTAAACAGAATTCAATGTATTATCAGAAGATCAGTGCAGATCTACTGATAATATCTTCTTCTGATAACATAATAGTATCCGAAGTCTGTATAGATTACAATTGAAGTCGATACGTTTATCATGCGGTGCTGCCTGTGAAACCTTTCGAGCACAGAGTATGCGTCCTCTTTACAGTCCGTATCTTTTAGAGAGGTCGACAAATTATTACCAATTTTTAACGAAATCTTCAAACTATATCCACGATTTTTTACATCCGATAAAAAGAAGAAAATGTTGCACTTGCTTTTGCACTTTGCAAAATCGACTTTATATAACACATGACGATCAATGAATATGACTACCATGTTAAATGTGTCAATAACTACGGTTAGTGGCGTTACCTGCGGCGGAATTCGAGTACATGGCAAGAACCGCGTCGTTGTATCCGGTAGCTGTGTGTTTCGCAACATCTGCGGCATCTGCACCGCCGAGATTTTTGCCAGCGATCGTTTGGTTCCTGACAAGGTTGCTCTGCGTTTCGCCCGGTATAATCGGAGCTCCCGTGCCGTACGCCATATTGAACAGCGCATCGGGATCGCACACGAACTTGTAAACGTATCTCTCGCCAGCGACTTTTTGCATTATTCCCTTCTCGTAGTAATACCTCAATGAACGGCTCAGCTTGTCGTAGTTCATTGCCGGACGATTCTTCTGCACACCCCATCTGCGTGCGACCTGCATTCAAAAATCGTTTATACAGAAAACTGATGGGTCAAATGCATTCACGTCAATGAGGAAAAAACCCAAGTGCATAATCTTCACGTATGGATGATGAAATAAAAATTCGAGATCAATCACGGATAAATTTCGAACGATATTCGTGCATAGATCGATGAATTCAGTTCAGTTAGCTTTGGACCTCAAATGCGATCATTTATTTGTTTATTGAATAAATAAATAAAACGCATTAACTTCAGTCGCACAATGTCGGGCCTTCGAAGTTACTGCTTGGTCGAGTTCTGGCGCCAAGTGTATTTTTATTCTGAGGATGAAGAAATATTCTTCCGTTTCCGTGTTATTCTTCCGTTTCCGACCAAATCACCCGGCAACTTAACTAATGTCCTTCATAAAAAGAATTCGTTTATTTTTCTGAATACGCATTCATTTTTTCAGAATTTTTTGTAATCTTTATAAATCGCGTTTTTTTCTACGTTCAAGCAGTGAAAAAATGTAATTGTTTCTGTACCGCAATTGCAACCTTAAACAAAAAATGCATGCTTCGATTTGTTGACTCACCTCTTCGGGCTCGACGAGCTTGAACTCCATGCCCCTTCCGGTCCATGCGATGCACGGGGAGTTGGCGGGATCGTCCAAAAGTGCGACGAGAAATTGCCAAAGCTGAAGCGATCCGCGTCGTTGTTGTTGATAGCCGACGGCTACCTCGTTCCAACCGGAAGTGACGACGTTCGAGGGCGACGGTTTCTTCGCGTATTCCGCGGACCACGAGGAGGTCGGCGAGCCGCGTTTCTGGTAGCAAGAGCTTTGACGGTCCCAGGAAGAATTTCTGAGATCGGGTTGGGCACCGAGTTCCGTCCAGGTCGGCGTCCCGCTTCGCTTTGGATAAATATCCGAGTCCCAGACCTCTTGACGAGACACGAATGAGGCTTCCGCCGTTGCCGGGACCGGATGCCACTGCGATGTCGCCGAGGACGCGCTCGCTGGGCGGCTCGACGTTGGCGAAGCTCTGGTGTCCCTCGTCAGTAATCCTGTTTCATAGTTCTGCTGCCTCTGATACACCAGCGCTCTCGCTGTAAACGGAAACACAAATTTCGTCAAGTTACAGCTATTTTTTTAACACTTAGATTCAAGTTACAGCCATGTTTTCAACATTTAGATTCCATGCTCAGTCACGTGTGCCATTATTTTTTTTATCCTCGATCAATTCGAGCGATAACAAAAGAAAAAAATCGTTTAAAAAAATCTGAAAAAGCCACAGAGAGACATCAAAGTATGTGGATGGATCCGAATTTCGTCATTTTTTCTTCCGATTTCAGAAAAAAATTCCGGAACGAAAGACTACATTTGTGCATTCTACTCCTATTCTCAGTTTCATTGCATTTTAGCAATGCACTTTTCAACCTACGATTTCAACCTGAAAAATTCCTAACTGTTTTATCCTCGGGAAGGTTTCACTTCACTTTAAAATATAGCAAACCGATTAGCGCTTGACGAAAAATTCTCGCGGACCTAAAAATTTACTTCCCGAGTCTCCTTTCTTAACGATGCAATTTACAAAGCAGTTTTTTATTTATTATTTTATAAAATGGTAACAATTAATATGAACGTATATATATACGAAAATGGCATTGGCCGATTCTGCACAGATGAAGAGCTGCACGGTTCTCGAGATCGCGGTAGCGGCTGCGGTGGTGTAGACTTCTGCACAACGATGGACGAGCGTAATAGGTATACCATACCGTACGTTGCGCAAATCCGGTGGGTTATCAATTATTCAGAAGCTACGAGCTCGTTTTCGTGGCCCGGGTTGCTCCCGGTGAAACAACCCTTTTAAGCTTCTTTCCTCTCAACGGAAGAGTGAAGCGGAGAGGCATTTATGGCTTCACGACAATGAATTTACGCCTCTCCGAACTTGATCTCCTTTGGGATTTTACAAAACTAAAGTAGCCCAGACTCTTCGTGCAATTGTCTAACGATTTTTAGTAACGATTTTAAAGTAACTGAACATTTTATCATCATCTCTCCTATAAATGCTCGGATACAATAATATTCGAAGTTAAATAATCGAAAATATGTAAGTTCAATTTAGACTTTGAATCTTCCATTTTTTATAGCCATTCGCGAAGCACCATCTACGAGAAAGTCCGTTAGGCAGTTTCCTCGTAGAGAAATGTCCGTGAATGGCTTGAAAATAATAATGAAGCAACGTGTGAATTGAATTTCCACTCTTACTTGTATTTCAGTACCGGATTCGTATAACCACATGAACTATATATTTTTCCAGTCCCCTCAGGAAATGGCTCCATGTAGTTTAAATACGGAGTAATTCCGTGAGTCTATACATATAGTTTCGGTTGAAAGTTATGTAATTGGCTATAATTATATTTTCATCACTCGGTGCGGAAATGGCCACTTTTCCGCCCGCTCCGCGTGCGTAAAACCGCCATTTTCGCACTTTGTGATGAAAAATTTCGTACATCCCTCGTGCGAAACACTTTTTCAAACTCGTGTGATTACAGCACTCGTTAGAAAAACGTTTTACGCCCTCGTGGAGTAATGTACTATTGCTACTATAATTTGTGATTATTGTCCTAACTATAAAATACAGACCTCCCCTCATTATATTATATTTTATTTATATTTCACAGTAATTTAATAGTAACGGGGATTATATTTTATAGTAAAAAGTGACTACGGTCACTGAACAAGTAATTTTTCCTCAGGGCAGATAGGTATCTACAGGTAGTATCAATGACGCGTTCGACAAGATAAAATCTGAATTTCACGACCAAGTGGAGATCGGCATGCGTTTCAGCTACCAGCGCGAAAAGACGAAAAGAATAAACGAAGAAGAGGCTAATACAGCGATTTTTTTTCCCGACAAGCGAGAGAGTGCGACAGTGTCAGCTATTGCACTCACGCTTCGTCGCTGGTGAAGTGCTCGTCACACAAATATCGGCAGGAAATTGATTGATATTCAAAGCCCACGGGGTTGGTTCGATGCCGAAGCTATCGCGCCCTGCCGCGTACCGAGAATCTGCCGCTGCTGTGCAGAAACTGCGCTCTCGCCGCTCCCCGGCAACCTCAACCTCAACCTCAGCTTCGGCATCGTGACTTTGCAAATCTGGTACAGCCACCGCACGGTATGTATATTAATCGAAGGGCTTCGTCTCTCTATCTGTCTGCAAAAGGCGCGAGCGAGAGACGGTCGGGGAGAAACGCGAGGGCGCGGGAGAAACGGTGAAAATTCACCCTCCGGTGCAAGTGCCCCCCCCCCCCCTCCCCACCCCCCAACCCCCGCGACTCAGCCGAAAAAGCTATTCTCGATCGGTAATCCGTTTACGCTCCGAGTCGCGTACGGGGAATATTGAAAAATCGAGAAGTCGAGCCCTCTGCGGATTTCTTTACTCTCCGTCACACGCTCCCGAGATTCTTGTACACTCGAGTTTGCGGCACGATGGTGTTGCGTTCAGATAGCGGAGCACGGGGCACGTGACGCGGTTTCCAGTTGAATTCTTGTCAAAACGTGCTCAGATTTTTTTTTTTTTTTTTTTTTCTAAATTTCCGGGCAAAAGGGACTCAATCTCGCGGAGATCGAGCACATGAAATTGTGAATTTCAACGCGGGAAAGAATTTTGTTGCCAACTGCATATTGTTCAAGACTCCAGAGGGCAGTGGTGAATTTCTGCACCGAGAAAAATAATTTATTTGACGGCCATCGTTTATTTGGTTTAGTAAAATATTTATTTGATTTAAATGAATTTTTATCGCATTTAAGTAACTATTTATTTAATTTCAATGAATATTTACTGACGATCTTTGAATTTCTAATTAATTTCTAATTTGGGATGGGCCAATGACCGGACGGGTCTGAAAATCGCTGGAGTCGGTGTACGGTGTTTGCAGTGTGTACACATGTTTTAATTGGTCGAGCGATTGTGCCAATGGGAATCCGTTTCCGACGATTTATATTCAAGCAGCTATTAGAGAGATGAATCCGTTGGTCCGCACGCAACCCCAACTTTCTTTGCAACGATTAATATTTCATTCAATTTGCCTCATCGACTCGAAGAGTCCAGAGAATTCCACGAGTGTACAGAACGTTACACGGAATCAGTTTTTTCGAAACGAAAAAAAGAGATTAAAAAAAATGAAGAAAAAAAAATGAAATAATCGAAAGAGATAAAATGCAGAGAGTTCACGGTATGAGCGAGGGGAGTCAAGCGTCCCGAGACGAGACATCGATAACACGGTATCCGGTCCAGAGAGAGTTTTATCTTTCTCTCTTCTCCATTCCGGTCTTTCTATCCCTCGGCTCTGTATCTCGCTCTATCCTATTATTAACGTAAACTGCGAGTGAATAATTGAGGCGGCTTAATGGGACGGAGAATTACGAAGAACGAGGGACAGAGGAGGTCGGCGGAATAGAGCGCGAGGAGACCGGTGCAGAAGCCCCGTAATCCCCAGGTGACTGCGAAGTAGCTTTCGCTGAAAATCACCGGCGAGCACACAGCATCCCGCTCATTCCGTCGACGTATATCAACGGTCGATCGGATACTTCCAGTTGTCAACAGAAATGCATTTTTTTTTTTTTTTTTTTTTTTATCGTTGCATCTATATGGGTATGCTCAAAGGCCACTGTACTGTTCTCACTGTTTTCAGAGCTCGCAAATCCGCGAACTTTGAACTGCTCTATCAATCACAAAATCTGGCAAACACTTTTTTTTTTGGAGGAATCTCAAAATGTAGTTCATTGAAGTCCATAAAAAATACTCTGAAAATGGAATATTTTTGCATTGACTCCCCAAAATTTTCATTTATTCATGAAAATTTCATGCCCTTTGTCTGACAGAGAATTTTCTGCAATGGTTTTTTTTTGGAAAAATTTTGATTCGATATTTGGATCATGAAGATATTTTAGAGTTTCGGGGGAGTTGGGTTTATCGCAAACCAGCCTGAAATCGAGACGCAAAGTACAAAGGGCGAAGAAGAAGAAGGGTGTGGTAGGGGAGCCTGAGGGTTATGAGCCTAATCGTTTTGATTACAGAGGCCAAAGCGTGCAACCTCGACCCCCCTTCGAGTTATCCTGTGCGCTCCGACCCACGCAACCTACCCGTTCTTCCACTCACCCATGCTAAACTGACCACTGCCAGAATCTCGGGGGGGGGGGGGGGGGGGGAGTAAACTCTGAAACGTTTCAGCCTTACAGTATAGTAAAGTCACCCCTTCATCTATTAACTATAATAACAGGGATTACGTTGCGCGATTTTTTTTAGTGTGGATTACGAGGCTTTGGTATGAGTTGGAAAATCAAAAAACGGTGACGTACGATCTAATTTAAAAAAATGAACGTGTTTGTTGCACGATGTTTGATGTCTTTCGATCCCTTCAATGCCAATACCTTACACAGTGAAAGAGGATTGGACTTTTAATAAACTTCTTTTTTTCCCCACAATTCATTAAACTTCTTTTTTTTTTCAAAAAACATATTTGTAAAATTAACAAGAAAAGTATTGTGGACGTTTGTGGACAACAAATTTTGTTACTTATTTTATTGTGTAAGAGCGGGTTAAGAGCTGCCGATCGGAAGAGCCTTTCGGCATGGAAACTTTTCCTGGGGGACGAGAAGACATCGAATACATCAACGTAAGCATAAGGCCGTGGATATAGAGTGCATCGGAGTCGTGAAACTCGATAAGCTGCATTACACGGGTAGCCTTATCGTCGAATCCTAAGCAAGGAAGCTCCAGCGAACCGAGCTCGACGTTGAAAGCATTCTTCAATTATTCAATTACGTGTACTTAGACACGCGTACGAAACTAATGGTCGTCTCATAGGGAGGATCGGGGGTTGAAGGAGCGGCAGAGCGGCTGGAAAAGACCCTCGCGCTTAGCTATAATTCAACTGTTCTTCATAGTCTCCTATCGAAAAAAAAATCTGTGTCAAAAAATGTATCGAAATAATGACCGATAACCGATTACGCGACCCGCTCGCGAAGTTGCCGTCAGGTCTAAAGGAGGTCCCGAAAATGTTGAATGGACTTCCCATTTGACTTTAGACAAAACCGTTGCCGCATTTCCGTCCAATATGAAAAAGTACATGGATATATGTTAGGGTAGTCCTTAAATTGAAATTTTTTGTATTTTCTGAGGGCCACCCCGTGTCATCGTGAGGTATAAAAGAAAAATATGATGTGCGAAGAGTCCCCGAAATCGATGCATTTTTAGAGCTCGCTACCGGCTACTCAACTTAAAAACTTCCGAAAATCTAAATTTAACGTCAAAATGAAATATTCGATATTTCGAGAGTTCAGAACGTTTCCGTTTTTGCGACAAAAAAATTCTCTTCCATCACATTAAAAAAAAGTTATCCATCAGTTTCGAACGCCATGGATGAACGTTTCTGAAAATCCCCTAAGGATCTTATCTCGTGCATTTATTTTCCGTAAAACCGGATATCGATATTTTTTCTAAGCCTATCCGTCGAGGTAAAATAATTTTCTGTGGATACCTCAAACTGCGAGGATGACCAATAAGTCACCCTCGCGATAAATCGAACCGCGCAGTAATATCGACGAGCTTTGTATATCTTGTACAGCCCTCGGGCTGTCGGGCTTCGGCTGGAAGCACTGTTTGCCACTACCGGAAGTAAACACGAATATACTACGACTTCCTCTTACCAACACTGCTATGTGCAGAGGATGAGTTTGGAACAGAAATATCTCCGGTTGCCCAAGGTTTTACCAGACACGGACAATAGAGCTTCGTAGCTTTCTCACACACGTCGTATGTATAGCCAAAAAGTTGTCATTTTTGTAAATGATATGACATGGCTCACGACATATTCGCGTGTAGCAGCGAGAGTGAAACCGTGGATGTGCGATCATCCCTTTCGGTCAAGAAATAGATTAAACACACCATATAGAACCGGTCGGTGAATTAAAGCGACACAGTGGACTGAAGTTTGTAGCAGGAAATTGATGGAACTACTGTGATAATGTCGCGTCGCGCAATAAATTCGAGAGCGACAGAACTGCCAGACACTCCTTTCAGGATTCCGAGTATGACATTTTCAGAGGTTTGGTCGATCGAAAGTCGTTCCGACGTCGGATCGCGAACGTTCAGTTCCATTCCCTATTCTGACGATAATTTTTTCGATTCGATATCTATATTAAAGTTTGACGATCTAATACAGACAGGATATAATTAAGTAGCGGTGGAGCGATGAGTTCGACGTTTCTCGACCGAGAGGACATATACGATTCATGGGTGTCTGTGGGGTTCGATACGGTTGGAATGAGGGCGAGTGGAAGTGTTCTTTGTGCAGCGATTTGTCACGCTAAGATATGGGAATTCAGAGCGAGGGTGTGGAATAGATTCATCTGATTCGCATGGCCCTTGAAACTCCTCGAACCACACAGTTACTATCTGTGTTACATTCTACACCGATTTTCTATACACGCACACTAAGAGAAACAACGGGGATGGAGCGAGCATACATGAGCGCTTGAGCCAACCGAACATGGTTGGCTCAATGACGATTCAGGTGGCTCAACCACCGAGAGGAAATTGAGGTTCAATCAACCTCAATTTGAATCAACCAACCTCACTGAGGTTTGCTTAGCCTCGATGAGATCTATTGCACCGAGAAAAATAATTTATTTGACGGCCACCGTTTATTTTGTTTAAGTAAAATATTTAGTTGATTTAAACAAATGTTTATTTCATTTGAGTAACTATTAACTTGATTTTAATAAATATTTATTTCATTTAAGTAACTATTTACTTGATTTAAATAAGTATTTATTCAAATGAAATAAATATTTTACTTAAACCGAACAAACGGTGGTCGTCAAATAAATTTTTATTCCGGGTGTGATTCAAGTCCACCATGAGTTTCGCCGTGTGTAACCTCACCGAGAGGTTGAGCGAACCTTACGTTGTCAACTCAACCTCTCTGTGGTTAAGCCAGCTAAATCGTCATTGAGCCAATCATATTGGTTTGGGTCAACCTCTCATGTGTGTTTGCTTCATCCCCGATTTTTCTCGCAGTGCAGCCATACTAACAACCTCCGTTCTCATGATTCTCTATATTGTGTGAATCCGCGCATGGTTACTCAATCATCCAGTCCTAACCAAAGAAGACAAGAAGCGATAAACGATAATTACTGGATTGGGGCTCTTGGATCGTCGAAGATGGCAAATTGGTGACGGGAGTTGGCTCGATGTATCCTCGATCCGTCGGCTCCTCCTTCACGGCTACGCTCTCCGTCGCTTCGCTGTTCCGAGGGCTCAGTCGATTATTTCTGTCGAACACAAAAAGTTGAAGCCAATCCCCATCGATCTTCATTATCGTCGTTCCAACTCACCTGAAACAAGTCGCCGGGGCCGCAGGACTCAGATCCAGGAAATTGTTGTTTTGGGCGTGAGGTTCTTGCACCGAGGTCGGATACTGAAAAGCATCGGCGCCGTTTCTTTTGCAATTTGGCGATTCACGCTTAACGTCTCCATCTGCAATGATAAAAATTGATACAATAAAACATAACATCATTAAAAGTTTAACTTTTTTTTTCATTGACCAATGGATTGTACTTTGTTTTATTTATTATTGACATGTATCAAACACGTGGTTGAAAATCGCTATCGGGTAAAAGGATTTCCGCTACACACGTAGACCCAAAAAAAAAATTCTCTTCAATCAACTTTTGAAATACGTTGTATTTATATTTTTACTAAAATAAAAGGGAACTAAAGATCAAAAAGCATTATCGAACAGCATGAGGCTAGATTAAGTCTGCTGTATCCTTCAGCCATGAACCTCGCATAAATAACGTTATTCTTTGTGCAGTTCTTCCGAGGGGTAGTGAAACGATTCCTTGCTTTTTTCTGCATCCCGAATAGATAAAGTAATGGTATACGTGTACAAAAGTTAGTGCAGCGCAGTGCGTTGAATCGTTGAATGGACGAGCAGAAGTGGGTCGGGGACATAAGGACGCGTGTCGGACCGGAAGCGACGCCGAGCATCGTCCCGGTGACACGTGAGGGTGTAATGGAGGGTGCCGAGTGTCTCTGTTTCGCGCACTGTGTACTCTCTATGCACTACACACTGTCGTTGCTATACGTATACATACATCCACTGTATGAACCCGCGTGTGGCGAAGGGTCGCTATGCGTGCCGACGATAAATCAAACGGACTGCACGGCCGTGGGAAGCATAACTTAGAAAGCTTCGAAGCCAATCGATGTATTTGTAAACACCCTGTACGAATCATCGACCGCTATCGGATAATTTTTCAAGTTCCGTTAATGGTTATTGCACAATACAGCAACAATCTGTCCTTACCCATATATGAAACTCGATCGAAAGCGCTGACTGGCAATCTTTATGCCCAAAGAGAAACACGCGTTTTAGCACCAAGAGCGAGCAACTATGTTGATGAAGATTTATTTATAAAAATTATATATTTTACTGACAAACTTTTGGTTCGCGGAAACTGAAGTTATAATATCGTACGGTAATATATTTGATATTTTGGGTAGAAATGTTTTTTAAACCCATCGCATGAATCGAAATTTTGAAATAAGTTTCTATTTTATATGCGTACAATTGCTGCATAATCTTCCATATGTGTAATCTAAATGATACAGACCAACATTTGCGAGTTTACCTAAAAAATTATGATAATAATATTGCAAGCCGAAGTTTTAACCTATCGAGTCGACAAATTACATAATATAATGAAAACAATCGCGTACGATCGAGAAGCAAGTCAATACCGGAAGTGCGCAGACCGAAATGGAGCCGGAGCGTCGGAGGAGAGTAAATAGCCTGCGGTATATCAAACAACGGATTATAGAGCGAAACGAACAAGAGAGATTATGGACCGGGTATTTGGGAGGGTGTAGGGGGTTGTGCATTATCGGGGAAGTGAGCGCTTAAAGCATACACAAGAGACTAAAAATCTCTTGTATCCATAACATGTTAAATTCAATCCTTTATTGATAATTCCGCTGGAAAACGTACTGAAACGAGATGAAGCGCGGAAAGTTACACGTTGCACTCTAGATAAATTTCTACGCATGAAAATGTAAACAGTAAGATTTAAATAAACATACTGTAGAGTTTGAAACGCGATTGCCTGACGGTACATCGAGATGGACTTGATATTTCATAATAAATGCAAATGAAAAATCCTGCTTGTGCGAGCGAACCCATACATATACCACGGTCTGTACAGCCTTAAAGTGCTCGGTCGTGTAATCCGATATCGATAATCGACATGAGTATTAGCTCTTCGGGAAAAATGAAGCTGGAAGCTCCGAGCGGTTATTTTCCATTTCTCTCTTCAAGCGTATGGGTACGAGAAAAACAGAAAAAGATCATAGCCTCCGGGGGCTTTAGATTTTAATAAAGCTTCGTAGATTGTGTATCGGTATCCCTAGCTCCGCACCCCTGGTGCATTTACGCATATCTTCCAACGGCTTTTTTTTACTGTCATTCTTTACAGAGCCCGCGCTTCATCGAATTGTGTTTTCCTACGGAAAAAAACATTGAAAGCCGTGCGAATTTCTGTACAACAATTTCGTTATTTGAGTCCCGGATATACAGAAGTTTGTGTCTTACACCCTGTAAACAATAATTCGTATAAAATGTAATGTACCAGTAGTGGGGTTTTTATGCACAAACTGGCATATTAAATTTCATGTACAATTGTAAAGAAAAATGAATGTACGGTGTATTAAAAACTTTAGAGACACTGTACTTTTATTAATTTACTTTAATTCTACTGTGAAAATAAATTATTTTTTTATCAGAATTGTGCATTATACTCAATGTGTCAGTTTTTGCAAAAAAAAAAACGTTCCGTCCGATACATTAATTTTACAATATTTTTTAACAATGTAGCTAATCAATGGCCTATCGACATAAATAACGATTGTAAGAGCGCATCTTTGATCGCTCCGTGTGGGACGTCAGACGAGGGGCATGTGTGTCTTTACCAACTAGTTACCTATCAAAGTTAATTCCAAGGAAGCCAATTTCCACGTTAACGGATGGCCGACGGAAACGTCGAAGACGCGAGCGCGGAGCTCGCGAGAGCATCCATCGAATACTGCGACGCTGCGACGGCTTTTGCTTATATATTATCTTAGCTGTCGGAGCTGTGTGAGAGTATTTGGCGCGTTCAGTTACATCGACACAAGATCGTAGGCTCTTGACGCTGCACCTGTCTGAGGATGTACGCGGGACACAATTTTCGTCGCATCCGGAAACGAAGTTTCCGCTCCTTCCACTTTACTCTTCTAACCCCTCGATCGCAGACTCGCACTCGATTGCGCTCGACGCGCCGCTTCGTCTAACGGTATATAAGCGGCATTCACCGTAACTAAATCTACAGCCCCAATGAGGTTTATCCACCACGTATTTGTGATGTAATAGAATAATCTAAGTCAAATAATTCCTGCCAATTTGCACGATGATTTGCACGATATTGTGGATATTGGAGATTTATCTATCGAAAGTTAGGGCTTGTTTACTGAAAAAACATCTTCATGAATGCTGTTATTACTTTTTCATATGAAAAACTAACACTGAAAACATCTTTACTGGGATCCCACCCCCAAAGATGTACCGATCGTTCATGTTACAAATCGCGATAAGATAATTGGTTGAGATTGTTATTAATAATATCCACCCCAATAACAAATACGAGCAGAATAGTTATAATACTTCAAATCTCCGGGAATACCGTCTACCTTAAGGCCTTATATACACGAAATTTTTTAAAATTTGACATTATCAATTTTTTTTTTTACTCCATCAGGCTGAAGGGTCAGGAATATTTTAAGCTTTACAGAATTGGAAAGTTCCAAAAATTGTTAAAGTTGCAGCATTTGGAGCGTAAAAACTTTTATTTTCTTGGAAGCAGGCAGGTAGCGGCGGCAACCGGCCGCGCTGAACGGAGACAGGTGCGCTAGATCGCCAAATCAAAAGCTACTTAAATTCAGGCTTACTTGATATGTGGTGATATTCGGGAACGAATTGCTCGCTGTCCTCAGTCTCGCAGCTACTGCCTATAACAGAAAACATTAAACCATAAATTGCAGCAATTATTTCGTATTTATTGTTGAATTAAAAAAATGTAGACTCTTGACCGTCAGGCACGCCGCAGGCACCGGTGAGATTATAGCATCGAAACCGCACTGACCGGCTTTCGTAATACAATCTACTGGGGTGTTCTACTAACGACGTATAGTATACATATATATTGAGCTCTACCCTATCCTCACAGTCCGTGTACGGCACCCCCCCCCCCCCCCCCTCCCCCCACCGACCCCATGATCCCACTTCTACTATATTCATCGCGTGTAATATCCACAGTTGGCAGGAATAATTAAAATCAATGCTCTGACAGTGAGCGGCCTCTAATCGCTCGGCAGCGAAACGACGGACTGTGTGTTCTATCACAATAATGATAATAGCACCCAGTTGCATATAGCACTGGCTGCCGCAATGCTTACGCTTTAACTGTGCGCTTATTATTAAGGTAAAAATTATGTTTACTTCGATAATTATGATTTCCCTTTATTGTTAATAAATTCACACTTGAAAAATAGTATTTTGTTGGTGAAAAAAATAAAAATAACGCCCGAACAGGGACTCGAACCCTGGACCCTCAGATTAAAAGTCTGATGCTCTACCGACTGAGCTATCCAGGCCTTAGGTACCCGGGCCACTGTGCTCTATTTGAGTCCCGTTCAACTCCTTATCGTGTGAACAAATCAATAGATAAAAAAGTAAAAAAATGATTTGCTTAACGAAAATAGAATTTATATTCATTCGAGTAAAAAATTTACCATCTTGTAGCCATGGTTCTTGTCGATAGTCCTGTGTTGGGTACAGTTCTGTGCCTGGAATCAAACAAATGGTGTCTTAAAAACATTTATTCTTGAGCTATAAATAATTGAGATAATAGTTGAGATATAAATAATAGAGAAAGTGCGCTTTTGATTCAGATTCAAGCTCCAATTTTACAACTATGTCAGGAGGAGAAGGTCAAATCAGCGTAATTAACATAATGATTACTAAAACATGAGTGATTATTAGATTTAAAAAAATCGTAAACCTTAAAAAATAGCGAATTTTTGGCTTACTAGACATAGTCATTTTACTTAGCTCCGAAATAGCATTTACGAATGTGACACACATAATTATAAACATCTTCCAAGCAGTATTAGTTTACAACCCTTTTCGTAGGACTGGAACAATAAATGACAAGATACAAAGAGTGAATCATGTTTATCCAGTTGTTTCGCACAAACAGGGGTCCTATTTAATAGCGAAGATTCGCTACGGGCAGCCCACTCATCGGTAACTCGATTTTGTCTAACGTTACAGTATAATATAGCTTCGGATCCCGATAGTCTTCGACCAATCGAATTCCACTATAACATTACACCTCGTTGCTCCCGGATAATGATTCACTCGGCCTCACCCATCAATCTCTGTAGTTTCATCGTCTTCGAGCTAAAGCTATGGACCCTTCGTTACTATAACTATGCGAGCGCGTCACTAGCAGCGAAATTCGCCCTCACGAATCTTACCGCGAGGGTGAAAATGCCAGTGAATGGGAAAGAAAGAAGCTGCAGACCCTCCGTCACAACTGCGAGAGCTGACAGTCATTTTTTCTCAATGACATTGTAGTCGGTTTATCATCGTGATCATTGCGGAGCCTTCGGAGTCACAATTTGGAGCAAGGAATGCTTCGACTATGAAAAATACCGTACAGCACAGTATTTCTAGGTTTGAACCCTTTATTTATGAAGAGGAATCCCTATCGTAACGATATATAATGTGTCAATAATAAAAGATCTTCAAAAATGCAATAAGAAGACGATTGTTTGTGTTACCACACGTCGAAACATCTCACACAATCCTCTTTGCCATTCGGAATTCTTAAACCAGGAATCGATCGGAACTATTGAGTGTCCTTAAAGGTTTCGTTGGCTCCTCTTCCCCGAAATTATTTTGCAAGCGAGTGTAAGAAACGATTTCAATATTTTTCGATGCCGGGCAACGGGTATTGCAGTCTGCCGCCTGTTCGTTCGGTGCCACAAGCGTGGGATACCACATCGAGAGCCGGGAAAGGGCGTAACACGATTACTATGGAGAAATTGCAGCATTATAGACGCTGATTGAGTTACAGCGGGGGGAAAGAGTCCGCGATGCCGGCGCTACATGTATACAAACACCACTGGAAAACGAGGGAAGCAGAAGACGGCTTCGTCCACGGCGTGCCTGCTCGCAATCCCAACCATAAAGTGTCAATCATTGCAGCGAAGGAATATTCAAGCCCGCTTCTGGTATGAGTGCAAAACGAGCAGTTTTGTACTCTCCGGTACGAGAAAGTGGATCGGTGTGAGTTCCTGACGAACTCTTCGGTGGAATCTTTGCGGCACGATAATTCGTTGCTTATTGAATTTCTTTTGGGCGTTTCGCTTCCCGGCTCCCTTCTTCTGCTTTCATTCTATTTCCATCTACCGGTTCGTCATTGAGATGTTTTCGATTTTTCGTACTGTAGCTATGTAGGTCACGGAGCTCCATCTATAAAGTTTCAAATGGCAGCATAAGTGACGTCATAGATATTAATAGGTATTTTTCCCTTTTTATAATATTTTTTGACAAATATCTGCAATGCTACTGAGGGACTTAGGAAATACCGTGGTCGGTAATGAAAACCGTAATGCTATTGTTTCAAGGGTGCTGAAACTTTGGTAGCAAATAAAATAGGACCCCACTGTGGCTAGACGCAGTGGAATAATATTTCCGTTGGACGCCAGAATTTTGGTACACTTAAAAAAAAAAAAAAAATGTAATCACGGTTTTTATTACAAACCGGGTTCGGGGGTCGGGAAGGAAGTTTTGCTTCTCGAAAATTAACACAAATTCCGAACAGTCAAGGACTGCCAAAATCTCCTCGTACACGAATTCCTTTCTAATCCAATATGATTTTTTTTTGGCAATAATAACATTTTTTTTCAATATCCGTTCGTGGCTGTTGGGACTCTCGAGACTGTTGGGAAGAAATAATATTGTCGACGATGCGAGGATATAAAGATATTGACTGGGCTCGACGTCCTGCGAGTGACAGCGTTCCTTCATGGGGTCGAGCAATGAACTCGCCGACGGTTTTCCTTTTCCACCCATATTATCTCTTTCTTCGTCTCGCTCTTCTAGGTCCCTCGTGGCCCTTGCTGCGCTTTCCGTCTGTGCGACGTCCTTGCTCCGTCTCTTCTCCGTGTAATCACTCGCTTACGCGCGTCCCGCCGCGACACATCGTCGAACGAGCGGCTCTTTCGTCGTGGTGGCGCACCGTTCCCGGTTTTCATCCGCCACCCCGTTCCGAACGTAGGCAGGAACTCCTGACATCATACACTCTTGTATGCCGCAAATTCTCCTTCGTCGTCATTCCGTGTATCAAAGAGCTTCGGAGCTCGCGACTGGAATAGATCGAAAGGCCGCTCGGCAGTGTGTCTCGACTTTAGACTTTCCCTTCACTTTTCCTTGTAATTTCGAGCTACGGGAGCTCAATCGACAGGCATCCCTGTTTCTTCCAATAAACCATGTTATTAAAGTTTTCTCAATAATTCCTTTATATTCATATTTACGTTATCAACTCAATTTAAGTTATATTGTCACATTAACGTTTACATTTATTGTTACCAATGTAATTCTATTTATTATTATTGAATTAATTTTACATATGCTCAGAAGCCAAATAGGCATAAACAAGGTATATATAAAGGAAGGTATGTAAAGAATTGAAATACACTACTTTAATTGCATCTGTAAAAGGAGCAAATCGTGAATAAATTATCCATATCAAATATCAGTAACAAAAAGCTGACCCCAAACAGCAGGTGGTCTCATACATAATATGCCGTACATTTTTTCAAACTTTGATGAACTGTCCGAAGCGATATCGCTAGGTCGGATCCAAATATTCTTCAGTCGTTACTGATCAACAAAGTGATCACCAACATCTATAGTGGGTTATTGTAAATCGAGGATTCCAATAGGTTTTGTGTCTCGAGGTGTGCGACCGCACCGCCTGAGCTAACGAAACGAACTCGTGACTCCCGTGTGCTACTGCGAGGCATCAATGGACTCACCAACACAACATAGTGCCGGCCTCAGTGACATGAGCTTCGGCACCGCCAGCGAATAAGTACGACTCCACGTCGGCAAAGCGAAGTATCGATGCGGACACCACGAAGCGGTAGCTTCTCGCGTACGGACGCTTGGCGAATCTGAGAAAAAGGATCTACCACCAAGAAATAAACCACCAAGAAACAAGCCGTCGGCGGTTGCGCTTATACGAAGGCGTCAACTTGACGCATAAGGGCGCCCGGCTAACGCGTGAAGCGTCAATTCTTCTTAAAAGTTAAAGCAACAATATTAAATACAGCAGCGACACGTTGTTATGAGTGAGTGCAGAATTGAGGGGCTTTAGTGTTGGAGCATATTTTGAGCGTATCAAGCCAACGAACAATGGCTCATTGTAGTTCAACGTTCTAACGCTAGATGGACATTTCGCTCGCGTTTCTCATACACACAACGGCCTCAGACAGAGCATAAAAGATCGGAGAAACGCTGTGATCGTCACTCTGGTTTCCCTTCAACACACGCATAAATCTTTCGCCTTTTACTAAAGATTTCCGTGGAGGGGAACAACTGATGAGTCTGTAAAACAATTTTTTGTGTGCCCGGCGCAAGCTGGGTCGTAAAGAAATTCAAACATAATAACTACAACCTTGCGGAAGTCAATGTTCGATGACTTTCTTCGGTAGTAAAAAAAATCGTGAAAACGGGATTTTAAAAATCTTCATTATCTGAAATATACTTTTGTGTACAAAGTTTTAACGGAAAATTGTTTTTGATGATTATTTGGCATTCTCATAGAGGAAACTTTGTCGGTGAAAGAAAATAATCGCGGTTAGATTTTTCAATTTGAATTATATCATGCCAAATATCGTTTTGAAAAATTCGTTGATTTTTAGTCAAACACCTGTTTGAAAATAGAAAAACAAATACAAAAACGAAGATTCGCCATAAAAATTGCAGTTATTTGCCGTTTCGGGGCCATGTATTTGTTCCCACTTATCACGATTGTGCCACTTATTTTACTCATATCTCAATACTTGATACGGAAACTCCGGTCCGAAGGAAATTACTCATTTTTTGTGAAATTAGAAAAAAAATGAATCTCATAAATTTAAAACATTTGCATTTGTGTGTACGTACCTTGCTGATTCTTATCATTAGCATTGGACTGATCGACCGGATAGGCAGGACAGTAGTTGGTGCCCACAGCGAGAACTGGGTCGCCTAATCGGCCGAAGCTTTCTCCGATCTGAAATAATTAAAACACGGTTCGGATAAATACTCATTAATTAAATTTTTTGTTAACGACATTAAAGTGTTTAACCGAAATAAAAAATATATATCGGCGGGACCGACAGCGGTGGGTTCCGTAAAAACCCAGAAGGGTATACGGTAGAAAAATAGAACAAATATTATATATATATATATCAGCGCCTGTTAAATTAATCTGGAGAATCTTCAAATTTAATACCTAAATTCGATGATAGGAGAAATATCTGTGGGAATGATAATAAAAATAAAAAAGAAACCACATGAGGGTATCTTAGTGTGATGGACCGGGTTTGGGTGGTTTAAGAGACCACGAAAGAGGCTGAGACATCGCTTGAAAAGAGGGTCAGCTGATGGAACTGCGTCTGCGATGATGAAGGACCGTGAAGAAGATAGAAACGAGAACGGGAGCAGCAGGAGGAACGAGGAATGAGACGAGAGAAGGAGGACATCCGGCGAACGATTGGAAGGTTTCCTCCTCGCGGAGCAATCTTGTGGTAAACCCGATTACCGGCCCCGTGAATTCACGACTATTAGCGTGCACGTTTTCAGATACTGGCAAGACGTCACCCGCCAGCTGAACAAACCTCGATATCACGATCTCGTCACTCCGTTTGTTGCGAAATTTTACTGTGGCGTAAGCCCTCATAACTCACTTTTTTGTTTGAACAAGGAACAAGACTTGTAAATGCATTCAAAGAATCGCGTAATTGGATCATAGTTGAAAACGAATGAAAATCTTCCCACATTGTAAGGAAAGCGTTGCATATTCGCAATGATCGAAACTTTAAACTGTTTCTATATTTCTTGATTCTAATATAATCACAAATATGTCCCTTGTGTCCAAAGTGTCATTGTGAGACCCACAAGAACATTTTAACTAATTCTGGAATAATCCATTAATCGGAGAAAATTTGTTGTTTCCAACTTTCCTAAACTGAACACACTCCTTGCGTGCAATATCGGCGTAAAGTCGCCTATTAGGGGGAGTAATCGTCATTAGCAAAAACGACGATTTTGTGACGCAAGAAATATGATTTTCTTTAACAAAGTCAGAAAAGAAGTATCGTATGCTATACGGGAGAGAGCAGATTTTCACCTCGTGGGACTTCTGCCCTCGCGTCGCTCGGGCAGCAAACGGGCGAAAATCGCGCACTTTCCGCACTTGTAACATAATGTACTATTCTTTCCTCGAATATCCACAATAAAAAGCCATGGTTACCCGAAAATTTGTATTTCTTATAAAACTTCGCGGCTCTAAACGGCAATCAATTAATGTTCAAAAATCCCTTAAGGATCCATTTTGTTATCAACAATGTTTCATCACATCAATTTTCCACGTGCAAGAGTTTCGCAGCAGTGAAAACTTTTCAGATTCGGCCCTTCAATATGCACCATGTTCACCAGTCCTACAGGATTTCATAATCGCTATTAATGATCCCCGTAATGAATCACAATTAAAGCAAGACGTCAAACGTTTAATTAATCATCGTTTATCAATTACAAAGTTAATCTCAGCTGATCCTTAATAAACCGACCCGCAATGCAGTCCTGTCTTGCCACAGCGATATTGATTAATCACAAAGTTCTCACGTTCTTCACCTTTCTTTATTTTCAAATAAAACTCTACATAAAAAAAATGTATCCGCTACATAAATCACGACATCGATTCCGCGCCCCGTCCAGTATTTACGAAAAATGTTATTATCAACTAAGACCCCGAAACGTTCATCTCGGCGCATTGACTCCGTTATTCCCGTCGCACGCCGAACCTGCGCAATGCATCATCCGTGTATTTCGTCTACTCGTGAATGGCTGGTCCGTCAGTGCACACACATCCACGAGCCTTCTTTATCGTTGTGCAAAGAGCTCGATCGCGACTGAATTAACGAGGTAATGACTCGTAAGCGGAGAGGGCAAACACGGTCGCGTGCCGCGGAGGCAACGGGGAATCCCCGTTCGAGGACGCCTTTCGAGGTCTCATGATCTCTTTCCCACCGGGACGATTCATCCGTCGGGATGCTCGGGACATCGACGCGCGTATCGTACACTGTACGAACATGACGCGTACCGTTCGTTCGTGCGGTGAAATTGATGCTACATCTATATGCAGTAGCGTTGATGTACACAGATATATAGATTGAACGAGGAACGCCCCGTCACTCGAACGATGCCACCGTCGCCGCACCATCGCCGTCACGCTTAGGGGAACGAAAAGGGACGAGGGGATCTTTCTGCACCCCTAACGGGCGCATCTATATACTGCATATGTGTGTGTGTGTGTGTGAGCTTGCTCGATGCCGCACACACGAGTAATTGCGCACTTCGTTTCGGTTTATAATAAAGTCATTGGGGCGGATGACACAGGGGACGAGTAGTCGACTTTTCGGCGTCGGGGATTTCGATGGTTTTCGGTTGGGCCGGAGCTGACTCTTGCGCGGGCTGGGTAAGAGGGTTTCGTCGAAGAGGCGGTTGTTGGGACACCGATTTGTTTCGATCAGTCGGAGATAAGTAGCATCGGTAAATGGGATTACGCGGTTATTTGAAGTTTTTTTTTTTTCGTTCTTGTCATTTGATTAATTAGCGGTAGAGACGTGAAATGTCGGCTGCGGGTTCGGAGTCTATTTCGCCACTGTGGAAAGTCGAGGCGAGAATCTTGCCCACGATTCTTTCTTTCCTTTCATTCTGTTCTCACTTCGTCGACTCGTTCTTTTGGACGGAGGGGTCGCGAAGACAATGGGGCGTAAGGTTCGACGAGCAGCGCGACACACAATGAGCTTGGATCATACAAAGAATGTACTGTGACTACTTGTAACACCGTATAGTGATATATATATCGTATAGATGTATTGACACGTTCGAGCAATGTGTCGACGAGATGACTCCATTGGCTAATTGGTTCGTTTTCACGGAGGATTAACAAGACGCATAAAGTCTCACGTGGATTTTTACTTTCTCGTCACATACGAGGTATGTGAGTACACAAAGTGTCGTCATTAAAAAAAAGTCGCTTGTCAGATTGTGCTCTAAAAACATGCTCCAGATGTCCTAGAATGCAACGAAGCATTTTCCCATTTCTGTCCGCCCGTCTGTCGGTCCGTTTCGGCCGAAAGCGCAATAAGTTTTCGAAGAGACTTCGAATCGCAGCGAAACTTCTATGTATAAAATATAGTTTTCGAAACTTTATTTGGTCATTAATTTTTGTCAGGTTCTCCATATTTTCGATGCGTGCAACTCCGTCCGTCTGTGAACGCGGTAGATTGTACAGTTTTCGCGTTGGAGAGGCAGTCTACATTGTTCAAGAATTTCCATCCCGATGATCAAGCTTGTGTCGTTTCCGTCACTAAAAAATGAATCGATCATATACGCGATGCGCCGACAACCCTCGTGGTCTAGCTCGGGGTGAACGGTCGAATCGCTGGGCGCAACAGCCCCTTCGCCGCACACCGACGCTCATAGATGTATCGACGTTACTTTGACTCCAACACACTATCATCGTACTTGTCGTCGTCGCATACCGACCTCGTCACCCAACGTGTGTGACCATGCGTCGGGCTGTCACCGAGCCGTCACTCGCTTGCTGGTCTCTGCTGGCCACACGCGGTTCATGTTACAGGCGCTTCAACGTCCCTCTTACACCCGCCACAAACCCCCCGATCTATACATGTATTTCTTTCTCATGGATGCAACTACGTCCCGTTTTTAGTTCAATTTATGCCGTCATCTCCTCTCAAGATAATTAAAGTTATCTCCGATAACACGGTATTTTCGGCATTACCGACCAGAATAGAGTGGAAAGTATGAAGAAGTCTCATGATGGGGTTCGTGATGAATTCGCATGCTCATTCAGTTTCATTGAAGTTATCTACGATAACACTGTTGGTCGACGGCTTCGACGTTTACACGCAAAGACTTGTCAATATCCCGATGATGGTCTGTTGCATTGGCGAACAGAGTAGAGTGATAAGTATGAACCAGTTTCACGGTGGGGTTGGCGGTGAATTCGCGCGCTTCCTCACTTTAATTAAAGTTACATTCGATAACACGGTATTTTTGGTCGGTGAGTTCGACGTTCATTCGCAAAGAATTATCGAAAGCCCGATGTTGATCTGTTGCATTACCGAACAGGGTAGAGTGAAAAGTATGAACCAGTTTCACGGTGGGGTTGGTGTTGAATTCGCGCGCTTCCTCACTTTAATTGAAGTTATCTCCGATAACACGGAATTTTTGGTCGACGAGTTCGGCGTTTACACGCAAAGAATTCTCAAAAGCCCGATGATGGTCTGTTGCATTACCTAACAGGATAGACTGATAACTATGAACCAGTTTCACGGCGAGGTTGGTTGTGAATTCGCGCGCTTCCTCACTTTAATTGAAGTTACATCTGATAACACGGTATTTTTGGTCGGTGAGTTCGACGTTCATTCGCAAAGAATTATCGAAAGCCCGATGTTGATTTGTTGCATTACCGAACAGAATAGAGTGATAAGTATGAACTAGTTTCACGGTGGGGTTGGCGGTGAATTCGCACGCGTGGGGCACGCCCCTTCGATGTAATACCTACCATAGACGAGACTCGCTGGTAATTCTTCATCGATTCGACTACACTGGATAGAGCGGACAAATGTATCCGACGTATCGTCATCATGGGAAAGTCGAGTGGGAGCATATGCTTTTGGGATCCTCGAGAGACCATACGAGAGAGTCAATTAAGCGTCGGCCGGGTGAACTATGGTCCAGGGTAGTTCCCCCACGGTGTGGGAATCGAGTGATTTTCAGAATCAACAAACATAAATCAAGTGTTTAGACTGGTGTGTCGCTGTAGGGGAGGGAGGGGTTGACTCTCCCCCCTCCCCTCCCCCACCTCCGCTGCCCCCTCGGAGCAGGCGAGGGGAAAAATGAGCGAGCCGAAAAGGGGGTGAGAATGAAAAACTGGGATAACGACGGAAGTCTGTTTGAATTGTTTCTAGGATTCGGGGATCAGGCGAATTGATAATTCGAAGTGAAGAAAATAGTTACTGCATACATAGATTTAAGACACCACCAATATACAGAAATCAAAAGCTTTGTCATTAACATAGTAGAAACTCTTACACAATTTACCAAAGATTAACCCGGGCTGAAGGACCTCGATCGATGACCCATTGGCATTGTGTGCATTGTATATTATTTTTAAATGTCTCACCGCCAATATTGTAAATAGTTATGTCAATATATACATTAACTGCGGTTACTAGATTTAAGGTAGTTCTTTCGTTATGCCGCCTAAGCTTGAGAGAGGAACAAGAGAGAATTACAAACACTTCCCGGTCGGATAAAAATCTGAAAAAATCAAGCATATAAAAGACTCAATTTTTTCAGTATTTTGTTCCAATGAGAAATGTTTGTAATGTTTCTCATTCACCTCTCGAACTTAGGTGGCTTCGGACATAACGAAAGGGCTACCTCGGCAGAATAATAATGATTGGTTCGCTTAGTGATAATTTACGACCTGGTTTTTTAAATGTAATTCTGCTATTTTACCTTATCAAAGATGAGTTGTGGAATTATGATTTTGAAAAATATAAAAAAAAGAACTAACAGTCGAAACACGATCCAGTGAATAAAAACCGCGAAAAAAGGTATCTCTCGTACGGCGAAGTACAGTTAAGCGAGAGACTTCGGTCACCCACGGTTCCGGACGATGATCAGGGGCAAAGCGTCGTCCCTTCATCGGTGCTTCCGCAATCCATGGGGTTCCCGGGACCCTCGACCACCCGCAATAAAGTGGCACGAGGGAGAAAACGATGCTACTCTCACTGTCACCAGATCGTGGGGAACCGTGGATGCTCAGGGGGGTGACAATTACGTGTTTAGAGAACACAAAAGGGGTGCCTCCCGTGGGATACAAGTTGGCCCCAGTGTTGAAGGCGCGTGCCATGACAATTCGCCACTCGAAAATCATCGTCTCCGAGAGCGGGAGGGTTTATTATACGCTCCTTGTATAGGATAATGCTCGTTGGCTTTTGCACTCTAGTTGTCATCCAGGGTACGCTCTTTAGGATCGTGCGGTCAGAAAGTTTCGTTCGCTGATGCAGAACGCTTCTCAGCGTATCTTCGTTACGAAGATCAACAACTTTCAATGAAACGACATACAAAAAAATATGTTCTTAACAAATAAATAAATAATAATAATAAATATGGGATCCCAGGAATCAGTTAAAAAAATGTAACAATTAAATTACAAAAATAAGATTTTTGATCTCCTTCACACTGAGATTACAATAGTATAATGCGAAGATGGTTGCAAACCGCAGTTCATTAATCTGAATGACAACCATTCAAATTGCAAAATATAATAATGATTGTATAAGAAAAATACCGAATATCGTCTCGTTCTTTAAAAAAAAATGTTACAAGCGTAAACGAGAATTTGAGAAAATCGGGAATGGTCTCGTTCCGAGTTTAAGTTTCGATAATCTATAATTCGAAGCTCGTCACACTTACCATTCTCGTTGGATCCGTGGTAACAGCAGGGACCTCCTGATCCGCCAGGTTCATCATCCCGTTCGTCGATTAATTGCCACAAAATAGGAAAAAACAAAACAAAACAAAACAAAAACAGAAACAACTCCTCACCTCCCGTTCTCTTCTCACGCGCACCTTCCCAACCGACGGCGGTCACAAAAAAAAAAATGTTTACCTCCGGACCGAGTGAAGTATGTTATCACTGTCGTCCCGAGCAGAGCGACGTGGTTGACACACGCGCGGACGAACGATTCAGTCGACAACTCGACACGATCGTAACCGTGACTACGACGACCGAGCGACTTGATCTCGGTGGAGAGTTAACAGAGTCCTCGGCTCGGGGAGTTCAAGGGACGACGTGCACGGGGTTGTCACCGCACACGATGGGGGTTGTGCTTTTCCCCGAAAGTCGACGCCCACCCCGACCCTCTCGAAACGACACTGTGCCAAGCTTCGCCGCAGCTTCGCGTTCGCGGGGGTTGCCTGCAACCCCTGAATAGGGGTGGAGCCAGGATTCATTGGACGAACGAAACTTCTACGGTTACTCGCAACCTCCGCTCACTCGTACAGCATCCCGCGTCCCCTTCGGATGTGCTCGTACTCTAACAAACCCCTTCGTGTGCACCTCTTCGCGCAGCATCGCTCCGTGTGTACACACGCTTCCATTTTGCTTCCTCCGAGAGGAACCTTCCTTTTTCCTCAGAAATATTTTATTTCCAGATTTTTCATGCCATCGAGCTGGGAGTTTTTTGAAACATTGAAAAATTACATTTGTGATAAGCAACCGGGCTGAGCGTGTTCTTTGACGCTTTTAAAAAATCATTTAGGTTTTTTAACTGTTCGTGCAATTTTTTAGCTACAGGGCTGAAGCTTTTCACACTGGTGGAGCTAATGTCGAGTATGTGTGTCACTGAGGTCGACGAGCATTCTCGGAGTTGTTCAGATTTTTTATTTAAAAAATTATTTTGCAAAAAATTAGCGTTGGAGTTTGTGGCAGAAGGAGTGCGGTCGAGAGCCAATTGGCAATATGCAATATAGGTGAACAAAGATGAGATTTGTTAGATATCAAAAACTGTTTAATGTTATGTATTTTCAATAAACTCACTTAGTAGACTACCAGTACTACTTACTGCAACTGCTACTTACTATCGTAGCTTGAACTTGAGTAAACGTCCGTCTAGCTGAATTTTGACCCACAAATTAAATCCCATACGTAGATCGTACTCTACCTCATCACTTTTACCCTAGATGTATGTTTTTTTTACTCAATCCTCGTCGCTTCTCGCGAAACGTCGACTTACTATGGTTCGTAGGTCAGTGCTTATATTTTAAGAATAATCGTACGATAAGAACATTTTGTTAAAAAGTATTCTCTTACTTTTATGTCAATATTGTCATTCATGATTCAATCTTTATCTAGTACATAAAAAACGTAGTTAAATAAAAACCCTCCCAATACTACCAGTTCCTCAATCACAAAAACTGCTTCTTTGATCGAGGCGAAACAACAATGTTGTTTAACGAACAGGGCCCCGAAGCTAAGCGGGAAAACGAGTGGAGTTTTTTGTTTTTGGAAAACTACTTGACGACGTTTTTTTTATTTGTCAGTTGACTGCTTTCTGAACGGGCGCGATCGGGAGAATTATCAATAAAGGATTCATTTATGATTTGAATAAATATTATTGAACGTGAGAGCTCGTCAGAGAGCACGAGAACGAGAGAAAATTTGCAAGCGAATACGATGACGAGCTCGCGAGAAACGGTTCTGATATAATTACTTTAGCCTAATCATCGTGTAGATAACGCGGTGGCGAAACAAACAACGTGTCATAAGATGAAAAAGAATCGTTACACATGGCTTCTTTTCCATTCCGTTGGTGAGATTGAAATCCCTCAGTGTTTAGACGATTAGAAAGTTTCATATCTGAATTTTGGATATGCTGTAATAAAACACCCAATCTTCCTTAAATAACATATTTTACACTGTAAAGCGAGCATGTAACATTCTTACATCTTGAAATGTAATTTTTTGCGCAGATGCTCCGACGAAATGTTTATAATTATCACAATCTCAATTCCAAGTTCATAAAGATATATTTTCTCCATTCTCCATCTTCATCCGAAGCTTGACGCATCTTCTTCCGTGTTTCATCGTTGTCAGATGATTTCAATTAATTTTCTTTTAACTTCTTGGACTGCACGGAACACCGCGAGCTCTACGAAACCACCAAAGCTGAAAAAACAAATGACCATCATATCGCAGTCGGTAAAGCAGGTCTCTGCGCGTATAGATCAGTCGGTACGATTTCCCCGACAGAACGTTTCGGATAAAGTTCTCCAGTATCCTCGTACAGATGGCATTGTAAACCTGTAAGTCGCCCCACCGCGGAAATTCTTCACTGCGATTACGTGCTCGTCACACCGAATCCCGCACCTCTCCCCAACTACACAACAGCCGAATTCTACGACGACGATGAGCGGGTATATGCGCCGAACGATAAATATCGACTGGTCCCGATAAACTCTTCATGTTGTTCCCGAATTGTTTGGGTGTTCGCTCTTCCCTACAAAATCGTGTGGTATTCCAGTTCATCAGCTAGACAGCAATTCAAAAGTAAAAAATAAAAAATATAATCATGTGGATAATCGAGTGAAGAATTCGCGTCAGATCGGTCGGATCCATGTGACGGAGAAGACTGCTGCGGGTCGCGAGTACAATCGTTGAAAAGTGAGCGATAAGCGGGGACAGCGAAGACGATACGACGACCAGCGTCGACTCGTGATTCGCAAAATGGTGTGAGAATTATTATTGACACACGGGTGGTGCGTAATCTACGTGTCGCGCGGATCAACGTCCGAAAAGTGGAGAGAAAAAAAAAAAATAACAGCCCCAACGGCGACAGCGGCAAAGAAGCTCCGAGGCTCGCCGGAGGACGACCTTACCGATCGTAGCGGTACATTTATTGTAACGACGGGCCCGTGTTACATCATTGTGAGTTAAACTGTATTATTCTGTAACGATCGATAATTCGCTCACGCCGAGCTGCACGAGTGCGATTTTTTTGTTTCGCATACGTTATATTAAAAATATCCAAAGGTCGAGATCTGCAGCGCGGCGGGTTAGCGTTTAACTTTCTGTGGTTGACGACTCGGTGAGTGCGTTCGTATCGAAATAGAAAAGAAACATTGATTCCACGCGGTCGGGGAGAGGCAGGCTCGCGACTGTGACCTTGATCCAATAACCCACCAACGACGAAGCGTCTTGAGGGGAGGCTTAAACCTTGTACTATACATTTTCTCGAAAACGAGCGGATGGAACGGAGATCGAGGAGCGGGGACACATTCATGACCGTCGATTATGCAGCTGAACCCGCTCTTCGATGTTTATTTTCGGTACAGCGCTCTCGAGATAATTGTGTCCGAACGTATTTTTTTTTTTTTTTTTTGAGGTTATGTTGATTTTGTTATCGTGAAACGGTCTCAAGATATCTTACATTTATCTTAGTTTTGTCTGACTTTGTATTTATTTATTTGCTCACTTATTTATTTACTCCTTGATTTTTTGTATCGTCGAGAATCGTACGGAAATTAGTCTAAGGTCATAAAATGGAGGCGATGCTCCACGACGAAGCCGAGGGGGCGGGAGTTTTTGAAATAAAAAACAATTTTTCGTTGCGACCGATTTGCACGGTTTCTCACGCACTTGGGGACTACAAGTTTGATTGTTCGATTATCGACTTACTTCGCCGCGTTGCTGTGCTTCGTCGAAATTATTTACGTTGTCTTAAGCGGAGACTTAAAACTCGCAGTGCTAGCAATTTTTCTCTAAAACGGATACATGAAACGAAGATCGGAGAGTGGGGACGTCCATGACAATCAATTATGCAGCTAAACGCGCTCTTCGATGTTTATTTTCAGTAAAGCGCTCTCACGATAATTGTATTCGGATATATTGATTTTGATAACGTGAATCGGTCTCAAGATATTTTATATGTATTTTAGTTTCATCTGACCTTTTATTTATTTATCATGTTATTTACTTATTGAATTATTTTTTGATTCTTATATCGACGAGAACCGTACGGAAATTACTTTAAGACGAAACCGACGTGCGGGAATTTTGTAAATAAAAAAACCATTTCTCGTTGCGAGCGTTTTGCAAGGTTTATCGTGCACTTGGGCATTACGAGTTTGTTTATACAATTATCGACTTTCTGCGTCGCGTTGTTCTGCTTCGTCGGTGCGATTTACGTTGTTCTCTGCTCATTGCGATCTTGGGCTCCATTTGTTCTATAGATAAAACTCAAAACTTGTTACGTACGGTCGAACTCTATACATTTGCATTTATATACACAGACTTGAAATAGAAAGTAATGAAGTGCCTTTTCGATTATGCATAAAGAATTATCTCGTCGCTCGATACCTCGCTGTTAATGCGTCGTTAAATAAAAGCTTCAAAAAAAATAAAAATAAAGAATGACGCAATATTCGCGTTGCGAATGGCTCGGAGAGAGCGGAACCGGAACTGAACAAATTTTTTAATGGAATATTTTTCTTATCGCTACGCCTAAACCGTATCAAACTTTCAACAAGAAAGGCTATCTTATCAGCAATGATTCAACAATATAGACACGAGGTCTAGACAAAGTCGACAATACAAGGTCTTTGGAACTCGCATTATCGACTGTATTAAGAACTTCAATGTCTAATCGAACGCGATTTAACTCCGGTTTTCAGCGCTTCCGGTTTACAATTCTTTCGAAATTTGGCAGAAACCGGAAGTGTGTCGGATTTGACGAATTTCGTTGATTTAATGTATTCATTTTTTTCTTAAATTCTTTCTAACGACTTCATTATCTTTCGAATCGGGGTTCGTAGATAATGCCTGATTTTTATATTTAATATAGACAAAGTAGCTATTAAAAAAAAAACATAATAAAAAACGATTTTTTTCTTTTTTTTCAGTCTAGTCAAAGTTGTGGGTAGTAATGCCCAGGCAGCGTCTGTGAGATGTGCCAGTCCAGGCTTTACGAAAGCCTCTGTAAACCAAGCGATACCAAAGTCGTCGTAAGCAACAGCAACAGAAATAACAAATCGTTGCTGGGATCAACAACCACCTCGTATACCGTCAATAACAACTGTCGACGTCCTCAAGATGTCTGCGGTAGAGGCACCACCTTTCATTCGTACCATCGAGTGGGACATGATGGACAAGACAAAGTTCTTTCCGTTGAGCATGCTGTCGTCATTCTCGATACGATGCTGCCTCTATCCACTCACCGTCATAAAAACGAGGCTGCAGATTCAGAGACGAAATCATATGTACACGGGTACGCAGCTAATACGCAACCAAAAAATACACATAATACGTTGATACATATATATATATAAATTGTAACGAATGTAGAGATGAGAATGGACCGGGACACACGTAATTACATACATGACCGGAATAGCTCGGTACGATAAATGACAAACGAACAGATTATCGATTAACCAGATGACAACAGTCTTGATCGATGATCAAGAGTTTCAGAGAGAACAGACATTAAAGAGTTAGACAAAAAAAGTGCTCGAGATATTTAGCTGCGATTGTTCTTAATAATATCCGCCCTAAAACCAAATACGCGCGTTATTTATTCCACGAGAACGTAACAATACATATGTAACATATCATATCGTTAGCTAATTATTAAAAGGGCGTCAGTTCCACGTGACATCGTGCGACTTGCGCCCTTTTGCAATTGTGTCACTTTCCTCGAGACCCTCAGATACTTCTTGTAGTTGGGCACTTTCTCGGATCACTCGAGAACACTAATTTTCTCTGATTTTTTAAATTATTCATTTCAAAGATACCTTTAATTCAAAAATAATAATATCTCTTAGAATCATTTGGGCGCATAGGCGACATTTTTTATATGCCGAAAATCTGATTTTAAAGCAGTAAAGTCAATGGAACAATCTTTCATTCACCCAAACCACACAGTAGAGGGTATATAGCTCTTTGTGAAAAATACCGGATAAAGATATCAGCGGTTATGAATGATTTTTATTGAAACATGTATTTCAGGAATGGTCGATGCGTACAAAAAAATATACAGAACGGAAGGTTTTTCGGGTCTGTATCGGGGCTTCTGGATAAGCTCGATTCAAATAGTGTCGGGAGTATTTTACGTTTCCACGTACGAGGGTGTGCGTCATCTGCTGGGGCAGGATCCTTTCACCGCAGGTTTCGATTCGAGGGTAAAGGCGCTCATCGGCGGTGGAGCCGCCAGTGCCGTGGGACAGACCATAGTCGTGCCCTTTGACGTTTTGAGTCAGCACATGATGGTGCTTGGCGTCAGCACCAAGCATGGAAAACTTGCCGTAGACAAGGTAAAAATAATTTTTTTCAATGTTCATTTTTTTCGCTCCTTGAGAACGAAAATTCTTTCGAAATTATTGCAATTTTTTAAATTGTATTTTATAGATGGGAATGAACCCTTTGGGCCTCAGTTTGGAGCCAGGATGTTCTCGAGCTTATATTTCGGCGGAAATTGTTAGGCATATTTACCACAGAGACGGCGTTAAGGGATTTTATCGAGGATACGTTGCCTCGCTCTGTGCATATGTACCGAACAGCGCACTCTGGTGGGGCCTTTACACCGTATATCAAGGTAGAGTTCAACTAATATTTTATTATTAAAAATTAGATGCCGGTAAAAAGTCGGCTTTTAATATAAAAATGATATAAAGCTCGACTACGAGAGCAATGGAACATGAACATGACGTGAATTATGTATTGTTTTTTTTTTTTTTGTTATTTGTTAAACAGATGAATTACTACGAGTATTACCTGACTGGGTTTCCCACCTATTCATCCAAGCCGTTGCGGGTACAATGGGTGGTTTCACTACGACGATAATAACAAATCCTCTGGACATCGTGCGGGCGAGACTCCAAGTTCAGAGGCTCGATAGCATGTGCAACGCTTTTAAAATTCTCTGGGTCGAGGAACGTTTTAAAATGTTCTCGAAGGGATTGTCCGCTCGCCTGGTACAATCGGCTTGCTTCAGTTTTTCAATAATATTAGGCTACGAGACGATCAAGCGAGTGAGCATTAACGAGGAGTACAAGAGTTACGTAAGATGGTAATCGAATAGTCGACGCGATGTAAGAAACCGCGATAAATCAATGTTTCATTTTGAGATGACCCGAAAGTTCTGCTTTACCGACACAGCAATCGAGCAAATAATTTTCAACATATAACGCTAAAATAAATTTGGGTTTCGTGTCGGTGAGATGGACTTTCGCATTGCATTGAAAAATAATGTGTAATCCGAACGACGATAAATCGATGTTTAAATAAGAAGAAAGGAAACTTATCGAACGATAGCCCAAAGACTACAGTGAGAGGAGGTTCATTCCGTGGATATTTCAATAATACGACTTGTACGATACGTTAAACATTGTTATGTCATAGAGAATGCACGTATAATTCACAAGATTGATGCTGGAAACTATATGAATGTATAGATGATGCAATGATTAAGCGGTTTTTTTTGTAAATAATAACAATAATATATCGACAATGGAGCATATATGTACATAACTGGATAATCTAGTTCAATCGTTTTTTTCTAAGAAGCTTCGTTCTGGACAAATCCCGACCAGTCGTTTTTGCAAGAATTCAATACATACGCTATAAGATTTGAAAGATATAAAGGGACGTTGAAAAAATTAGTCAAATCATGTGTTATCTGCGTCCGCTGCAAGATCCTAAGTCTATTTACACGTAAATATATATTTATATATAAGCAGGTTGCTGAAAACGCGATCGCTCATGTCACACGGATACACCAAAAGAATAATATATACAGGAAATATACATTAGCAACTTGAGTAACCGTTGTTTTTTTAAAGAATATAACCGCAGAATAGCAAAAAAAATTACGGTCGTTCTAGGTCATTTTTTACTCCGTAGAAATAATATCCGAAAAACGACGGTTCGCAAACACAGGCACCGCGAGCTCTCGCGTGCGAATGAGTAGAAGTTGAAATATTGATATTTCGCGATTATTTTAACGGTATAAAAAGTTGTCCGACATTACTGTAATTTTTTTCGATTATTTTAACGATTGCTAAAGCTGCCAGGGTATGGATGACTTTATTCCATAAGGGCGTACCAGCCGTGCATAAGCGTATTCTACAAGCTCTTCCGGCGTTCGAGCATCGATATCGAATACGATAACCATGAAAACTTTTATTGATTTACGATAAAGAAAGGCATTAAAACGGACATATAACTTGATTTTATCGTAGTAGTGGTGGATACTCCCATTTCATAAAAAAAAAAAGGAAAAATATTTTTACCCATGGTGTGTGAAGTACAAATAATTCTCGATTTATCATTAAAACAGTGCGCGTTTCATGTTCGATGACAATGATTATACAAAAACGGAATCGATTGAACGAATCCTGAAATGCTGCTAGAAAAATGAAGCCACATGTGAGGTTACCTCGTTTGCTAGGTGCAATAAATGATCGTAAAATATTCCGGCGTTTCGATGGCAACTTCTTTAAAAAATCTCTCATCGTATTTAAAGAAAGTCGTGCTGTGATAAAATGTCACTTTTCGACCGGAAGTGTAACGAAATAAAGTGTTTCTTTCTAGTCTTGGGTAATTCGTGTTTCAACAGCAATGCCGCGAAATTATAAATCGTATCAATTTTTTATGATAGACAACGATTTTACCGACGGAGGGTTGTTACGTATCACCTGTTCCACGAAACTACCTCCCGAAAGTTCACGCATAAAAGGTCCAGTGCTTGCGTCACTTGCCATGATTGCCACTTGACGGATCAGCTGCACATCCCGACTCGAACGAATAACCCTTTATCGTAAAAAAAAAAGTATAACATAGTCTTTCGTCATTCGTTGCTAATTATATTAGTTGAAAGATTAGCGCAACGTAGACCGGGTGTGAATCGTTGGAAGAGAAACGAGATACAGTGTTGTGGAGGAGATTCCTAACCCCAAACTGGAAAACCAACTCGTCGGTCAACTGTTGAGCTCGTCTATACGGGTCGCTCGTTATGTTTTAATTTATCGACACGAGGGACGACAATAAAAAAAAAACAATTGAAATGGATATTGTTCCAGGAACTGCGTCACTTCTCGACGAACTTGACAGTACGTATTTTTCATTTCGTATTTCGTAAGCACGCTCGGTGTTCCATTGACCGAACCGGCACCTGACAGGATAACAAAACAAATGCTTTCGAATCAATGTTTTTAATTTTTCGTATGAACCTTTTCTTTAATCGCCTCCGATGTGTTTTAACCTGTAACCCGTATAAAGTCCGTATAAAATGTTTGATAATATCGATCACTAACGCAAATTATCTTAATGAAAATACAATGTTATCTAAGGACACAGAATGAAAAATAAAATCATAAATAATGGTCTGTCGTATTAATTTAAGTTAGAAAGAATCCCTGAAATTAATTAATAATCTGTATGCGATTTCACCGATTCAGAAAAACTTATGGTTTTGCTGCGAGATGGACGAACGCTCATTGGATATCTTAGGAGCGTGGATCAGTTCGCGAACTTGGTGCTTCATCACACTATCGAGAGGATTCACGTTGGCAAGGAGTACGGAGACATACCCAGAGGAGTTTTCATAATTCGCGGCGAAAATGTTGTGCTTTTAGGTGAAATTGTGAGTTAACGTTGACATTAACATTTTGTTGTGAGCCATGTAAGAACATTGTGTCAACTCATCTGAATCTTTAGTTAAAATTATTGTATGAATCTGTGTCCACATTTGTCACCATATCAGAGCTGGGTAATTTACTCAAGATACAAAATACTAAATGTATTTAAAATACAAAATACTTTTTGTATTTAACGGGATGAATAGACCGTCTTACCCCGTTCATCTATCCTATGCGGCCTAACCGTACAGCCCTAATATGGAGAAGACGCTAAAGTATTTTGTGTTTTGTATTTAAAATACTAGACAAATATTTGGGTACTTAAGATATGTATTTAAAATACCACCCAGCTCTGCACCATATTTGCAAAGTCATGTTTGCATATTTTGACAAGTTTTTGTCACCACAAATACCGATAGTAAAAAATCAAATTTCAAAATCGTTTGAAATTGCCATAAATGATTTCAGGAATTTTGTTTTGCTGTTAACATCTGCAAACAGAGTCATTGTAGTTTATATTTTCAGGACAGAGAGAAAGAAAAAGATCTATCGCTGTCCGAGGTCTCGGTCGACGATATATTGGACGCCCAGAGGCGAGAACAAGAGCTCAAGCAGGATCAAGAGAGATTGATGAACAAAGCACTGAAGGAGCGGGGCTTATCGTACATTCCGGATCTCGGCCACGACGATATGTTTTGACCCAAGCCGCTGCTTCCGACCTCATCGATAACTCGCTCGCGTAACTCTGAACGAGTTTGATGAAAGAAAAAAACGACTTCCACATTGAACGAATCAGGCGATTAGAGCTTGACGTATTTCTTGTGACGATGAAACCAATGGAACGACTTGCCGAATTCGTGTTTCTAGAGTCGTACGAATCTCAAAATGGACGTGTGGACAGTCCGACGTACGTCAGAAACCTCGCCGTTTATGAATTCGCTACAGTATTGCAATCGTCATCCTCAGCGTATGTAAATATCTAGGTTTTTGTACCTCTCGATTATTGTAATAACAATCCTCTTGCTGAAAGCGTTAGTACGGAATAAAAATTGTTTCTTTTGTTCGACAGTGATTAGCAGTGTGGGACACTATACATTTTTTTGTCGATACCAACTTTATCTTAGGTGTAATTAATAAGATTAAACATTCGTCACTCGGAATAAGTTTCATGAAAAAAAAAACTTCTACGCTGAACGACTCTGGCGATTAGAGCCTCACGTATTTTTTGTAACGATGAAACCGATCGAAGGTCTTGCCGTATTTGCGTGTCTAGAATGGACCCGCAAAACAGACGCGTGGACTCTCCGAAGTTCGTGAGAAACCTCGCCGTTTATGAAATCTGTACCATATTTTAATGATTATCCTCAGCGTATATAAATATCTAGGTTTTTGTACCTCTCGATTATTGTAATAGCAATTCTTTTGCTGAAACGTTAGAATGAAATTAAAATTATTTCTTTTGTTTCGATAGCGATTAGCATTTTTGCGACACGGTACATTTTTTCGTTGATCGCAACTTTATTCGCGTTGTGTGCAGCGGTCTTTCATTTTTCTTTCCGTACGAGATGGTGTAATTAATGGGATCAAACATTTGTCAATTTTAACAGATTTTATGAAACAGTTTTCACAGTTTGTTCGCTTCACTTAATTATATATGCTTTCGCTAACGTGAAAAGAAGTTTATCAAAATATCAAATCGGTATGACAAATCTATAGTCCCGAGTTGTCCATTCGACAATTTTTCATCGACTATTATAATGTGTAAATGATACTTTACTCAACATTTTCGTTAACAAATGAAAATATTTTTGTATCGTCATAGCTAATGGCTTTCTTTCGGTAAGGCACAATTATAATTTTATTATAAAAAAAAAAGGTAAAAAAAAGTAACTTGTCCATCCGTGTTATAATCACGTCGGCTTTTACTTACGAACTAAGTAAATCCGACCTGTCTAGTGAAAATGGTTTTATCGAATTCATTACCAATATACTTCGATCTACTAACGCCCTAGCAATTCTTGCTCTTGTAATTTCACTGGTGCCAAATGTACTTGATTTTTTATATTGAAAAAAAAATGTATAAACGAAAAAAGTATTCATTGAAATATCGCAAATGTCAAAACCCTCTCGGAATTAACTTTGTCTCAACGGTTATAAAAATAACACCGTAAGGCTGCATTCGCGAAAACGCTTAGTCATTTGAGTGAACGACGTAAAAAAAAAATATTATACGTCCTATTGACTTTACACTACGGAAAATTGGCACATAGGAGCTTGCAATATTTCGGAATCAAGTCAAGATCGAGCAATCTCTCACCGCACATCTTTCGCACAAGATTTGACTGTTTTTTGCTGCCTTGTCGCTCGGACTTATCGAAATTGCGAAATAAAATGAAAAGCAAAAAAAAAAAAAATACACTAGAACGAAGTTTCCTGTACGTTTTCCTTGACTTTGACGGAGTTTAGAGTGGACTCGCTCAGCTGTTTGTGCTTCAGTGTGTGTTTCTGCCTGAGCTCTTCGACCCTAAAGTTGCTCTTGACGGATCGTTTGGAGTCGTGGCGTTGCAGACTCGTTCCCCGCTTTCTCGGCGACGTTATCGCCTCGTCGATCTTCTCCGCCGAATTATTAATGCTGTTCGTGCTACCGGACGCGATTCCCGAGGTGTCGGAGCTCGGATTGTTACCGTCCAAGCAATGCAAAAGACTGTCCGACAATTCCTCCTCGTTGAAGATATTCAAATCCGACTCGGATTGCTCGAAATCGCCGGTGCGCGAGGTAAAGCTCAAATCAACGGGACTGGCGGTCAAAACGCTTCGGGACAGTAAATATTCCCTGAACGTACTCGTTATCGACATCGAGCATCGTTGAATCGTCGTTCCGCAATCGTCGTCCATAGAAGCGCTGAAATTCTTCTCCCTTTCCGTTCTGTTAGGATAGTTCTCCTTGTTCTCGCGTGTTACGTTATTTCGCCCCTTAACACCCGTGGAAATCGTCTCGCTCGACGTTCCTTCCGGTATGTGCGATTCTTCCAGTATCGATGCGCAGTTGTTGCGATTCATCAGATCCATCGTCGAGCCACGAGTGTGACCCACGCTCGAGGCACTCTGAGCCAAACTGTTGTTATCCAAGGATGCGAGATTGCAGAGATTCGAGCCCGACACCATCATCACAGGCTTGCGGGATCGCGGAGTCATCATTGTTTCCTGTCAAAAGGATTTTTTTTTTTTTTACATTTATCGTCAAACTGTTAGTATAAAAACAATTATTTCGTGCAAATGCATGGAAAAAATATCAATCTTCAAACACAATGCAGAGTTAATCGGCAAGACAGTTAGGTTGTTTATTTAAAAGTGCAGTCAGTCATCGCTATTGAATGCAGGTACGGGCGGTAAATAATCGTACATTACGATACGAGTGCGAAAAAAATGTTTCTGACGAGGGTGAGTTTGCAGCACGAGCAGAACGCGAGTGTTGCAATCACACGAGTTAAGAAACCATTTTTCGCACGAGTAGCGTACAAAATTTTATTTCACAAGGTGTGAAAGTGAAAGCTTTACGCATGCGAAGCGTGCGTAAAACCGCGACTTTAGCTCCGAGTGAAGTAAAATAAATGAAAAAATGGCAATAGAGGCATGCGTACCTGCATAGCTTTGCTCATCTTGGTCGTGCTTTGCGTGATCGGGCTCATGCTCTTGTCGCTGTTGGTTATAGGCGTGAGCATGTAATCGCTGTTGGCCAAATTTCTTCGCAGTAGATCCGAAGGGGTGGATGTGTGCGCCGCGTAGACATTCCAAAATTTGTTCTTAACGATCGGGGACGCGTGAACGATTGTGGCGGACGGATCGTTTCTTCTTTCCGACGAAGAATCGTTATTGTGCGAGGATCGCGTTTCCCTCGTCGCGATCTTCTCGTCTTTAGTTTTCCTGGGAGTGAAAACAACTTCGATATTCGGTCTTCTGGACACGACGAAGATGGGGTCGGAATTTTGACGCACCAAATCGTTTTCCGATTGGCCGGAAAGGTCGCTGAGATCACGCGACGAGTACATGTCCGGCGGTTCGCTGTTGTGTCGAGAGAGTCGATCTTTCACGAGCGAGTCCTCCTTCATTCTTTCGAGACTCCCGTCGAGAGGTCTCACTTCCAGCGACTCGGTGCTCCCGCGACGAATCGTCGCGCTCGAGTCCTTGGGTGTCGCGTAAATGTTCGAGCCCGAAGTCAACAATATATTCGATCCGGACGTGACGAAAATATTCGCACTGCTTGCCGCGGTGTCGTTTCCCAGTCGTTCCGAAGCTTCGCGGACTTCCAAGTTTCCCGGGCTCTCGAATGCCTCGTCGTTTTGCTCTTCGCTGATATTAACGAAACTCATCAGTTGCACGCTGTCCTTCGATTTGTACGAGCCGAGGGTCGGAGTGTCCAAACTTCCGGTACTGTTGCTGAGACGCTTGATCTGCAGAATATTGTCCGATTCGAGTGAATTGTTGTAACTGTCGGTACTGAGCTCGTCGTCCGATTTGCTGAACAACGCTTTCGACGGCAGTGTCGATTTTTCAATGCCAGCGGCGCCGTAACGCTTCTGTTTATAGTAAAACGTGCAAAAACATACGAGCGTTAGTTATTAGTCACGTTTCAACGTACCCTTGCAATTATTTCGGTTTCATCGGTTAGAGATTTTTAGTTCGATGCCCTTAGCGTTATTCGTTCGCGAATTAGGTTGAACAAGTGGATGCGATAGAAAAATAAAAAAAACTCATCAGAAAAATTAATGAATGCATCCTCTGTTCAAAAATTGTAGACGAGCTTTGGGTTAAAAGGGTTAGAGACATTGCACGATTACTTGAAAGGATTCTTACCGCCGAAAGTATATTTTCCTCGCTGCTAGATCGGCTGATGTTCGAACCGATATTGATGTCGATTAATTTCTTGTGTCCCAACAATTTCTTTTGAAATATATGCTTCTTTATGGAATCGCCGAGGCTCTTGGTGCGATATTGCTTCACGTGTCTCGGTGTTCCCTGACCGTTTTCCTTGTTGAATTGCTTTACGAGCCTGCGCTTTTTCGCGGATTCCGGCATCGCTTGAATGTGAGCGTAGAGCTGGGCCAGAGCTGCTTGAGTGTCCTGCGTGGAGTTCGCTTTGGCCGTTAGCTTGTGGTCCACGAAGCTGAAAACCGTGTGCGCTGTGCCCGTCGCATCCGACATGGACTCGTTTAGCTGTAACGAAGTAACGGATACAATTAATCAATCGATCGATCTGAGTTTTTTCGAACATTCGTAACTCACGTCGTTCTTGTTGGGACTCAAGAGCTTTCGTTCCTGCTCGACCCAGTACGCACGAATATCTGTCGCCAATTTCGGGGGAATCTCAAACAACTCCACGCCTTTTCTTATCATAAAAGCGACCAATCCCGAAAGATGCTGCGAATTAACGTGAAGAGCTTCCGGCGACAATTTTCTCGGACACATCAAGTGGGGCGTGAAGAGAGTGGCGAGCGTGTCGCAATTCATCTTGTTGCTGCTCTCGAAGGCCGCGGTTTTGTTCAACAGACTCAGGAGGTGTCTGAGCAAGGTTCTGTTGATCGGCGGCAGGAGCAACAGCAACAGCTGCAGCGAGCTCAGCAGTCTCGACTCGTTCGCGATCGTGTCAACAGTGCAGAGCTCTGGAATAATCGTGCAAATTATTTGAAAAAAGTTATATTGACATAGAAAAAATGATTATAATACATTATAATTATTTTCATTATTAACCACGCATGGTGAGACTCGCGAATGAATATTCAGGCTTGATCTTCACAGGCATTTCGCTTAAGGTATTCCTTGCGTCATGTCCGATGCCGCCTAAGTTTGAGAGAGTGATAAGAGAGAATTACGAACACTTCCCGATCGGATAGAAATCTGAAAAAAATCAAGAGTATGAAATGTGCGAATTTTTTCAGATTTTTATTCCATCAAGAAGTGTTTGTAATCTCTCTCATTCCTCACATTACGCAAGGACTGCCCTAAGGTGTTTAAAGAACAAGAAAATTCAATAGTCCTGAGCTACGAATAACTCGAGCTCAGCAATTTTTGTGAAATACATATATCTTTGTACTTACAATTACTTATAGTCATAACCATATTCTTTTAAATGTATAGCTGTTGATTATCTGTTAAATTGTATTCCTATTTTATTATATCAGGAAATTCCGTTTGCTAGTTTTCGATTACTGAAAAACTTTTTTGATATACGATGGATTCACGATTTCAGTCACTACTGTCGTTTGTAATGCATTCTTATCATCGTGCAAAACGAGATATTTTTGAATAAAATAAAATTAAATAAAAAATGGTAAAAAATTCTCTTTCCACATATAAATTGTCAAACTATTCTCAGAGACTTTGAAAAATTACCGGCTATCTGACAGTGAGCCGGGTAGTGCAGTTCAGTCAGCAGAGGCTCCGGAAGCTCCGCCAAAAATATTTTCAGCACAGAAGCGCAGTCGTGAACGCTGTAAGGTCCATCGTCAAGTTCCAGCGGAATTCCCTGGTAGAGAGCCGCTTTAAGGTCCTGCTGTCTCGTCAATTTTCCTGTTCTCCTGAATATACCCTCCTGAATAATACCTGCAAAAGTGCGATCCGGAGCGTAGTAAATAGATATTGACGAGTCGTCATCAATTTGACGTCGTCATTAATTTTTTTCCAAATTTCCTACTTTGTTCCTTCGACAAATATTCTATGAGTTGCTTCACTTGATTTATTCCCTCTGGCGTCAAAGAAGCGCCGTCAGTGCCTCTCTGAAGATTCATCGTGGACTTTGGTTTCTTGGAGAAGCTCAGCAAGCCCCACTTCTTCAACTTCGCCTTCTCCGCGACGCAGTCGTTGCTGAAAGTAAGCGAACACCAGGTATTAACGAATCTATCGAACGACAAATTTTGTTCCGACTCGAAAGCATCGTCGCCGATTAATCGGGCGTGAAAGCTGCCAAATCGCGCAAGGACGAAAATTAAAAACAAAAATGAGTTTCTTACTCCTCGGTGTTGAGATCCAATTCGAAGGAGAGATGCATTTTTACGAGGGTCAAAAATTGTTCCTGATTGACCTTTCGCATTCTCGAGGCGAGTTTACCGTCGACCCCCTCGTTAAAATCGTCCATCTTCATGCTGTCGAGATTTTAATCAATTTGACATATTTGAATATCGGCGATGCCGCACACGCACACACACGCCCGTCGGCGACGGTTATATCCGCCCGAGAAGCTCCTCTCACGAGAGCTTCGTTCATTCACGCGTCGAAACTTTCATCTTAAAACTTGTACCGGGCTCGAGGGCTTCGACTTTGAACGGGAACGCGAGTTTTTTTGTGCTCATAAACAAAACTTTTCTCGAGGACCGAAAAATTTTTCTACCACCTCGCACACTATTTGTTTGGCCGGCTGATCCGCTGACACCGATATTTAACCAAAGAATATGGATATCTATAGAAGCGTACTCCTTATGGCCCGCTTGAAGCAAAACTTTTCCTGACATTTACGGCCGCAAGGTGTCTCTGCAGTAGTTTGAACGATAGGCTCCTCCTACTAGGCGGGACTTCGCGCGGCGTGGGGGCAACTGCTTTCTCCCATTTTCAGCCCAATCGTTCATGCCACGAAGTCGTCAGTTCGATCCTCGAATAATGGATTTTTTTTTCTTCTTTTTTTTTGTTAATTTCAATGGTACTCATAAATTTATGACACTGAAAAACCCTAAGCGTAATTCCTCGAAAACATTTATAGTATGGAAATGGCCACACGGTTTTAAAAGCTGGCACTCAGACGCTTAATTTTTGTCATACACTGCAAACAAGCAAAATGCAGTAATTAATCATAAAAGTGCATGTCCCAATTAAAGCAAGAAAATGTTGGCAGGCAAGCAATCTCAAACAAGCAGGCCCACCGGTTAAATACGACAAACGTCGACAAAAGGAGAACGTAGCAGAGGCGGTAGCAATTTAGCCTGATATCCCCTTTTTCGTAGGTTCGATCCCGCGCGAGATAGTTTGTTTTTTTTAAATTACTTACGTATGTGATTATTATGTACTCCGTATTTATACCCTTCTGGCACTAGTCATGCGGAGTCCATAACAATACCACACGTAGGTAATTTTGAAAAAAATATATATATATCTGGCGCGGGATCGAACCCACAAAAAAATGAACGTTACGCTAGAACGCAACCCCCTCGGCTACGCTCTCCATTTGTTATCAAATACGGCTTGTCGTATTTAAGCAGTTGCCCCGCTTGCTTAAGGTTGCTTGCTTGCCAAAAATGTTTTTCTTATTAAGGTAAGAAAAAAATGTTTAGCAAGCAAGCGATCTTAAATAATTCTATCTTATTCATTATTTGTTTATTAAAAACGCCGGTCCTATAAACAGCATATGCTCAAATACTCGATGAGACCGTAGTGCTTACTGCGGTTGTAAGACAAGGAGAGCACGATTACCCCAACGAACACATGCTCGTGAGAGTGAGCGAAACAGAGCACTGGGGGATTGACGGGAGACCGTAGCGCTTACTGGGGTTGTAAGACGAGGATAGCACGATTACCCCAACGTATCTATGCCCTTGAGAGTGAGCGAGACTTTTCTAGCTTCAAGCTGGCTATAGGCCGTACGCTTCTATAGGTATCCATATTCTTTGGTAAAATCACAAATTAGTAGATTGCAAACCCCCTTCTCAGCTTCCTTGAACGTTATTGGTTCGGCGGTTGTCACCGTGCCAACCGCCGAACCAATCACTTTCGAGGCACTGACGTGCATGAAAATTTTATGATCTTTCAATTTATAACATCAGTTTCAGTCCAAAAACAAATTTTTCGACCGGAAGTCACTTCAGAACCGAAATACGTCACTTACAGTTTGAAAATCGCATTTTTCGACCGGGAGTGATACAATACCGGAAATACGGCACTTTCGGTCGAAAAATGAGAGACTGGAAGTAAAATCACAAATTAGAAGATTGCAAACCCTCTTTTCAGCTTCCTTGAACGTGATTGGTTCGGCGGTTGTCACCGTGCCAACCGCCGAACCAATCACTTTCGAGGGATCTGACGTGCATGCAAACGATTTAATTTTTCAATTTATGATCGCTTGGGAACACCGCGTGCCGTTTACTTTACTTTTTTTTTCTTTAATTAATTCGTTTATTAATCACTGTCCGATTTGTCATATTATTCGATTCGCTCTCGGTACTGTCAATTTTAGTAAATCGCCTTGATGGAAATGTACAAGGATGTATATATCGTATTCAAACCTAGCTATACATTAATGATATCTACCTGCCCTCAAATAAGGGTCGACGAGAACTGGTACTTTCAGCTTGTTATGGTCGTTGACGTTCAGTTCGAGGTCTTCAGGCTAATTTCTCTATTAATCCTTAGTTCATTAATTTCGAAGAGCAAAGGTTTCTTTTGCATTGACAAATATGAAAGAGTATTTGACTAGATACGATACATGGAATTCAACAGACATCAAACGCGCAACTGCTTTTACATAGCATATTTTCGAGAGGTACAGAAGCGAACAACCAGCGCGCCAATCCGAGGCCGCGCTGAGCGTTTCGTCGTTATCATTGGTGCAGCAGTTGGAATACAACTGTGAGGAATACATCGTTGTAAATCAACATATATATCTTTAACGGCTGATAATGTCGGGACGCAGAAACAGCAGAAAAGTAAAGGGAAAGTCCCGTTCAAATCGAGTTGACCTACAGTTTCCTCTAATAACGAGAATATTGCTGATATTGAAATGTTCCAATTTCCGACGATAATGTGCTCTCCTCCACCACTACTCCAACAGCAAACAGCAAAGCGGCGTTGACTCAACAGCATGAGCAGTTACTTTCATGCATTTAGCGTATCTTTTGCGAAAAGTTAAACAAAAATAATAGAATAATTAAAATCGAGTGAGAATACCGTAATTGTACGCAGTTATGAGACCCAAGGGAAAAAAAAAAAAGAAATGCCAACGGCACGCGGTGTTCCCAAGCGGTCACCCATCCAAGTACTGACCGCGCCCAAAGCTGCTTGACTTCAGTGATCGGACGAGAACTGGTACTTTCAGCTTGGTATGGTCGTTGACTTTTGGTAAAATTTTGAATACGAACAGGTCCCATTTCCTCGTATAATTTTTTTATCAGTACGGTTTTAATGGATGGTCCAAAAATTAAGTAAACTATCATTTAATCTCTATAATAGTTGGATTAAGTCAGCAGGCTTATGTTCTTCTTCTTCTTTCTCCTTTTTCTTAGATTTATGACGCTTGGCCAAGTTCCATAGGCTTATGTTATCCAGCAAAAGTCGACCCATCCGACACGAATCTCTGACGCACCAATCAGGGAACTACTAGCAACGTTTCCATATTTCTGACCAATGGGCGGTGGGGACGGAAAATGCATAAATAGATCGTCCGTTAAGCCCACGCCCACACTACGCTTACGCACTCTGTAGCGGACACTTTGCTGAGTTAAAGAAGCTTCTACATCTAAATAATTACGCACAGAGGGTCGGTGCAGGAGCACCAGCGTATAAAGTAATGATTTATTCATACGTGAGGTGTCTGAAAACACCGCAACTAGTTTACCGATGATAATCCCTGTCCTTATCAAAACGATCTCATTGAGTAGGCAGTCGATTGTCGTGTCGATGAATATTACAAGCGAGTTCACTCTCGGACCAACAGTTCTTGAACGGTTACTGGGGTCTTATCGAACCTTACGCTCAAGCTTGAGGAGCAGAAATAACTTTTCGTGAAAAGTCAGATACATATTTGAAAGAATGTTGGCATTTTATTTAATAAGGCAATTGAGAAAGATATTTTACATTCGATAAGTTGAATGAATGCAAAAAGAACAATATTTCAGCATTCAAGCTTAACATTAAGTTACCAAAAGAGTATTCCTTCGTTTAAATTTGTTGTGGCCCTAAAAAGGGCTGTTTTGGATGTTGTCGTAAATCCAAAGATTTACGTCTTTCTTCGATAGCAAAATTGCCTCAATATTTGGCAGCGTGCCTGGAGACCCCAGTGTTTATCGTCATTTCAGCTACCTCTGACTGGTGATGGGTTAAACTCAGAGTATACTCATGACGTACGAAATAACATTTAGTTCGATAACTATTTTCGTGTACGTTGGGATCGGTTCAGAAAAAAAAAAACTACTTACTATGGACGAATGTATGCATGTATCTCAGCGAAACTGGGATAGACATTTGTTTAGATCGGTCGCTAGGAATATATACATTTCGAAAGGAATTCAAATTTGCGGGGAAATAAAAAATTCAAGATTATTTGGTGAAATTCGAGGATGTTCCAGGACTAAGACGACCGCTGGACACCAGGTACTGAAAAAAAAAGATATGTTTACATGTCCGACCTTCAAGCACAGACGAAAATAAATTCATCAAAATATTTATTTCGTCATCGAGAACCGAATTTCGATGTTGAAGCTTAATATTAAATTACTAACAAAATATCCGTCCGTTTGAATTTTTGGTGGCCCTGAAAAGGGCCGTTTTAATGTTGTTGCAAAAAAGATTTATGTCTTCTTTTCTGTCTTCTTCGGCAGCAAAACTGCTTGAATATTCGGCAGTACACCTCCTTGAGCGATAGTAACTCCGGATAGGAGCTTGTTGAGCTCCTCGTCGTTACGTATCGCTAGCTGAAGATGTCTCGGAATGATCCTCGTCTTCTTATTGTCGCGGGCAGCGTTACCCGCCAATTCGAGAACCTCGGCCGCCAGGTATTCCATCACAGCTGCGAGATAGACCGGTGCTCCGGCGCCAACTCTCTCTGCGTAATTTCCTTTTCGAAGCAGTCTGTGGATTCGTCCCACTGGAAACTGTAGACCAGCTCGGTTTGAACGAGTCTTGGACTTTCCCTTCACTTTTCCGCCCTTTCCGCGTCCAGACATTGTGAGTCTTTGGAGATTTAAACGTGGACTTCAGTAGATGGACTCCTCGTGGAGTTCGTCGTTGTACTGAAGCAGTAGCGCCGAAAATTGCCTATTTATCCCGTCTCGGTTCCAACCGCCGCACCAATCATAACGACGAAACACTCAGCGCGGCCTCTGATTGGCACGCTGGTTGTCGCTGCTGTGCTTCTCGACTATACGCTATGTAGAAACAGTTACACGTGCGATCTCCGTTGAATTTCACGTGTAAGATACTTTTTCGTATCTTTCAACACATGTCAGTCAAACGTTCGTTCTTTTGAAATTACTTAAATAAGGATCAATAACAAAAGAATCTGGAGAAAACTTAGTGATCGTCAACGACCATACCAAGCTGAAAGTACCAGTTCTCGTCCGATCACTGAAGTCAAGCAGCTTTGGGCGCGGTCAGTACTTGGATGGGTGACCGCTTGGGAACACCGCGTGCCGTTGACTCTTTTTTTATTTTACGGGTAAATACTCGAGTAGAATTCTTTTTAATCGATCTCTTTGTTAAATAAAACCTCGGATTTTATTTAAATAACAGTTATCGAGAAGAAAATTCTAGGAAAACACCTATTTATTTTCGTAAAGATAGCTTAAATGACAATCAGTGTGATTGTCATTTGACGATGACAACGAAGCGGATAAGTAAAACGATTCCACATCTCCTACAAACATAAGCTAAACATCCTACATTGTGAAGACCATTTATTATGGCAAAAGGAGTATTTTCATAAATCGTTTTCCGTGTCTTATTGCAAAAAAATAAATAAAGTAAAATAAAATACAAAAAGAAAGACCAAAACAATTTTTCACCGCGATCGTCCGGTCGATAATATTCGCACCAGAGGAGCACGTTGCGCTGGTTGGGCAGAGAGAGATCAGGTGTACACCGCCAGGTAGCGACAGGTTCGAAAAATGTCCGACAATTGCCGTCGGTATACTACACAGCCAGAGGAATGTAAAGAAAGTCTGCGAAAAATAAAATCCTACTCGCACGAAGAACGTTGGTTGTAATGCGCTAGTCTCGATGCTTCCGTGGTGAGTCCTGAAAGGGTAGAAATGCCTACCCACGCCACGAAGTTCTGTGTCTGCCTGATGTCGCACACGCTACGCCCGTATCGCAATCGTTGCCCAAAAAGCAACAAATTCGACGATTCAAATAATATCGCACATAACTTTGTCACGCTTGCAAATGATCGATGCGGAGGTTGACGCCGATTGCCCCGCAGGCGGCCAAAGCAAATTCGACAGCTCCGAATTCTCTGATTTTCAAATTTTATCGCAGACGCTTGTGTTGTTTCTGTAAAGATCCACCGACTCGAAAAATGTAAATTCGAATGGATGAAAAATACATATTACGACAGAAAATTGTGGAATCTTAGAAATATCAATCTTCAGTCGTAAAAAAAAACATGAACGAGATAAAATCAAATAATTGCGAATTAAGAGTTTCAACGTTTTGAATATATTTGTTGGCCCTGAAAAGGGCCGTTTTGTTGTGCTTAATTCAGCGAATCTGTTCACTTGGAGCTCGTGTACTTGGTGACTGCCTTGGTTCCCTCACTAACAGCGTGTTTAGCGAGTTCTCCCGGTAGTAAAAGCCTGACAGCGGTTTGTATTTCTCTCGAGGTGATAGTCGAGCGCTTGTTGTAATGGGCGAGTCGCGATGCTTCCGAAGCGATTCTCTCGAAGATGTCGTTGACGAAACTATTCATGATGCTCATGGCTTTGCTGGATACACCGGTATCAGGATGAACTTGCTTCAGAACCTTGTATATGTAGATCGCATAACTCTCCTTCCTCTTGCGCTTCTTTTTTTTGTCGGATTTAGCAATGTTCTTCTGAGCCTTACCGGCTTTCTTCATTGCCTTTCCACTAGCTTTCGGTGGCATGATGATCACTTGATGAAATAACTTCGATAGTCACTATGAACGTCGATAGAAGTCTCACTTCGTGGCAGTCCTGGACTGGAGTTCAAGACAGAGTGAGGGCTCAGCCGAAAAACATCGGTTATAAGACTTCTGCGGGACAACCGCCGAACCAATCACTTTCGAGGAATCTGACGTGCATGCAAATTTTATGATCTTTCAATTCATAACATTAGTTTCAGTCCAAAAACAAATTTTTCGACCAGGAATCACTTCAGAACGGAAACACGTCACTTACAGTTTGAAAATCGCATTTTTCGACAGGAAGTGATATAATACCGGAAATACGGCACTTTCGGTCGAAAAATGAGAGACTGGAAGTAAAATCACAAATTAGAAGATTGCAAACCCTCTTCTCAGCTTCCTTGAACCTGATTGGTTCGGCGGTTGTCACCGTGCCAACCGCCGAACCAATCACTTTCGAGGAATCTGACGTGCATGCAAATTATATGATCTTTCAATTTATGACATCAGTTTAGGTTCAAAAACAAATTTTTCGACTTTTCTAGCTTCAAGCTGGCTATAGGCCGTACGCTTCTATAGGTATCCATATTCTTTGATTTAACTACGAAAACGGCTGTCAAGTGACCCGCGCAGAGCGGTTTGAACACACAATTGGCGAGAATCCTACCGTGGCGCCATCTCCGAGGCAACTCGGAGTAACAACCGAAGACGGTGTCGAGCGCGTTAGACGAAGCTGTTTTCTCGTCTGGGCAACTTTTGCGCTACCGTCGAACTGGCCTTCTGCTCTCCGTGCAGACAACGGGCTTCGTTCGGAGACCAATTGATTTTGCATTCGCGACAGAATCCGTCGGGAGAACGACACACGGCGATATTCACGATGCTGCGTCAATTGTTGAGACCGTTCGCCCGTAACGTTGCCCAGCGAGGTAAATCCCATTCATACTTTGTAACTCTTCGGTGGTTTTGTTTCGATTTTGCGCTGATATTAATTACATAATGCATTCGGTACCGCCTCGCTCCATACAACTGCAGATATAAGACTGTGCTCTCCTGTTTCAATTCGGAGACAATTTTGTAGATACTTTCGTTTGTTACGTAACGTTGCATTGTTCCGTCGCTACTAATATTGATTTTGTACCGTGCTTGGTAATTTTTTTTACCTCAGCAAAAAATGTACGCTAATATTCTCAAGTCTTTTTGGGACTATCGCCGCGTCGTATGTTCTATGTATAACCTGAAATCTTGATCGAGAAGGGCTGCAGTACAGTTCTATAGATTGCGCATGCGCACGATTAAAAAAAAAAAAAAAAAAAAGGACGACTGCACTAATGGTGATTTAGATACGGCTTTTTTAATGCGAACACATAGGAACACTCTGCTGCTCAAATTTCGGTATTGTAATCGCTTTGATTCTTATTTATCATATATTTTACATTGTGAGATGCACAACGAATCTTTAAGCAAGATTTTGGGCAAAATAAGTGTGTTTTAATCTGTGGTTTGTCGGTAAAAAATGGTAAAACAAATCCCGCGGGATTTTGGGCAAAATAAGTGTGTTTTAGTCTGTGGTCTGTCGGTAAAAAATGGTAAAATAAATCCGGCGGGATTGATTGCTTGCATCATTGTTCCGATTATAATAAAATCCCCAGGTTTGAACATAACAAACTATTGGAATGGAATTGAAATAAAAATGTTTTTCTTTGGCAGCCCACCAGCGAAATTTATTTCATTTTAATGTCATGGTTATAAATTTGTTTGAAATAGGCGAACGCGCGTACCATGCACCAGCGCACTTCAAGCGCGCGACAATGGACGAGTTGCCGATACCTCAGGGCTCCTGGCAGCAGTACTACGACGCGAAACAAAAAACGTACAATATGCAGCTCATAGCTGGCGTAGCATTTTTCGGGGGGACGATGGCCTATGTACGTATAAATTTTGAAAATTCTTTTTTACCGTCGGCCGGTTCGATTACTTTATATTCAACAATTATTAACCATCAATAATGATAAGTGATCAGTTTCAAAACTATCGTAATCGACCGATCGATACTATTACGATTCTATTAAAAAGCAAAATATTTTGTACCGTACAGATCATCAGCACTGGAGCGATCTACCTGAACTGGGCTCCACCCTCCCCCAAGGCTGCACAGAAGTGAACAACACAAATACGATCCGCGATTAATAATTTAGTGTCATTTAAAGATGATAAACAAAACTGTAATATACTTCAACGTTCGGCTACTTTATAATTGAAGGTCAATAGAAAAGTTACAAACGTTTACGATTTTTACGAGAAAAATTTGCTCTACCTTGTCGACGCATTTGCTTGGTATGAGGGAAAGTGTTTTTTTTGTTTTGTTTTGTTTTTTTATCTAACGATATATGTTCGTTAATTTTTATTCGTTGAGAATCTCCGTTCCTTAAAATTACACGATATATTCTGCGATAACGTATTCGATACGTAATGTACAGTCTGTTTTCATATTTTACAATGTTTATTGCGCGTTTAGGGGACTCGGTTGTATCGTTCGGTTTTTCGTATCAGTGAGATCGTGCTATTTCCGAGAAAAATTCCAAGATATCCTGGATCGTGAATTCCAGGGTTACGTTGCTGTCGGGATAGCAGCGCTGAATCAATTCTTGGATGTTAACGTATTGCGCTATGAATTCGCCCTGCATCTCCCTCCAGACGACCTGAGAATACAGCGAAGGTAATGTAACGTCGAATGTGTTAAACACTTCGATGTTTCGATTTTTTTTTCCTCACCTGAAGCAAATTTTCTTCTTCGCAGAGGTGCTTCTCAACTTTTCGATACAAGTGTTCCAGACCCTTTTTCACTTCGCGCGCTGGATATTCCTTGACGACTCTGCGTAGTTCTTGCTTACTGTAAGCCATCTGATAACTTATCTCGGACTCTTTGACGCCGGCGCCTACTTTGGCTTGCACGCCCTCGAAGAACAGCTGAAACAATCGTTTGAATTTAATTGACAATATATTTTTTAGATATAAAATTTTGCAATCGTTATACCGATAAACTTACGTTCAATTTTTCGAGCGGTCGACCGAAATATTGAATAACATATGCCTTCAAGGCGTCGTGATACTTCTGTTTCGCCTCTTTTCGTTCGTGATCCAAAACCGAAATTTTCAATTGCGACAGCAGATCGTACAGATGATGAAAGTTTTCTGCGAAGTTCCCGATAAGAAAAAATTAAATCGAAGTGCCGATGAAATACAGACTATATTTATTTATTGGCGAACCGGTAAAAGAGACGAACCCATTTTGATGACTTCCTGCGGAGTTTTGTGATGTTCACCGCTGTGAATGGTAATGGCCTCGAACATCGCGTCGACCAATTTCGTGTACCATTTTTCGAGATCGACTTTCCTGTCGGAGTTCTTGAATATCTTCTCGGCGGTCCGAGCGAACGGTCCGAAATTCTCGACGTACGGAAGTATGCCGCACTTGTGTCGCCTGTTGACCTTCGTGTCACGTACGATCGACTGCAATTGCGCCTGCATGAATTTGTCGAAGGCCCGCTTTACCTGAACGAGAGCCGAGGCAAAAGTCATTGAGAGAAAAGATCCGGTGTCCTGGGCGGACATTACGTGCTGCGATAAACGTACGAGAACGTACATGCACCAGCTGGAAACATAAATTCAAACGGTTGATGCATTATATTCGATGGAAAAATAGTACATTGCGATACGAGTGCGAAATAGTGCATTACATCACGAGGGCGAAAAAGTGTTTCGCACGAAGGATGTACGAAATTTTTTATCACAAGGTGCGAAAATTGCGGTTTTACGCACGCGAAGCGGGCGGAAAAATGGCAATTTCCGCACCGAGTGACGAAAAAAGAATTTTCTGACGAGTGTGAGCACGCGCCGAAGGCGAGTGTTGCAATCACACGAGTTCAGAAAACGTTTTTCGCACAAGTATCGCAAAATTTAATTTCACAAGGTGTGAAAATGGGAGTTTTCGCAGGCGAAGCGTGCGCAAAAACCGCAATTTTCCCACCGAGAGAAATAAAAAATTGTTTACACATGATGAATTAATTGCTCACAAGCTGTCGATTTTGTCGAGGAACGATATGAAATTATTCAATTCGGGCTCCAGTGACGGAAATATTGCTGCCATCGTTGCACGGACTTCCTCGTTAATTTGTCTCTCTAATTTTTTACTCGCCGTGGAGGTCGCCGAGCCGGGGCTTGTTGCTCCGTTGCTGACGCCGTCGGACTCGTCGGTCTCCGCACTCTGCGCAAAATTGTTTATATCGATAAAAAATTAACTCGACTCCTTGGAAAAAGCCTCGGTTTGTACGGGGCGTGTGTGGGTGAGCTTATTGACCTTAGAAGGTGAGAGTACGATGTCCAACTGTAGAAAAGAGACGCAGAAGGCTTGCTCGGCTAGACAGACAGGCTGCAGTTGCGAGAGAGCTCGATCGAGCAGTGAATCGAGCAAAACGCCTTCACCCTGGGGCGCCCAAACTTCGCCGCTTAGCAGACAAATCGGGGCTGGTGTTATCAAGTCTTCACCCTTCTGGCCACTCGATTTCGAGGAATTCGCTGTACAAACAATACAAGAGTAACTTCAATCAGCTTCAATTTTCTAATTCATTGACTGGACCGGCAAAAATGTTATGTACATAACCCGCAGGATGGACGGACGTTTAGAAAATACTGGTTGAATTAATCAAGATCGTTTTTTGACCCTCAGCCCTTTGAACTCCAATTCCGAATCTCGATATTTCTAACAATATTTTTATTTCAAACCGTGCGGTCTCGTGCTGATGAGCCGACTTTTCGCTTCCTCGAAGAAGAGCTTCAAATCTCGCTGATACAATTTACTCATCGTGCCGGTGTAGACTTTAGTCAACTGTTGGAAAGCCTTGTTGTCCAGTGCGCGAAGCAATTGCATCAACTCCGTGTACGGTTCGAGTTCTCGGTGTACGGCTTGATGCGTGGGTAACAAAAGGTCTCCCGTTGCCGCCGTCGTCTCGCCAACATCGTTACCCTGTTCGGGCATAATAAATTATTTCAACGTTAACAAGAAAGCTTAATTTTCGTGAAAAATATTTCTTTTTCTTCTCGATTTCAGTTCATTTTTTTTCTTCTCTAGCATTTCTTCATTATTATTACCAGATGGATGAATAAATTGTTTAGGTGCCGAGCGACGATGAGGGAAAATTTAGCTCTCAGTTTGTCGAGTCGTCTCTTCTGCTCGTTGACCGCGCCCATTTTATCGAGTCCCGATGGAATCGACGAGGCTATCGCTTTGAGCAAGGCAGTCCCCGCGACCGTCAAATCCGCTCGACCTCCCGGCAATTCGGCGTCGTTCAATATTCGTTGCTCGTTGTTCGATATATCAAGTTGCGTCTTCAAACATACATTTTTTTTTTGTTAGAACAAGATTTGCGCGTTTCACAGAAAATAAATAGTATCTTGACACAGAACGAGTTAATAAAAATACGATCGCGCTCACTATCAAATCGTCGAGAAGATCCAGAAGAAGCTTCACATTGTCGTTCGCCGTTCTTATCTCGTGGTTCTTCTGACGAATCTGCGCCATAGCCTCTCGTATCCTGCCCAGTGTCTCGTCGATATTTATCAGACGGGACTCGACGACCGATGCTTCCTCTATCGCCGCCTCGATTCCATTCATCAACTGCAGCACGCGGGGCTCCGATGCCAGCACCGATTGCACGTTTTCCTGTTTAATGAAGAACAATATTAGGAGAGTCGCTAATAACCCCAGTGTTGATGCGACAATAAATATATTTAAAAAAAATAATAATATTAGGAGAAACAAAAAAATCATTTTCACAAATCATCAAAATCAATGCTAGTGCTAAATCAATTCGTGCGTTGTAAGCTTAAGTGTTTTTAACTTTTGTAATTCGTTATTCACTAGCTCTTATATTTATAATTTATTATATACTGATTGTAAAGGAAAAATTCTTTAGAGTAATAAATTATCAAATTAGATTTTTTTTTTTTTGCAGTTTAATGCAAGTTAGTTTTACCCCGTCTAGAATAGACAAGTCTTTCGCAAGGGTCTCCATGAAGAGTTCGGCATTGGATATCGCGTATTCGCAGCCGGCCATCAATGTAGCCAAGTCCGCAGCTTCCTTGGCTGTTATAGGTTGATAATCTGAGGTAATCACGGGCGTCAGAAGGTCTGCAAAATCGTACAATCTTGAGTAAGTAATTTTCCAGTACACTTAAGGGGGGTCCTGCTTTACGAGGCCTCGAAAAAGCGTTTTTTCTTGTTTTTTATCTTGTGTAAAAAAAAATTTCGTACAGTTTTGAAATATACATTAAAACATACCTCTAAACTCAATGGGCTCACTTTTTTTCCCGCCTAAAAAAATTCTTAAAAATCGATATTTTCAGGCCTTCTAAAGCAGGACCCCCCACCTTAAAAATATATATATACATATATATATATATATATAATATGGTTCTGGCAAATTTTCTCAAAGTTTTACCTAAGATACATGTTACGCAGTCCCACAATAACTGCATCTCTATCTATCTTTTTATCTACCGTTACAAGCTATCTAAGAATTGCCTGTAACAGGAGCATTACCTGGCGTCAGCGTAATACTGTCGCTTTCCTTCAGCGACGCCGGATCCACGAGCCAATCCTTAGGAATATTTTTGAACTCGGGCCGCTGCGGCAAGCCGCAGGAGTACGTGTAAAGATTGCTCATGAACGTTCGTCTCTCCTGCGCTGCGGTGGCTGTCCATTTGTAAACTTTGTCTATGTGGAGCTCCATGTCCGTCGAGTCGTTGTTTACACCGTCGACGGTTTGTATGTCGGTGAGCGACCACGATTGCTTTTTTTTGTATACATTCTTGTCGTTCTTCTTGACTTGATAGAGCATCAAGGACGAGCCGGGACTGTCCGTCGACGTAGCGAGGCATAGGAAGCTCGTTTTTTTCCTCTTGTACGCTTTGCTAACGAAACAAACGCTCAACAATTTTTCGTCGCTCGGTGTGAAAACTTCGCGCTGAAGTGTGTGTCGGATCGCCGCCATTGCCCGCGCGGTCCGGCCTACGTCGACTTTCGACGATTGAATAACAGCTTAACCTTGTCGACCCCGGTCTGTCGCTATTTCACATTAAAATCATCGGCGAATGTCAAATAAGACATATTCGAGTATTTTTAGGTTATGTTTGGAAAACTCCCCCGGCCATCGACAATGAGCACTGGGCATGTTTATATAAAACACGGACGGTATACCGGTGGAAAACCAATTCTCTATCGTCCGTCGGAAAGTGTTGCGAGAAAGCGGTACAACTCTTTGTAACATTTTTGTCGATAAATGTGCACCTGCCTTACCCGTTGTTACGACAGCGTCTCGAGTCGACAAGGCAGTTACCTACTGTCGAGGACCTTTCGTAATCACGATACCGCAGATTTTACTGTGTTTATAAACAGAAAGACTTGTCACGAAACGAAATAAAAGAACAAACTTTATACCTTCTTATGGATATTTGATGAAGACATTACCGAAAAAAATGTTAACATGCGCGATCAATGTGTTATAATAAATAATTAAGTGAAACCTTAATTCTCTTAATTCTCTTAATTCCCTTAATTCTCTTAATTCTCTTAATTCTCTTAATTCCCTCAATTCTCTTAATTCTCTTAACTCTCTTAACTCTCTTAATTCCCTTCATTCCCTTCATTCCCTTCATTCCCTTCATACACTTGTTATGTCGATAAGCTATATCAGACAAACATGTAGACCATGCTTACACACCCGTATACGACTTTAGGTCATGATGCGACGATGATATTTATCCAGCATACAGTGAAAGGAAGCTACTTGTTCGCACTTAATTCGACCCCTCGAATTCGATGTTTACGTCCCGCCGTCTTCAATTCGAGTGCCTCCACTGTATATTTCCATGTTCGTACGGGTAATACATTACTTTTTCTTTTTGTTTCGCCTGCGTCTACACAAGTGCAGAATGTAAATGTGTGTTTTGTCCGATATGATCCCGTATATGCGCGACCTTTCTATCGTCGTCCCATATAGGTCATCGTGCCAAGGATACGAGATGCTCGTCTCCGATTCTTTCCTCGTCGTTTCTGCTGCTCTATCATTTAGTCCCGCTGACAATCAACCGTCCCGGTTGCCCCTCGGGCTAAAAGACATATTGCGGCAACAACCTCTTTTACGACGTTATGCAAGAGGCTTTTGTCGCGCCGGTTCGTTACGAACAATGGCACTGCCAACATTTATTACGATATTTCTGAGACACCCATCTTCGTAAGCGAATCATTTTTCGTTCTCCTTACGAATGGGCCCTGCTATAAAAGCAAAACATGTATATATATATAGCGACCAACGTTTACCAGGCAACGTACAATTCAACGCACTTATTGCACAGCGTAAATACATGATTTCAAATTATAATTATTTAATAACCGGTCCGAAGACTTGCAATCATATTTCTTTGCCCTAAATAGTTTTTAGATTAAGTGCAGCTGCAATGAAGAAAATGTCTGTGCTCGAGAATGTTTCTTTGTAATGGCATTGAACATTGCAGCACCAACGTAAAACGAGTATTGTTCGAACAACGTCTGCCCACACACCGCGCCGCGAAGTCTCCAGCGTTCCCCAGAAAATAATTTATTCGATCGCCGAGCCGAGTGGGACAGATGGAATTGCGCAACATCCCTCATTGACAAGTTGAACGACCGGTGTTCATCGGCGCCGTTGGTGGCGTCGCCGTCGTCGTATTTCCCGTATCCGCCGGGTTCTCCGGTCGGGCGAGTTTTTTTTTTTGTCTTATTTTTTTTTTCGCGGACAGCGAATGACACAAAAACTGCCTATGACGGTAGTCTCGTCGTATGCCGTTCCGTTCTCACGTGCCGAACGGGACGGATAGCCTGTTATGTGGAGTTCTCGACTATTCCCGTTCGGTTCTGACGTCGAGCTTCGTCGGAAATTCTTTATACTCTTTGTTGACTCCGAACTGTAGTGCCATCGATATTTTTTTAGCCTCAAGAGTTGAAGCTCCTCTTCCTTTTCATTCACAGCGTCGATATTCTAGGAATGGCATAGACGAGACTGAACAAGTTCTTTGAGTAAATAACTATAAAGGTTATTATTATTATTAGAGCCGGGATGGCAATTTTTGTTAAATCAGAATTTCCCAACTATGAACAAATAAATCTACGATTAAGTGCTTTTTTAAAACGGAGTTTCAAATTCTCCCCGTTCGTCGAGTCCGGCAACTGCAAAGGAATTTGACCCAGAACGAGGATTTTTTAAATAAAATGTTTATAAGAAGTGTAAAAAGACCCAACGGAATTAAATCGACGGTCGAGGTTTTTGTTGTTGTTGTTTACATGGAATTTGAAACTATGAAGAAATTAAGTCTTGAAGATAGGTTTTCTGCATGAAATTCGTGGCTATGAAGAAATTGGATCATCGGTCAATCCGATAGGGACAATTTTTTCCCGTTTGCCGAGTACCGCTTAAATCGACGTAATAGCAAAACAGGACGTGCCATTGAAGGCGTTCAAGGCATCGAGCGTAGCCGCGTGACTAGCGCGCCGAGCCATGGAAGAAGGAGAAGGCCTCTTGGACAGTAGTTAAAGCAGCTCGTAGTTCGCCGGTATACCCTCGCGGGCCACTCTCGACGATTCGCTAAGGCTCCTAAACTTATCCTTCTCACTTTCACTTCGCCCATCTCACCGAGCGAAGGTTCTCTTCCCGTCGCTTCTCGATTTGTCAGACCCCCAGTGCACCGTCGGTCGACGGACGGTTCGGAGCTCAAACTACTTGCTTCGTTAATCTTTAATCTTCGTCTTCCGACCATTTTTTTTTGGCATTTTACTCATCATGGACTACCGGATAGCGAAGATGTTTCACCTTTCACTGTTAATCGTCAGTGTCTTCTCCCAAGACGTCTTCGTGAGTATCTCCGAATAAGTTTTCACGTAATTGCAATCGTTACCGCACGAATTTGATTATTATCATAATTTTTTTTTTTTTTTTTTAATAATTCGACATTCAAACTATTATTAAATAATTTCGAAATAATTATCTCACTAACTCAAATAATTGAGTTCGTGTGATTATTCGGGTCTCAAATTGATCTTGAATTTACAGAACACGATGCCACCTCCGGTAAACACAAATTTCTCGTGCAGAGGTCGAGACACCGGTTTCTACGCCGACGTCGAGACGAATTGTCGCGTGTACCACACGTGTGACGATCACGGCAACAAATTCACGTATTACTGTCCGGCGGAAACGGCCTTTCGTCAAGAGGCTCTCGTGTGCGACCACGCGCACCTCGTCGATTGTGCCCGAGGTCGAAGAATCTCAAGTTTGAGTTCCAACGGCGAGGCGCGCGAGGGAAGCGCGCATGCGCGAGCGGGAAACGACGCGTCCGTAGCGCTCGCTAACCGGAAGTCATCGAACGCCGACGCTCCGCTCGGCGAAGCGAGAAACACAGGCGGAAGAAGTTTGGACATCTTTCAATCGTCGAATTCCGATCCTTCTTACACGAGATCGTTCAGGATAACGGCCGAGCCGCGTTCCCAATCTTCAACCCCGAAATCCTTCAAGCGCAAGCAACCGACTTTCGTGCTGAGCTCCAGCGTCTTTCTGCGTGACCGCGTGAACTTTCGAAAAACTTCGCCGGCCTCTCAGAATAATCGCGTGGCGACGGAGAGTTCGAAGACCTTCGGGAATCCGTCGGATTACGAGACTCGAAAGGCCGATAAGAAAGAGAACGAGGGGGAATTTTTCGCGCGTAGTTCCCCGTCGACGACCTCCACAACGACCTTCAGACCCTTCGGCGCGGACTTCAATGTCACCGGAAACTTCCGGTCTCCGGGTTTGGACAATAGTGAGGACAAAACGGGAGGATTTTCTGGGAAGTTTGCGTCCCCGTTCTCGACGACGTCCTTCAAGCCCTCCGGAACAGATTTCAATGTCAAAGACGACACGACGAACGTCTCTAGGAACGCTCAGAATATGGACGGATTTCCAGCGAGTAAATTTTCTACGTCGAAATCCACGACGACCTTCAGACCCTTTGGCGCCGGGTTCAAGGTCAAACCCGCTACCGGCGACGTTCCCGGCTACGGAAAGACGAAATTCGAATACCAAGATGACGGCAAGAGCGACGGAAGCACCGGAAGTAAAGTGTCGTTTGACGAGGAAGAAGTTAATGACCGGAAAACCGGTGATCTCTTTCAGTTCGGAGGCAAGGGAAGAAACGACGAGGGAGGAGCCTTCGCTGATAAATTCGGGGCTCCAGGGTTCGACAAGGATTCCGGAAAATCGAAAACCTCGGCGAACGAGCGGCCATCTTTTTTCGTCGACGGCAGCCATTTTCCTTACTACGAGACGTTGCGATCCATGCAAGCTGGGAGTAACAAATCATCACCGCCGAATTCATCGACCGTGAGATCTTTCGTTTCGGCAACGACCGCGGCCCCCGTAGTGACGGCCGGAACGGAATTTCCGGTTCACGCTTTTACCGGATCGCTCGCGCCGTTGATACCGAACGAACTGGAGGACGATCCGTACTATCCGCGGCGCTCGACGACCACGGAAGTTTACTACAAGCTGAGCGATCGGGACAAGGTTGGCAACAAGCTCTTCAGATTCTCCACCCGAAGACCTTGGCCCGGAAGTCTCGATTTTGAGATACCGGAAGTACTGCCGGATTTGAATACGCTGGATGATCTGGTCGACAGAAGAAAACACTTTTACATTCCGAGAGTCAAAGCTACATGAGTCGATGAACTCTCCAGGCTCTCAGTTACGAGTCTTTAATATTGTTGATATATTTTTATATTTTATGGTTGAAGACAAGAATAAATTTGTACATTGATGCGAGGTCACTTTCAGAGACTGCTACAGATCTGAACCTTTACACTGGAGAGCTCGGAATAGTCTCCGGTGGGGTGGACGGCGTAGAGAGTGAGGATCATCAGTCCTGGCAAATCTATCGACTGTCCGGAAAGATCGAGGGGGCCAAGAACCGCGTTCGTTCTGGTCGGGCATCTCACCCGCGCTGCGACGATGTTTCTGTATATCCAAATTGGCAATGAAAAGAAAAAGTTCAAATTCAAATTGTTATATCGCTTTCTCATATTTTATTCGCAAAGCTGCTTCTATTAGGAAACAGTGCCTGTATTTTTGGCTTCCTACATTATGAGAAAGCGATATGACAATTTCTATTTTCAAGTTTCATGAGTAAGCGATATAATAATTTCGATTTTCAAGTTTCATGAGAAAGCATTATGAAAATTTCAATTTTCAACCGGTATGAGGAAGCAATTTGAAAATGTCGCTTTTCAACTTTATTTCAACGTTCACTCAGTGTTAGACTTTTATGCAAAACGGCTGGTCTATTCGGGTTTCACGGGTAAAAATATGACAACATTGCGCTTCACTTTGACGTATCGTACTCGGCGCGCAGAATACATGGAATTATGTGCTCCTAATTTTTCTTGGCACTTACGATTCTTGATCAAGAAATCCAAATGATTCCTCGTTTTCTAGCTTTTTCAATCCCGTCATATTCATGATTTGCTGTATTTATTTTCGTAGAACACGATAGGGTTTTTTTGGGGATGGTGATTGTTTTGGATTGTTTTGGAACATTCCGAAGATATTTTCATTAAAATTTCGAATTTTTTTCCCCAAAACAAAGCATCCTTTATGAGGGAGCAAAATTAATTTAAAAAAAACTAGTCGAAAGCATTTTCGAAATGGATCGGTTGACCCGTACCTATTTATGCGTACTTCGTAGCCACTAATCCCTCGGATATCTTCCGGCATGTTCCAAGAGACCAGAAGACAATTGGAGATTACGCGAACGACGCGAAAATCAATTGGCTCTGGTGTGCGGCGAATCTTTCTAAGAGGAATTTCTTCCCCCGCTGTCGGATTCGAAAATTGTTTAGCCGCCGCTTGTTCTCCGTCGGTGCTCCGAGGCAATGTCGGACTCTTCAGGTACGCGTACAATCCACACGGATCGAAATCCAAATAGGGGCATCGAAGACTAGGAGCGGTAAGATTCTTTGCGATCCTGTCGATACATTCAGATCCTCGCAATTCGTTGGCAAGAACAGCAATCATGCCGTCCTTGCTGCGACATTTCGATTGAAGGACTTGGACGGCTGCCATTAATCCTGAAGAAATAGTCGGGTCAACTGAAATAACGAGGAAATCGACCTATCTAAAAAAACATCTATGTGACGAAATCCGGAAATGAAAAAAAAAACTTTTTTCTGTTGTCGCTGCGATTATCATTTCCCGCTTCACTTTGTTTCAATGCTGCTGTGCAGTAAAAAAAGTTTGTACTTTTTACAACAACTTGTTGTCCAAACAACATTGGGTTTTACAATCAAAGTAAGAATTAAAATTGTCAATGACTCGAGAAATAAAACGATGAGTTTGTATATTCAAATAAGTGACAAATGAGTTTTCCACTTATTTAGCGAAATTATTTTTACGAAATTTTGCATTCCGATTTGAAGCAATTATTTTTTTACCGTGTAACAAGTGCACGAACGAAATTAAAAATTTTACCGGAATGTGTGGCTCTCATCGGCGGTGGCTGTGAACACTGCAAAGCCAAGTTCTGCTGGATGTCTTCCGCGCAGTAACAGGTTTCGAAAAATTCCTTCAGATTTTCGTTTTTCGCTTTCACCGAGTCGATTTCGTCCTCGAGTTTCTTCGCCTGTTTATCGATATCTTTATCTGCTCTCTGAGCCTCAATGTTTCCAAGCTCGTTCGGTGATCGTGCATTGCGTGTTGCAATTGTTTTTTCTTCTATTCCCGAAGTACTTCCCGTTGACCTTCCACTCGATAATTCGCATGCGCACGAATCGCACAGCTCTGCGTACTCGCAATCGTCTCTGATTGGAATGTACCGGATTAATAACGCATCTTAACCGTTGTATCCTTGATTGCAATTGATTACAATAGAAATTACCCCTCAACAGCGCCGTTGTCTCTTAAATTCCGTATTTCAGCGCAACCGCAGTGACAAACTTGTTCTCCGCGATCCTCTCCGATATTCTCGCAACCGCAGGTACAAATCTGTGTCAAGAAAACCTTCCATTGTTGTTCTTACAAGTACAATTAAATGTTATTCGTTGGAAATCCAACGATTTCAGGAAAACAAACACGTGTCATAAACTCTTATCGGTTTTGTTATTGGTAACAAAAATTGTATCAACAAAGCCCAAAATCAATTCCTCAAAAAAATCCCTAGTAACGGATGCAAAAAATTGTAAAATGACTTCAATTTTGACTCAATCGAAAAAACCAGAAAATTAATATAAGAAAAATAAACAAATCCCACAACTTATTAATATTTGGATCTCAGAATTTTTGAAACATCATGACAATATGAAAAAAGAATGTTACGAACAATCAAAAGTGAGCTATTTTTTTTTACGATTTCTTTCACTTATCTATAGAACATCTTCCTTTTAACTCACATTTTTCTCTTCGACATCTTCATCTAATTTGCAAAACTCTACTTCATCTTCCCTGGAAGATTGCTGATCTACGGAATATTCGCTCCTTGGCATTGGATCCTTTTTCGTTGTCCCTCGGTGACGGGGTCCCTGCCGATAAAAGTCTTCGACATTCGACTGCGGCACGACTCGTCTATTTTGTACCATTTGCTCTTTGGGTTCCCACTTCGAGCCGTCGAGCCTTCCATTCTCTTTCACGCTGCGGACCCACCGGCGCGCTTTGTCCTTCGCATTCGCAGCTTCCTCCGAAGGACAACAATCGCGGACGATCTTACGATCGGGACTTTTATCGATCACCAATTTTTCGATAGCGATAAGATCGACCGTGCACGATTCAGCGACCCGTGGATCTTCAGTTTCAGCTTCCTCCTTACGTCCGTCAGTTCTCGCGACCCGAAGCCTGCAATTTTTTTTATCAAACCGCGGATCGATAGACGCACCATCCCATTCGGGTCGATGAACTTTCTCCGCATGCCTTCGAGCTTTGCGACCTCTTTTTCGCGCATCCGGAACTCGGGGCCAATTTTCTTCGGGGCAAGGGCAGTTTTCTTCGCATTTTTCGCAGACCCATTGTCCGCGTTCGTTCAAGCGATCGCCGCCCCACACGTCGCAATTGCACGCGGTCGCTTCGACGTTGCCCTGTCATCGCGTAAATTCTGTTACGTTTCAACGATCGCTAACGACGCTCGGCAGTCGGCGAATCCACGGCCGACGGAAGAGACGCTTCTCGCGCAGGCGCCGGGCTTTCCAGGGCGCCGAGCCGCTTTTAGAGAGTCTGCAAACGAAGATGACGAGTTCGTCTCGGATCGGCGTGTCGACTTTTACGCAGACGGTGACCCTAGAAAGCCCTGGAAACTTGCGAAAGTTTTGATATCGCGCGGATAAAACAGTACATCAGTTGGATCGACTGAGATTCGGGCGGGGACGTTCGAATAAATATTTCGTTGGTCGAACAAAATATTCGAACGACTCGAAAGTATTTTGGTGAAATCGCCCAACAAATTATTGGACTAACCAATTTTTTTTTTAGCTTTACCAACAAAATATTTGGTCGAACGTTTCTGCCCGAATCTCAGTTGATTCAACCGTATTTTTTTGTGAGTGCAGAATCGACCCGTTTACCTGTTCGTGGAAATGGAGACCAGTCGCTTCGCGGTGCGTGATTTCTTCCTGGCTCAGCTGACGCAACCTCGCTGCCGTTTCCCTCATCTGTTCGACTAATTGGGACCAACCGCTTTCCTGCAAATTTCAGTCATAAAAGTTGCGAGGAGAATTTCAATCTATGACGTAATTTCTGTGCCTTCTCTGCGAGTAATAAAATTCTAGGTCACCTACCTGTGCTTTTTTAAGAGCTTTTTCGAAATCCTTCGCCAGACTATTCAGTGTCGACTCGGTGGAAGCAACTTTACTTAAGCCCGGATAATCTCGAAGTACAATTTCCGGAGTTTTTACTACGAGCAAACCCTCTATCCTGTCGTTAGATCTCTTCAACGTCTCAGTGAATTTTCTTTCTTGCTCGTTTAGCTCCCTTATAAACTCGATTTGGATTTCGTCACTCGAATTCGCAGCCGTGTTTTGAATTCGTTTCAAAGCGTCCAGACCGCAGCCGCACAACTCTGTCGATTGATCCATCGTGTAAACATTGTTGAAGTTCACACGGTTAATAATTTTGGCATTACATTTTTATGGTGCGGTACAGTTTTATTTTTATTTTTTTTCAGTTCCTAGACAAGTGTTTGGACATTTTTTTGACATTTCTATTTTGTATTCTATCGCCACCTGAAGTGCATAACTATAACTCGTGTGTTGCTTCATTCATCCGTTTTTGCCGCTGGCTGCATTTGAGATGAATGCCAAATACATTTGAGGTAGGGTATAATTTACGCTGCGACAGGAAATTTTAGATGAAACGTTCCTCGTCGTGAATGCGCTCATTTCAACTCCTCGAGCGCTAACGCAGAGAATCTATTTTCTCAAATATAATTATCAATTGTCCGTCGACCGTCTCACAGCATGGAAACTCAGCCCTCGAGGAGTCTCGTCGATAGTTTGAAGAAATATTTTGTGTTATCGATTTGTCAATAAAATATAGGGGCGTTCGATTATTAATCGTCAAAAGAAAAGTGAATTCTGTATTCTGGAATATTAAGTTTAATTGGCGTAAGTTAAAAAATAATAAATTCGTATTTCTTGCTTAAATTCTCTCTCTCTCCCTACCCTGGCAGATCCGACCGCCGACCAAACCACCTTCGAAACCACCTTAGTGGTTTTGTGTAAACAGTTTACGAAGCATAATAAGAAGGAATTTCCGGCGCAAATGATACGCTGGGTTGCATTTCGATACATTGATTTTCGACTGCCGCAGCGATGTCTTTTGTTCGTTGTGTGACGTTTACGTCCATTTGTAACGTTTATTTAACGAACTACCAGCTGTAAATTCGTAGTAAGACAAAGTTATTGAATCGTGATTCAGTTCCTTTTTAATATTAAGTTTAAAAAATCGTCGCGTGCATTTCTTTTAGAAAATTGTTCAACAAGAAAGACGACATTTTTTTTTTACCTTCACCGACGTGAATGGCAACCGCAGCCGTGGGAGACGATTTGTCTCTCGAGAAACGTAAAAATGAAAGAAACGAGCGAAGCAATTATTGGAAAAAAGTTCTAAGTCACTACGAGAGAAGAAACGCTTCGTTGGAAAGGAAGCAAGCTGCTCTGGTCGAACGTGTTCGATTCATGGAATGTGCTCTGCCGTCTCTCGTGATGGACGCCGTTGTGAGTACGAAGAAACTGCCAGATTTGTCGACGAATAAAATTTCATCGCGGCGTCGTTGTTCTTCCTCGTCGTTTTCGTCGATGCGCAAAAGTTCGACGAGTCTCGGGGCAACGCGTGAACATCGGATGCGCGAGGACGATGACAGTGATCGATTAACACGTTAGGTATGATTTTATTTCTCAGTAACGTATGATCTATACAATCGTAAATACAGGTTTTTTTTCACCGTCTCCGTTCCGATGAAAAGTGCTTATGAGATAGAGCGATAAAATAGATTTCACATTAGCCTATAGATAATATTGGGCGCAGGCACAAAATTAGAGCAGGTTTTTTTTTTCGATTGCAAATCCACCTTTTTCATTCGACCATAGAATGAAAGCCCTCAAACGAATCGGCCGTTAAGGTAAAAGCTATTGTATTATCGTTAAAAACGAATGATCGACTAGAGAAATTATCTAAAGCCTAAGATACTTATTAGATTAAAAAAAATTGTCGAACGCATTGCAGTACGTGTTTCAACGACCATACGTCGATCGCAGAACAGACTTTCGATTACACGTGTAATATACAATTGAAATTAAAAAAAAACAAAGGATGAAGGAGAAACACTGCAAAGGATACAGGCTTTGATACAGATAATGATTTTTTTTTTAACGAGAAAAAATAAAACATCAGACTCGACGTTTCACGCAAACAGACAAATACAACAATAAGTTCGTAGATTTTTTGCTTCTTCCATCGTGGCGTTCGAGTCGTCTCGATTCGTTGGCTTATTATAATGATATCATTGAATTAACAATAATGAGTGTTTCGAAATTATTCGAGTTATTATCGTATTGGGCCGAACAAGCTTGGGTCCTACCGTGCTTCGTCGGAACCCTGATTTCTTCCGGTGATTTATTCCTTACTACACAAATTTTGTACATTTTTGTATCCGTCGTCCAACTTTTTCGAATTTACTATCGACAATTTGTGTGATCAACGTTACGAGTTTGTCAATCTCGTTTATCGCCCTTTGAATTCAACAGAAATTAAATAACAACGATACAGAATTTTGATGATTTTTCCGGGGTGACTTCGTTCTGTAGCGGCAGGACATACAATCACTGGTCATCACTTGGGCACACCAAGCAACGCCAGTCTCATCGTCCTGCAATGAAAAATATTATAAATGAAATAATATTTATTTGGCACATTTTTAATGTTTGTTATTTTCTTTTTTTAATTTCAAGTGACAATTACCTCATTGATGCTTTGTTATCCTCGGCCTCGCGACGTAAAACGACAGTCCGATGTTCTTCGATTACCGCGGGTAGCAAGGATGTTGGTATAGCTTCACCCGCTCGCACTCAATGGTACCGCAACGAAGAAACAGTTAAACCTTCATCACCTCCATCGAAAGTAAACTACCTGCTGCAAAATATTAAACGATTAGTTTACGAAACGAATTTTATAAACGACATTCCTTCTTGCACTGAGAAACAAAATGTATTTGTTGGCCACCGTTTATTAGGTTTAAGTAGAATATTTGTTTGATTCAAATAAATATTTATTTAAATCAAATAAACATTTATTTTAATCGCGTAAATGTTTGTTTTAATCAAATAAATATTTTACTCGAACCAAATGAGCGGTGGCCGTCAAATACACAATTTTTCTGGGTATGTCTTCGAAATTCCGACGTAATTATGTTTCAGTTGCATTTCAGTCAAAACGCACTGTAACATACTGTAAACGTAACGCCCAAGCGAAAGATTACTATCGTCGCGCATTCTACCGCCACAAGACAATTGAAGAAACAAAGTTCTGAAAAGAAGATTACCGAAGACATAAAATCTCGAAGACATCGCGATACCGATATCAACGACATTTAAATTATTATCTACGGACTATAGCAGAAATATTACCATACTCTCCAAAAGCAACGAGTTCGGTAATAACGTGAATTACAAATGTAACGGTGACATTACAATTGATATCCCATTAGAAACCTGCAGGAAAGCTGTTCAACAATTCTCAATAATTATTTAACCATTGTACGTCTAGCCTTCATTATAATGCAACGAATCATTAAGCACCATCACCGTAAGCATTGTAAATACGCCAATTTGTGCGCGGTATTAGATTATCCCAATGGAAACCGAGAGTTGTGCCGACATGAGAACTTCTTCCGTTCGTCAGAAGATATTCATTGATGGTTCATTCATTTATACATCGATGCGAGTAATTCCACCGCTCAAGTATAGCTCCTAGTTTAGTTCCAACAGCAGCCTGCTATTCGAGTGAAATTTATCTTCTACTCGCGGTCCCGGCGGCAACTTTCGATCAACGAGCTGTGAAAAGAGTTGTTCTCGACGAAGTAACTTTGTCGTCGTTTCCAAATGTACGAGTAAATTCGTGAACGTGTAACAAAAGACACGAAAGAATAATGAGAATGAAGTACAGAGATTACAGAGACCGCGATGTACGTTATACACAAGCCACGTACCCGGACGATCTATGAGGGTGAGGTAACTGAGACGAAACAAACGGGAAGAGAACAAAAAAATTAAATAAATAGAAAATCTAAAGCTAAACTAAATTGCGCATTGTGAAAGGTAAACGAGCGATTGGTTTTGTAGTAAGGTTTAGGCATTGTCGAGTATACTTTAGTGGATGGACAGATTGGTATGGTTTGATTGACTATTTGATTGACAGACTGACCTTTGGCCAGTCTCGAGGCCAGTTGCCAAGCCGCCGACGCTTTCGTGATTCGCCGTTACTGCTTTACTATCTTTCTCTTTTTTGTTTCCACGAAACATACTTCGTATCTTCTTCGGACTCTAACGCTGTCCTTCGGGTCGTGGTCGATCCGTTCTTCGTCTTTTAGTTCGTTTTTTTATTTTTGGTTTTCATTCCGTGTCTTTATTACTCGCCGATTCTCGTCCCCGTTCCATTTCGCTTGTCCAGCTTGTGATGGGAAAATTCGATGACGCCTCGGATCCATCGACAAATCGTGGCTTCGAACGTCTCGTCGTTCGAGACTTCCATTCCGTTCCTGCGTTACATCTCGCTTCGTCGTATATACAGATTTCGTAATACCGACAGCGAAGATATCGTCTTCGCTGTACGAACTTGACAAGGTCACGAAGAATACATTTGTACAAGTGTCTCGCAATTTTCTGGTGTGAAGGAAGGCTCGGATGCGGTTTCGTCGCTCGCAATGTCGAGTTGCGATTCCGTCGACTCGATTCACTCGCAAGAAAACGGTGGGTGTGTTGAGGTCTTCGATAATCGTTTTCGATGTCGCGTCGTTTAATTTTCATGAGCCGTGAAATGAAGATGATCGAGAACTTTGTTCCGACTACGGAATTCTAAGAAAAAAATGACGATGATCTTAAAGTCTAACGAAGTCCCGTCACACCGACGGGCGAACAACTAAACGCAAATTTCCGGATAAAGAACGTAACGGAGTCCATCGTGCCGAAAAACATATTTCCTCGGAGCGTTTCTGCTTGCTCGGCCGGTGTTGCCACCTTTAACATTATAACTCTCGGTGTTCCACGTTTTCACGACCCAACCCTCGCCCTCCCAATCAACCGTCTCGTCTCGCCTGCTTTCTCTAACCTTCTTTTCGAGCTCTGTCTCGTTAATGGTTACGCGAAGAGTTTCCGTCGGCTCGGGCGCAGGCCTTTCCTCTTCCGGCACGACGTGGACACGCGAAACCGTGCCGTCGGTTTCAGCTTTCGTCGTAGTCTTCACTTCGATATCTTCCGTAGCCTCTACGGCGATTTCCGGCGATAGATCGGCTGCTGGGACAGCTGGATTCTACAAAAAAGAAACAATTTTAGCTGGGGTTTCAACAAGATGGGACGACTCAGGGGGCTGCCGGAGATTTTTTTTCTTTTTTAACTTGCTTTACCTGTTTTACCGACGGACCTAGACAATTTTTCAGTTTCGACTTAACATTGTTAATATGCTACACATATGCGTCGAATCATGCAGGATTATGATATTGACATAAACGCTTCGGTGTGCAGTCGAATTTTGTTTGAAAACTTACGTGGAATTATGAAAAGCGAATATTATAGTTTGCCAAAGTGCGTGAACGTAGTGTCACGATTGACGTACAGGTGGCTCTGTATCGTGCTGTACACCACATTCGTGCCGCGTTCATCGGCTCTGATCACCCGTCGCAAGTCGATAGACTAAATGATCGCAGTCTACACTGTGCGTGATTATCTTTTGAGTGGGCAACTTTCCAACGTTTTTTGAATATTCGGAGAACTTCACAGAATCGGCATGCACGCCTTTCTGACGTATGCAAGATCTGGAATTGTTTGTATGCAACAAAACGGATACTGTAAACATTTCAGCGGCCATGTTGGTTTCCACGACAGTTTACAATACTCGATTTTCTTTTTTTTTCGTAAGATTTCGACCGAAATTCGAGTGTACGCCGAATCGTTTACGTTATTAATACAGTCCTGTAAGATTTGGAGCATGCCCGTCGCACAGTAACGACGAACAGTGAAAACTACGAAAATCGCCTATTTTCGTCGATAAAACAGGAAGGTCCAGCAGCCCCTGAAGGAAGAAACGGATGAAGAAAACTTACCGACAACCCGCTGATGGAAATTCCTCTCGGAGAGTCCACTTTCATTCCACAAATTCGATACTTCTTAGAGCTGCAGTTGGGGAACTGGAAAGATCCTTCCCTATCAGTTTGCGTCGTCCGGCTAACTCGCTTCATCGTCTTCAGAGCTTCCGTCGTCTTTTCACCGGATCCGTCGACTTCCATTGGCTCTTGGTCGTTCGCGCTGTCTACTTGATCCCTACCGACGAACCTCCCGTCTTCCTCACACTTCCTCACTTCCTCACAATCGGAGCTGGGTGAAGGATTCAAAGAAGAAATGACGGTAGAAGTCGAAGAAGCATCATAGCACTTGCAACTGCATGATTCCTTCTTCTCTCGACAACTCGTGAGGTTTTCAAGTTCCGCAATCCGTCGTACGATTCTGCGATTGCATTCGACTTTCTCCTCGAGTCTTCGACCGATTTCTTCCAAGTTCTTCGCGTGATCAGCTTCCAACTGGCTCCACGTGACGTCGACTTGCTTAAGCGTCTTCGCGAAGGCGTCCTCTTTCCTCTCGAGATCGATCAACCGACCGCGCAATCGACACTCGGCTTTCGCAAGCTGTTCGATCTTCGCATCGTAATCGCTTCTCAACGTTTCGCACTCGACACATTCGCTGACGGGGTCTCCGTTGCTCCCGAATATTCGGAGCTTTTGCTCGACGCGACAACCGTCAATCTCCGTTGCCGATGACTTCAAAGCCGATACACTTTCGTCCATATTTTCTTGCAGCGCCGTGAGGAAGATATTCTCGCAGCGCGAAATCGAATAAATGTGTGTCGAAGCTCCGGAACTCCGATCCTTGATCTCTCCGGTCGGCATTCGAACTAAGTCCGAAGTAATTGTTTTCGAAAAGTCGGTCATCGTTTCGGCGTCGAAGGATTCATGCCGAGTCGTGGTTTCCGCATGAACCACAGGATTTTTCGGTTCTGTCATGGTCGCCGCGTCGGCAAAAGAATTCCTTTCGTTCTCGAAATTTCGCAACTCGTTCTCCAACCAGTAAACCCTCTCGGTGAGCCGGTAGTTCTCGTCGAGAAGATCCTCTTCTCGCTGTTTCACGACCAAATCGTTCTTCACCTTGTTCTCGTGCTCCTCCTCGAAGAACTCGAGTCGTTCCTCGAGTTGGCGAATTTTTTCGCGATACGACGACGATTTGTCATCTTGGGACTTAGCGTCGGTCGAGTCCAAGGCGGAAGTTGATTTTACCTCGAGGCCCGAACCCGACGGAACTTTCACGGCTCTCTCTTGAATCCTCTCGCGCAGTTCCTGAAGTCGCTGCACTTCTTGAAGAAGCTCACCGACCGGGGCTTCCGTTTGTGTTCCGCAGCTCGTGAATTCGATCTCGCGATCGTTCTCCTCGATTTCTTCTTCTTCGTCGTCATCGTCTTCGTTATCGTCCTCGTCCCCCTCGAAGATTCCGCTCTCCTGCAGGGACAGAGACGTCTTTTTCACGGGAACCGGCGATGTCGGATGCGTGTAAGCCGAGAAGGGAAGGACCGTCGCAACTGCCCTGTCGCGTTGCTTGTTGTTCTGCTCCTACCGATTAAAAATAAAATATTGCTTCACACTGTCACACCCAGAAAAATAATTTATTCGACGCCCACCGTTTATTTCGTTTGAGTAACTTATTTATTTGATTTAAATAAATGTTTATTTCAATGAAGTAAATAGTTACTTACATGACATAAATATTTATTTAAATCAAATGAATCTTTTACGTCACCTTAAGGTAGCTATGTCGCTTCATAGCTACCTCAGCTCATTTTGCATAAGTTCGACAAAAAATAAGAGAAAATTGCAAATACTTCTCGATGGTCTAAAAATGTGAAAAAATGCATGCATACGAAAGGTACCGAAAAGATTAATTTTGCATAATAATGATTCCAAAATGTTATTAACAAATTAATCAAAAAATAAATTGTTTAACAAATTACCCGGCAGCGAAATTTTTTTCAGATTTTTCAATTAGCTTTGATTGTTTTTTTTATATGAAAAAAAGTGTTATTTTTCTCGAACTTGTGCGAAATGAGCGCGAAACGACGTGGCTACCTCGAGTGAAGGATGGCTCAAGGAAACATCAGTTACGGGGACAGGTGCGAGAAGTATTTACCCTGAAGATATGAATCGGTTCCGGCGAAACGATGCCGCTGTCCGCGGTGTCCGGGGTCTCTCGCAACCCGGGCGATTCCTCGAGCTCGAGAACTCGAAACTCCAGAAGTTCATTCTGCTCGCCGAGTTCCGCGATCTCGGCAAGAAGGCTCGCCTCCCTGTCCTCGAGCTTCCGGAGCTTTTCGCTCAACGCCCGTCGGCTGTTTTGACTCCCTCTCGTCTAAAAAAAAAAAACAAAATGAAAAGATGCGACGAAAAAATTGGAAAACGACTGACACGGAGACGAGAATCGATGTAACTCGATGGACTTTCACCTCTTGAAGAAGAGCCTTTTCGAGATCCCTGACTTGACTCTTTGCGTGAGCGAGTTCCTGTTGTTCCTCAAGAAACTTCGTCTGCAATTGATCGATTTCCAGAAGAACGGCTTCGTACGCTTCTCTGGTAACTCCGTTGGTTTGCCAGTGTCCACATCCGCCGGGTTGCGGTGAAAGGGAAGACGGCGCGCTGGACAGCGCGCTGTCTCCCTCCTCGTGCTCCTCCTCGTCGTCCACTTCCGCTACGGGCTCCAATTCCAACCATTGCTTGTAGTATTCTTCCTTTCTTCTCTTGTTCGAAAGTTGGTCCAACTTTCGTTCTTTTTCCTGCGCGCACGGCAAAATGGAAAAATGAAGATGGTGAGATTGAAGGAAATAGAATGAAAAAGAATGCTCGTGCGCGTCCCGATCGAAATTACCTTAACGGCTTGACGGAGCAGCTCGATGACCTCTTGCTGCTCGACGGCGAGCTCGCGAAGACGTTCGACTTCCGCTACTGCCTCGCACTCACCTTTGCAGAGGTCAATCTGATTCGTTCGAAGAGAAACTCTCATTAGTACTGTCGCGTCGTTACATTGGTAATATTGATGAGACGTTATTAACAACATTTGACAAGATATCAATGTCGATGCTGAGCAAATAATTACTATCGATTCGTTGCTCCCACACGAATCGTTTCGAACTAACCATACAACCAGAAAAAAAAAATTATTTGGATTCACTAAAATATTCATTTGATTTCAATAAATATTTATTTAAATTAAGTAAATAGTTATTTGAATGAAATAATTATACATTCAAATCACATAAATATTTTACTTAAACTATTTTTATTTGGTTTAAGTGAAGTAAATATTAAGGTTAAATGTTAAGTAAACGTTATAGGTTAAGTGAATATTTATTTGATTTAATCAAATAAATATTGAAACCAAATACCCATTTATTTGCGAGGCGCCCGTCAACTGAATTGATTTTTTGGGTGCAGGGTCAATTCCACTCGATACCTACTCCAATAGATTGAGCATATGTACTGCCGAGGCAAGTACGAATGGATTCAATAATAGAAAATAAAGGTCAAAATGTTGTCGTAAAGTAAATGAAGAAGGGAAACGATTGATGTATGATTGCTAAATAAATGTCTTACCACATTCTCGACCTGGGGAATCTTGTCCTCGATTCGGGCCGCCAGACGAATCTGGTGACCGTTCTCGTTCTCCCGCAATTTTCTCATCTGCAAAAGACCAACAAAACGAGATTGTGAGATAGGATAAGTTTGTCGAGACGATTAGCTCTCGGTGATGAGACTCATAGACGTAATAGACGCTAATCGAGGTGCGAGGCGAATAGCGCAACCGAGGAAAGTGATCCAACGTCAAAGTGGTCTGGGGATTTACCGTCTCGGGAACGTTCAACTCGAAACTCGGATTCGTTACTCGCGATGTTTCTTCGCGTTGGGGAAAATTAAATGGACGATTTTTTACGCAAAAAAATATTTTTCATCAAACATTTTTGTACAGAATAATTACGGAGCTTTCGGCTCAACATGAAAAAATACCAAAAACGGCAAAATCTTGGATCCTTGGTTGCGGTGGTAAAATTGCTCAAAGTTTATTTTGCTAAACCTGAGTTTTGCCTAAAAGTTTAATACGGCGTTGATGTTGAGAAAAGTTGAAAATTGAAATTTTCATAACCCTTCCTCATCCAAGTTGAAAGTTGAAAGTTGAAATTTTTCTAACACTTTCTCATTATGCCCCTTCATTCGCAAAGCTTCCTGTACGAGGAAGCCTAAAATGTAGAAAATGCTTTCTCACAGAAGAAGCTTTGCGAATAAAGGGACATTATAAGAAACTGTTATAAAAACTTCAACCTTCAACTTTCAACTTTTTTTTAACGAAAAAGTCGATCTTTCAACACAGACAGTGATAACACAAAATTGCGTTAAACAGTTTTCTTCTCACGTCGGGTCTCAAAAAAAAAAGTTGAGAGTACTTGCTGACACTACCTATCGACGGAATATTTTATTCAAATGAGAAACATTAGAATCAGATGACAGCGCGGAGTGGTGATTCGTTCCGAGAAGAAACGATTGATTTAATGGAGAGAAAGTTCGAAGAGCGCGTTGCCGAACGAATCGAAGATTGAAGTGGCGGAGCGAGGGACAAGGAATGGTAGAAATGAAATTGGGAAGAAGGTGTATTACACTACGAGTCGGGATTGGCGAAGTGAGTTGTGACTGATGATGAATCGATGCTGTGTCAGCGCCCGGGGACATTTCGATCGAAGGATAACGCGATTATTCGAGAATCGAGGTACACAACATAATCGTTGGTGCTTCGGAAAGTTCGTAAGGACTTTCGAGAAACGCGGCGAAAGTGCAGGCAAGGTGTGAAATTTGTCCGATGTCATCGAGGCGAATACGAACGACAAGAATCGTTCGCAATTTGTTCTTGTTTCTGCAATAACGAGGAAGCGTCCCCGAAAAATGTATGGAAGAAACGTGTGTGAATTCTCGTTTATCAAATTTCGATAAATTTAACGACGCATTCGAATGACAGAAGACCACCGATCGGCCTCCAGAGGTCCGGAGCCCACGCAGTTTCATCGCGCCGGATTACAGTGAAAGTGGTAGTGGCGAGTGTTTCTTTAGCTTCATTCATCGGCGCTGGTTCTTCCGGTAAAGATCTTAAGGTCAGCTCCCACGGGCGATTGGAAACTATACTGACCACCTGATGTACTCGTGTCCGATCTTAGGAGACCAACAAAAATGTGTGTTATTACTCGAACGACAAACTCTACGACTTTCGGAGGTCCGTCCGTCGAAACTTAAAGAGATTTTTGTTTCACACTAGTCGAATGAGTGCTACATTTTTAAAGTCGTTGATACAAACTTTTACGCATTCGTTTATTATAGTAGATGGTTTTTGTAGTAAAGCAAATGTCCTTAAGCTCGACAAGCATCAATTGCAATGGGTGTGTAAAAAAATTAATTGGTTTATGCTAATTTCCGAAAAGCTACATATTCGTCCAGTTTTTTTTCAAAGAATAATCCCTAATTTTTTCAGATTTTTAAATTCACTTGGAATTTTCTTATTTTTATATGGGAAAAATGTGTAGAAAGTCACGAAATTCAATTAAACCTTTTCAGCACCTTCAATATGCTTGATTTTTTTCAGATTTTAATACCTTCAAAAAGTGTTTGGAATTCTGTCTCATTTCTCTGAATCTTATGCGAAGTGAACACCACTCGCAAGGACTACCTTAAGAATGAATGCTTCCAGCTCCATCTTTTGATGAAATCAATAGATTGTCCATTAATCGGACGAATGGTTACCTTTATTTATTTGTCTATTTATTTATTATCGAATCGTATTGATAACAGATCGCTCTTACGAATCTATCAAGAACCCGTTTCATTATCCGAGGTGCTCAGTAAATTAACGGTGTTCGAGAGGGTGGGTTCGGCGGGGTCCCACGGTGCGGGCGCGGCCTATATAGCACTCGCGAAGAGGAAAGGTAAGAGTGCCGGGTACCGGTGGTCAGCGAGCGTCTCTCGCATCGCCTCGGGGCTAAATGACTCGGAGAAAAGCGAAGAAAATGAATGTTAATTAATCGAACGAACGGCCAACGCGGGTCAGCGGTGCGTTGCTCGTTACAGTCGCGCTGCCTCTTCTTCGTCACGAGTATCCTCGCAACTACGGTACGACGTTAACTACGAGCATCGTAAAAATCATAATTGAACTGTTAAAAGTTAATTCCAGAAATTTCTAATGTGGTCTCAGCTATCAACGAACCCGGAGAAACGGTTTAGCCTATTTTTCGACGGTTCGGGGACGGAAGAAGAAATACGGCTCGAATCGGGTCGATCGAGATTTTGACTATAATCGCCGGTCGACGGCGTCGACGAGGAGCCGGAAAAGTCGAGCAGGAAAATGAGTCGGTCGGACGTTCGTGACGGTGTAATTATTGCACTGGGACATTCCGCGGGAACCGACCGCGTCGTTCTGGAACGCATGGACCACTTATTAGAGACCCGGTGAGCGTTAACCGGCGGTCGTGGTGGACGTGGAAACGTAGTTTCGCAAGACATCGCGAAATATCTTCTTTCGCGTTCTCGTCGTCGAGGAAACAATGGAGGCCTGGGCTGGAACGATGGTGCAGAAGAAAATTATCAAATGCACGCCCAGCCGACACACCTACGAGCTGAATGTCACGAAAAACCAACGTGTTCCCGCCGGGAAGAAAGTCCGGCCACCTTTCTCGATAATCATAGACATCGTCGGGCCATCGTGCTCCGTATGTGAGACTGAGCAAATTACGGGGATTTCGCTAATACGGATGCGAAAAAAATAACAATCGCTCGGCAAAATTATCTACACGGTAAAAAGTAATTCCGTAAAATCGGAATACGAAGTTTCGTAAAAATAATTTTGTTGAACGAGTGACGAACTCATTTGTTCAGGCTCGAATGTACAAACTTGTCCTTTTATTTCCCGTATTATTAACAATTTTAGTTTGTACTTTTGTTTGTGAAACTGGAAACCTGATGGTGCGATCCGAAAATTATCGAATAAAAAATTGCGGACGTTTACGGGCAATGAGTTGTTGTATAAAGCACAAACTTTTTTTACCGTGTAGTTAGCTTGCGCAACGCTGATAGCAAACATTTCTCTTTGGTCGTGAGGAAAACTTGAAGCAAGATCAATAAGAGCTGCGACTTCGGATATGTCAAAGTTCAAACTCGGTATTTCAATCTTCGTAATTTTCAGAGCTGGGTAAATACACTGAGTACTTGAAGGATGTATTAAAGAATCACGTACCGAGTCAGTACTCAGTACTCAGAACCTCAGCAATTCAGTCTTGCCAGTACTCGATACATCGGTACTCAAGAACAACTTAGCGCTCAGTACTTCAAGTACTTGATACTTCAATGCGTACTTCGAGAACTTAGTGTATTTGCCCAGTTCTGGTAATTTTTGTACAATGACGTGTGAGTGTGGTCGTCGATTCGTGTGCCCTTTGTGCCAGACACGTTTACAGCAATTTCGCACTGAGTCCGACACATGACAAAGCACGAAACGATCGAGCATACGCTCTTTGAGGCGCCGGGTTGGAAAAATACGTAACGGTGCCTGCGGTACAAGACGTTATAATTAAAAGAGGAATAGCACATTTTCTCATGGACTCAAGCACCTGGACATCCTACGCTGTGTTACTTCAGCACGTGATACACAAACGTGACTGGACGTTGTCGTGCACATTTTCAGTTATGCAGGCGAGCGGACGGTCGGATACTTTCTTTCAAAACCGGCTCGTGAACTTGTAAATTTTGTTTTCTTGAAAAAATAAATAAACGAATAAAATTTAAATTTTTTTGGCTGATAATGATAATAATGAAAGTCTGAGATTTGGAATCCAGTCTTTCTTGTTCACGCGAAAAAATTGGAACGGTTTCAGCGTAAATTCCCGTGTGCGAAATGCGTGCATTTTTCAGATTTTTATATATTGCAATTACTTGCAATTTTCGTTGCAATAAACGTTTTTTATTGACCCGCATTGAAAAAAAAAAAAAAAATTCCTGCATGCGGAAGTTTTCGACTCCGATAGGAAGTATTGTAGATGTGTGGAAATATGTTAAACATTAACGGCCGATACGCGTCGAATATTGGTAGAAGGAGATTGGCCTCGGTGACACAGTTTCCCCGTGCGACGGGAAGCACGAAGAGAAGAGACCGAAGCCTGCAGTGGCCCGCTGGACCCCTCGAGGCAGTTCGACTGGTCTTGGCCGAGTCCCACGAGTTCCTTAACACACCGAAACCGTAGGGGCCCGGTCCGGGCTTATCGTGTATACGGACTGTACACGAACGGTAACTATATGTTGTTCCGTCGAAACACACTGCGCCGATCTCTCTGCACCGCTTCGGGCATCGGGCCACTGGATCAGACGAGGGGAATAGCTCGAGTTTATCGAACCGATTACGGACGAACGGTGTCCGAAAAAAGCAGGATTAAATTCAAGGCCCTCTTGACCTGTGCAATGGTCCTTGACCATCAGCGAGTACGAAGCATACGAATGACTATCAATTAAATGGCTATTTTTTCAGTACATCCACACTCGTTTGTTATTCAGCATTGCCAATAATTATCGATTATTTTTTTTTTTTTCAAAATCTTTTTTATTTAACTTTTTTTACGATTCGGACTTGTATCACGTGATTTTTTTTTTTTTGCTGAACCGAAGAATCCGACCGACGTTGTAACGTGCCATTTGACAAATAGAATTGTCAAAAGAAGCAAACGTTTTTTTCGGAAATTCAGTGTTGCATGGAATCCAAAGTGAAATACGGATGGGAAAGGTTGGGGTCAATTTTTTTTCCATGAAAAATTGTATATACTACGTATGAAGCATGTAAATCCATCGATAAGTGAACCGTATGTGGACTTTTACCGTACAGCAAAATAATTTCCGAAACAGCTCGGGCGACGACTTCAATAAGTAGCGCATTGCTGGCTACCCGACCGCGCGGCCTACCCCAGCAACCGCAAAATGTCCTTAGCCACAATTTCGTCAAACTACATGCTTTGAAGTTAAATTTCCGTGCAAATTATTTGAGACGTGTCTAGCGTTTGTAAAATACCAAAAACCATTTTAAAAAAAGAAACAAAAATTACATTTCTGTCTCCATGACCGCCGGATGGTTCGTCATCTTCTCTGAGATATAAACGTTTATCGCGCCGCAGCAACTTCTGGTCTATCGAAGATATCGCTTCGAGCATCTTCGCGTCCCGTTTATCATATTATTGAAAAAAAAATATCAATGACTCAAAAAAATTCGTTTGCGGGCCGCGAAAGAGAATAATCGTTGTTTCAATTTTTACAATTCCATACGGGATTAAAACAATAACATGTCGCTTCGACAGTTTTCCCGTCGTTATTTCCATATCATATGGAGTTATAACAATCGAAAGTACAATCGAAGCAAAATATTTTTTTCTTCGGCAGCCGGCGAGCAATTTTTTTTCAGTCTATCGATCCGGCAACATGAATATCAGTAATTGTAATTTAGTAATAAAATCCGGTCGACCGGAAGAGGGATGAGCAATGCCGGAACTAATCAAGTAAGAACTGAAAGTAGAATCGAAGTAAAACCTTTTTTCGTTGGCAAGCAATTGTTTTTTTTTTTCACTCCATCGATCCAACAACACAAGCATCAATAATCATAATTTAGTAACAAAATCCGGTCGACCGGAAGAGGGGGATGAGCAATGCCGGAACTAATCAAGTGTCCCGCGAAATGGTGAATCTCGGCTCGTTCGGGTCCGAGCTGAATCCCGATGGAACGTCACTCGGTTCCATGGTAGTGTATCTCATAGGGGCATCGTTCGTAAGGCCCCGTGAGTGAGTGTACGAGAGTGTGGGACCGTTAGGTTGGCCCCCTGACACACAGCTGACTGTGAGGGGGGGGGGGGGGGGGGGGGGAGCTCGCGATCGGGTCCCAACTCGGTCTCAACCTGTTGGAGAAGAAGCAGGACGTGGAAGAGGAGAGAAGGATTAAAGAAGCGGAGAGATAGCATGAGATACGTCGGCAACCTGCGCCGTACCCAACGGGGCCCCGAATGGGTCAGGTGCGCGTACCCCGCCCCGTTCACCACCTCCCCCCCCCCCCCCCCTCCCCGCCCCACCCCTCCTCCGCCGGTAACACTCGTGCCACTCGCGAAAGTTGAAACCGAGGTTCTCTCTTGTCATGTGAGACTCCGAACATGACCCTTACGAGAAATTTACCGAGGCATTGAACGGGCAGGTGGGCTCTCGATGGCCCCGAGGTGATTCCTCTCAGTCGGGCCCTGATTAGAAATATCGAACGCCGCACCCAGAAAAAAAATTTATTTGATGAACACCGTTCATTTGGTTTAAGTAAAATATTTATTTGATAAACATAAATAGTTACTTAAATGAAATAAATATTTATTTAACCCTCACTCCATGTAGGGGGGTCGTTTTTGTCCGGGCCGAAAAACCCGAAAAGCGTTTTTTTCCGCGCATTGCTTGACATTTGATAAAATATTTTTTGTTTAAATAACAATATCCGGAAAATTCCTGTTTGCACTTCAAAAGGACATTCTAAGGATCAACCATGAATTTTTTCAGATTTTTCTGTTAATAATTGTGGGTGTGGTAGCGCGCCGCCGAAAACGACCCCGGTACATGGAATTGGGGTGCCGAAAATACCTACATGGAGTGAGGGTTAAATCAAATAAATATTTTATGTGAACCAAATAAACGATAGCAGTCAAATAAATCATTTTCCTGGGTGCGATCGGCAAAGAAGCCACTGCCGGGATTCCCCTGCAGAAGGAAAAAAAAATAACAATCGCTTGGCAAAGTTATCTGCACCCAGAAAAAAAAATTATTTGTCGGCCACTGTTTATTTCTTTTAAGTAAAATATTTGTTTAATTCAAATAAATGTTTATGTAAATTAAGTAAATAGTTACTTAAATGAAACAAATATTCATTTAAATCCAATACATATTTTACCTAAACCAAATAAACGATGGCCGTCAATTAAATTATTTTTCTGGGCGTGATCGGTAAAGAAGCCACCGCGGGGATTCCCCTGCAGAAGGATCCAGAGGCGCAGAAGGAATGCCGAAATATGGGGCGGGGTGTATCGGGGAAAGAGAAAAAAAAATCGATCGAATTCACGAAAGGTTATCGATAACTCTTCGAGGACTTTCTCTTCCGTATCGGAAGGCGAGTGGCCACTGCGAGGAGAGGACGGAGCCGTTGGAAGGTGCTGGATCTTTCGAGGCGACGATCGGACTTTTTTTATTCGCTTTATTTGCATGCACGGGAGTCATTGATCACTGTTTCCAAATTGCGGATTTTTTATGTAGCGATAAATTAAAAAAAAAAAACAAGAAAAAACAAGGAGAAGAAAAAGTCGGTTGAGGAGAAAAAGTTTTAAAATTTGGAAATTCTGCGTACAGCGCGCATTGAATTTCCTCGAACGATCGACTGGAAAATTATCGTGGTCGGTGAAAATATATGCACGCATCGGTAGTTTCTCCTCTTTGGTTATTTCGTGCTCGTTCGCTCATCCGTCTCCGCGACGTTTGTTTGTTCGGAGTGGTCGAGAGGGGAAAAAAAAAGGAAAAAAATACAAACCCGAGGGGCAACTTTGTACGACGAAGTGAGCGTCGAGTGCTTGGCAAACACGGCACTGGAGATTCTGAGTGGCTTTTGTAATTACATGCAATGTTCATTAAGGTAATTCTCGTTGCCCTCGAGTCGGTTAGCTGACTTGCGCGGTTTGCAAAACTCGATGGAAAGTTGAAAATCGTAATCGATGGTCCAGACCGGGCATCGTGCAGGATAAAACGAACTGCACTACTGGAATTATAATCTATTTTAGTGGAATTATAATCTATTTTAGAGGCATGCGAAATACCTCTATCGGTCACAAATTCTCTTCCCTATTTTCCTCGGAATAATTAATACTTCGGACAAAAGTGAATTCGGTTTTTCCTAATTTGATTGCGAGCGAAATGTTAACGGCATTGCAGAACACATTTTAGTCACCGACTGAGCGCCCCATATAGCATGAAATATTTTGAAAACATTTCAGAAATATTTTCAATCTTTCAAATATTTCGAAATATATAAAAATCGTATTTTAAAGTATTAAAGAGGCGGGGTGGCTAGCCGGTAGGATGTTTCACATCGCCACGAGGGGAGACCTTAATGAATTTTCAATATCAAATTTTCTCCCCAGTACATAAACCTTTTAGTGATTTTTTTAGTTTTCCACCGTTGGAAAATGAAAACAAATTGCGCTCAAACAAATGACATTGTAATTTGCGATAACCGCACGATAGAAGCTGTACAAGGGTGCACTCGAAGCTTGATGACCATGAAGACTGCGTATGAATCGTGAATTGAACTAACGATCAATTTTTTTTCATCGTCCCGTCGTTCGATACCCTACAATGTTTATTCAAAAAAGGCATGAAAGAGCTGAACCCGAAGGCAGTGTATAATCGATCCAAAACAAACTCGTCCTACGATAGTTATTCCTGGCGCACTTTCCGCCTGTATTGACGCTGTGCGAGATGTATGTTACCTCCGGAGGCGAGATTGTCGAAGCGATGAAAAAAAAAAACTCGTCATCATCAGCGACGCAACAACACCAGCAGCACGCGGACGCGGAAAAATTCAAGTGACCAGAGGAAAGTTAATTGCGACACGATTCGCCTTTCGCACTGTCGCCCGAGGACTGTTAACGACCGGCTGGACGAGAGTAACGGAGGGCAGAGATCGGGAAAAGCAGTGGGATACTTCGCAATTTTTCTACCTTTTTTTATTTTATCGAATCTGCTGATTAAATAATACGAATGTTGAATAATTCATTAAAATAATTATATAAAATATACTCTGACTGGAAATAAAGGAAAAAAAATGTGAAGAAATAGGAAAATGAATAGAGCCGACCACGGAGAGCAAGAGAGAAATCCAGTGGAATAGTTCGCAGTTTTCTATCTTTTTCTTTTATCGAATCAGCACTTTAGATAATACGAATGTCAAATGATTTATTTAAAAATGAACATAAAATATACTGTGACTGGTTATGGAGAATAAAAATCGTTCAGAAATAGAAAAATAAATAGAACCGAACACGGAGACCAAGAGGGAAATCCAGTGGTGGGATAGTTTGGAATTTTCAATATTTTATCTATTATCGAATCAGCACATTAAATAATAGGAATGTTGAATAATTTATTTTAAAAAGAGTATATAATGTAAAATATACTGTGACTGGTTATAGAGAATAAAAATCGTTCAGAAATAGAAAAACGAACAGAGCCGAACACGGAGACCAAGAGAGAAATCCAGTGGTGTGATAGTTCGTAATTTTCAACATTTTTCTATTATCGAATCAGCACATTAAATAATAGGAATGTTGAATAATTTATTTTAAAAAGAGCATACAATATAAAATATACTGAGACTGGCTGTAGAGAAAGAAAAATCGTGATGAAATAGAAAAATGAGTAGAGCCGACCAGGGAGAGTCGTAAGAGGGAAATTGAGTGCACCGCTGCGCCGAAATTATCATCTCGGTACACTGGCCGGTGTGCAGCGCTCGTAAAGATTATAACATTTTCAAAAGTACCGAGAATCAGCGAGGAGAGAAAACGGAAGACATACTTTCGCTGTATGCCGTACTGGATGGTCGAGAGAAAAATCTCGTTTCGCGGGAGCGCGAGCATGAGAGACCGGTGATTTATTCGCGAGGGAGAATCGCGTTCGACCGGAGAGACCGAGAATATCCGCGGTGCGAATATTCAAGCCGCACTCGCACATTTCTTCATTTCAACATTTCTTCCGCGTTCACGGAACTGCGGCATAAAAAGTTAAATTTTCAGTCGAATATTCGAATTCTCCCTTAGGAAAATTCGAGACCTCCACTAAGCCCCTAATAGCGGATAGCACTGAATCGAAGCAGGCTGCGAGGAAATTTGCGGAACCGAGAAAACACAAGTTTTCTCTGTTCATAACTTTTGTTCATAAATTTTGCACGAGTCTGCAAAATCCGTATGAAATCAAAGCATTTTTAGAGGTCGCTACCGAGGTTTAAAAAAAACAAAGTTTTCGATAAATATAGCTAATAGTAACAAAAAAAGTAAAGAATAGTTTAAAAAAATCGGGGCCTCGTCGCGCCTCGATTTGAAACTCAATAATTTATTTTACGGTACACGCAATCCACGATCTTCTGCATTTCGTTCTCTCTTCTTCTACAGAGGTGCCATATAATGCTGCGATTCTGCATCACTGCATCTGTTGTCGTCTGCCTCTGTTGACGAAAAAAAATGAAGAAATGGGAAAATGAAGAAATAAAGAAAGATCGTCGGCAGGATTGTTCTATTGTGATGATCTGTCGTCGGTTATATATCGTATAAATTGCACGACGGCTTCTCATACCTCTTGGCCCATAGCAGCACCTTGCTGCGTCAGCTCGCATGTATTATAGTATCCTTTCTCGAGTCGCTCATTTGAATCAAACCGAGTCTGTTCGCGAGTGCGAACGACCGCGAACGACCGGGATTCCAACGAGTGGGAAGAGAAGAATCTTCATTACGTCGATACTAATGTCCCTATACAATTTGCGACGTCAACGTCGACGCGGATATTTTTTTTCTCTTTCTGTATTAAATTTTGCATTGTGTTGAGAAGAGCCGAGTTTCAGCTGCGCGAATCGTGCAATGGATCTGCGTCCGTAAATACGTACACCGTAAAAAATGTCATGAAATTTACAACTCGTTTAATATACAAAGTTACATGAAATATACAACCTCGGTATATGAAATTAGAGTTCATATACGTTGTATTTGATTTTTAATAATTTAATCTGAAATGCAATACCTGTACATTAAAATTACCGGTGATGGCATTGAAAATCGAGACATCTGTATATGAAAATTATGTAATCAGTGCGTATATTATACAAATAACATTGTTTTTAATATACCCGTAACGCAATATTCTTACATACGTGTCAATGAAATTTTATATACTGTATATGCATAAATCTTTACATACATTCATGAATTTTCAAACAGAAATTTTTTACAGTGTACAGCTAATTTTTTTCTTTTTTTTTAATATCGAAGTTGGACGGTTTTTCCTGCTCCACTCTTCCAGCATCTACGACGTTCGGACGCTGAAACTTTGTATGCGCCGCGTTGCCAAGGATGCCATAAAGATCTCTCGTACGATCGTTTAGAGGGAAGATTTATGAAACACGTTCCGCGGGTCGCGAGTTGAATAAATCGGGAAGAAAGATCGATCTACTTGGCGATCGGCCACTTTGCGACTATTCCACACAATGTACGGTAAATAACACTCGACGAGCTTTCGTTGCGCCGGCGAGGAAGGAAAGGAAGAAATGTGTGCAAAGAAAAGCTAAGAAGGAAGACTTCCATCACTTCGACCCCGATTTCGTATGCTTATCCTCTTTAACGTTCGCCGATGGGGACTCTCTTCTTCGACGTGACAAGTCACTTCGTAAATCAACGTCGCTATCGTTGACGTCTGGTATCCTCTCGATGGAAACTTATAGCTGTAGGATCGATCAAAACTACTGTGCAGTAACGCGTTCTACATAACGGTAAACAGATTTTGCTGCTTCTGTTTTCTTCTTTATCGACGCCGTGTTACATTTTACCATCAAATCGCCAGGAAATAGGCAACATATGTCCGCACGGGATGGCGGCAAAAATTGCGGCATGTGCATCCGCATTTGTCTACACTGAGAGAAAAAAACGGGAATGGAGCGAACATACATGAGCGCTTGAGACAATCGAACATGGTTGGCTCAATGACGATGTAGGTAACTCAACCACCGGGAGGTTGAGTTAACGACATAAGCTTGACTCAACCTCTCGGTGAGGTTAAATACGGCGAAACTGATGGTGAACTTGAAATCCAAAAACGCATATTTTTTTAAATGGTCATTGAGGTTTAATTTCGGCGAGTCGCGTCACACACACACTCGTCATTGACCCATAATTTACATCGTTCGTAGGGCAATAAATTCACTTGTATTTCAAATAAATTCATAGTAGAGTATTATAAATAATACCATAATTGTTGCGATATTCATTATTAATCAGAAATTACAGTAAGGCAAACGAACGCTCAAATAACTCATTATCTCGTAACGTAATTCATTATCAATCCATTATCGAACTCATTCGGCGCGTGAAAAAATAAGATTTCCTTATCGTTAGCAATAACGCTGATTGAGAAAATGTGTAATCAGCGCTCGGCTTCGGATGACGAGGAATTTTGATCTCCGTCACTGCTGTTAAGAGTGAGAAATCAGCTTATAGCAACTGTTGGATTCTTGTTACCAACATGCTGCAATCTCGTGCTAGAAACTGGCAAGCAAGCAGCAAAGCCTGGTGGCAAGTAATTGCCCTTGTTTGCCTGTGCCACGGTTGGCCATCTGGGCGTTTGTGCGATTCGCGATGCGGTGAGTCGATTACACTTCTCGATAGTGCAATTTACGAATTCGATCGATAGTCGATGTGTTACAATTCGGAGGCATAGCTGTTTCACTTATTACAAATGCAAAGTGGAGAGACGCAAAGGAAGCGCACGGGAAGCGAGGAGGACGGCGACAGGAAATCGGGGCCCCGATCACGTTCCCTTCGATCGACGTTCGCCCCGACGGTCCATATGAGGATCACAATGACGACTCGGCTCGCGTTCCGAAAGTCTCGCGGGGCACAAATTCCTCGACCGAATTCTCATCCTTCCGCACGTAACGCGGTCGGCGTGTTTAATATCGATAGCCCTGTGGCGTTTGTTCGTTTGAAGCTCGTTTTAAGCTACATGCAAAACGCGGCCACGTTTTCGCGCCATTTTTCGATCAAGATCATCGTACTCTGCGCTCACTTCCGTTCTACATTGCATTTACGTGATGTGACCCCAACCGCCCGCCCAAACCCCTCCAAAAACTGCAATCCGTTCACAAACTTGTTCTTGTTGATATTACAAAAAATGTTTGTAAAAATAACCGAAATTTCTGTAAAATTAAATAACATTTTTGTGAAACGAACCAACGTTTTCGTGAAATTGACCAACATTTTTTTTAAATTAACCAACATTTTTATGAAATGAACCAACATTTTTGTGAAATGAACAACATTTTGATTTGCAAGAATTAAAAAAAAAAAAAAAAAGATTGTCGACAAGAAACGTTGGTACCGATTTTACCGTGTATGTAAAGATCAAATTTTCTTATCGAAGTCCCGCATCTCACGTCCACATAGTTTCTGCCCCGACACAGAGATTGCTGGTTCAAGGCTTACCGGCTATCACTCTACAATACATCGATCATGTAACTAATTCTAGAGAGAAGATTCATTGGCATTTGATACCCATTAGCAGGTCATCAGTTGAAGATTAGCTCGCCAGAATATTAAGCGATGATACAACGTTATGCTAGAAGTGTGCATGCGTCATCGCCGGACGCCGTGAGCGTCGTGCAGAAACGTCGAGCGATTGCACGTACGAAGGATCGCATGTCCGTTTACTTACGAAGCGACAAAGTGAAACGGTAAGAGAGACAAAAAAAGGGAACCGAATGACAAACAAGCCGGAGTGAGACGGAGGAAAGGTAATTCCTCGAAGCCCCGGTACTCGATTGCGAAACGGAAACCTCGAATCGCGCTAAGCGATTCCAGCTCTAAACATCTTTTATACGCCTCGAAAGTCGTCGCTATTTTTATTCGCGTGTGGGCGGCGCCGGCAATGGTGGTCGCCATTATATTTATTTGATGTGAGAAAACTAACAACACATCATCATTTATTTTACTCACGAAACATTGAGTATTTTGTAGCAGGCATTTCAAGGTTTCCTTTGATGTTTGGCTCATCAAGAAAAGTTTGTCTTTCACTGAAACATTAGAATGCTCCCTTACGCGATCCCCGTTACCCCATTCTCACGTGGATATTTATTTGACTTCCTCAACACCGACGATATCTTTATGGTAGCTTTCTCCCTACGTTCTTAACGTCTTCTTCATCGACATTATTATCGGACACGTTGTAGGCGATGCCGCTTCGGGAATAAAACACCGTAGAAGAACATCGGACCGATTGTGGATCTCCGCGCGCTGCGTGCGGTGTTCGTGACTTATCCGGAATCTGTGCCACAGTTTACGAAGAAGCGTAACTCGAATGATCCGCACGAAACCGGCGAGCCGTGTATTGCAACATATCCAAGGAGAATCCGTACATTAATCTCGACGTTTCTATTCTATTTATCACTTGGTATTTAAGCCTCTTCAGCCTTATTCGACGCGCTCGATCTTCATGCCTTTTCAGACCTTTTTTTTTAAATATTATTTCTTCTTCTCTTCTTTCCGTTGCGATAATTATCGTTTAATTCAGAGATCATTTGCGAGGTTCGCGCACGGAAGAAATCGGCGACTCGAGTGACATGTGATTCGAGCATATGGCGCGCTCGATCGCTGTAGGGCAACGGAAATTATCATAAATTAATCGTTTGCCTCCTGTAAATTCTCTGGGACTAATCCATCAACCGGGTATTTAACCTCATTCGTCACGTAAAGAAATCACTTTCTATCTCTTCGGCCATTTCGATTTAACGATCGCTGATTTTGACGAATCATCTCGAATCGTTTCTGTGTCGTTCGACATGGGAAGATAATCGTTCGATGGCTTGCAAAATCTTGGTGTATTCGTTGAATGCGACTGACATGTTCCGAAGAAACAGGTGAAACGCGGTAATTGCAACCTTCTACTGCGATCGGCAATCAAGCGTGCGACATTTTTTTTTTTTTTTTTTACCGGTCCCCTAGAAGAAATTTTAGAGCGCCAAACCGGGACCTGATCAGGTTCTGAAAAGGCCTTGGTGACACCTCGATTCAACACGTAAGAATGTTCAATGGAACCGCTGCAAGTATGGCAAGATAAAAAAATGTTTTTTCTACTAGAAAAAGTTGCGCGAAAAAGTTTTACTGGAAATTGTGGGGTGAAAATTTTTTACTGGAAAATGTGGGGCGAATTTTTTTTATTTTTGAGTAGTCGGAGCGGTTACAGTCCCGCCAAAGGTGAGTTTCAGGGAAAAATTCAAACACTTCTCGATGGAATAAAAATCTGAAAAAAATCAAGCACATGGAAGGTGCTGCAAATACTGTTTTTATGTAATAATAATTCCAAAATGTAATTGGCAAATTAACGGTGAACAGAATTGTTCAACAAATTACCCGGCAACTTAACTATTTATTTCCATAAAAATTATTACATGCTAGAAAAAGTTGTGCGAAAGAATGTTCTATAAAAAGTTCAGCGCCGACTCAAGACGTAAAATTCATAAAAAAAAATAAAAAAAATAAGAGGTCATTTAATTTGAAGCCCTCGACGCAGAAAACGGCAAGTTGCATCGAATTGTCACAGCTGCAGTGCCGAGTATCCGGTGAGTTATGCAGCCGAGGCGAAGATCGAGAAACGTAATTCCCCGAAGAAGAAGCGCGCCCGCGAGTCGATTGCGACATGCCGTGGAGCCCGGAGGAGATGCCGAAGACTCCACAGCGTGAGTTCAACTCCAAACATTACTCTTCTCCCGAGCCCGCCGCTCGTTGGGCTCGACTCGTCGAGCTCGGCTCGCAATGCATTACAACTCGCCCACTATCCGATCCGTCCAGACGTCGCTCTTTAGTCTTATTCCGTCGCGTACCCTACGAGCCTGCACTCCTCCACCTCGGAACTTCTTGGCACGAGCTCAGACCTACCGAGAAACGTAGATGAGATGCATTCGTCAAAATATGCGCGTATATCACCGACCATATATATATATAGATATATATATATATAGTATACATATAACCACACATATCTGTGCATTCATGTACATATGAATGCGTATGTGTATATAGGTATACATATGCATTCATATGTACATGAATGCATGTATAGACATGTAACGTGGTCGATGTGTCGCGTTACCGGGCGAGATTGTAACGCCTGCAGGCGTTATTCGTACGCGAACGCGATCGAGGCGAAAGAATATATCGCCGAAGGGGGTTGAGACTTTTGCGCAATATAAAACGACGCGGCGAAGAACCGTAAATGGCGAGAGTACGCGGAATGACGCCGCTTTCCAAAAGAAACTCCAGATATCGTATTCCCTCGACGAAGATAATGAATTTAATATATTGCAACCTTTTTTTTTTTAGTGCGATAACGAAATTGTATTATTTTATTATTAGGAAAAGCGGATCAGCGATTAGGAACGACATAGGCTGAAATTCGTCTCGACCGTTTAGTCGGAGCGAAAATATTGGTATCAGATTCTCCGTCCGTCTGAGCGGTGCAAACTTTTATTTACTTTTTACTTTTTTTTTTTTTTTTACTGAGAAGTAGCATTCGGACTTGAGAGAGCTCCAAGTCTGCGGCGAGAGTCAAACAACCGCTAGTCTCGCAACCGGCGAGGTCTTTGCTTTGCCTCGAGTCGCCGGCTTCGTTTTTCCTCCCGGCGATGTACACAGTCGCGGGCATGCCGGGCCACGCACTAGTCCTCGTTCTCTCGGCGTGTTCCACCTCGTTCCCACGAGAAAAAGAAAGGAAGAAAATAAGGAACGAAAAAATAAAAAATTGAGACCGTCGATAGCGTCAGCGGCGATTCTATAACGACACTCGAAACATGTAATTTCATAATTTTTCTTCCTCCGTAGAGGAATTTTTGGGTCAGTGAAAAAGATTTATTTATTTTCTCGATATTTTTATTTTAGGATTTTCATGTGTTGAGAATTGTTGGAACATAAAAAAAATCAAATTTAGAAAATATGTCCGATGTAATTATTTTTAAAAAATCGACACTCGAAACACATGTAATTTAATAACTTTTCCTCTTCCATAGAGGAATTTTTGGGTCAGTGAAAGATTTATTTATTTTCTCGATATTTTCATTTTAGACTTTTCATGTGTTGAGAATTGTTGGGAAAAAAAAATCAAATTTAAAAAATTGGCCGATGTGATTGTAAAAAAAAATTCCAGACTTTCGCACGGCTAGCTTCAGCAAACCGACGAGCAGTGACGAGTTCATTCATAAAAATAAAGGGGGTGTCCAAAGGCCGACGATGTCGTGAGGGAGTGTTGGACTCCCTGAGTTTGCAATCTCGGGATCAACGAAACGAAATACGAGAAGCCGGATTGGAATTCGTAAGCACGTTCATGCACCGTTGATGAAATTGGATACGAGGCACGATGAGAGCCGGGAGTGCCCGGGGTAGTCGAAGGCAAATCCAACTCATAAAAAAAACCCCTCAAGGGCAACGTAAGAACGACATTGAAGAGCAAATGTCACGCAACGGAAACAATTTTTTTCACCTAATTTTCATGAGACGATTGCAAAATGACGGACGAGAAAAATGAAGATCGCGTCGCACGTCGCCGATCAGGTTAATTAGATTGCATGGAAAATTATGGGAAATCAACCTCGACGAAACATGCGATGTAAATAAGGCAAAAAAATTGACACAATGATAATGGTGATCGACGGTCTCGATGGAATTATTTTCGTCGAGAGAAACTTGAAAAGAGTGCAAGAGCACCGAGAACGAGCAGAAAGTAGCAAAGAGCACGATGGGGAAACCGTGAAGAACTACTAGCCCACATACGCCAGTCATTTCGATTGCTGGCCTGCTGCTGCTGCCGCTGTAAGCCGGGCTTTCCGAGCTCTGGGAGTCGCGCGTGTTCGCATAAATTGCCGTACCGAGGCCCCCTCGAGGCATGCATGCACTGCAATCCATGGCCTGCATAATGGCACGTGATAGGTGGAGCACGAGTGCGAGAATGCACGGGAGTCCAGAAAATATTGAGATCGAGAGAGGCCTCGGAAAAAAAAAAGCGATTGAATCGACCTTTTATTTTAAGTTGTACAGGAAAGCCATCACTCTTTGGTTTATCTACAGTAACTGTTGATGTGTCCCGCTTGTACCGCTCGTCCCGCTTGTACCGCTTGTACCGCTTGCACCGTTTGTACCGTTTGTACCGTTTGTACCGCTTGTACCGCTTGTACCGCTTGTACCGCTTGTACCGCATGTCCCGCCTGTCCCGCCTGTCCCACCTGTCCCGCCTGTCCCGCATGTCCTGTGTCCCCAACCACCGGCACCGGAGTGGCTAGACCACTCGTTCAGTACTGCCAGTGACACATAGCAATGGACATAGTACAGGCCACTTGCAAACGTGCCACAGGCTCTCTTAGTGACTGATCAGGACTCTGCCTCTTGTTGATTCGATGTGGCACGTAAAAATGGGTACTTTATCTCTCGTTTTACCTTGTAGTTCCGCCTTCGGCTCGTTACAGTCGGGTTCAACAGGGCGTACGTCCCGGTACTTATGCAGCTTCTACTATATACGGACAGTGCCCTGGACGCCGGACGTACCGGCGATGAATGGAGCTCAGCGTGTGGAACGAGCACGAGCTGCAATATCTCGACTCGAGATCTCTCGGAAGGTTCGACGATGTTCGGTACACTATACACGTTGCTGCACACGCTGACGCCCTGACAAAAATTAAGTTACACCGCTCCATTTGCCATCGAATTTTTTTACACTTAACCGTTGATCGCGCACAAAAACGAAGATATCGAAACATTTGACGATGGGACTGTTTTATCTTGAGATCTAAACTAGGAAGTACGAATCGCTTTCGATGACTTTTTTTTTTTTTTTTTTTACATCGTATCGATGGACAGTTACGTGGACGTTTCGTTAATGAGCATAATGCATGTCGTCGGTTAGATACAAAGGCTCGGTGGACGACATGAGCCTCGAAGAACGATGCGGAGCAGTGAAAGGGACACTGTTGGCGACACATGCGGACCCCGTTTACTCGCCGCCACCGCCGCCACGCGTTCTCAATTCCAGGACAACTCACTCTCGTGTTCATGACCGGCAAGGAGAAACAGCCTGACACATTCAGACCTGCATTTCGCATAGTCATAAGCAATCTCGCATGCCAACGCGTTCGATAATAAATTCTTGAATTGGTAGATATTCGCTATAAACCGCAGCGGTGCAGCCGATAAGTGGACTTTTTCCCATTCTTTTTTCGGACGATCTTTTTCTGTCGCATGAAATTTTTTCCTTTTTTCGTGGCGATTTATCGAATCGAAATCGTGGAAAAGGTCTGCGGTGAGCGGATTCGATCGTCTCGTGACTCTGCCAATGGAAATATATATTTTGCAAGTAACTCTCATTGTCAGGCATGCGCTCGAGCGTATGGGTAGTCAGCGATGTACGACTTTCACGAGTGCGAGCCATTTATCTCTTAACCCGACTCGCCCGAGACGCCCCGGGTTTACGTCTCCGGAGTCGTAAGTATATTTTCATTCCGTCTCCTCCTTCCCCCCCGTCTTCGTCCGTCTCGCGCGAGCGAGGAGACGTACAACCGCGTGCTCTGCTCGTTGTCGAGGATGTGAAGAAAAAAAGATGCGGGGCTCTCTCGCGCGTCCGCGAAAGGCTTTCGGCAATTTAACCGTTCAAACCGTTATATATTTTATGTTTTGCAAGTTCGTTTCACGTTCGAACGTATCGCGAAGGTGCACAGGAGAAACACGTTCAAGGGTGGGAGAGGGGGGGGGGGGGGGGGGGGTCGGCACGGATACAGAAGAGGAAACACCTCTCGGATGCACGCAGGTGAAAACGAAAGGACTTTGAACGCGTTCAGCACTCGTTATAGACGTATATCCGATCCCAGTCGTCAAGACACTTTTACTACTCGTTCCTTTGATTTCTTTGGTTCTCCGTACACTCTTCGGCTCAAACCGTCCGCTGTCCGGACCGTTTCTCGGACGCTGACAAAAAGTCGATTTACGAGCGAAACTCGAACGAGCGACCGGCACTACCTCGATAATTACTTGATTGATCTCCCTGATCGTGGGTGCAAAGATAACGCGTCTCGGCAATACGGCCGCGAAGTACTTTTTGAGGAAACAAGTTACAAAAAAAAAAACATCTCTTGTCATTTGCACATTTTTTACGAGCATCTCTACTATCAATTTTTTAGAAAAATTTTCCATTTTTTTGTAAACGAAGAAACAGAATTTGTCGGTACAACAAGATTTTTGTTACCGTAATAAATTTTGTTTGTTGATATCGGGATAACAAAACCAGCTTGTAACCGTAGCAACATTTTTCGCTTTGAGCGATTTGCTACCGCTTCAAAATAGTTTGTTACTGTAACAAAAAAAATGGTTGTATAGCTGAGTGAGGCTCGTATATGTGGCAACAAATTACGACGAGCTCGAGACGCTCGGCGCGAAAAATGAAAACAAATAGACGCGAGGAAACAGTTCCTTTTTATTCGAGTAAATAAAAATGGCGTGGTACTTCGTTATATTACAGCAAATTTCAAGAATTTGGAATTGCAAATACAGACATTGTTTTTAATATAATAAAATTAGTGATAAAATACAAATGTAGTGAGTTGATCTTCAAATAATTGTATGTACGTATCTATAACTCTGCTATTACCAGCAGTCAAATTACAGCACGCGTTGTTTGTTCTCATAGCAAACTAAATCGCCGCAGTAACAAGAAAGTTTCATTGTGATAGCAAAACCAATTCCACGCAGTAATTCTTTTGTTGATTATACTAATCGTCTTGTTGCGAGAACGAGGTCACTGTTAACAAAGCTCATTTTGTTAGAGCAACTCAGTCATTTTTTTTTCGTGTATGGTGCTAAATTTTTCATACTGCGGCCAAATTATTAGCTTCTGTTCGGTTCGACCCTAAAACTTGTCATTAAGGTAAAGGAGAAATGACTGGAAGTTTTTGCCGCCGAGTCTCTGATAAACGGATGGAAAGTTTTCCTTAGAACGAAAATTAGCACAGCGGTTAAGATTATAAGTCTCAACTGTCAAGTCGGAACGAGATAGCCGACTGATAATGATGCATATTAATAATTATATATATAGTCGTCTCGACTCTCATCTGATTAATTGAAATTACGCTTCGAGTGAAAACGGTCAAACTATCAGATCTGAGTGAATTCGTATTTTCGTGAGTAGAAAGCCTTCTTCGTTCGGTGAACGTTCGATAATCAGGAAGCTCGGACTCTCCTTAACAGCGTGACAAAATAAACCGACGCAAAGTGTGTGGATTTACGACAGTGAAATGGGCTCGGATAATTATTCGTACGACGTTGTCGAGTATCCGTGTGCCAATAACACGAGCAAGTTAATAATTTTGAACAGCTGTAAAGTGTCTTATTAGCGTTCGCAGCGAAAACGAAACTACACGTCCAGGTTTTTAGACACGGGACAGAAGCATACACTGAAGATTGTAAACTTATTGGTTGTAACATTTGGCGGCAAAAAAATAAATGATACATTTTACGACGGGAAACGTCGAGATCCAGAGGGAAAGTGGTCGTTTGTCGATTCGCTAATGACAGGGTATTCCCCTGTCGTTAGCCCTAAAGAAAAAACTGTCTCTAGTAGTCGTTATCAATACGACCGCTTTGCGTAAATAAAATAAATGAACGATAAAGTTGTTGCAAAATGAAGACGACTATTATTGTTATTATTATTATCGCCGTAAGTGTGTAGATAAATGAGCGAACGGATACTCGATGTGAAATGAGTACATAGTCGTCCCGGTTTGCATGGGAAAGATCATAGAACACAGATCACAGATCACAGATCGCAGATCGCAGATCGCAGATCACAGATCGCAGATCGCAGATCGCAGATCACAGATCACAGATCGCAGATCACAGATCGCAGATCTGCGCAGATCGCAGATCACAGATCACAGATTTCTGTATTTTACATTTAACCAATTCAATGTCCAAATACGAAAAAAATCGATTGAAAAAAATCGACTCCATGGACTTTCGAAGCTGAACCATGGAACAGAATATACAGAAAACTTGTTTTATCGCTCGAACAAAAGTGGAAAAGCAGTGAGACGGTCAGTAACGTAGTAAAGTGCACTGATGCATTCAGTTTGGTCTACTATTCGAGAATGGAGAATATAATTGAAAAAGCGGGCGCAGCCACTGCACGCCCCGGCGTGCACACATCCTCCTCTTCGACGCTGCTCTCGCAGTGCACTACACGGTCCAGCGAAATCCATCTCCGAGAAACACGGACTCGCGGCTTTCATTGTCGCACGCCCAAGTCCCCGAGATTCTGCGGTCGAGCGTGCGTGCATATTATCCGAGAACAACATTCGCTTCGTGACTGTTGGGCGTGGAACTCACGTCGCACTGTACGCGGACACGCGTGGGAGACACTCGGATCATCGTGGCTCACGCGTATTCGCCATTCCTGCTCCACTTATTCAAGCGTACCTCCTTTAGATTTCTTGTTTCCCTATTTTTTTTCTTTTTCATTTGCTGTTTATATTTTTCCAGCCTCGACTCCGCCTGCTCCAAATTTTATTGGGCCAAACATCGATTTTGCATTAGCTTTATCGTCACTTCGTAATTTCCGTCGCTTTCGATTTTCGGAATTCAATCGCGGCTCCAATTATCTCGCGTCTGAACTGTAGGACAGCCGATTAACGATAATTAAAGATTAATCTGAAGGATCGATCTGACCAACAGTCGACTAATTGCGTCGAACCGGAACAGCGTCCCACGGGACGACTTCGCATGATTTCTATCTCGAGATTTCCACCTAACGTTCAATTCAATAATTTATCAACTCGACCGTGACGCTCTTGTCAACAGTCTCCGTTATACCTCGGATGATAATCGACTCGAGGAGATGAATTCTCGTCGCAACGACGGTCAGTTCCCCACCCACAATTTGCAGTCTGTGCTGCGCTCAGTCCGTTCACTGTGAGTTCTCGATCCGCGAACAGATTTCTCGGCATAAATGGATCAATGAATAAATCAAGGGGTGAAAGTTCTGTTTTTTCCGTTTGTCGATTGAAAATATCTTATTTCACTCTCGTGGAAAAAAAGCATAAGCGAAAATGTTTTTCATATTATTTTTAATTTTTTGTTTATTTATTTGTTTGTATTTGGATATAAGGGCAATGCCCTTTTATACATGTAAATGTTCTTTAGATATAACATTCAATAGAAATATACATAAAAATTAAAATCAACGCATCTATGTAGCGATTGGCTGATTTGTAAGTTCTCGAGTTTTTAGCTACGCGTAGCGCAGGATCCTGTCTGGCGCTGCCTCCTCGAAGATCGCTAGGGAGCCTTCGAATCCAAGGCTTGTCAGGCTGTTTGCCTGGTGCGTTAGTCTGGCCACGGTTGATCTCGCTCCAAATTCGGAACGCACTTTTGATGTTACAAAGTTCCGCACGTTTTGAATTGGTCTTGTTGGTGTATGTGCATGGACTTTGGCTGAGAGTATTGGGCAGTTGAGTAGGCCGTTTACTATCTTGAATAGTGTACACATGTCTGTTTATGAGATACATGTGATGCAATTTTATTAAAAATATTTTCTCACGAAAAATCCATATTTAAATCATATTAAAATATGAAATTTTATAATATTATAATACCAAATTAATATTTAAAAGGTATACATTTATTTAAATATTTTTTTCGCGTAAGCTTCTTTTCCGCACAATTTGACCCTCACTATCGTCATATTTACCTCACGGCCTCACCGCTCTTACGCCGATCGAGATAAAAGTCTGAAAACAGTCTCCGTGCCTCGGATTCGACGAGGATGAGAAACCCGCAGGTAAATTCAGTGCTGCAATCTTATTGTACGTCTTGTCGCGGACACATTCGTTCGTCATCGTTAGTGTCGTCCCGTGAGAAGCTTTTCAAGTTTGCCGATGTCGAATGTACGACACGGCGAGGTAGTATATCCACAGGCTGCGCTAAAACCCATTATGAGTCACGCCGGGTCTCACCTCCGAGCCTCTACAAGGCGTCGTGACGATCCCCCAACACTCTTTTTTTTTTCCTACTTATCCCTCTCTGAATAAATTATTCTTCTATCGTTGTCTTCCTCGTCTTCTTCTTGTTCCTCCTCCTCGCCTTCTTCCTCGACTGGTTAACCGTTGTCACGAAGAACGAACGGACACCTGACCGTCGTACGATTATTCTCGATTGCTCATCGACCACGTTAGAAACCGGCGAAGCCGAGGCAACGACGTCAAAACGGATTTTCATGCGTGGGTGGTCCTCGAGGATCCAACCTCGGTTCACATCGAGCTGTGTAATCGGGACACGGTGCGGCGCGTAAAACTCCATTAATTATTTAATAATCCCACGGTAGCTTTGATCGATATTTCTTAGTCGTTATTTTTCCACTCTGCTCGCTATCATGAAGTCTGGAGGGAGGAGGGGGGGGGGGGGGGGGGGAAGAACCGTACCGGCAGGCAAGGAGAATCGCGATATGAATTATTAAAGAAACAGACACGACGAAGCTCTGCAAATTTGCGTAATAAAATCGCAAATGAATATTACGAATACATCGCTAATTTAATGCGAATGAATGAATATGTAGTCTAAGCTCGTATATAAAAATAAAAAGATAAAAAAATAAAAACGTCTCCGCGTTTAGCGTCTAAGCGTTTGGCTTACGATCTTCAGTGAGAAAAATAAAATTCATTCAAGAAGTTGTGCTGTTGCATAATAATTTCAATAATCACAGTACACGCTGTGGGAACGGGAAGAAAAAAATTCTTACGCGAAGGTCGTCCCAGGGGAACGTGCTTTTCGTTGATTATTATTATTATTATTATTATTATTATTATTATTGTTATTATTATTATTATTATTATTATTATTATTATTATTATTATTATTATTATTATTATTATTATTATTATTATTATCATCATTATTATTGTTATCATTATTATTATTATTGTTGTTATTATTTAATATTGTTGTTGTTATTATTTAATAATTATAATAATTTATTATTATGCATGTTTCACGTCGCTCTATTATTCTGTAATACGTGTGATAGACGACAGTGCATATCCGCTGAAGTTCTCGCGGTGTGAATAACTGGACTCCTTGAACTCGGGACAATGCTAAGACGCCATGAAAACTCCCGCGACTTTCGTCGTTAATAACTCCATACGTGCCGGAGCAAAATAGTTCGAGCGTCCTTTTTGTTTTGTATTATTTTCTCTCTTCGTCTCGTTACGAAAGGAAAAACACGCTATTTTTGTTGCTAACTCCACGGCGACGTAATTACTAATTAGTCATTACTCGCACGTAATTGGGTCGCTACTCGAGCTCGGGATCTAGCCAATTTTCATCTTTCATCTTACTCCTCCCCCCCCCCTCTCTCTCGTTGAGTGCGAGGCTAATTTTCTCACGAGCTTGAAGGGTCACACTGCCGAGCGAGTAATCAGAATGAAGACGAGAAGGTTTTAGTCATTTCAATATCGAGATCATTGCAATTTAATGTTTCGTTACCACCATCCCCCTCCCTAGGCCCCAATTTTTTCCAACCCTATCTTCGTCGAAGCACTATTTCCCTCGGAACGATATTACAATCTTCAAATTAAATGATATTTTATATTATTAATACAAAAGCAATGATCGTTATTATTATATTGGAATTATTATTAGATTAGAAAAATTCTCGGATGCGTTTGTATTAATTTATATGATTAATATTGATATTTACATTTTATATTTTTTGAAATTTGTTTCAGTGAAATGGACACGGCAGGAGGCAGGGAACACGCTTGCCGAGACATTTAAACGCCCCGGAAGCTAAATAGTGCTATATCCCTCAAAACAATATAATAATATTCAAATTAAATAATATTTTATATAATAATGTTAATATACAAGTAATGACCTCTCTCATTATGTTAGAATTATTATTAGATTAGAAAAAGTTCTCGGATGCGGTTATATTAATATTCCTATCAATGTTTAATATTTTTTTAAACTTGTTTCAGTGAAACGGACACGGCAGGAGGCAAGGGACAGGCTTGCGACGGTTAAAAGCCCCGGAAGCTGAATGCTCCCGGTCCGTCGGGCCCAGTGTGTGTGGTCTTCTGCGATAAGATGGAATAAGATAGGTCCGATGTCGATCCAACGACTTCTACAGCTTGCGAACAGCTCGCAGTCACGTTCGCGTGTGTGATCGGAGTTGCAACGGAACTCAAGGGCGTGCTCCGGCGACGATATATCACGTCCTGTCGGTTGTTGCGCAACAGGCGAATAGGTATGAGAAGGAGACTCCAAGGTCCTGTCAATCGCGAGGAATGTTCTCACGATTCCGAGGTCAAGTGCATTAAAAAATAAGAAAAGAAAGAAAAAAAAAACAGCAACAAAGTACCCGATCACACGCCGGTGTGTGAAGCAAATCCGGGAGACTGTGGGATAGATTTTAAATTGCTCGAGTGCTTAGTGACGGCCGTTCGTGATCGGACGACGCTCGTCCCACGGCAAATCGCCGTCAGCAGAAATATAATTCACGGTCGGACTTCGATAGTCGGACGAACATGCAATTAAAAAAAAAAAAAAAAAAAAATAGACGAAGCTCCAATGTGATTAAAAAAGCGATCCGAAAGTGAATTTTTATTTTGGTTCTCCGGCGCTTCGGTATGCGCGAGATCGATTCCCCGAGCCAGAACGAGTGTGTCGGAGTCACGTGCGCCTTTGCGGATCGTCTGGCACGCGCATCGATCGGGACTATCGACCGCTGTGCCACGTCGTTGCAGAGCCAAGAGACCCGTGTCTCTCGAGAGCCGAGAGAGAGAGACGGGCACGCGTTCGCCAAACGAACACACAGTACGAACGGTCGTTTATGTTAATGCAGGAAAGTTCTCACACGTAAAAACGTGGAAAAGAAAAAAAAAAAAAAACACCATCGAAGGCGTCGTCGTACTCTCGATTTTTCGACACGCCCGAAGCTTCCGGCAGCGGCGCCGCAAAACAGAATCGTTTATATTTTTTCAACGACGCAAAGGTCGCTCGTGATTTACGGTAGGGATAAACAAAAAATTAATACGTAGCGAACGGACACGGAAAATAATATCTCGAAACACGGTCGAAGCTGCGATAAGCTTTCGAGGATCTCCGAATTTCCGAGACGCTTCGGCCTTTACGAGCGCCGATTTACGACTCGGCGGCCACCGACCGAGCGCGCCTCGACGCTGCGGTCGACTCCTTTGATTTTCTTTCTCTTTTTTTTTTTTTGGTCTTCCGAGGATGATCGTAAAGCGGATCGTTGCGCGAGGGACGAACGGTAGCCGAATCGAATGTTTTGTAAAGTCGAGAGTCGACGGATCGAGTTTAATGGCCAACGTCTCTCAATTACAATCTCGCACGCACCCGAGTCGACCGCTGCGTTCGAATCGACGAACGATATTCGCGACGCGTTTGCACTTCGAGAAATTCCACGGAGGGAAAGAAATGGGCGGTCAGTTCGCGTCGAGGATTGCATCGGATTAATTCGTGCGAAAGGGGAGAGGCGAGATACGAGAGGCATTGTGGCGAATCGCTGTGAAAAAGAAGTGGAAAGACGAGTGCGGCGTAACTTGGACCGCTTTGCCGCTACAATCTGTTGCTGGAGCTAGCGGAAACCCCCCTGCGATCTCGAACGGTGGAGCCGTTCGTGTACGGTTCGTAGGTCAAGAAAACTAGTCTCGCCGGTGCTCCCGGTCGGTAGCTTTCGTGTCACGACGGAATCGGAGGAAGGCTGCTTAAGATTGTGTGAAACACCTTCCTGCTCACCTGACCCGGGCTCGTCAGGTATCGAAAATTGTAATGAACTTTTTTCACAGGGCCTGGCATTGACGGTCAGCAGGTAAGTCCCATCGGATGTGGACATCGCGTCAGCTTCCGGTAGGGCATTTCTTTCGACCGGTAAAAAAAAAGTTGATCAGAGTTTTCATTGCCGACTGCGGTATTTCACATGCTCTTGAGACATTAGCTATATGGACATGCACAAAAAACAGGGTACAGGAAGATAAACATCCCGGGGTAAGGATGCCCAAGTATTTACTGTAAATAACTTACTGTAAGTAGCTTTCCATAAGTCACTTGCTGTAAGTAGCTTGCTGTAAGTAGCTTGCTGTGAGTAATTTACTGTAATAGGGACGGTCATTCGGGGTCAGACACCGATAATACTTGACAATGAGACGAACACGCTCTCGAGAAATAAACAATCTCGCGAAATTCGTGAAAATAAATTTTTTTAAATCAAACAGCGCTGACACTCTTATTATTGCGTGCATTGAAGGACAGCAACCGTCCGATGCATATGTTTTTTTAATTCTAGGCAGACTGTAACTATGAATGAAGGGAAAATTATTAGTACGTCATTAGCACTCCGGTTCGATAAAATTTGTTTATTAATAGCTGTTCAAAACCGATAAACCGACACGTCAAAATTTCCCCCGTGGTGTTCGTGTTCTCGGTATGAGCCGTGATGGAAGAGTGAATTGAGTCCATCAGCCAGCTGCATGCACGGAATAAATAGCTGCGAGTCTATGTATAGAGTCTCGCGTAGATAAGGGACTCGCCTATGCGATTGCGGCAAGTGCAACGTAAGTGTAGCGAGGAAGAATGATGAAGTGGACGAACTCGCGAGAATCGAAAAGCTGCTGCGGGAAGATTACGCGTGCCAGCCTCGATCCGGTACCGAGGGTCATTCGGAAAGAGGTCGACCGAACTGACGAGCCGTGCGCTGCCGGCGAACCTGGAGAAAACGGGCTAATGGCACCTGCGATGGCCGGGATGGTACCGGATACTCGTCGAACGAGCGAGATAATTATTTTTTTTTCTTTTTTTTTTCTTTCCAATAAATTATTTACCGAGCGAGCAAATGTGCAACGAAGGTTTAACTGCCGAAAAGACCTGACGAAAAGTACGGTGTCTCGCCGACTACCGGGCGAGAGCGCGCGCGATAAGACGGATGCTGCACGGACGCGGTGAGTGCGGCGCGGCTGGATCGTTGCCGTGAGAAAGCGAACGGTCGCACGGAAATTGCTGACGCTGTTGTGATAAAAAGACGGTAATTTGATATGACCTGTGCAAAGGGATCGGATGTTGACTTGTGAAAGAATTTTCATGAGATTTTGGTCAATTTTAATTTTGGGGAATTGCAGTTGTGGGTAATTTTAATTTTGGATATCTTTAATTTAGGATAATTTCAATTTTGGGTAATTGTAATTGTGGGTAATTTTAATTTTGGGAAATTTTAATTTCGATTAATTTTAAGTTTTGGTACTTTCAATTTTAAGTAATATCAATGTTGGTTAATGGTTCATTTTTATTTTTCGACTAGGCGCATATAATGGGACCGTTGAACATCTCATCCGGTAGCGTATAGCAATTTTTATTAGAGGATGAAACTTTTTTTTTCGACACGTAAATAAATGGGCGCGAATTACTGATTCTGACGATCAAGAGAAAAATGTTGTGTCAAGTATAAAAAGTTTCCGACAAGTACATTCCTCAGGTGCACCTTTCTCCGGTGCGTGAAGAAAAAAAAATGTCCATCAATTTATTCATAAGTTTCGATGAAAATAATAATCGTCGAGAGAATTGCGGAAGCGGGTAGGCCTACTTCTCAACGATCGACGTGGGGGCGATTAAAAGCCGGTGCGATAATTATAGTGAATAATTAAGAAATAAAAAAAATCGATATACGCGGTAACACCGGACAGCTTCGATGCATTATGTAATTTTAATGTTAATTGATCGAACCGCCGAGTAGAAATCACTTTCAATTACGTGAAGGCAGAGGGAGGTATACAAAAAAAAAAAGAAAAAGAAAATTGCAATACAATATTCTCTCGCCTCCTCCTTTCTCCACCTCGAACAAGCGTGTCCGATAATTAAGCTTTTCCACATAATTGACAGATTACGCAACGATAACTCGTGAATATTGAATAATAATAAAATAACTGAGGGGGACGAAGCGCGACGGACGAAAACAAGTTTCAACGGCACACTTAACTTTTTCAACAGTAAAATGTTAATAAAGTTAACGAAAATAAACATTTCTTATTTTGTTAGTAAACGATAATTGTTTATTATAATCGATCCTCACCTCGTTCCATGCGAATCCCATCAGGTGGGCGCCGACTTTGACGACACATATAACGAGCAAAACACTGTTATAAAAACTTCCGATCCGACACTCTTGTCAATGTTAAAAAAAACAATTAATAATAAAAAAGAACTCGTTCAAATTTTTCTCGACGACAGGTTAGGAAACGAAATCGTGATTTCTTTTTTTTTTTTTTTTTACTCTACCGGTATTTATATCATCAGCGGCGTGACCGTAAGTGCCGAACGTGCGTTTACAGTCGCGAGGTTTACAAGCGCGCGTGAAAGGTGCACAGGAGCGTGCTCACTCGACCGCCGTCTAGACGAGACTGAAGTCCGAGGAGTCCGGCCTTCCACAACCTGCGATGCGGCGGCACACACCGCCGGGGCCCAATAAACATCCTTCCTTTCCTATCCTTCCGAACTCAACGAACGCCTATAGCCTCGCGCTTAACGTCTCATGGATCCGGATAATAGTGTACCGCTAACGCGGGAGCCTCTCACGGGCACGCACACGCTGCGTTAATCGCGCGAGCGAGACGCAACGTCAGCCTCGTATTGTCGTACTATACGACTCATTATAATAAACCTTAAAAAAATATTAATTCGAAAGATCGATTAATTTTTTTTTACTTTCTTTTTAACGTGAAATTGGCTTTCAAGAGGGTTATAGATTTGATGCAGAGTATCGAGAATTTTTAGCCTTTTTTTTACCTCTCTTGATTGCATTTTTTTGACGCCCATAATTGTTCGGATTGCACCTTCGGGCGATGAAATTTTTGTACGGTATTTTTCCAACACAGGAAGTTTTGTCAACTATCGTAAAAAAAATTATGAAGCATCGTGCAAATTACATTCTTCGCACGTATATCGTTATGCTGATTTCTCAATCACCGGAACTTTGCCAATTAATTTGTGCTTGAAAATGAATGAATTGGGGTTAAGGAAACGGATGTTCGGTACCGTCGATAGAACCAACGTAATATTAGGGGAGCACGGGGTAATCGTGGTCATTGGATAATGGAATCGCCGTGAAAAGAAACGCGTATGTGAAGATAGTTTTTACCTAAATCAAATGTACTTTTGACGAAAAATTTTATATAATTGATGTATTATGAGATATTTGTGATGGATATATCGGGGAAAATATTTTGATTTTTATGAAAATTACTTTTTATTGATTTTTTTACTTTTTATTTAATTTTTTTGAAAGTACGCGTATATGCAAATTATATAACATGTAAGTTTTATTTTACATGATTATATCAATAAAAAAATTATACGAAATGTAAGTAATTTTTCACCGAAATATTCGATTGTTCCGTTAGGTGACTCTCATCAGCCAATTGACCCATAATCGCATTTGTTTAAGCTCAGTTATTAACAGTGTAACAGCGGAGCGTCGCTTAGGCCAGTCGACTTATGTAAGACACGCAGCTGCTCACGTATTAACAACTAATGTATAATATACCGCGAGCGGGAATAGCTTACTTATCGCAACTCTCGCCTGTACCTTCGCGATAGAGTCTGCCGACTTATACCACCAGCCACTTCTTTTCCTTCCTTCTGTCTATTACTTTTCTAACGGTTTCTCCGCGTACGGTAAGCGCGAGAGCGTCGCGCGATGCTCGCGAGAATAATACAACTCGCGCCTTCTCATCGCTCCACGGAGAAGGCCAACGGAATAATGAAATGAGAATTGTCGGTCGACTACATGTTGCGTCTTGCAGCTCAATTTATGGTTTAGTATTATCATTTTTTTTATCTTCCTTTAAACATTTTTTTCATATTTCTATATTAAACAATTGATCTTCCAGCAATTCTCAGTTCCATTCTCAGCAGCAATTCTCAGCGGCGAGTTACTTCGCGTATCGCTTCATTTCGGTATTCGTGTCAACCCCATCGTAACAGTAATCACTACACCACGAAAAATTATTTATCTGACGGCCACCGTTTATTTGGTTTAGTTTACTTAAACTATTTATTTGATTTAAATAAATATTCATTTCATTTAAGTAACTATTTACTTAATTGAAATAAATATTTATTTAAATCAAATAAATAAACTGTGGCCGTAAAAAAAAAAACAATCTGGGAGCACATATCGACTACATATTGCGTCTTGCAGTTCAATTTATGGCTTATTAATATTTTTTTTATCTAACTTAAAATTCTAATTTTTTTATATTTCTACATTAAACAATTGATCTTCCAGCAATTCTGAGTACAGCAGCGAGATACTTTGCGTATCGCTTCATTTCGGTATTCGTGTCAACCCCGATCGTAACAGTAATCAATGTTGTCAAAAGCACGACGGAAGATTCGGAGGTAAAAGAGTGCTCGACGAATTCCAACGCACCGGAGTCATATAAGAATAAAAATAAATGTGTCGAAGCGAGGGCTCGAGAGTCGCGCGCGAGCTCGACAGGCACGAGCCTACTAGTATCTTGTATTTCTTTTTTTTTATCCTGCCTCAATAAAGATACAAGCCGATGAGTTTTGTCGGAGGGCGAGCGTCAGAAGCATCGTCCGGACGTTCCATAGCCGATTAAACTCTTCCACGTACTTGTCATTAACCGTCCTCTGGAAAGAACGATTAAGTTCCCGATGGAATTCGGCCACACCGGGAGTGAGGTGCACGCGCATCTTCCCGAAAAGTATCACATGTATATGTATTTTTTTTTTTTTTTTAATATTTGTTGTTCCAATTCCACCGTATACCCTTGTCGGGTTTTTACGGAACCCCATCCCGATTCCCCCTAGCACTCCCTACCCGCACTCAGCTAAGCTACCTAACTTCCAGTGCGTCCGTAGCCGACTTAGCTACACTGTACCGCATTTGCCGGGGACACGGGGAAACTACGGAAAACCCGTGCCGGTACAGACGGCCATATTCTACTGATCCGCTGGTATTTTTGCACTTGAGTAAAGTGCAGAAACACCAAAGACTCAGAAGAAAGCGCCTTCCGCTCAACGGTCGATGCGCCAGCTAGCGCACGGCTAAGCGGTCACCCATCCAAGTACTGACCGCACATATATGTATTTTGTTTCCAATTTTTTTTTCGTCCAATTTCTTTCATTTAAAAAATCTCGCGTTTCTCGGGATAATATCAATGCCACCTCACGGACCGTCGAGCAAACTTTTATACCAGGTTTCACGTTCGTGAGGAGCGCCGAGTGCCGGGCGTGAGATGTTTCGGCACGCGAGCGAGACCATTACTTTTCCACTTGCCCGTCACTGGAAAGCAACGTGCGGGCTAGCTTTCGATAATTAGATCAATTTTGAACGAAGATCCAGGTCAGTATTGAATCGAAGCCTCGCTTTCGTAAATCTATCGTCGGCGATCCGGTTTTCTTTTCCCCCGTAAGACTCAACTAAACCGATCGAGAGACACGAGTGAGTGAGAAGAATTTATCTCTTTGAATCACGAACGACACGACGTATATAGATGTGATATGTTTAAAAATGTGGTAAAATAGTATGTTTAAGGTAGTTCTGACGCTTGGTGTTCATTTCGCACAAGTTCGAGAAAAATGAGATAAAATTGAAAATACTTCTCGATGGTATAAAAATCTGAAAAAGTTCATGCATATTCAAAGTCCAAAATGTTGTTAACAAATTTATGTTATTTTGAACCACACATCCTTAAAAATGGCTCTTTAAAAGTGCCGAAAATCGTTGATTTTGCAAAATTTGTATAGAACCGAAAATGTATGTAATTATAAAAAATATATTTTACACGGAAAATCGTGTCAGAAACTAAACAAACAAAAAAATCCTTTCTTATGTAATTCTGAAAACCTTCTGGAGTGCGTGAGGCAAAAAAAGAATGTCTGTCGTATCAGAGCCAGTCGTGTGTAAGTAACAGGAGAAAAGTCGCATTAAGTGCAGCCGGACACTCACGACTAAACTCAGTAACGCACACTCTCTCGAACTATCCCACCCGCGTAAGAGCTAAGCTCACAATCTCCGAGGACGGGAGTAATAACGACGACGGCGTGTCTCGTGTGAAAGCGAACATCAATAATATTCTCCGGCGATATCGGCGGCGAGAGAGGGGGGGGCTTTTAACAGGAAAAAAGGTCGTTCGCAGAGGCCTGCGAGACGAGGAAAAGACCCCCACGTCGTTCGACGGGGTAACTCGTATTCGTGATAGCGCGGAGTCGTTTGAGAAACGGTCTGGCGCCTCCGGTCATCTCTGTACAACTACGTAGGAGTCGTCGTTCTGGATGCTCGGCAATCGCGGTTGCTATTTTATTCGGTGCGCGGTACAGAGTACAATGCAAACTCGCGTAAGTAATATGCCGCTCAGTTTATGTATTGGTATTGCCTAAGTGGAAATAAAGTATATTTGAAATATAGCGAAAAATACATTTTAAGTCGATAAAATGTAAATAAGGGATATAAATGAGTAGCCTCGGCAAAGCGGCTACGACCTATCAGAGCATTAAGTTTTTCATTAATTTTTTCATTAAGTTTTTCATCAAGTTTTCCTAAGCTCGTTTTTATACATTTATGTACATTTGATTTCGTTTTAACGAAATCAATGTTCGCGTCAACGTCATCCGCAATGGAATCGTCGACAAATTATAGATTTGCATAAAACCCGCCGGTCGTTAACCGCGATTGGGTTCATTAACGAAGGTTGAAGGATCATCATAAATCGACCGGGGAGAACCAGCACCTGGATCAGCACACTCATCGTCTAAGCTCGCGCGCGCGCGCCGGATCGAAGGAGTGTTGCAAACACGGGGACAGTTATCTCTGGAATTTGCTCGCGGGAACCGCTTCGACGCCTCGAGATAATAAGCTTATTTATTTTTTGCCTCTCCGACGTAACGTCGCCGTGAAGAAAGTGAGAATAAAACCGACAGTTAAAGTCAAAATGACAAAATTCGACATACCGCATCGTCTTCCCTCGGGCAGGACTTCCGGTTCTCCCGAGCCAATCTTCCCAGCCTCTCGATCTCTCGGTCTTTGCTTCGTATCTCTTCCATCTGGAAGAAAACAGACGTTCGAACGATTAGTTAAAGATAGAAAACCGATTAGCGAAACAAATCGAATTTTGCTTCATTTATTCTTCTTCTTTCGCAGATCGTTCAAGTAATTATGTCGCTTCGCGCTAATTAATTGTTTAATAAATGACCCGGCAACGAAATTTTTTTTATGAATATGATTCGATCATTTTTCTGAATACCTATGAATTTTTTCAGATTTTTCAATTAGTTTTGATTTTTGAGTTTTTTAAAATGAAAACTGAACGAATCGTTTTCATAAAAAAAAAGTTTCGTTGTCGAGTAATTCGTTGAACAATTCATTCTTTTTATTGATTTGTTAAAAAAAATTTGGAATTATTATCACGCAAAATTAATCTCCTCAGTACCTTTAATATGCATGCATTTTTTCAGATTTTTATACCACCGAGAAGTATCAGCAATTTTCTCTTATTTTTTTCGAACTTATGCGAAATGAGCCCGAAGCGACATGGCAACCTTGCATAAACATTTGTAAATATTTGTGAACATTTGTAAAATTTGAGCTTTGGAGTCACGCGCGATGTAGCTTTTAATCCCTCTCGGATCGTCGGGCCGGGTGTCGGGCACGACTTTCACTAGATAGTCCGAATTGTTTATCAATCGATACCGCGAGGAGATACTCGAACCGAAGCCCGGAGAAAGGCCGCTGGCTCGATTCCATACAGTCCCGACGAATCCGCTCTCCGTTTCTGTATGTGTCTTTTTCTCGTTCACGTTTGTCCGATTGTGACCAGGTCGAATGTGTAACTCTACGCCGGTATGGGATTCCCCACCCTCCCGACGCGGGACCCTTTACTTCACCTTTCTTTCGGTCGTTTGGCTCGACCCGCGTATTCACCGCCGCAAATCTCTCTTATCGTCGAACCAGAAACCAGTGTCGATACACTCTTGTCACTCTCCCTTTCGAGAGCTCGAGTCGCCGTTCGCGTCCACACCTCCGACACACGCCGAGGCGGTCTCGCGACCATTCGCAATTCATCGGAACATTCCCGTTTCCGGTTTTTTTCTCACTTCTTTTTTTACTATTCAATGTTCTCGTTTATTTGACATAATAATTCTCAAAAGATTGAAGTGAAACATTGAAACGTCGAAGATTAAAAAATTCAGAATTTACCGCGCAATTATGGCAATAGTAATTGTGTTTACGACATAGGAAATTCCTCGACATCGGAGACAATCCTTGGTGAAGTTGAGTTGCGAAATAACGAGAAACGCAGTTTCTCCCGGTATTACCAGGATAACATGAAACTTCGATTAGGCGATCGATCGTACCCGCAGGCGTCGCGAATGTCGCGGGTACCATAACACAATACTTCTTACTTTATCGTTTTCTATTTGGCTCGTGTATCGTTGCGCCATGCACTCTCCCGAGCAAGAACTAAAATAAGGCAAGTGGGCAAGGCAATCTCCTTTGCGAAACCGGATGTCGCGACGGTGTCCAGTGTGTACTCGCGATATGAAAACCAAATGTACACACTGCAGTCGAAAAGAAACGTTTCGGTAAATCGCGGGGATACGTTCGAACTCCCACGGGGCTTCACTTCCGGTGTTACTGAGGCGGGAACCTTGTCGCGATTTTATCCACCGCGCGGAACATTAAAATATATTTGTAAAATCTGTAAAATATAATTATATAAAAATTTTATATATAAAATATAATTATCTATAATTTTTATATGTAGAAGAGAGCGGGGCAAAATGGGACAGTGGGCCAAACGGGACAGCAGGGGCAAAACGTAATTTTCCAATAATCTTTGGGTGCCCCACTTTGTTCCAACGATACATCCGGAATTTCAACCCACTTAACATCACCGTCACCATCTAGAAGTTATTGGAAAATTGCGTTTTGCTCCACTTTCCCCTACAACATAATTATATACTATTTGTATATGTAAAATATAAGTCCCTATAACTATTCCCCTATTATACTATTCCGGTTCTATTCTGTGCGTCTCGGTGGGTTCTGTTCAATAATGCGACCTGCACTCCCCACTATCGTCATGTGCAAAAAAAAAACTAATTTCTTTTCAAGAAATACGTCACTTCCGGTCCGGATAACGAATTTATCGACCGGAAGTGACGCCAGTTCGGAAATATCTAACTTCCGGTACGGAAAACTTGTTTTTCGACCTGAAATGATATCACACCGGAAATACGTCACTTCCGGTTTGAAAATCTCCTTTTTCGACCGGAAGAGACGTAGGGTGTATTCCGTGAAATTCAACGGGCAAAATGCCGTGGGGTACGCCCTTCCGATTCTCAGACGTCCGTACGAAGCTCATAGTTCTAAATGGCAACACACCTGCCCTCGAGGAGTTAATAAATACGCTCGATTTATTGCAGCAGCGAGATATAAAAAAAAAAATTCTTCAAGAATTCGAACCCTACGCTCTCATTTGATACCGTTCGTTCACACGATAATAATAATGATGACAATAATAATAACAACGACAACAAGGATAATCAGGAATTTATTTAACAACAACAAAGTCCGGGATAAGAGAGATGTGATGGTATCCGCCCGTTTTGCAATATAATCTACAATAAATGTTCCCCCGGTCGATTAATCAATCGATACCGGTGCGTTAATACACGCCGCGATTCGTTGTGCGCGACGCTGAGATTGTTATCTATCGAATGGGGAGTGCGCGTGTTATCCTTGAGCCACTGCTGGCGCGTTATTCCAGCAGCCTCAAGAAACTCTCGCCGTCACTTTCTTTCTCACTCTATCTGCGAATTGGTTATCTTGTTTTTTTCAAATTTCCATAGGTGTTTTCCCTTATGGTCTTAACCTACTAAACATGCCGGCGAGGTGGCCACCGGATCGGGACTTCGTACACTGAATTCCACACGCTGAAACGCTCACCGACTGTGACGGTATTATAATAGCCGCGATTGTTCTTTCAATTAAATATGATTTATTCAACCCTTTGCGAGTCACGACGGAATCGCCGCTCTCCTGTTTCTTCGTAGCAATGCGATACACCCATTCTTCTGAATAAATAAAAAATGCAATGAAAATGCACCTTATTCCAAAAATGCAGTTCAACAAACTGCAGCGTAAAATAAAAATAAAAAAAATGGGTGCATAATAATTTATTTATGTCGAATTTTTTAGGCAAACATCTAGAGAAATTATAAGAGCTAGACTGTAAATGATATTTTTGAAAAATTGAAAATTTCACCTAGACCCCTACAGATTCTCACCAAGTTCAATGACGAAAATTATTTGATTTTTCGACGTTTTCGAAGATCCTGAACATGCATACATGGAAAGCTTGAATGAAAAAATTTCATGAAAATAAAGCTTCCTCTATGAGGAAGTAAAAGAGCGTTAATGAAAATCACGATATTAGCACGCTTTTGTATTGATTAGAGTTAGAGTAAAAGTGGTGAAAATGGGCCGTTCCATACATCATTGATTTACGCGCTAAGCAGGGTGATTCATATTCCCCCACTTCTAGCACACATGGTCTTTTCAAAAGTCGGACCCTATTTTATGAGTGAGGAGAGTTTAAAAAGAGGGTATATTTCATCCAACCGTCATAAATTTGTCACTGAAATAACGATGAGCGTATGTAAGAGTGCTGAGCATTTGTGAAATGGAAAATTCACGGTCAGAATGAGCTCACATGCAGAGTAGCTGTAGAACGTTCTACGTACGTTCATTTGCCACGGTACAAAGAAAGTGTATGGGTGGTAATTCACGTCTGGCGAGAGTGCACGCTGCTGTACAAGTACAGCGGCATAACACTGAACTCGAGAGTTGCACTGCACATGCACTTCTGGCACACTACATATTTTTACGAGCTGCCTTTGTGAGAGGGCAAAAAGTCGTTTACCGCTCCTCCGAGACGAGCACCAACAATAACTGGAGTGTTCACCAGCTTCGCGAGCTCTAACCACAAGGATCTCAACACTTTTTTTTTATCCTTAAACGTTTTGACAATTAAGACCAGGTGACAAAAAAAAAATGTCGACTACTGGAGCGAATGGGGTAATTTATCCCTTCCAACATATCCCTTCTAGTATTCCTCCTAGTATCCCTTCAAGTAACCCTTCCAGTAACCCGTCCAGTAACCCTTCCAATATCCCTTCCAGTATCCGTTCCAGTATCCCTTCCACGATTCCTTCCAGTATCCCTTCCGGTAGTATCCCTTCCGGTACACCGAAAAAAAGGTTTGGCAATATCAAACTAAGCTACGGTTGCGGGTGGCGAAAGAAATATTTGGTCGATTGAACAAAATGTTTGTTAAATCCAAGTAAGTATTTGTTGAAGCAACTAAATATTCGGTCAAACAACTGAATATTCGTTCAATCAACTAAATATTTCTTTCAATCGACCAAATATTTCTTTCGATATCCGCAACCGCAGCTTAGTTTGATATTACCAAACCCTTTTTTCGGTGTAGTATCCCTTCCGGTAGTATTCGCGTGAACGTAGATACAGACATGAATCAATGCTCGATTGCTTCCTCAGAATGTCATAACAAGGATTATTCCGATTACCCAATGACCACCATTACCCCGCTCGCCCCTGAACGAAATAACAAATGAAATAAATATAGAGATAATGCAAAAACCCAAAATCGGCCGAAAATTACCGAACAATACAGACCATTCGAAAATAACAGAAATACGCGTCATATTGTTGAGGGATTGTTGAGTAAGAGCTCGATGAACTTGCAACTTGGTCGTAGATTTGCTCGTTCGAGCGTGTGAATTTGGGCGGCGGTCAAACGAGTTTCTTGCCGGCGTGGGAATACACGTGAGCCGTGTCGTGGAGAATCGAGTAGAATCCGAGAGCGGCAAGAGACTCCGGTATAGAAGTCGCCACAGAATGGCCTGTCGTATACCCGCAATGCAGTTCGCATTATTTGATATTCCGGGCTCGAACTACCGACATCCGAAGCCTTACTGTCTCTGCCCCGGGGTATTCATTCGGGACTGTTGCAAATACCGACTAGAGCATATTAATCGTGAGAAACAATTTTTAAAAACCGTAGTCTCGCTTTAGAGGAAGGTCCCTCTTTTCGTCACATTTTCTTTTCACAATTTTTACGCCGACACTTATGGCCAATTTCGAGGGTACTTTCTTAATTTTCGTAAACACAGTTCGATCGCTCATTTATCAAGTTATCGACGATCGGAGCGAGCTGGCCGATCCCGATGAAAGAACCATTCATAAAAAGACCGCAACGATCTCCACGCCGGAACGGTGAGAAGATGGGAAAAAAAGAAGATGAGAAAACGTTGGGAAGGGTAACAGTCGAGCTGGTGAATTAGAGCAAGACACGCGAAAATCCTAAAAATAATGTGGGAAGATATTCGCTGTAATAACAGGGTTCGCCGCTAGTACCGAATGCCCGATGGCATCCCGGGTATTTCTTCCCATCCCGTATCTTCGTGGCGGATCAAAAATTGACCGGAAGCTGCGACGGGCTCGGCGTTCGTTTCCAGCAGCGAGAAAGCGGGAGAAGATCGGTTGGGCACAGCCGATGCGCAGACTCCTCGTTGCCCCGAGGCACAATTTTTAATAACCGGCCTCGAAGGTTCCCCTCATTTACCATTTTTCGTCGTTGGTTCGACTCCCTTTTCTCTCCTACCGCTTCTATTCGGCTGCGCGGAGGTTTGGGCGAAAAAAAATCGTCTCTGACTTTGGTTTTTCGGTACTGCTGTGGGAGTATCGCGTGCCGAGCTGAACACCGAAGCGACTAACCACACCCTTCGGGCCCTCCGGGGCACAGGGAACGCGTCTACACTCCTCCTTCGACCCGAGAACTGTTTTTTAAAAGTGAAAGTGGCCATCTAGAAGCCTAAACACCACCGCCGCGAATTTTAAACAACGGGGCTACTTTCGGTAATCAATGTTGTTGTTTTGGGCCTCGCGGTGGATGCCGCAAAGTCTGTTGAACTTCATCGATGCATGCATCGACGATGCACTTATTCTTTCTCGGCGACTGCGCAGTCGGTAAGAGCCGGTCAAGTTAGTCCTCGTTCACTTCGCATTAATTTCAGAGAAATGAGGGGGAATTGCAAACACTTCTGGATGGTATAAAAGTCTTGAAAAAATCAAGCATATTAAAGATGCTGAAAAGAGTAATTTTGCATAATAACAATTCCAAAATGTTATTAACAAATTGATGAAATATAAAAATTTTGAACAAATCTCCCGGAAATCTTTTTTTTAAATGAAAGTGCTTCGTTCACTTTTGTGAATACGTATGAATTTTTTCAGATTTTTTAATCGGCTTTGATTTTTTTGTAAATGGGAAAAACGTGTCGAAAGTCACACAATCAAAAGTGGATTCAAAAATCTGAAACAATTCATATTCAGAAAAATGAATTCGCATCCGAATAATTATCATTTTTTTAAAGTCATGTTTCCGGGAGATTTGTTGAACAATTTTATTTTTTATCAATATTTGTTAATAACATGTTGGAATTATTATTATGCAAAATTAATCTTTTCAGCGTCTTCAATACGCTCGATTTTTTTCAGATTTTTATACCATCGAGAAGTATTTACGATTCCCTCCCATTTCTCTGAAACTCATGCGAAGTGTACGTCACACTGGTGTGACGTATTTCTTACGTTTAACCGGCGAGTCGCTGTCGTGCCTCTTTTTTTATATAAAACAAATTTGTTGACACAATGTTGCGGCTATTGGGCAAGCTATAACCTACCATCCGAATGGCGTCGCTTCGCAGGGATTTCTTCAGGGCATTGATCTCCGCCTCGTGATTCTCGTGCTGAATTCTCAGCTCCATCATTCGAACCCTGTCCGCCTCCATGCAAACAATCTGCAACAAAGAAAACAGTCGAACGTTATCGCACTTGCATCCCCAAATGGAAATTATAGCTTCATTTTTTCGTTCGCACGGACATTTATTTTAGCAGCGATTAATCTGTTATTCGAACGAACGTTTATAACCTCCGTTCCGTGAACTATCAACGGTAGTTTCCAAGTGTACGCTTCACTTCCGGACACTGGAAGAATATCCTGAAAGCTCTTGATGCTCGAGCACGGCCGCGAACGGAGAATAGCTGGGATTGGAATCGCGCGATCGCGGCAAAGAAAGGCTCGAACCGATCGTATAATGCCGCTGCCCTCTCCCCCCCCCCCCCCCCCCTCCCCCTCCCCGCCTCTGTTGTAAAGAGGATTTATGTTTATAACACCGACGTATGTTGGACTATAATGTGGAGGTAGTGGTGGCCGACAGTAACCGCTTGGTTTTGCGCTCACCCGCGAGATTCATACCCCAGGAAAACCCAAGGAGTGGAGAACTCTAAAAAGCAGTTCTCCACAGCGGAAACCAGCTGTCCCTTATTATGTCCATTGCATGTTTTGCGACGACACACGGAAATTGACATTGTTCGAAAAAAATTATACGAGCGACAGTGAGGAAGAAGAAAGAGGTGATGAAACGAAAGAATGGTATGGGATACAATGAATCCCTGGAAGAACCTTTTGAGTGTCATATTGGGGTCTGATCAAGGTCCAGTCGGACCTTTTCCCGACCGCATCAGTTAGATGTGGCGCTCTAAAATGTCTACTTTTGTATTTAACTATTAATTCATTATTTACTTAATTTCAGTTGATGTAAAAAAAACATAAGTGATCTCTTCGGATCATCCAATGGGAAGGATCACCCAATGATCTTCGGATCATCCAATGGGAAGGATCACCCAATGATCTTCGGATAATCCAATGATCTTCGGATCATCCAATGATCTTCGGATCACCCAATGGAAGAGCAAGATGATTATGATACTTCCTATAATTTTTCTTAATTTTGGCTTACGTGTCGACAAATCAATTAAATTTCGCCGTAACGAAGGCGGTCATCCGGGACTGCGTAACAAACCAATTCACGCGCGCGAGCGTGTGAAAGTACTACCCGAGCCTCTGAACTAAATATCCCAGAGCGAAGTAATACTAGAGTGGACGCACGGAATGTACATCGATACATCGATACGTTTGCCCGGGCACCAGTCGCCCGAGCCGGCGAGAATGGTCGAGTATTTTACACACAACAACTTGGCATCTCGCTCTTTCGTTCGCTTTCCGAATCCATTAACTCACCGCATTGTCTCTCGCGCCGGACGGCTCCGCGCTCTACGCGCGGGCTTTGCGAGCTTCGGAACGCTCTGTATATTCACGATTCTGTAATAACAAGTTATCCGCGGTGTTTATCAAACCCGCACGGAGTAATATACCGCTGATACGAGGTACTCGCTATTTTAGTATATGGCGCTCGAGTAACCCGGTAACTAGACTGAATTAACTTAATGGTCGACTGGAACCAGACAACCGGCAATTTGTTGCAATTTTTTGTCTCCCTCACTCTCCTAATGATTCGTTCGATTTCTGAAATTATTCCGCCATTATCTTATTCATACATATATATGTATATATGGGCGGTAACGTTTTGCGCGAGACCTTTGAAGCGTTGCGAAAACTATCGGACGGTATGGACAGACTCTTGAGTTTAGATTTTTTCTTATTTATGAAAAGAAGCTATTATTTCTGGCGCTCTTGGAACAACTGGGCGACGTCTATAGCAAGAGCTGGGCAAAATAGAGTAGAACCCCGATTAACCGGGATGATCGGGATCGAAGAGTCCCGGATAATCGAAAGCACGGTTAATCCGACTTCGGTTAATCGGGGTTCTACTGTACTCGAAAATACTCCAAACAGAAAATACAAAATACTATTTGGTTGTACAGAGGATGAGGGCTGTGAAGAGCATTGATGTTAACGTTAGGTTACGTTACTACGTGTAGCAGTATTGTTAGCTATAAGACACGAGTAGCGGTAGTAGCATTATTAAGATAAAGCCAAATGTGTGAAGATAAGGCAGTGTTCTTCTTTCTTGTTTTGCTTGTTTTCAATAAAAACAGATTTTTTGTTTAGGACTAAGTTTTTAGATAAGTAAATGTAAGAAGTAAGACGAAGATATGTTGGGGATGTAAAAGGCAAAAGCCGTGCAGTGAAAATAAATTCTGTTCTATACAAAATACTATTTGTAGTCAAAATACATTTATAAGTACTTCGTGTACATACTTTTTAAAGTACCTCTTAAAAATCAACACGCATGGATGGATGGACATCCATCCATTCATACCGTCCATTCTAACCGTCTGGCCTAACCGTACAGCCCTAGTATGAAGAAGACGCAAAAGTATTTTGTATTGTGTACTTGAAGGGGCCAAAAAGTACTCAAAATACCAGAAAAGTTCTTGAGTACTTAAAATACGTATTTAGAATACTGGCCAGCTCTGGTCTATAGTGGTTTCGTTGCTAAATATTTCGCACCGTTGTCCGCACTGTCAGTTATTTTCCGTCAATATTTCTTCTTAAAACTCACATTCAATTTTTCTTCCAATTTTTTATTGACCGCACGGAGAGCCTTCACTTCGCCGTCCAATTTCCTCAGCTCCGCGGCCGCATGAGTCTCGACCTTTCTGCGTTTTCCACTGGAGTTACTGACCGGAGGGTCCAAGGAGCTCGATCGGAGCTTTCGTATTGTGGCGTCCGCCTCGGCGAGGCGTTTCTTCGCTGCTGAAATCTCACGTCTGTGATTCTCATCCTTCAGCAATTCCGCCTTCGTGATCGCTGGACTCGATTCCGTCGTCGGGCGAGACGGTGACTGCGAAAGTCTGTGGATGAAAAATTACATTAAAATCCTACGATTGATAACCGTGCAATCGGTGAATTTTTTAAGGAGGATCGACTATTTTTCTTCACTTCAGATTCATTTCAATACACATCCGATTCTAAGGGTTTAACCACGCATCACGGATCCACGACATAAAATTATCAATCTATCAATAATTTTATGCCTCAAATATTCTTTAATAGTAGTTCATACAAGTTTTGGGAAATGATTTGTGATTTCGTTTTTCGTTTTGTAATGTTGACCAGTAGTACGTGATAACGATTCCGAAGTTGTTGAGATTCTTAAACTTGACTGCATATTTTTGTTAATCTTCGATAAACGGATAATTTTTTCAAAATATACCCCATGAATGGAATGCATAACTAATTTTACTAATATTCGATGCGTTTCGAGACAGCTGTGATGAACTTTTTTGTCAACCACATTTCTCACTCCAAAGAAATAATCAATCCTCCTTACATTTTTATTATTACACTGAGAAAAAAAAATCGTTGGATAAACCAAAAGTCGCGGTGACATACGTTCAAAGATGTTATTCGTTTGGTACAAATAAAGCATTGTTTTGTGAAATTTATCGATTGAAACAAACATTTTTGTTGTACCGACAAAACACACCTCTGAACGTATGTCACGGCGCATTTGCTTAATCCAACCATTTCTTTTTCTCAGTGTATCAAATGTCACCGACAAATTTTTGTTTAAACAATCGGCCGATTGCTTCGGTGCAATTTTCAGCGAGTCTCGCGGTTTTCTCGAGCCGCAAGTCTTCAGCGTTGTAGGGTCAAGTGCGCCAAGTGGCCTCAGGTGTGTCTATTACGAGTGACTCACCTTGTTTTAAGTTCGGCGATGACACGCTGATGCTTCGCGCTCTCGGCGGCTCTCGCCTCCCTCACGGCCACTTCGATCTCTCTTCTCGCGAGTCTCGCGGCTCGACGCTCCTCGTAAAGCTCGGACCTCGTCTCGGCGAGATCCTCGCGCAATTTTCGGGCTCCCTCCTCGAGCCATTGAATTGTTTTTCGGAGCCTAGCGGAATCGTCCCTACGGTTTATGCTGGAAAGACCCATCAATCTTCTGCGAGGCGAGTCGGGATGCATCGGTGGCTTCGTCGACAACTGGTCAGCCTCGGCTTCGTGCTCTTCTGCAGGGTTCGCCATCTTGGTTTGATCGGACTTCCGGCTGGAAGGTTTTTCCGCTGCGCTATCGTTGCATCCGTTGACTGATTTCTTTGTCTCTTTCATATATTCATTGAACTGTTTGGTACAATCGTAAGACCCGATCGGGTCGCCGCTATCGCAGAGCTGCTTCCGGTTGAACGCACTTCGGTCTTCACCAAAACGTCCATCGGACGAGACTGTGGAGCGCGAAGATCTCGCGAGACTCGGAGGATTTGCTGTTTCGTTTTGCACTGATTTCTTCTCCTCTTCCATGTCTTCTTTGAGCTGTTTGGTACAATCGTACGACCCGATCAGGTCGCCGCTATCGCAGAGCTGCTTCCGGTTGAACGCACTTCGGTCTTCACCAAAACGTCCATCGGACGAGACTGTGGAGCGCGAGGATCTCGCGAGACTCGGAGGATTCGCTGTTTCGTTTTGCACTGATTTCTTCTCCTCTTCCACGTCTTCTTTGAGCTGTTTGGTACAATCGTCAGAACCGATCGGGTCGCCGCGATTGCAGACCTGCTTCCGGTTGAACGCACTTCGGTCTTCACCAAAACGTCCGTCGGACGAGACTCTGGAGCGCGAGGATCTCGCGAGACTCGGAGGATTCGCTGTTTCGTTTTGCACGTCTTCCTGACTTTCTTCAGGGACGTCTTCCGGCGCACGCTCGTCCGGAGGGTGGCCGGGCTCTTTCTCGCCTGTCCGTCGAGGCGTTTTCCTGGGGATCCCCGTTCTCGATGACGCCGGTTCCGTTCTTCGCCGCTTCCTCAACACGGGTTTCGATTCTGGCCGTGGTGCGGTAACGCGACGGAGACCGTCGTCCTCGATGTCGTCATTGATCCTCGGCGAGGTTTCCCCGGTCGTCGTTGGCGTGACGGTGCCTCCCGTTGAAGGTTTCGTCATCGTTCGTTCTGCAAAAGTCAATTCCGGACGACGTCGTTAGTAATCAATGAAAATTAGGTGTCTTTTATAAGAATGACGGTGAATTAGAACACCGTTTATCCGAGGCAAAGCGGGGGAAGCGTACAGCGGGTCAGTGAAATCTTGGACGATATGGAATACGCAATCCACCAATTACCCAGCGGGTAAGCATCGGCGCTTCGTGCGACGTAACCGGTTTATAGCGGTCGATAATAAAAACTGTAATCGATTGTCCTAATCAACGTGACGATTTACTTTCAAAAATGAATTCTTGCGTGAAGCTGAAGTTACATACGCTTCATGCGAGAATTTGCTTTTAAGGGGAGGGGGTCGATGCTTCATTCCCATACACTTGATTTTTTTCAAATTTCTATGCCATCGAGAAGTGTTCGAAATTTTCTCAGAAACTCAGGTTTGACGGGAAGTCAACCGGTTTTAAATGGCAATGATTCGAAAAATGCATCTATATCTCTCGCACTCATGTGTCACGTGGTAAATCTTTCACACGGCCTTAAGACGATGCGAGTTTGCGTGACGAGGCCTTTCGAGGGAGCAAAATCACACGCGAGTTTCCTATCCGAGATTAGAATTGAGCGTTTCATCTGGCAACCCTGCGGCAAACGGTACAACGTAGGTAGAGCTTGTAACGAGACTTTATAGCATCGGCAGACGCGGAGCATTGTAACGTAGAGTCGAGGGGAACGACGGAGCGAAGCGGTTGCACCGGTGCTCGGTGCAACGAGAACGAGAGACTCCGGAGCTTTAGAAACGCGATAACATTGCGCATCTGTGAAACTAATTGAACGAGCTCGCACTGCGAACGGAGTTTCTGCGAAGAACACCGGAACAAAAAAAAAAAAAAAAAAATTCCATTTTTCTCGCAACGGTGTTTCTTCCCTTATAAATGACGCCTGCGACATTATGAAAAGTTATGTGAAAATTCAGCCGTGTCGAGAGAATAATGAGTCATCGAGTTCGGAGTTACGTTCCGTGTCTTCCGCGTCATCCGCGACAGCGCTCGGGGTCTTGCCCTTTATTTAGTTTTCATCTCGCAACGGGTTTAATTTACGAGAAACAGCCGGGGCGAACGCGTACGAAACAAAACGAAAAAAAAAAAATCAGCACTCGCCGTTCGTCGCGAACGGAGATGAGCCGATTCGTTTTCCGGGTTTATCTATTTATAAGCGATGCCCGATGGTATTGAATCGCCGCGAGCGTAATTTAACTTTTCTGTCTGACACACGCTATTCGAGGAAAAAAGTTGTACGATTCGCCCGGGGAATAAACGATGGAGATAAATAACGGGGTCAGATTCCTGGTGGTAACAAAAAAAAGCGTACGAATATTGTGCCGGCTAAACTTTCCACGAAAAAGTGGAATTAATGGGTCGCCGGTATTGTGCATCGGAAAAATGCAAAAACCATTGACCCGAGTTGATATTTAAAAAAATGCCAATTTCAAAATTAATTTTTTTTTGAATATACACATTTTAGACAACTATTTAGAGCACCCAAATTTGTAGGCGGATTTCGTTGTCGATTATATACATATATATATATATATATTTTTTTTATAACGGTGTAATGTATTGAAATGCAACTGGGCCTGATGTGAGCAGCGCGCCAGTATCGGTGACATTAAAAAGCCACGATAATGTGCCAGGGCTCAACACGTTGTTGGTCTCGCTTGCACATCATCGCGAGCTCCGAGTCGTTGGTAGCGGCGTGACGCTATTCATAGCATCGCGAACAATTGACAAAGTTTCATCGTCTCTAACGTTTTTATTCCAAAAAATACAAATTTTAGACGACTATCATATTCAATTTCTCGGAGCTTTGGTACAGAAGTAAAAACAGCCAATTCGAGCTCGAGCACCCAAATTTGTAGGCGGATATCGTAGTTGAATATATATGTATATATATATATTTTTTTTTTTTAACGGTGTAATGTATTGAAATGCAACTGGGCCTGATGTGAGCAGCGCGCCAGTATCGGTGACATTAAAAAGCCACGATAATGTGCCAGGGCTCAACACGTTGTTGGTCTCGCTTGCACATCATAGCGAGCTCCGAGTCGTTGGTAGCGGCGCGACGCTATTCATAGCACCGCCGCCAACAGGCCGCGCCCTGCGGTGGTTCCCAACTCTTATTCGGTAAAAAAGAAACCGTAAAAATAGAAATAAAGAAAAAAAAAACAGTAACGAAGGGAGCTGAAGAACGTCTGAAGAAAGGGCATTAAGTCATTTCGCGCACGCGATTCGCTGCTATCCAATAATCTTTTATACCCGTCCCGGGGATTGCAATTCGCATTTCCGTTTTCGTCGCGTAGGATCGGCTCCGAAATTCGATCCGCGCGCATCTCGGAAACGCGGAAGTCGGCATTGCGACAAAGCAAAGAAGCGAAACAGTTCGCCGTCGATCGAGTATCAGTCGACGAAAAAAGAAAAAACTTGTTTTGCCTCATCAATGAGGCAAAACAAACTTCGGTTTAGCGCGCTCACATCCTCTACACCCAGAAAAATAATTTATTTGACGGCCGCCGTTTATGTGTTTATGTTCGCCCTATGACTAAATTTAAAAAACACACACACAAGTGTTCAAACAAGTGTCATAAAGCAATGAATAAGGTTGCTTATAAGAATTTCGAATATTTTTTTCCCCACATGGATTCCGAGATACACGAGCTTAAAAATGGTGTCAATTAGCATGAGCTGCAAATCGTGCCGCGTGAAAAGCAAAATTCTTTTCAATAAGATACATATTTCCAGACTATCGTATTAGAATTTTTTTTTCCAAAATGACATTACGATATTATTAGGGACACATTAAAAAAATAAAATCGAGCCCACAGATTTTCCAAGACATTACTAGTTGAAGGAGCTTCTAACCTGCATATGAAGGGTTAACTCTGAGATAACAAAAATTGACAATACACTGAGAAAAACTTACATGGTAAATAGTTCTCAGGGGAATCGTCTACATTTTACAGTTACGACAATGACCAAAAACTATAGTTGTAACTAAAATCATAGTTTAATCAATTGAGTATATACTATCACAAAAAATCTATATAGACGTTCCCCCTGGGAACTATTCGTTACAGTAGGAAATACCGTATTTTTTCTCAGTGTATGGTTAATTTTCATTAAACCGTAACCGGCATCGGGAGGGCAGACTTCTTCAGAGTGTCTTGTTCATTGAGGACGCAACGAAAACCGTTCGGTCCATAGATCACTAAATCGGTTATTATATGCGGCAGGATGCGAGTTCCTCGAGGGCGTGCGGAGGCTCACGCGGGCCGATGGTATTAGTAAAATAATGATAATGTGCATACTTTATACAATGAGAGACAGTGGGCACGTTCTGTTTGTTCTGTCATTTAGCACGTGGGTGTTTTGGACGAAGACTACCTCGCCTCCTCTTCCGTCGCTCAATCGTACATAGATCGTTCAACTGCCACAACGGGGTATCAGCTGTGCTCGAGCATAGCACGATACGCCCTGCTGACACTGCAACGGCGACCTACAATACCTCCGGTGTTTCGAAATTTTCTACCGTGTTCATTTATGTATCGATGCATCAATGATGACCAAGTTCCATCCTCTCCAGCGTTTAATTTACGCACAATAACGAATTATCATGACATGTCACTTAATTTTATTTTTATTTGTTTCTTAACTTTTATGCAGACGTTTTATTTGTCTGCTTGGCTTCGCTCATTTTTCTGTTATCGCAGTTTTTTGAATGTCGAATGGAATAGTCTACAATGAGAAAAATAAAATAATCGCACCGGCAACATGCAATATCTCTGGTGTTTCGACATTTTCTACCGTGTACATTTATGCATCGATGCATCAATGACGACAAAGTTCCATCCTCTTCAGCGTTTAATTTACTCACAATAACGAATTATCATGAGTTATCACTCAATTTATTTTAATTGAATGGTTAATTTTTATGAGAATGGTTTATTTATCTTCTTTTCTTTGCTTTTTTTCTGGTCATGTTCGATTATTGACGAGAGTTGCTGTCGGAATTTTTCGAACGTCGAACGGAATAGTCTACAATGAGAAAAAAAAATGAAATAATCGAAGTCCCATTGTGCAAAGAATCCTCGTCGACATCGGGCCTTCGCAATTAATCGGCAAATTAGTCGGTCAAGAGCATACGCGAGGAGGAGTGTCTCTCCAGTTGCGTGGGTTAACGTGCTTATCGCTTTCGTACGCCAGAGCTACCGGCTGTTTGTGCACAGGCATACTACACAGGCCGCAACTGCTTTTTCCACTGGCGAAGCCCGAGAGACCGATCGATAGACTGAAAAACAACAACATTCTCTTTTTCTTTCTTCTATGCTTTTCAGTGATCATTTATTTAGCGGGGAAAAGGGCGGATGTTTCTGTGTAAGGCCGGCGCGTTTTCACGGTGAATGGCGATAAAAAATGAATTCCATAAAACAAATGTCGCTCACACGAGGCGCGTGCATAGAGTCGAGAAATAAAATAACTTCTTTTGAATACGTATGAATTTTTTCAGATTTTTCAATTAGCTTTGATTTTCTTTTTATATGGAAAAACTGTGTGAAAAAACACAACAATGAAGCCTAATTGAAAAATCTTTTTAAAAAATCATACCTATTCAGAAAAATGATCGAATCGTTTCGTTTAAAAAAAAGTTGGTTTGCCGGGTAATTTGATGAACAATTTATTTTATATGCAATATAATTATTATGCGTTATATGATATTATATCATATAATATAAAATTACTCTTTTCAGTACCTTCAACATGCATGCATTTTTTCAGAACTCTCACCGGAAGCCGACACGATATCCGCTTCCGATGAGACTTTTCTTTTCATCGTACCCGCAAGCCACCCATAAAAAAAAGTTTATTACTGTATTCATTACCGACCGTGGTATTTCGCATGCTCTTGATTGCTGAAAAAACGAATAAATTCATGACTTCCTTGAGACCGAGGCAAAAGCAAAGTGCCTGACAAAACGAACGGTAACGTGTCCAGCTTGCTGAACAAAACGAGTAACTCCGTGCATTCCCAGACATATATTTTAGGATCATACGCGAGTGCACTTTATCTAGCGTCTTGCCTCTTTGCAGCCTCTCGCTGCGCATTAAATTCGCCTCGAGCAACGCCTCGAGCGTTCATCCTTTTACGTCTCGTTATTATTTTCTTCTCTTTGCGATTGACAGCCATTGAGCCACGTCGAGCATATACGTCGAATACGCCCGCCGTGTTACAAAGCCGCGGCAACAATGAGCCACACGAGCCTCGAGATTTCTTATTCATCTGGATCCGAGAGGCTGCGACTGTCGACCGACGAGCGACGCGGTGTCGAGATAGCGATCGAACCGGCGTGGAGTGAATTTAGAAACGCGAGAGGCCAAAACGAAAATAGAAACCGACCGATGAGGTAAGGATACCGAATTCGCTTGGATTCTCGACAAACTCGATCCGATTGATGGATTACGTTCCATAAAAAAAAAGAAGAAAAAAAAGATGTACAATGTTTTCTTTTTCAGTCAGCCACAAAGCGGCAGCTACGATAGTTTGAGAGAATGAATTAACGTAATACGTCACTCAACGACTTTATTATTTTTGAAAAGTAGTAATCTTTCCAACTACTTTGAAAGGTAGTTGAAAATATCAATTTTGCATAATAATAATTCCAAAATGTTGTTAACAAATTGATGAAAAATTTAATTGTTCAACAACTTGAATTGTTCAAAACATAACTTTTTTTAGATGAAAATTATTCGTTTATTTTTCTGAATACGTATGAATTTCTTCAGGTTTTTTTTTATATGGGAAAAACGTATAGAAAGTCAGAAAATTCAGAGTGAATTTTAAAATCTGAAAAAATTCATACGTATTCAGAAAAGTGAACCAATAATTTTCGTTTAAAAAAAAGTTATGTTTCCGGAAGATTATTCGTTTCAGTCGACCTAAAATATTCTCAAAAAATTCGCAGGAAGGGACGTAACCAATCTCTGGCGTGTTCGTGATACAGCGCTGTCCCCACTTCGATCCTCGCGTCGGTATCCGCGGTCTGACCGATAAAGGGTTAATAAAAAAAAATCAGGGGGATAAGCTAAACCTTCCTAGTTCCGATAGCGCACGTTGGAAAAGCTTCGTAACTTCGAGTACAGCGACTCTAGAGCTTTCGTGAAACACAGACAAATTCACGATCTCCGGCTTGACCGCAGAAGCGCGTTAAGACGACTTTCATCGCTCTTCAGAAGCGTTCGAAGCCGTCCGACCGATAAGGGACTTATTCACTGATGCGATGTCGTATTGAAAGAACAAAAAATTGCTTAAATTTACTGAAACGATATAAACATTTATTTTAATGAAATAAATATTTATTTTAAAGAAATAAATATTTATTTTAATAAAATAAATATTTATTTTAATCAAATAAATATTTTACTTAAACCAAACAAACGGTGGCCGTCAAATAATTTTTGTCTCTGGGTGTACTTCGGAATAAATTATTAAATAAATTATTTTTCTGGTTAAGCACATTTTTTTTTAAGTTTTTTTTCACTCACCAATTTCGTAATGACGATCTGCCATGATACCGCGGCTTTATCGTTGTCGTCCTATCAAATAAAAAGTAAAAAAAAAGTATAATATAAATTTATTATCTTTTTTTTCTCTCGAATATCACGCGGCGGAAGGGTTCCTCCGCGTGAGAGACACCGTCACGAACTAAAAGCTAAACTAAACTGCCGGAGGGGCCAGTTGGCTGCTGCCGTTGCTGCACCATCATCGTTCTTCTGGCTCTCCTCGTTGTGTTTCTCACGCACGCACGTAACTCACACGAAGCACGTGTCCGTGATCGGGCACGCGGACTCACGCCCACGTATCAGACTCGGCAAATAGTGGTACGATCTTTGGGTGTCACCAACTGGTACATCCGTTCGTCTTAAGTGCATGCGAAACGACTCGGTCGATAATAAAAATTTTAATTCATTTCATTCAACGACATTCTATTCACCTTCGATGGTCAAGCGGAAATTCTTGTATGAAGCTAAGTTGATGTCCGGGTCATGAAACAAATTTACTTTAACCGGAAATGGTTAGGAAACGTAAAAAAAAAATCACTTACAGTTTTTGTTACTGACCGAGTTCCGGTTGAGCGGGGAGGAAGGGATGACACATCGCCTCAAGGACATGTCAAACGACTCAGTCTGCAATGAATGCGATTCGGAGACCGTAGACTTTTCGGGAAAAGGCAAACCATTAGCGGATGTCCAATTTAATAGCGTTTTTAAGACCATAAAACAACCAGTAAAACGACCATTTTGTCGTTTTGGATTTAATCGTCTTTTCCTTTATCGACCCAAAAACGACCGAGGTAACGTCTGCTCAAACACGCTATAAAGCCTATTGACGTTTCGGATAAAACGGAAGCATCATCGGACGGGGTACTAAATCGTACATCCGCTGATCCTTTGCTTTTTCCCGAAAAGTCTATGGTCTCCGAATCGCATTCATTACAGATTTTGGTTACCGACCGAGTCGTTTCCCATGTCCTTAAATTAGCCATTGGTAATTGCAACCTATCAATCTTCGACCGTACTCTTCAACCTTACCTCTGCAAATTATGTCAAGATTTTCACAAAAAATAAAATAAAAGTCATGAAAAAACTTCCCCCATCATGAAATCGACATCCACTCGTTATTCTTCCTCGTCCTTCCCTGCCTTAACTTGCCGCTCGTCATCAACCCTTGCCTTCCGCTCCGCCCTTTCCTCCCCATCCGTAGTCGCCCCCTTTATCTCGTCCGCGAGCTTTTACCTATCCGCACGTTGCAGTCACTCGCCTTAATTTCCGTGTTCCGAAAAGTTTGCTCTTCAACCGAGATCAATTGCGCATGCGCAAAGTAACGATCTATGGGCCAGCGTCGCAGGAGTGATTTTTCGTTCCGAATGAAAAGTCAAGTGAGCGGCCGTTACACCCTCCGTGAAGATATCGTCGTGACGAGGGTCGTTTGCTCCGAGACCGCTCTCGAGGGCGGTGGGTGGAAGCGGCGGTTCGCCCTCCCTCGCCCCTATCGATCGACGCCTGTGCAGTGAGGATACTCGGCAAACAGCACGACCAGCGACGGCAGCGGCCCACCGGAAACAATCGCCATTCATCCCCGACTCCCCGCGTGTGGCGCACGGTTTCCACGTTAAAAGTCAAGAGAATCGTCGGTACTCGAACCCTTCGACTCGCGCCCTCGAATCCCCTCCCCGTTTCGTCACCTCGAATTTCACTCACACGGGTTTCCTTGTGCGACTTCTGGAGGCGTCGAGAACAAGGTGATTATGCGATTGCACACGGGCCGAAGACATCCTTCGATACGTCTCGGCAGTAGTTTCGAACTCGCCTTTCGCCATCGGCCGCCGGTCGACCTCGCCAAGACCCGACTCGACGACTGTGCAGTTTTTTGTGCTCCAAAAAGTGCCGAGAAATTCAATCCGACAGTTCCTTTGTATTTTGTATTTCACTCCATTCAGTAAAACAACAAAACGGACTGATTGTTATTATTTTTTGTCGAAGCTGTCGACTCCAATGTCGTTCTCTCGAGGACAATGCCATTGTTTTTGTCGTTGAATTTTTATGGTCATTGAAATTCACTTCTGAAATTATTTTACGCTCTTCTAATTGGCAGAAAGATTCGTTCGGTCGGTAAATCTGATGCATTTTTTTTAATTCATTGAATTCAGAAAAAATGCATCAATAACCAGCCGATGTATTCGAAACTTGACACTTGTACAAAAAATTCTTTAAAGGATTAATTACCGTGGGACAGAAAAATTATTCGTGAAAAGAACACTGAGATAATTTCCCGATTTACTGTGCAATGCGGAGAATGTTCAGTCGTGTTTGTAAGGTTCTTACGAGGAAGGAGTGAACTTTTCACCCTTTTCCCTCGATGCTATCGCGGTGTTATCGACCTCGGGAACGACGATTCGCCATCTCGCGTGTGCAGTTTCGTGAGCGTAATAGTGTTCGATGAAAATAGTGTCTACGCGTTTTTTCAACGGTTCAATGTGGTTTACTTGGATAAACATTGGTTCGATGAATTCTCGTCCTCTTCGATGATCACGTAAATTCATCATCTGCTTTTTTCTTACAACGTTGACTTCATCGTTCCGCTTTGCGAGTGCATAAGCCCGCGTTCGATAAAACTGGTCCGCTGCATCGCAAGATGTGTCACGTGAGAGGAGAGGCTCCAGTCTCGTTCGTCGCATCAAATTCAACATCGAATGTGTTCTATTTTACGCGACGATTTTTATTCAAGGAATTTTTTCCCAAATATTTTTTTCGCGATTTTTTCAAATTCAAGCTTGATATAGCTTCGACAATTCGGGGATTCAAAGATCATGATTTACATTTTGGAGATGCTTCGCGGAACACTGAATGTCGGTTTTGTTGAACATGAGTCGAATGAACTGCGATTTTTCGGCATGTGAAGAGTCTTCGGAAAGAATTCGATGTAAATATGTGGGGAACAAAAAAAAATAGAAGCGTGTCAAGGTTTGAAAAAAGATTCCCAGGTGTCAAGATAGCGTAAACAAATGATCGATTTTCTCCTGAGAGTACGAAATGTTTCCAAATTTGCTTTTTGATAGAAGATGCTTTGAATTGACTTAAATAATCGGGGAGCGATGTGAGAATGTCAATATACAGCTTTTTTACGCGGCTATCAGGATGGTTCTAATTTTACACACATTCTCTACGAGTTTCAGTTTCTAAAGTTTTTTTTTTCATTGCAACATATTTATACATAACGGCATAATCGTCTATTTATTAAAGACCCGCAGTCGCTGCATTGTCAGTCGGTGCACTCGTTTCCGGCGAGTGTGACCATTTAAAATACATTTTGAAAAACAAAAAATGTCATCTCATAACAGAACTCTAGAAGGACCAGATATTATTTTCAAATATAAAAAATTGCAAAAATGACAGCGCATTAGAAAAAAAAAAGTTCGTCACTTCGCGAACGTCGAAGAACCACTTAGTTCGAATTTTTCTCGTAAAATTTATAGCCGATCCCCCGTGGACATTTTTTCCACTCCATTTTCGAGCAATCGCACTCTTCGGATCTATAGCCGAAGTGAGATCGTGGGAACGGCGAAACGAGAATTCTCGAAATAGCTCGAGTCATAAAAAATTCAGCGACTCTCCGTGACCGGAAATATTAATGGACCGTTTCGAATATAGTTCTCGAATCGATAACCATGTGAGAACGCGGCTATATTCCCTCGGCCGAATAAATAAATGCGCCTCGTAATTTTTTCTCTTTGCCGAAGACCGAAGATTCGATTATTCGCGCGTAATTATGGTACGCTGGAGAACTGACTCATCCATAGCTCGAAACCCAAGACTGTCAAGATTTTACGATCGATTTATTTCACCCCTGAGGCTTTCTCATCCCCCCCCCCCCCCCCCCCCCCCGGCCTCCATTCACGTAGCCAGTTTTCCGTTCGACGTGACCCCTCGGCCCGTATTTGACGAAGAAATAGCGAAGAGCAGCGGGATATGCGCTGTTTCCAGAAGCGGCGACCCTATTCCACTCGATTTGGTAGACACGCGACGGACACCGGTATAACCGTACCTATATAATATTCTATACGGTTGCGCCTACTTTGTCGATTCGATTTGCCGGCAATTCTTAACGGTTCACTGACTCGACAAACAATTGACTACGGCGTGAACAAAAAAAAAAAAATTACGCATACACAAAGTCAAACGAGATGACGGGTATTGAAAATACGTGGAAAAACGACATCGTACCGGAAATACGTCACGTGCGGTCCGAAAAACTTATTTTTTACCCGAAATAACGTCGTACCGGAAATACGTCACGTGCAACCTGAAAACTCATTTCTCGACCGGAAATAACGTCGTACCGAAAATACGTCGCTTCCCGGTTTGGAAATCTCGTTCTTTGACCGGAAGTGACGTCATACAATATATGCGTCACTTCCGGTTTTAAAAACTCATTTTTTGTCCGAAAGTGACGTCATTCTGGAGATACGTCGCGTCGGGTTTGATAATCTCATTTTTTGGCCGGAAGTGACGTCATTTTTTGAGATACGTCATTTTCAGTTTGGAAATCTTATTTATCGACCGGAAGTGACGTCACACCGGCAATACGTCACTTCATTCGATGCAACTCAGACGGTTAATTTATGTTTCAGAAGGACCGTTCGTCATCCGATATAACAAAGACTCGGCCTTGTCAGCAGCGACGGAACTTCGGTGGTCGAATTTCAACGACATTATGTTCCAGAGAAAAATGTGCGCGTGCAAAAAAATGTAACGTCAACAACCAACAGTAAACGAGTGAAACAATAAAACGCCAAGCGTCGTCGATAAGATCGGAGATCGACTAAAATTGGATATAAATAATGATAAAAAAATAATGAAATCCGGGGACGACAAAATCAATGCGAACGCGCGATTTAATCACATTTCAATGAAATTCGTATCTCGTTGAAGAAAAAAAAGTTAATATTTCGGTGGAAAAAAAAAGCCGTGCAGAGTTTTCGGACGATGTCGGAAACAGAGGCGAAACCAGCCTCGCCGGCACCACCGAGCGGAAACACACTGGTCACCGTGCAACCTCCCGCTCTGCAAGTGGCGTGCCGGATGTTGCGCTCACCGAGTCACGAGAGCGTCACGACCGATCTATCGTTGTTCAGTGTGTCGTCGATAGCCAGCGATGCCACCAAAGGTGGAAACAGACTTGTGGCTTTTAAGTCTTACAGTGATGTACAACTTTCCGGACGTGGTCCGTCGCCTAATCCGGACGCACGGGATAATCAGGGCAGCAGGTTCGTAATGTTTATCTCATTCTCCTCGCTTCTCGATGTAGTAGAAGATCGAGGTCGTGTGTGTAACTTTTGCATAATATTCCCAGATAACCAACTGTAGCGCAGGCAGACAAGTGCATTTGCTTGCCGCCGAGCTTTGCTGTTTTCTTGCCATAGATATGCTTGCATTTCATAAAATCACGTCATAGAAACGAATGCGCGTTTTTCGATTTTTAATTTGCTAGAAACTCATGTCAACGCTCAGGTTCATTTAACGCGTCTCTCCAAAATAAGAAATGCAAACGCGCTAGTACGAACGATCCTTGATATTGAATTTTCGTGAGAATCTATCGGTTATTATTATTATTATTATTCGCGCGGGAGATGCTTCGCCACGGGCACTCTGCGGTGGAATCAAGTTAGGGTGTACAAAGCTTGACATACATGGCAAGCACAGAAGAGTCAAGCGGTGACGGAGGGTCGAAACTTAGTAGTTTGATCGGGAAGCTGTAGGTCTCCTACAACTGCGTCAAAACTCGATTGTTCACCGAATAGCTTCCTGTCTCTCCGTGAACTTGCAATCAAACGGGGCTCCTACAGGGGCTCCTTTGCCGACCCGTATAGACTTCTATATCGCGCTTCCTTCGACATCGCCGATTATAGGTCAAATTGTCGATAATGTCACCGACACGTACTGATCACTTCCCCCAATTCGTCAATTGTCGATTATCGAAATTTGCCGAATATATTGTCGGGAAGAGCGGGGCAAAATGGGATGGTGGGGCACAATGGGGAAGTGGGGAAAAACGCCATGTTCTAATCATTTTTCGATGGGACAATGGGGCAAAACGGGACTATTCACTCTCGCACTCATATGTCACGTCGTACATCTTCTACATGGCACATAACCAGGTGATGAGTTATGCACGGAGAAAAAAAAAAATTTTGGGACACCAAGAATTTTGCTGCGGCAACAAATATTTTGCTGTGGCAGCCGAATATTTTGCTGCGGAAAAAATGTTTTGCTGTGGCAACAAATATTTTGCTGTGGCAGCCAAATATTTTTGCTGCCCCAACAACAAATTATTAACGATCTACGTTTTGTTAGAGAAACATAACTATTTTTCTCCGTGTGGTAACAAAATTCTTGTTGCCCAACAATTTTTTTTCCGTTTGTACCGTGGCTAACAAATCGCATTTACTAAAAAATTACGAGACACGACACATGTGAATTTTTGTATGGCGTATTTGCAGACCTGCGGACATACCGGAGATTCTGTGGTTCGAGGAAGAAACGGAGCTGATACGCAGTTGCGGCGCTCTGTCGTCGGCTCTCGGTCTCCAGAAGAGTTTCAGCACGAGCGACGTCTCCCAGTTGCCGAGTCCCGAGGCGGTCTCTGCTCAAGCACTGCGCTCGGCGGTTTCCGCCCTGGCGATCGACTCGGCTCATCGAAACGGACTTCTCCTGGAACCGGCGAGACTCGACCACGCTTCCAGGTCGTGCAGCACTTGGGTAGCGGTCGGCGATCCGGCGAGCACCTCGCAGCTGCCGAGTCCCCACGGCGGGACGACGCAGCAACCACCGACCACCCCTCATCCCCAAGCGATTCCGTTCACAGCAGCCGATCTGGTCAGATCGGTCAACAAGAAAGTTCGCCAAAATTACATTCGCCGAAGGTCCGTACTTTGCAATTACCTCTTTCTCGATGATTGTCGTCGGCTGGGATCGAATAATTATCGACGCGATCTCCCATGGAAAAATTATTAAATGGGATTCATATAAGGTGAACGGCCCAATTACTGACCGCCTAAGCTCCGCATGGCATTGAAAATCAAAGAAGATTGTTAAAAATAGTCGAGGTAGTGAAATCGCTGGTATTACAGAAAAGTTTAGCGTCTTAATTAAATCAAAACAAGTATCATTTCATTACTGTTGACCTTTTTTTATGATAAACTCGAAATATACGCACTGTTGTAAATGACCCGATTAGTGTCCTACAATATGGATTCATATTTTATTCGTTTCTGATAAAGAAAACGAACGGATTTTGGAAACATAACCGCCTAACGACACTGACTAAAAAATTGCCTGCCCGAGCTTGTTCTGGCGGGTTCACAGATAAACTCTGAAAGTCGATGATTTTATAAAATTTTGTTCCGAGGCTTATTCAATCACATGATGCACAATATAAAGGATGTACAAAAAAAATGAGAATGCCAGGCATAAATAAAATTTTCTATCGCGGATGCTATGATAAGCGGACAGTAATTGGGCCACGGTCAATAATTGGGTCGTTCACCTTATACCCAGATAGACAAGCATCACGAAGCGGACGTAGTTCGAGGAATATTTGCGACACGTGCACCGCATGTCGCAAATATTGCGCGAACTGCGACCATGTCGTGGCGGGTGCCTGTCTGGGTAATCAATATATAGTCGTGCAAGGTCGTATATGATTATGTATGATTGTGTACAAAACAAAAAAAGAAAAAGTTAATAATAATGTATGGACTTTTGCGAGATATGACCAGGGGCAAAGTTCATGTATAATATAATATTATTATTATTATTGTCGACGACTGTAATCGAATAATAATCGACATGATCTCCCAGAAAAAAATTATCACATATGATTTATATAGTGTAGTTAATATATAGTCACATAAGGTCGTATATGATTGTATACAAAATAAAATCATTTGAATGTACTTTTATCATATAAAGAAACGAAGAAATGAATTATACTGTATGAAGTTTTGCCAGATATTGTGATGGGCAAAGTTCACATCGCACCTCTAAAACAACAGTGTAACATCTCTTATGGGATTACCATATAAGATGTTACACTGTTGTTCTTAGGGTGCGATATATGGATTATCATCCAAATTATCATCAACCGGAAATTACAATTTTTTCATGCTGTGAACATACACGACGATGATTACCATGTAAACTGTTGAGAAGAAATGATTATCTAAAGCCTGCGAAGCTGAATCGATAATTCATGTCGCGATTGTAATTTACTTTGTTTTTTTCCATGACCAGACTTCTGACAACGTATCGAGCCCTGGAACGATTGTCCCAGAGTGAATTCAATCTCGATCGACTGGAAGCAGCGGCGTCGGCCGCCCAGACAACGCCCGGGGCAACCCTCGTCGTGCCCGGAGTGCCGAGTGTCGTTGGATCGGCGCTGGTCGGACGGGAGAGTCGCAATCATCTTCTCACACGGAGAGACGTCGAAAGAGAGCGCGGCAAGCAACTGTCCAAGTACGAACGGAACATGATGATCTTCAACTGGCTGCACACCCTCGACGACGCCGAGGTCGAGGACAGTATTCAATAAGGCCCCACGCGACGTTCAATTTCGTACGGCCTTCGATGAATGTTGACGTGTCGACGATGAGGTATCTATGAAACGAAGAAATAATCCGAAAGACGCACATCGGCGATTGGGAAGATTATTTTGGTATGCAAACCTAGCGGTCAAAGCCGGAAACGGTAAAATGGCCGCTCGAAAGTGAACTGACATGCGCACTCTGGCATGCTGAGCGACCGAAGAAGCAACCCCAAAAGCAGCGATTATTTTGTACCAAAAATTAACCACATTTACGACCACCGAAGCGAACGCTCTAAAGACTCAATGTTTTGCCGCGTTTCGGCAGCGAAGTCGTTTGTTTGATTGACCGAAGAAACGACCGAAGCAACCTTCCAGAAAAGCTCATCGCAGTCGTCAAAAAGCTTACATCTGAGCGGTTGATTTTCCGGCCGTTTGTTCGGTCGCTAATCAAACGAAGAACTTTACTGCCGAAACGCGGCAAAGGAATCTCACCAGAGCCGTCGCTTCGGCGGTCTTTGGTGTAGTTAATTTTTGGTACAAAACCACCGTCGCTTTTAGGGTCGTTTCTTCAGTCGCTTTTCAGCGGCCTCCTTTAATCGAACGTATGCGACGTGAAATCCCTTCCTCCACACCTTGTCCAGCCGATCCGAACTCAATACTTTCTACTTGGGAGAAGACGATCTAAAAAATCGTAAGTTTAATATTCCGACGCCCTGAAATATCTAAACGTTTCAATATACATATATATTATCCATGAATGTTCGGGCGTGCTTGCACATTTGAGCGGCCATTTTGAACGAGTAACAGCGCTATCGTCGGTAAATGATCTTCCCAATAGAGCGATCGCCGTAACAACCTTGGAATGACCTACGATTCAAAAATGCATTTAGAATACGAAATAGAAGGCGAAATTATCGATAAGAGTATATTCAACTCTGCTTCTGAATGTCCAAGTCTGCAATGTTTTTTTTTTTTTTTAGCGCATGCGCTGGCAGATCTTAAATCCGAGATTGGTTCGTTGGCTGAACATTTTTTTAAATTTTTTAATTATATTCGTCTCGCCGATCGAACACCGTCGAACAAGCTCTACTACCAAGATACCGAAGAAAAAAACGTTTTAATTCGCCTTTTATTTCTTATATTATACTCAACAAGAAACCTTCGAAGCTTCCACAGAGAATAAAATCTTTGCAAGATATTGTCGATTAATTGTTAGAGAAAAGAAGAACCGATGAACGAGGACCACGGAAGATCAATTATGTTAATTTCGTGCGTTCGCGAGGTCGAGATACACACACGTCGATCCCGTCCAGCAGTATTGCAAAATCTCGCCATGTCTTTTAACGTCGGACATATCCAGATAATTTATATTGATAAGAAAATAATTTTTTCTTTTTAATCGCTGATGATGAAGTGCAAAATGAAGAAAAAAAAACAATGTGAAACATCCGACCGGCCACGGAAAAGAGTATATTGTAAAAATTTTAAAAGTTTGGTAATGACAAAAATGTGAGAAATGATTGAAAGCAGCAATCGTTCGTGCACACACAAATCTGCAGATAGAGGGGAAAGAGCACCTTCGCATGAAACAATGATGAATATGAAGAGACGATTGAACGCACATGAAAGATCTGTAAAGGAAGAAATCACATTCGGATAACCCGTTGGGTCCATGCAATTATCGCTTATCGTGGACAAATTTATTTTCACGAGATTCACTAGATTTATTTCGACGCGTGACACGCCGTCGAATTGTCGTTATTATGATAATAGTTTAACGATAAGGTTTATTATATGAAGCGTGTAACGATATGAAAATTCATCATGCGTGTTCCTATCAGAGCCTTAAATGTAACGATACTATTATAAATGATTATTAAAACAGACTCTAATAACACCTTGTACACTTTTATGTCCTTACGTCAATTTAATTCATTTTTCATTTTAGAGATATTATCAATCTTTCAAATGTTGCGAAATATTTCTGAAATATACGGAAATAATATTTTGAAGTATTGTATCAAAATATCCCAACGAAACATTTCTCAAATATTTCGAAATTATACTTAATCTTTCAATACATCTGAAATATTTCCGAGGTCACAGGTTGAACTTTCATTTCTCGACTGGAAATGACGTCGTAGCAGAAATACCTGACTTCCGGTGTGAAGATTCCATTTTTTGACCGGAAATACGTCACCCGGTTTGAAAACCGCAATTTTCGAGCGAAAATTACGTCATACCATAAATACGTCAAGTCCGGTTTGGAAATCTCATTTGTCGACCGGAAGTGGGGTATTTCTGATATTGTCGCAGCCAACATTGAAACTCACCCGATGCTCGCTAGCGCCGCTGGCTGAATCAATCATGGCCGCGTTGTTCGGTTTCTCACGACTTCTCGGTGTTGCTGCAAATAACTGTGCAAAACGTGTTGGCACTGCGTTACTACCTAACCAACGGTATTCAAGTTAGTTCAACAATATTTCTTTACATATCCGCGGTCACACATCGTTTTTAACAACTCTCATCGTTTTATCTTAACCTCACTTTTTTGTTTGTTTGTAAGCCGTACATTTATCCGTACGCAATTGAATGGACAAACTTTATCCGGCAACTTGTCAGACAGCTTCATATTTTTTTACAGCTGGTCGCCGACCTCCCATTCCCGGCACCGTACCGGTGTACTATAAAGTTCCATGGGTTCCGAAAACCCCGACACATCAGACCGAAGTCGAGGATTACACCATAAAGGATGATAAACTAACGGATGGTAAGATCACGTGGTTTACATCACGTGACGAATTATTCGTTACTAAATTTAAGTTGCCAAAAAAAAAATCGTTTGGCCCCAGGCTTTCGCAGTAAATTTGTATCCCTACAAAATTCATGTAGCCAGTTATAATGTACCCTTTTAGCCCTTCGTGTACAGGCTCGTCAGTGAGCGAGGATCCTCCCTAGCGTAACTGAGACAACCACGGATTCGGAGTTGTATCGTAGTCGCAGTCGCACTAGGGTTGACTAGACATACATCCAGCCTGTTCTTGAATTCATTGACTGATTCGGAGTCTGTGACTGCGGCGCTATAATGAATGCTGTATCTCAGAAAATATTGATGATATCGAAATTTGGAAAAATATTCCTCGATGAGTTCACAGTTTTATATTCGTGTAAAATAATATTTTTGTCATCAATATATAGTACACCGTTGTTATTTGAAATTTATGTTTAGACTAGAAGACTGACAAGGTCGCCGAGTCCTGGCCTGCGGGCTCTTTCATGTGAATGGTCAATAAATGAAATTGATGTTCTTGTCCTGCAGGCGTCATACGGAACGTCAATGAGCTCGTTACCACCGGCAACACGGGCCGTCCCTTCGCCGTCGTTCACCTCTGCGGAAAGCAATTCAAAGTGACGGAAAATGATATCATAGTGATTCAGGGCTATTGGCCACCGAACCCGGGAGACCAAATAAAACTGGAGAAGGTGTTGCTCGTAGGTAGCACGGACTTCAGTCTCGTCGGCAGGCCGATGCTCAACCGAGAGTTGGTCACTGTCGATGCCACCATTATAGAAAAGACTTTTTCGCCCACCAAAACAAGGTTCCGCTTCAGACCGAGAAAACAGTACAGACGTATCCACTGTAAGTATCTTCCAGTTTCCGTTTCATCCCGTGAATTAATTTTACTTCCCACAATTGCTGGATGCTCGATCACATTTTTTCTTTTTTTTTTCAGTTTACAGAATGCAACACACCATGGTGAGAATAAATTCGATAAGCATCAACGGGAAGATCGATGAGAAGAAAGAGGTTGAAGGTTTGGATAGGATATATTAGAAGTATTGTGAAGAACGTTAATAAATGATCGATGTAAGAGCATCAAAGTTGTTTGACGGTACTTCCCAAAATACAAACTCACCGTTCCAAATCATAATCCATTGTTTAATAGTGTGTAAAAAAAAAAGAGATCAATTTTACGAAATTTAATTGCGTCGTAAAATTGTGGGGCGATGTTCCGGTAAAGGAACATGCTAAAACCAAGAGCGATACGCACGACATACAAGCGCGTGGGTTCGATCGGGAAGACGATAAATAATTTGCGAACACATGTTTCATTCGAGAATCGATTCTTCCTCGATGTCTCTTTCCATTTTTTTTTGTTTCACATACACGGTACATAATAATGATCACGGAGCATAAACTATGATAAAACTTTGAACGTTTGTACAGTCTTTTGATCAGCATTTGAAAATAACTTTTGTTAATATATGTATATATGTATATCACCGTCGTAAACATTCTCCGAGATCTTTTGTTCTAATAGAGTAGAAGAAATGCTCACTCGATCGAGCTGTCGCGACAATGCGTGTCGTGTAAAAACGAACAATCGATCGTTGTGGGTAGAGCCAGTGCGGTTCGTGAGTTTCGGATTGTGCGATAACCTAAGTTCTTTGGCTGCGAGAACCCGGTTATTGAATTTAAAAAAAAAAAATTCCCAGCATCTTTACCGATACTCTTATTCGATCTTTTGATAATATCACTGGAGTGGAACATTTATCTCGCTGGTAAATAAAACTTTTTGGATGACAAATGTTTTTCGATAATCGGAATTGGAAAACTGGTTGCTTTAGAAAAAATGGTTTTTGTCAAAGTTTCGATTCGTCTTGATTGAAGTTTACTGTAACCGGTTATAAACTTTTTGTTTGTTTGTCTGTCTCTCGGTGGTAAAAAAAACTGTAATCAACTCATTTGCAGGTTTCCGACTGGTATTTAGGACAAAAATAAACTCGTGCCGGATCCCTAAAATAATTATGCATCCGGTACGATTGTTCTTTTGCCCTGAAACGAACGGTACCATAAAAACAAAAAAAATCCATTGATAAATTGCAGGTATGTTTCTCGCACGCGCGGTCGTTTCACTTTGCCTCGACTCTTGTACAACGATTTATCAAAGAGATCCGAAACTCCGAAAGTCCGCACAGCCGACAGACCGTTGTTAGTTTCATACACATTTCGTTACATATCGTAATATATCAGTCACACTCGATATGTCCCCCTGACAATGACCGCTAGTTCAACTGTATAGTCAACAACGATCCTTATTTGTAATCCCAAAAATTTTAAGCGTCTCCTTCATTCTCACACAAACTGCCTATATAAATCCGTATACTTTACGAGTCCAAAACTTTTCATCAGTAGCGAACTCGTCGATACTCTTTGACAACGCGAATGACGGAATATTATTTTCCATTTCGAGTAACCCTTCCACTCACTCCTGCATCGATCTCGCTGATCAAATTAGATCTTTTACTACTTACGACGATCAACCTTTAAAAACCTGCTACACCGTCTAAATTCCCAGTGCAAGTTTGTACGAGCGACGACGTTGCATTTTCTTAGTCGATCTCGTGTCAACGAATCTCGCGATCCTTTTAACCGGACGACAATCATTTCATATTTACAACTTCAGGCGTACGACCTCACGGTACAATGTATTAAGCAGCCAATTACTAAGATATCTCGTTTGACCCTTAACAACTGTGCTGAAGTTTTTCTCGTGTTCTCGTTAATTTTCGTAACAAAGTTTAATAAAAACAAAATTTGATAAAATTTCAACAAACAAATATCAATTAGGATCTCTGCGTTAATCATTTTTTCCGCTCGTTTAAACCTTCGGCGGTTATTTCCCGAAGATTGACTTTTTGGACGTACGGTTAATCCACGTATACCTTTTTGCCGGACGCAAGATACCCGTTTGGACAACTTCCGAATAACTGCCTCAAATCGCCACCCGCGTCGCTCCGAATTCAATTTCCTATCATTGTAAAAACAACAGCACTATATATATATATATAGCCTTTGAGGGTAAAATCCGCACGTTCAATACAATTCCCGCGACTTCGGATTTTATAGTTTAATGCGAAAAATACGATCATATTCTTCGGACCTCCTGAGATACAATTTTAATGCGTGACCAAAACCAAAAAGTCGTGTTTTATATGCTTATACACAGAAAATACGTTCTGATTTCCGCCACGCGATATAATCACCATGTCGATAACCGACGAAAAGTATTCGTCACGAATTCACAATTATTAATCTTTTTGCACTTGGCCCTTACAATTCCGAAAGCTACACTCCAATACTATTCACCATATACAATGTTAATCGCCCGATTATCGTTATGAAAGTTAAAATAAATAAACGTTTAACTCTTCAGATGGCAGTAAAAAAAAACAACAACGGTAGACGAGATTTGTGATGCTTAATCGTGTGTAAAGGAAGCAACTGATCATAGCAAAAAAAATTAAAATTACAAAAATTATTAAAATATAAAACAACAAATTAACGGTAGATAAAATACCAAAGACGGAAAACGAAGGTACCACACCAGATAGGAATTGATAATAAATTTAAATTCACTGTATTCAACATACGCAAAGAATTTCGAAGATAAAAAGTGTCGAAGCGCGACAATGTCTACAAAGGAAGATTATATGTAACCTGTCTATAATCTGAGCCCTCTCATGATACTAACGCACGAGACGTACGGGTATGAAACGAGAGGGGGTCTCGCACCGGGTAGTACCTGAGACGTAGATGAAAGGCGTTATTCGCCGAGAAATCCGCGTACATTGCCGCAAAGTGGAGAAAGCAGTCGAATCACAATAGGGTCGTAGGCTTTACTTCCTTACAATCGTACATCGACACATTCGGATTACAATTAATCTCCGCTCTATCCGCATCTCCCATCTTTGTTTCCGTAACAGACTCATCGACCCCCTCATCGGACACCTCCATTTTGCTGCGATGATGTAATAATTTCAACATTGCCACATATTCCTTCCATCTATCGAACAACCGAAAAATATCAATAATACGTGTTGTATTATTGTGTTGTGTTGTTGATTGAGGGTGTGTAACACCTTCGTAACTTGTTAGCCACTCACTCTTCTGGTCTTATCACGAACTACTCATTCTCGATCATTATAAAATATTCGGCTCTCACAATTTTTTTTTTCTTTCGCTTATTACATCGTTCCCAAAGCACGTTTTTTTTTTACGGTCAACCTAATAAACCATTGAACGCGTTCAACTTCATTTTCTTAGACACCTGTTGCCTTTGCCCTATTCTCGGGCTATCCGTATTTTCAATTCCCGGCGTCAAGAGACGGCGGGTCTTTCATCTAACTAATCCGTTCGGCTTCTCAAGCGTTGTTCCAGGAGAACACCGATTTAGGGACAATTTCACGTTTTCATTTGCAATGTAACGGACAGTTTTTTTTTTTCGTTTCCTCCGCATGGCAATAAATTAAATCCCTGATTCGTGCACGCGGCGCTTTCTACGAAACGACTAGTCTCATCGTAAAAAGAGATGTACTCGTTGGCCAAACGTAGTACTTTAAAACCGTGATCCGGTAGTGAAACAACGGTGCGACCAATCGATTAAGATTTGTTGGCACTGCAACAATTTGTACAGTCAAAGCACCTGGTGTGCTATCTCTTTATAGACCAGGACGCTCTGTTACTGTTTCCAGGCTCGTTCACGCGCGTCACTTGATCTCGTAGATCCGTTACGGTTTCCTGAAGAACTCGTTTCTCCTTCAACAGACCGGTTATGTCTTCCTGGGCTGCGCTCAGTCGCGATCTCAGTGACTCGGACTCCTCCTTTACGCGCCGCAGTCGTGAATTTTCCTCCGACAGTCTCTCCAGCGTCGCGAGACGACGCTTCAGCTCCTCGTTGTCGCTCTTAAACTGCTTGTTTGATTGTCTCAACGCGTTGACTTCGATTTCTCGCTCCGTGTCCCGCGAACTTTGACCATTCGACAGAGTGCCGTTCGAACTTCCCTCGGCCAATGTGTTCACTGAAACATAATATTTCGTCATAAACTTTACATTTGAGAAGGAAATGGAAGAGAAAGAAATTTTTTTTGGGTTTGTCTCGTTTAAAAAAATAAGAAAATGTATGACATAAAACAAAAATTATCCGAATGAGGAAACTACCTCGGCGAGTGTAACGTGACCTGCGCTAATGCAGCGTACTCACCGGAAGGTTCGATGTGAAAGACGCCACTCACGTCCCTCAATATCTTGAGTCTCGATATGCAGAGATCGATGGGTATAGGACCGGGCGAAGTAATATTATTAGGCGGACGATCTTCGATTAGATGCAGCGATATGTTTTCCAAGAACAGCTGAAAAAGTCAAAAGAAATTGTTAGCCACTTGTATTTTTTATTCCGTCTGTGGTCGATTTTTATACTTAGTTAGTTAGCTGGAATTTTTTCACGATACTTTGAATTAATCAATTAATTAGAAATAAATTAGGTATCGAGAACATCTCATTGCAACGAGTAGAAAAAAATGATTTACTAATTTAAAAAAATAATTATTTATTCATTTAAAAAATTAATTATTTATTAATTTAAAAAAAAATTGGTTCTCACTTCCAATGGTATAGGTGTCGGTATGATCTCGTCCTCAGCGAGATCAGCGAGCCCCGTGATCGAGCTCATGGTCAGCGTCAACGGCACGTCGGCGACCCTGACTTCCAAGGTGTCTTCGAACATCGCCATGAGACCAGCTTTGTCGTGTAAATCTATATTGTAAACGTTCGCCGCAGGAGGAATCGATCGGCTACGATCCTGGGAAGATCTTCTGCTGCTCTCCTCGCTGGTGCTCTGGCTCGCCTGCGACAGTCTCCGCGAATCCTCCTTGTTCTTGAGACCGTGATCGAGACGCAGCTTTATCCGTGAGCGACAGTCGGCGTCGGTTGGTAGCTCGATCCAGCCTCGGGATCGCGAGCTAAACTTCGTCTGAATAATCGAATCCACCGAACGAAATAAAAATAAATTAGTTAATTAACCAATGCATCGATGAACTAGAGGCGATATTGTACCGCAACGTCGCCTCGGCTACGACTAATCCTTATGTAACTTGTATTAATGATACATTCATAGATACACTGTTCATGCAAGAAATTTATTTTACCATCCGTACGATCGGCACGTATGAATACACATTGAAAGAATTAAAAAAAAAAAAAATAATTCACGTTTATTCATGCGTTTCCACGCCCAAATGCCCATCGAGTCGTAATTCGAGTATCGAAACCGAGAAACACAGCCATATAGCAATTCAATGTGGATTAGTAATATATTGCAGCGTGAATTGGATTATTGTTACCTCGTGACGGTGAGTTTGCAATTTCATTCATTCGGAATATTTGCATGCAATTTAGAAAAATTCGTGCTCCGGAAAATTATCAGACGAAGGATCCTCCTCATTTACGGAATGACTTTTGGCAAAGTGTTCGTAAAAGGAACAACTTTCATTCGTTTATGAGGGGGGAAAACAAGATTTTTCATAAAAACAAATCTGACCAAAAAATGACATACTTTCCAGAGCAACGATAGAGTAAAAGAATTCTGTGTCAAATTTGATAAAACACATAAAAACCTGAATCGACGACGAAGAGCATGCACGACTTACAAACGTGTCAAGTCTAAAAATCTAATAAACATGTATGATTATGTCGCCAATACCTTTCTTTTGGCCTGCCACAAGTGCCACACATAAACATTCACAAGAGAAGGAGAGGCGCGGGAGAAGGCATGCAAAAAAAGTTAAGAGACTATAAAAATCGTGTGTATACACGTATGTTCATGTTTTACACTACGTATTAGTATATTAGTCACAAAAATATTTAGAATGAATAATCGAATGTCAGTGATGTCGGTAAGTCGACTTTAAACCAATGCTGAATACCTTCAATTTCAATATAACTTGTTGCACAATGTCAAATGTTCTGTACTTCGACAAATTAATTTCATTTCTTGCTTTTCGCATTTCTAGTAGAAATATCGAATAGACATATGAGGAATTTCAATTCCACCGTAGCGCCCAAAAATTGTTCATCGCAAGCTGCTTTAGGAAGTCGTTCCTCGAGGGTGGAATATTTACCAAACTCTTTGAAACCATGAAATTTGAAACCATGAAAAATCACGCTTCCTCGCACTGGTGCGAGAAAAAATACCGTATTGCGTTTGCACGCATGCGCAGTATTTTTCTCGCACGCGATGCGAAAAAGTGCCTTTTGGGCTCACTTCACAGGAACGGTAAGTGGGATTTTACGTGCATGCCTTGGTAAAACATTTTTTCCGGTCCATTTATCTTAAATGTTCGCGGAATGTCTCGACGAAGAACGGCACGATGAAGAATTAGTGGCCGACTTGATGTGAAATGCCTCATAATTAGTATCAAAAGTATGCTGATGATTTTTGCAGATTAGACCGCACAGATTTGCATCGGTATATACTTCAAAAGGCCGAAAAGCGACATTTATTAGAGAATTGCGCCCTGCGGCATTGACATCGATCTTCCAGCGAATAAATTCAGTAACAATGAAATAAACATTGCGTAAAATCTATATGAAAGAATCAACAATTTCATGAATCGACGAAAATCGATTCATGAAACGCAAATATTTTCATACAGTATAATCCAGGCTCTGTATCTGTAATACGCCCAAAGCGATATATAAATATTTTTAAATTGCACGTTTCCGAGTCACATAAGCCAATGTGTTTGGTGAGAGTTTCGCAAAAAAACAAAACAAAAATTGAAATGTTTGTCCGTCTGCAATCAGATAACTGCGGAAATTGAGCGAAGTCTCTTATATGTATCGTAAAAGAGTTTCAAAGATGTAGAAAAAGAAAGATTATGATGGAAATATAGACTCCTCATATGTTTACAAATTTTTTATATCTATTTGTATATATTTAGTGTTTTTTTTCGTTTCGATCGACCTACCTGAAATTCGTCCCAAGGTATCGAGGAACACTCCTCACTGGCGATGTTCGATATCTGTGCTTTTATCGACGAAGTGAAGCCAGAAGACTGCTGTATAATCTCCATTTTCGATAGTTTAAACGTCGCCATCGAGACCTGTAAAATAAGAAATTTTAAAATTACGAATACATTAAATTCATAATTATTATATGTAATTTACAGAGCGTTAACACTCACGAGATCCTTTCTCTTGCAAACGCTGTCCATAGACTTCTCACTCTGGGTGTCCGGTGTTTCCTCGACGACTTCCCTGGCCTCCTCGACAGTGGTAATTCCCGTGGGATTGAGACTCCCGAACACAGACTCCATTTTCTCTTGTTCCTCGAGCGAAACTACGACATAGTTTTCGCTGTCCGAGCTGATGTCGCTTCGCATGGAAACGGTATCGCTGCTACCGTCCTCCGGTGATGCTTTCAACGCGGAATCTATCGAGGTCATCAAATTTGCAAAACCTTTTTTCATCGAAGACAAGCCAACGTTGAAGTTATTCGGAATGAACGGTGCACCGGGATTTCCGAGGTCCTGCTTCGAACTCTGATGTTTTAAAATAGATGTTTTCGAAACTTCGCTCTCCCCGTCGATCGACTGATTCCACTGACGATCCTCGCGCGATATCGACGCGCCGAGAGGGCCTCCGACACTCTGATGCTGAGCCTGATGCTGACTTTCCATCTTACCGTTTCCGTTCTGTTTGAAAGTTACAACGGGCTGAACGCTGCCGATCGCATGCGGAAAATCCATGGAGAGCATCGAGGCAACTTCGCTCTGCGGTGTGTCGACGTCGTTGCTGGTGTTCAATCTTTTAGCGCCGAATTCGACCCTGGCGTTCGCAGCGGTATTGTGCCAGGGTAGAGATGTTCCGGCGAGATCTTCGGCGATGCTCGAAGAATCCGGTACGACGGACTCCAAATCCCCACCGGAATTTTCCTTTCCCGGCGATTGCGAGGGTGTTATAAAAGTCACCTCGACTTGGGGCACCAGAGCTCCGATCGCCATCGATCCGCCGGATTCTACTTTGAGAATTTTGTTGGAATCGACGACAAGATACGTGGCCATTTCTGAAATTACTTCCGACAGACGAAGGAGGAAAAGGTACTGATAATGATTTATCTGTACGCTGACGAGATTGCTGATGTAGGCGAGACCGTGGATATCGGCAAAATTTTGGGACCGATGTCTCGTCGAACCCTTCGAGTTCATGTGGAGCCAGACTGTCAGAGGAAACGCGTCGAGAAAGGGGACCGGACGGTTCGAGCCGACTGCTCGGGCTCCGTAAAAATCACCCCATACCGGCTCCAAATTGCAACACCAAACGTCTTTCGCTTCCGTCCAGAGGAGCTCCCGATTGACCTGGCGGACGAGTTCGTTCACGGTATTGCAGGTGAAATGTGGCGGATAGGATCTGACGTTGTCCCGTCCTGAATAGAAAAAATTACGGATTATTTATTAGTTACAAGAAAATTAAAGTCAAAAGGGTACGAAATTTTGTGTCGGTGCATTTATGTGTATTATACGTATTGCGAAATGAATTTATCGTTCTTTCGTCAAGAATTTTAATTTCTACAGCTTTCGGAGTCTTCGTAAGACGTGTGGTGAAGAAGCGTTCGAGTTTTTGATTCAATATGAATGTAAGAAACTGTAACGTTTTCACAATTTGCAATGTATATCGTACCTGCGCAGTGATCGAGAAATTTGTCAGTGACAACGTGAAAGTCCGATGGTTTACTCGGAAATTCAGCACCGAAGAACATTTGGGCCATTTGAAAGGCGTTGAGGCACTCTGCCAAATCGGCGCGCGACGATCTCTCACTGGACCGCACATTCGTCACCGAAACCCTCGACGTTTGTATATGCAGCGATTTGGGCCTGTCTCTCTGATTCGGATAATCTTGTCCTTCGAAAACTATCTGAAAGCAAAATATTCGGATTATGAATACAACGGCTAATATCTTACTTGATTCAGATACATCGGATAAAATATAGAATAAAAGAGTAAAGTCGTAAAGCCGTAAAGTTGCCAACCAAATTTACACCTTGCGCTTCCCCTTTTTTGCCTGTAAAACAATTTTATATAAAAGGGAATACCGTCAGGAATACAAAGGTCTTCGTATTACGACAAACAAAAACCGACGATACCCAACAATAATTTTCGAAACTCACCCTCGGCAATATCGCTTCGAGTTTCACGTCAAAGTACATCATGTTCGACGAAGTGACGGCAGCTTTTTCCGCGCCGAGGATCAGCGAGTTATAAAGATTCAATGCGAAGGAATTGAACCACAAACAGGAGCATATATCGTAGTTGACTTGCAGTGGATTTAACTGTACATAGAACTTGGGTGGTGGCACTGGAAAAAACAAAATGAGTAAACTGTAATGTGCGGTATGTTACTGTGAGTATCTTTCTTATTCTGCATGGCAAAGAGAACTGTGACTTATAGCAAGCGAATTATTCTATTCGTATTCTTAGATAAGTAAAACTTACGTGGAAACGCGATGTCGCCTGGATAATAGTAATAGGTAAATTCAGCGTGAACAATCGTCACATCGTCCGGAAGACAAAATTTGTCCCGATCGCCTGCGAACAAAAGAAGGTTTGTTGAACGATTTTTAACCGAATGAGAAAATAAACGATTGCACGATCCCCATACGATTTTCAACGCATGCCGACATAAAAATATGTAAAATCCGCGCTCGCGATACATTGTGAACGAAGGGTAAGAATGAAACGGAATATAATGGTCGTACGATGCAGCGATACGTCTACGCAGGCAGGCTACGACTATTCCTTGCTTATTATTGTACCTGGTATGTGCTTCTTCCTCGTTTGAGCTGTGCAATTGTTGAACAGTCTCTGTCAATAACTTGGTATTCAATCGTTTCAAAAGATATAATCGTATTAGCAGACTTAAACGCGAACGTATATTTTTTTTAACTCCAAAATATATCGGGACGAATATACGTAATAACCCAAGGTCGTAATTTGTAAGTGGATAGCGATTATGAATCAAGGGCGTCCAGATCGGTTCCAAGGGCAAAAGAACTCGCGTGAGAGAAATGTTATTGGAATGTGAACGGAGTGTACTCCGTTCACATTCCATTCATGAATACTCTGGTGAAAATATTTCTCTGAATATGTCCGAAAATTTCTCTGGAAGTCCTGGAAAATTTATCAGAAACTTCTTTGAATTTCTCAAAGTTTTCGGACTATTCAGAAAAAAGTTTCTGAATCTAAATATTCCTGATTGTTCTGAAAAACTCTGATTTTCTCTGCCGACTTCTTTATTTTGTATTTATTTGTAATTTGTAATTGTATTTATTTTGTAATTTTGTATGTTAACGACAATTTATCTGGAAAACTCAAATTTTCGCTGATTTATAGCGAGTAATGGTATAAGTATCCCGTTAACGTACTCTATCAACAAAAATCAGAACATTTCACAATTTTAGGGAAATTACTCTGAATTTCTCTGACAATGTGTGATTATGAAGGTTATGCCGAGAAAAAGGTACAGATATTTAACAAATAACAGAAAACTCAGAGAAAACTGTCAGAAAATCTCTGAAAATCGCTGAAACGGTCTGATTTGAGTTTTTCAGACAATTGTCAGGGAAATATTTTTACCGGGGTAGTCACTTTCCTAAAAAGCACTTTCGGGGAGCGGGGGGGGGGGGGGGGGGGGGGAGTAGGATAACATTACGTACATATCCCTGGCAAAAAAAAAAAAGAAAAGGCGATTCCGCGGATTGGAAAATTAAAATCTGGACATCGCGGACTTTCCAAAAAAAAATCCTACCGCACTTTACCTGCTATGAACTCCTTCGTCGTGGGTTTTCTTGTCGAGCTCGTGACTTTGAATATCGTGAAGTCGTCGATCTTTATAATCATGCAAGTCGTCATGAGTTTAGCGAGTTGCTCCAGCACGTAATTCTTCACGGGATTTCCGCTGGCGTGTTGCGACGGTTTCTTCTGATCCAGGGAACTTTGACTTTGCGTTTGGTGTTGTGACACTCTGTCCAGATCGTCGAGGGTGGGCTTTAGGCCACCTTCTTGTCGTGAAGATGCAAAAGGAAAGAGATTGATGAACGAAAAATTCCTTGTTATTTTAAGTTTCTTAGATCGATTGAGCCACAATTACTGGATTGTGTGATTCAAAACTTTTCGGCATTTCACGAATATATATTTATATTCGTGTAATATATAATTCTATAACTGTAATCAACAATCGACCATTTCGAGAGTAATTATAACTTAAATCACGTAATTATTTCAAAAACAGGTCCGTTACCCTTGAAACCCGAGTAAAATCAACCTTTATAATTTCCTATTTTCAACGTAACTGATTTTGTTGTGCATTACTGAATACCTAGACTGCTTTTTTATTTGCAGTGTGATTTATCGAACATGAATAAAAAAATTAACTTGACGATTTACGACATTTTCGAGATAGTCCGTCAGGTGACCAGCATTCATCGCAAGGACTACCTTAATATTTTGATCACACAAATAGTTTGATATGAAGATTTAAAAAAATGGTTCAATACAATGTTTGAATAGCATACCCCCGAGATTGCCTTGATTCTTGACCGGAGAATGCTGCGTCCGACCGATGTCTATGAGATCCATGAATTGTCCGCGAAAAGAATTCATCGCTTGCTGGAGCCATTGGCTGTGTGGCGTTGCGTTTTCCTTATATTTCGCCCAATGTTTTCTGTCGGCTATCGCAAGATGGTAAGGATAGTAATCAATTTGAAACTTGACTAAAGATATCTGCAAAGCCCCTCCGTCCTTCAGATCAGGATGCAAAGATCTTCCCGCTGTTTCGGAAGTAACAAACGAGAATTAAATTATTTAGTCCCAATGAACACCGCCCTAAATTTTTATGAAAGTATCAATTGACCCTATTCGGTTCAGAAACGTACCTCCAGGATCGTCGCAAAGATGCAAGTCGATACGCTGAGACAAAAAGTGATACGACGTTTCCACAACGTCGTATTTCGTAAAGATTTTTGACAAAAGAGTGTTCGGTTGACCCTTCGATCTCGCTTGCTGTGATATTTGGGCTTGATATTCGGGTAAAACCTGTAATAGATCATCGGACTGTTTCTTACAAAATATAGTTACAATGAATTTATAAATAATCTGCCAAGTGTTTGGATGAAAGTATTTGAATATCGATGAAAAATCCAGTTGAAAATGTTACCTCGAGTTTTCTTGCCGCTTTAGTCTTACGCTCTAAGACAGTGGCTCTTTCGACGAGACCGCCGAGAGAATCTATGAAGTGTAGAGCAGCTTTGAGCTGGGAATCGGTCAGGACCCACAGGAGATCATCGAGAATGAGCACCAGTCGTGAGCCCATGACAAAGCAATCTACAGAACGGAGAAGAAAACTTTATAATTGCCGAGTCACTACGAAACCCACAACTGTTTAGAAACGGTGAACAAAGTACGAATTAAAGGACAAGTTTTTGATCAAGCTTCTTTCAACGATTTTAATCATCATTATCAAAGAATCTGTTTAGTGAAAGATAATTTATTATTTTTTGAGTAAAGAAAATACGCACCTGATATTCGCTTCTTAATAGTAATACGACATCGCGCTTGATTGGTGAGCAGTCTTAGTGGTGTTAGGTCCTTGTCCTTTGTACTTTGAGCTTCTATTCTGACGGTCTGCCACTCGAGCTCTTTGAATATAAGTAGCTGCCCGCGATCCGGATCTTTTACCCTCGTCATTCGGAGATCGCAACGTTGCCACGTTGGCGATTTCGATTCTACCATTATTCTTGAGATCTAAAAAAAGAAGATAACGATTTTTACATGAGCATTCAACAAAACGTCGATAACTAAACATGTAGCTTGTAAGAATTTACTCCCATCTTTTTGGTCGCAAAACCATTCGTCCCGAATTTTGTTTGAAAATAAATTATCTCATTGGCTAATTTCATGCATCGATCGAAAAGGCCATCCAGTTGTGTTTCTCTACCTGTACGGAAGCAACGAATGCGGGACTTTTGAACGTTATGGACACCGTGTTGACGGCGACCGTGATGCCGTCGATGACTTTGTGGATGAAGGAATATTTGGCTGAGCCTGGCAGGGTGGAAGCGCCTTGTGGCGAACACGGACTCCGAAGATCCTCGCATGTTTCGACCTCTATGTGAACTTCGTCCAGACGCTGAAATGTCGCACAATTTTTTTTTTTATTACCTTTCTTTTTTTCCCAACAAAAATGCTTAAAAAGTTACATCGGCAGCGGATTTCTACCGAGCGTGAACCTACCAGAAATATTGGAACACTCTTGAGTTTTGTCCATTGTATACGAAAGGTGACTTTATTGCACCAAGCGTGCGTCAGCCTCAGCCAGGAGGGCAATTCCAGAAGATCGGTGAGTACGATTTCGTCGAGCTCCAAGTTGCTCAGCTCTCCCTCACCCTTGAATGTGCTCAGGTTGATCTTGTCCGCAGACAGATTCTTGCAGAATCTAGAATCAAGATCGATACATGAATTATAATTCTACCCAAAGCTTTTTTTATACGCATTGCATTTGGCTATGCAAACAAAATTGATATGAAAGCAATTTTTTGAAGCATTTTTTAACGTGCCAAATCCGTCTAATCATCCTAAAACTAAAAAAAATTTCAGAGCTACAAAAATTATTTTTCATGGAAACGAAGCTTGTTCTACGCATAAGTAAAACTCACAATACAAAAGGAGAGATCGATAAATAAAAACAAAGGCAAAGTAAAAATTAGTAACTGAACTTTCTGCCACGTATGATTTACAACCGAGAAGTAGTGCCGGGTTATTGGCTATGAGAGGAGTGTGAGTTACACAGATGGTGTTAAACGGACATTGTAAATATAGATAAGGTATGTGCTGCGCAATATGAATTGCTGAACTGCAAACACAAGTATGTCCTTGTTGAGTTAGCATTCTCAGAAAAAAATAAAACTCAAACTCACAACAGTCTCAACGACCCAACGTGATAACCGTGCAAAGAGGGCAGTATAATAATTAGAATATACATATGTGGTGAATAAATTACGATGTAAGACAAGAAAAACAAAAAAATTAAAGACTGATTGGCCGACTGTGTTGAAGTAGGCTAAACATCACATTGTACAATCCTGCTCATAATTAATTCTGATATTTACCGATGGATTACTCCTTTAAGTTTTATCAAAATAGAAAATTTCAATAAATATATGACCTAGTTTGTTATCACATGCGTTCCCTTCAGTCTTCAAAACAAATACAAAAATAAATAATAATGATCTATTCTTTTATTTCCAATAGATATGCAATATAAATTGCCAAAATACGAACACAAGTATGTCCTTCTTTAGTTTACATTCTTACAAAAAACATGAAACTCAAACTCCCAATACTCGCAAAACAGTCTCAAGGATTGCATGATAACAGTGCAAGGGGGACAGCATAACTATAGGAATATGGAAATATAGTGAATAAATTATGATATAAGAAGAGAAAAGAAAAACTAATAATTAAAAGCTAAATTTACAGGTAAATATTGCATCGCCAGGCTCACAATATTACTGCATTGTCAGAATCATAACAATATTGCATTCTCCGGATCATAATAATATCGCATCTATCAGGCTCATAAAAACGCTCTTTCATTGGTCCATTCTTTTATTCTCAATTGACATGCAATCGAATTGTTTGCCCCAGTTGCCCCAGTCGATTTACACAGTTGGCTTATGGGAACAGGCGTTGTTTGTATACTGCAGAAAGAACCGGGTCTGATAAATCGAAAGTACACAAAGGAACGATTGTTAAAAGAACAACACCGAGTAACGACGATATTGAGTTTCCGTCGCAATGTTCCACAGTGCAATACATTCGCTGAGAAGACGATCATTTTTTTTTCGGCAAACCGGATCGTTGTACAGTGAATGCGAAACAAAAAAACCATCGAGACCCACCTCGACAGATGTTTCAGCAGTTGATTCTTAATAATCGAAACCATTTCGCCTCTGCGCCGTGGTTGACCGCAAATCTTTCGCCTCGCTCCCGATCAGTCAGTGCATTTGGTAGTGCGAATCTTACGCCCGTTTGTCCCCGGAAGACACCCGAGAGAAGCAACGACACATTTTATTGCCGGAAATGTTTTTTCACTTTGACACTCGCTGAGCACTGCACGCTACGTCGTCGATTTCGGTGGTGCCGTTGGGCCTGTGCCCGTCTTGTGTGGACTAGTGCTATACTACAAAAGTCGTCTGCGGTGTGGAAGTGTGGACGACTGGTGGACGACGGACGACGACCCCCACCGACCGGACAACGACTGACGTTGTCGGCGACACATCGATAACTATCGATCAAACAAACAGTACTATCGAGACGGGGAAAAAAAAGTGTGTATTTTCTCGAGAAAAACAGCTTTCTTTAAAAATATAATGTCACGTTATCGCGACGATTCGTGGCCGTAAAGAAGAGTTCATTGAGTGTATTTTAAACTAAACGAACTTTCTAATCGTAATAGTCAAACTCAAATGTCCTTCAAATTGCCGGGAATTTATAATCCAACTGCGAGAGTAATATCGACTGCTGAGAAACAAAAGGGCGTAACGAGTCTACTTTGAGACGGGGAATACGCCCTTGTGTCTTTCGGCAGTCGATATATCTACGCATCTACGATGGTTTCATCGATGACTCACACACTTGAGTGAACCCGTCTCCGATCTTGCCGGGCCGTGGCCGTTCGCTTACAAAAACTGTAAGGCTCGTCGTCGCTTTACAACAATTTCGAAACCGCGAAGCTTTCCAATCCACGAAATCTTAAGACGCCTTTGTCCGGAGTATCAGACCTAGGTCTCTTTTTTATCGACCTCGATAGTGTATGTCGGTAAAGGCGAACTCTACCGCGATACGCGTCAACCGCTTTGCACTTGGCCCGGAGCATAAAGCCACAAGGAAAGTAGAAGAAAGGCAATACACTCTCAGACTCGCGATCTGCGTTTGTGCGTAGACAGCGTATAGATGTGCCCATTTACCTAGCAATGTGACGCACACAGTTTGACACAAAAACAAAACAAAAAATGTGAAAATTTTATGCGACCAAAAGTTTTCGCCAAGTTCCGCTCGTGTCCGGGACACACACGTTCGATCTTGGACAAAAAAATTGCTTGTGAGTACTAAATGTGCGCGCTTTAATTGGTCGAAAAGGTCACTCCGCTACCGGACGAACTTGCGTACAATGGATACTCATTTGTGATCAGCTGCGTGTTTGTAAATCTGACGCAGACCTCGTGTGTTGCGTTATCATCGAACGTCGCTTGTTTTGCGGCACTGCGCTCTCTCGAGTCTGTAATCCGCTTTGCGGTTTCTAACAATTCTGGTGTCGCCCTCCAGACAATCATCATCGAACAGTTGTGTCGATGGATTTTATAATGCGTCGAACGGACTGCCATCGGTGCTTGAGGAATCACGTTAGGTACGTGTATTGTATTGTAATTAGGCGAGGGCGATTAATGCCCAGCAATTACGCCTCCGGCCAAATACGTTGTCGCGTTTAATACGCGAGCCACTTTCGACGAAATAACTCGCTCGGCGTTGTTCTCTACCGTCGGAAAGGTTAAATAAAGTGTAAAAACAACAACAACAACGAAAGTTAATGGATCCGATCCACGACACTCAGCCAGATCAAACGGTATTGGAACTTATTTTAAAAAATCGTCATCGCAGGCCCTTTTTAGCGTAGTCGGAAAAAATATATTTTTTTAATACAATTTTCATTGAACACAGTAATAACAATAAATGGGAAATATTACATTTTTCAAACTCCAATTTGCAACGTTCGCCCGATTTTTTCCCTTTGTTCCACATCAGAGCGTGGCAAATATACTGAGTAAGTGCCGTACGTATTTAAGTACCAAGTACTCGAAGTACCGAGCATTGGATAATAATTGAGTACCGACAGAACTTAACTGCTGAAGTTCTGAGTACTGAAAAGTGATTCAGTACTCGGTACTTCAATACGTACTCTAAGTAATTAGCGTACTTGGCCGGCTCAGTTCCGTATGGAAAACTGTGGAAAAAATGTGTTTTATGATCGATTTTTCTAAGTCTACTTGATTACTGTTCATTACATTTTTCAGAATAAAATGAGGAATTGACAATTTGGACAAAGTACCGGAGGAACTCGGAAACCCGAGCGACCGGAACCATGGCTCGAAGTCAAAAGTACGGCAACGACACCCTCGACGTACTGAACAAGGGCTGCTTGGACCAGTACGACCAACTTGCGTGCAGCCGCATCAGTACCCTAGTTCTCGTCAGCGCGATAACATGCTTCTTCGTTCTACTGAAGATCATAAAGTATCATGCGTACAAACACTCCCAGATGCATCACTATCTCATATTTTATGTTTCCGCTATCCAATGCATTCTATGGTAAGAATTATATTATTATTATTAGAAATTTATCAAAGGAACATTTTTGTTAATTTTTAGTTCTGATTTTCTTAATCTTTGGCTTTTATATTCTAATCAATTTTTGATAACTTTTAGTACGAAATTTTAAATTGAAATGTATTCTGCTGAAAAAAAAAACGTTATCATTTTTAGTATAATTACGAGTACAAGAAATTTCTCGAGAATATTTTTTATAATTTTTTACCTGTGAGCTAAATATAAACTAAATTGTTCCACTAGCTGAAAAATTAGCCTGCAAGAGTTGCAACGACTGTGTGTTGATGATTATTTTGTTTGTTATTCCAGCGCCGTCGGTGCCGTATATGCGAATCGGTATCCTCAACTTGACTTCACCACCAATTATCTTAAGCTGCTTCACTTCATTCTCATCTGTCATCTGTTCTGGTCTTCGGCGGCTCGGACTCGTCACCGGGACGACATAGTTCAGCACGTTATAAACCCAGTTCTATGCCTCTACACACTTTACCTTACTACTGTTGTACTAATGGGAATGGTTGACATTAGCGGTACATGGACCGAATGTTTCCGTGAGTACACGAATTCCTAGCGGTCTAACGAGCTTGCCGTACCGATTTTTCTTATCGGCTTCCTTCGTTCGCAAAGCTTCCTCTACGAGAAAAAAAACCAACCACCGTAAATGATAAAACGGGAATTTTTCCTCTGCAGGTCCTTACTGGCTGATGCTATCCGGAGCCGACTTCATTGCGGTTCAACTTTTCGCAACCGTCGCCCTTTATCTCACACACAACAGTAGACACTCCGCAATCTCGACTCTGATGCTGCCGACCATCCACTCTCAGGCCCGAGACCTTTGGTTCATCACAGTTGTCTTTGAAATTTCGGCAGTCGTTTCCATAATATTCGACAGTCTCATGTCATTCAGTAAGCGTGCAATTGAAATTATTCGGTTCTTACAGCCTGAAAAATGCCTACATTTAACAATATTTTCTCTCCTCGCATACTTCGTGTGATGAGAAAGTACACACAAAAAAAAAATTGTAAATTCAATGTACAATGGTGATGAGAAATTAATATACTTTTTCATTGAAATTAAAGTAAATTATAAAAATTAAATTACCTTTATAGTAAAATTAAAGTAAATTATTAAAAATTAAGGAATTCCAATGTTTTTAATACAGTGAACATTCATTTTTCATCGAAATCGTCCATGAAATTTAATTTACCAGTTTTTGCATAAAATCATACGATTTTTTTTACAGTGTAAAGCTTAGCTCGATAATCATGAAAATTTTGATTTTTTTTTTTTCAGTTGGGAGAGAAGATACCGGTTGTAGCGGTATCTACAATCACGTGCAAGTATATTACAGTCTACTAATCACTGTAGTCACGGTACTTAAATACTTTTTGCCAACGTGGACACTGCTCTGCATTTTTCAACCGACGCGGTTCAAGTCGAGACCGTCCGAAGTTGGATTAACGACCCACTACAACATGGTGAGACCATCGAATTTTTGGTAATCTTGCTGGCTCGTAGTTATCGATTATCGACGAGAATATTTTGAATATTTCAGGAGGGGACGTGTCAGAATCAGTACAGAAGAATGTTTTTCTCGCAAAGCGGTGGACTCACCGCTTCGCTACCTTATCCTGCGATCCCGTATTCGAACGATTCGCCGATATATGGGAGTTTCGGTGATTTCTCATACACCGACAGCTCCTCGGACATTTCGCCGTCGATAGCGCACTGCTGGAGCATGGACGACGATGCGTACGGGGTGGGCGAAAAAAATTTCATCGGCCTCGATCCAGGACGCGAGAATCTTCACAATCAGCATAGAATCGAGCACAATCGTCAGAATTATGAAAAGACCCTGAACATGAATGACGATGACGAGCACAGCGACGACGCAAAGGATCGTACGAACAGTAATCTGACGACCATCAATGAAGAGAGTACGAACGTCACGGAGAGTCCACAGAAATGATGTGCATTGCTCAATCAATTCTAAGTCACGGTGAACCTAGTCGAAGAAGAAAAAAAAAAAGAGACGTCGGAGCACGTATCTGATACTCGATTATTAAAATCGACTCAGACTTTTTAAAAGTTGCCAGGCAATACTAAATAGTTATAAATAATTTAATTTTATCGTTCTCATTACTATATCCGTACTTTCCGTACTTTTGTTTCAAATTCGCAAAAAAAAACTCGATGATTTCTATCCACCGATGTGATTAAACTCCGGGACTAAATCATCATAAAGTTTAGTCGAGTGGAAGACCGGTGGATTTTGACGGTTGATCCTGATTGGCCAATACTTTTTTCTTGACAGACCTTTTTCTTGGTATCGGAATCGTCGTGTAATTTCGTACACTAGCGACGAAACTGCATGACGCTCATCCGTAGACAACGAAAAAAGTGCATTCGAAAAATAAATTTTCGCCGCTAGCGTCGGAGTTTTTACCTTTAAAGTCGGAATGTTCGCACTGGTTTCCAATGTAATAATTTATATATATCTATATATATATAAATGTATTGTTTTATATTTATATATGGATATATAGATATAGTTTATTCACGGAATTCTGTACGAACTTCCGGGGCCTACGTGTATGTTATTTCAACATGGGAAAGAGGGTGCCGCTTGGAAAACTATGTCAGTGATATCCACAGAAAGTCTTTATGACATCGAAAGACGAAGCCACCCGTAGTGTGAATTTTTGTACGATCTATTCTGTTACGCTTTCTTTATCTAGCGGTGCGGTGATATTGAAAATAATTCAAATGGCCAGGAACAAGAAACTTCATCACCCCTGAAAGTTTTCGACTTTTTCACTTTAGTATGAATATTATCGAACGCCAGGTATTAGAATGCACCTACACCTCCGCGAATACCGGGGTAAGAACGCGCACTGAGAAGCAACGATTTTGTTTCTCTAACAAAATGTGGATCGTTAATAATTCATTGCCGTGGCAGCAAAGAAAAATTACTGCTACAGCAAAAAAATTCTGCCACAGCAAGATATTTTCTCGACCTCTATTAAGTAGATAAATTAGTTATTGAATCAAAATTCTTCCTGTCCCAACAAAAATGTTTTTTCTCCGTGCGTGCTCTGGACACTGCGATTATCGTTATTTCCTGGATTCCGTCTGATTAGATGGTTACAGAAATTATGTAGGGTCCGTGTTTTAATCTAAAACGTAAAGTAAACGTCATAACTTAAAATACGCCTCAACTTAAGCCGGAAATCTGAAGTAATTTCCGTATTAAGGGGTACCTATATTTGTAAATATTATGGAATACGAATGGCTATAGGGAGACGATACGTGCATCAGATACGCCACTCGCGGTGGAATGAGTATCGCGATGCTGATGTTACATTATACTATACTATACTCATAACCGGCCGATTAAAATACTCATGCAACAGCGTTTTGCAACTCGCTCTGATACTAGAGTTCCTTATACTTGTAATGTCTTTTGGATTAAATATTCAAAAGATATTCATTGACGGTCGACATTTGTACATAGAAATATTCAAGATATTCAATAAAAAAAAAAAATTCTTCAATTATACTTGGTCAGAATTACAAGCACTTCGCGAACAATCGCAACGCTTATAATCGTGATCGGCGAGTCGCAATTTAATTTGTGTCGCTGACACATAGCACCGTCCTCGGACGACCCGATCGAAATCTAAACCGAATTACGTAAACCGGACACAAAATTCGATACGAGCGCCCATGGCACGCGCGCTGAAAATTCCCGATACCGTCTCGTTTGCGGCGAGCGTTGATTACACAAGAGGTAACCTTTTCGACCCACGATCACTACATTTTTACAGAACGTTTCTGCTTTTTTCGTTTTCAAGCGATAAATAAGAGGAGAATAGATAAGTACGTCCAGGTCTGGTGATGCGATTGACAGGCGGTTTTCAATAAGTGCGAATCGGATTCTTTAAAATTGTCGGAGATTAAAGAATTTTCGTGTATAGAAGACGAGTGCCTACAGTGACTATGAATTTTGAAGAATATTGGATTAACACCTGCGAAAAGCAAATACTGCCGACTAGCCGACGTTACTGACCTCTAACATACAGAAATGTTTTCGGTTGCGTCGAATAAAAGGAAAATACTGGTAAGAATTTTGAATCATACGCAATAATAATAATAGTGCACGAACCCGTATACGTTTCCTCAATGTAAACAAAATGAGTGCTAGAGCGTTCGGACGAAGAAGCGAATGCGGGCCCGTATGAGATGCATGGTAACCTAAATTGCGACTACAAAACGATACGCTGCAGAAAAATCGACAAATGTACCATGCACAAAATCTGTTAACGTGAGGTATTGAAATGTATAGCAGACGCGAAGATATTGTCAAATATTTGAGACTGAATCGACCTCGAACACGACCGCACATGTGTTTGCATATTTTTCATCGCCAAGTGTTTCATGTAGCGTCGCTATTACAAACGAATTAACACATGGGAAGTGTATAACTGAAAAAAAAATATCGAGGTAGTTATTCGATTTCGTTAATTTCCAATTGCGAACCTATCTTATAGGTTATAATTCGTTTCATCGTCGCGTGTCAAAATAATAGGGTATTTTACGTTGGCAGTTGTGGAGGCGTCTTCAAACGTACACCCTTCAAACGTAGGTAGATAACCACCACGAAACAGACGCAGTTGGAGCAATATTTGCGACACGTGCAACGCATATCGCAAATATTGCGCCAAATGCGACCGTTTCGGGGCGTGTGAATACTGGGAACGCACACATACACAGGTTTACCGTAACATAACTAAATCTTACACTTCAAAACGGACACTTTAAAAAATTGCACATGGCGTTCAAGCTTACACGGCGAATTTGTATCCCTCGCGGACCAACCGACTGTAAAACTTTGGGTTGGATTTGGGTTGTTTTCTGACAAACTACTGCAACTCAACCAGTCGATTGGTGCGTTAAACCGACTCCGAATCCAACCTTCTGGAGGTAGCTTTTTGGTTGATACTGCAAAACCAACCGTAATACCAACCATTATGTGTCGGAGTAAAAGTTGGTTTACACCTTGGACTTTCCCAAAACAACCCAATTTCCAAATTTATGTCGAGACCACCGATAGCTCTTACCTCATGGTTGAAAATCGGGTTGGGGAACAAAACGGACCGTAAAAAACGACAAAACGGACGGTAAATTTTTTTGTTGGCGCTTGGTCTTTTTTCTGTTGCGGGAACCAAAAACGGACCGAACGTTTTTTTCATCGAAAAATTTGCTTTGAAAGTGAATGGATAACAACAGTAGGCAAAAGAGGCAATGGCAATGACCAACGTAACTACGGGAAGTGGAAGCTTTCTTTGCCCACAACACAAACCATTATATTTTTTCCATTAATTCTCTGTGGCATATTACGGCGTGTGTGTTAAGATATTTCCTAAAAGTAGATAAGAAAAAAAAAACGTAAAGATCGAATCAAAGACACGTATCTGGTTCTAGCACAAGATAGGTCCGAGCGCGTTTTATCTCGTTATCAAATCGAATTGATCAGTTGCGGTGACGTCGTGCGCGTTCGTCCGACAACGCGTATTTTTCCGCTAACAATATATGCACGAAAAAATTGCGAGGACACAATACTTTATGATACGGAATGATACGGGAAATATTTGTCACGAAAACAAAACGAAAAAAAAATATTTTCACGGCCAACGGCGGGATCTCCCTTCATAATAACAATAAGACGTCACATCTTCGGAAGTTTTGTGACGTCTGCATTCAATACCAAACAACCTTGGCCAACTCCACTGGTGTGCGCAGATCCAGCTCGATGACTCCGGATTTTCGGCAGCCGGAGGTCTGACATCATTTTCGACACACAGCGATACACAAATGCAGCCAACTGTTCTTTCATTCTGAGGGTCGTATTTTAAGACGTTAGGTCGAATCGAAGATCGCTCTTGAGATCGAACTTAAGTTCGAAGATTGTTCCAAACTTCGTTGCGTGCGTAAGTTCGAACTCGATTCGTGCTCAAGTTCGATCTTGAGTACGAACTTAAGTCTGAACTCAAATTCGATTGTAGTTCGAGTTCGATATTAAGTTCGAATTCAACGTCGAACTTCAGATCGAACTTTGACGCTTTTCCGGCGTAGAATGTATAACCGGATCCCAAATGCGTTTAACTTCGACGCCACTGTACCGTCATGAACAGGTGATCCGGCAAAATAATTTCCTTTCGCTTCCTCCGTGCGTTCTGCTGCCTCCGTGCGGAAGCGAAACGAACACTTGCTTTTCTGTACAAAGACAAATGAATCGTGTTCTTTCGTCAAAAACCCGCAATCGCGCTGACCAAAGGCATTTGCATATTAAAAATCGCGAACGCTTTGATAATGCAGCTCACAAATAATACAAGTACTTTTGCCGGTGCGAAATCGTCGAGAAACGAGCAGTGAGAGTGAAGAAAGCTGAGCCAGAAAAAAAGTTTTGAAAAGCTGTAGCATTCGTGTCGGAAACTAAAGGGGGTTAAAAAAAATAAGCGCTACGCCGCGAAGACAACATTCTTATCTCGTAAGAGAGTGAACGCCTATTATCGCTTTGTGTTCTTGGCGGCCCATCCCCCGCCATCCAGTCACCCCACATCTCCCTCTCGTTTGCCCTTTCGCAACAATTCCCTGCCGCGCGCATTGTCATTGTGTTCGAAGCGCTCGTCCACATGTATTCGCACGATTGACTCATCTGTCGTACGTCAGTGTGACCTCAGCGCCGCGATGCGCGGCGCGGCGAAGTAGGGGACATACCAAATATCGCCTCCTTCCGTATTTTACCCTCGTTCCATCTCCTTCGAGAACTCTCGTTCCATTAGTCTCCACTGCAAGCTGACCCGCTCATACTGCATGCACATATACATATAGGGGACACCGGGGCAAGATGGACTAGTGAAAAATCGGGCCGACCCGGGGCGTAATGTGAAACCCCAAAATCGATATAAAAACATATGAAAAACTGGAAGGAAAAAATAAAAACCTTTCGTGGACAATGACAGAAGCAGAGAAAACGCAAAATAGGTAAGCGGGGCAAAATGGGGTACAGAAAAAAAAAAAAATTGAAAAATTTACGGGTAGCCCGTTTCGCCCCGGAAAATTTTCTTTTCGGGACGGGTTATGAAACCTATGATGATATCGTAACGTCATTGTTGGGTGACAAATGGTAGATTATATCTTCGGCAGCGTCGTAGCCGCGTTGTTTGCTCAGGGGGCCCGTCTCGCCCCGGTCTCTCCTATATATATATGTCTACACATACCGATGCGCGAATGTTTTTGACGCCGACTTCTCCCGGAGGGGCGGCCGTTCGCTGATAAATAAAATATTAGCCGATAGTTAATTCGAATTCATTATTCGAGAACGATCGTGCGAGGAAATTGACACAAGTGCCCTGCCCGTCCGACGAGCCGTTACACTCCGTCGTCCGCTTCGGTGCTGCACGACGCGCGTCGTTACTCCGCGACAGAGTTTCCTCAGAAGTCTCTCGGTGCATGCGACACAAATCTCTGCGCACGCGAGCAAAACGTTTCGTTTCTTTTCCCCGATATCATCGCCGGCCCGCCCGGGCGCCCATCGTATTATCAGTTCCCGCGGACGCCCGTGCTCGCCACGCTTATACATTTTTTTTCTCTCCACAATCTCTGCGGCAGTCGAAAGAGTCAAATAAAAAAGTACGGAGCCGAGCGGAATCAGTTCGTGAGAAACGGTGGGACTCGATCGTTCGCGGAGCTCCCGAGCGACTCAGCGGTCGTGCGAGCAACCCTCGATCGCCTCTCGCGCGCACGGACCCGTGAAGCCGAGACTTTGACGTATAATGAGCGTCGAGTCTCGTCCATCAACCGTTGATCTACGTGTGTGCATCGATTAATTCGAAAATTATGGTTCACCTTAGGCGCAAGGTACGTACTCGGTCGCCTTTACAGTAGAATCCCGCTTATCCGACCAATTCATCAGAGCCCTACGCGTTAACCCAGATTTAGGCTCGGATTATACCGATGAAGCAGCAGCGCGCTTAGACTTGCACAAGCTTGCTGCGTCTTTATATCGCGTGCTGGAAATACAACGGTTTCGATTTTAGAGTCGATTGCTGATGTTTATATGAAGTTAACGTTAATTAACTAGATTATAATTATATTTAAAAAAAGTAGCTACATTAACTAATAGAGAAAATTTTTATATGAAGTGGGGTGTTTTTTTATTTATATAATAGTAGTACAAGTTTGACTTGAGTATCCGTGTTATCCGTGTTATCCGAGATTTCACTTAGCGTAAGCTAACGACGCAAGCTCTTCTACGTTAGCTCGGATAAACGGGGTTCTACTGTGCTTATATCACTTCGATCGGTTTTATTACCGCACGGTATTATAATGCGATAACTGTAAAACATGCTGACTGTGCTTTAATCGGGACGCTACAGTGTGTTCGGCTGGCCGAGGAAGTGCCAACTGTGTTTTCCTTGTATTATCGTTGATTATTCGGCATTTAATTATCGATGGTTCCGAACAGACCTTGAGGTGAATGTGATAACCCCCCGTCGGGAAAAGACACCCTGATAAACAAACGTCCCGTTCGTCGCTTCGGACAATGACCTTCCGAACACGTCATCGAAAAAAAACATCTGGTAGAGCGAAATCGTCGATGAGTCGAGGTACCACAAATGAAAATTTTGCGCGTAGCTTTCTCTGTGACAAAGTTCGTTAAGTGATTTTGGCTTCGATGTTTCCATAGAGAACGACATGTGCCAATTACTGTGCAGCTTTAAAAAAATGTATCTTACTTATTTTTTACAGATTTTTTCTTTTACCTATTTTTCACCATTATCTAAAATTTATTCTACTACTTTTCTTAATCTTCTACCGGTAATATCTGCGGTCAATGGCTTTTGACGACGTGCAGAATATTCTTGCGGCTCACTATATTTCACCTCGATTTTTGCGTCTGTTGTGAAGCACGAATTTTTAAAAATTCGAGACCTTATAAAATTTAAACGGATGATTCGATTCTTGACACATTCAATAGGGAACATCAGTTTATTTAATATCTGTTTGTTTTAGTCAAATTTTTTAGTGAAATATTTTATGGAAATGTGTTTTTTTAACGTTTTGAAATATGATTACATGGAAATCGGGAATAAAAAATTTCATGAAAACAAAGCTTCGCTATGTGAAAGCAAAGAAGCTTTGTATTTACACAAAAGTAAATTAGATGAGGAAGCTTTATGAAAATCGATATTTTTACCCTCTGTTATTTCCATTTTACATCGTGTAAAGTTCGGTAAACGTCGATTAAGTTTCATTCGCCGTCTTCCTAGCATCCCCTTGCGGTTATTTGAAATACCGCCGACTCCAACGAGACCTTTAAGTAATGCCGTTGACCACAAACGGCGAAGAAAAAAGCCAATTGTGTTTTATCAGGGAATCGGCAGACCCAGATAATAACAATATCCTCCGGCACATCTGTCCCGTGCTCAGCCGGTAACAAAAACTGTAATCAATTCCTCTTTGAGACTGCAGACAGCTGAGGAAAAGAAAATTGTCTTTATCTGCGTCTGCCGATTCCCCGATAAAAGACAATTGGCATTTTTCTTTGCTGTTTGTGGTCTTAAACGGCATTACACTGATGAAAAAAAGTACAGTTGAATCCACTAATATTCGGGCAGGGATGTTAAAAAAAATATTTAGTTGGTCGAATAAAATATTTTAATGACTCAAAAATTTTTTTGTGAAATCACCCAACAAATTGTTGAACTAATCAATTTTTTCGCTGTACCAACAAAATATTTAGTTGGACGTCCCTGCCCGAATGTTAGTTGATTCAACCGTATTTTTTTATCAATGTACTTACAGGTCTCGTTACCGTCGGCGGTATTTCAAATAATCAACCAACCAAATTACCACCGGTGTACCCACCGTTGGTAATTTTTTAATGGTGGGTTCTGGAACTAACGACGACAAAATCTATAGTAATGTATCCTACGACAATCTGTTACGCATTGTCTACTATGATATGGTAATGCAATGATATAATCTGTTTTCAATATTACTGTTATTCCGGGATTATCAGCTGCTCGAAGGTGGCTGCTATCGTGTTTGTGATTATTTTTATTTGAGGCGTCATCAGACGTACATAAAATCTCCGCCATTGTTTTCAAGTGGCATATTTACCAACCGATTTCATTAACGAAAAAATTCTGAAATTTTTTTTTGTAAAAATACCATTCCTGTCGAAAAATTGTAAGGGTACGCCCCTTTTATTTTTCCACTTTCAAAATGGAGAAATTTTTTTTTTCGAGATATCGAATTTCTACCACCGCCATTCGCTTCAGGTGACCCATTTCCGGCTCATGTTATGTCGAACTAACTCGAAACACTCAAAAATTCAATCCGATTTTTTCAAAAACAACGCAATGGCATTGGTGCATACTTTGCCGTTCAAAGACAGATGGACGTAGCGAAACGATAATTAGCTTGGATCCGGTTTTATCCCAAGACCGCGCGTAATTAGTTTCGAACTTCGTCAGTGAGTCGATGGGCGTGTCGATGGATAAGGTTGTCGATTATTTCCTCGGTACGGAAATTCCGAAATCGTAATCTAAAAATGATAATATCAATCTAGCAATCAAACACTCGGAAGCAATCGGATATTTCACAACGACAGTTCGTTCGATAGCTAATTTTGTTATCACCTTAAAAACATACATACATACGTAACTTTCAAGGATATCCCGCAATCGCAAAAACTGTACTTCTGTATTGTGACATTTTCAGGCTCTGTCCCTAGGAGGCTTGGCCAGCCAGTTGCAGCAGACCATAAGATTCAGTTCTTCCCTGAAGATTCAAGATATAGAAGTAATACAGCCGGAGCGTTCATTCAAGGTATATTATTCGTTGCGGGACGTTCATAAATTCAAAGTGTCGAATGGTGTTCGAGCACTAATTGTTATTGTGTATCGGTTTTTTTTTTTTTAATTTCAGCATGCTGATTTGTCGGTTCGTTTCGCTCCGCCTCACCTGCTTCAACCCAAGCCGAGCGTCAGCGCCCTCTCGTTTGGAAAATACTTCACGGATCACATGCTCAAAGTGTTTTACCATGAGGCGCTGGGCGGGTGGCAGGCGCCTGAGATAACACCGTTCGAAAATCTCGTACTCCATCCAGCGGCGAAAGTTCTTCATTATGCGATAGAGGTGAGAGAACGGCGATGGAAAACTGCAGCCTTTTTCCTTATCCAGTAACAGTCCAATAGTCATTGACGCGAAAACCTCATCGATCTTAAACGAGTCTGTCTGTTACGCCTTGTTAAGATTTTTAAAGCGTTAAGATTTTCAAAGCTTTAGAATTGAGTTCGTCATTACGCGATGGAGGTGAGAGAAGGGCGATGGAAAGTTGCAGCCTTTTTTTAAATACCATAGCTGTTGATATAATATTCTTGTGACTCTTGAACAAGTAACAAATAAGCATCCATTAAAATTTGAAAAGTGGCTTGAGCTTGAAAGTTACTTCCAATGATTAATGACTGACAAATCCGCCGATCAACCTTGACGACCCATCGCTAAGGTTGATTTTTATAGGGCGAATCGTCGTATGACCGAAAGTCACGGTTCCTAAATACCTCAACGAAAAGCATGTTTAAACATACAATAGATTTCCCTCCCACTTTTTTAATAAAAGGAATTCTCTATACGCGTCGATTGCTTGCTGAGGAATTCTTGGGAGCTCGGTGTGAGCTGCATGATTTTTTGCTCGGCTCCAGCCCAAACGGTATACTCATTCGCGATCTCTTATTAATTACCACGTTCCCATAGAAACATTGTCGCGGCTACTTCAGAGTCGATTGTACGGCAAGCTTAACATTGAATAACTTTGTTATGCAAGGAAGTACGACATCGAATCGCACACACCAACATAATCTCGTGACACTTCTTAAGATAGCTTATCAAGGTTCAAGTTAAATCCTGTCAACCTTATCTCCGATGGTGCGGAGGTCTACAATTTTAATCAGTTCGACAAAGCTTATCTTTTGCCAAATAAATATACAGTACCATTGGCCGCGGCATTAATAATTATAATTTTTTTTTTCTTTCTTTTAATCATCGTTTATCGCGCCGTCCGAGACTCGAATGACTTCGGATTGACATTTAGAGTTGACCGATTACCGCGCAAAAGGAGAGAATGTTGACGATTCGGCCGCTCGGAAACATACCCGTGGATATCGACTGATACGACTCTTGACCCCCTCCCCTCGTTTCGCTGGTGTGCGTGCATTATTGAAATTGAGAACGGCGCCTCGGCTTATTGATGATTTCAGTTATTTGAGGGAATGAAGGCGTACCGTGGGGTCGATGGAAAAATACGGATATTCAGACCGGAGCTGAATATGGAGAGGATGAACAATTCAGCGGCTAGGTCCGGTCTGCCGCCTTTCAACGGCTCCGAACTCATAAAGTGCCTCCAAAGGCTCGTCAGTATAGATCAAGAGTGGGTGCCGCACTCCGAAGCTTCTAGTCTCTACATCCGTCCGACTCTCATAGGCATCGATGTGAGTATAGCACGCCCATTATCTGCACGATAATGTATGCTCATAATTATATATATATATGTTTCAATAATATATAAAAGTCTTGCCGCCATTGCCGCCGTCTCAAGAATCGGAGAGTGGGGGGCTCAGCTTTGTCATTCGGAGAAGGAAGTCCCTTTTTCATGAAGTTGACCCTTTGCCCCTATATCATGAGGGAAAAAGGTTAGCTTCGCTATACACAGCCTCTCCCCGTTCGGTGAAGCTGCCCCCCTCCCGGCCAGACATATTCTTCCCTCCTGAGCTCCTCCCCAGGCTTTGATTATGATGTCTTTTGTAGACTCTTCAAGCGCCAACTACTCCGTTTCGTGGCGCTTGCACTGAGAAAAAAAAACGTTTGGATTACGCGAATGCACGGTGACACCCGTTCAAAGATGTATTTTGTTGGTACAATAAAAATGTTTGTTTAAATCGACGAATTTTAAATAAATTGAAGCAAATAATCGTTCAACAAAACAACGATTGATTTGTACCGAACAAATAACAGCTTTGAACGTATGTCACCGCGACTTTTGGTTAATGCAACCAATTTTTTTTCTGAGTGTGTCTATCTCGGTATCCGTATGTATTTCCGTGTGCCAACTATTCGGTTTCGTGGCGCTTACTCATCTGGGCATCCATATGTATTTTCCTATGTTCATCGCCGAACAATTGTAGAGGGCGCAAGAAAATGTTTCGAAGCTAACGATATTAACGCCGAGAGAACATAGGCTATTATAGACGTGAAGTGCTAGTGTAGAACGACTGGAATGAATATGCATGTAAACATCCATATGCACGCCTCTTTATCGTTATCACTGAACAATTGTAGAGGGCACAAGCAAAGGTTGCGACGCGAACGATATTGAAGCTACGGGAACATAGGCTGAGATAGATGCACGTGTTTCTGAGTGCTGGAACGGCTCTCCGCGATTTGAATTTCCCGATCTTTAATAGTCATCGACTGATACGAGAGTATTGGGGATACGTGCGTTGCTATCGTGATCGACAATGCCTCTTTCGCTTGTGTTATCGGAAGGAGGGGAGCTCTGACGTCATTATAAATCGATGCATTAATAATACAATTATTTTTCTCGTCCACGATCAGTCGCCGCGGCGTAATGCAAACTTGTTTACGCCGAATGTGGATTCGACTTTTCTTTACACACGCACACACACACACGCACGCACACACACGTGTATTTTTAGGACCCGATTGTTCTGTCCTGTTTGAAGGCTTTTACCATAAACCCTGATTATACTGAGTACCTCATGGAGGTTTGGTAAAGTACGAGCCCGCGGGAGGGTTCTCGAGGGGATATAAAGTTATCAATGGTCGAAGAGGGGGGCGCGAATAGTCTATATTCGAGATATAGTGTGCGTACGGTAGAACCCCGATTAACATTTCGGATTAATCGGAATTTCGATCATCCGGTGACTTTTCGGTCCCGAGCATTCCGGTTAATCGGGGTTCTACTGTACCTGAAATTTTTGTCAGATTTTTATCGGCTCTCGTTTTCAAGGTAGCAGATAGGCGTATTGTAAATGAATAAAAGTAAATAAATGTTTTTCGTTATCATACATTTTTCTCTCAATATCAAACATGTATATATCCTGTAAAAATGAATGGTTAGAAGCCGACGGAAATTGAACATTGAACTTTCAATTGAATTTTTTTTGTTCTTATCCGATCATAATATACAGGTATACTAGTATGTGTTGTGGCTCGCGCTGTTCGTGCTCGTGTTGTTTGTGACACTCATAAACACTCAGAGACTCATGGACACTCGCGGAACTTACAGACAAATGATTACATCAAATCTATACAGAGCTTCACCCAGAAAAAGTAATTTCTTTGACGGCCACCGTTTATGTGGTTAAAGTAAAATATTTATTCGATTTAAATAAATATTTATTTCATTTATGTAACTATCTACTTAATTTGAACAATTCGCTTATATTAATGTTAACACATGAAGATTCGTTCTTTCCGGGACTCAAATATATGACATCCAACGAAATGTGCGGAGTATTTGATTAATATCCGATCATATCTGATTAGATAAAACTCCACATGCGCAAGATAAGAGCAGACACACTAGTTATCGATGGCTCAATGCCATAACACCATGTAGACCGTGTATAATCATATGTGTATTTCTGGCGTTGGACGATGCTAATCGGGCACGAACTTATGTGACAGTGTCTCATCGACACCTTATATAGATACGAATACATATAACCATATATCGGATGTTACAAGACAAAATTGCGTAACCTCCGTCTTAAAGAATACGAGTTACGCCCTTTCGTTCTTCAGCAGTGTGACGTACGGGCGTTTGGTACGTCGGAAATAACCCCGTCTTGTTCGGGATCGTCTCCGGATCGTCCTATACGGGACGCTTCTCGATAATTCGCGCAGGTCGTTAAATAATTTAGACAATGATTTATAATGGCTCGAGTCTTAATCGTCGAAATGGCACGGACACAAATGTTGATACAAATGGCTCCAATAAAGGTAGAAGATCGGATAAATGTGCCGGCGAGTACTCACACATACAATCGCTCGCGCACGCATACATTCGCCCTTACAATATTCACTGAGAATAAATAATACATGCAATGGTTGATCACGCTCTCCTCGATCTTTCTCTTCACTCCTCTACACTCGCGATTACACGCACTTAACGAATACACGACTGTACTGTTCGTGGCGAGATTTGAGAGCCCAAACACTCTTCGGGCTCCTTACGGCCTTCGCGACTTTCGCACGCACTAACGGACCGGGGTGTTCCCTCGAGATTTACTTTACTCCTGCGGGCGCTGAACGAGGAGCCTTCCGAAGTTCAAGCTCGCGCTGTCGATGTATCTTCGGGACTGATTTCCCCGGCCCGTTCTGTCGGCCGAGAGATCTGCCGATCTCTCGGCCGACGGACGACAAGCCGGGGAGAATTTCTGCGAAATAGCGAAATCGTACCTCGCTTGACCGGAGGCGAGAGGAGACATCCGTGTATCCCCTCGAGACCTCGCTCGCGATTCTCGAGAAAAATATCGCGCGACCCGCGTAGAAAAACGCCGCGGTAGGCGCGATGTTGAAAAAACTAACGAGGGAAATTGAATACCAAAAAGGCAACGAAATACATCCTGTGTATTCCGATACTTCGATAGTTAATCCCACTGCTGAAGAGTCCGCACGTGCCATATCGCGAGTAGAGTCATGGATAGCGCGAGACAATCTCATGTGAAAATTGTTCCAGCGCGGAACGTGGCAGCAGATCGATGTTACCATTTTTCCATCGGTATGTAAAGGCCTGGGTTTGAGACATTGTGAAATCTGTTCCTTACCATCGCACCTGTGTTCGATTTTCTTGTGAATCAAGAAAAATCAAGAAAATAAAAAAAAAAACGAGTTTTCGGAGGATAAATGAAAATTTGTGTTTTTTCGTTTTCTTCATGATGTAGCCTACGTTGGGAGTGGCAGCTTCCGATTCAGCCCTCCTCTACGTAATTCTTTGCCCGGTTGGGGCGTACTTCAAGGATGCCCCCAAGGACGCGGGCGTCTCCTTGCTTGCTGATCCGCGTTACACGAGGGCCTGGCCCGGTGGCTGCGGCGATCGAAAAATGGGCAGCAATTACGCCCCGACGATTCAAGTTCAACAAGAGGCCACCGAGAAGGGTCTGCAACAAGTGCTGTGGCTCTACGGAGACGACAATCAGTTAACGGAAGTCGGAACCATGAATATTTTTATGGTTTACATTAATGACGAAGGAGGTGAGTGCGCAAAAAAAATAAAACATCGCAGCAATATTCATCAACGTCCGTCGGTCGACACATTTAACGAGTTTCCGTCTTAATTCTTTATCGCCACCAGAAAAGGAACTAGTCACACCGCCACTTAATGGTTTAATCCTTCCTGGTATAACGAGGAACTCGATTCTTTCACTGACCCGCGAATGGAATCAGTTCAAGGTCACCGAAAGGAACATCACCATGGATGAGATTTGTATGTTACTTCCCCAGAATAGAGTGAGTATCTCATGAACTTCGTCCTAAAAATAATACGTTCCCAGATAAGCAATGACATTTTTTTTTTTTTTTAATGGGAAAAACTTGAAGAAAGTCAGAAAATTCAAAGTGAATTTAAAAATCTGAAAAAATTCATGCGTATTCAGAAAAATGAACGAATAATTTTCATTAAAAAAAGTTACGTTTCCGGGAGACTTGTTGAACAATCAAAGTTGGCATCAATTTGTTAATAACATTTTGGAATTCTTATTATGCAAAATTAATCTTTTCGGGATCTTTAATATGCTTGATTTTTTGTACATTTTTATACTATCAAGAAGTGTTTCCCTTTCAATTCTCTGAAACTTATGCGAAATCGACACCATTAAATCTCGTCTCGAGGAATCTCGTTTGAAGTTTGTATTTCCACCCACTAAGTTCAATAAATCATCGTGTATGGTCATGTAGCACACAAAATTGAATGGAATCAGCGAAATGTCTTATCTGAGTAAAGTTACATGTACGAATAAAACGATTTCTTTGTCATTTCAGCTGCTCGAATTATTTGGAGCGGGAACAGCGTGTATCGTGAGTCCTGTGTCCTACATTGACTTCGTCGGTCAAGGACTCCATGTGCCGACGGTCGATCAACCCGATCCCGTTTACAGGCGCCTGCTGAAGCATCTCGGCGATATACAATACGGTCACATTCCGAACCATCCATGGGCATTGGAAATCGATTAGGGCGCAGACGTAATTTTAGTAACGAATTTGACGTTACGTGCGCTTATGACAAGAATTTCTCATTAAGCAAGAAACAAACACGTCTAGTGTGTACGACCAGTGAATCGATGATCGATGATTTTTCATAGATCTGTGCAAGGAACACTTTTTTCCACCATTTGTTCCCTCTATTTATGTACTAGAAAATTCAATTGGGAAAGTGATTGATCGACACGATCTTAGTGACCAAAGCTGAAAATAATTAAAATAGAAGCTGTACAAATTTTTAACAAGAGTTTGAACAAAATGTATTTTCATTTGAACAGCGCCTTAAAATGAAAATCGTGAAAAAAATAGGTGAACAAATAATCTATTCCTCGATTGGGAATAAATCAATCGATTCGTCATCAGAAATGTTTCTCTGGAAGTCGACGACGGCGAATTGCGGTTCGCTCTGCATACAGTTACGCTCGCATAGAGTTATCGCGTCTTAATTTTTTTCATGTCTGAACTGAATTATTCTGGCTTTGTGAATAACAAGTACCCGCTGTCGATCCAAGTGTCAGGGTCATGCACATCCGTTATAACTTGAGACTTTAAGCCCGACTGAACATAACGCCACCATCTATAATTAATGAACTGAATATAGTGAGAGGAAAGGTTACGTACAATGCCGACCGAGTCGCGACGCGAGTGGAAACGAGATTCCTGTAATCATTTTTTATACAAATTTTCCTTCAACTCTTAAATCATACGGATCAGCGTATAGGTAAAATAAAATTGTATCCGAATGATCAATTATTTTTGAGAAAAATTTAACCAAATTTGTTGATATAGATCGCGGCGTTTCACATCCTTATAGAGTATGTGAGTCACTGCTCCGTCGGTAAACGATTGCAATCTCCGTTTACTCTGCAGTTCATACTTTTTCATAAGTTTATTATGACTTACTTACTGTTGATATTACGAGTGGTAAATTCTTGCAACGCTCGGAAATATGTCTGAAGTTAACTTTACCTTAAATGCAGGGAATTAACGCTCAGTGCACACTGTAACGTATTAAGAAAGATTAGGAGTGAATCTCCTAAAATTATTAGGTTCTTCATCTATTTGAGAACGTGTATACGTTGTGCCTGCCATCTATATTTTAAAAGAACGAAAGTTGTAGATTTAAAAAAAAAGTGTGATTGGGAATGTGTGTATTAATTTTATAATGCGAAATGTACATATTAGGTTTACAATGATGTTCAGCATCTATTTATTGTAAATAAATCATTCAATTTTTGTTAGCTTACGACGTTCCGAGCATATATCTTCATATGGCGGGAATATCGTCTATCACGGGAGATCGAATTGAAATTAAAAAATATTTTTTAAATAGCACGTCTGGTTAAGTAAACTATATGTAATAGAGCTTCAATTGCTGCGACTTGAATATGTATGAATGCGATATAATTTGGTTCAGAGTCCAATCGAAACGAAGAAAACCACATATCGAACATTCGAGTATGTTCCGACGTCATAGAAAGTACCGATAATGTAATAGAGCAATAAAGCACGTTTTTATTTGATTTTACTACACTATGGTAAAACGATGCGATTCTTTCCCACTTACGATTTCGTTGACAATAATGCAAAGAACTGTCGATATATTTTCAAAATCAAAATCCGATAACGCTTCGTATGAACAAACCTCGCCACGTACTACTCCCACATGTACAAGCGCCAAGAAACAGGCGCATTCGAAGCAATATTTTCCACATAGCACGGAAATGTTTCGAAAATATTTTTTTGTCTGCTCATAAATCTTGCATCGAAATATTTTTGAAATATTGTGCTAAAATGTTTTCAAAACATTTTGCAAATATTTTTTAAAGTTATCATTAACGTCTATCAGGGCCTCTAATTAATTTTAAAAATCCTGTAACGGCTCGTTATATTTTTTCGATTATTTATCATGTACATGTGGCGTCATCCGATGAACTTTTGTGGACACACTTTTTTGTGCCAGTATAATGAAACGTAAAAAAGAAATCATTATCGGACTTGGACCCTCAAAAAAAAGCATCTCATTTATAGAATAAGTAAAAGAAGCGGATACATAAAAAAAAACAAGTAATAACATGATCACAACGGTTTTGTTAACGTTATCTAATGAACGAAGCCACAAATACAAGATAAGGTTTGCCGTTGAGGCATTCTGTGCAAAATAAATGATTCGTCGGTCGTACGATATCTTCGAACCAATTAAACCGATTTCCCGGCGAACGGTCGTCATTGCTTTCCTCAGAAGCGTAATTTACTCATTATGACCAGTATATCTTTCGTCGCGGTAAATAATCGATATACTTTCTATACAAAATATGGAGTTAATTGGTCGTTGGATTGTTTCGAATGTCAAAATCAATTGGGCCCCACGAAACAACGACGAATCCGTGAACGAACGATAATGTGTGACCTTGGCGTAGAGGACGCGAAAGAGGTCACTGCTACTACTTCCGCTGGATTGGCCCGAGTGTGCGAGAGATCAGTAGATCGGTCCGTCGCTCCGTCCGTGGACCATGGCGCAAATTGTGAGGTGCAGAATCGGCCTACGCTCATTCAGATTCGACAATAATCGAGTGACTCGGACGTTCGTTCCCTCGAAATATCTGCGATCATGGATCCACACCAGCTGGGTGACGAACGGTGAATAAATTCATTCATAATTCGATCCAAACATGTTGCACACAAATTTCGAGGTTAAACTCCCGAAAGCCCCTGTAAATAATACTCTTATTTACTTAGAATTTGAGGAAGAATAAAAATACTATACTAAAACAACAGACCAGAATGTTTCGTTTTGTTTGTGCGAAAGAACTTAAATCCTGTTCCCAAATTATCATCGTAATCTTACTTTTATATTTTTCGATGTATTTATTCCCGATTATGCAATAGAGCGTTTTATCCTTGCGCGATTAACGAACTGTCAACTGGTGCGTTTGAAAAACATTTCAGTGAAGGGAAAGGAGGTGCTCATGCCCTCGCTGTCACCCACCATGGAAACCGGAACTATAGTCAAGTGGATCAAGCGGGAGGGAGATCCGATTCAGGCTGGCGATGCTCTCGCTGACATTCAGACCGACAAAGCTGTGATGACCTTTGAGATGGACGACGACAGTATTCTCGCCAAGATCATTGTAAAGTTATATCATTAGAACGGTAGAAATTTAATCCTTCCTGTACGGAATCTTCGTTGTGCGACTGCCTTGATTCCGTACGATTCGGTCTGGATTCTCACGAGTACTCGAGATGCGTGGTATAAAAATCGCTATATCTCAAAAAATATTGACGATTAGAACATTTTTCAAAATGCACCTTGAATCATAACGTTCATGATATTATATTTACGTAAAAAAATATTTTTGTCTATGTATAGCGCACTATTGTTATTTGAAATTTCAATTTATATCTCGCTGCGTGCATAGTCATGTTTGGTGCGAGGCTCCCGAACGTGAAGGACTAAATTATTAAAACACTCGACTGTCTTGATTGAATTTTTTTTGTATCCTCCAGGTAGCCGAAGGTACCAAGGATGTCAAAGTTGGAACCCTCATAGCGCTTACCGTTGAACCAGACGAAGATTGGACCACTGTCAAAGCTCCCTCGGCAACGGCGTCCAAAACTGAGACAGCATCTCCGGCAGCTGCAGCACCTGCCAGCAGTGCTCCGTCCCAGCCAGAGCCACCTGGCCAGTAATGATTTCCTTGCTTTCCCATTCAATTCTGTTCCCATGAACTGAGAAATTGGATTGAAAATACGAACGTATTTCTCTGTTCTTCAAAGAGTGAACGTGACGATGCCGGCGCTCTCGCCGACCATGACCACGGGCACTATAGTTAAGTGGCTGAAGAACGAGGGAGACGAAATATCGCCGGGTGACGCGTTGGCCGACATTCAGACGGACAAAGCCGTAATGACTTTCGAAATGGACGAGGAAGCAATTTTGGCTAAAATTATCGTAAGAAAATGCTCCGATATTCTTTTGAGTCGCGACCAAACTAGCGTTTTTCTCTTACGTTTTTGCTGCGGTTATTAATTTATTATTGATTATTTAAGTAATTATTATTAATTTATGATCACTTTTCCGCGTCGGAGCTTGGCGCGAAAATGTTTTATTGTCGTTTATTTAATTACATTTTTTAAATTATTTTATTATATTATCAAAATTACATAATAATTTTCCGAAAGTTTACAATAATTGTTGCATGGAATTAAGATGATACTCGGTTATTGCAATTATTGCCGATGAACGTTAATGCACGGTGACACCATTTTTTGCGATACGGTTTGCCAAAAAGCTCTGCAACGTCGACTACCTGTTAACACTTTTTTTTTTTAATTGCACGTTTTTCTGAGCGGACGTGGGAAGTTTGGAATTCCATTTCCATTCCAATACCGACATACAAATAACTGAGAAGTAAATTTAATTGAATCACATTGGTATCGTTTAATATTTTCAAGATGAAAGAAGGATCCCAAGTTGAAGTGGGTCAATTAATTGCTATAACGATGGAGAGAGGAAGCGATTGGAAAACCGCGGTCGTCCCCTCGATAGTGCCGAAGGTCGCTAGTGGAGAAAGTCCATCTACATCGCCCGCTGCGTCTCCGAAACCTTCGGCACCGGCAGCGTCCGCGGGACCAAAACCTCCACCCAGTGGACAGTAAGTACGAAATTTTGAGTTGTAAACTTTTTTTTTTTTTCGTCATACGCTTTTTGCAGTGTCCAAAATTTGAAACAGATTCAGCGTTAAATTACCGAAGTGTGTTCACCGAAATTGTTATGTAAAAAGCGACTACAACATGCTTCGCAGACTGTAATCGGTTGCTAAAAAATTTTACTAAAAGCGTGCATTAAAAAAATGTACGTATCAATTGTATAGATAATGGTTTGACCTGTGACAGAGTTTACGGGTTGGCGGTGAAGAGACTTCTTGAAGAATATGGTCTGAGCTCAGGCTCTGTGAAAGGAACGGGCCGACCGAATCGTCTTCTGAAGGGCGACGTTTTAGCTCACATAGCGGCAAATAATGTACAAAAAATCACTCTAAAAGCCGGTAAGCCAATCAGTAAAATATGAAATGCGATTCGTCCCTGATATACACATAAATATTATTTATCGTTCGAGACGGATGTTGTTTGACTACAAGGTACATTTATTCAAAATATTATACCGACCATAATTCGATAGATTCATCACCGTCCGTTCCGTCTGGCGCTCAGCCCAAAGGTCCTACCGTAATTTGCAAAACGGGTCCTTCTTCGTACAAGGATTACGAAGTTTCGAATATTCGTGCAGTCATCGCCAAACGACTTGGAGAATCAAAGGTATGAAACGGAGCACGCTGAAAACTGCAATAAGTATTATTTTTTAATTATGACTGATTTGTTGCAGAGCGTTATTCCTCATTCTTATGCAACGATCGATATCAATATCGATAAATTAACTGAGGTTCGCAACAAGCTTAAAGCCGACGGTGTATCGGTCTCCGTTAACGATTTTATCACCAAAGCCGTGTCTCATGCGCTTCTCGAATGTCCCGATGTCAATGCATTGTACAAGGATGGCCAGGTGAGATAATCGGTGTTCGACAAATTGACTATCATTCTAAAATCAGTCTATCAAGCAATCGATAACCGGCGAATCGGCATTGTCAAAATACTCAAAGAAAAAAAATCATTTTCGCACAAAAGTATTATTTTTAGTGATGTTTGTGTTGAATCAATGTTGTTTCCGATATTTTACGGCGGAAATGCGAATTGTATTGTATCGTTTCGCCTATTAAGTCGCATCATGTTTTGACCTATTGCCCGCCTTACATTCAGTTTTTAGTCAGATGGTACTCAAACATCTTGTGCATTCGGGCACCTGTATGTTATCCCTATTTCGTGGGCCGACGCATCGTCATAATATTTCCATCGATAAACATGCCGCGCGTGCAACACATGCACATGTAACATAAAACATTTGTATACTTACCACAACCACATTCGAACGGTGGCTGAACGTAATTACATTTCTTTTCAAACAGGTCATTCGCATGCGGGACGTTGACGTCTCCGTAGCAGTATCTACGCCGAACGGCCTTATCACCCCAATAGTGTTCAACAGTTCCACAAAGAGTCTCACAGATATTTCGTCAAACATTCGGGAACTTGCTGGTAAAGCACGCGATGGGACGCTAAAACCGAACGAATTCCAGGGTGGCACCTTCACGTAATGACGGACCGACTGCGGTTCCTAAAATATTTTCGCATATGAATTATATTAACTCAACAAGTGAAACTTTATTCTTTTCTTTTTCAGAATTTCTAATTTAGGAATGTTCGGTATCAAAGAATTTTCCGCCATCATTAATCCTCCACAAATCGCAATTTTAGCGGTTGGAACAGGACGAGTAGAGTTGGGCAAGTAACTTATAGTAAACTTCTGTATTAAAAAGGAATTCACTTAATAATGAATCATAAGACTCGTCACTTCCGGCCGAAAAAATTAGATTTCGATACGAGTTCGATACAAAAGTGTTTCGCACGAGGGATGTACGAAATTTTTCATCACAAGGTGCGAAAATGGCGGTTTTACGCACGCGAAGCGGGCGGAAAAGTTGCCATTTTCGAACCCGCTAGTATGTTGCAATAACCATGGTTGTGTTGTTTATCATGCAGACGCGTCGATGCGAAAGACTACTCGACTATCGACGACGTTGTCATACGACAGACGGGCGATCGACGAGGATCAAGCAGCTGATTTCCTCGCTGTTTTACGGGCCATGCTGGAAGATCCAACCTTCCTCGCGGTCGGTCGGGCCCAAGCGCTCCGAAATAGACGCGAATAATCGCGTAGGTCCGTATCGATTATTCAATTCTGAACATTCAATCGATGATTCCAATGTGTAATTTACATGGAAAAACAAATTTCAGTTTGCGAGATATCCACAAATCAATCACCGCCAAGCTGTAAAGTGTTCACTCAGATCGTGAGGAACCCAACGTATCCGGTCGTGAATAATTGGCTTGGTTCTCGAGCATGCAACTTACGCGGGCGTCTACCGTAGCAACCGGGCCTCGACAATCGTCGGGCTCGGTGATTATATGCTCCGAACAGCTGATCAAGGGGAAAAATAGCTACGCGCGCATCGAGCGAGCGCGCACTTAGACGGAGACTACTGTAACTGTGAAATCCGGAAGTACGATCTGCTTGCCGGTTATGAGTTCACTTCCTCAGCTGCGTTACCAAACACAAAGTCCTATAGTATAGAGAAAAATATCTCGGATGTGTGTGAATCAACTGTCTTGGTGATGAGTCACCTATCACCGATGAGAAATTAATCCGCGAACGTTCGCGACAATAGGAGAAATTATATTTATTGCTGTTAAGTAAATTGAATGCGAAAAACATGAGAAACGAATTTATAGTACGATTGTCATCCAATTGACCGTACACCTTGTAATCGCCGTTGCGCCTGCGCAAGGTACGCATGAATACAAGCATCCATCCAAGTGATTTGTTTCCGCATAGAGCGGTCGAATTTGTAGGTTTTCTGTTGTACAGAGAAAATTTAATGCCAGGTAGCATTGGTTTGTAATAACTCGTTAGAATCAACGACCGACGTCGAACTTGTAAATAAAATATTTATTCGACATTTCGTGGAATTCAATACGCACCTACCAGTCATCTCAAGCACACTTTACACCGCTACGCTGGACGTGGCAAAAAAAAGATTGCAAGCATACTTTGAAATATTTCAAAAAACTCATTATTTTTATTCGGTCGATTGTCGAATGTTTTGTATGATTATCAAGATTCGTTGCTCTACAACTTTATCGAGGCAAACTTGTCTTGTAATACTTGAATTTTTCGTTTATTATCATTGATTCATCGTATCGATTTTTATAATTAATTTTTCATCGTTCCTTCCATATGCTTTTTGATGGGAAAAAATAGTGTTTCTTTCGAGTTATATATAAATCTCATTGAGGGCGATCCTTATTTATCACGAGAACACTAGACATTTTTCGACGGGTTCAGAGAAGACACGCGTCTCTCTGTATTACATCATCACAAGCAGTGGCGTCTCGGCGTCAAGTATATTTTTTACAACATGATAATGACATCAATATTTAGCACATATCGGAATATGAGATGTATTACGAAACTCCGATATATTTCGAGATACTTTCGGAAACATGTGAGTTAGAAGAGAGCAATGTTTCCAGTGTATATCACAACTGATAACGTTATGAGCGAACTACAAGTGGCATAAAACCCCTGTAGATAATCCGTTATACGGTATCTCTCTGGTAATAATATAATAATAACAAACGGTCAAATATGTAACAAAAAAACACATAGTTGAATTAAAATAATAAAATTGTCTAAAATTTTTGCTAATCACATTAAATTACATGATCCGGAGTATTAATTCAATATACACAATTGCGACTATAAAGTAATCCGATAAGAACATATTACATCCATAAGGTATTTTCGATGCAGTGTCCAACTGTCAATTGAATCAGGCTGTGGACAATATTTTTTACATAAATCATCGATCAGTCGACTCTCGCCGAACGTCGCATATTCGATTAACCGTCGATTACGTTATAAACTGTGGATAGTCTGCGCTCACGACAATCGATCGATCATTTCATGAAACGTGCAAACACCGACGTTAGTCGTCATTTGGCCTATGTTGTCAAACAAAGTAGAAGCCTGCATGTTTTCCGGTAATTTAGTGAGGAATTGGGCGCATCGAATGAAATCCATTTTCAACAATTCGTCCTGATACATGCGCAGAATACCGAGCGCCGTTCGAAAAAGAAATTCATCGCCGTCCCGCACAAAGACATCCCACACTCTGCACGCGACATCTAGCGGCATGGCTTTGGCATAAATTGTGTAGAGCCAGTCTAGCAGATAAAAATCGGGACTCAGCCCGTTCGTACAAAAGTGTAAGTGTACCTTAGGTATTTTATGAGCGAGAGCGCTCGTAAACACTTTGTAATATAAATTCATTTGTTTCTGGTTCAATGTAAAGGCAGCACGGTGACAAGGATTGTTCAATATATTGGCGAAACAAACGAACGCGTCGTTCGGCCCCATATTCAACGTCAGAACGGCTCCTACGAAGCTCATACCTTGCACGTATCCTATGTCGCTTCTGTACACCGTATAAACGGCTAGTACGCTCTGCAGGGCCTCGAACAGCGGACCCCCCTCTTGGAACACACTTAAATTAGGAAATGTTCGTGACACATCGAGTCTGATTGCATCGAGAGATTCGTTAACGGGATTCGCACAGATTCTCTCAAGATAAAGATCGTACTGCTCATCCTTTATATTAAGATCGTTCGATATTCCTAACCTCCAGATCTTACCGCGTATACTGGGCGGCAAACCGCACCACCATAACCGACGAACTTTCTTCGTGTCTTTGAGCGCATCGAAAAACGGCAAAATTTCCGTATGCCATATATCGGAATCGATCGCGAGTCTTTCCTCTCTTTTGAGCCGCTCCTGTCGCTCACGTTGACGCGCGCATTCCTCGCGCACCTCCCGTTTCCTCGCTTCCTGCAAAATCGCTCGGTACTGTTTCCGATGGCATTTGTCTTCGTCGGGACTTTTGGCGGGTAAATTGGGAGGCCTCGGATACTGTATCAGAGCCAACGTGCCGCCGACTTTGTCGACTACGCGCGGCGGGGCGCGCGGCGACACCATCGAAGAAGACTTTTGCGTCCACGGCAGGAGAGTCCTCAGGAACGTGACCGACGTTTGCTCCCGCGCATGAGATTCGTTGTCGGCTGTTCCGTTACCGTCGGAATCCTCGCCGCTGCCGCACGACGAAAATTCGCTGGTCGACGAAACGCCGCTGTCTGACGCTTGCGGGTTACCTTTCGAACCCGCAGCCTCGTCCGAATACTCGCCGTCTATCGATTTGGTATTTTCATCGTAACCTCGTACGGGAAATAGCGGATCCATGTTGCTCGATTCTTTTCATGGACTCTGCCGTCTCGTTCGATCACTCGAGCATTGTACATAACCTAACGGTCGACGTCGAGTTTGCGACATTCTCGTCATTCTCGTGAACGTCGACGAGCCTCCCCATTGGACGATAAATGACAACGTGTCGGTTCCATTGAAACATTTTTACGCTCATTTATGATGAACACAGAGATCGACCGCTTTGGATTACTCAGTAGATAATGTGTTCGAGGGCAGGAGTATTTATGTTCGTCATATTGCGTATTTCGCCGTTAAACCACCTGAACTCCCATGAGCCGAGCCCGAGCGTACGTTTCGAAAGATTTCGCTCCTTTAACGTATACAATGGCATGTTAGTGTACCGTTCGAACACTTTCCGACACAGTGAGCACACGCGATGTCGTCGGCTCTGCAGTCCAATTACGATTCGTTGTCGAATCTCTCGGGGCTAAACATACTCGCGATTGCACCACTTTTTTTTTTAATACGTGTCCGTCGAGTGCTGCGCAGGTTGACGTAGTGCTATGTTGACGCCCCGAGGGAATGTTTCGTTGTTGTCTAACCGATCATTTCGAACAATTCTTTTTTTTTCACACCGCACGATCTGCAACATATGCATGCCCCACGTAAAGAGCGGATGATTCAGACCGATACGAAACCACTGCTGCTTCCCGTACGAGTTCTTGGGACCGCATTGCAGAGGGAAACCCTGAATGCGGAAATCTCGATGATAATGGGTATAACTGTTTTACCCTTCAATCTTTCGCTCCTGAGAGCGCTTCGACAGTCGTCGCTGGTGATGCGAACACTGTGTTATCCGCGAAATATCCTGCTTCCGTGGGCAATCAATTCCGCGGGCAATGACGCTATGCCTTTTCCTGAAATATCCATGGCCTCCGAGCGGCATTGATTGCAGTTCCTGTTACCGGCCGCGGCATCGAGCCTCGTCAAGAAGCTGCTGCCACATGCTAGCTGCTCACCGTAGCTCCCTCACTCATCGGTTATTGTTCACTCCACGATCCAAACCGATACGCGTCTTTGGTTTACAGGCAGCTGTTTTACCCGACTATCGCAGATCTATCAGCGGGAAAGTATGATCGCCGCGCGTCAGCGCCGCGGGAGGCGCGGAGTGCGGGCAACCCCGCTCGCCAGTGGAGAGTGCGGACTACGTTGGACGGGACACGATTCACGTACCGCATAGTCAAACTGGTGCAAATCGTCTCGCTTGTTATGTTTAGTCGGGAAGGTGTCGAAGGCGTTCGATGAGCGATAACGACAAGTCGGAATAACATCGCGCGTTCCCAGTGCGTCGCTCCCGGTCTCCAGTCGATAATCGGTGTAAGTTCGAAGCGTTCGATAATGCTGTTTTACAAAGAGAAGATCCTGTCGCCGGGCCAGTTGAAACGACTCAGCGAGCACAAGTACAGCTGCTCGAGCGCGAGCCTCCTCGACGGTCTTTTGCAGCCCTGGTGGGACTGGCTAGTCAGCAAAGTACCTCTGTGGCTCGCGCCGAACCTAATCACCATCCTCGGCCTCATTGTCAATATCGTCACGACGCTTATCCTCGTCTGGTACAGTCCGGACGCCAAAGCCGAGGTACTTAACCTAAATCGCCACATCCGATTCACCCTCCGATCCTGCACTAAAAACCGTTTTCACACAAATTTCTGTACTTTTCACCTCACCGTTGATTCTCCGATAAAATCCAAATTTTTTAAGCCCCTCCGCGTACATTCGTATACATTGCCATGCGAAAAGCTACTTTGGACTCCAAGTACAGCTCCGCAACATTGTTTGCGAATGAGTCAACACTTTGGTTCTACCTGTTCCTCGTTTATTCAGTACTTTTTTTTTTTTTTTTTTTTTTTTTTTTTTCTTCTAATTAGAAAAAGAAGTACACAAATGTCGTACAGGAAAAGTATCGACTATTTAACGCTCGGAGATCGCACTTTGGTCAGCGTAGATGAAAGATTCGCATTCTCGAGGAAAAAAAAAATTGCAGTAAATTCTGCAACTGGTTATTTTTCGTTCTTAATTGCTAAGTATGATGATAGTAATGCTAGCTTTTTGTCCTGCAATAATTGTTTTTTAATGCCGCTGTTCGGCTGCGATTGTCTTTAAGCCTTCTGAAGGTCAAGGTCATCGTCTGTACGGTTCTCATTTCCTTTTCTCGAGACAGTTATGCAAACACCGCTATATCGAAGTCTTTGTCCTGAAAAATAATTGATTCCGCTTGGCGGTTTTGTGAATCGTTATAGATTGCCCTAATGTCTGTTGTCTTTCTATTTTAATAGGCACCAAGATGGGGGTATTTTCTATGCGCGCTAGGTCTATTCATTTATCAGAGCTTGGACTCGATAGATGGAAAACAAGCAAGAAGAACAGGCACCTCGACGCCTTTGGGTGAACTCTTCGATCATGGATGCGATTCCATATCGACAGGTAAATACAGAAGATTGGGCCAAGGAGGAAAGAATTTTCACATCAACTCCCGAGAAACGCAATATTCGTGAAATGATGTTTGCTGCATTATAAATACAAACTTATCTAGCAACTCGTATAAAATTCGACTCCATAAACATGACGCATATAGCGTACATAAAAATGTAATGATATATTGAAATGTATCACTGAACTGTTTAGTTACATACAAAGCATCCAATATCAAAACTTGGTATGCTGCAAAATTCGATATTAATAATTTTCAAATTGATTGAAAATGAACTCTTTGATGATGGTTGCGACTTCATACGTTGATATGGAGTTACAAACATGATCCAAGAGTTGCATAATGAGCAAGAGATAAATAGAGGAGATTGGGCCAAGGGGGGAAGAATCTTCACATTAGCAGTCAGGAAACGAAATATTCGTGAAATGATGTTTGCTCTATTATAAATACAAAATTATCATGCAGCTTTTATAAAATTCAACCCTATAAACATAACGCATAAAGGTGATACATTTTGGCTTGAACTTCTGCCCACTGAACCGGTTACTCACAAGAAATCGAATATCAAAAGTTGTGCTGCAAAATTCCATGTTAATAATTTACGAATTTCATTGTTACAATTGCTGCACAAACAGAGACTTTATTTTGTAATTTCGATATCCGTCGGCGGGAGTTATCGAAGATCGTAAACGCCTTTCGTAAATATCGATTGTTACCTGGAAGAGAAGTCGATTGTATGCTTTCACTGGGCGCTCCTTCATGCGCGACATTACATGGTGTCGTGTCGCAGAAAAAAAGACGATAACGAGGAACAATACGTACCACGTATCGCGTAGCGTGTTATGCAGTACCTGATAATCAGCTCGCTCCGTCGCAAAATCCGCTCACCTCGACGATTTTTCATATTTTCTATGATTTTATTATAAATTTCACTGAATTGCGCTTGGGATTAAAAATATTTTCTGTTCACAGTTTTCGTCGCATTGTCGGCCTGCATAGCTGTCCAGTTGGGACACTATCCAACGTGGATGTTTTTCCAATGTTTCTGCGCGATGACTCTTTTCTATTGCGCCCACTGGCAAAGTTATGTCTCAGGTGAGAATCGTTATTGGACGTTAGCACTCAATTTGAAAATCGCCCGTTCGTATGTTAAATAAAAAATATTGAATTCATTTGGAATTAATGTAACGATGTTAACGATTTTTGTGATTTAATTTAATCAATTTTCAACAGGTTCCTTGAGGTTCGGCAAGATCGATGTCACGGAAGCTCAATTCACGATAATAACGATTCATATGATATCGACGATCTTTGGCCCTGGAATCTGGATGATGGAGGTTGTACCTATTCTTATTACTTCTTACACTGACTTATCGCGCGTTCTCCGCGACACGATTTCTTAACAACAATACAAACGGTCATTATCGTTCGGCATTTGTAAAGCAACATTGTCAATCCCGAGAGTCAATACTTCAACTCTGTCGGGATACCGAAATGGGATAGTAGCAGAAAACATGCTTACCGAAAAAACTTTCAGGATTTTTTTTTAGCCATTTAACTCATCGGGTTCGATTGACGATAAATAACAGCCGACTATTCATAGAGTACACGACGAACATACGAAGAATGCACTTTCGCACTCTGTGTGAGTTTTGCACTTGGCATGACTTACACACTTTTCTCACTGTTACTCCTAAACGAATTTCAACACCGATCGTTCTGTATTTGTTTCTACTTATGTATGTTTTTTTTTTTTTTAAATTACTATTGGAGCTTTTCTATACAACGATCATTGTCTAGTGGATTCTTTTTAACGCCAATTTCCTTCGTTACACTCTTGAGACCGGCGGTGTCGTTACCCCTTTCCGAGAACCCTCAGTCATAATTAATGGACGAATCTTGAACTCCCAGCTTTTCTCTCCAATCTGCTTAATTAATTAATCAGTAACCGGTGAAAATGGACGTTCGATTGACATAACTAAAATCTACGCTTGATGACGCTTACAGGGTGGAGGTCAAATAGATTATTCCCATACAGTGATGACATTACGATTGTTGAATGATGTTGAAGCTTTTTTTAAAGTCATCCAATGCTTCATTATTCGACAATTATTCAGACTGCAGCACTTTTCGGATGTATTCAAGATTTCGTAGTCGAACACTTTTCGGAAAACGCCTTATCGGGTGACTCTAAAGAATGGTTCAGACATCATTCGGCAACAATTTTTTCGGGCTGTGCGGATTCGATGGCCGTTCGCGGGCTTCGCAATTTCCGTTTATATCCACCGATTGAATTAATTTTAATTACAAAAATCTTCCGACGGAAAATATATCCTCATTCGCGAAGGGACGTTTCACTCGAGAATTTATTTCGAACGATAGAGGAAAAACATCAGTGAGAAAGTGCAGTGCGTAGATACACACCAATAAAAAATAATAAAAAAACTCGAGAAAACGTGTTCAACCAGAAATTCATTCGTATACGATATATATGAGGCAATTAGCATGGTAAACTCGCTGGAGCATTCTAAATCTCGTCTTTCAAAAATTAATCGGAACAATTCAAAGTTTATCACGAATGCCCGTATATCGAGAATATCTATTCTCTACAATCCAGTTGCATTCCTGCGAGTAAACGCGAAACATGAACGTAAAATAACTTCGTAGTAAAAACTACCGGATGATTTCGAATCGGATGCAGTTTTTCAGATACACTGTAGCTTACAGAACGGAATGCTGTGGAAAAATTAAGTGCTGATATGGCTTTTTTTTATCAGAAAGTATTCACTATTTTGAAGCGCAATTTTGCATCACTCAAGTACCAATCATTACTATCATTAATGGAACAAATGACCCTTTAGAGAAACGTATTATCCTTCATGTACATAGTGCGAAATAACGAAACGAGCCTTCGCTGAATGAATTGTAAAATATAATTCGAAGCCTCTTTACCAGTATAACGAAATAATTCACTCGATCACTCGAACACCAATGATCATTACTATTATTAATAGAACAAATGACCCTTTAGAGAAACGTATTCTGAGAGTGCGAAATAACGATACGAGCCTTCGCGGAATTAATTGTAAAATATAATTCGAAGCCTCTGTACGACTATAACGAAATAATTTACTCGATCACTCGAGCACCAATGATCATTACTATTATTAATGGAACAAATTACCCTTTAGAGAAACGTATTATTACCCTTCGTGTACATAGTGCGAAATTACAATACGAGCCTTCGCGGAATTAATTGTAAAATATAATTCGAAGCCTCTGTACAAGTATAACGAAATAATTTCTTGCAGATACCATTGATAGACGGTTTTGAGTTAAGATATTTGATAGGCATTATGACGGTGATGTGCGCGTTGACAAGCTTGTATACCTTGTTTGCGGTGATAATTGCCGGAGGAGTGGGCAAGAATGGTTCCACCGTCGCTGTAAGTTCCTGATTGATGATGACCGTCATAGCGTTAAATAGATTAAATTAAAACGGATTTGGAGATATGCTGAAAAATATGGGACCGGCATGGCATGATCAGCGGCGGTGCTGAAACACTCACTTTATTTAATATAGCTGCTACTCGTTCACTAATAACCGACCGAACAAAAAATGTCACAGTTTCACATTAATCGTCAAGTTCGTCCTGTCACCCAGTTCCCAACCGCTTCCTCCCTCGAACATTGCATAATTATTTCATCTTCGTTCGGACTGTAGTCATTGTTTTTTTTTTTCGAGAAAAAAAACGCCTGAAGACGCGCATCGGTGTTCTTACTTTTCATCGAAACATTACAAATCTCACGACCATCATCAAGCTTTGTTGTCCCTCGACTCTCGACTTTCAAATCGTCGTACTGACCTCGTGAAATGAAAACGATTTAGCGAACGGAAGTATAGTTCCCCTTAAGACGTTAGGCGCGCGTTGACAGATTTTATTCAACCGATCGGAAAATTATTTTAATACGAACTCATAATTTGCTTATCGCCTGTGATAAGCAAATTTCCTCATTAGTTAGGAGGGACAAGGCGATTATGTGACCGGGCAATGAAATACGACAGAGGAAAGAGGGGTCACTGATAGGAGTCACTGATAGGGGCATTTTTTACGAAATATTGGTCATGCAATTTGCAATTCCCTTCACATGGCTATTAGCGCCAAAATACATCGTTATTACATACGCTTTGGGCTTAAAAGTTACGAGTAGGATACAACTCGAGCATGGTCATTTGTCCGGTCGATGGTATCTTTTTTGTTTCAACGTTCATTAGTTTGATCCAAAAAGTTGCTAATAAAATAAATATAAAAAAATACATATTTTTTAATCATCGTGTTTAGATCAGTTTCATTGCAAACAGATAAGTGTAAATCCAGTTTGCTTTTGACTAAATAGTTAAACGGCCGAGATGAAGTGCGGAACAGAATATTCTTAGCAACTCAGTCGATGTCACATCACTTACTGTTTAATTACTGTTTAATTATAACTGTTTAATTTATATTAGTTATAATATAATTATAACTGTTTAATTTATATTAGTTATAATATAATTATAACTGTTTAATTATATTTTTAAAGTCATTATCTTTTGTTCTCCAATTCAATCGTACGGTATCGATAAATCCTCTCGGATAGGCGAACCTAGTCGTTACTCGGTTCCGGGTCACAGATTAAATTACATATTCAATCTTATTCACGTCGATTTGTACGCTGATCCGAATCAGTTAAATTGTCTCTTTTACTAGCGTTTACCAGCGCGTTTCCTGTAATGTAGAACGAGTAGAAAGTTTATTACAGACAGGGTAACGAGACGGTTGTAGTCACATGAGTTATGGAATTTTTAGAGATGTTAACTTATATGTTACAACATTTCGTAGTGTAGTTTGGCAACACCCGGAGACGCTTGCGTTTACTAATCGCTATGAAAGTTAAGACAAAAAAATGGGAAAAAAATGATTTATAACTTTGTCCGAGACTAAGCAGTTTTATGTACAAACGTGTACCACAGTCCAGCCTCTCAATAGTTCTAAGCACGGTTCCAATTTCATGGGCCAATGTGGTGATGGAAAAAGGATTATCGGGAAGTAAACTAAAACGGAAGGGAAGAACGTTCACTGTAATTATATTATTATTTTCCACATTAACGAATTATGTAAATTTTTCGTGCTTTATACGACTGCAAGTGCGTGTAGCAAGGAAGCGTTTTTTAATTCAGATTTTTGAGAATTTTATTACTACGGTTTTTGAGAATTTTATTATTACGGTTTTTGAGAATTTTATTATTATTTCGCGAGACTAATTCGTTCATAGGAAATTAAAAAACCATAAATTCTTAATGCCTTATGCCCAGTTTAAAGGCTATGAGAACTGTGACGCAAAATGCCGGCAATACCTCGAATCAAAGAACTCAGGTTTGATTTTGTCATTGAAAATAAGTTTTTTTTTCTATCGACGTATAGACGCTCGAAATAGCTGTTCGAAAGGAAACGAATGCAACTCGTGCATTGCCAAGCGGGGTCGTATTAACCATCGAGATTTTGTGTGAATCTGTTTAGATACCCGTGTTCAGCCTCGGCACGCTCTCTCACGCAGTTGCAGCGATTTTTTACGCGGGCTACGTTCACGTATTCCTTGAATTTTGTAAATCGTTTGCTTCCGGTGGAATCGGAAAGAATGGTTCTACGATTGCAGTAAGTTAAAAACAAAGTATCGAATAATTGAGGAAATCTATATAGACATCGGCGAGATGCATGGACGAGACTGTGTTAAAATTGTTTCTACACAATGTGATCGATGCAAGGAGGTAACACGATTGTACGCTATAATATTTTATTCTCAAAATATCTTGGGGGCAAAGAAATTTAATATAATATTCGGCTTGTCTCGTGTTTGCATATTTTTCTCGCACAAGCATCGGTGTGGAAAAATCATACGGTGGGAACTTTTACACTATACAATTTTAATAGTGCTTTTGAGGAATTTTTTGAATAATCAAAGAATGCAAGCCTTTCATATAATGCAAGGGAAACAAGGATTACTTTCGACTTTATCGAATGCTTCCCGGTCCCCGGTCGTTTCCGGTTTGGAATCTCTTGTACTGATATTCACTCACCCTCGTTTCTCGGTACAGGCCTGGGCTGTAGGTGGTAGGTTTTTTTCGATCTCTTTCAAGCTATCGACCTTTTAGTTATGTTATTTTTTTTCTGGAGGACTTATCGTTTGAGGGATCCTTTCCTTTTTCTTGACTAACTTACTTATCGAATAAAAAAAATTAATATCCGAATTTTCTCAAAAGTCGTAGAAAAATCTCGACCATGGTTATTACGTGTTGATACCCAGATAGAAAAATGACGGCATGGCGACGTAACCGTGCCGGTACCAATGGTACGATACCCGTTTGACGGCACGTTTTTCTATCTGGGTTATTTATTCGACGAGGCAGGTCCGATCGAATATCCGTCTGAAATATTGACCGAGCTATTGGAAATCAAAATTGATGAAAAATCGTCGCCACAAAAAGAAAATCGGTCAAGAGGTTTGCAACCCTCGGTCATAAAAATTGTAATGATTTTAACCAGAGAATCAGAGAATTCTCATCGGAGCATTGATTTAGAGGAAAAACTGGGTTAAAGTAGTTAAAATGAATCCACCAGATTTCATGTTGCTACATGTGACTTACCGATAGGGATGCTTTCGTTTTGTATTCGAGAAAAATAGACTTTAAGCTTGCTCGGTTTTCGAAATGTATTCCGTCGGTTTATATTCGCCGTCTGCATTGCATAGACACGGCGAGGACTGAAAGTCTCAAGCCTTCGTAGAGTCGAGGTCTCGCATTTTTTAAATATATAATAAATTAAGTGTGCAGTCGCCTGTGCAAGGTTGTGGTCGTTGAAACATACACAGAGTCCACTTAGAGTTGCTAAACCTCGCACACAGCAAAATACTTGCACAACGAGTCGTTACAAATTAACTGATAAAACACTTTGAGAAGCGTTGCCGAAGGTACGTTTAGTGCGTCGATTTTTTTTTTTTTTTTCAACCAGCCAGTATTTAGTCAGTAAAATTGAGCCTACTAAAATAGTCTTTCACGAGGTAGCGGACAGAAAAATTTGAGTAGCTTAAAAGTTAATTTACCAGTTGTTTAGTATGCTGCGTAAGGATTCAAGTAATTAGCTAAGGATTTGCCTCTGTATCAACATGTTTATCGGGGATTCGTAATTAAGGAATAGAAAAATAAATAAAAAAACAATAATGCAAATAAACTGCTTTGAGCGATCGATGGCGTAACAAGAGTACTCAAGCGACTAACAAAACTCCCTCGAATTACAATGAATTACAAGTGATTTTTCTTTACCATAATCGGCAACGAAAAATCGTGTTTTTGTGTGCTTTTTGTTCACTGACGAATATTGTCAATCACGTTTTGCTGACTATTTCAAACTGTGTTTATAATAACTCACGCATAAATACTTGTACCCCGTAACACCAATTCATTTACACGGAAAAAAAACGGCACCGCTCATTGATCGCGATGGGGATGAAGACACGTTTTAAGCATCGAATTATCTTTTCTGTTGCTTATTTTTACTGACCTTCGTTGGTATTATTTGTGTTCAGAACGTTTCACTGTTTAGAAAAAAGAAGAAGAAAAAAATTATGAAAATTTGAAACAGAAAAAGTCTGTTCTTCGCATCTGCAACTACGTAACTAACCCACCAATGTTTGGTATTTCAATTTATATAGGTGCCTTATACTGGCACCGAGGTGAAGGTGTTTCCGTTATGGGGAGCCGTAGGCATTGCTGCTCTACTCGCACAGAGCAGTATGTCCGTCATTCTCGCCGGTGGTGTAGGAAAAAATGGCTCCACCGTGGCCGTAAGTCAGACCTGAGATAGTAGGCTCGTTCTGTAAAGCACCGTCCATGGTCCACTACGATTTAGGCCCCTAATCTACGAGAATAGGGATAATTATTAAAAAAAGGGGGAGCACGAAAATAAAATAATGTATAAGGGAAAGAAATATTTTTAAAAAATGTATGAGGGAAAGAAATATTTAACATATATAAGGGAGCACAAATATCGTGGTTGTAATCAAGACAAGTACTTATTGTGACAGAGAAGATTTAAAAATTAAAACATCACTGATGACGAGGTACGCGAAGATACAAGCGCGCTGGACGAACGAACGGAAAAAAATTATTTTAGTTGTCGCTAATTATTACAAAACTATTAACTGATTCGTTATCGGTAATGAAACCAATGCAAAATGACTGAAAGCCAACCAGCCAAAATCAGTGGATAGAATTAATTGAGCACTATTGTAATAATTTTTTTTACTAGAGTTAAATTTGACAATAATGTATTGTATTAAAAAATATATATATATTTATGAAACAAGGAATTATACACAATATCGAAGGTAGTTGGACAGATTTGCACAGACTTGCGCGGCAATTACAATTGAAATTGGAACGCGAGAGAAATAAAAAGAAAGGACAGCAATGTTTTCCGTTCACAATCATTTGACTTGTAATATACGAGACATCAGACGCATTGCACTCGTTCTTTGAACTGGATCTAGATGCATGGCATCGGTAAAACAATTGTTTCCTGGCTTGAACGACACAAACTTCGTCAGAATAATGTGAAGAATGGAAGCGCAATAAAATGGCAGTGCTATAAAAGTTAAGAAAAATAAATAAAAACGATTAAACGAAAGAGAAAAAAAAAGAATTAGGTATAATACAATAAGTTCAATCGGGGTAGAATCCTCCGTCGCATATCAGTGGGCCTAGATCTTGCATGAGAATCGACCGAGTCAATTGCAGCTTTCCTTCGATCACCATTTTTCTTTCTCATGTTTATAAATTTTTTAAAAAATTCTTCCTATTCTCGTTTACACATTGACTCGCATCCATATTACACTACCAATTCTACATACTTTTCGCATACGTTAACCCGTCTCGACATCGAGTTCTCAATCGCTTGTACTTCCCGAAAATATAATGTCAAAAACTTAACTCGTTATTAAACCATCCATAAATCTTTCTCGCAATCGGCCGTGGAGCTTTCAAACCCTGCTTTCGTCCGGGGCAAAGCGTGAATATTCGATACCGCGAAAGAATTCTTTTCCTCGGAGACGATTCACCCTGCTGTTTATCGTTTCCATGCTTTTGCCAGTAAATCGCCTGGACTGTTAGTGAATGGGATGTTAAAGAAGACAGTTTCCAGTCAATTGAGAATTAAGTCATCACGGAATTTCAGTGTCCGTATAATTCCATTAAGAAATTGTCCTGCAACACTTTCTATCTTCAGTCTTTTTTTTTTTTTGTCTCTTAATAATTATTGCGTGCATTTTTTAAAAATACTATTGGAAAGCTTGATAACGGGTTCTCGTGTGTTGCAACGTTACACGAGACTCGGAAGAGCATGAAAGTTTCGCTGCTGTAAATCAGCATGTCAGTTGCATGTTGAATAAGGATTTACTGCAACTAACTATAAATTATCGGCCCGCGTATCTCGGCAGTTGATTGATTGTTCTTGAATTTGATTGGGTATCGAACCTCGTTTTAAATAGCGCTGCTACGGGTTTCAGTAAGGATAAACTTCACCTGCTGTATATGACAATTTACTGCAAAATATTTCGAAACTCGCGGCGCATCGTTTTTGAAAAATTTGAAATCGGAGTTGGCCGTTCTTTGATAGACCTGTACGGCGTTAAAATCAGAACAACTGATTTTTACTGACCCAGCAACAACTGATTTTTACTGCATCACACCCAGAAAAATAATTTATTTGACGTCCAACGTTTATGTCGTTTAAATAGAATATTTATTCAAATCAAATAAATATTTTACTTAATCCAAGAAACGGTGGCCGTCAAATAATGTTTTTTTTTCTGGGTGCAAAAAAAATCTGTAATAAAAATAGCAAGGTCGGATTTGCAATAAACTTAGGAAATTCAGCACGACAAAAAAAAAAGTATATTTCTATAATCGACGATCGACCCAATTCGCGAAAGACCAGTGGACGTTGGGTTAGAGATACGGAGCAATGCTTTAGAATAGTCTCGGACTTTGGTGTTGTTTTGGTACGCATGAATCGTTTGTGCATGAATGTGTTCGGCTTTAGATGTATAAAAAATTATTTCCGCTTACCACTAATCGAAGAATGACTATGTCGATTAGAGAATCGATTGCTCCATAATTTTTTTCCTTTTCAGGGAACGTCGGTACTGTCGCCGATCATACCCTTCAGTTTTGTCGTTGTACCAGCCTTCATTATTTATAGAAAAAGTGTCGAACACGTGTACGAAAATCATCCCGCACTGTACATACTTTCGTTTGGGATGGTCGCTGCTAAAGTTACGAATCGTCTCGTGGTAAGTAAAATAACATTACGCCTTTATAATGCATTGAAAGTCGCATAAATTCCCGACGTCCGGTTTTCAACATTCTTGTTGTTCGGATCCGAGATTGTGTTATCCGAGATTTCACTTATCCGACGCTCTCCGGTAATGGAGGGACATTACCTCGCACAAACGGTTCTACTGTAGTACTTTACATCCCTCGATGGGAGAATGGGGAATTACGCATGCCTCGTGTGCGTAATTCCCATTCCACACCTTGCGAAATAAAATTTTGTACAATACTCGTGCGAATTTTTTTTCGTTATAACTCGAGTGATTGCCAACACTCGTCTTCGGCTCGTGCTGTAAACTCACACTCGTTAGAAAAAGTTTTTTTACACTAGTATCGTAATGTACTATTTTGTAACACATGCACAAAAAGTCCCTCCTTTCGTACCTGTAACGCGTGGCAAAAGTGGCGCTTTTCAGTAAGGCGTGCGAGAAAAATAATGCGCAAGTGCAGATCTCACCAGTTACTTTTTTGTACACTTTTTTAACACTCCAATTATTTTTTCGCCATGCTACAGGCATGAACAGTAGGAGTTTTTGTGCACTTGTTAGAAAGAATATTTTTTAACACATTCAAATTTTTCACACCGCAATGAAGTACACAATACTTACCCCGCCGTTCAGTCCTCTTCATTATTTATCTACTTAATGACAATTATCGGACCAAGTACTAAAGCGGGAAACCCGAATCTGAAAAGAATGCCTGACGTAAAATTTCAGGTAGCTCACATGACGAAAAACGAGATGCAATATCTCGACAGCGCTCTGATAGGGCCGGCTATGCTCTTCTTGAACCAGTACTTCAATTTCTTCATCAAGGAGTACTACGTTTTGTGGCTGTGTTTCGTAAGTTGATAGTTTTTACGCGGTAGACGAGCTTCGTCAATTTTCAACTTTTGTTATTTCCAATAAACGTATTCGTTGATTTCCTTGTTAGCGGAAGCGAATGATGAATGTCACATTCTCCTCCACAGATCTGGGTCACCCTCGACTTCCTTCGGTACAGCACGCAGGTCTGTCTAGAGATTTGCGACCATATGAAGATAATGCTGTTCAGGATAACACCGGTTGCAGATCGTGGACTCTCGAGTACTGCTGAGAAAAATGGTACTACAAACAGGTCGCAGCGTACTAGATTGTTGAATAAAAAGCAGCATCACTGAACAAGTCTGTGATAATGAATGTGCTGTACGAGTCAATTACTTTTTTTTCTTCATTATTGATTTTTTTTTTTTTTGAAAAATTTCATAACACCAAAATTCAAATTTTGCGCATCGCCAAACTGCAAGGTACGAAGTTTCGTTCCAACACTCAGGATAATTCACCAGTAAGAATGGAATCTGATCGAAACAGGAAGAAAAAAAAATGACAAAAATAAAGAGGGGAAATTGCTTAAAAACCGCGAAATTTTCGTTGGGATTGTGTAAATTCAGTAGCCGACCATACAATTAATTCATCATCACATTTACCCGCGTTCGCTTAACTCTCATACCTTTTATTTCAACTCTCTATCCAAATGGAATTGGTAATATATAATATACTGATATGTATAGAGATTACGAATTAAGGAGAAAAAGCAAAATAGTTTTCCTGGACAATTACGGCAATTGTACACGTGGAACTGCGATAACATATTATATAGAAAAACACGAAGCTGCAAAAAAGAATAATAATAATATACGTGACAGGGATGCAGTTCATATAATTTTTCGAAGTGTTTTCTTTATTCCGATAAAAAAACAAAACAAAAAACGGACGTAGAGACGTGGTAGAACACATAATAATTACCCGGTATCGTGAGATCTGGCTTGTGGTGTGTAGTATGTGTATGCGTGTGCGTTTATCGTGTATGTCGCGTGACTGCGCGTTCGTGCCGTGAAAATTTATTGAACAACTGTGGAGTATTGGTGATTTCGATGCAGTGCTGTCTACCGATCGATAAAATTCAAGCTATCGAGAACCTTTCGAGCTTTGACTAATGGTGAAGGAAAATGTCTATGTAGATTTCTCCTGTCTAATTTTTCGCTTTATCGGAACAACTTTTCAGCGATACTTTACGCGGTTAATAATAAATTCTCCATCTCCTCTCGTTCTTCCTTCTCTCTGTAGTAATAGATCACCTGTACAGCGTTGCACTCATCTATTGCACTCTTTGTCATTGATTTTCATTCGATATTCGTGTCGGGGCGTTAAATTTCTTTGCATCTGAGCTCGTGCACGTAAATACTGTGCGCACAGTATTTATGTAACGCCTTCTTGAAAAACACCACTTTATGTCGCGCCCGGCCCCCACATAAAGCAGCACTTTTCATGCGTGAGTTACAAAAATTACTTTTCTTCTGGCTTTTTTTGGTTGGTTTTTTTGGCACAATCATCAGGATTTTTAGAAATGCACTGGCCGCCGGTACCTCTTATATTTTCGTTAAATTTATTGAGGGCTTTTTTCTTCTGTACCTCTGTATCTATTCTTATGTTCAGGAAATCTGTTACCATGTTCCGTCGCTGTATTTTGTCACCTTCATATTGCCGCTTATTTTGATAACCACGGATGAAGATAAAGTTCACTCATGCCACTAAATACCGAAATTTGCTGTCTAAGCGCAGTGCCGCACTAATTAATGCAAGTTCATAGATTAGATTAAGGCCTACGGCAATAAAAACTCTTCATTAGAAATTTTAGATCTTGCTGTAAGCAATATTCTTTGTAGACAATGAGCAAAGCAAAGTCGCAGAGCATCAAAATGTTCAAAATAAATATATCTTTGAGTAAATGCCACAAACACACTTCTCAAAAAATCTAATTTCGAAGGTTGTTGTCCTAATTTGACATTTTTCTTTACGACGTTTTCTGACTCCACAGCGAATACAAAATTCTGAACGTATGTAAATATTTTACGCTTCCTTAAAAAATCGTGTATACCGCTTTGTCATGCTCTACGTGAATTCACGTATTCACTCGTTAATAAGGGCACTGCATCTTCGCTGTTACTTTCCTGGCTTGAAAATAAACAGAAAGTCAAAGTTGTCGCCTTCTCAGTGGTTTACTCACTATGCGGTGTAACACGCCTATTTGTTACGAAATAATTGACACTATTCTTTTACCAGTCACCAAAAATTCCAAACCTTCTTTCTGGCCAATGACACTATTATTTCTTCCGTCATTCATATTGAAATTTTTTTTATCAAGTGACGCGACGGCGTCTCTTGATCAAACGTGTGATTCTTAATTCATCCGTTTCTGTCGCTGGATAAATTCGAGATTCATTCCGGAGACAATTTAAAGAATCTCTCTGTATCGTAACTTTGAGTTTGAGAATCTTACTTTTAAACCGGACGTCACTTCCGGTTGAAAACTGAGATATTCAATCCGGTAGTGACGTTACGGAGAATATCTCTAATTGTTCTCAGGAATGAAAAGTGTGAATTAAGGATCACAGGAAAGTGGATGAAAGAACGTTTATGATGCATTTCGAATGTATTTGGAATTCATCTCGAGTGTAGCCAGCGGACAGAAACGGATGAATTAAGGAACATGCGGTGAGCACCCGACCGCCAACGAATATAGTCTAGTAACTTAAATTAATCGCCTCTACCCTAGGTAGGTCCGAAATCTACGATCTGCATGCTCTTCTGGGCTTTGGTATTTCTGTCCACGGTTTTATTATTCTGTCAATGTTATTTCGTCTTCGGTTTATTTTTCATTGTGGTTGCGTTGCTTGTTCGTTTATTTTCAATCGTATTGCATCGTTTGATCGTTCTGTAGCTGTTAACGATCAATATGACGATATGTGATTGGTACATTTTGATGATGCGACTTGGTTAACCACTATCGATAAAAATGTTTTAACAGCAATTACCAAGTTCGTCCATTACAATTGCCATTCGTCGCCACGCAAAAACTGTTCACACGAGAACAAAATCAATTCATTGGCCTAACTTTACCGGCACCGAATGATTTCGGGACGCTTCCGTACATAAACCGTTAATTTGCCCCTTCACCACAGCTCTTATTTCGCTAATCATCGTCGTTGTTGCTTGTTTTCAACAGGTGGTCTTCACCAGCGATTTAAAAAATTTGCGGTCGCTATTAACCCTAGAACGGTAATTTCTGTATGAAATTCGGGACACAAACTATAGACACTTGTACCCTGGGTAGGCTTACAAAGGTTGGAAAGAATTTCTAAGTTGAGATCCAAGTCGCTTCAGTAAGATCGCACGTCTTGTTCGTTTAAAAGAAAAGCATCACATTTTTATTTGCCTATGTTTCGAGACAAAAATTATTACACTCAACGACAAAGTCCCTAGGCATAAAAAATTATCCCAGTTCTAGGGTTGAAAGCGCGACCTCGTGAGAGAAATTTATAGAACCGTGGGCGGTAGCGATCGCGACTCCGAAAACCTAATGTGTCCTGTGGACTTTGCAGCTGATTGCCCTGCTTTTCGTTGAAAAGTTGAAGAGTAACTTTATTCGTGCGATCGTCGTTAAACCGCGCGCATGAATTTTCAGGGATTTTCAACGGAAGCGGTCTAATCAGCTGTAACGAAGCTGCACGAACCTGCAAAGTCCGTCGATCGTATAGGTTTTCCGAAACGCGATGACTGCAAACGATTGATCGCATATGTTTACATAACCCTCCCCTCATGTTCGTTGGAATGCATGACGAGTTTTGTTCGCAGTTCGCATGGTGGTGGAACAAGAACCCCTGTTAGACGAGGAACTTCATCACCGCGGCTCCGACACATCCCTCGAACTCTGATACAGTGAGAACCGACACGGTCATTCACGAACATTAAGGACTAAACTCGAGGACTCGCCACTGTGAATTTGTGCACAGTCCGTTACACAGCGACATATTCTCGCACGAGAAACTTGCTCGAGGCTCCTTCGTGCGTAGAGCGGAAGCCTGCAAGTGTCGAGGTGTTTATACATGGATCTGAGTACACACGCTGTCCCGCTAGTTATTTTTTTATTGTAAGAGAAATGTGAAAAAGGCTAAAAATTCGTAATATTTTCGACAGCAGGTCTAACACGATAGAGTTAAAGTAACGCTGGCTCGGAAAGCGGCTCACATAACAATTGGATGACATATATACGTTGTGAGTGGATCGGAAAGAACGGTGAAGTTCTTAAATGCGCTCTGAATTTATTTCGAATCATGGTTAGTCATCTCAGACATGTGAACTTGAGTGAGTCTTTTCGAGAACTGTTTATACACGTATTTCACCGTGCCATAATATTTTGGGTCAATATTGTATTAATATTCTGGATCAATATTGTATTAATATTCTGGATCAATATTGTATTAATAGTCTGGATCAATATTGTATTAATAGTTTGGATCAATATCGTATTAATGTTCTGGATCATTATTGTATTAATATTCTGGATCATAATTGTATTAATATTCTGGATCAATATTGTATTAATATTCTGCATTAATAGTGTATTAATATTCTGGATTAATATTGTATGGGACAATACGTATACAGAGAGTCCACAAAAATACTTGTTAATTTCATATGTTTGAGAACACTACGAGTGGTCCGAAATCGACGCATTCGATATCTTTCGGAGGACATTCTGAGTTCATATACAAATGAATTCGGAGCACATCTAAAAAGTCTATAATTTTTGTTGCCTTCCAATTGCTATGTGGGGTGTGCTTATGAAACGTTGGAGGGGCGAATCCTTAACAAGCTGCTACGCGAGTCTTCTGTATTATACTACAGTCCCGATATTTTGTTGCAGGTTATTGATTATTGATTTTTGCACTACGATCTTTTAGCCGATTTGTTGTCAATAAAACTATGCGCGGTGAATCGCGTGATGTTATATGTGTATATACATACATATATATATGGTCCGACTGTTGAATTGGAAATTTATATTCGGTTGGTCTGTCAGTCAGATCGCTCGACTATACACGATTGTTCTGTTATGGAAGAGTTTTCGGCACAGGTGCAAAAATTCTTCGATCGAGTGCAACCGCGAATTTACACTATAATCCTAGAAAATTTACCAGTAACGCGTGTCACAATACCGCGACGTAACATTAATATGTGAACAAATTTATAGATGCGTATATTTTTGTCGAGCGACTAAGTGGAAAAAAGAAAAGACAAATTGAACTCAGTTGTAACTGGTAGGGTTATACTTAACGGGGCGGCTTAAATTGTTATAAACGCGAATGTGTGTATAGTTTGAAGACAACTCGATTGCAAAAACAGTGAAATTGTATGACACTCAAGGAATCGATTTGATTCGAGGGGTAGAACTAAACGCCGTCGGTAAATATGTAGTTCGATACTTTTTTCGGTCGTTACAGATACCTATATTTTTGTCCAGTGACCAAGTAACTAAAGAAAAGACAAATTAAAGTCAGCTGTGACCGGTAGGGTTATATTTAAAGGGGCGGTTTAAATTGTTACAAACGCCACTGTGTGTATAGTTTGAATACAATATTACTACAAAAACCCTGAATTTTTATAAAACTCATGGATCCGAGTTGATTCGAGGGATACAATTAAACGGCGTCGGTAAATATGTAGTTTGATACTTTTCTCGCCCATTATTTCGTAGTTCGGTTTATGTATTTCAATGTGTTGGAGTGTAACTAAAAACATCAAATTATTTGTTACTTCATTACTTTACTGTACCGATATCCTTTGCGATTTATAATTTGTATTTATTCGTAATTTGGCATGTCCGAGTTATACTTCTTTTTTTATTATGTTATATTATTTAAGATAAATGAACATGGTCACAATTAAAGGTTGATATTTGACTTATTTTGCTTGTCGTATGTTGAATGCTCGCGCGCCGTTAAAACCTTCCGGCAATGCTCTCAAATTCGGTAAAAAGGATTGTTATAAACGTTTATATGAACCGTATTTTGATACCGGAACTAGTTGATGTCAATGGTAATAAATTAAACAGATGGTTACTAAAACGTCCGCTAGTTTGTCAAGATAAATACGCTGAACGGTTGAAATAAAATAAACAAGATCGTGTAGTTTATCGGTTGTGTGTGCCTAAAGCCTAAAGAAATCCGAGGATAGTCTTCGAGAAACGTGTGTCGACAATTTTTGGTACCATAATCCATCTTTATTGTTAAGTTATACAACAGACAGGACATATACCTTCGAGATATACTTGCTGAATTGGATACGTTGAAATAAAATATTTTTAACAAAGAATTGTTGATATCATACAGTCCATAGTAAATCTCGAGATATATGTTTTATAGTTGACGTGGTATCAAACGAAATAAACTTTATCGTATATCCTTATGTGGGAAGAATTTAACATTAATGTATGAATACTGCGAATCGTTCGTTGGACAATACTTTTTGTAAATATAGCCTCCGTGTACGTAACATCTACGAACGTTTTTATCGCGTACAGGTTTTTTTTTTGTCTCAACGGCGATACGATTAATGCGCTGCCATTAATCACGACAGAGCCAAATGGACTTGTTCCAAGCTCGTATTACCGAGTACAAAAGGTAATCAGTTTGTGGCATTTGAAGGGCCTTCGCTTCCGCGCTTGTACACCTTCTTGTACTTGCGCTTATCAATGAACTCGAAACGATGCTTGAAAGCAGCCTCGGCCATCGGAATCTCCGATCGAAAAGAATTCAAAAGTCCGTTTACGGACGGTTTCTCCGCTGTGTAATCGAACATCACGTGGTTCCACGCGTGTTTCTTTTTGTCCGCGTCGATACTCGAATCGCTGTAAACGACATGAGCGATGTTCAAGACTTTCTCGAATGTTTCGATAGGCGGAACGACCTTCCTCTGTCCGTTCACGACCTTATTTTCGTAATACATGAAAACGACAATGGCGAAGATTACGGTTTGATATTCCGGATCGTTCGTGTACTCTGGTGCGACTGGAGCGAGACTGAGGCACATCTGCGTTCTCATGGACCATGGAAAGTCACCGGCGTCTTTGGCTTTCAGCATAGCGGTGGACAGTTTTCTGTCGATCTTGAACTGGCGAAGCAAGCTCACGCCGACTATCGGAAAAGCCGCCGCGATTCTGTGCAGCGTTATATTGTCGCCTCGAGCTTTTTTCTCGACGCGATATTTTTTCATGAGTCTCTGCGACTCGTCGTAGCCCTCGCTGGTCACGCTGAAACGAGTGTCCGACGTTGAGTGAAGATAGAACTTCACGAGGAAACGCACGTCTCGAGCGCAGACGCCGCTATCGCTCTCCATCGCCGCCATCTTCTTCATCAGGTAGTGCGGGCAAAACTTCGGGTAATCGATCTTCTCCTTGAAATTCGATGCAAACTCATCGGTAACGAAGAGATCGTTCGTTTCTTTGATTAATTCGAGCAGATTTTCGTCTTCCGGACGATCCCTGGAAGTATTTGTAAAAGTGTATATCAAGCTTACAATTCCGAGCGTTCGCCGGCACGGTTCTCCCAGTGGCCAGGTCGAACGCCCTCTACTTCTGAGGGTCTTGGCCAAAGTGTGGAGAAGAAGAAGAAGATTACAGTTAGGCTTCTGTGTGGCAGGCTACGAGGTTGCAGACAAATTGTTAAACTTTTCATATTGTCAAACAACTGTTGCTTCCATTACAGATTCAATAAGTCTGGACTTCATAGCCATAGGAATTATGGAAGATTGTGATTTTATCGGATGTAAAATATCTAAATGCACATAAACTAAGGCGATGTTAAGTTTCAATCCCCCAAGGGTAAAACAGCTTCCCGTATGTAAAAATTTGCATTCTTTGCATTATAATATTTTTCTCGAGGATATATATATTTTTTTTATATCTTCATTTTTTTTGTTTGTTAATATTAACTGATTTAACGTGTCAAAATCTACTGCGTTCTATGTTTTTGATTTTGCACGACATTGAAAGTGTCTCGAAACTTGAAATTGTATGCGCCGGACAAAAAAAAGCCTTCGCAGTAGATAAACGACAAAAGAACTCGTAGCGCAAGCTGATCGACTAGATAAAATTTGATGACCGGAGATCCGACGAATCTGTGCAACCGCATGCAAGCCTCGGTCTGGTAGTTGCTTATATCGGGGAGTGCAACAATTTGAATAATAAAATGAGCCGACTGAGATTCAATTCTTTACAGGCAACACGAAGTTGTGCCACGCCTATTCTGTATGGCGACTATGCCTTGAAAGACTATACTATATGCAAACTTCATATATCTACCATTTTATAAAATTTATATAACATCTTAGACCTATGTTTTTATTCAATTTTTAATTTTTATATGTAATACTTACATTTCGATAAGTATTTGCTGAACAATTTCTGTCTTACGCGGTCCAATAACTTCTTGCTTCAGGGTTTTTTTGGTGAAAAAGCTAGTCGCCCTGACGGTGCTTTCGCATTTAGAATCTAAGTAATAATAAATGAACTTGAATCAGCCCATTTAAGATTACAAGCGTGTGGCTCAGTATTTCATTCAAAGTTGATTGTACATCGTCTAACGTTTAGCACATATCAGTGCACCGACCATGATTTTTTCCTTTGTGTATCTCGTTCTTACCTTCTTCAAGTTCGTCGCCCAATATTATAGAAATGTGTGTTTCAATTTATCATTATCTCAACTATAAATCATGAAAAACATGGAATTAAAAGAATGATCAATTTTTTTCCAACAATCAAGGACTGAACGAAACGCACTTAACGAACGTCTGTTAGCGACTGTCCAATGTTTGTAGGAAAGACGTGAGCCTCAAATATGACTCATGCTGTTGAGTTGGCAGAGTAGTGATATTCGATACGATGTAGCAAAACATGAAGATAACATTGGAATGAAAGAGCGATCTGTGCGCTGATCGACACTTAGGTTAGCGACACAACGTTCTCCCGCCCAACCGGTACTCGGTCTTCTTCTTTCTCCTTATTCTTCGATTCATGCCGCTTGGCCAAGTTTCATCGGTACTCGGTCGGTAACGACGATGCGCCGCACGTTGAATACACCCGAAAAACGAAGCTTTTTCGTGGGCGAACTGCGGTCTCAAAACGGTATGTAGTACAGTTTTTGTTACCGGTGACGCTATTTCATATCACCTTGAAGAGAAATGAATTAAAGACTGATTTTCTGCGACTACAAGAATAATACTTTATATTACTCGGTGACTATATAACTTATTTCATAACGCTATATAAGCTCTGTATACAAGAATAGTCTATATGTATCGTTACCGTTAAACCATCGGTACAGACGATTGTATAATAATTTGGACTATTTCTGGATATACATTGATTATTTTATTGTGACTATTGCCCAAAACGGCGTTGACACGTGCGAACAGTTCCAGCGACGCGACGCTATACAAATTGTTTCGTCATTCGCGAGGTTTTCAAGGATTTTCCTATACATCAGTTTGATAGTTTCCTACGACTTCCCTTACTCTCGTAATCAAGTTGTAATTAGCATTCCTCACTGTCCCTTTGTTGCATAAATTCGACACTGCAAATACCCTCTAGCAAAGCATTGATGCCGGCATCAAATCGTTTTCTCATGCAACTTTCTGTGGAGTCTTATCCAAGAGGCCGATTAAATATATCTGTCGGTCTAAAGTTAGGACGGTCCAAACATGAATATTGAATACATGCGTTACACCAAATGACAGCTGTGAATCGTAAATTCGCAAAAAATTGGCAGACACAAATAATCGATACGTAGAGAATAACGTGAATCGTGTATAACCGATAACCGACGGACCCACGAATTGTTTTGTCTTCTTCTTTTTTTTTTTTTTAACGCTTGGACATGTTTCGTTGCATACGAAAAGTTTTGAACGATAAACTCGTCTTCCAAATGTTCTATCTCTGGAATACAGTTATCTCTAGAATAGTGTTCTTCTGTCGCTAGAATATTTCAAGTGCAATGTATCCAACATCGTAAGCTTCCAAAAGCTGAATCACATGGCAGACAATATATATAGATATAGTTCCAGCCGCAAGCACAGTGACTCCTCCACAATGTCGCCGTCGTTGACCTCGATATCCCTTTATCGGTTAATCCGAATTCCGGGGCGGAAAATCCTTCGGGGACCCGGACGGACTGGGGTTACGTATATCATGACTGGGAACCCCTACCTTCGCCCCGGCATCGACGCCTCTGCCGGACGGCGCTCAACCGGGGACTCCCCCGCGCACGTTTTTCCACCGCCGGCTCTGGCTCCGCGTTATTGATCGAACGTGAGACGCGAGGGCCTCCCCGACTGCCTGCGACGAAACAACGAGGCCACAGCGGTTCCTCTTATCGACGTCGTAACGACGAGCGGGCAACGCAGCTCAGTGGTGCGAGCCCCTCGGGAGGGGGAAGCCGCGTCGTCCGTTTTCGCGTGGGTTCGAGCGCGTGCGTGCAGCCCGATCTGCTAACTGCCCGTATACGTGTAGTTCGTAGTATTATTCCGGGGCACTTACCGTACGTGACACTCTGTTCGTGCCCCGTAGACGTTTAAGGTGACGCCGCGGACTTGTTCTCGACGATAACGTGAACCTGATGGCGACGACGAACACGAGCGCGTATTTACCAGTCATAGACAGCATGTCGGAAAAAGATCTCGTTCGGGAAGAGACAATGTGAAATATCGCCGAGCGTCGTACCAACAACAAATGAATCCGATCGAAGCTCACAACACCGGAGCGCCTCGTTAACGACTACCTTCGAAGACGCTCGATCGTATCGGTTGGTATCGTTAATCGGCGGTCAAGTCGTCTCGAAACTACCAAGATTTATCCATGAACGAGGATCCGCCGGGCAGAGCTCTTCACGGAATAACGGCGGTCGAAAACTTCATTCCATTCGTCCCAAACTGCGCTCGATCTGCGCGCTCGACTGTTGGCTCGCGAGGCCAGCATGTCCTCCCGAGAACAGGAGTAAGTATTTTTTTAAAACAAATTTCTTAGCGAAGGCGGTGCCATCCATTTTTATATCGGGATGCACCTTACTCGGCGATTGTTCGCTCCTTCCGGCAAATGTTTTTTCTACGGCTGGCACATTGTAATCAAGATGCGATGTATAGTAGCGCTCGTATTATTATATACTACCGTGTATTTCCGGAAAGCCATTTCAATCCGCTTACACCGATACACTGTTTCTTGTTTCTGCACGTATTACGCACGTAAATATATTCTGCACGTAAGTATATAGATATACTTAGTCTGCGAGGCGATACTTTGCGGTATTCCGAACAGGCCGGAGCGACTTTACGTTCTTTGAAACATCGGATGGAAATAAATCTGCGGTCTGGCTTTAGATTGTGGACGGAAGAGTACACATAAAAAATATAGAACGTTGCATGTCCACTCGTTTAGGAACGATTTTTTTTTGTTCGATATAATTTGCCTTTATCAGAAGATTATAACGGATTAAATGATTTGCGTAAGGAAGCCATATTAAATACGCCGAGATGTTATACATTGTGTCGACCGTTTTCATCGAGGCGTTGGTGGAGGAGGTTCAATGGAGTATTAAATAAGGTTATTCCGTCAGGGCTGGTGGCTCTTAGTGCGAGGCATAAATGCATTAAACCCTTTTTACCGAATGCCCTTACACTCGAATCAATAATATTGCATCCCGCTCGCGTCTCTCGTGTGATGCATTCGTCGACGTGTAAGGCGTGTGGTCGTAGTCAACTTGTGCATCCGCTCGCGGTTATAATCGGACAACACCATTTTTTTTTTTTAGTAGTCCTACTTTCGCGATTTTTTTTCGGTAAGGAAACCATACAAAATACGCCAAGATGTTATAAATTGTTGCGACCGTTTTCGTCATGGCTTTGTTGGTGGCTCAGTGGAATATTTCATAAGTTTATTCCGTCAGGGCTGATAGTTTTTTCATGCGAAACATAAATAATTAAAACCCTTTGTATTGGAGCCCTTACACTTGAATCGATAATATTCCATCCCCCTCTTATCTATCTTACGATACGTAGGCCTATGTACTCAAGATGCGTGGTCGTAGTCGACTTTTGCGTCCGCTGGCGATTGTAATCGGACCACGCCATTTTTGTTCAGGAAACCACATTAAATAGGCCGAGATGTTATAAATTATTGCGCCCGTTTTCATCACCGCATTTCATAAGTTTATTCCGTCAGGGCTGATAGCTTTTTATGCGAAACATAAATAATTAAAACCCTTTGTATCGGAGCCCTTACACTTGAATCGATAATATTCCATCCCGCTCGTGTCTATCTTATCATACATGCGTCTGTGTATAAGGTGTGTGGTCGTAGTCAACTTGTGCACAAGGTGTCGGTTGTTATCGGATCACATTTTTTGCTGGTCGTACTTTTGCGAGTTTTTTGCAGTAAGGAAACCATATTAAATACGCCGAGATGTTATAAATGGTCGCGACCTTTTTCATCATGGCGTTGTTGGTGGCTCGATGGAATATTTCACAAGTTCATTCTGTCAAGGCTGATAGCTTTTGATGCGAAACATAAATAATGTAAGCCCTTTGTACCGGAGCCCTTACACTTTAATCGATAATATTCCATCCCGCTCGCGTCTATCTCATGGTACATGATTTACATTGAGTGGTGTGTTTCCCGCCGGCAATCTTTTATCCGATCATAGAGTACATTTTTGTCAAATAGATGTCTTTTTAAAAATGTCTTTTTAAAAATGTCTTTTTAAAAATGTCTTTTTAAAAATGTCTTTTTAAAAATGTCTTTTTAAAAATGTCTTTTTAAAAATGTCTTTTTAAAAATGTCTTCACAAAGACAGACATCGTTGGTTCGAAGTAATAAAGACACATGGACCATGTACAAGCATAGCAGTCAACCTTCTGGCGTTGTACAAACGATCATATACTGCTTCTTCTTGTTCGATTCGACTGCGTCCACAGGGTGGTGAAGCCAGCGCTGACAGACAAGCGCCACGAAAAGTAGCGGTTGGCGCAATAATTGCGACATGTGCCGCACATGTCGCAAACATCGCCCCAACATTGCTACTCTTCATGGTGCTTGTCTATCTGGCAGTCCGACCACAGCGAACAACCAGCGTCCAGCCGATACTCGTACCGGCATGCGTCGATAACATTGTCCGAAATGTGTGAGTAGCCGCAGCGAACGTCAATTGATCGATCGGTAGTCACCGTTGAGTACTTCCGACCTACGATCACTGAAGTAGGTTGTTCTTCGGTCGACCTCGGAGCCTCAACTTCTATTCGCCATGTGCACGAACTACACAACCTCACCGGACGAGTGTGTACTGCGTGTACATGCAAAGAGCTGGGTGTGCAAGTTGGGTCGGAGCTGGCCGGTAGATGGCGCTGACAGAATGCACGCACACGGCAATACACGCTCAACCGGAAGTTCTGTGTAAGTCACGCACATAGCGAATAGTCGATTTTTTCCGAAATAGGACACTTTCGGTATGAGAATCTAATTTTTTTTAACCTGAAGTTACGTAATAACGGAAACACTTTAAACAGCCGGCAAAGTCGACCGGTCGTAAGATGCTGCGTGCGCACTATCATGGTGTCGAATTTTCCTGATTGGTTGTCGTCGTCTCGACTTTTTCGGGGTTCATTTCGCCTAGATATACCGGCTAGTCGCATTGGACCGGAGATAAAACATTTTTTTTTTTGTCACATGCAAGCGAATGAGTGCCCGTAACCGAAGCCATTACGATGTGCAGTCTCCGTCATAGAAACCCACCCAGGAATTAATGATTGGTGTAATGGAAGCATTAAGCGGCGCAGGAGGGATATGGATGGAGACGAAAAAGGCCCGTGTAATATTCCGTGTAATATTCATAATGGAACATTGCCACTTGACAATCGCCACCACAACGGAAAATGCAGTGCGGCAGAAAAAGCAGTCATTATTCGCTAGCAGCATGAAGCATGTGCGCAAATATGTACGTTACAACGGCGGCCAAGGACTTCTGAGAAGCGCATGCGCTCTGGTGTCGCTCCGGACCCGACGGACGTATATATTCGATAAGTTCAGCATTCCGGCCACGATCAAAACGGTGGACCAGACTATATGTTAATATTCATGAAATCTCATTGGATGCCGATACATCCATGAGAGAATCCTTCGCCCAGTTTCCGTACAAAATGTACAGAAGTGTCTCGTCCCAATGTACCTTTATCAATCGAACTTAAAGCTTCCTGCGTTAAATGACGACGTTCAATAGTATACACTTCGAGGTTCACAATTGTGCGTATCTTTTTTGAACACAGCCAATTTTCCTAACAGCTGACGAATAAGTTGCTAATCAATGATCCCAAACAAGGTTTGAATATTTTCGCGAAATAAAAAAAAAGAATAAATGCACGTTACAATCACGAGGGCCAAGGGCTTCGTAAGCCGCGCATGCGCAGGTTCCGGTCCGGGCCATGTTCTACAAATAGATCGACAGGCTGGCACTTAATTGGACCACTTCGTGCACGGGTTTCCTGAAATTCGTGCATAAAGCATGTGAAATAAAAGGTATCGCAACGAATATCGAGATGAGGATTGACTGAGAAGCACGATAGTGAATAGAAGACTGGAACAACCCGGTATGATAAATGAAAAACGTAGCGATTATCGATTGACGAGATGACGGGAGTCTTCGTCGGACTTCCGAAGAGAGCAGACGTTCGGCGGTTCGTACTTGAGATAAATCGTCGTGATTGCAATTAATAATATCCGTCCCCACAACCGAATGCGCCTTTTGTTGACTTCGTTCGGTTGTAACAGTGTTATTACCGTAATAACATTATTATCGTAATAACATTATTATCGTAATAACATTATTATCGTAATAACATTATTATCGTAATAACATTATTATCGTAATAACATTATTATCGTAATAACATTATTATCGTAATAACATTATTATCGTAATAACATTATTATCGTATCGTACACAGTATTGAATTGTGTGTCCAATAATTCAACTGAATGGTGTGATTAATTTTCAACGGGAACAATAACGGTGCGGTAGTGCCTTCAATGGTTCCGATATTCTACCTTGTAATTAGATCTTACACAATGAGGTCACGGGGTCTCAGGGCCGTTTTGCTCGATATCGCTGGAAGAGTTATCGGAGCCAGAGAACCAGCTGTGCCCACCCACTTAATCCCTCACAGCTTAAACACTCGTTACCCGCACATTATTAATTAAACTGGGCAAAGACGCCTACGGAGCTATTTAATCAATCGGTGTTCGCATTGTAAATTGTGCAGAAACTGCGCTGACCGGACAGCCGTTGTCCGGCAGGGCGACTCGACCTCGAATCTGTAAATCTAAAAGTTCCAGGAGATTGAAAGACAGTTCCAGAGTCGACCGTTCACGAGTCGCACCGCACAATGACGCTAATGCATTGTTGTCATACGAGAGTCAGGGAGTGAGTTGTTGGAAAAGCCTGATAGATAACGATACGTAACGGTGGAATATGCCGTCACTGTACGTACGTCGTGTGTCTGTAAAATTTTCGATGTTAACCACGAGGCTGGAAGGCAATTCTAGACTGACCTTCATTACCCGCACATTATCAACTAAATTCGGTAAAGACGACGACGGAGTAATTTAATTGATCGGTGTTCGGATTATAAATAGTGTAGAAGCTGCGTTGACCCGATCGACGTTATCCGGTCGGGAGTCTCGACTTTGAATCGATAAATATAACAATCCCCACGCGATCGCAAGACAATTCTAGACTTGACCTTTCATGAGTCGCGCCGGACGAAACCGTAATGGAGTGGAACTATGGGGCTAATATTCGCATAACGCACTCTTGCGCCGGAGCCACGGAGTGGGTTGCTGGAAAAGCTCTATAAATGACGATACGTAACGATGGAGTATACTGTACTTTATTTATACTATATCATACTATATTTACCCTCACTGCACCTGCGTCACGTGCCTGTAACGTTTGCGATGTTAACAGATGGGAGAGTGGCGAATAATTGAAATCTCTGGTAACCACACAAAAACCACAAGAAATGGAGTAGAATGTGGGTTTTAAATTTTTTCTTGTGGATTCTCGGAAACTTAAAGAATTCTTCTTACACTCCCGACGTCTTGCAGTAAAGGAATTGTACTACGAAGTTTCAGAGTGAAAAACGGAAATACACGTTTAAAAATGTATTTTTTTATCAACTTTTTTTATTTTGTGCCACAAAGACAAGTAGCCGAATGAGCGTATTGAGTTCCATAGCAAAATACCGGACTGAGTGACTTCTCTATCATTTTCCCTTAACCGGTTTACGTAATGTGACGTAAAACTCTGATGGAAAGCGCTCTCGGTCTGTTTTGAGAGACTGTATTTGTTCTTAACTTATGAACTAAATAAATAATGGATGTCTTACAACATTGCACGGGAATAACGATCGTCGTTCATTTTTTTTTGTTTAAGGCTTAACGACATTATCGGGACAGTAATGACGCAGAGATGTCCAAATCCCGAAATATTACAGACATAGAAATACCGGAACAAATGTCGCCAGCGGACGTAAGACACCGGTGACAAGACACCCGAAAGAAGCATGGATATACAAAAAAAGTTTTTGTGTCCCCGGTTGATGGACTATCTGGCCATCGTCGGGGCACGGCCTTCACCGGGATGCCGGCAACCTGTGCAGGTATATATACATCGTTGGCTTTCATTGGCCTGCATTTTCAAATCTCATTATCACGAATAGCTTAAAACGTTTACGTGGCGAATTAAACGCCGGGTCGATTAATCATCCAATTGAGTAAAGACTGACCAAACACCACTGATCACATAGTGAATAAAATATTTAATCCTTTGAAAATGCATCATTTAATAAACACAGGTTAAATAATCTCACTTTTCGTTTGTGCTTGACAATAATGTTGTCGACTGAAAGCAATGATGGAGAAACGCGTACGGGAACAGTAATTGGAACATTAAACTATCAGTTATTGATCATTATAATTTATTGTGAAACAATGGGACCGGAAGTTTATGCGAAAGCGTAAACTTCTGCGGAGAAATGATGGGGATGTTCGTGCGAATATTTTTTAATATGAAATTAATTCAGATTCATTGGGTGTAGATCGCAAATGTCATTCCATAGCTCAGATACAGCCAATGCCTTGGCTTGGAAACTTCTCTGGCACAATAAATGGACAGAGAGAGAACAACTGGTTTCGCCAGTTGGAAACAATTTAAAAGAAACTTATCACTTTTGTGCCGCTTACTGTTAAAGATTTTTCGTGTTTTATTTTCGTATAGGTGCCGGAGCTTCTGCGCCGGTTCCCGGTGGAGGACCACAAAGATTTTCCCTTACCTCTGGACATGGTCTATTTCTGCCAGCCGGAGGGTTGCAGTAGCGTAGGGCCGAAACGTACGGCCTTGCGCGAAGCAACTTCTTTCACCTTCACCCTGACCGACAAAGATTCGGGTAAGTACAAGGTTGTGCAGTTGGTTGACTCTCTTACGAAATCGAATAATCGCTCTTTTTTTTTAAACTATTCATTATCCAAGCGCCCGAATACAGATCATTATGAATTGCGAGAAGCTCCAAGATCATTATTAGGTTTTGACATTCTTATGAATCTTATATTAACTTACATTCAATCATATATTAACGAATATAGATCATTATGAATTAATGCGAAAGGCTCCAAGTTCATTATTAGTTTTATTTTTCACGGAAGTACTAAATCAGTTTTACGGGTCCAGTTCGTCAAAGGTGTAGGTCTGACTGGAAATATATATGGGAAAAAAAAATCGTGCTTGCTACAGTTTTGTTGTCGAAGGGTGGCGACCGTATTTGCGAATATGAAAGCTCGAACGTTTTTTTTTTTTCTTCTCAACAGCGCTGGAAAATCTTGATAATATTGACCGTGACAATTGATCTTTTGTTTCAGGAAAGACACGATACGGAATATGTGTAAACTTTTATAGGCCGATCGAGCGAGCGAGCAACTCTGGAAGCGGAGGTGTCTGGGTCAGGAGGGACAAGCACGATCCCAAGCTTCGAAAAGAAAGTTGGCGGAAGAGTATGGAAAAAAGCTCGGACTCTGCATTCTCGAGGTGAAATAGCGACGATCCTTATGTTTCTTGCTTCAAATTGTTAATGCGTGTGTGCGCTTCGGCAATTACGATACCGAAAGGTAACTCGTAAACGAGATAATAATAATAATAATAACAGTAATAATAATGTTCAAGGGGCAGTGCTGTGTAGTGCACTTAGCCCAAAGGCCCATTGTGCTTCCCTGTTAGCGATTGCGCGTAAAAGGGATTAAAATTGATCTTTTCTAGAAACTTTGCCCCGTGCACTTATCGGTCGAACTTTGTCGAGATCGTTTATTTTTGCCAATACTTCTCAAGTATACCTAGCAGTTTGAGCAAAGGTAAAAATAACAGAACAAATCACGGTAATTGCAGGCCACTTTTCATACCGTTAAAATTACCGCAAACATATCAATGTTTCAATTTTTGCGTATGGGCGTTTTTTGTTTGGGTAATCGACAAAATTATCGCGGCAGTAGCCGCGCATGCCCACAAATTGAAACACGCTCATTTTTTCGGGTATCGCTACGGAGTAAAAAGTGACCTGGGACTACTGTAATTTTTTCGGTTATTCTGCGGTTAATCTTTTAAGAAAAGAACGGTTAGTCAAGTTGCTAGGGTCTTCGTTGAATAGTGTACACATTTGGCGAAAAAAGAACAAGTATAGAAACTCGAAGTCACCCGCAGAATCTTCAGTATTTTACGTTTTGTTAAATTTTAATTGTAAAGAGGGATAAAGTAAAAGGAAGGTTCTTCTCGTTCGAGCTGGTGGATTAGCTTGTTGGATAAAACAATGCACGAGTTTTTGTCCCTCTGGGCTCCGGTGGCTTTTCGCTACTAATTAATCGGGTGACAGGCAACTCGCACTCAGGCCTACCTGTCGGGCCGATAATGGTGCGACAGGTGGGCTGGAGTGCCTTCGGGAATTGTGTTGTGCGAATGATCGTGACCTAGATCCAACAAATTTAGCGCTGGTTCATTGGCTATTCGCGTATACCTTTTCACGGTCACTTGACATTCGCGGTGTGTTGGAGACAGAGTTTCCCAGAGATGTATTTGAATTTGACCTTAAAATATTCGTAAAGTTATCAAGAGACGCGATAGCGTCTCAATGCCAAACCCTTAAGATATTTCTCGCGTCATGTCTGATGCCGCATATGTTTGAGAGAGGAATAAGAGAGAATTACAAATACTTTCTAATCGGATAAGAATCTAAAAAAAATGAAGCCTCTAGAAGTTGCTTAAAAGATTGTTCGTGTATAATAATGATAACAAATTGTTATCAACAAATTACTGAAAGAAATTATGTAACGAATTACCCAGCAACCTATTTTTTTTTCTCATGAACATTATTCGTTACTTTTGTTTAACACGTATACATTTTTTAAAGAATTTTATGTAATGTTTGAAAATTGAATTTTCTTTGTTAAAATTTGTTTAAAATCGCGGTTTTCAAACGTTACATAAAATTCCGGAAAAAGAAGATTTAGAATAAGAAACCGGTGTTAGTCGAAGGCTTATTCTTATTTCGTGTTATCGATATGTTCCACTATTGTATCAATTATGCAACCTTATCTCGAGGTGTCCTTTATAGCGACTATAGGAGCAGTGTGATAGGACCGAGCGATTCTGAAAGAGACTGCCCCAGTAGAAGAGACTCCGACACCCCAGCGGTGCCTCGTGCGCCGAGATTAGGAATCACTGCCCCAAGCGGAGATAGCGAGAGCGGCGGAAGTCACTCGCCGTCTCCTCGAGCTTCGCGAAGAAGACAGGTAAGCAAGTGAACTGATCGTTTGTATACCGTTTCTTCAAAACTTCGACAATAGTTCATAAGGCTTTCGTCAACACACCGAACGATGACATATCTCGTAATTAATTGTTTATCAGAGGATACGAAACCACTCGCTGACGTCGCTCTGCATCATTTCACATCATCCATTTTTCACGAGATTTCGGGAGTGTCTCTTCGCTCTTAAACGGATCATCGATGCGTGCAACGAAAATTCGTCACCCCAGAAAGTGGGCGCCTCGAGGCAGACTAGCAGGTAATTCATTTTTTTTTGTAATTAGCGTTTATAGAAGAATTAATCGATTCGGATGCATACATATATCGATCGGATATATAACTTGGATATAAAGTAGAACCCCGATTAACCGGAATGCTCGGGACCGAAGAGTCCTCGGATTAAAAATCGAAATCCCGGTTAATCCGAACTACACAGCGAAAGTAGATAAGTCGATAAGGGCTAATAATGTAACTTTATTTTGACTAGTTACAATGACATTTTGTACAACTTGCACTCAATTATTAAATCGTGTGAACTAGAATGTAAAGCTTTGGATATGTTTTTTCATTAAAAGTACGTAAACTAGTTTTTTGTTAAATGTACTCAGTGACTTTGCTTTGCATTTTGCACTTCCTTCGATTTTTGTCTATCACCTGTTTAATTTTTCCGCGCCCCGCGCCTAAAAAAAACCTCCGAAGACGCACGGTAAATCCGATTCCCGGTTAATCGGGGTTCTACTGTATTGTCTTCAATACGTTCCGCGGAGTTTATTGTACAGTGGACAATAGGTAAGTACCTAATTTTTTGTCTTATTCACTTTTAGAGATACAGTGTGGAGCGTGTTGACTGGTCAGGGTTTCGACGGCGCCCCGTCAATAATTCTTCATGACGTCAGGGAAATCGAGACATGGATTCTACGTCTGTTGAGCGCGCCAGTTCCAGTTCCAGAAAAGACTAGGGTCGAGGTCGACATACTGTCCCAGCATATGCAACCGCTTTGTTTCGCCTTGCCCGATCACACGAGATTCTCCCTCGTTGATTTTCCACTTCACCTTCCTCTCGAACTCTTGGGCGTTGACATGTGTCTCAAAGTTCTCACTCTCATACTTTTGGAGCACAAGGTAATTATGTTTCACTTTGGCAGGTAGACATTGAATAAGAATCGGGGAAAATATGGGAAATAGGAAAATGGGACATTTAATAAAAATGGGAAGCTATTGAAAACTTCTTGGAAGCATGGCCGACGAGAATTACATTTATAATTTCGCGGGAGGAGATTCTAAGCGAAGATGGCAAAAGATTTTTTGAACAAATCGATTTTCGCATTTTGGCTGCTCAACAACCGCCCAGAACGCCGAAATAACTATGTCGTAAGAATCTGCGTCATGAAAATAATAAAAAAATTGTTCTCTTACAGATCGTTCTACAATCCCGAGATTACAACGCGCTTTCGATGTCGGTAATGGCGTTCGTCACGATGATTTATCCGCTGGAATACATGTTCCCCGCAATTCCGTTGCTCCCCACATGCATGAGTTGCGCCGAGCAGTTGCTACTCGCCCCGACACCATTCGTCATCGGTATTCCAGCATCGTTTTTGATGTACAAGAAAAAATTTAGAATGCCGGACGACATCTGGCTCGTTGATCTCGACAGCAATAAAATCAGTCCACCTACAGGACTGACGGACAATTTGCCGCCTTTACCCGAACCGGAAGGTTCGGTACTTAAAAATCACTTGAGACAGGTAAAAATTATCGTATACTTCCTTCATTTAATTTCGTGGAAGACATATGCGCAAGCAAGTTATCAATACCGGAGCTCGGCAAATACCCTGAGTACTAGAAATATTCATTCAAGTTCCAGGTACTTGAAGTATTCAGAACTGGTAGGACTTCAGTTCTGACTGAGGACTTGATATTTCGATAAGTATTTCAAGCACTTAGTGTATTTGCCCAGCTCCGATCAATACGTTGTGAAACGGTTTAAAACATTTACTTTTGAAAAATTGATAAAACTTTCAAATTGTATACACTTCTTTCAATGTCTGAAGTGGCACCAATTTGAGCAAACGTCTATCTGCCGCGCTAATGCCTGATGAATTAAGTTAAAAGTTGATAGAGCATTGACAAGTGAAATAGTGCCGACGCTTGGGATTTATGAACCTCGGTTACGAGGTTCGGATTTGATGAGACTTGGAAATTAGCGAAAAATGTCTGTGACCACTTCAATCCGGGGCAATCTCGGAGCTCACAGCGAAATACCCTGCAAATTAGAAATTCTCTGAACAAATAAAACAATATCAAGTTTCTAATTTTCAGGGTGTTTATGAATACATTTTTCATGAAAATTATCATTAATACACTCCAAGAAATGTCGCGCACGTTTACTAATAAACAAATTTTCGTTCTTCTCGCTGCCCATTTCGGTATCTCAGGCAATGCAACTGATGGACCAATCTGGCTCTGGTGTAAATATTCTTTGTTCACTGTAGATCGAGTTGCACGATGTAGTATCGAGAATAAATGTAAAACTTTAAATTTTGTTCGTTTTAAACAATGTTTGTGCGTTTTTAAAGGCAATGGCGAGTATGTCGGTGCCGCAAGCCCGTCAACTCCCGATTCGGAATACGAGTACATCACCTCAACCCTCTCTCCAATCTCCGACAAGACGTGAAAGTTCGTCTTCTCACCATTCAACATTAAGGTACGAAATTACATACAGTAGACGACGGCGTTTTTGCAAAACTCGGAAACCAAGCAAATTAGGCACGACCGAGTAAGTTGCTGTCCAACTACCTGTCTAAGCACCTGTCCACTGTCCATCTCCGTACGCAACAATCATGTACTTGAAATCTTACGATTGACACCAACATTTTGTTTTCGCAGTGTAACGTCAACGAGGCACCGACCGAGCGTGGATCACGGGAGTCACCATCAACACAGCCCAATGAGTTCGCCGGGTCAATCGGTTGCCTCGAGTCCCCGTCGACCATCCATGAGTGTATCGCAGTCGCCCCAAAAACCAATGGCTCAAGGGGCGCTGCCGTTCAATCCCTTCATATACGGAAACGATGTGGATTCGGTGGACGTCGCGACGAGGGTCGCGATGGTCCGTTTCTTCAATTCCCAAAACCTCTTGGCCAACTTTACCGAGCACACGAGAACGCTTCGCCTGTATCCGAGGCCGGTCGTCGCTTTTCAAATAAATTCGTTTCTTCACTCGCGACCCGGACGGTTGAATCCGTTTCTGGAAGAATTCGCGAGAACTCAGGCCGTCGAGTTTCTCGCCGAATGGTCTCTGACACCGAACAACGTGGCTTTCCTTCGAGTACAGACCGGCGTTTTCGATCCGGCTCAGATCGGCGACAAAGGCCGATGGTTCGCCAATAGTCTCGAACCGATTTACTTCTCGGTGTGGGATCCCAGCAGTTCCTTGGCGAATGCACTCAGATCCGCCGAGGAGTTGGAGAATCAGCCGACCGACGAGAGCGGCTCCGACTCCGAGGGGGCCGACAGTACAAGCTCGTCCTACTCGTCGTTGAGCGATTTCGTTTCCGAAATGGTCTCCTCCGATCTTTCACCGAGTGAGTATAGGTGCTCATTAATGCCCTGCTGGTTATAGCGGCCAAAACCGCATTGAAACGGCTCAATGGGTCGCAGTGGGAGAATCCACTCCGAAGTCCAAACGAGCGAATGCTTGTTTGGACTTCGGAGAGGGATAATCGTTCAACTGGCAGAGGATTAAGCGCTTACGCCACAGTAAAATTTCGAATTTCTTTTTTTTATTTTCTAATAGCTTATAGTGTCGAGAATATTCGGTTGCATTTTTATGTCGAAATTCAACGAATCACGAAAGTTAGAGACCATTTGATTTATTCGATAGTAAATCAAATCGATAAAGCATATATTTACCGAGAAAAAAATCACGAAATATGCGCACGTTTTTACCCATTTACTGTGCCGTAAGTCCTTAAAACAATGCAAAATACTAAAAAAAAATCGACGAGATCTTCAATATATATAATAACATCGCGAATTAAAAATTGATTTTTCCCAGGTTACAACTGTCCTCAGGCAGCCCAACCGCAGCCAATGTCGTTATCGGTCGACCCGAAGAATGTCTATAATCCACCGAACACCCTGCAATACCCTGGCCTAGTGGATGACGCGGCAGCGAGGCCTGAGAGTCCGGCCAGCACTTCGTCAAGTCACAGTGATCTCAGCAGTCCGAGCTTCAACAGAGACTCCGAGCTGGAACTTAATCCAAAGCTCCAGGAAACCTTTGCGACCACCAAAGGCGATAATGTAATTATTTTTTAATGCTATCAAGCTTTATCTTTGATTATCTATCAGCTAATATATTTTCTGCGATTGTTCAGTAAGAATCTAAAATTTACTGAATTTTTGTGCGGGGCGACGTACTAAGAGATCGATCTCAATGACTACCTGCAATCGACGAAGGGCTCAAATTAACTCTCGATTGAAACTTTGCGACGCAGGAATAAAACAAACCATTATGTTCGCGCTCCTCCCTCCATTGTTACACATTTCAGTTCTACACGTGAACAAGTTACTTTCCACTTCGTATATGTTTCGAATCTACACTTTGGATTCAACCCAGCTTCGTTCTACACATGCTTAATCACATTCGAACGTTACTATAAGCCTTGTTGAGTTTCGATCGACTTAAAGAGAGGATGTTTATCCTCTCCTCGTACGTGTTTACGTACGAGTGCCAGAGAGACAGAGTTAAAATTGTGAATTCATTTATTCTCCGAAACGATTCTATAAAATGAAAAACGAATTGCGGAGAGCACTGCGTTAATCAAATACGCAGTGCGTTTCGTTTTATTTCATAAAACCGTTTCGTAGAAAAATGGATTCAAAATATTTTGCGGTAAATATTTTGTCCCACCTTAAGAATCGATGCCACACTTTGTGACTTTATTTTGCATATTCCACTTTTCTATGGTTTTGTTTTATAAACCGACTTAAGCATTTTTGTGGGTTTCGGGGGGAGGGGGGAGGAAGGCGATATCGTATATTGAGAGACCGTCACAATGATGATTAAAATATATTGACAGTCCAGATTCAATTTGGCGTTTCTGTTTTTTTTCTTATAGCATTTTTTTTTGCTTTCTGCGTGCCTTTCTTTGCCTGGCTGCTTTCGGACATCAACTGTGTGTAGAACGTGGTAATATCTATGAAGACAGTACCATAGACGTGAAGTTTCTTAAGAGCATGTGAAACACGTTCTCAGCGTGTCTCTCTCCTTCCAACGAGAGCGCCACTGAAGCTATCTCTCTCGCACTCCACAGTGTTTCACACGCTCTTAAGAGAAGGCAGAGAATAAAAATGGTTTCTATCAATACTTGCTAGACGTACTTCTCTTCCGTATGCTGGGGGTCATCCTGTCCCGAGACCAGAGGACCCCGAAATATTGCCCTTTGCACACGCCTTTTTTGACGATATTTTAAAACGAAAAGATTGAGTATTTCTAAAAATTTTAACGCAATAGTTTTCTATCGTTATTAACAATTACTGTCATTACCAATATACGGAATTCTATGTCGAGGAGAACCAAAGAAGCAAAAAAAAAAAATGAAATTAACAAATCATGAGAACAAAAAAATTGATCTGTAGATTCTGCGGTCACTAGCGCCGTGGTATTATATTATATTGATTAATCGGCGTTCTACTGTACAATCCAATCAGTTCGCTCTATCTCTCCCCCTGCTTGTTGCACCATTCTTATCACTGTAGAAAACCATTTTTAACTAAAACCATATTGTATCATATTTCACGATAACATTGAAAATATTTTCATTACGCAGGTAATGAAATTTCTGCGGTCACTTTATATTCTACTTTTTGTCGTTGCTATCAGATTTTTGTTTAACAGTTCGATCTCTTCGAGGTCTTGAAAAACTGTGTTTATGACGAGAAACAAACATTTTTATTTCTACGCATTTCATAATGGAGTAAATTGGTGAAATGGCTAAAGTATAGTTTGTTCGTGAGTTAAAATTTTTCTCTACATATCAGAGGTGCCAAGGTTCCACGCCGGTGAACCCTGCAACGAACGATTGATGCGAAACCACGATTGCTAATTAAGGGCTTAATCGTAAAATCTTAGGATAAAGAGGAGGGAGGTAGTTTTGAGTCGGATTCGGCATCGACAACGACCACGCCTCGAACTGTACTGAGCGCGCAAAGTACGGTAGGCCAGTTTGGAATTGGCGCGGGAACAACTTTTCCGAGTTCTGCTGCCATCGTCGACACTGAACGCCCTACCACCCCTCACAGGACCTCACGCCTTAGTAGATCTGTCACTCCAGTGAGTCGGCTCTTCCGTGCCTGCCTCGGTTTCGCTCTAACTCTCGTTCTATATTTCTTTTCGTCCTGATTCGTTTTGTCGTACGCCATTACCATTTGTGAATGCACCTACCCCGTGTGATAAAATACTCGTCGTTCTGATGAGAAGATGATTAGTAATTATTAAGAAATTCAACCGAAATTTTTTTTAACGATCGATATATGTTTATTCATTACATACACAAATCTGTATAATGTTATTAGAATCGCATTTAGTAAAATTATCATTTTTATAATAATCTAAGTTGATGCGGATCTTAAAGATAACTATATGATTATTTTCGGTTTCCGGTTTAAGTAATCAGTCATAAAAAATTTACTGGCTGGGTCTACAAAACAGTGGCGAACCGCACCCGTGCAACACAAATTGCGGAACTCGAGGTGGCGATTAGAAAATAAAACGGCGGCACTTAGGTCCATAAAGATTGCTGCTCCATTCCTCCAATACTTCGAATTGGAGACTTTTAAACAAACTTAAGTGCTATCTTGAATCTTAGGATTCTAATTGCCAGTAAGTTTTACGCTGTTCGTATCAGGGATCGTCGACATTGTTTTTGTATCCACGATATAATTTCCTTAAGCATCTTCTCATGAGAAATCCATGATATATCTTGATCGTATTTTATACAAAACCTGCACATCCCATTATTTCAAGTATGCGAAAGAGCACATTGGTTGAGCGACCCAGGTAGGGAAGGCCAGGTTAAAACGGGGACTATCGAAACGGAGCTATGAATTGACTGCTTAGTGAATAAACAAAAATTGTATTCGCATAAATTATCTCGCGCATACGAGTCATTACGGTTCGGGGCAAAATGGGACACCTCTCGGTTTCGACCGAACATTTTTAGGTTTTTATAATCGACCTGACTTAGAAGACATGCAGTCATGCATTTTTACAGCACTCTTTCCGAGTGTACATTTTTCTGAAAATTTCGTAACATCCCATTTTGCCCCGGGCCTGTAGTCTATAGCGTCCTCATCTTGTCCCGGTCTTACCCGCCTCCTTGTTTTCTTATGAATCTCCAAAGAGGACTCATGCAAATGCTTTAACGATACCAAGGCGATTATTAAAAAAGGCGATTATAATTTAATACTATAAGTGGATAAAATCCTGGAGAATGGCGTACGATTTTTTGCCTTTTTCGCCTTCGCTCTCGTGCCTTGCACTCGTCCTCTTTAATTTCATTAGTTGTACTCACACATTGAGTAGCTTCGTCGGGAGAGTGCATGGATCTGCGGTTTGCCGGCAATCTCACATCTTCGCTTTACTTTTTTTTCACCTTGCATCTGTTCATTAATCATATTGGATATTCCTGAATCATTTTTTTTCTTATTCAGATAGAACAACTAAGTTGCATCGTGATGCCCACTTGTGATCTGTCACCTGTCATGATTGGCATTCCCATAGCCTTTTGAGAAACACAATATTGTGCACACAGCATATCGGAGTCCTGAGACGTTCTGTCTATGCGCCTGTCGACAACGTAATTTCTGATCTCACTAATTTTATCGGTGCAACCAATACACGGTAGAATGGGAATAATTTCATTGAAGTAGAACGACTCTTTTATTTCTCGGTAGTCTCACTTTATCGCCTATTATGTGGTGCACCGATAAATTTTTATTCACAAATTCCGGAATTCTTTTCGGTTTCTTTATATTTTATATTCGTCATATTTTGAATATTGCATTCTATTATTTTATATTATATTATTATTATTGGTGGTTGTCATAATTATTGGTATTATTATTTTTGTTATTTTCGTTTTGTTATAATTCTTTTCTGGTGTATGTGCCTAGAGGACCTACGGTCCTACCGTACAAATAAATCACTTACTTACACGCTCACTCTCTGTGTCTGTCTCTATTAAAAAAAATTTTGTTTGCCAATTATTACGAATTAAAATAATATTATCTGGCCCGTCTCATTTCTCTCTTCTTCATCTCTCGATGGCTCGTAATAATCTAAAATGGTCCCACAAGAATTCACAAAATCACCGGAAATAAATACACCCGGAAAACTCGTACACGTAGAACACATTGTTGTATCGCTGATAGTCGAATTAGGATCGTACAGTATTTAACATACCACATATTTTGAACACCTGTATCGTTGAATCCACCACGAATACGTCTACAGTGCTCAATAATCAACGTAACATATCTTGTCATCGATCAGACACTTTCGACGTCCTTCGTTTGTGTAAAAATTGATACCTGTAAAGAATTATGTAAACGGAGTAAAAAAAAAAAAATGGACGGCGACGGTACGTTTTAGCGTGTAGAGGAAGAAGTAGAATTTGATAATTAAACTTGAGCACAGGCCCATTGGCGGGACTGTGTTTGCGTAGATCTGTAAACAAAAAACCGCAGGATGCTTTCGCCCCCCCCCCCCCCCCCCCCCCCCCCCGAGACGTTGTTGACGGAGTAAATTTTTTGTGCACGCATGCGAAAATATTTTTAATGTTTTTTCGGTGGATTGTGAAGGTTCCGCCGATCGGTCCGACGGGACTTCAGCGTCAGCCAAGCGTCGGAAATGTCCTCGCCAGAACTTCGAGTTTCGGTTCGGCAGTCGGGCCACTTCTACCCCGACAATCGAGCGGCGGCAGCGACAGCAGCACATCGTCGCATTCGCGTCAGGGAGCTCCGGGAAACAATAACGTTCAACGACAGCCAAGCCCCAGTATAACTTCGCTTCAGCGTCAGAACAGCGGAGGTAGCGCCACTGGAAATGGAGTGCTCAGGCAAGGTTCGCAGGGATCGTTGTTCGAACAATTTGCAACGCAGGCCAAGGACTTGGTTCGCGAGACGACTAGGCAAAGTAGCCAGGATGGATTGCTCGCTCACATGGACAAGGTACGCGACATCGAAAGAGAACAAATCTTTTTCTAAAAAAACATACACAGAGAAAAAAAATGAATTGAGTCAACAAAACGTGCGCTCACGGGTGGCGAAACAAATGTTTGGTTGATCGGAAGGAATACCTCGTTGATCGAACTAACAGGCCGTCGATTCAAATTTTTCTTCACTCAGTACAATAATTATTTTCAGGAAACAATTTTTATGAAATTTTGTTGGGTTTTGTGATATTTGAAGATATCGCAATAAACGAATTGTATGATGTATTTAACAGAATTTTTTGTATGTTATAGCTGAAACATCAAGCAAAGGAAAAAATTACTGAGGCCGGTGAGGACAGTCTTTTTGGGCCACTTGAACAGGTAAGTTGTATCCTACCGCACACAATATCATAATCGATTTGATGTGATTCATTCAGCCTCGGGATATCAAGAATATTTATCAATGACGAATATCGATGTATCAAATGGCTGGATGGGATTAATTGTGTGGTGCACGTTATCTTTCTTTTGTAAATGTTATTTTAAATAAATGTTTTTTTGTTGTTATCTACGAACACTTTGCACGTTCCGGTGATCCAAAAAATAAAATATACAGGCCGTGCGTATTATCAATATTAATGTTAATATAAGTCGCTACGTAGTGTTGATATTATTCACAACGCAATAGCATGAGTATAAATAAATCGGTAGCAATGAGTCGGTAAAAATAGGCTTTCGTAGTTTGGAGCGTTGTATTCAGTACAAATTATTTTCTATTGCTTTTGTCATTATCGCAGTATATAAAATGTTGAGATATTGTATTACAGCTGACGCAGCACACGAAAAAAGCCGTAGATGAGGCAACGAAATCGGTGCAAGAGGCATCCAAGTCGGCGTTGGAAGCGAGCAAAACTGCTGCCGGCGTGAGCAAGAATACCTTCGATGACTTGACGTATGTGGGCAAAAGTACTTTCGGCGATTTTACGAAAAGTGCGAAAGAGGCAGCAGCAAAAAAAGGCTTGCTGAAGGTGAATATTACTTTGACGAAAAAAGTATCTGTGTATCTATCTCCTAATATACAAACCTGCAATGTTGAGCTAACATTTCACTCTTCACACTATTGAAATTGAAATGAATAATTAAAATGAAATAGTTCAATTCGCAAAGCTTCTTCACTGAAGAAACGAAAAAATTACCGACGATGCTTTCCAAATATCGACGATTACACGATTCTCTTTATTATAAAAAACGTACCTATATACATAATTAGACCTACGAAATACATACTACTAACCTACTAAATACATAATTAGACATGCACGTTCTTATTCTTTTCTATAGGGTCTCGGGAAGTCGCAACAATCACCGCCTCATACTCCACCCTCTCCGGGCGCAGTGCAACGAAAAGACTCGAATAGCAATCAACTGGTCGCTTCGGACGCTCGTGGCGGTCGCAGGGAAATCGGCCGTGATTTCTTCAGTAACGTGAGCAGTGATTTGAATGGAATCGCTGCCCACACAAGCAGCATGTTCAGTGATCTCTTCGGTGAGCTATTCACGAACGATCGAATTCCGATTCTTACTTTCATTTTGTTTCGGCGACACTTGTTTCCGAAACGGTAGTGAATCGCGGTCGTTAGTTTATTATTGGCCACCAATATTAACAACTGAGAGTGCTTGGTAGATTGTAATAATCCTCTCCCTTAGATTTTTTGCCCCGGCCTATTTTCGCCCAACCAGTTATAGCAATTTGCATGGTCATCAATTGGTATGATTTATTATTGAATCGAGGTTCGAACTGTCGCGTCTTATAGTAGTGCACTAATTTCTGGCTGTAACACACACTTTTGGAGATATAATAATCGTGAGTCGCGCCCATGATCTGAAATGAGCAGCCCGAAAATATAACGCGCGCGATGAATGCAAGCTAGATTAAACTATTTCCATGAGTAGATCCTTCCTTTCGTTCAGTGTAGTAGTTGAATGGGTATTAGAATGTTTTCCAATGTTTGAACAACGAAATAGTATATGTAAAAAGTAATTGACATTTCGGTAACTTTACAAAGTGGAAAACATACAGTTTCGTAGAAACGCGAGAGCTGGTGTAAAGAATTCATGATTGAACTAACATCGGTGGATGTAATTTAAACGCATGCGATTGATATTTTTGTTTATCTTTGTGAAGAAAAAGCTTGGTACATGTGTCCGTTAATCAAAATTGAAATATCAACCATGCAATATAATCTGGTCCGCAGGAAATAAGAATAGCTCTAATCGAAACGCTAGTCAGCTCTCCCAGTCGCAAAAAACGAAAGAAAAGAACCAGCAATTTGGACCTTTCCGTAGAGGTAGGCATCAGTGAAACCTACGCAAATTACAATAATAAGTATGAGAAACGTAGAGGTGTTGAAGCTCCAAAACGCTAGGTGATTCGAGCACGGAGGTTGTTATGTGGCCGGAACAAGAGTATTGGGGATACCTATTGAATCATATGATCTTCGATTCACAGGAAAAACAGGTCTGATTGACAAATCGTCGTTGATAAAACACTCGTCAAGTAGGAACAATCAAGAGGAATTGCAGAGAATGCAAAATGCGGAAAGATCAAATACGAACAGTGACAATCAAGCCTTCCTAACTGATGTGAGTTCTGATACCTACCGATTGCACTTTTTAAACGATTATCGCCCAGAATGATATGTAGATTTTTCGATTAACCCGCTAAGGCGAGAGACAAGTAATAATGAAATGGTTTTTAAAATATTCTCCTCGTTAAAAATTAAACACTCATCATTAATCTACTGAACTTAACCATTGAGAATCATCCACCGATTTATTGGTTTCATCAACTGTTATCGATCACAGGTTGTCAATCAAGCGCTAGCAGGCGAAGGCATCGGTTGGTTCAAAATCAATCGCATGAAAGATCTCATGAAAGACGAGAGCTATCGCGATCTCGTTGTCACGAAGCTAAACAAGGGTCTCAACAGAAAGATCAGTCCTGACGATCACATCGACGATGTGGTGAGTGGAATTAGTAAAAACAAAAAAATAAGTGTGCGTGTGACCTTTACCCGTGCCCGAAGTGAAAATTCTTTACAATTTACGTTACATTATTTTTCTTCGTCGATGATATTTATTTTTTAGCCAATATGATTACTTCCTCCGTCTTTTTATCATGTTAAATAAATAAATGCCCGAATACGTTTATGATGGCCGAAATATGACACACACATTTTGCTTTGAATTTTTTCCAATTATTGTCCCGAAACTGCGTCAATTATCGAGACGTACCTCGTAGTAGATTCTATACTTTCAATTGAATTATTCGCTCAATTCTCAATTTCTCTAATTTTAGTGTATCACTCGACCAATGTACAAAGAAATGCTGAAGTGCCTTCAAGCTGTGGCTAATGGTCTCGCGATTACGTACAGAAGCGACGGGCTTGGTGGAATGGCGTCGGTTTTTCAACTGATGGAAATCGCTCACACACATTATTGGAGCAAGGATCTCGCCGAGGGAGCCTTCGAAGGTCCTCTTCTGTTGCAGGTGATACAAAAAAACTGATTATTATTTAATACTATTACAAAAGCAGTTCAGCTATCAGGAAAAGTAAATCTGACGTTTCGTTAATAGGCAAGCCCATATGGTAGCCGGGAAAATCTGAGGACTCCTCAATCTCCAAGCCATCCGGAGTTTGCCGACGGAACACAGAAATCATCTTCTCAACATCTTCACGGTAATTATCGAAAGTATAACATAGCATTTTTTACTGGAATTGATTTATTTACATTTCGTGCTCAATCGATGGAGTAAATAAATACTGCAACAAACAATCGAGTAAAAACTGTCCTCTCTAGATTCGCCACAAATTCGGATGGAAGCACCACGCTCGCAGCATCATTCGGCGATGGACTCAAACCAGTCGACAACGGAAATGTTTTTCGATATGTTTACGAAAAAGAGTAAGCTTCTGAGCAAACTGACGTCATTCGAAACCGAGGTGAGATGGTTGAAAAGATTTATTGAGTTCCTTAGTATGCCTTATGAGCATGTGCAATACCGCGGTCGGTAATAAAAACGGTAATCAACTTTTCTCACGGATTCTGGCATTCACGATCGAAAGAAAAGTCTCATCAAAAGGGGAGATGATACCCGCTTTCGATGCGATTTTTCGTTTGAGCGAACATACGAGAACCCGTGAGAAAAGTTGATTACAGTTTTTGATACCGACTGAGCCCGGGATGGACGGGGAGGGAGGTGTTTCATATGGTCGTATAGGGATATTATACAGATACGATAAAATAATTAATTTTTGTCATGCTCATTGCAGGGTCAACGTGCTGGAGGAACTGTAAGCAATGAAGCTTTGTCTTTGGACACTACAAACGTATCGAGTCATCTTGGTTTTCGTCAAGCTCATCAATCTTCAGTCCGCAGCACCGTTTCGGACAGTGAAGTCGAACACAGCAACGTGAGTGTCACCTATTTACGTACAGCGTGCGCGAATAAATCGCGCGATAGGATAGGAAAATGTTGCAAGCCTTCTTCTGGATATTCTTACAGCTGCTTCGTCAAGATAAACAACGGACGGGAAGCGTTTGGTCAAGTAAATCGTCTCTGAGTACTGGCTTCCGGTATCATGGGGGGAGTCTGGTTCCTACGACGACAACACCCAGCCCGGAAGCCGCAAGGACATATCTATTCGAAGGTACGCAACAATATGCGATGTATAAAGAATTTCCGGGAACAAACATCTTCGATTCGAAAACCATCACGATAAAATAGTGATGGTAGTAGTAAATGTAGTTTATTAGCCTCGTTTTCATAAAATAAATGTTTTCATAAAATAAATGAATCGTTTTCATAAAAAAATGTTAGGTTTCCGGAAGATTTGTTGGGAATGTTGCTTGCTGGGAGCTTTTCAAATAACGGGATGACGGATTCGAGATGTTGCTGTGCAAAGTTCATACTGAGATTTTTTAATTTATCTGTGATTGGCTGTATTTTCGTAATGGAGTATCACATTTGGTTTGAGGGGTTGTGAAGGTGCTCATTTAGGTAGTTTTGTCCGACGGCGGAGTGAGATTGTTCGCGATAAAATAATTATAACCTGTTGTGTAAAATTGAATTAGTATCATTCGCATACAAATATCAATTACAATCGTATTATTCTTGAAGGGCTTTTGGGAAAAGAGAGATCTGTTCTTTGGGATCAGATGCAATTCTGGGAAGATGCTTTTCTCGATGCTGTATCTCAGGAACGTGACATGATAGGAATGGATCAAGGTCCAGGAGAAATGATGGAGCGGTGAGTATCAGTGGTTCGATAATCGGAGAAAAAAAAATTTGTTAGCAACTTCATGAACGATCAAGTTTGTTTCGAATTAAAAATGAATCGTGCTCATCGGGTCAACATATTCGTAATATTATAATTTAAAAAATATACATTACAGGTACAAAAGTTTGAGCGATAGTGAGAGACGGCGGCTGGAGCATGACGAGGACCGATTACTCTGTACGCTCCTTCACAATCTAACTGCAATATTGGTAATGCTTAATGTCGACAAGAATGAGCTGAAGCGTAAAGTACGGAGGCTTCTCGGCAAGAGTCACATCGGTCTCATCTACAGTCAAGAATTAAACCAGCTACTTGACCAAATAGATAATCTCGTGAGTATTGGAAGTTATTCATTAAACATTGATGATTGAAATATACGATTTTACGTAAATTAAATTTTTATAATTACAGTTAACATTTTTTAAAAATAAATACAAAATATTGAATTTTAGTATTGAGGGGGGGTGTCGTGGTTATTAAACAATTTTAATAATATTTTTATTAATTCTGTACGACTATAAGTTCAGAATTGATAAGCAATTCAGTTAAATGGTATCTGTATAAGTGTCTGTATGACTGAAACTTTAAGGGCTTACAATCGTACGATTAAAAATTGTGTAACTTGACGAACAAATATGATCGAAGTTATCTTAATAAGCTTATGTGTTTGTCTAGAGTATCAAATTGAATGTAGGTGTTCTGTATTTCAGCACGGAAACGATATCGATCTAAAGCCCCTTACCTCGCGGCAAATGCACCGCCAGTCGTTCACGGTTCACTCGGGAACCGATGCGGACGGAGATTTACGTTTCCTGGAAGTACGTCACGACGGTCTCGTACTGCGATCGGTCAACGGTGTTATTGTCGAGCGTTGGTGGTACGAACGTTTGGTCAACATGACTTGTAGCCCTAAGAACAAAGTTTTATGCCTTTCGAGGCGGAACGGTGAACAACTTGAGTTCCACAATTATTATACGAAGAAGGTGAGTATTTTTTTGTTAAGTTTCCGCTTTCGGAAAATTATTGTCCTTACAAAGCATCACGAATTCGAAAAACGTTTGTCAAATTAGTAACGCCACTTTCTTAGCAATGCAGTCTGATTTTACGGTATTGAATTTCGAACTTTAATTGTGAAGTTTAAGTTTGAAAAGATAAAGCTAATGAAAGAAAAATTAGAATATCTTTTTACTCAGAAAATCAGAGGTACATATATAGAAATTTTTATGCGCAAAAATAATGCCCGAGGTTCAGGTTCGATAAAAGCATTAAGATGCTTTTATCGAACCTGAACCTCGGGCATTATTTTTGCGCATAAAAATTTCTATATATGTACCTCTGATTAAACGATGCTTAAACGATGCTTTTATCTGCTTGCTGTTCGCACTCGACTGAGACTTAGTATGATGACATTTCCTTTCTTTCAGTGCAAAGATCTGTATTACTGCATTAAAGACGCGATAGAGAAGGCCGCGGCTCGTGGCCGTGCAAACATCGGTATCGAGCTCGGCGACGAGTTTCCCGTGCAGGATATGCGTACCGGTGAGGGAGGACTTCTCCAGGTTTGCATTGAAGGCGTTGGCCTACTCTTCGCCAATAGCAAGGTATGCGTCTGTGTGGCTACTTATCCGTCTTACCATGAAAATAGATGTAAAATTCAAAAGAAATTATTCGATTTTATACACTATACGGTTTTACATCGACGCTCTGGGCGCGTTGTTTCCTTCTCGAATCCGGAAAAGACGATTACCAGTAGAATTATGTACGAGAGATCCGTGCTCTTCCGCACACTAGCGATATGTAAATTTTATAATGAAAGCATTATTTCAGAGTACGTATTTACTTCCTATGTCCATCTACCTTGCCTTGAGGAGTCGGAAACGTCAATCTTGTCGTATTTTCTCGTTGTTTCGGCTCAACGGAAGGAAACGGTTCGATGAGACTCTCAACTAACACGCGAAAATGATTTTATTTCCGGTCCCACGACAGGAATAATCCACGGCTGTGCATTAATGCGACGCTGTCTCTGAAACCAGCCTCCGTTGAACCGACACGATTGGAAGATTCAATTGAGATAAAGCGAATGAGAGGATGCAACTGTGAAATAAAAAAGAGTGTTCGGACTTGAGAGAACTTAAGTGAGAATGAATTAGAAGGATAAAGAAGATGACGAGCAGCTGGAGCGCGGCAGCTACGCCACAAATCCACTCGGATCATATGACAGTAATCCATACCACCCATGTACAATCGGCGCCGTGATATTTGGCTGTTGTCGACACGAATGAACTCAAAGAAATTGTAAATTTAGAAGGGCAATAAGTTCTATGTGAAACGGCTGAATCAATCCTTTGAAGGGTCTTTTTTCGAAATACTAACATATTAACGTTTAGGTGGCCGCACTTTTTCTTGTGCGACATCTTTATATTTTTTTATGAAGAATACGCGAATCGATTTTAGATGATAATTGTAGAATCTCCATCAATGTAGTTCCGGAAGTCTGACGGTTAATAATAATTACAGAATGGGATTTAAGAAATAAGAGTAATTTTGAAACCGCTATGTTATTATATCATACGCGTGATGCTGCACGATGCACATAATCCTTCGAAGTGTAAATTTCGTATTGATTTCGCGATAAACGTGCCTTCGCGATCCAGGACAGTAAGTTGAAGTTGGAGCATCAAACGGTGTTCTTTGGGTGTTGATCGCCAAAGTCTGGCGTCACGAAAAATATTATTCGTCAATAGACAAGAGACAAATTTTACGTCGCGTTGAAGCGAGTTGTACATGGGTTGTTGAACAATCATCATATGAACCTGGTGGATTTCCTGTCAAAGCGTTAGCGAATTATCGTCTTCCTTTCGTACCGTTTCGCTAAGCGTCTATACTTTTTGATTATCATAACTTCTTCTCTGTGTTTCTTTTTCTGTTTTATTTTTATATCTCTTTCGTTGATTGCATTGATGCAAGGACCACTCAATATTATCTCCCATCGCTAGCGACCACGAACTGCTTAATTTGTATGTATACGTATATATTCTTCTCGGTCTGTTTCTATGTCGCCCCGAGAGGGAACGCGATGTATCGGCTATGCGTCGGATTTCGAATGCTGTCTTCGGTCAGAATCAAATTAAAAAAAAAAATATTTCTCCGGTATTTTATTCAATCGTAGACACTTTTGCCTGGAAAGCGATTTGATTATACAATAATACGATTCATTATATAATGACACCGCGACTTGCAAACAATTAGCTATGGGTGGTTGTTAACTCTTTCGCTGGCTGAAGTGGCCGCGTATAAATTCAGAATTAAATATCAATTTAAAAAAATGGTATAAGAGACAAAATAACGAAGTACTAAGGACACAATTTACAAATGACATATCGTTACAAGATCCGAGTAAGGTGCGATATTCTATTGAGTTGTACGTGAAGTCGGTCAATTACGTATGAAATACTGAAGTAGCTTGCCGATTACAGGAAAAATAAATTGAAGAAATGGACATCCTTTCACGTGTCACAAGGCCACATACTCATATATACAAAAAGCATAATTAAGACAGTAATAAAAAAAATACTACACAGTCGTACAGATCTAGAGCTTTGTTGTGATAAAAACAAAATGATCCTCTATTCTCGACAATCCGACGTGTCGCATACGATCGAATAAAATACTTTCTTCGCCCATCTTTTTTTCTTCACCGTAATCCGGACTAATTACCATTTTTTACTTGCGTTTCGTTACGTTCGGTTGAAAGCGTTATTCAATGTTTTCTTGCATGGAGCTCGATGTGCAGCCGCAATCTCTCTTTTTATCTGTATTTTTACGATTATCGTATTTCTCATTTACGTTTCTGAGACATGACGGTCGAATATACATATATCCATGTTTCGTTTTATTACCTCAAACATAACAATATCCTATATAATTAATATCTTTATTTATGATTTGTACTGAATGTTGGATGCCTATATACTATACTATATATATCTCTCTAAAGATCGAACAATTTTTATCTGTCATGATAATGTGCAAGATGAGTCTATTTGCCGATTTTTATTTTCTCTTTATCATGCCTACGAGCTCGTAAAATATATGCAAAATTCCGCAAAAAAATTTCTATTTGTTAATAAACATACCATCAGATTTCTTAAAATTCACGAGATAAAAACGATGAAAAAAATCGATTTCGCTTTATCGAATGATTCGTGATTATTGGAAAATAGACTTTTCTTTGCTTGGGGAACTTTTGAGATGGTCCTTGAACAATGGAAAAGCAAATTTTTTGCTGTTGCTTGACTGGTCAAGGCGTGTGGTGCTACGGCTGACCGAAAACAATCCTAATGTCGTACAAAACTGCGGTGTATCATCGAACAATACCGTTACGACATCGATTACTGGATTCACCTATATTATATATATTTCAAACGAATCTTAATTTCTCTCTCTTTCTGTTTTCTGTTTCTTGTCCTGTTCGCGTCGACATTGCCCTGGCTGGACAAACAGGATTTCGAGGTATTACTCAACGAATCATTGTTTGTTAACAATTCAGTATTGACTATAATTATACTCAGTGTTGGCCGTTTTACGGAAATGCTTATTTACTTTTTTATCGTTATTACTTTTGATAGCCGTGTTAATGATTATTATTATCATTATTATTATTATAAACACACCTATTATTATAATACGAATTGCATATGAACTGAATAGATCTGCTCTGTCTTACCTCACTGTTTTCCTACCACTGATCGGTGTTAGTTGTGATAAATGTTTCATGAGATATGTCCCATAGCCGACTCACTTACCAGCAACCGTACCTCCCCGAATGACATAGAGACATGTAGGCCCAATGGTCGGTTAACAGTAATTTGCAGAAGTTGAGTAATGGGCTGAAGCTATTACTTAAGGGAATACGTCACACAACGACTTTTCTACTTTTGGAACTTAAAATCACAAGTGTTACAAAGCAATGAATAAGGTTTCTTAAAAGAATTTCTAATAATTTTTTCCCCACATGGATTCCGAGATACATTAACTTAAAATTGTGACAATTAGCATGAGCTGTATATGGCGCCGCGTGAAAAGCAACATTCTTTTTTTTAAATATATATGTTTCCAGACTACTGTATTAGAATTTTGTTTCGAAAATAACATTACAACGTTATTACGGACGCGTTAAAAAAATAAAATCGAGTTGTGCCCATATATTTTCGAAGATTTAACGAGTTGAAGGAGCTTCGAACCTGTAAATGAATATATACCTGGGCCTCAGCTATTGCTAGCAACATGCCCCCCATCACCCCCCACCATTAAGAAACGGCGATCTGTGACGTATTACTAGGATCAGTGAATTGTTTCCGTGACTTTGTGAGCATTGAGTTTTCAATCCGCGCTCGTGTATCTATTGGTCGTTAAGCGTTACATTGAAAAAAAAACCAATTGAACATCGAAGTGAGAAAGAGATAGCGAGTGTGAGAGAGAGTGCCTTAGTAGCATCCAATTCGTTTGGGAAACCTGTAGTTATTCCTCTTCAAGCCGACAAGCCAAAGTGAACCTGACGATTTAAAAAGTCGACATACTCTGTAGTCCTTCATAAATCCCTCAATTGACAACTTCTGCAGTTAAATTATGAAGTTTTGGCACAATTCGCAATGCCCGGTCAGGCGAAATTAACGAAGAATACATCCTGAATTATAACGTATTGTTGCAAATGCTTTTAAATACTCATTCACTAAAACTTGGCGGATAGCAGAATGTTATAGTTCTGAAATTCCGTTAAATGCAGATCGATCAATTATCCAGCGGAATCTTTAGTTTATCACACAATCATGGGCATTGCATAATTCTTTAATTTCGATTTATGTTGCGCTCAAGATCATCGACACTCATGCGAGAACTTTACACAATTAAATTACACTCAATGTACACACGCAGTGAAACCCGTAGTCATTCCGTAAAAAAAAATCTTCGAATGAAACTCGTACATTTAAAATCGACTCACGTTTTCGTATTTGCATTTTCCGAATCGATTTTTCCGTTCACGGTGTACTGGTATTTTTTTAGCTGGCTTATTGTTTACCTAAACGATCGTAAAAGAAACTCGTGCAAAAACGATCAGTTACAAAAAAACACCGACTCGATTTTGAAAATACAAAACAATCGAGCTTCCAGCTAATCCCGGAGCTTATTTGACGCGTGGAGCAAGTGTCTTGTGCTAATTACGATTATCTCGTGGAGTAATCCAGCATACGATAAACGGATCGATCAACGATCTGTGAATACTTTTACGAAATATATATAAAATAAAAATACGCAATTTGAAACGCTTCATAGATGGAGAATCTTCACACTCGTAGCATCGATGGCATGGCACTGTAACATGACTCGATACTCATTGTGTTCTTTCAACAGTTTAATTTTTCTTGTTTTCATTTTCGTTGTTCGTTAGAAGCTATTATAAACAACACAATAAGACACGTCGATTCTATACAAACGCACGCACACATCAGTATTGGGAATAACAATCAAGAAAAAAAAATCGAGGTTTCGACAGCCTATAGGTTTAGAGATCTCATTCGTGACAAAGAATTATCCTCGCGATTTGTAAACATACGTTCACGACAAATTGTTAATTTGCAATGAATATTGGCACACAATATTATTTCAATCCGGTTACCAATTTTTTTTACCAAATTTTATGTCGCGTCTTGTGAATTCCCAATATTAATTGGATATATAATTATACATTATAAATTACTACAATATAATTATAATCCAAATTAAGTGCAACTATATATATACTATGCCGCATCCATAATTTAGTAGGGGAATAACCTTGTCCACTGCTGAATTACATAGAAATATCAATGCACATCTAGCATAACGTATGAACGCTAAGCAGCCAACGGTGTAAGATGAGTTTAGGCCATCTCCAGAGTTGCCTGCCGCTGCTTACATAAATCGTGTTTGCTGCTTACGTAAGCTCTGCCACATATTCCTGTTTATCTGTCGCTGAGTCTCGCTCGAATTTACTATTGCATGCTTTTGGTATCTATTTTAATTAGCAATAATTTATTTGTCATTAGCGTGAACGAGCTTTTAAGCCACTCTGGCATTTCCCGATCTATGAAACGCATGCGCCTGACGATGCGGTGTTGAATATAAGTTTATTTTGAATTTGCAGCGAAACACATATTGCACGCATATGCTCCCGACCACATAGATAGCCCCCTACTTCAGAAGTATACTAGTAAACACATGTATATGTTACGGATATTTAAGTATATGATATCTCGATTATCCATTGGATGAAATAAATACGTAAAGTGAAAATTGTGAGATAGTTCGAACTTACAATTTATAAACGAGTTACAAAGTGATACCAACTTGTAACTTCTAGTACAGGCAAAGTGAACAAAAATTCTGGGAATAAAAGCACGTCATTCCATAATGGAGAGGCATTTTTTTGAATTAATATAATTTCTTCCAGAATAATATATAACTTAGACGACAAATGCAGAATAAAAACACCAGTACTCGACTAAGCGAAATTCTTGTGATTCAATGGCTTTCAAGATTTTCAGTAGTATCGCAGCATTGATCTTGCTTCGAGGAAAACATTATATTTATTTCTTCTAATGTATCGATCCTGCTCACGTAATAACAATGGTGAAGAGTGTTCGAAGATTGTTTATCTTATAATTACATGTTTGGATAATATTCACACATGAAAACCAACGGAAAGTCGTGGCGCCGATAGGATTGGAAATGCGACTACAGTAGAACATCGATTATTCGAACGAACTCGGACTTTAGGCAAGGGGGCCTCGTTCGGATAATTGAAACGCAAATATTTTTCTGACGGACTTACATAACACATATCCAAATCGAAAAACATTATATATCTAACATTCAATTAAAGGATCCTACGAACATCAAATGCTTATTTGATTACTTGCGTTCGATAAAGTCGTTCATCTTCGAGTGACAAATCGCTCGCATCAAATCATCGTAAGAATAAACGAGGGTTCGGATAATCGAGGTTCTACTGTAAGAGAGCCATACTCTGATGAATAGCCGGCACTAAGAATTCTCCGAAAACTCTACACTCTGAAAATCTATATACATGTAATACAACACATAAGGCATGATTATACTTATAAGTACGTTGCACAATTTCTTCCTTAACTAATGGGATTCAATTGGGTTATTTTCAGTTCTTTGTAAGATTCGATCATATCCGCAAGTGCTTTACTCAGAATGGTGGGATCTTCGTTTTGGAAGAATTCAGTAAGTATTTTACCGTTTGTGAACAATAATAATGCTTATGAAAAAAAAAAATCTTTCCGTCGGAGATCAAGCATGTTGCGGAAGTTTTCTTACGGATTTAAACATTTCTGCTTATTCCAAAGAATTAAGTTCTTCACGGAGCTATAACGCAATCATTAAATCGACCATGCGTACGGGCCGATGACCAACTATTTTTTCAATGCCTCATTATTTTTTCCAGATCCAAAAACTAGACAAGTAATTCAACGTAAATATAAGTCACCCATGGTGAGTACAAGAGCTTTCGGCACATTTCATTACTATCAAAGTCAATGGTACCGCATCCTGGGTTTTGGGTTTGTCTTCGTATAAAAAAAAAAAACGCGGTCAACGAAACCAATTGCATTTCGAAGTTTAACAACCGTGTTTAACAACCAACCATGGCAGCACCAACTTTGATTGTGATAGTAATGTGATATAATAATTCCCGTACAGAACCAAGTTTGCCAATTACTCTGGGGACCTCTTCAAGAAGTCCAACGTCCCCATTTATTACCTCTTCAGAACTTGGACCTCTTTAAGACTTCTTCAGATCATAATCTGGTCAAACTGCTCTGTATGGGTTAAGAGACGTATCCGTGACTAATTATAATTGACGAATTTCAGGCACGTGAGATTTGTTACGCGGTAACCTGCGTATTCTCCTATTTGGCAACCGGTTTGAAACAACGTAAATCGTCGCAACAAAAACCGTTGCAACAGCCGGTAACGGGCAGCGGGCCGGTCGAACATCAGCAGCAAGCCAACACGCAGGGTCATAGAACAATACAGTTGGATCCTTTCCAGAGTCACCAGCACTGACAAAAAGGCAGACATTCGCTGCCTTTCGTGTACGACTCGAATAGCTGTGTCCCCTACGCTTGTCTACCCTGGGTGTAAACAGAAAAATGCGCGCGGTTAATAAGGCATCGAACGAACGTCTCGCTCACACTCAACCATCGGAACATTATATGCATATCCTACGATAGAATTATTTTTCCTCACGATTAAGACTACGGTGGAAACTGAGCGCACCTTTTCTGTACCTAAGCGAACGGGGTGATGTCAGTAGCGGACGGTTCTCTCTATGAACCGTTTCAGCGGGATCTCGCTAGATAAGGAACCTACGAGACCAACGATTCTTGGGTTCCGATGTTCAGTTACGAGTAACGTCCCTACTGTTCCTTGGAGGCCTACGAGTGAGCAACCCGGAACCCGGCGGAAAACGGAGTTTTCACTGTAAAGAGAAATTTTTATCGTGGATAAGTTTTGTAAAAAGAATTCAGAAATCGGGACAAGAATCAACATTGCAGAGTTAACGAAAACTGACGAAGACATATTAATAGAGTTGTATTGAATTTCGGGACAGTACGTTATAATCGGTTACCCACCCGTGACTCGCGACAGCGAAGTGCGAGCTCGTTGCAGCTAACGTCGAGCACTATGTAAAGAAAGCAGTTACCGAAATTTCCTAGCTTATCTCTAAACTGTACAGCCAAAGATTATTGAAATTTACTTTAGAAACGAAGATGAATAAACCGGAAGTCCCGTTCAAATTATTGTACATTGCAAATATATATGCTCCATATATATTTTTTAATATATCACGAGGTAATTCAAAGACGAATATTGACACTCACAATTATTTTCGAATGTATTGTAAGTGATTTAGCAATTTGGTGCACGAATCGACGTTGATACAAGCTGTTTGGCTACCAATGCGAGACACGATAGTTCTGTACATGACTGCGACAAGAAATTCACCTCCAGATGTCCGACATCCGATAGAATGTTATCCAAAAGAGTTTTTCACCATCACGTTAATTACAAACATTACTTATTTTTGTCAAGAAACGTAAAGAAAGCAGTGTATAAACGATGAATGTGGATATGGACTACTTTTTTGCATGGCTTTTTCGTGTGACCACCATATCGACTCTAGTACAGTATAAACATTCATCAAAAAGGTTTTCTGCTGACTAATTGATTTTTTTCACTCCATATGACGACATGGAAATTGTTATATAAAGGTGTCGGCATGGAAAGTTGTCAGCCAGACAGTTTGTATTGAAAAATGATTCATAAAAATATTACGTTAATTATTAGCACGAACATACATAAAAACGGGTACAGAGTCCTATAATGACATGAAGAATGAACAGTCGATTGCAGAACAGCGTGACTTAAGGATGTTCGATGACGGTGCTTGGTAATAAATAGATAAAACATCGCTTTTTTGTATGTGGTCGGTCATATTATACAGATTATATTCGCGCACCTTCGAGGTATCTTCAAGTGCATTCAGGAAAAATTCCCCGTGACACTTTAGCAATTTACTTGACTACTTAAAAAGGAAAATGGAGAATTGAATATCGATGATCCTTAATATCCAAACGCTCTAGGGGCTCAACTAACACGTCGAAGAGAAAATGAACTTTTATTTACGTTAAAGCAGATAAAATTCCACGTAGGCTGATCGACCAACGAGCTTTGTCTTGAGACGAAAAATCGATGCCTTATCGTTAAACAAATTTATCAGTGGCGTTCCAAACAGTGATTCTGATTTAAATCTGATATATCCTTATATTTCTGTCGGCGCGAGTTACTCCCGAAATATTCCAGTTACAGACGATCTTTTGACTGGTTTGAAGCAATCCAACATCCTTAAGGCAGCTGCGCCTCTGTAACTAGCTAACGGCAATAACGATGGCAAAGCGTCGACATTTTTTTGTTTGAGATTCTTTTTTTACTTCCAAAGAAGACAATGTATCCGGTTAAAATGTGTATTTGTTAAGCTTGTCAAATTTTTCGAACGTGGCAAAAATGAATGGCGCAATATTTATGTGATTGTTCAGAATAGTGAACTGAGGGCGCAATCCACATTCCCAGGTAAAATATCAGAGATTGTGGACGTGACTTAATTTCTTAACATTAAATTTACAATTTTAAATGTTTCCAATGCATGCGTTTTTTTTATAAAACGCAACCTTGATCTAAGAAATATCTTATAGTAGAAGAGTCTACTATTTGAAATTTCGAAAATGGGAATTTTCAAAAAGGCAATATTTATTACTTCTAACAACATATATTTTGCATCTTCCAATCGTAAGTAACACGTTCCAGATTTTCTACATTAAAGTGCTCTCATTCTAAATGGTAAAGTGCAGACGTGCTTGCACCTTGCAATATTTGTCAGTGGAATTAGAGCGTTAAAGTAAAATACTATTTCGAACAACCATATATATCGTATTTTATTTTGTTAAGTTCGCAATTAAATTAGTTCACTTCCCGAAATATATTTCTACTGCGCGTCTGCAGGTGGTGTTCATTGAGAGTTAAATACGTGACTAATAAAATAACGACCGCCAGCCATCGTTATTTAGCTGTAGATAGTTCTAAGACGTTCCTCACAGTGAAATGACACCGAAGAGGTAAAAAAAAATGTCCCATTGAATCATTCTTAGAGTTCGTTCGTAATTAGGGAAAAAGGAAAGCAGCACTAGACGCAGAACAAAATTTCGCATCCGGAACCTCTGCGGTTGAAGCAAAGCATCAGCTTTGCTTCAACCGCAGAGGTTAAATTTTTCTGAAAAAGATGCAATCGAAAATGACGTGGCAACTCCGTCGGCGTTGTACATAATCTAAGTACAGTTCTGAATATGTATTTTTAACCCCTGTAGCATAAATTCTATCATACATCTATATGATCAGTCGAGACGTTCCGATTCAATAATCATAAAGTGCTCTTGCGATCATTAGATTCTATTATTATAACCCACATCGGTTTGTTGTGATGCGTCATTGCGTCTAACGCGATACGTTATTCGGCGTTTAACATAGTCGATAAGGAATCGGATTGTTGCAATATGTATTAAAGGAATGCGAGTGATTGGGAGAGAAAGAGAGAGAGCGAGAAAAATTGAGTCAGAAAAAATTAAACGAGAGAAAGCGAAACGAGGCTAGTTCGTAAACTCATCGAAAACACTTACGCTCGATGATATATTTACATAGTGTGGCGTTTAGACAATATTTAACGATCATTATAGTCAAGAAGCAAGAGCAATACGATGAGCGCAGGTTGGATTTAGAACAAGTAAGCCCTTACTTTTATAGGAGTCTGATGTGCAGAAAATATATGTAGATTTCTGCATACAGCAGAACTTTCTCGTTTATTGTTATTTCAGTTTACCCTTTTATGATGTTTTATTACCTTCCCAATGTTTTGCGACTGCTATGGAATTGTAAATAAAAAAATCACTGGCGTAAAATGATTGAGGTAGGTACAATCAATATTGCCAGTAGCTTTTGCAACTGGCGCGCTATTTTAAATATTCCATATTCGTACCCCGTCAGAATTTCCGAACGTGACATTCATTGTCCAACGTCAATGGTTTATATTATTTTCATCTCTTTGGTCTTATGAATAATATTCGCATGACTTTTCGCGATGTTGTTAGGGGTATAAAAAAATTCTTACATTTTTGAATGATGCACCGTAGTATTTGTGCGTAATACTGTGTTTACGTGCAAAGTATTTCAAGACGCGATCCTTCATCTTTGTGAAAACGGCGGGACACTCTTTTTCCGTCACACAGAACCGAGTCATTCTAACGTGGATGTCCCATTTATTGACCGGTGATCGGTAATCGTCAGATGCGTCCTTTGCATATAGATTTCGATACACAATCGAAATATACACTGACGATCATTGGCACAGTGGCCATGTCGGGAACATCGACTTCACCTTGATAAAAATTAATTAACGAAGATTCCACAAGGGCCAAGGCGAGTCGAAAAATCATTGTATACGTTTATTTTTATTCTACAATTGTAATTATACGAGAATTGAAGACAACCAGTTTGTGCTATATTTTGTTAATTTTAAGCGATCCGATTCCGTCTTTTGAATGGTCGCAAATGTCCCAAAAATAATGGTAGTCTTTTTGAGAACGGTAACGGAACTCGAGAACAAACTTTTCATCTGGACAGGACATTTGTATCAATGCGCTGAACACGGATAATGTTCTTTAAGAAATAACACTGAATTTGATAAAACGAGCAATACAATTCATGTCTAGACTCTGTTGGTTTTTTGTTTTCTTTTTTTGTTTTGTTTTATTTCCGAACCTTATACCTATTGACATACAGTGCAAAAAAGAACGTGTCAGCAGTCTGTTGTACCGTGTTTTTTAATATACTTTTCCCTTGCTGCCGCGATCATCTGTGCTTTCCTCTCGCCGAACGAGAGATTCTCGCAAGTATTGTCGTCCCGCGAAGGCTGCACGTTGCCCGATGTACTCGAAGCGCCCGGATTCGAGCTTCTTTGTTCAGGGGTGTACGTGACAATGCCGTCCAGCAGATTTGCAACAGTGATGTCAACGTTTCCAGTTTTTACTGAAAAAATGCGAGATTTTTTTTCGTTATCTATCGAATACTCTTGTGATTCATGTAACAAGATCCTTGAATTCGAATATAAAAAATTGTAGATATTCAATTCGTCAGACAGAAAACATGTAACATTTAAAAAAAAATGAAACTTACTACATTTTTTTATAGTCGAACATGTGACATTTTTAACGCGATCACAAACACCGTTGCGACCAATCGGAGTTTTGACGGTTTTTTTTTTTACCGAAAATAAAAATCAATAGGCGAAAAACTTTTTTCTGCCTGAAATCGTCGGAACCCTTTTTTCCTTTTGACGATACTAATATCTCAGTATCACGAAATACGTCTAGCGAATAGCGAAATTACTTACACAAGTCCCGTTGTATAACGTAGCGAGGAACGAACGGAAGAACGTCGCGTACTTGTCGCACCATTCTCTGCATCTCCATCGTAACGGCGGCGTGAGGCGCGGTCGATCTGGTCGGTCTGGTGCGTAATCTAGTCTGCGTGTTATCCATTATGTAACGCTTCTCGTATTCGAATTTGTCCGTAACGGTGAACGAGCTCGTGCGAATTTTCAGCATTCCGGCGATATCGCGCTCGACTTCGCGGGCTAAAACTTCATTATCGACATTACTCTTTACCTTCATGTACGTGAGCGTGAATACCGTGTACGGTACAAACATGAACCAGAACACGTCGGTCCACCACGTCGACGAGACGGAAGTCAAGTTAATACCCAAAACGTCCGGTCGCCATGCCTGAATGACGACCGGTTGTACGGAAGGCTGCACGCTGAACGGCCATGAATTAAATTTCAGTAGAGCGACGCGACTGTTCGTTGCACTGAACTCCGGCTGAATGGCAATGTCGCACTTGGAAGTGGAAATACACTGTTGTATGTTTCTTATTAGAATGTCTTTGCTCCCCATGTCCATTTTTCTAAGTCCGAGCGCGCCGCTGAGCGCGCACGGCAAATCCCACAGACTCGGCGTGAGCGCTTCGGCCGCTTTGTACAGAGCAAAATGATCGAGCGCCGATATACTATTCGCTATTATTATCCGTGAATTTTCGTCTCTGCTCTCGCCGTTCGGATTTATCCTAACGACGATTCCGAGCGCGAGGCTCAATCCATGATGGAGAAACTGACGAAGCGGCTGGCTGTCCGGCAGTACCGATCCGACGAGCCAGAGTACAGCGCTGAGAGCCAAGCGTACAAAGAAGAGGGCCAGTCCCAGGGGAGCGTAGATAATCAAACAGAGAATCCGCCAGCCGCCGGGTACTCTGAAAAAAAAAAAAAAAAAATCTATATCGTACTTCACAAAAATCCTGCTCCGTTTACAAATTACAGTAGGACCGCGCTTATCCGACCTTCGATTATGCGAACCTCCGCGTTGTAAGCTCGGATAATACGAAAAACTCTGATAAAACGGATAAAGCAGCATGCCCGCGCGTGGAGTAGTCTGTAACTCCCACATTGTTAGAGACGCGCTTAAACTTGTACAAGTTTGCTGCGTCTTTTATATTGCGAGCTGTAGATACATTAATTCGGAGTATAGACTCAATGGTAGAACATCGTGATGTCTCGAAAAAGGAAAAAGTCGTAAATTATTAACTAATAAAGTTAATGTTTATACGAAGTAATGTATGTTATCGTATAACTTGTTTTACTTTTGAGAAGCTATACCAAAATAAAAACGTGTATTTATCAATGTGAAGGGTCTGGTCTCTGTAAATAAATAAAAAATGAATAAAAAAAAAATTAATAGTAGTACAAGTTTTCATTGAGTATGTTATCTGTGTTATCCGAGTTTTCGCTTATCCGACGTACACTCTTCCAACATTACCTCGGACAAACGGGGTTCTACTGTAATTTGAAACGTCATATTTTAAACAAAACGAATTAAGAAAATTCAAGAAAAAAGGATGAAGCGTAAGGAGGGCGGTGAGAACGGAGCAGAAAACCAGAAACTGTTGAAGCTCAGCGTTGCAGGAATATCAAAGCGGCGGAAAGTTAAAAAAATTCACATCATACGTAACCAAAATTTGGCTCAGGATGCATATAAATTTGAAACATACTTCAAGCCCAATAAGTTAATAAAATTCGGGGATACAGAGAGAACTGTAAATATGGCAGAGAGAAAGTAGCGGAAAGCTAACAGCTGTTGGAACTCGGCGTTGCAGGAATATCGAAACGGTCAGAAAGCAGAGGGCGGATTATATCTGAGATGCTGAGGCTCGAAAAATTGCTAGGAATGTTCGCCCAACGACCTTGCGAGCCTCGGAGACAAATATACGTAGCCGAAGGGTCAAACGTTTCTTTGGTAAAAAATCATCGAGAATTTATTTGCGAGACAAAGGTCACAGTCGGATTAATTGGCGGGGTTATGTTCGATCGACGAATCGAAGGTCACTCGGAGAGGACCGAACAATCCTCTGCGAGTACAAGAATAAGAGATCCGTCAATCATACTTTTCAACGTTAAACGTTAGATAACGCGGCGAACTGTTGGTAGTTTTGTTTGTTTTTTTTTTTCTTGCGAGGAAATAACGACGAGAAAGGGAACAAACAAAAAAGTGAAACGAAAGTTGTAAAAATACTAACCTGTTCGTGTCAAAAATATCCTTAATATCGAGCTCTGACATTTCTCACTGACAAATCACATTGAAATTTACGATTAAAAAATATCTCGAAGACTTTCGTTGCACTTTTGGTGTGATTGAACTTTTACAGTTTACTTTTACTGTTCAACATCGTCGTAGACGGAAATCCTTTCAGATCCTTTTACCTGCGGTTGGCGCCGCTGCGCAGCAGTTACAGCCTTACTTGTTTTATTTTTTCTTAGGACAAAAGCGCCATGGTGGAAGACGTTCGAACTGTGTTGGAAAGTCTCAGTAGTCCTCGCATGCCGATATCATGGGTGCCTCATTTGATAGGGTCAAGGGCATGTGACACATACGTATCAATGCTCCGATGGTAACAAATCGCTTTTCCCGTTTTCTCCGTGATGGTTGATGCTTCGACCAAAATCAAATTTGGTTTTTGTAGGCAATAGATATAAGTATGAAAACCTAATTCGCTTTCGCTCGTCGTATCAATCGTTTTGGAGACAACAGGGAAGGCAATTTTTTACCGACTGAGTCTGTACCACATGCCCTAAAGAGCATGTGAAACACCTTTCCGAGTGCGTCTCTCTCGCTCCGCCGTGAGCGTCACTGACGCTATCTCTCTCGCACTCCATAGTGTTTCACATGCTCTTAAGGTGATGTGAAATACCGCCGCCGGTAACAAACACTGTACTGCATGCCGTTTTGAGACCGCAGACCACCGAGAAAAGAGAAAATTAATTAATTTTAATTTTTAATTTTTAATGATTTCCTATCGTACGATATTGACGATATTTATTGTATTGCTGTATGAAAAAAATTACGGATTCATTATTTTTACCATTTATCAAAACAACTTGTTCGGGAAAATGAAAACAAATATATATATATATACATAAAGGTATCGATAGATTATCGATACTCAAAAAGGATCGATTATCGAACACTCGAGACTCCCCCCTTCTCTCTAACTCTCTCGGCGCCCGCACGCTCTCCAGCAGAGCAGAATAGAAATAATAGTCTCGCGTGAAACGAACCGTACTTACACTCAATTTTTTTCATTCAAAGCCCTGTGCCATGTTCGGCCAGTCGTCGGTGGTCGGTTATATCGGTACATGACGAATATTTTATCACCGATCAATCGTGATTCGGCGTTATTCGCGCGCGATGCGACTTACGGGGACCGAAAGCATTCGAGTGTCCGGTTCGCTCCGACGTTGGCAGAGAAAAATCCTTGCGTCGCGGCCGTTCTCGACGTTTTCGTTGTTACTCTCGTAGGCAGTGTCATCGCCGTTCACAGTCACCAAAACACCGCGTGACAAACAAACGAACGTTCTCGGTAGCGCGACAATCCTTTCTCCTTCGTATTTTCTCTCGATCGAACGAGATTAAAAAAAAAAATAAGCATTCGTCGAAATAAAACGAGCGAACTCGAAGGTGTTCCGGAATACAGTCGCTACGATCGCATAGTCGTGAAGTAATAATGCGAAGTGTTGTTATCGCGTAGGTGTAGGCCTTTGTTAATCGGTGGGCGATATTACATCGTTGTTCGGCCAAAGCGGGACGTGCCCGACGCTACTGACAAGCGGAACTCACCGTCACGGGTATGTAAACCTCTATTCCACTCGTTATTTTTGATAGTACGTCCGATTCCACGGGTATGAGAGAATCTCTCTGTCCGTGTACGCGTTGTAATCTCTCCGCTCGTCTTGCTTACCGACGCGCGTGTGTGCGCGTGTCCTCTGTGCGCGCGAGATACGCGCGCGTGTGGACCGAGTATCCTTTACCCGTGCGCCTCTTATTCACCGCCTGGAGCACTCGCTCACCACGACGCAGTCTCCTTTTACTTTTTTACTCGAAACGGGCCTCGTTCCTTCCGCTTCCTGCGCTAACGTGACAATCTTACGGTAAATCCCTACGCCTCTTCACCGAGGAACGAAACAAAATAATCTGTCGTTTATTTGTTATTTTTTTTTATATTTTTTTTTTCCGTTCGATTTTTCATCCGCTGTGACAGTTCAAATGTTCGAATCTTTTCATTATTTTGAGATCTCGAAGAATCGGATCTTGACATCGAATGTTTGCGATGGCAAAGACGTTTTTCGTTGGCTCGAACGGAGGAAAGTATAGTCGGAAGGTTTTCTTGATTTAAAAAAAATGTTGACATTAATTTTTTTGTAAATTTTTTTTTTTTTTTGTTGTAATTATTCCGGACAATTCTCTGCAAAATTTTGAATTTAGATGAATATGAGTTAATGGTTCGGCGAAAGAAAAATTTGTCGAGGAACGAAACTGATATATCGGAGCGAGTTCAAGTTCGCTGAATGGGTCACGATCCAATGTGTTCCAATGTGTTTTGCATTGTTCGAAATGCTGCGAGTGTCGAGGTGCATCCGTCGAGCAAGAAGCGGTCTTCAGCCAGGTTGAACAGAATCCGTTGACCTTTTTTTTTTATGACACTGGATTACCGTGAGACTCTGCGGTCTTACGACAAGGCGACAAACTGGGCTGTGGCTTTTCGTGTAACGCGATACAAACGAGTATCGCAAGGGTGTTCTCGCAACAGCCAGAAAATTGATACGGCGAGTCTTTGGCATGGACATGTTGGTTCAAATTCATATCGGCCGACGATAAGGAAAAATCTGAAAAACCTGGAAATTTTGGGAAATCAAGTACACTTGTGTTGAAAAATGAGCACTGTAAGATCCCCCCGCTCTAATTTATACCGGTCACCGATCAAAGAATCGTGAAAATCCTGGAAATTTTGGGGATATCGAGGAAAAGTGAAGAAATTTTTTAACTAGTCAGGAGAAATATGCGATGTTACAGGACACGGAAAGACTAAAATTTCATTTTTCTTATTGTGTTACTAATTAACACAAAGTTTCGGGAAAACTAAGTGCATTTTATTGAAAAATTCGCAGGGTAAGATTTTCGCTCCAAAACTAAGTACAATTGTATCGAAAAATTTGCCATGTAAGAACTTCGCTTGGTGCACGTGTATATGCCTGCGAAAAACTCATTCGAATACGTTCGAATTACGTAGACAAATTCTATGAAGATCCGGAAATTTTTATACTCTGTAAAAATGTCGAGCCCGTAAAACGTAATCATCAAGCGTATGTATTTTATTTATTTTTTTCTAAAGAGGAACCCCTTAAATAAATATCAAATTCGGCGCGAGCCGGGACGAGAATAAGTCTTTATTTTATTTTTGTATCGTAACCGAGAAATATTTGCATGGGCGACTTTTGCTAATTCAATCTTCAAACTTGTGTGTTACAGATGCGAAACGCGATGAGATTACCGGTGCATCTTTGGAGCGAGCAGTGATGAGATACACCGTCGAAATTCTCGTTAAAAAAACTACAAAATGAGCTGGCTGAGGAGCAGCCCGTTAAGGGCAAGCTTCGGGAAACAACAATTCAGAGACTCGCCGCCGAAGGATGCAGATCCTACGGCCTGTTACGATAGTTTCTGCAAGCATTGGCAACAGACTCACGAGATCATTAGAAAGACCAGAGTAAGCGACATTCATTGTTATTCCGTTCTATCAAAATATTTATATTAATACATTTTTTGTTTTCTTTTTTCATTCTGCATCGTCAGTCACCGAGAGGCGGACTTACTCAGGACGAGATTCTCGGCGTAGTAAATCACGTTGATCAAATGGAAACTCTGTTGCTTCTGGAACTGCGCAACACGGCGACGCCCGATCAGCGACAAAATTCGACCCCAACCCACTCACCTTGCCTCGAATATCTTCTGAGTGAAAATTTGCTCGACGCGCTCTTCGAATTGAGTGTAAACGCAGAAAAGTAAATTATCACCATCAAATTTTAAACCAGCCCCAAAAAATCATAATTTTTTTTTTTTATTAAAAAATGTTAATTTTTAAAAAATAATACTAATTTTTTTTAATGATATCAATTTTTTTTTAATGATGTTAATTTTTTTTTTATGATGTTAATTGTTATTGTTTAATTAAATGATATTAATTGTTTCTTATTTCCAGATACACAACCGTATTGCGTCTGAAGCAATTGAAGCTCCACCAACTTCTCGTCTCGCACAGCAGTACGTTGCTCGCTCACGAGCCAGTCGCGAGGCCGATGCTTAGGTTTTTGGAGGCATGCGCCAACGATATACTAGGATACGAGGTCGAGAAAAAGCTGATATCGTTGCTCAATCAGCTATGCGTCGCGATAATGCAAAATATCGCTCTGCTCGATTTGTTCTTCCAGCCGAACGCGATCGGAAAGAACAAGTATGAACATTTCTCGAATATCCGTCCGAACAACCCGATCGGAAAGCGTTGTGAAAATTCATCTGCAGACGATGATATATTAATTTAACAAAATGTCTCTTTCAGATTTATCATATTTACGCTACTGGTGCCCCACATTCACCGAGAGGGACCGTTGGGTCAACAGGCTCGAGACGCGATGCTGCTGTGCATGTCGCTATCGAAGAAAAATGACGAATTGGGAGTTTACATAGCCGATTCGTCGAACGTCTGTCCGGTAGGAAAATATTTCAATTCCCTCGCCACTCAGTTAGCTAAAATGAAACTGATGAAACTTCATTAACACTGTTGTACAGGAAGATCCGTTATGCATGTTGTATTTGGTACATATTTATGGATTTCTACTTTTTAATGCCCTCCTTTCGCACTCCATGCGTGTATAATAAATTCCATCTGGATACCAGTTCGTTTTCCTCACGGGGAAATCGCTCGCTCGGGTCCACGTGACTGACGCTATTAGCATCGCATGTAGCGATGTTTATTTCGCACGCCACTTAACTCCTTGCATCTCCGGTTCTTCACTCATCTATAGTAATAGCATCCGTCATTAATGTATTACAGTAAAATATTTACTCGATGTTCAACTTTCGAGTGGCTGTTCAATGAAAATTGTTCGTCCTTCGTAGACAATCGTTCCCTATTTGTAAACTCGTTTAAAAAATGTCTTGTTTTCGACGCGCAATCGTACGAGCCGTGAGTCACGTAATTTTCACCGAGTTGCCGACAACAATACTTTACACCTTTACGCGCCACTTTTTACTTGGTTGCGTATATTTATCGCACGAGCGTATTATTCATGTAAGTGGGACGGTCACGGTCTAGCGGGTCGACTGATAGCTTCGTGCACGTGATATCTGCGTCGAAATTTCAGTCGCATGTTTTTTTCATATTTCTAATTTCCCTTCAGACAATTGTTTATCGCTCTTTGAGAGACGAGAAGCAGCGATCCTCTTGAAGTTGCACCTATTCAACGAAAAAAAAATAATGCTATTTTCACTTTTTCATTTCCAGGCGGAATAATGATAATTGTATTGGAGATGAAATTTCCAAATATTGTCCAGTATTAGACCTCCGTTACCAGATTTTTTTATAGTGAAAATTGATTTTCGGCAGTACAAATTGAATTTTAGTTATAAAAATTGAATAATAATAATAAAACATGGATTTGAATAAAAATTACGTTTTTGTAAAAATCTAATTTTGTGCAGTTTTACGTTATTGAATTGTTATTTATTTTGTAGGTACTGGCGACGGGTCTGAGTGGACTTTACTCTGTCCTCCCACGTAAATTGTACATCGAGACCGACGATTGGCATCGATTGACGCCCGACGACGTGAACGACATTCACGACCTCACCCATCTCATGGATTCCCTGGAATTTTGCAACGCCGTTGTCCAGGTCGCTCACCCCATGGTGCAGAAACAACTTCTTGTGTTTCTTTACCAAGGTTTTCTCGTGCCCGTAATGGGGCCGGCACTTCTTCAGGTACTCGTTCGGGTTTTTTTTTGTTACTATTCTTTTGTACACAATTCTTCGTTTCGTCGCTTTTTCAGACAAAACGTACTCGAGAAATAGACAATAATTTTGCACATTTCGATCATCGATACTTTTGTTATCACCGTACGTTCTGTCTGAAATATCGAAAATTATTGGTCGAAACTATATTTACAAGATTTAACTGTATTATCGGGATCGTCGCGGGATTATTCGGCAATCACTTTGTGGGCTTATCATTATTAATCTTATATGTATCGACTGCGCTGCGTCTTCGATGTTTTGCTGTTTTGTAAATTTATCGATCCCACAAATGCTTTGTATTTTCACGAGTGCACACGCGCACATGGTCGCATTATGCTTTTAGAAACTCGTATCGTGAATCACTCCGAAGAGGCTCTTGTTCTCGAACGAAGCTTGTGTATCAAGCTTTGTCACAATCGGCACCGACATTTTTCTGACTCCGAAAATTTGTTTCCTCTATACACACAACGAGCTTGTTTCTCTTCAAATTCTATGCAACGACGAGCGCAGCCCCGTGCAGTCAAAATGGACGCGTCTTATGAACGAAAATTATTTTAAAAAAAATTAATTATTTCAAACAATAAAGTGAAGTTGTGCGTAGAGATTTGTTTATATATTAAGCGCCGTTAGTTTTAATAATCTGCTAAAAACGATATCTGCGTTCTTCGACGCTTTGAATTTATCTACTTACTTGTCGCCTCTAATAACAAGCAAAATATCGATCCGGTGGTGGAAAATTAAAAATTCTTGTCTCCGCGACGTAAATAAAATCTCTCTGCTGCTCACTGATCTTTAACGAAACTCACTCGTCTCATAGGTGTAAAGTTGGCAGAAAATTGGTAAAAATATTACGAATGTGAAAAAAAAAGTTTCATCGAAAGTGTAAAGATACAGAGTCGATCTTTCACAACACGTTGAGATTATTTTCTAATAATTTGTATAGATATAATTAACGTTTTTTTGCTTGTGGATGTCGGTGGCTGTCTGGTGACTATTTATTTGCGCTCGTAGGATTCCCTCGGCTTGACACTAGATCAGCTAGATGCACCGGACAATCGGGTTAGTATGTACACACGAATATCACACACTCTGATTTATTTTTTCTCTCAGCATCGTTTAAATTTTTTAAAAATTCTTTCTTAATATTGTTCATTCTACTTTTCTCGTCTTAACAATTTTTCGTGCACTTCGAGTTACAAAGCAAAGCATGCCGATAATAACAAAAAAAATTAATGCGATGTATGGAGATCCAAATGTCTCCACTGAATTACACCTTTTTCCTTTGTCAATTCGATCGATATTTTATCGCTATAATCGATTTTTTTTTTTACAGAGTGCATCGTTTGAACTTATTGTTCAATCTAACCGTAAGATAACTGCTTTAAAGCTAAATCGCTTACGTTTTTAACACTTCGCTCATTCGCTGCTTACATTTTGCTTTTACGTGATCTTACTTCCGCAACCATAATTGTTAAGGGTTGATTAGAGTTTGTTTTTGAATTCTTTAATAAAAATATTTTGCAGACAACTGTGGAAGAGCTCGTCGCGGCCACTGCGTACTTTGATTTGTTTCTTCGATCCGTCACGGAGCCTGGCTTGCTTAGATCGCTCGTCAGGTTTCTCATCGAGGACAATTACGACCAGTGCAGGATTCTGGATACTCTCATACAGAGAATATCTTCAAGATCAAGGGTACGTATTTTTTTTTTTTTTTTTTACAATTGGAAACAAATAATTATACCTTGAAATAATTATCAGTGGGTTAGTTGATTGAATAACTAAATAGATATAAATAAATAAATCCTATATATATTTTGGACAGTTATTTGTTTGTTTGTTGGTTTGTCCCAATTTTTCAAGAATCGACGCATTCGATATCAGTCAGAGGACATTCAGAGTTCGTATCCAAATAAATTCAGAGCACATTCAAGAAGTCCGCTGTTTTTTACGATCCTCTGACGACACATGTCGTCCAATTGTTATGTGGAATCTCACAACCCGACCGAAAAATTAATTGTTCAACCAGAAATTACGTCGCACCGTAAATACGTCCCTTCCTGTTTGAAAATTTCTCTTTTCGACCGGAAGTGACGTCATATCGAAAATTTAAATTTCCGGTTTCTAAATTCTACAGTCCATACCGAGAGCGTAAAGCTACCAAGCCACTACTGCTAGCAAATAAATAAATAAATAAATAAATTGATATAAAAAAATCCATCGTTAAAATGTTTCCTTTCGTTCGTAGCTGTGCATCGTAACACTGGCATTATTCGAGACTCTTGTGGACCTGAACTGCGAGGACGTGATGCTGGAGCTGTGTCTCGGTGCATTAACGCCGTGTTCTCACGTCATGTTGTCGCAGCGTCGAAGGCTCCGAGATGTGGACCCTTTCGGCCGCGGAGCCGAAAAATTTCTCTCTCTGACGCCCGCTTGCTGCCTTCCATTTTCAACGAGCAGCGCGTCCAACACCTCGAAATCTCTGCCTCACGTGCCGTCCACTCTGCGACGAAGAAGCGCCACCTCGAGTTCCGCAAGCTCGACGAACGCCCCGGACAGTTTCACCTCGCTTCCGATACCGATAAACTACGGCTCGAAGCACACGGAAAGTTTGTACGGAAACTATCACGCTTATCTCTACGACGCGCGGCGGAAGATAATCGCTTGCCAGACCGCATGTTCGACCTGGTCGTACCAGTACGACGGCGAGCCCCACAGACAGAGCAAGAACGGCAGCGTAACTACACTCGCCGACGAAAACAGCACCCTCGTCGAGCAAGTCAATCTATGGCGAATCGAGAACGAGGATTCGAATTTTTTGATAAATTCAAGCTTGAAAAAAAATACCGTAGGCGCGCCGCGACAATGTTCGACGTTCATAAACAAATCTTCGTCGAGCTGTAAAAATGAAGCACCGAATGGAATGGACGATTGTTCGACTATCGAGGATTCCTCGACACAGAATATTCTCGAAAATATTAAGTCTCTGCTGGAAGGGGACGAAGTCGAAGAGCTCCGATTAATATCGTCGGAGGTTGATGGAGTGACGATGAAGAATGACGAGAAATGTGCGGACGGGAGCGAAACGGCGCGCGCTCTCTCGACCGAAGAGCAAGTTCGCCTCGACGCCGACATCGCCGAATTGCTGGGCGAAAATCTGGAAATCGCAAAGATATCCGGCGAAGCCAGAACGGAGAGTATCGGCGGCACGGAGGTCGAGATTCACGGCGAATCGAGGTGTTACGAGAGGCTTCGTGGTTTCGAGAGCGAAGTCGATGACTCCAACACAGCGATGAATTCGCTCTTGTCGCTGGGCGAGAGCAGCGGCTACGAGAGTTTCGCTTTCAAGGGATCGTCGGAATCGACTCCGGAGAACGAGCAGAGCGAGGATCGCACGAGCGAGCACGACGAGAGTGGCGGCGATAACACACGTTTGGCTGTAATCGGCGAGGCTTCGACGGGAATCGAAGAGGCGGGTTTGCGGGTCGAGAATTCTTGCAACGACTCGAACGGCGATGGAAGCGAGCTCGACGAATCGACGATGTCATTGCCGGACACGACGAATCGTCTCTTCTTCGCGCGTCAGGATATATTCAATGGAAAACCCAACGTTGGAATTTTTCTCGATGTCCTACTGAGAAAATTGGAATGCATGACGAGCAACAACGTTTACGTAAATCTTCATCTTACGGGACTTATCAGCCGTCTCGCCATTTATCCTCAACCTTTGCTGCAGTCGTTTTTACTTAATCATTCGCTGGTCTTTCAACCGAGCATCAGATCGCTTTTGCAGGTAAATGAAAAAAAAAAAAAAAATGAAGGTATTTTACTACGACGAATCGAATCTTTTTTTAATTGTAATTTATTTTATTGATGCCCGATTTGTTTTTTTTTTTTTTAAAGGTACTGGCTTCGCTGAAGCATAAGATAGATCAGTATTTATCGAAGATCGAGGATCTCGATCGGCTGGTCGGGCAGGCGAGGAGTTTTCTCATCGGACGCGAGGACAGGCTGGTGAACGCGAGGAAAAATGCTCTCGAGGCCGCAGCTCACTCGCCTCAGATGAAACGAAACGTGTCGGCCGGCGAACCCTTCTCGAGAAGTAATAATTTTTTACCTTCAGTAAACGTAGCTCAGGTTTCTTATTCATGGGCTGACCGATGTTTCGATTAAATTATTTTTCGATGATAAATAATCTTTTTGGCTTTGGTCTTGCAATGCCGCTCTTAACTCGCAAGTGATCAAGCGCTGTAGGTATTGTAGAGAATAATCCATAGGCGATTATCAGAGCGAAATTGAAGTTTGTAGCACAATATTAATCATATAATTGTGATCTTGAAGGTGAGCCAAAACGAAGAAGCTTGCTAGGACAGGTATTCGATTGGTCCGGTGGAAGTTCAGGGGCAAACAGTCTCAGAAGTTCTCTGGCTCAAAAATTCGGTATGAAGGAAGAACTCTTGGAAGTCATCGACAACGGGTCAGGCTACAGGTGAATTTTATTTATTCGATCGCCCCTTTACCGTTTTAAATCTAATTTATTTTCTATATATATATTAATATTGATATTTATTCACGAATTGCTCCTTTTACAGCTGGAAAGAAAATATAACATTTTAATTATTTTTCTAATTAGCGTACAGTCGCGCGCATCCTCTTCTGGCTTCAGAACATATATAAAATTGAATTTAAATTTATAACAATAAATAATCTTAAGTTATTGCTGGCGATATGCTAAATTGCTTAATCTCAACTATTTAATCTGCAGGTATTATCCGAAAACGACATGGGAATCTCCGAAGGACGTCAGCCCGGCGCAAACCGTAATATTATGCGCGGTGGTGATGGACGAATGGCTCAAGGAATTGGCCGCGATAGCGCAGGAACACGCGATCCTGTCTCTCACAAACAGACCCGAATTTAGAGTCTGAAAGCTTCATCGACGAATCGCTCGAAAATCGTAAAAAAAAGTCGCGAGATCAGTACAAAGTTTAAAATTCCACGGACGCATTGTTGATTTAAAAGAAAGAATGTTCAAATCGAATTTTTTAATGAAACAAAATCGAGCTTACGTCCACCCTCGAAACGAGATGGTACAATTCGTTAAATTAAGCCCGAGGGTACAAAAATAATCAATTGCGAAAGCGTCGTGACTTTGTGAAATTGATCGGTCAAAGTGCAATACACATATTTATCGTAAATAATTTTATTAAAAAAACGACGAACATAATATTTTAATTATTGAAATGCCAATCGACGAAGTTTATCCCAAACGTTCCTAATCGTCGTATATCTCGCCAATGTCCAGGGAACAATCGTTGAAAAAAAAAAAAAAAATCGGAAGGGTCATCGTTGTTTGTTCTCGTGTTACCCTCGAGTTTCTTCGCGCCCAGTCCTTGCCCGATGGAATGTAACGCGATTGATTGTCAATTATTATGATTTTTTTTTATATACAACCGACCATTCAAACTGTACGGTTCGAGCCGACTAAAAGAAAAATTCCGCGATCCGATGCGCTCTCATTGAACGTGTTTACAAGAGAGTATAAAATAAATGATAATGAAGATTCAGGTGTGATAGGAACAACGGGATGAAGGAACAAAGCTAGGTGGAATTAAACGCCGCGACAGCCACTACCGAACGAGAATGTTACCAGCGTTTTAAATAAAAATATCTCCAAGATACGTCCATGATGTGCGAAAGCGAAACAAAAATGTGATCGTCGGACAACGACACGTGTAAATAGACAAAGATACGTGAAATAGATAATATAAAAGAATAAAAAAAACGTAAAACAAAAAAGAATTACGTAGCTATAAATCGCACCGATCAGTATGTTAAAGCGTGGGGTAAAAAAAAAATATATATTGACTTCCCGTCTATCCGCTAGCGACTTTGTACTTAGAGGCGACGCAACATTGTCCGACAATTGTCTTGACCAATGCTCAACGTTAAATCGAATCAATTAAATAACTAGAAATTTGCTCAAGACAATTCAAAACCGGAGAGCGTATGCTGAAAATCATGAAATAAGAAAAGTAAGAAAAGAAGAAAGAAAAAAATTTAGCCGGATAATATATAGGTACAACAGATATTATAATGAAAGAGTTTCTGTAAATGAAATGTAATATAGAGTAGGGGATCACAATTGTTATGTTTAATTATTGACGTATACGGACCGCTGAATAAAAGTTCGACATTTACCCAAAATTAATCGATGCTTAATCAGATTAAATTTTTTTTTCAAAGCGATGCTGAGATCGAAAGGATTGTTTCGTCGTGTGTAATCGTGATTAGAGCGTGCAGATTGGACCTGATTGAAATGGTTGCTTTATATACGTGGGAAGAAGCGTTGTATAGAACAGAATTTCAAACCCTTGGATCTATAGATCTCCGAGTAATGGAGAGTTCTAATTATTTAACTTCGCTTTATAGTCTATTGCGCAGCTTTGCGGTCCGAAATTTAAGAGGCTCTTGGATATTAGATCAGTGAGTTAATCGTCGGTCGACATCCGTAGCCAGCCCTGATCGAATAAATAATAATGATAGATCAGTGAATACACGCGAGTGTTGCGTGGAGAACAATTTTACCCACACATCGGTGTATTTTATTTGTGCACGCAACACATTACGTTCACGTGGGGGGCAACGCGTTGCGGGTGGTGCAACGACCATCGGGCCATCGCCTCCGTCGCCGCACCGTATATTGTCCCGCAAGCTCCCCGAGCGCGTCTCCTATAGGCGGTTCGAGTTAACGTCCCGTTCACCCGATTCTCACACAGCCATATTGGACAGTTTGACATTTGCAAAGGGTGGAGTTTCGGAGTTTGTTTTTCCGGAGTGCTTCCGTTCCGGGTCACCAACGGTCCGGGATAGATCGTCGACGCAGAACCCGCTCCAGGGTACGCCGCTTCGATTGTCAATTTGTCCGTTGTCGAATCACGATTAACAAGTTAATTCGTGGCTTTATCTATCGTGGTTGAAAAATCTGTAAACATAACCTCCGAACGACGAGGGAGTATACGAATTTCGGAGCTTGTTTTTCGATGCGAATTGTCTTGTTGAAATATTAGAGTAACGTTTCGTTGAGTAGTTCGAACATTTTTTTTTTCGTTGTGGTTTTTCTACTGCGTCGATAGATGCCCGATTTTTTGTTTTTGAGTATCTCAAATCGGATCCGTTTAGGCCAGGAAGTATAGTTGAGAGCTCTGAGTCATTAACGCATCCTTGTTGAGTTTATAAATTTATTCCACGCAAAGACGATTGTACGAATCATCGAAATTCTAAGCTGTTTTTGTACGGAGTGACGAATGCAGTTCGTTACTTACATTTGTACTGTTCCATACTACAATGATATTTCGGGTTGGAACTCAACGTCAACAGTATTATTCGATCATATAACAATTTTATATACTTTTAGGACTTTGCACAGGAAGAAAAACTTCGCACATTTAACAAATATTCCTTGTTCGGAAATGTCCACGAAATATGTTCTTATTAATTTTATAATATTTTTTGTTTAAAAAATTAATTTTGTAATTTTTGTATTTCAAATCATTTTACAATTTTTTCTTCAAATGTTTTTTTTTTTTTTTTTTAAATTAACAAGAAACAATTGCGGAACTTCATGGACAAGAAATTTGTTAAATACGCAAACATTTTTTTACTGATTATAATCGGTTAAAAAATCACAGAACAAAACAAGTATACTTGTTGTGTTCTGTGTTTCATTTTAAATTGAATTTGTTTTCATAAAAAAAGAAATTCAATATATCAAGACTTTTAATGAAAGTGTTTGGGATGTTCCTAAGCTGAAAAATCATATTTACAAAAAAATGTGTGAATGTATGTATGTGTGTTTATGTATCAGACTCCAAAAATGCAACACTCCGTGAATTTATAATGGCTTGGGGTATTATGCAGGTGGATTGTTTCCATTGTTTTCCATTATTCCATTGTTTCCATCAATTTGTTTTAGTTTGACTTTTCATGTTCTTTGCGAGTTTCGATGACGGACACTTTTAATTTTATATGATGCAAATTTTGCTAAAGCAGATTTTGTAATTGGCCTTTTGTTACTTCCGCAGGCTTTGGAACGGAGTAATCATGACGGCGGATAAGGTAACCCTGGGCGATGCGTTGTCCAACGTCGACGTGTTGGATGAATTCACTTTGCCGGACGAGCAGCCGTGCATAGAGGCGCAGCCCTGTTCCGTTGTCTACCAGGCGAACTTCGATACGAATTTCGAGGACAGAAATGGCTTCGTCACCGGCATCGCCAAGTACATAGAGGAAGCTACAGTTCACGCTAGTTTGGTAATCGCCGAGATTTCTTATCTATCTCGATTTTTAAAAAAGTAGGATTTTTCTTAAATTGGAAATTATTAAATCACCAGAACGAATTGCTGGAGGAAGGATTGGAGCACGCGGTGATGCTCTACACCTGGAGATGTTGTTCGCGTGCGATACCGCAACCAAAGTCCAACGAGCAGCCGAACAGAGTTGAAATTTACGAGAAAACAGTTGAGGTCTTGGCACCGGAAGTAAACAAACTCCTGAACTTTATGTACTTCCAGGTGAGCATAGAATAGAAAAGAAAAAATTACCAATTTGTATCTCGCAGCGCTTATTTCCTATAATCTGTTTTTCAGAGAAAAGCGATCGAACGTTTCTCCGCGGAGGTAAAGCGTCTATGTCATCACGAGAAGAGAAAAGATTTCGTTTCCGAGGCGTATCTCTTGACGCTGGGAAAATTCATAAACATGTTCGCGGTGCTGGACGAACTGAAGAACATGAAGTCCAGCGTGAAAAACGATTACTCCACTTACAGAAGGTAAAAAATCATTGACCAATCATTGAATCAGTCGATTAAATTGATTTTACTGCAATTTCAGAGCTGCCCAATTTCTCAAAGTAATGTCCGACTCCCAGACTCTCCAGGAGTCTCAGAATCTCTCGATGTTCCTGGCGACCCAGAACAAGATCCGCGACACGGTGAAGGAGAATCTCGAGAAGATTCACGGCTACGAAGAGCTTCTCGCCGACGTCGTCAATATCTGCGTTCACATGTTCGAGACGAAGATGTACCTGACTCCGAACGAGAAGCACATGCTCGTCAAAGTAATGGGTTTCGGTCTGTTCCTCATGGACAGCGAGCTGTGCAACATAAACAAGCTGGATCAGAAGAAAAAGCTCAAGCTTGACAGAATCGACAGAATTTTCAAGAATTTGGAAGTCGTACCGCTGTTCGGTGATATGCAGATAGCCCCGTTCAATTATATCAAAAGATCGAAGCATTTCGAAGCTTCGCGCTGGCCGCTCTCGGCGTCGTCGAACAGCATGAGCCCTCAGGCCGATCTTATGGTGCATCTGCCGCAAATACGCGAAGATCACGTCAAATATATCAGCGAGTTGGCAAGATACAGCAACGAAGTTACGACGACTTACAAGGAGTGCGGCAGCGATACGGAAAATCGTGAAACTGCTGAATTGGCGCTTAGAGGACTGCAACTGCTGTCGCAGTGGACCAGCGTAGTTACGGAACTCTATAGTTGGAAACTTCTTCATCCCACGGATCATCATATGAATAAAGAATGTCCGCAGGAAGCCGAGGAATATGAGAGGGTCGGTATTTTTAACATTTTTTTTTTTTTCTAACACGGCCGTTCGGATATTGAAATGGAGTAAAAGAAAACTAGGACCGTTTCTTTATCTTTCAGTTGCGATGGTTTTTAAGGGGAGTCCATCGATTGCAGGCGAAACGTGTTTTATGATTTTTTTTTACACTGCTGCAAACAATAAATTGTGCGGGGTTTTCAACTCTATATTTTTATTATCGAGAAAAAAAAATAAAACATGTTTTGTTTGTCTAAAATTGATGGAGCCTTAAGGATTGTTAATCTTGTAGATTAGCGAAAAATCTGCATTTAGTTTGATATTTACAAGTTGAAATGTATCGTTTACAGGCGACGCGTTACAACTACACGGACGAGGAGAAATTTGCGTTGATCGAGGTGATCGCTATGATAAAAGGTCTTCAAGTACTGATGGCCCGAATGGAGACTGTATTCATCGATGCGATTCGCAGAAATATTTACGCCGAGTTGCAGGACTTTGTGCAACTAATTTTGCGCGAGCCACTGAGAAAGGCTATAAAGAACAAGAAAGATTTGATCAGAAGGTTCGTCGATGCCCTCTCATACCAATTACTCGGTCAGTTAGCGTTTAATTTTATCGTAACTTTTACCTTTTCGCAACAGTATAATCGTATCTGTGAGAGAGACTTGCGCGGACTGGCATTTCGGCGTCGAACCTCTGAGCGATCCAGCGTTGAAGGGGAAAAAGGACCCGGATAACGGATTCGGTATAAAAGTACCGAGAAGAAACGTCGGTAAGTAAACGTCAGCGACACGCTTCGTAATAGTAATTTACGATCCTAGTGCGATAAAACTTTTTCTGACGAGTGTGACTTTGCAGCACTAGCTGAAGTCGAGTGTTGTAATCACACGAGTTTAGAAAAAGTTTTTCGCACGAGTATCGTACCAAATTTTACTTGACAAGGTGTAAAAACGGTGTTGGCGCGAAGCGTGCGTAAAACAGCCATTTTCGCACCGAGTGCAATAAAGTTACAATATTGATTTTGTTTTTAATCGAACGATGATAATCCACAGGACCGTCATCGACGCAACTTTACATGGTCCGCACGATGTTGGAGTCACTGATAGCCGACAAGAGCGGTGGAAAGCGCACGCTGAGGAAAGACATCGATGGCCAGTATCTCGTTCAAATCGATCAATTCCACAAAACGAGCTTCTACTGGAGCTATCTATTGAACTTCAGTGGTGGGTAACAATTCGTTGTCTCTCCTTTTTCAAGTATCAATCGCATACATTAAGACTCTGTAAAACCTCTTCCTCTCCACCGAAAACTTGCCCGGTCGGTAATTAACATGCCCTTAAGTTAATTTTTCTTTTTTTTTTACCAGAATCTCTGCAGAACTGTTGCGATCTATCGCAGCTTTGGTACCGTGAATTTTACTTGGAGATGACGATGGGCCGCAAGATACAGGTAACCATTATTGCCAGTTATTTTGAAACAGAACAGACGATTGGATAAAAATTCATAAAATCGAGAATAACGAAGGCATCGCGAAATTTACGATCGATTCCGCAAGCCAGAACCCCGATAGGCGTGAGGTGTTTGGACGTTGTGAATTATGTTTAAATGACACGCGAGACACAAAAATTGATGTCGACATCTTCGTGTATGTGAACAAGATAGTTAGCACGTGTTATTTGTACTTGATTTCTTGAATAGAAATGCCAAGTGCGCCACCAGCACAACGAGGAGTGCAGCGACTTGATCACCATGGAAAAACGCATTCAGGTACAACGTCGTGGCTCGCCGCCAAAATATCAATTATAGCCGTTGGCCGCTGTGTTGCTGTATTTGTGTTTGCGTTTTGTAGCGCTAACTCCAGTTGTACTACTTTTATTTTCACAGCGAATTTGACTCGATCTATCGGTATGCACTCGATTACCCCGTGAAATCGCGCTGCGAACGAAGCTTTTTAGTTTCTCCGAATTAACAAGATTTCCCGGAAATAAATACGTTAAGTGAACGGAGAACCATCAAAAAAATTAGAAATGCATTTGAATTGAAATTATAATTATTTTTCGACGGAAAACTTCAAAATTTATATTTGGTAAAAAAATGTCTTCTCACTGACCGTTAAAGGGCTGCTATCTGAAACGGAACTATTACTTTTCATTAGCTTTACATATGTACATAGGCGTACACTTTAGTGGGGAAAGTTTAATCGAGTGCCAATCCGTTTGTCAGACAGTCGAATTCGATGATTATTGCACGTTTTTGGGAATATCGTGTGGCAATTCTTTTTTATCCCATCGAACTTTGCGCGAAGGCCGTTCGAGCTATGCACTCGTTGCGTTCATTTTTTTAATCCCGATTGAATGCTTGTGGTTGCACCCTTTGTGTACAACTTCTGCAGGTAATCTCTCGAAGAAAATTTTTTGGGAACCGTGGGGGGAGGCGGGATAAACGGAGCAATCCCTGTATCTCGCAGATTTACATGCAGTAGCAGCTTGAAAGCCTCTGTACAATTTCCTCGCTCCCGTTGCTCCCCGGAAATCAAAACACCAAGAAGTAAATCCTCAATCCCTTTCCAATCATCCCAACTAACAATGCTGTTGCACAAATCCTTCGTCTCTGAACGAGATCGCTCATTGTCGTCGATCGCGTGTTACAGTTTCCGATCGAGATGTCGATGCCCTGGATTCTAACGGATCATATTCTGAGAAGCAAAGAGCCATCGATGATGGAGTGAGTTTTACGAAGTTCATTAAACTTTATTAGAGTAATTTCAGTAATAAATGAAGAAGCCATATGCAAATTACTTTGCACCTTTTTATTTTTAACATTCCAAATTGTAACATTGATCCAAATGTGCTTGGGAAGAAAATAGTACAAGTACTTTGGTTTTATTACTTTAGAAAAGTACTGCCCAGCTCTGGTTAAGAGAAATCGTCCCAAAATAATGTTTATATTTTCAATAATTTTATATTTTCATCGCAGATACGTACTCTACCCGCTCGACTTGTACAACGACAGTGCGCTCTACGCTCTGACGATATTTCGGAAGCAATTTCTGTACGACGAAGTCGAGGCCGAGGTGAATCTTTGCTTCGATCAGTTCGTCTACAAGCTGAGCGAACAGATATTCGCTCACTACAAGCAGTTGGCCGCGAGTATACTTCTCGACAAGAGATTCCGCGTCGAGTGCGTGGCTCTCGGCGCCTATTTGCTGCCATATCCGCGCGCCAACAGGTACGAAACTCTGCTGAAACAGAGGCACGTCCAACTGTTGGGAAGAAGCATCGATCTGAACAAGCTCATCACCCAGCGCATCAACGCCGATATGCAAAAGTCACTCGACTTGGCTATCAGCAAATTTGAATCCGGCGATATCACCGGTGTCGTGGTGAGTTGTCGATCCCCTATTGGTGAGCGCGATCTTGAAAACGAAACAAAATTAATTTTTATTTTGCCATGCTCGATTTGCAGGAACTCGATGGACTGCTCCAAGTAAATCGTCTTACGCACAAGCTACTGAGCAAGTGGCTAGCCTTGGACGAGTACGACGCGATGTTTCGAGAAGCAAATCACAACGTTCTCGCGCCCTACGGTCGAATAACTCTCCATGTATTCTGGGAGCTCAATTATGACTTCTTGCCGAATTATTGCTACAACGCTGCGACAAACAGGTGAGATTATTTTCTTCGTTGTCAATAGGATACGCGGTCGAGTCAAATGAAAATGATACTTTCGTCTAGTACTTGTAAACTGCGGATTCGTGATAATTGTACATCTATTTTCGAGCTACTTGGACAAAAGTTATCTTGGACAAGACTTATCTTTGACAAAAGTTATCTTGGACAAAAGTTGTCTTGGATAAAAGTGATCTTGGACAAAAGGTATCTTGGACAAAAGTTGTCTTAGATAAAAGTTATCTTGTATAAAAGATATCTTGGGTAAGAGTTATCTGAGATAAAAGGTCATTAAAAAAATTGTTTGCGGATAATTGAGAGAAGATTATGTATTGAAACTTACAAAGCAATCTTTCCTATTTTAACGAAACTGCTCAGAAGTGGACTCTAATTGTTATTTTTTTTTCTCGACCAGGTTCGTCAAGTGCCGAGGTTTACAATTCGTGCAGCCAGTGCAGCGCGACAAGCCGCCACAGATGTCTCACCACTATCTCTGGGGCAGCAAACAATTGAACTTGTCGTACAGTACTCAATACGGACAGTACACTGGATTCGTCGGCCCATATCATTTCCGCACTATGTGCAAGCTCCTCGGTTACCAGGGCATCGCCGTGGTGATGGAGGAACTATTGAAAATCGTGAAATCTTTGATACAAGGAAGCCTGCTGCAATTCACGAAAACGCTGATGGAAGCGATGCCGAAAGTTTGCAAGTTGCCGCGTTACGATTACGGTTCGCCTGGAGTTTTGGGATACTATCATGCACAGTTGAACGACATCGTACAGTACCCAGACGCGAAGACCGAATTGTTTCATAATTTTCGCGAATTCGGCAATACGATACTGTTCTGTCTGCTGATGGAGCAAGCGTTGTCGCAGGAAGAAGTTTGCGATCTGATGCACGCGGCGCCTTTCCAGAATATACTTCCGAGGCCACACTGCAAAGGTAACGTTAATCTACGGATTTATGCTACGCAACTATCGAATCGGCTCGGGCGAGAATTTATTGTAACATTTTTTGTTTTACTTTTTTTTTGGATATGTATTTGAAACAACCGATTTTTTTATCTCGACAGAGGGTGAGAAACCAGAAACGAAGCAAAAAAGATTAGAAGCGAAATACGCGGCACTGCAAATTGTTCCAAACGTGGACAAGCTCGGTACAGCGAAGGTGAGTGTCGACGAGAACATTTTTACGAATTAATTAGAGTTAGATAAATTTTTTACTAAATATGATAATTTTTTTTATCATTTAATTATCATTAAATGATAAAACACACCGAGACGTAAAAATCCCTGTTGCAATTGGCAAAATCTAACAAACTTTTGGGTGTTTATTTTTCAGCAAGCCATGATCGCGAGAGAGGGGGACTTATTGACGCGAGAGCGACTCTGCTGCGGACTTTCGATATTCGAAGTGGTACTCAGCAGATTGCGAAGTTTCCTCGATGATCCGATATGGGTCGGTCCACCGCCCGCTAACGGTGTCATGAACATTGACGAGTGCACGGAGTTCCACAGGCTCTGGAGCGCTTTGCAGTTCGTTTATTGCATTCCAGTTGGAGACACTGAATTTACCGTCGAGTACGATTATAATTAAATTAACATTATACTACATCTTCATCCTCGAAATCAGCAAGGATCCGGAGTTCCCCTTAACCCTTCACGTGTCCTACCGGTGTCTCTCTCAGCGAGAACCCTAGCATTTGCCAAGACGCAACCTTCGACCGATTCGAGTAACAAGTTAACGTGCTAAAAAAATCTGAAAAAATTCACAGACGCACCTTGAAGAGTTTTTTTTGTATATGGCAGAAGAATATTTATTACGAACATCCGTATCGTTTTTAGGCTTAAAAGAAGGTCGTTTGCGATTGGCAAAAAGTCCCCAATACTTGAAGGGTTAATTCCAAGCTGACCGTTTAATAAGGAAACGTTATCGTGAAATTATGAAAAAAATTAGTAGAGGGATATATGAAAGTGTGACTGTAACGATGACGGAGAAAAGATTATTTATGATATTTTTCTGTCGCTTCGACAGAGAATTGTTCGGCGAGGGCTTGCACTGGGCCGGTTGTGCAATGGTGGTTCTTCTCGGCCAGCAGAGAAGATTCGAGGCTCTCGACTTTTGTTATCACATTCTCCGAGTACAGCGGGTCGACGGCAAAGACGAGAATGTCAAAGGAATCGTAAGTTATATCTAATCGGAATAAAGAACAGTGTCATTTTTTTCTTCGCCGTTCGTAAGTTTCCGCGGAGATTATTTGTGATATTTGTAATTAATTTTTTGTTTCTTTTCCGCAGCACTTGAAGAGAATGGTGGATCGCATCAGACGCTTCCAAGTTCTGAATTCCCAGATCTTCGCAGTACTGAACAAATACCTGAAGAGCGGTGACAGCGACGCGACGAGCGTCGAGCACGTACGTTGCTTTCCACCGCCGATTCATCCGTCACTAGCACATTCCCAGCCACAGCATTATCACGCACCCGAATATCTCCGCCAAATGAATCATCAGTAAGCGGCGAAAAATCCTTTCGCTCTCGATGAAACGGACTCCAGTCTTCTTCGCGGTGTTACAATTTATCAAAGTTGATAAGCTCATCGTATTTTTCGTAACAAAACTTACTTTTTTCCACGCGACATTTAACGAAACTCGTCACCCTCCAACGATCATCGATAAATGGAATTTTCTAAAGATTTATTTTCCACCGTCGAAGATCGATACTTCGAAAGTATCGAATATCTGGCAAATATCATTATATAGTTTAATTATACTTTTTTTTTGTTTAATTCGCGAATATTTTAATCACACGTGGCTGTTCAGACTTTGGACAAAGTTGTTAATTATCTGATCACAGTATTCCGTACAGGAGCGTCATAGCGTTGAAAAGGTTTTCTAATGCCGAAAATAATCAAAGTTTAGCAACAGCTGTAATCGAAATTTCGTGCAAGTTTGCATCGACGCCGTTTCTAACTTTTTTCAAAAGCCACGGTCCATCTTGTCATCGGAAAAAAGATAAAAACGGCGGTTGCTGTTGAACGCCTCGAGTCCCGATAATTCTGTCTACTTTGATGCTTTTTCGTGCGACGGCTGTCTGTTTTGTTTTTTAGAAAAAGTGTTTTTTAAACATTTAAAACGGGAAATGAACTTTGAGCCTCGAAAGAGTAAAGCTGCTTGACTATAAACATCAAAAAACTCTCATTGAAAAAAAAAGAACGACGGAGTCGGAGCCTCGGGCTCGCGCGAGCAGCGTTCAATAATCATCGTACAAAATATCTTTATCTCTATTATTAGTTACACTAGAATACGAGGCAATAGAATTTGAAGTTTCGAGACGGATGAAGCTGAGGTAATCCAAATATCGATCGAGATAGGTAGTCTCGATCGAGAAACGGCGTGTAATTTAATTTATATAATTCGTAAATATAATAGCTATATTTATGCGTACATTTTTACGTATCGCCCGTGTCGTCGGAGTTGTGGATAACACCACGACGAACTTGCCGTCGCTTCGACAAGTAATGGAATGAATTTTTGTTTGTTTGTCGCGTAAAGAAAGAATCACGTAATCGTGAGTGAAAGGCGTTAAGACAGTATTCAATCAAGACCGGAAGCAATAAGAGTTTTTCGGGGATAAACGGCGAGGCTCGTAATCTCTGGGTTTTGTAACGAAACGAAATCGCAACCGAATTTTGTTCTTTCGAATTTCATTGCAATCTCGAATGATTCTCGCGGTGATCGCGGAACTAGCGAATTATAATCAACAACGATTCTCGAAGCGATAATCTACGATAATCTTTGATTTCCTTTTAATTTAACGGGGAAAGAAAATCGAATCGTCGTTCCCGCGCATGGAAATAAGTATCAAATTAAATGTCGTCCACTTTTTGTAAATATTATTGAGGGGCGATTAACCGGAGATTGAACGATTAAATTAACACTTTTCACATTAATATAAATTACATCGGCATTTGTATCAAGCAACTAAATATACGTAAGAAAGTACAACATATTTGTTTTCTTGATTATACGAAAAGAAAACCTATCTTTAGATCCTTCGGGCTCGCAACACAAGAAAAATCGAATTTAAGGCACCTTTTTTTACATATATGCTATTTTATTAGGAAAACAGGTCATTACATACTCATACTTGTATTCAAATTTATATTCAACATTATTATTAGTAAATTTTTATTTTTTTACATCTTACAAATCGGAAAAAAAGTCGGAAGCATTGTTGACTTTACTGCTCGGTAGATTATGCCTCAATTGTTTTTGCTTTCCACCTTTGACGCGATCCTGCGTGTTGAGGGTCTCGAAGTACTTGACGTTCCAGAACTTGACGTCGTTGTTGTGAGACGAGGAGGCTATCAGAGTTCCGTCGTTCGAGATATCGAGCGATTCTATGGAAAAATTGTGTTGTCCTACCACGCCGAGATGTCGGTGAGGGAAAATACTCGTCGCTCTGAAAGTTGACAGATAAAATTAGCATGAACTTAAACACGAGGGAAAATAATTTTTAAATAAATTTTATTCAGCTGAATTAATCAGCAAATCGTGGCCAATAATAATAAAAAGCTGAAAACTACTAATGTTCATATTGCTTGCTCGTAATTTAGTTTTATTCGCGAAGCCCCTTCGCCAAATGGTGTGGTTTTCTCGTAGAGGCTTTGTAAATAAAAGAACAAAGGAAATTAACGAATGTGTTTTTAAAAATCGAAAAAAAAGTATGAGTTTAACCGCTTCATGGATTTTTGGCAAACTCAATGACTCAATGGCAAATTCTTGCTGGCAACTCTACGAGAAAGCAAACAAAGATAGGAAGAGAAAGAGTTAAGTTGGTAATTGAACAATTTTTTCAAGCGTAAGAAAAATCAATTTTACACACCTAAGTATACCGTCTTCGCCGCCAGTGACGACGATATGTTCGGTAATAGGAACCATGCAATTGATAGATTTCTTCGTCAAGCTCGGAGACTCGTCCGAGTGGAGTCCGAATTCACCCCAGTTGAAGACGTACATCTTTCCTTTGCTCGTGCCAGCCAACAGCTTCGTTTCCGTCTTGAAAAGCCCGAGACAAGTCAGCTCCTCCTCCTTCTCCTCGGACTGTACGTGCAGCTTTCTCGCTGGTATATTTATCGTTGTCAGCGAACCATCGCCGCTCGCGCACACGAGATACTTGCCGTCGCTGTTCGTGATCATCGTGCTCACGTAGTCTTCCACTTCTTTCATCGAGAACACCGGTGTACTTCCCGCTTGCCGGAGGTCCCAAACTGAACGGAGATATTTTTCAAAAATTATAATAAATCGTATAAACTCACGCTCATAAGTTATTAAACTTGAAAAAAAATTTGCCAAGATTTATATGCAAATTTATGTAATTTTTTCGCCTGAACTGATAGATTAAATTTTTTACAGAGAAGCGTTGTAAAATTTATCGATCGGTAAAAAGTTCGTTTTTAATATACCAAGCATTAATTTTAACTAATGTGTATTAAATTGAATCTATTAGTTTGTCTATAAAACCAACTGTACATAAATTTTCATAAAAAATTTGTTTACACCTTAATTATTGTACAAGTTCTATTACATTTGACTACTCCCTCGTCGTCGCCAGTCGCAAAAGTGTTTTCACTCAGTATAGTCATCGTATAAATCGGATATCTGAAAGCAGAGTTTGCAATTACAAACGAGTGATTTTTTTCGTAATATATAGAAATAGTGTACTTTTAAGAATAAATAAATGCATAAGTGATTATTTTACAAAAAAAAAATCCTGGAAATAGTTTTTTTCAGGCTTCACAACATCGTCCACTTTCAATGGTGTAATAGAGCAAACAAGTTTTTATCCTATGGAAAAAGTTACTAACTCGTGAGCATCGTCGTAAACCCTCTTCATCTTTTCCGTTTCGACGTCCGTGAGCAAGATGGATTTGTCTTTGGAGGTAGAAAAGAGAACCTCGCCGTCCTGACTGAATTCGATGTCGCGGCAAGGCTTTGTATGCAATTCCTTGGTCGAAACTAGAGTCGTCTCCTCATTAGAATATTTGTACCTGTACGGCAAAAAAAAAAAAAAAAAAAAAAACTCATTAAATTTGTTCCTCTGTACAACTCCTCGTCAGTGTATGGAGAAACTTACAACAGAACATCACCCGTAATGCTCGCCAGGGCTATAGCGTCCCGCGTCGGATGAAAACAAACATCTACGACATGGTCTTCTACAGTTATTGCCGGAGGATGATCTCGATGCAGTTCCTTGGAACGCATTATCGCCTTAACAACTTCATCCTCTTCCTCGTCCGATCCGTCGGCTCTCGGCGCCCCGCCCTCTTCATCTACAAGCATAAATATTAAGTCGTTACATTGTTTTCTTTTATTTTTATATAAAAAACACAATAATGATGAAAACAAAAATTATCATTTTTTTCATAACTTAAAAGTATGTTTTTTTATAATGAAAATATATAATAACCAATTATTGTCAACTTATTTTTATAATTAATTAATATACAAATATATTACCAGTTTATTAATCGATTAATTTAAGATGAATAAAAATTTAAAAAATTCTAAAATTAATATCACAAAAAAATGTATCATTTTTTTTTAATCATTTTTTGGTCTCCATCGAATCGATCTGCCGTTGACTGTATCGATCATAGCACTTTGGCTATTGATATTATCACGCTGAACACTGCACGCAAGTAAACATGTTTTCAAAGTGCTTATTGTGCCAAAGGCCATGTCCCGTTAATAAACAAACGATAATGAAATTTGAATGAAAGAACTAAAATTTTGTTCTGCCTGTCAACGAAAACAAAATAGAAATAAAGAAAAAGAAAAATAAATAAACACATATATTACGATGTTATTATGTTTACACATGCTTTATTTTGGTTGATATTTGTATTTTTATCTGTACTGTAAAAACTGGAAATGTAAAAGCGAACGTCCCGTAAATAAAATAAATAAATAAATAAATAAATAATGACACTTATATAATCTTGTTATAGAGGCGTATAATTTTTGTTGTACCGGCCGCACTGGAACCTGGAGCAGGCTCTTGATTATCGGAATCCGAATCCTCCGTGTCCGAATCGGATGCACTGTCGTCGTCGGATACATCGCTGCTGTCGGTATCCTCGATAAAACCACTTTCCTGCCTCATTTTTTTTCTTCTCTCGCGTTGCAGATCCAGTTATCCCCTCACGATTCAAAGACGTTTGTTCTATTCTGTTTAATTCACGATGCAAGACGTTTTCTTTTAGATTGTAGGGCTAAAACATAACCTTAACGAAAATAACGTTAACCTCAATAAAAAAAAGTGCGCACGATAAGAACTGAGAACGGCGAATGTGGCACACGCTGTCAGTAGATGGCGATGGCCAGGAGAAAAGTACAGAAGAAGAAGAGAACAGCGTATGAAGGGCGCGTTTCGATATTGGCTGCAAAAGTTACTGGCAGCTTCTTGGATGCTGCAAACCGTTCGTTTTTAATTTTTAACTGAAAGAGTTCTCGCCGATTGCAGTGACTGGCAGTGACTAACGATATTTCATCGGTGGTATTTATTATGACCGATAGTTTTTCGAGCTCCGTCACTTATTTTACTTCTGGCTTGACACTCGTTACGGAAAACCGGACCGGAAGAGAAAGAAACTCGACAGTGTAAAATGCTATATTATCAATCTTGAATATTATAATAATTCTCCCTCGCTGAACGTTGATTTCGAGAGAATAACGATTCTGAGAGAACAACAATGATGCACGAAGCCTAGCCGTATTTGCATAATTGTCGGGCAATGTGCTTTAATAGTTCCGCAATTGTGAAAACAATGCGCACGATTGCGGTCATTCATCGGTGGATAACGGTGACATTATTCGATATGGTGAATTTTAATGAACACACAGGTTCAACAGTTAAAACTCATTTATTTCAAACAATTTCTATGATTACACGCACATTGTCGCGCTTCGATTGGAACGGTCTTTGTTATTGCACATTGTGGACCAATATTACTGTAGGTAGAGGGGGACTGTTAAATAGAACCGATCGGTGAATCCTGCCATTTGAATTCTTCCTGCCACGTGACGTACACGACCCAGTAGCAAATGTTCAGGAGGGTAAAAGAAGCCGGAAACACGACTCTGGCAACACGATCTATGTACGAAACGCTGTTTATGTGTCTCTCGATGCGTTCGCCGTCCCTTCGACACCCACTGGCAGCTTCTCTTTGTCTCCTTCTCCTACGAAAATAAATAATTAAAACGAAACACGATTTAAAAATGCGCGGTCGGATCATCCAAAATGTCTGACGCAGCGTCACAAACCGGAAGTCCTACCTGAAAGCGTCGTCGCCCGCAAGACAATACAAAAATTGTCGCCACTTCGGCAAACGCAATTCCGTCTGCGTTTGTCTCTCCATAGTCGATGGCTTGCACGTTACTGCGGCGGATATCGAGAATCTCGTATTCATTCCCAGAGTCGTCGAATCCGGCTATTCGATCGAAAATAAGGTTACTTTTTGCGCGAAGATCGAGAGATATTTGGAAGTCATTTCCGACAACGCCGGAAATACTTTATTAGACGTAAATTTTCACGTCCATTAAAACAATTTTGTGATGCATCGAGCCTCACTGATTGCCAACCGGTCATGCAAAACGCCGGGTAGAATTTTTTTCCCCGCAAACGTTGACAACATTTTTGCCGAAATAATTCTGCAAGCTAAACGAGGTCCGCGATAAGGGAATGGCCGAGTAGCTTGAATCGCGAAAATTGTACCGACGGATAAATCGAGTGAACTCTGGTCGAACCATCGGAGTGACTCGTAAAGCATTTAATGTCCGGGGATAGATGGAGGGTTGCTGTACACACTGGCGTGGACATGCTCACGTTATATACTGCGCACAGGACGGAGCCACGTCTTCTGGACGAAGTGCCGATGGAGGTTTCAGAATGGACGGTCTGAGGGCTTCGGGCGACGATAGGGCTCAACGATTCGGTGTACTGGTTTTCCTGTTTGTTTTCGATTAGCACAACGTCCTCCCACTCCTCCCAGTCGCACTCGTCCATCGGTATCTCTCCGCTTCCCACCTATCATCCAAATAGGGAAAAATAAACTTTTTTTTTTCATATATATTACGAATAATCTTCGTTTTCATATAAAAGATAAAAATGTCCTATTTATATTAGATACAATTTTCACATTAATATTGGATATCATTTTTGTTATTCATTATTCTTAATTCATTTAATTGAAATCTTGTGAAGCCATTACCATTCTTCTATTTTCTATGTACGTGGAAGTGTTAATTTTATATGAAGATTTTCTACGGAATACTAGTTATAAATATGTATATTTGATATGTATATATAATAAATAAAATAAATAAAATAAATAAAATAAATAAAATAAATAAAATAAATAAAATAAATAAAATAAATAAAATAAATAAAATAAATAAAATAAATAAAATAAATAAAATAAATAAAATAAATAAAATAAATAAAATAAATAAAATAAATAAAATAAATAAAATAAATAAAATAAATAAAATAAATAAAATAAATAAAATAAATAAAATAAATAAAATAAATAAAATAAATAAAATAAATAAAATAAATAAAATAAATAAAATAAATAAAATAAATGAAATAAATAAAATAAATAAAATAAATAAAATAAATAAAATAAATAAAATAAATAAAATAAATAAAATAAATAAAATAAATAAAATAAATAAAATGATCGTGCCAGATATAATGTTCACTTTCATGTAAGCCATGATTTTGTGTTGAAGAGTATTCATAAGTATAATAGGATGTCATTCTTCTTAAATAAACCGGTCGAAAAGCGTCGACTGCGTTTTCTAACTAAAATGATTAGAAATGATAACATATAACTTTCCAATTAACCCTTTGGGCACGGATGTTCGGTATAACTTTAAAATCATACATAATTTCAGTGTGCATTTTGTTCACATTTTTTTTTACCTCTCCTCGTTAGTACTCGATCTGATTGAGGTTCGCGGTCTGGCGATCTCCAGTTCTTCGCTTGGAAAGGTGAAGAGTTGATGTGATTGAAAGGTCTCAGCTATGTTTCAATATTAAAATGATTGAAAAGGACTGACACGCGGGCAGGAGAGAAGATCGACGAAAAGAAGAAAAAATAAATAAAAGTAAATAAATCGTACCGATAAAAGGCGAAAGAGAAACGGAGCGTATCCATACAGATAGCCAGATGAGTTTCCGCAATTACCTTGGTGAAGTAATGAACGCCAGCGAATTCCAGTAACGTTGCGATGCAGTAGCCAAAACTCATCAGTAGAAACCAGTCGAGAGCCGTCGCGTATCGGACTTTGGGCAAGTCCGTTCTCGAGTCGAGGCTTATCGTCGACAGAGTCAGCACGGTGGTGATGCCTTTCAAACGGGGAACACAAAATGAGAAAAAAAATAATAATAAAAATTGAGAGAAGAAAAATAAACACCGCGATACATTGCGCGCTCTGGCGTTTCGTCCTATCCATTAATTTCTTCTGACTCTGAAACTCGGATATAGTGCACTATGTTTCGTCGGAAAAGAAAAAAAAAAGAGAAGATGGAGAACACTTGTAGGTGGCATCATGCCAGTTACCTAGACCCACTCTGTCGCTGGTGGCTTCGCGATGGATCCAGAACGATACCCAACTTAGAACGACTATCAGGACGCAGGGAACGTACACCTGCGCGAGGAAAAATTATTAGAGTATACATTTATTGATATCAACAGCAGGGGGGGGGGAGGTTCCACGGACTTAATGAAAAAAGCCTGTTTTTTTTTTTTTTACCGAATTAGTTTAATTATCGATCGAAGTGAAAAAACTAATCAGTGTAAAATGCGTTAATTTTTATTCTTGAAAATAATTATTTTCCCTCGCTGAATATTGGCCTCGAATCGAAACCAATTAGTTATTCATTGATACCGACGGCAGGGGGGGGGGGGGGGGGGGGGGGGGGGAGGTTTCACGGATGTAATGAAAAAAGTGTGGAATTTTTTTCATTACCGAATTAGTTTAATTACCGATCGAAGTAGAAAAAAAAAATCGGCAGTGTAAAATGCGTCACTTTTAACTCTTGAATATTATCATTTCCCATCGTTGAATATTGGTTTTAAATGATTCGTTTATAGATACCAAGCACAGGGAGCTTCAGAGGTTTCAACAATGTAATAAAAAAAGCGCAACTTTTTTTCACGCATTACTTCACTTTACTCACCTGAATGAGAAAGTATCCGGTGCTACGCTGGAGATTGAACGAAACCTCGAGAACGGAGAATTCTCCCTCTCGTCTTATGTAGGTGAGATTTCTGTACGGCGAGCTCATGAGATCGAACTGGGATAGTGCCATATCGGACACGAAATTCACGGAGGAGCCTTCCTTCCACTCGTAAACCAACTGACTCGACGTGTAAGCGTCTGAAATTGGCCGAGGGTTTACATTTTATTGGTCGGAGATCTCGTCTAGCGGATCTACTGTGACACTACAGAGTACAGAACTGTGACGAGCGTCGAGCTATCGGGCACATTCGCTAAAGTCAGCTTGCAGCTGTCGCAGCCCAAACAGACACATAGGTAAAGATGTAGATACACACAAAATCGTATAACAGGCTCCACGAATGAAAGGAAACGAAAGAAGGAGACAGGAAATTTATCGTGTAATACATGCGCTCAAAATCAAATGCTGCTGGTTCGAAACGAGTTTTTAAATTTAATTTTTTTTAGTTTTTTTATTTAGGTCAACGAGTTTTTGGACGAAACACTAAAAATTACACTCACACGAGAATGTGTTCAATAGAAATTAATAGTTGTTCGCGTCGAGATAAAAATAGTTTTCACCCATTACATGGTTAAAAACGCTCCAGGCAAGTTATTTAATTTTTAGTCGACAAATTTGTTAGTTTTAACCAATTAATAATAATGGTAATAAAAATGATAACAATGCTTTTATCATATATCTTTATAATATAAAAAGATGTCATTCCCGCCGCCGAGTTCAAGAATGGAGAAGACCGGGGTCAAATGAAACAGGGGCGTGAAATATTCTAAGTCCCCTTACGGGTGGATGGATCGAGGGTTCTGATTATTCTAAATGCCTATTCTATGTTAAGGTTTGGAGACATTCAAGGCAGCGCGCGAACCCCAGAAACCCACGTATAAATGTTATAATATATCGTATATATACTATTATGTAAATTATTACTATTTTTATTAATTGGTTCGGGGAACTGATAATTTTTTTTCACGTTTGAAGTCACATGCATGTATAGGACTAATATTGCGAAAGGAACTGCAAAGTATCGAAAATCTAAACAGTCGTCGCCTAGACGTATATTCAAATTAAAAAATGCTAAGTATTATTACATCCGAGGGTTTTTTTTTCTTCGGGAGAGGATAGTCTATACTCTTCAATAGACTTTTCTCTTCTTCTATGAAGCAATCCATGCGTCTTGTAAAACACACTCGCATCAATATTTACACAGTGGCCACTTTATCCGGTTTCGAAATAATGACCGAAGTACTTTTTATTTTGGGGATACTTTTGACAGGGCGGGAAATGTTTTTACAAAAAAAAAAAAAGATTAAAAAACGTCTCATTCAGTCGATATACATCGTCTTTCCACACGAAAAATTACATATCGTACAACAGAAAGTAATAAACTGTAAACGAAAATAGGTGAGGACTAGCAATTACGCATCAACCGAGTCGACCTGCTGTAAGGCACTCGTTAGTAACTTTGAGAAGCGGGCCATAATACAGATTAATAAAGAAAATAATAATAATAATAATAAACTGTGTGCAAAGCGATCAGCGAGGAATAGATAAAACAGGGAACTCGGTACTTCAACGTACAGCTCCCAAGGATCAGCGGACAGGATTGCCGATCCATCGGGAAGTTCCTCAGCTCCATCGGACACTTCGCCTTTATAGTGAGTCTGTATTGCGGGATGTGTACTTTTTGAAAGCAATTCGGAGATTTTTTCATCGTGACAAATTGTATGTGCAAAGTTTGTGTACAGTCGAAGCGCTCGTAACGCAGTGACGGAGGGCAAGGAGGAGGGGAGGGGGTAAATGCGGGCGATATTTCGAGGACTTCGACTGTAGTCAAACGAATTCGTCGAAGATGCTAATTATCGACGTACCTTGCAATCGAAGCCAAAAATACTAAAAAGGATGGTAAGTGGCAAAAAAAAAGAATAATTAACAGCATCAATTTTGATCTGATCTCCGGCTCCAGATTTCTCGAAAATCCAGAAAGTTTTAAATCGCGTCTAAAATAAGAGAAATTGAAGCCACATCGTTAAATCAACGAATCGTCAATGATGAGTAATAAAATAAAAAAATGAATAATAAAATAAGGGAAATTAAGGCCACATCGTAAAATCAACTGCACGGCGAAAAATGTATTGTAGCTTTGCAGTAGCTTCGATCAAGGAGGGATCATCGATCATTCATCTCGTAAGCTATATTTCATTGAACAAATGATTTATCCGTGAAATTGTCAATACTTAATAGTGCAGAGAGAGGATAAAAGCTTGTTGACTGAATTGCACTTAAACTCCAAGGGTAATTGGTATATATATATGTATATACATGTGGATAAACATACCTCATCGAGTACAGTATATCACCTTCTTGCGTTATTCTGAGCAGTTTGTTCGGCACCGTTATGGTGTGGACGTAGCTGTGTTTCCCGTTGTAGAAGTAAGTATCCGGTCGCCAGATTCTCTCGAGCATCTTGATGCTCAGGCTGAGTGACTTTATCGGACCGAAGAAACTGAGTCGAGAGTCACGCCAGTATTGTCGGAAGTAGCAGTCCATGGAGTAGTCCTGGGGGAAATTGGTCCGAGCTGTTATTAAAAGACACCGGAGCGACGATCAATCAAAAACTTTGCCGTTCAGACGTCGCCACATCGTCGCCACTTGTTTCGTTTACCGCACACGTATTGGCTCCGGTGATAATTGATACCGAGACTATCGCCTCGTTGCTTTCATCTACTGTAATCAAACTTTTCCTTTTGGGAGGATTTATCAAAAGCCAAAAGCCACATTTTTAAGTGAAATCTTCGTCTTGAGGGTTTGTCGATTGTTCTGTGCCGTGCCAGAGAAATGTTGAAATGGCTTCGGAAATTATTTAATTACGGCTGTTCATTACGGCTGCATGTTCATCCGTCTGACTGTTTATGCATTTAGAGGTTCGCCCTATAATTATAATGGCATGGACTCACCATATCGAGCTCCGAAACTGGTCCCATGCTCCTTATCAAAATATTTGTCTTCACGATCGTTGGGGTTCCTGAAACAGTTCGTATTACAATGGAATCGCGAAGAGCCAATAACATGTGACCCTTTTTTTGTTAACATAAATTCCATAAATCTCTGCATCTTCACACCTAATAAATGTTCCATTCATCCATTAAGCAGGTATATTTTATTCTACGAACAAATTTTCTGTAAGTAAAGGAATATTTTGTTATTTTTTGATAAATGGAAATTGTGGTAAAATATTGTAAAAATACGGTATTTATATGGTAATTTTACCGGAAATGAAAATAACGGTATTCTTTATATCTCCAGGTACGACTGAGTTTGAACTCGTATCGAGTTATCGTATCGATATTATATTCGGTGTAAGCCATGAACAGCTGAAGAATTTACTTTCAACGGCAGAAATGAGCTCGCGATAATTAAATCGAACAACTCAGCACAGTCTCGCGCTTGCGCCATTGAAGTGGTTTCCTCGAGGCTCTTTCTTGGGTAATTTTATAACCGGTTTATGTCATTAACCGAATATTGGATTATATGATATTAAACGAAAGCAAAAAAAAAATGAATATAAAAAAAAATGTAAAAATTGGTTGTAGAAATGGATGAGAGACTCTGTCAAGCCGGACACGCGGTATCTCCGCATGGAGTATTGGAGAGAGAGTCTCGATGTAGTGTCCATAAAGAAACCGGGACGAATATGTTCTGCTATGTGGAAAGCGCGACGAAGCTGTCGTGTGGAATTTTCACAAAAGAGCAGAAAGAAAAAAAAAACAATGGCACGCGTGTCCACGAGAGCCGGAGGCTGCTTGTAGCACTGAAGCAAACGAAAGGCCATTCGGGATCGGCACGAGGCTCGGGCAATAGTATCATTCGCTTGGCTATGATCCAACTTAGCTATAGGCGAAGGGAACGGGGTAAAACGGCCTGTTTCACATTTACGTACGAAACGAGAAAAAAATAATAATACCGCAGTTTCTAAAACGAAATAGGAGTTTTAGGTACCTTTGGACATTTTTTAAAAATAACCATCCTTCGTTCATTGGGTTAGGAGACTTTTAATTTTTGATAAAACGCAGGCATTTCTGATAAGACGCCTATTAAATTTTAATGTGCAATGATTTTTTTTAATATTACTAAAAATGCCTGTGGGTGTTTTAACTTTTGCAAACTCCGCCTCATCGTTCTAAAACTGTGCACAAATATAATATATCCATGAGGGACCTTTGGGATTGAATTTGTGTCATTCGACATTTCGTGTCATTCGCTGATGATCCGAATACTCGATTAAATAACGGGGACTGTAGACTCAAAACCGGCTAAAGATAGACCGTTTTGCCCCGCTCTCCTCCATATTAAATCCCGACAGCTCCTTAATATCCGTATCGACCTGTTCGTCAGACCTATTTCTTGATACACGAAATACATTGAAAAAAAAAAAATTATGAAAAAAAAATTTCATCCGAATGGCAGAGAGGAAAAAAACAATCACGATAACCGTAAGGCCAGATAAAAGCGCGAGCTCTGCAAAAATCGCGGGATGCCGCGATCGCGTCGAAAGATCCCGCTGCCTCGGGAAATAATGCCGTGGTGCCACGTGCGCGATATATATCGATGCATCGAGCCAGCTTGTATTTCTATGGTCTCGGTGAGGTTTTCTCTTGGTACGCCGACCGCCGACCACAGAACGCGAAACAATTCGCGTGCATGTGTGCACCTGTGTATGCACAGGAAGAAACAATGCCATTGCTTTCACGAAATAAAGTATTATTAAAAAAAAAAAAGTTCCTCACGGAAAAAAAGTCGAGAGAATTTTCCGCGTATATTATGCTGTACGCTCAGATTTTTTTTTTCTTCAATAGACCTTTATAGCGAGGACCGCGAATGAGCGATTAATCCATCCGGGGATTATAAGAACGGTGGTAAAAATAATAATTCGGCGGAATTCACACACATAATGGGTTGGGGCGATTTTCGTAGGGCTCGAGGGCCGTTCGCGCCGAACGAACGAAACGCTTCGATAGGTACTCAGCCAGCGATAGGTGCTCATATCCGCGATCATAATAATTGTTCCTGCGTTCTTTTTTTCTATTTTCATTGATCATTATTATTATTATTTTTATTTTTTTGTGCGAAAAGAAATCATTTCGTTCGTGATATCTCGAATAAAAATTCATCAGGGAGCATTTTTTTTTTTAAATATGAAGATGATTGAGCGGCAATACGATTATTTTTGTTATAGCAGCAAACATTAATCTGTACCGGTTAAATTCTAATAATTTTTCGGCGATAGGACTGTTTGGTGAGTTACGTTAGTCGGAGCGGTACAGTCCCGCCAAACGCGAGTTTCAGTAAATAATTCAAGCGTTTCTCGACAAGGATAAAAATCTTTTAAAAATCAACCATACGGAAGGTGCTGCAAATGTTTTTATGTAATAATAATTCCTAAATTTTATTGACACATCAACGATGAAAATAATTGCTCAACAAATTACCCGGCAACTTAACTATTTGGAATTATTATTATACCAAATTAGACTCTTCAGCACCTTTAATATGCTTGATTTTTTTTCAGAATTTTATGCCATCGAGATGTGTTTGTAATTCCCTCTCATATCTCTGAAACTTATGCGAAGTAGGCATTATTCGCAACGACTACCTTAACAGCAATAAGTAATTTATTTTTATTTATGACGATTTATGAAGCTTTTATGAACAAATATCAGTAGTGATATACGATGTTCTGCTTACCCTGTCCATGCGTCGGCAGTTGGCTATTCTCGTAATTCATCAACAAATTTTCGAGAACCATTGTAATATTCTTGGAGACAACGTCGTTGACTGTACCCCTGGTTATCCTCGTGCTGGGTACGATGAGTAGGGTCTGCGAAGCCGGGGGCGACGGTGCTGAGGGCTCGATCGACTGATTTGTACGGACGGCAACTGAGGCCATGGGCCAAGTCGATCGCGAGCGAATCGAGTGGTTGCGGCTCCGGCACATCCCGAGGGGCACGAGGAGAACGGCCAACCTGAGGATCAATCAAACTAAATTTCTATCTCTGTTTCTCTTCGATCCTACTTGCATATCATTTCGATGCGGACTTTCAATCTTACAAGGTATATTTAGAGTTAACGGTACGGTTATTGGCCATTTAAGGCTGTGAGTCGTCACACATGAGCCAGCGGATCCGACCGAAAGCTGTCAGAGGCGACAATAGTTGTACAATCAACGAAAATTGTGAATTTCGTGATGAGGAAGGTTTGAAGTTACATTTGAATATTATAAAAATACATGTTTCGAGTTATTCCTCAAATATATATCATAATTATTAAAAATATATGCATACTCCAATTTTGCCTGTATGCATCGCTATATCGTTTAACACAGCTTCATACTTCTGTTATCCGAATTTCCGTTGATCCGAACGAGTTCCGGTTCCAATTGATTCGGATAATCGAGGTTCTACTGTATAGGAATATATCCCAAATTTGTGATGTATTTGTCGCATATATTTTTTCCGTGCGGGCGGTGGAAAACTTCGACAACGGGTGGCCAATAACTGTACCGTTTCCTCTCCCCGCTCACAGGGGACATCCGCGTGTCATTCCAGTCGATGGCAGCGATGTTTCCCGAGCTCAGGGAAATCTCTTACGAAAATCGTATCCGACGAGGAAATTTGTCGCGTGACTGATGTCCAACATCGGAACCCTTGGCGTTTCTAACTTTTCCAAACTTCCTCGAAGTAACGACGATCCATGACTCACTTCAAGATTCTTCTCCGTATCCATGAATCTTTGTTAATATTTTATGAAGTTTCGAAACTCGGAGAGCTCGGAGTTTCAAGAAGCTTGCGTTACACATCGGGAATTGACAAATATTTGTACGGGACAGTTACGGGACAGGTATTCGGACCGACTGTTTAATAAATCGGTCGGGGCAATCTCTGATATTCTGATGTGGAACGAGGAACGCCCCGCCGGGTGCTTCCGTCGGGGAAGCTGCGGTGTCGAGCGATCAGAAAATACGAAGAGGTACGCCAGGCACGCAGGCAACAGCCTGAGGTTCCGAGCACAGCGAGCCAACGCATTCCTCGTCCTTCTACATAGTGAACCTCCCAAATAGCCAAATACCGCGGTGCTGCAGCAAAAGCTCTTTCGAAATTATCCCATCAAGACGCGTCCGCTTTCGTCGACAAAATTTCGACGACGGGACATCATTGTTTTTAATTTCCTTTTTTTTTTCTTTTACTTGTCGGCGAAAGTGTACTAACAATGGGTTTTATTGCGAACGATGCAGTGGCGAGGATCAACGTTCACATTAAAAAAGTGCGGCTTAGGGTGGACCTGAAATTGAAATTTTTTAAATTTTCTGGGTGCCACCCCGTATTATTGTGAGGTATAAGATAAAAACAATTTTCACCTTTTGCAACATTTTGTACCTATAAGCTATAATTGTTGAAAACTTAGTTGTTTTAACCCTCCGTAGCGACCTCTGAAAATACTTCGATTTCATACGGATCACGCAGATTTTTTTCTTATACGCAATACATGCGGGGTGGATCCAAAGAAGTCTCGAATTTTTCATTTTTACTTTAAACTCAGATGTTCCGAAGTTTTTAATTTTTAACACAGCCGGTATCTGCCTCTAAAAATGCATTGATTTCCGCGACCTTTTGCACACCGCATTTTAATTTGATACCTCAAGATAATACAGGGTGGCCCCCAGAAATTTAAGAAATGTTCAATTTAAGGGCCTGTTTCTCCAATCCTTCTGTTCTTCGCGCCGCGAACCGATGCGGAAGGGATGAAAGGCCGCGAGAAGCGACTGAAGAGATCGGAGAAGAAAAAGGGGAATAAGAGAACTCGATTGGCGTGCTAGAGGAGGGAAGCATCCTTGGATGTACTTCCGCTGGCGAACCGCGGTGCAGATCTCAGGGGATGAGATGCTCAACGGCGACGGACCGCTATACGGTCCTCGCCGTAGCAGCGACTTGGTTTGGCCCACGAGAGCAAGAGGGTTGGCTGGATAGATAGATGGATGGATAGATATATTCATGTACAGATGGTATATGTGTGTCGTACGAGCGCACGAGAATGAGCGATGAGGAAGTATAGGAAGAGGGCTCTCGTCATCCGCTGATGCAGCAGGCTCGCCGTGAAAGGGTTCACGTCACCGTTTCGAGTGAACTTTACGACCGGTTACATAACACATATTTCACCGATTATGTCTCGGATCGCTTCATCCGTTCATTCGCACTTTGCTTTCCGAAATTATTATCACCCGACAGTTTTGTCCTTGTGTCGCTGAGATGAAGTCTGTTGTAATGAAGTTGTTCGAGTTGTATACAACGCGAACAAAATGTAACACGCAGATTTAAATATCTCATACATACAACATGCCAACAATTAGAAATATTGAACAATGAAATAGCCAACTTGAATATTTACTCTTATACGTCAGTAAGAGTTCCATTCACGCAAGCTATGAAACGCTAAAACAACCTTGTAATAATCGTGGCTGAAGGAGTGCGGTCGAAGGCCAATTGGCAATATGCAATAAAGGTGAAAAGAGAAAAGTTTGTTAGGTATAAAAAAAAATGTTACATGTTATGTATTGTAAAAAAAATGTTGCATGTTATGTATTGTTATTAACGACTATAGACATATTTTGGAGTCCATATTTATAGAATTTGGTCGTTTGGTCGTTTTTCTTCTTCTTCATTCCGTTCTTCTTTTTCTTGTCATTGTAACTGCGAATCCTTCATAAGAAGCTGGAAGCGCAGTGAAAACAACGAGTTCCCGAGTTATTTTCCTGAAGTTAATACCCGGAGCTTTCCGACAATAAATTGAGAGGAATATGTTTATCGCAGCGAATGCAAAGTACTTCGGATTACGTTCGGTCATGTAAACCTTGTTCTTTTTTTTTTTTTTTTTTTTTTAAGTCGTTTCTTCTCCTGATGGAGGATGAAAAAAGTCTGTCGATGTTCCGCTCGATTGACCAAATTTGTCGGAATGGTCAAGGGTGGGCGATTCAGCGAGCGCGTTGCTTTCTCACTGATCGTTCGATAAACTCCGACGAAATGCAATCGTTCCTTAAGAAGAGCAAGTACGGATGTGTATGGAGAGCCGCGACGTCGCCGAACGACGATTTTCTCACGCACGAAAAAATATATAGAACATGTTTCCCGCACGTTTTCCTCGCTGGTCGATGCGGACTCGAAGAAGCTATGGTCAACGGGTCCGGTGGCCGTGGAAGAGAGGACGAAGGAAAAACGAACATGGTTCCTCGCTTTCGACTCTCGCTTCTATGGATCGTAAATAACTGTGTAGGATGTACGTGACTGTCCCCCGTCGACGTTCAAAGTATATAGAGAACGTAAATAGAATTCACTCTATTCGCCCGGATATCATGAACGTCTCGCAATGGCACTGAAATTCATCCATCGACGATAACCGGAGAGTGCTCATTGCAGTCGCTCAAATTTATCGAGTTTCTGATAAGAAATGAAGGATCTATAATGCATGTTGTGGCATCTCAACTTTAGTCATTTTTACATTTGTACATCAACATTTCATTTTTTTTTTTTTTTTTTTTTTCTAAAGATCGTGGTTTAAAATCGATGAAAACTTTAAATTAAAAAATTAAATTCAAAAAGATTTTCGTGAAATTTTAGTGGGATCATCGGGTGATCATATTCCATCTGCGAACGCGTTTTTAGCCCGATAGCTAATAAATTGTAAGCGCTCGAGTCCGTACAGACATTTTCGAAGAAAATTAAAAATCGCCTACAAAAAAAAAACAACTGGACAGTTTTCAATGAAATTTTGGCCAAACGTTGACCATTGATCACACACGATGTATGCAAAAATTTCAGCCTGATCGGCCGAGGCATTCCCGAGATACACCGACTCGAATTTTTCGCGTCTGATTCTTACACACACACACATACATCCGGACATTTTTTCTAAATCTAATTTTTCGGTGTTTCAGACCGTTCTATAGGCGTTTCCATTAAAATCCGGAATTTTTTTCATCGTAACAAAGCTTTCTCCATGAGGAAGCAAACCAAGTCGCCGATCGAATTTATCGAATCTTTTTAGTCGAATACTAACCAACGATCTTAGAGGAGTTTACAGACTGTCACCGTAAAAAAGAAAAACCCTATACATTATCTTGTGTACAGCTCGATGTATGCACGACGCGAAATGAGAGAAACTGCAAGTTCACCGTCTCCGATAACGAACGGTGGGTGAATCCCTGCACGTACAGCAAAGCGAGTGAGGATGTGCCATCTGCACTCTCTGCAAGATATATAGAGGACGGGTAGTTCTGCGAGGAATAGATTGAATCCTCGAACAATTTCGAACTACCTAAGTCGTCGATTACCCATCGATTTCCGCGAGAGTTCGCCCCCTCCCTCGACTCCACTTCCGTGAATAACGGCGAATTTGCTGTACGGAACTCGCATCCATGTGTGTACACACAGCGATCTACACACGACGCAGAATAATTGTGTCAACCCCGAGTGCTTTTCATCCACTTAACGAGAAACTTAACGAGAGATAGAAATCGGCGATGTACCTGTAACAATGTGTGCTGCGTGTAACGAGAGAAGCGGGTCGGAAAAATCGGATCCGGAAGAGCTTGCCAGGCAATCGGACGACGAAAGTGTCGATGAATTGGCTTCTCGAGATTTCAACACGGTGCGAAGCTTCCTCGGAGAAAGAGAGTAAAGAAGTGAACGCGACGAAAGAGGCGCGCGAGTTAAATTGATTTCCGAGGTCATCGACGACTCGCTAGATCCGAGGGCCTTCGAGTGCCCGCCGTGTCACACTCCACGACCAGGAGCCTCTCATGAGCTATTACGACTGAGTAAAGTGCAAAGTCGCCGTCACGCTTCTCTGTAAAATAGAATTTTTGTGAAATTCAACGGTCAATTTATCGACACGGACTCATTTTTTAATTCCGTGTACATTTTTTTGAATATCAAATATTCGTAACTTCTAAATCGCTTCGAAAATTGCGACGACAATCGGTACCGAACATCCCGAGTGGTAATTCGACTTGATTGCAAGGTTTCAGCTCGATCGATCACATTAAACACCCTTGCATGAAAATCTTGAAAATTTTTTAATTTACATTGTTCATTCGAATCATAAGTTTCGATGACTCTGGCAACAACCGCAAATCTTCTATAAAATGTCATAAAGTAAAATTTAATTGATTCTTTTAAATGCGCAATCATCATCAAAGTGATGTGATTTCCATACAAGCGTTGTCAGAGCACGCGAGTCACAACGGATTGTCTTGTGATGTATGTATAATGTCTTGAACGTTTTGTATCATCATCGGTTAAACGACTGTCCGCCTATCCGTCCGTCCGTCCGTCCGTCCGTCCGTCCGTCCATCTGTCTGTCTGCGTGACTGTCTGTCTGTCCGTATGCTTGTCTGCCTGTCTGCTTGCCTGGCCGCCCAACTGCTTAGAAAAGTGAAGAAACTGGAATGGAATGTTATTTGGAATCCCTAAAAAAAATAGCCCGGTTTCTCTCCCCTTACATTCCTTCTGATACGACGGAAAAAAACACGAAAATTAGGTGGGTAATTCCCTGATCTATTCGAATCCGGTCGCCTGTCACGGCCGCCGCAGCGCAGTGCTGCGCGCGCAGGGCGCGTTTTTGTCCGTCTGGCGTTCTTAAAATTAGCGAACATAGGACTAACCTTGTTTAACTTAAATCTGGAACTAAATATACTTCGTGAAGAGTACAGCTATGATAAGCCATGCAGTAGAACTTTGCAGAACGAATTCCATCTCGCCTCGATTCTCAACAACAGCACGTAACAAAAGTTGAAAGCCGAGACGGACGCATGGCGTCTGATACGGCCATATTCCAAAGATTGATACCAAAGTTATGTTCTATTCTATAACATCGGTGACGAAAGAAGTCCATCGTGGCTCGAACCCTCAGTAACGACTGCGTCACGACCGCCGTTGCCGTTCTTACTTTCGAACGCGTTTCATTGATACTTTCTCACGATAGACTCCCATGCAATTACATCGAAACTTCACACCTCGATGGACGTTTAAATTGCTCCTCGTCGCGCCGACGCTGAGTGACAGCGCGTCGGGGGCAAATAGCTTTCCCACTCTGCACCCTTCGCTGCGTATTCAACTGGGCTGCACGCACCTTATACTAAATACCTTATACTAAACAATGTAAGAACCGTCGGTCCCCGAGCCGACGTGGATATTGCACAGAAAAAAATGTTGTTCCACCGCAGACAATTGCCACATAATCTATTCTGAACCGACGCCCGTAGAACGCGCGGTGTTGCGTTACACTCGGAGACGAAGTGAGTTACTCGCATGAATGCCGCAGCCGTCCGTTTGATTCATCACGTTTTAAACTCTATTGCATATTGCGCTTTCGGAAAATTGTACAGAATTTGCCAAATAAGTTGTCTCGGCCTTGTTGCCTGGTCATGCGTTCGATTCTTGATCTACGATTTCCGTCAAGTTATTTTGATTTGTTGCTACATGAATTGTCAATTGAATTTTATTTGCGGTAGTGCTGTCAGCCGTTCCGAGGATTTGTCGATTTGAAATTTGGGTTTATCGATATTTACCGAATTGCTAATAATCGTAGGTGCCATCTACGGAATTTAGAACCGATTGATTTATTGATTGATTGATGTCATTATTTTTTAAGGTTCTGAGACTTTGCAGGCGATATGCGTTATCACCAACGACCTGTTATCGTAGTGGAGAGGAAACTACGCGAACCAACAAAAAGAAAGAGAAGCACAAGATGTCGATACTCCCACTTGGCTAAGAGGCTATGTTAAATTTTTTGAAAAAATACCATTTTTGTCGAAAAATTGTAAGGGCCATCAAGTATAGCCATGCGGACGGAAGAAGAAGATTTCGATGGAACTCGGCGAAGGGGTTCTATTGACAGACCGGTATGATATCATAAAACGTAAAGGGGGTCAAAACAGTTTGCATCGTACCATCGATACGATGCTAAACAAGTTCGATATTTTTCGATGTTCTTTGGTGTTTGATTTAATAGTTAAGTATTCGTTGGATCAATGAAAATTTATCTCATTAGCTTCACGACGATTTTGTTAATGTTATTATTTTTCGAAGCAGCTGAAACTTTGCACACAAGACGAGTTACCACCAAGGATGTTCCGTATTGAATTTGGCCTACATTTGGAAGTCGAAAGTGATGACCGGAAGTGCAATAGACGAAATAACGGCGGTATTGAACTTCCGCTTCCGTACATATACATCGTCGAACCAACTCTGCAGATCATCCCATTCGTATCGTTCTGTGCCCGTCGAGGCGTAAATTTGCTTTTCGACGTTAGCGCAACGAAAACCTTTTTTTCTTTTTTCAATCCCACGGGTTTTTTTTTAAATCCTACGGAAAATAGTGCAGGTGCGCGAACCCCGGTTGGATCTCGCTTATTAGCCTCGGTCAAACACAGTTCTCCAATATAAAGCTGCGGACGTGCGAGAAAAAAAAACCGCGATAAACAGCGAAAACACTTCGCGGGATAGGAAAAAAAAAAGATGAAAAAAAATTCATTTCGACCCTTTTTTCGTCCATTAACACACGTGCGACCCTTTATTGGACTGGACCACCATTGAGCCTCACGCGTCTGTGAAAACTGTCCACCACGTACTCGCATACACGAGTGTCGCGGTTTGATTGCGATACGCGGGAGAGTGAGTATCGAGGGCAATCGCGTATCCGACTGCGGATCCATAGATGATGCATTTGGATTACCCGATTACTCGACCGCCCGGCGATTACACAGCCAAGCGCTCTCGACTCGATTCTCGTCTACGTATTAATCCGCGAGACATTACCCAAAATTTATGTCATCGAGTAAGCTCTTCGACGACATTTCTTTTCAAAATCAATGAAAATCCATATTACCCAAAATCCATCAAAATTTGAAAAAAAAAAAAAAAAAAAATGCATACATATATAATTTTTCGTTCTATTCTTATCTTGCGGGTGCTTCGCCAAATTTGCCGACGGTAATTGGTATTGGTAAACCACTCGATACGAAGCGCATCGTGCGCATGTGGTCGACGAGATAGCCAGGCCAAATTGTCTTTCCGATCTATCATAACTCGGCATTCCCATCCCCGTAAGCTTAATTAACATTTGATTTCGTCGATTGCATCGAGGGTCGGCAACAATTGATTCGTACCTAATCGGGAATCGGGTTGCCGCTCTTGTGTTCCGCGGTGAGATAGTTGATTTCCTGATCGCTATCGAGAGTTTCCTGGCGGTGTACCGGGTGTGTACGGAGTGCAATACCGGTGCACCCGATGCTCCAAGAGATTCACGTCACTCTCAACTGTCACCGGGCTTAAAGCGCGTATGTCTCGCCTACAGTTCGGTTGTATCTCGTCTCATCTACCCGTTCCCTTAACTCTCTGCTTACACATATATGCATGCACATATAAATGGCTGTGTGTGCTCGTGCTTGTATGTACGTTTAGGGCACGAGTGGTCGCCGATTAATTACAGGGGGAGACCCTTACCGTCTGTATAGTTTCGCGGAACGTGTACACGTTTCACTGTTAGACACCGCGTGCCGTTACAATGTGCAGCATACATGTATGAAATCTGCCACTTCGCGATGTTCTAAAGTAAATAAAACAACAACAATAACTATAACTAATAAATAATAATAATAATAATAATAATAATAATAATAATAATAATAATAATAATAATAATAATAATAACAATAATAATAATAATAAAATAATGTTTATTTAAATGTAGGATGGAAACGTAAAAAAGAGGTTTTTTTCTATGTTCCATTAATACCTCATTTTACCATTCATGGGACAGCCCATTTCTATTGGTCTATTAATGTCAGTAGGATTTTATACTGGTTCAGCTTGGTTATAAGAACTTTTCTCTTTTTTCAATAAATGAGATTATTATTATTATTATTATTATTATTATTATTGTTACAAATAACGGGCTGTATCCCTTTTGTTGCTCAGTTCCCCCCACGAGTTTTGTCCATCACAGTGTATTCGCCGATAGTGGTTTTTTGAAAGAGTGCAAGCGTAGTCGCGTGGAGTATGCGCGTAACGTTGCACAATGAACTTTTTTTTTCTTATAACTATTGACAATCGGGGATGAATTTTTATTGAAATTAACTTTTTTGTACTTACGTGTACAGCAGAGATTTTTTCGTCATAACTTTTTCGGCTCTTTGGGAAAACCGAGTTGTCAACTTTTATAGGGATTTAAAAAAAAAATGTGTGTTTTTTAACTGTTGGGATCGAATCACGATTATCGAAGTTATTATTTTTTGTTTATTTATTTATTTACTACCGTTTTTTTTTTTTTGCAAAATTTTGAACTTTAGGGGGGGATAGCAAGTATACGTGACACACCGGCAGTTAGTCGAGACGCGAGTCGACGTCGACGTCGTCGAGCCATTTCGAAGCTGCAGGCCGCGTGGTCTCTTTCTCCCACCTCAGCAGCAGGTCGCGCTTCACAATGCCAATCCCCCCCCTTCCGTGCCCCTTAAGCGTCCCCGGCCGGCGCAGCTAAACGCCGTTCGCGCAAGCTCCGAAATCGCTCTTAGTCACGACAATATACGCGAACTACGATTATGAACGTCCCAATAAGGTCGATGACACGATATTTTTTTTCAACGTTTATCAATCATTTGAGAAGCGATGAAAAACGTATCTTTCATCCATCGACGAATTTTGAAAGATTTTGATTCGATGGTGGAAAAAAAAATTAAGAAATTTTACAGAAAAGATAGCGGAGAGACGCTTATGCGTCAAGGGGGTGCGATCGAAATTATCGAATTTCAACCGTCAGAATATTGCATAATTTAGTAAAACCTTTGAAGCGAAAATATTTTTTTGCAAAAAAGGTACCGGTCAGATTGTAACATTGGGACGACGTTTGTCGCGATATTTTTCTGGACAAAATGTTGAGAAATTAAAAGGTCATAAAATTATTTTTTACAATGTTGGACTTTTAAAAATGTTTCGGAAGGTGAAAATTTTTTTTCTTCTATTTTAGCGATCGGCAGAATCTCGTAGAACTTCATTTCGGCGCTGGATCCGTCGTGCCTGAATATGGTAATACAGAGAGCTTATCTCAATAAAAGTCTTTCCAAAGTTTATGAATAATTTATGCTGAACTTCGAATTTTATCGTTTCCGAGTTAACAATTATTTCTAATGAAAAATGTAAGAGTGCGGGAGCAAAAAAAAAATCATGTGTTCCGATGCATCAACTGGGACATTCTCCGGCATTATGGAGAATAATAATATAAATGATAACAATATAACAATAATAACTGCTGCGAGCTATATTGGAATTTTTTTTTTTTTTTTTATCAGCGGAGCGTCTGTGTGAGACTGGGTTGAATAATTATTGTTCGAAAGTTCAGAATCGACGATTCGCAGGATCGGAAGAAAAAGAAGAAGCTAACGAAGCGAAGTTGGACGGAAAGCATGCATTTTTTAAACTTTTTTTTACGTCGAGGCGCTTCCCGATCAGTTAGCCTGGACGTCGCGGAAAAAAATTGCGGCTCTCATTTCTCCCTTCGGGATAATTGTTATCTGTCTCATCGTGAAATGATCAATGCCGATGCTGTATCGCGAGAGAATGCGGTCGAGGGAGGTACAAAGAAAGCGAAGAAGAACCAAAGAACTCTCCAGGAAGTGAGAGTCGTGTCTATGCTCCGGGTTCGCTCCGGCAAAAGTTTTTTTCAGCTCCGCAAAGCCGCAAGACGGAGGGACACCTTCGGAGAGAAAAGCACACGCCGGAGAACTGTGGAGATGTTGAGGAAAAAAAAGCTTGACGAGGCATAGAATTATTAATCACGCATTTTTTTAGTGCCACACACGGGCAAAATCTCTACCGGTTGCTATCTTACATGAACCGTAACGGATACATTATCTTCAAGTTATATAAAAATAACGATTTTCTCGAATACGAATGTCATCCCAATATTCGTTTTCGATCACAATACTATCTAGTTGTGATACATCGTCGTGCTTTAACAAAAGTACCTTGGCACTGAAATCTTTATTTTTTCACAAATATTTATTATTATTTATTATTATTTATTATTATTTATTATTATTTATTATTATTTATTATTATTTATTATTATTTATTATTATTTATTATTATTTATTATTATTTATTATTATTTATTTATTCCCGATGGACGTTGAACGAAGCAAACAAAAGACAGCCCGACGAAATAAAGAGTACTTTTTTTAAGGGTTTTAGTGCAGCCTATTTTATGCGTGACATTCCGTCGGGTGAGGAGCGAAAACATCTGCACGTATTATAATAAAGGACCTCGGCAAGGTTCGCTATTGTTATGCCCAGTCGATACTTGGCTGAACGACGCTAGATGGCCGAGAGCATGAGCGCTCCTTCAGATTGTTTCTCGCAAGTGCTCCCCTCGCCAACCGTTCCGATATACATATATATGTATAAGAAGCTACGATCTCGTTTCTCACTCAGGGAGCAATCCTGGCGCCTATAGGTCCTCTCTACGGTGTTTACTTCCCGTCCGTTGGTTTAACCCAAAAATAGAACGGACAATGCTGGATCTTCCGTATTTTTGATCTTGTCTCTAATCATTAGAGGGGGTGGAGGTGCATCGATTTCAGAAAAAATTAATACATTTTTTTACAGGGGTAATAAAAAAAAAATCGATAAAATAATTCCCCACCATTGATTGTTCGTAACGGTGTTCTGGTCACGTGAAAAATCTCCGGTTCCCGATATAAAAAAAAAAGTTAACATGAAGTTCCATTAAATTTTTTTTTTAACATAAAATTATCTTTTTTAAATGTCTACTTGAAAAAAATATTGAACCGCTTCTACAATTTTTTATATTTGGACCTGTGAATTATTCCACACCATCAGAATATCGTTACGAACAATCAACCGCCCGGGTTGTCAATCAAATTTTTTTTTATCGCTGGGAAGAAAAGATAAAACATGTTTTTTTTGCCTAAAATCAAATTAACATAATATATCAAATATGACAAATTCAATATGAAAAAATGTAATTTTTCAATGCACGACCGTTATAGTTATACGTATTTTCGTCGATTATGAGATCGATTTTACCATTTTGAGATCCGAACGATGCAACTGTATCGTATTTTTCGGATCGCTTCCTATCGACGAACGAGCACATAACTTCCGGTCTTCGTAATTGCCCCCACACCTATACATAAATGCGGGAAAATATATACCGTACTCGTCGCTGCAGCTGTTTGCTAGAGTCTGTCGTCATAGAATATCCTCTAGGCGTCGATGTGTCACAGTTTGCTCGATGAGATCGACATCGTCATCAGCCGAAGAGGCGCTCACTGCACTCCGCGCCGTTTCAGCCGAACGTTCGTCGCTCTACCTTCGCGCAGCGATCTATATACGAATTTAACATCATTTCCGGGCAACTCTCGACGCTCTTCCGACAGCTGAGAGACTGAAGCGATGCGATTTTTATCGTCTAAACGTTCCACTACTATATAGAATGTACTCTAGCGAAAATTTTCTCCCTCAATGACAAAAAGGTAAAAACCCGATAAAGCAATTATTTTTCATTGCATTCTCCATACTTATTTTTACGCAATTTTGCTTCCTCTTCGAGAAAGCTGTTTATCTTACATTTTTTTAACGGTGTTTTAGTTTCAGAGCACTTTAGGTGATGTGCTATAAAAACCCGCCCAGCTGCCCGAGCCCAGTTGGTAACAAAAACTGTACTGAATGTCGTTTTGAGACCGCAGATTGCCGAGGAAAACGAAAATTGTCTTTCCCTGCATCCGCCAATTCCTCCGGGAAAGCCAACACTGTAAAACGAATCATGTGAAATTTAATGTATTTGACTGGAAGTTTGTATTCCAGTCAGGCTAATGTGTAAAGTTGTATATTAAATTTCATGTACATTTGTGATGAAAAAATGTGTTCAGTGTACTAAAAACATTCGAAGTACTTTATTTTTGATAAATCACTCTAATTTTACTTCAAAAGTACTTTAATTTTCATAATTCACGTTCATTTCAATGAAAAAGTATACTAATTTTTCATCACAATTGTACATTAAATTTACTGTTTTGTTTAACCATGAATTTTCATTTTCGTCGGCGGACTGCGGTCTCAAAATGGCGCTCAGTACAGTTTTTGTTATCGACTTCGGTATTTCCCATCACCTTTATATACCATCAATTTTAGCTGACGTGTGTACTTGATGGATTTGTTATTTTTACACCTCCATAACTCACAAACGGTATTTTTGATTTTATTTTAAAAACACAGAGTTTTCCCGGTCAATCTGGCTGTTTTCTTTGTAAAAATAAGAAAATCTACCTCGGCTCGCTGTCGCGATCTTGAGTCGAGTTGCCCCACTCGACCTCACCTCCGGCAATCGAATCGAATCAATCCATCCAACTATTTACTCGATTCTGTGATGACTCCGCGGTATTTAAGTATGCAGACGAGATTTCAATTTAACCGAGATTCGCAAACTCCGCACTAAAGTCTTCTTGACTGTGCCAGTCTGTTCGATTTTCTATCATTCCACTAAAATTCAATTTAAACCGGAACAGAGAGATAATGCAAAAAATATAATTCTTCGTAAAACCAGAAAAATGGGCGTTCATTAAGATTTTTGATCGTCGTGTACGTGGCTCCCTCTACAAAAAAATTCATCGCCCAGTCTCGCTTCCCTTCCACGATGTTACCAATCAACGCAAATTGAATAAAAAACTTTTTACAAGGAAAAATAAAAATAAAAAAAAAAAAAATTGTATAAACCTGACAAAGATGTGAGTAGTTTTATGATTCTTTAAAAATCGTAATTCAAAAGTTCAAACAATCATTCTGTTTCACTAACATACAGCTTCTTTCATAAGAAATAAAAAAGAAGCTTGTTTGCAAGAAAAAATCTAAAAAAAAAAAAAAAAAACAATTGTACAAATCTGACAAAAATGTCGGTAGCCTTTTGAATCGTAATTCAGAAGTTCAAAGTATTATTTTATTGTACGAACACACAGCTTCTTCCATAAGGAATTTAAAAAAATCTGATTATTCTTAATTTTTGATTATTCTTAATATTACACCACATTTTTAGTGTGAAAAAGCCTCCCCCTTGATGCATCAACCGCGAGATGTTCCGGTACGATAGGTACATGTGGGTATTACAGCGACCCGCCATCGGCGATGGCTGGAGGGGGTCGAGGGTCGGTTGTGGGGGGAAGATTTGGGGGGGGGGGGGGGGGGTCGGAGGGAAGTTTCAGCACCCCTACACGTAGACGGTGATTTTTGGGTCGCGTCACGTCGGCGTAACTCGTGACGACTCGGGATAGAAGCAGCGGAGCGTACAACCCTCGCGCGCCCGCGCACGTCGGCGCGACTCCCTCCCTCCCGAGGGAACGCGTGGCTCGATGCTCCGCGGGTCGGAGAGAGAACGAGGGTAGAGAGCGGCGATGGAAGAGGGGGGCGGGGGCGGAGGATCGGAAAAGAGGGAGCAACCGAAGCGGGGGGTTCGAGGGAGCGAGGGAGAAACACGGAGCCACGGACTCCCCCGGTTTTGTCCCGGAAGGGATGCTACCCTCGAGAGAAGACGTTACTGTCGAAAATACACCGACTGTGCCACTGCAGCGTCCTCGCTCGAAATTACAAAATTTCGTTCGTCTCGTCACGTATAATTCGAAACAAATTTTTTGTGTTCTTGTTTTTTGTTGAATCGTGAAAATTGTTGAAATTTTTTGTCGATCCGATTTATTTTCGATGGTTCGGTGGTGGGTAGATGGTCGGTGATCGAGCCGTGCAATCCGTGCCTCGCTGAGGAGAAGGCGACGTGCCCGAAAATCGCGAGTAAGTGTCGACGAGGATGCTGCGCCAGCTCGCGACCCGAGAGACGGGACGCGCGACGTGCGAATCTTCCCTCGCGATGGTCGAACGACGAACAGTGAACAACCTCGCGACGAAGGGAGACACGAGCAGTGTGTTCGATTGAGAAAAAAAAAATATATATATATATATATAGATGGGACGATTTTTTTCTTTTTTTTTCTTTCGAGTGACGAATGTACGGTGATAGTGAGGTAGAGCCTCGCTATTCGATCGTCACGAATTCACGGGTTAACGGGGGTTTGCTTGGACGTTGTCGTCGTCCCACATCCGCCAGGTATTGCTACTTGTTCGTCCTAAATAATGCTGCAAAAAAAAAACACTACAAACAGTCGCTGACTGCTGAAAAAAAAAAATTATTATCATTTTTATTCGTGAAGCGGAAGTCGAATGTCCGAATCGACACCGAGAAGTAAAAAAAAAAAAAAAAAACGAATTGAAAAAAAAAAATTTGTCATCAAAGCTGTGAATGACTGTTCTGGCTCTTCCAGCTGTTTGAAGCAAATTAACAAATAAACCGACGATTCAGTGAATTCTCGATGTGATAATTTGTTTGTGTGTTTTGTTTTTATTTATTTTTATTGTTGTCGAGTTATTTTCGAAAGAACAAGGTGATGGGAGTTTTTAGAGAGCATCGAGTCGAGAGATGCCGAGACGCGAGACCGGTGACCGGAAGTCCATTGAGATGACGATCCTTGTGCTGTCCGAGTGACGAGACGGTAACGCCAGGAGGGAAAAACGTCGCCGGTGCGGCGGATGTGAAGGCGAGCGATAGGAGGCAGGATGTCGTCGTCGCTGGCTGAGCTTATCCTGGCGTTTCTGCTGGTCCACCTGGGCCACCTCACCGCGTGGTAAGTCCGAGAGAAGATGCAAAACCTCGATTGCCGTCGATACTGTCGAAATGCATCCCCGCAGCCTTATCGAGAGCTTGCGGCTTCCGAGAATGTCGAGGAACGCGCATGCGCTCAATGGCGATTCGCGCTGGCGATGCGCGTGTCCAGATAGCATGTGCTCCGCACTTTAAGGGCATACAATTTTTTTCTTTTACATATTGAACGTTTATCGCCACTTTTATGTAAAAAGAACTTATATATATACATATATTAATATTTTATGTCTATATTTTTTATGTTAAGTTAGTCCTTGCGAATGGCGTTCACTTCGCATAAGTTTCAGAGAAATGAGAGAGAATTCCAAATACTTCTCGATGATATTAAAATGTGAACAAAATCAAGCATATTAAAGTTGCTTAAAAGGTTAATTTTGCATAATAATAATTCCAAAATGTTATTAAGAAATCGATGAAAAATACGATTGTTCAAAAAATTTCCCGAAAACCTAACTTTTTTTAAAATGATAATGATTCATTCATTTTTTCCATGTAAAAGTAAAAAACTAAAAGTGAACTTAAAAATCTGAAAAAATTCGTACGTATCCGGTAAAATACAGATTTTAAGTATTTGCAATTCCCTCTCATTTCTCCGAAACTTATGCGAAGTGAACACCATTCGCAAGGACTACCTTAAACAAGTTACGAAAAATTATGAGTAATATTCGCGATTTTCCTCTACAATAAACAAAACCGGAAAAAAGTAGTAAACAAAATTCCATTGGAACTACTTCGAATGAAGAAACCATTTAAAAAAATTATATTATTCGTAATCGTCGAGCGATTTTATGTGAAACGACGATAGAAGGATGAGATATATAGAAGAGGCCTCGTTGAGAAATCGACTCATACCTGTTAGCTGCTTCGATGCATGATCAATGGTCGTTCAGCTCCGACCCACCATCACGAGAGTTCAAAAAAATGTCCTCGTGAAATTTTGAAAAAAAAAAAATTGATTTTTTTTTTAAATCCATTAACTTCCACATGTTTGAAGAAATGTGAATCAGTTGTTGGGATAATTTCTTCGAATGTAAGCTTTGACCACGATGTACATGAGGATCAGTAAGAGAATCACAGCTATTAACCATCCGAGATCGGGGTCACCGGGAAATATGCTTTCGGCTTTTTTTCCACAACAAGACATCTTCGATTTTCTTGATTCTATCTCCGATTCTGTTTTTTCAATTTAAATTTATTTCATCTTGATGATAGTTTGAATTTTATTGTTCGCATGAGATTTTGCTCGAACCTCAAAGAAACGTCATTTTTCGAAACAACCGAAATTTCGATAGTCACGTTTATGGAATTTGTTTTTTTTGCTGTCTCGAACAGGGGCTACCTCGACTCCGGTGGGACCGCGATGTCGGATCGTTTGGAGAACGTTACCCAGACGATTTCGCGGATTCTCGACGGCTACGACATCCGGCTGAGGCCGAATTTTGGTGGTGAGTATAATGAGAGAGCTCGAATCTTAGTTGAATTTAAAATTTATCGAGAAGTATCCAATTACGGATAACGAGCTCTCGGTGAATACGAGTTTATGGCCATTTCGTAAAATCTACCCGCCTTATATCGGGGACATAAGGAAGACAGCCTTCCATCTCAATTGCATCGTTATCCCTGACGAGAGACTTTTAAATTGGTGTCCCGTTGCATTATGTAGATATATAGAAGATAATGGTTTTTTTTTTACTCCTTATTATCATTCTTTTCAACGAAAGTTTCTTATTCAATGCCATCCCCGAGGTTTGGGGGTAAATTTATTTCCTTCTCTTTTTTCATTCTATTTTTCGCCGGTGCCACCGCAGGCACCTCCAATTAGGTCAACGTCGTTGCCTTCGGGAGTGACAAAAAAAATGTCGATGGGACTCGAGTTAAAATTTTTTATGTACCTCGTTTATTTCTTGCATCCGATTTCTCGCAGTTCGAGCAATTCGAGTCTGTCATTTCTATATGAATTGATTATCTTAATTTTATTGTCAATTAATTTGTCGCGTAGGTATTTATTTAAACTCGAGTGCGTCACCAGCCACAGTTTTTGTCGTTTCTGCTGCTCGATGTACGAAAAGCCCCGACGAAGGGCTCGTAGGTAACACACACGGAACAAAATTAAAGTCCCTCGTATGATTTTCATCATCGCCACTCGACTGATGGACGTTAAACGCTCTTAATGGAACTTTCCGCGCCATTCAGCACGACAGGATTATCCAGCGGTTTTAATTGAATGGCTCGTCGATGAGGAAAAAACGAGTTTCCGGTTGAAAACCCCGGTGTTCTCTGCTGGCCTCTCTATCGTCCACAGCCTTGCATGTCCGTGCGATTCGATGGAATTTTCTTTACTGTCAAATTCTAAACGTTTTTCGAAAAATAAAGAAGAAAGTAAATTTTGAAAAAAATTGATAATTATAGGATTTTAGCAGTCCACCGCTGAGCCGAATCAACCATTTTACTTTAACCACCAGACCAACAAATTAAGGGCTATAATTCAATCGCTTCCGAAACAAATTTAAAATTTTTTTGGCACAATGGAAAATAAACTAAGTAAGCACTGAGTGTTGCACGTAGAACCGATGATCTTTCGAGAAGGGTTCGAACTTCAATTTTCTAATATTTTCAATTTTTTTTTTTTTTTTCAAAGAAATTTGTTTTTCCGTGGACCAAGGTCAGAACATGGACAGTTCAGTTTGTAGATCTGCGTTTTGGGTTTAAAAAATAAATAAATAAAGAATACCGACCTCCGACCAGTCAAATTGTTACAGTCCTTAAGAGTTCAGTGAGGCTACCAATCGTTGAATTCACCCCCTTTTTTGTTTCACTTTTCCCGGCTCTGTTGCAGGTGAACCGTTGCTAGTGGGTATGGACCTCACGATCGCCAGTTTCGACGCAATATCGGAAGTAAATATGGTGAGTGTGTCATTGAAAAGTCTCGAACACAAATTTTCTTCAAAATTCTAAAAAAAATTAGAGTGACACCTGAGTGATAGGAGTAATATACACAAGTACAGGTGGATGGGGAGTAATATCTATTCGTATTTTTAAAAAAATGATTTTTTACTTTATTGTTAAGTAGATTTATTTATTTTTACATTCATTCATTTATTTATTCATTTATTCATTTATGTATGTTGAGGGAAAAAATAATCGAAAATCGATTATTTCCGAAGTTATGAGGGAGATTCCGCGCATGCGCCATAGCGTTCGGAAAACGTTGAGTAACCGCTTGGTGATTTGTTCAACATGCCCTGCGAGAAGACGAAGAGTGAGCTCCTTCCATGCTCACACCTCTCGCATCGCTCTCACTTCGCTTTTCATTCGCCCGAGTTTGCCCCGGCAAACCGATATCCGTGCGCCACAGATATCCGAAGTATTTCAACCTTTCGTCCTCCTGTTGTCGTCGTCCTCGACATCGTCCTCGAGAGATCACGCGCGCAACAGCAGCAGCGTCTCCCCCTCCCCCCCCCCCCCTCCCAACCACCATTGGTGGAAGATGCCCCCGAGGCTGGGGAACTTTACCCTCTCGTTCTCCCGCTTCATTCTCGACCTCGATCACGTATTATTATTATTATTTTTTATTTTTATTTTTATTTTTTCCTCGCTTTGTACACGAAACTCACCGTCCGACCGGAAGTTCGTTCCGACCGAGGCATCGATCGAACCGGTTCGTTCGATATACCGAAACTTTTCTATTTCCGATATTCGCATGGAGATGCGAACAATTTGCGAGTTATTTTAGAAAGTTCGTGACCGATGATTACAGCCAAGAAAACACGGAGTAAAAAATATTTGTACATCGAAGAAACCTTTTTTCGTCCATAAACGGCCACAATTATTTCGTTGTTAATATTACAAAAAGTATTCGTAGAATTGATAGACATTTTTGTAAGGTGGACAAGATTTTTTTGTACAATTAACAAGAAATTATTTGCGGACGTTTGTGGACAAGAAACGTTGGTACCATTTTTACTGTGCACAGTCAATCTGTTTGGGTTAAATTGAATGACATAGAAAAAAATTAAATTATCGTGACGAAAATGTATTGGATCGGGTTGAATGGAATCCTTCGAGAACTCGTTGCCTTTCGTACGCTCGGCTGTTGCAGGTTTTCGAACAGCCGGCAGGCGACGACTGATACTTTGTGGCTGTTGACTGGTATGCGAAAGTGTATTGTCGTGCGTATGAATGAGAGTTTGTGTACGTGTCGTTGTTTTTATTTTCGGCCAAAGTCCCGACTCGAATCACAATAGAGGAATTTGCAGCGACCGTTCGTCCCAGCTGGCCCCCCTTTTCGACTAGCGCGACAACCGCTAGGTGGCTCGGAGCGCAAAATCGCTCTAGACCCTTTCTCGCAAGTGGTCTGAGCACCATTCCTTTTAATATATAAGAAGAAATTATCCCCGCATTCACTGAGGGAGTTTTCGGGCAACCTGCGGTCCTTCTACGAAGGTACTCAGTGCGGTTGTGCTCTCGTGAACCGAATCTGAAGCTTACTTGTCTCTACGAATCGTTGCTAATACGGTGTTTACTTCCCGTCCGTTGTTTCACCCCAAAAACAGAACGGACACGCCCGGCTCTCCCGTATTTTTTGTATCGCGTATAAATAAATAACGGCGCGATGTAATTATTTTTTAAAGTATTCAGGTAATATATACGCGGTAAAAATACCAATATTTATTGTCTGCTAAAAATCTTATTCTTTCGTACGTAAAACATTGACTGCGACGAGTGAACGTATGAAATTTTATTTATTTATTCCATCGAATTATTCGAGGTGTTTCGGCAATTTTTAGGCAGACAAGCGTGCTGTATTTTATTTTTATCAAAAGCACAAAAACTCGTACGAAAAATGTCACGCAATTTAATATTGATCCCTCTGAGAAGCCGGAATACAATGGGGACGCTGGGCATGATGCGGATACGGGACAAAATAGGGTGCATACTAAATAAAGGACATTTTTCAAGTGCCAGTTCTCGTTGCGAAAGTATGGTCGAGAGACATCCCGTTTTGGCCCGAAGCGCAATTTTTCTCGGGTGTTTGAAATAATTATTACAATTTTAATCTTTCTCAATGAGCAGACAATTTGTAACCCTGGATTTAACGCAAACGCCTTAACTACGTATCCTCATTTTGTAATTTCCCCCACCAAATAAATACATGTCTTTTAAAAATAAGAAATCATTATTTCCTATAATTGTTTATTTATTTGGCGGATTAAAAATATGGGAGTACCGAGGTTATCCGTTATGTTTTTGGGGTGAACCAACGGACAGGAAGTAAACACCTATCCGTGAGGGTGACTACGAAGTGCCCGGAAACTCCCCGAGTGAATGAGGATATCATTTCTTCTTATGTATGGAAAGGAATAGCACTCGAGCCACTCGCGAGAAAGGATCCGGAGCGAGTTTATGCCTCAAGCCATCCAGCGTCCCGTCGGTCTAGTAGAAAAAGACCAGGTACGGTAGACGGTACGTGCGAAATTCTCTATTGTATTCTGGGCCTGGACTTCTGTCGAATAATAAACACAGCGATGTATAAAGCCTTACATTCGCACAGGCATGAACACACTTTCGCAAAGTGCTCAGACCACTTGCGAGAAAAGATCTAGAGCGAATTTATGCTGTGAGCCATCTGGCGGCTGTCGGACTAGTCGAAAAGGGATCCAAGTGGGACTGACGCTCAGTGCGCATTCCTCTATTGTGTTTCAAGCCGGGACTTCGGTAGAAAAACAAACACAACGATATATACAGACTCACATTCGCCCAGGAAATAATACACCTTCAGACACCCGTAAACTTTGCGTTAGAGACACAAAGAGCTGCTCAGCTGTTCGAAAAGCAGTTTACAAAACAAAAAAAAACCTGTAGTAAAATCAAAGTTCCAACAAAAGTCGTTTGTAATATGGAAACTTATCGATCCGTTTGACCTGTCAGCCATTTTTTATATTCGTACCTGCGCATTTTTTTATATGATTAGAATGCCTCATTAAGAACCGTGAATCGCATGGGATGTTTTCAAATATTGTATTGTATTTAATACTAATTGCATTAAAAAAAAAAATGTTTTTTTAATCGAAAAAGAAAAAAATAAGAGTTGAAAGGAATCGAAAAAAAATATGGAAGATTCGAGCTGTCCGTTCTATTTTTGGGATGTACCAACGAACGGAAGTAAACACCGTAAAGAGATATTTGAGTTTGCCATGATGCGTAATTTGCCACCGCCTAGTAGTCGACCCTTACGAGGAGCCGAAGCGCCTGGAAACTCCCCGAGTGATTGACAACGATAATTTCTTCTTATATATCAAAACAGGCAGAGGTAGGACCGCTTTCGAGAAAGTGTCACTAAGGAGTTCGTCCTCTTGGCCATCTAGCGGTATGAAGAGAATTGGTGAGAAAGGGCAGGGACGAATCGGGTAATAAGAGCAGAGACTTGCTTTCAGCAATAAGGAAGACGATTTATATGCAGACAGATGCACATTCGTACGCTCCGCCAAAAAACTATGAGAGACATTACTCAGGCGGCTTGTCTATAAAATCGGTTTAGACAAATTTGCATCCAATAGATTCTACTCTTTTCACATGAATACATTGATCATGACTTTTTTTTTACCCACTCATAGAAATTTTTGCCGCACGAACTTTGAGAATATTTCGACAAAAATACAAATTCTTAAAAAATTGAAAAAAAACCAAATAGGATTTTAAAGAAACGTTTTCTGAATTGTTCTCCACAAAATCTCGACCATTATTGAATTTTGTAAAGAAAAATGTTGGGACACGGTGTAAACAAAGATAATAAATCCATTCTCAAGTATACTTCAAATTTCGATCCAGTCCGCAGCGCGTAATCGTTTGTGCGCATTAGAATTTTATAACTTTTCAGGACTACACGATAACGATGTACTTGAATCAGTACTGGAAGGACGAGAGGCTGGCATTTTCTCACGAGGAGGAGGTCCTCACCCTCAGCGGTGATTTCGCCGAGAAGATATGGGTGCCCGACACGTTCTTCGCGAACGATAAGAACAGGTGAGAAGAGACGCGCCGTAACGACGAAACGGATGAAAAAAGTGAGTAAAGTCACGGAGGGAAGAAACGCTCGAAGAGCTCCTTCTGCCCCGGATCCGTTGCTGGCGGCTCCGGCGGAGCCGAGTCTTCGGCTTATCTCCGAAGCGAAAGCGATCGATCGTGGTCGGCGGGACCTCGGAGTCGTTCGCACATAGGTGATGTGTATGGATGTGGGTTAACAGGGATTCATGCAAAATAGTTCGCTTTGAGCGAGGGCTCTCAGGGTGTCATGCTGGCCTGATCCGGTTTTTCGAGATTCCTTCGCGTCTACCAAGGGATTGTTAATTATTCCCTTCCGAATTGTCAATTATTAATATTTAGTTTCTTTTCTCAAACAATTAACAAATCAAATTAATCACTTAAAACAAACTTAAAATCATAAAATTTCTCGATACAGTTACAAACTAACGAATAAACAATTTAACGAATAAAAAACTTCACTGAGACAGTTTTCGAGATTCCTTCGCGCCTACCAAGGGGGCTGAATTGTCAATTATTTATATTCAGTTTATTTTCACTATTAACAATTCAACTTGATGACTTAACATTTTTTTATAGGCACAAAATCTCTCGATTCTGTTAAAAATGAATGAGTAAACAATTTTCGTTATTTTCATTTTTTTTACATAGCTTTCTTCACGACGTAACCGAGCGCAACAAGCTGGTCAGACTCTCGGGAGATGGCTCGGTGACGTACGGAATGAGATTCACCACGACGCTCGCCTGCATGATGGATCTTCATTACTATCCCCTAGACTCGCAGAACTGCACAGTCGAGATCGAGAGTTGTAAGTGTCGAATTAATTTTCCTTCGAAACAAATATACGTTACACAATAAGACATGCCCTCCTTAAACGAAAAGAAGCCTACTCCTCTCTTTACAGTGATGAAGAGAGGAGTAGGATTGAAAACACGGTGCGTGGACATAAAAATAGTTATTTGTCTGGCAAGGGCGTAGAAAGGGACTTCTTGACGAGTGTAAAAATGCCGGGCATTCACACGAGTCGGAACTTCCTTTTTTACGCCCACGCCATTCACATAATTTTTCCTAAAAAATTCACGAAAATCACGCTTTCCGTTCCCGTGCAGTGTGCGTAGAAAGGCACTTTTCCGCTCTGGTGCGGGGAATAATACCACATTGCGGTTGTACGCATGCGCAGTATTTTTCCCGCACGCGATGCGAAAAAGTGTCTTTCTGCGCAGACAGAAATTTCGAATCGTTCGGAAAGCCGAACGATTCGAAATATCGTCTACCGAAAGCTACGGAAATTTCGACTGTACACGGCAAGATGGCTTATTATACCGGAAACCTCGGGAATTATACGATATTGTCTCATCGGAGAGTGTGTGTCGGATGCCGGAGTTGAAGTCGCCTTGTCGCCACCATCACCGCAGCTAATCTCTTCGTTCGATTATATTTTGCCGGGCCGTTCGTGTATATACAGACATTTCGTTTAACTTGTCTATCATCTCGGGTGTAGAAACGATTCGACGAGTCGTGCGGACGAGACGGAGAGGGAGCCGCGAGCTTACCGCGAAATGCATAACGCTCCGGCCCCGGAGGGTCGAGGATTATGATGTTGGTTGGTGGATTAAGAGACGCGCGGATCGACCTCGTCGCTCGTTCTGCATGTTCCGGCCTCGTCTGCTCTTCCCACCCCCTCCAACCACTATAAATACCTTCGCCATGCTATTTCGGAAGTTTCCCGTTAAAATAGACACGAATGCACTATAACTTCGCGGAATATCATAATAACGCATTCCTCGCGCGTATGTAATCCACACCGTTCACCAAACTTTAGCTTTGTGCGAGTGAAACATCGCTGCCGAAAGTTACGAGCATTCTCGGATTAAAACGAAAATTTTCGTATCCTTCGTTTGCGCGCCTAGCGATAATTGGACGGTTTTCGAATTTTTGATAAAATATTGATTTCCATGTTTTCGAATTCGAAGAAAAAATAAAAATGTGTGTAACAACAATTGTTATCTTGTTTTTATTTCAAATTGTTATTATTTTGCAAAAAAAAATTATTCGGTAAATTAAAAAATATATATATATTTTTGTCCGATCCAGATGGTTACACGGTACTCGACGTGGTAATGTACTGGAAAGACACGCCCGTTCGCGGTGTCGAGGAAGCCGAGCTGCCGCAGTTCACGATTATCGGCTACGAGACGAACGATCGTAAAGAGACACTGGCCACCGGTATTTATCAGAGGCTCTCGTTGAGCTTCAAACTTCAGAGGAACATCGGTTACTTCGTTTTTCAAACTTATCTTCCTAGCATACTTATCGTTATGTTGAGCTGGGTTAGCTTCTGGATAAATCACGAGGCTACCAGCGCGAGAGTGGCTCTCGGTAAGCGTTTTTCACTCCGTTGTAGATGAGCGTTTCTAGCGTTTCGTCCTTTGTCCCAGGACGTAATGGGATTGAGACAAAACAGACGGGGTTCCTTGTAAACGCCACTCGTGAACTTCCCGTTGTGATAAGAAGTTTCAGCGAACGTTCCATTAGACCAGATGTTGATACGAATTTCGAATTGGACCGAAAGTTCGTATGAATTTTCCATTCCTATTATCCTATTAATCCTATTAAACGGGAAGTTGCAATGAACTTCCTGTTAAACCGGAAGTTAAAATGATCGTCCTATTAGACCACAAGTTCGAAAGAACTTCCTGTTAGACCGGAAGTTAAAATGATCATCCTATTAGACCGGAAATTAGAATTAATTTCCTGTTAGACCAGAAGTTAAAATTATCATCCTATAAGACCGGAAGTTGGAATGAACTTCCTGTTAGACCGGAAGTTAAAATGATCATCTTATTAGACCGGAAGTTCGAATGATCATCTTATTAGATCGGAAGTTAAAATTATCATCCTATTAGACCGGAAGGTGGAATGAACTTCCTGTTAGACCGGAAGTTAAAATGATCATCCTATTAGACCGGAAATTAGAATGAATTTCCTGTTAGACCAGAAGTTAAAATGATCATCCTATAAGACCGGAAGTTGGAATGAACTTCCTGTCATACCGGAAGTTAAAATGATAATCTTATCAGACCGGAAGTTGGAACGAACGTCCGGTCTGCAGGGAAGATTCGATTATTTATTATAACCTCGTTGTCTCGTGCAGGTATCACAACCGTGCTGACGATGACGACGATATCGACCGGCGTCAGAAGTTCTCTGCCTCGAATAAGTTACGTCAAGGCGATTGACATTTATCTCGTTATGTGTTTCGTCTTCGTGTTCGCCGCTCTGCTGGAATACGCTGCGGTGAATTACACTTACTGGGGAGCCAGAGCGAAAAAGAAGACAAAGAAAAAGGACGGAGACGAGAAGAAACCGACCGCGGTCACGACGGGTAAAGAAATAGCGACTCTTATCTATAAGTTTGTCTCACCCTGTATTCGTGTTTTTTTATGTACGAATGGTTGTTAATTCCAAACAGGAAGCAAAGCCTGTTCACCGTTTCCCGGCTCGACCGACGCCGACATAATAGAACTTCAGGATCTAAGAATGTCACCACTGCCGAGTATAAGAAGCAGATCTGGATTGGCGAGCGGTTCCGGTACTCCTGGAACGATCGGACGAAGCGGCGATCAGCCGCACGATCCGGCGAAATTTCCGCCGAGTTTCAGAATCGCCAGATCCGCAGGGTACAACACACACGGCAGAAACAGCGGACTGAGATACCGCGGTCCAAAACCTCAAAAACCAAAGGTCAATTTTTTACATCGTTATGAATTTATATTTAATTACTCGGACTCGATTTACGGTACGGCATGAGACTTTAAGCTATGTCGCTTCGGGCTCATTTGCCATGAGTTCGAGAAAAGTAAGAGATAATCGCAAATACTTCTCGATGACATAAAAATCTGCAAAAATGCACGCATATTAAAGATACTAAAAAGATTAAATTTTCATCATGATAATTCCAAAATGTTGTTAACACATCGATCAGAAAAATGTATTGTTTAACAAATTACCCGGCAAAGCAACTTTTTTCAAATGATAATCATTCGTTCATTTTTCTGAATACGTATGAATTTTTTCAGATTTTTCAATTAGTTTTCATTTTTGTGTTTTTTCACACATTTTTTCCATATAAAAAAAAAAATTGAAAAAAGTCACACGTGTTCAGAAAAATGGACAAATCGTTTTCATTAAAAAAAAGTTTCGTTGCCCGTTCTTTACTGTACGCACTGACGAGCGTGGATCATTCGTGCTTGTTTTCTTCCATGTGCCGATCAGCACGGAAGTTTTTCCGTATCTCTCTTTTAGCTTAGTTAAAAACAAAAAAGAATCTAATCTTCTTTTCATCCTCCTATATAGGTACTGCACGCGATTCGCAGAGGAGCATCCGTTCTCCGTGCCTCGATGCCAAAGATCAAGGACGTGAACGTCATCGACAAATACTCGAGAATAATATTTCCCGTCAGTTTCATGCTCTTCAACGCGGTTTACTGGATCTTCTACGTGCTGTGAGCGACCGGCGCGCATGCGCGCGAAGTTCAATGGTTACACGATGTTTCGTTTGGGATACAATAACAACGCTGTCTGCAGAACGAAAACAATAACGAAAGAAAAAAAAAGCAGACTGCTGAAATGCCTCGCTGACTCAGCGACCGATCGTTCGACTGGATCTCCGACGAGACGAACATTCGTAACGATCAACTGTTGTTATCAAAGGACATGTCAGGGGCTCGTCGTGCTTTATCGTGCAGCATCCTACGTGATGCGTCGAGAAATAAAGGAAAAAAAAAACGCGACGATACGAGGATCGATAGACAAAGTTGTAATTAGCCGACGTAAGAAAACGAGCCCGAGATATCTCGTAGACATAATAATAAAAGGACCGCGAAAAACAGTCGAAAACGCATCGCGTCTATCGTCGGATACTTAAATATATTATCGAAGAGAAACAAAAAAAGATACGTAATTTACTGTGTATACGAGACGGTGGAAAGTTATGAGTCGAATTTTCCTAACGGAAAGTTTCAACCGGAGTCCCTCCTAATAACGCTGACCAGACTGCGAAGTTTATTTAACGCAAAAACATTATTGTTATTCGTCGAGACGATTTCGTCGGTTTTTTAATCGGGACGCGTTATTCGACGACGAAAGATATTCTGAAAGATTATCTGAAAAAAACGATAAAATTGTAGGATCTTGTTCTGGACTAAAAACTGCGTAAACATTCCTTTTGTCAAAATTTTTGTGAAGTTACGAGTGATCGAAGTTGGCAGCCAATGAACACCACGCGGCAGATGGCGCCACAGGCGGTCGAACGCTCCCATTGGCCGTACCTTCGCTCACGCGTGTCTCGCAAACTGTAGACTGTAGAGGACGCTTCGAAAGACAATGTTCGTTCAGTTTTCAACCCTGAAAATAATCGCACCTTTTTTTTCCAGAGATCCTTTGGACATTGTATACGAAGCGAACGTCCTAATTACTGATCTTGTCGGTATTATGGAAATTGAATTATCCACATAATTAGTCGCAGCAAAGATAAATATTATAATTCGTAACAGGTTGTAACAGATTTTTCAGACATTCTCTTGTATATTTCAATCATTTTTGCAAAGACATCTTCGGCGGTCAGTAATTGGGACGCATCTTTACAATTATATAATAGGTGTTCCCGGCCAAGTAATGAAGTAATTATTAAACAATAAGAGATTCGCCGACGTAGATCGTCAAGAATCTCGAAAGTACTGAATTAAACAAAAAAAGCTGCCACGAAACTGAAACGTTTTCAGACTACGTAAAAAAAATCGACGTCGTCCCCACAGCGTGCGCACACACACGAACGAAATACACACATCCCGGATACGCGTTTAGTTTATAACAATATCGGAGAATCGTCGATGCGCAGATCTGAAACTCGTAGATCCGCAACAGTTCGGTTTAAAATTACGTTTAATAACTGAAAAATATTGATTCGCTGTACGAAACGGAGCGACGATATGTTCCTAACTCGAAACTCGAAAAAACATTTGTCCATTAATGAACATTCCAATTCGACGGCGATTTACTAAAAAGGAAAAAAAAAACAATGAGATAATTCCAACGCTCTCTGATCGTGATGATTGAGTTTGGTAGATAACATTTCTCGACGAGACATTATCATCTAGGCGAGAAAATAAAATGAAAAAAACGCGAAGAAAATAAATTAAAAAATGAGAGCCCGTACGATCGCCTGTTTCCTTTGATATTGTATCGCATATTGGCGAGAAAAAAAATCCATTTTCACGTCTAGCCTGCCAAGGGGTCACACAATGTTCACACGTTCATATAGATTTTATTTATAAATATGCTGTATGACTTACGAAGCGAACAATACCCATCAGTTCCGTCAGAGATATCGCTGAAAGACAACGCCATCTTTCGGGATTGAGCGACGGACTAATTTTTTTTTTTATCGATTCGATCTTTTCGTCTCACAACAATATATTTTTCTCTCAAAGTCTGAACTCGGGTAAACTTTCCTCCGCTCATGTCGCCGAGACACGCAGCATAACGAAGAAATATAAAAATAAAAAGAATTAAAAAAAAAAAACAAGCGATAAATCCGTCGATTAACAACTTCTCTGAGAATCGTGTATATCGTCATCTATCGAGTGAGGAAGCCACGTCTGTGGAATGTTTCGCACATCCATGGCTGTGATTGGTAAACAGCGTGAGTTCGGTGTGTCACGCATGTTTTGGAGTTCTTTGACCTCCGTCAGCGGGATAATTACTCGACAGAAGCGATTTCAGCTGGCATCAGCTGTTCGTATTGCAGCAAGCGTCCCGCGGGCGGCCTGGATTCATTCGACGAATACGATCGATGAGAACATCGATGATAAATGGTTCATGACTTTTCTTCGACCTCATTAATTGCAATATTCCAGATTTTTTTTTTAAATTGCATACTGTTTAAAGAATACTCGAAAAATGCTGTGAAAACTGGAAATTCTCTCATTGCCTCCTTTACATTGATCTCGATTCGTTCGAAAATTGTTCGAAATCAATTTTTGCGAAAAATTCAAAATCCTAAAATTTTCACATAAATCGAGTGTTGGCGAAATTAAATCCCGATGATGTTTTTATTGTGTTAAACGTTTCGAAAAATGTTCGGCTCGATATCAGTTGGGTAGAACCAAGATACTCGTAATAATTTTTCGAAAACTTCAAAAAAATCAAGTAATTCGGAACATTTGGATTTATGGAAAAACAATGGAAAATATCCGTATCGTTCGATGCAAGTACATTTGAATGAAACGATCTGATCAACTGAAATGTACATCAGGCGTGAACTACATATGTGACGCTCGTAGCATTGCAGATGACTTCGTCGCGCATAATTGCGACGCAGTCGCGTTGACAAACACGCGAGCGAGATCGAACAAAGCAGGGGACACGAAAATGAATCATTTCTCAACGTTTGGACTTTGCGTACCACGAGTACAACGGGCTTGCGTAATACTGTTATGAAGTTCCTGCGGATTATTAAGAGGGTCGAAGGATCATATCCATACAATCGATGGTTCGTACTTCCGGGAAAAGAATCGGCTACGACGGAACTTCGGATTAAAGCGAACCGATCGGCGTTGGTTAACGCGCGCACTTGGGTTGCGCATTCGTTATTCGCTTCCGCGACGGGGGTCTGACGTAAGCGACAGCAAATCGCGTCGCTCGGTCTCTGCGCGCCCGAATGCACTGCGATCGCAGCCGTGCTTGCCCCGGTAATGCAGAGAGAAATTACGACATCGCATGTAACATGGTTTGTCCGTATGAAATTTCAATATATGAACTGCAGCGCATCGACGGAACCGAATTGCAAGTAGCATATTGTTTTATTGTTTCAAAAACTTAAAAGTGAGTTTTATTCGTAAGGCATATGCCATATTGAAGTTTCGACAAGATTTCACTCACTCAATGATCGACTTATATATGTGTGATATAGTTGATAATTTTTCGACTAAATATTTTTTATAAAAATATCAATACCTAGCAGGCTGATGTGGCTCCGGCATTTCACGCCATCACTAGGGACTATGGAATTTATAAACTGGACATTTATATTTCCGGAGATTTACCGGAAGATGGTGCACAACGCTGATGTGCATCGCATCATTGTGCAAAATTCACCGCGACCCACAGATCGGTATCAAAATAGTGTAATAGGGTAATAATTATCAGGACGTGGTAGGACATAATCAAGGCCTGGGTTGGTCCTGGAGTACCTCCTGGATTCTTGAAAATTGGCACGAACAAACAAACAACTTTCCAAAATATATATAACAATACAGTTAACCTAACGTAGTAACCGAAGAGAGCTGCTGATAAAAAAAAATTGATTACAAACATTCGTGTCGTTGCTGGAGCCGAAGGAAGTTTTATCGAGAACCGCCAACCGAGAACAACAAGATAATTTCGTGAGTCCTCATCTTTTTTTGCATGGTGTGAACCAGGCTTACGTACGACGTAGCAGCAGCAGCGGCTGCAGGAGGGGGGAGAAGGGTCATTTGTGCCTCTATGGTTACAGAGGAAGTGAGAAAGCGAACTCTATCCCCCCACTCCCTAACAACGTAGTTGCGCGCGTCTGTCAAACGGTCGGCAGGCGAAGCCGCCGCTTCGGAGAGTCGGCCCATGCCTCTCACTCCGGCGATCGACACTTAGGCAGTGATACTTCCGTGGGCTCTCCCCGAACACCGTAAACGTGTCCGTTCGTTCGCAGCCTGAAATAAAAATCCCGCGAACAACCGCGAGCTCGAAACTTCTCCTACCCGTCGTGGAAAAAAAAATCTTAAAGTCCGTGCAACTGTCGCAATGCCGACATCCAATTCGCACCGAAAACCATAAAGTAAATAGCGAAAACCCCGAATCGATGAGCGTCGAGTGTAGAGAATAAGCCGTTATCCTGTTGGAGCGAAGCATCTCGGCAGGTCTGATCTCTCGTTCGAGCCTCGACGATCCAATAACAACAATATTAACGAGGATACATCGTTGAAATCCGTTAAAATGTGAGATCTTCTCACGGAAACTCCACCAGTGCCATCGCGCGTCGTGCCGATGCGAAAGAGAAAAGAGATCGGGGACATCGTCGTATTTTCAGCTCGAATTGGAAAGCTGCGCGTTCATTCGCTGCGACAAAAAAAAAAAAAAGAAGACGAAGCACGGAATACACTCTACGACGCGAAATAAATGATCCTTTGTGCTCCGTACACGAAGCAGGAGAAATAAGAATAGCTTCGAAGAACTGCGGAAAGTTTCCCGAAAAAATAGTACAAAGATTCGGCGACAAGAAGCTGGTCGTGAAATGAACAAAGTCGCGGACCCCGATGAGATTCATATGACAACGGTGAGTAATTTCATCGATTCGTTATTTTGTTTTTCTTTTCTCGATGGAAAGTTTTGTAGGCCCTCGAAGGTCGATTCGATAGCGTGGCCTGTCCGTGTCCAACCGACGCGAAACGTGCCTCACCGATGCTGATACGGACGTTGAGTAAACGTTGATCTCGCGCGTTGCGCGTGACGCTTTTTTTTTCTCCTGCGTGTCTGCCTTAACGCGGTGCATTCGAGAGAACGCGTTCGGGCAGAAGAGAAAAAAGATTCGGCACGATTTCGAAGTGGCGCGTGTTTGTCTTACCGCACGGTGATCGACAGAGCGTGCGTACGACGTTACTTGACTCACGCGTTGCGACCGTCGGCGTGCACGATACATACGTCACACTGCCCACGTGCTCCAACCTCGTAATCCCCGTGTTTATGTGCGTTCGGCCCGATAATGAGATTGCGAGCCGTCGCCATTGTGTGCGAGTGTGCAATGAATTCCGGCTTGAAAAAGTGACGTCACATCGCAAGTATGTGAGACGCGCATGAGTTACTGGTGTAGGTAGTTGTCGCCACGAGTATAGCGGGTGGTAAATATCGGCTCTGTCGAGCGAACTGTTTTGCCGCACTATATTGTAGAGGGACTCCACGGACGCCATACTTATCGACCGACCTTCCACAACTTCCTTCGAGTTAATTTTCAAAAAAACGGAGATTAGACATCGTGACGGAAATATCGATTTTATGGAATTTCTTTTCCGTCAACTATTATTATCAGTCAACGACATACTTCGTTGTACTTTGTACGCTATCGACAATTTTCTTGGGTTAAATTCGTACGCGAGATGAGATAAGACAATATTCGATCGATAGATTTGTTTATCGAGTGCACTCCGAACAATAGCATTGTTGTCACGGACCTGGAAAACCCAAAAAAAAAAAAAAAAAGTAAAAAAAAAAAGATTTGTTGGGAGCTGGAAAAGTGAGGGAAAAGTCATGCAATTTTTTTGTTTACCCCTGGAAGTTTTTTTGAGTCTGATGTTTTTCGTTAAATTCCGTGCTGCACGACGTCTACATTTTTCATTTCAGCAAACTTATCGACTCTACAGAGCATATATATGACTATAAGTGATATTACTTTCGTTGGCAACTTTTAATATTGTGAACCGAGTTTAATACGTTAACAATCATTATATAGAAGTAGTAGTAAATTTATATCCATGTATACCCTATTATATTATATTTACGTTACTTGTAATCGTGCTTTTCTACCATGATCGATAGACTGGAAAAATCACATCTTCGCTCTGGAAAACTGGGAAAAGTCAGGGAATTCCAATTGGAGAACATCGTGGCAATCGTGAATAATAATTCGTTGTATGCACGATAGTTCGGAGACCGTACGGCTGTACAGCTGCATATAGCTCGAACGTTATTTCATTGGCTTCGTGCGATATCGTCAATCGTACTTCGTTTATATAGCGGAGCTCCGTAAAACACTTGCGAAGAAAAATGCCGGTCACTGTATTCGACATACTTCGATAAGTTGCAATCGCTAATACGAAGAATCCAGAACAAGCGGTGGCATTGACACATCACAAACGAAAACAATAACAGATTTTGCGACGACGAATGTATAAGGCACTTTCGCATGAGGCCCGGATTCATTTTTCTCCTCAAAAAAATTAGCACCATTGAATAAAGTTAATTTAAAAATTGCAGCTATCTCTCTAGCACGCACCGTTGTTTCACTCCCAGTTAAGTGATTTTTAGCCGTTTCGACAAACACTTTCGCCTTCGATAACTCCGCATTTTGCCTGGGGCGCGGTCAGGCGTAAAAATAGATCTACGAACGGACTTCGTAGAAAAGTTACTATCATCGGGAAGACTTTTTTTCGAGCTCGACATTATCGTTGATAATTGTACGCCGCAAAGAATATGCGAATCATCAATCCCCCCCTCCCGGTTCGATTAGCTGTTCCAGGTCAAATGTTGGGAAATCGCGTCACGTAACGTTGGTAATTCTGCAACAAATATTGTCGATATTTAATTGCTTCGGTTTTGCCAATTAAGTTAAAATCAACGTATCTCTTTTTCGATAAGATAACCAATGCTCTTTAGCGATTTGCTCGTTCTGTTTTTATTCTGATAGTCTGTCGTACGACATTACAAAGTTTCAAGACAAAGGAGAACGATAATTTATAGGTCTTGCCACAAGGACAATAAAATTCGATAAGAGAAAATAATTGAAGACTCTAAAAAAAATAGGAAGCTGTAAATCAATTTTTACACCGTTTCCTCGTTGATTGCCAGGATTTATACACAAAAACTCCTCCAGACATTTTTCGTCAAAATTCCATTTTCCGAATTTTCCGGAACATTCTACACGTTTTCAACGGAATAAAGAAATTTAATTTAATAAAAATTGAGAATTCCCTATCAGGAAGCAAGGGAAAAAAAAAACAATTTATCAGTCGGTACAGTCAATTGGTTTTTCGATTCATTCTTTCAGTACTTTTTTGTATAGCTCTGCGTGTAAATAACGCGAAACTAACTTTCCTCCAAAATGTTACGTCGCAAAATAAAATAAAATATTCATTTTCTGTGTTACAGCCCGAACTCGTAGTATCCCACGGTTATCGAGTCGAGACTCACTATGTTTGGACCGAGGACGGTTATCGTCTGGAATTACATCGTGTCCTAACGCCAGCTAATCAAGAATCGACATCCGATGGAAAATCTTTTACCAAGGATCCACTGATCGGTGAAACTATCGAGGAAAATTCTATCAACGAGGAACGCACCAAAAACTATATAGGACTCCCGGACATATCGCCGTTGCGGATAGCAGATAGTGCAGAGAAGAAATCTTCTAAACCAGCGGTTCTCGTGCATCATGGCTTGCTATCGAGTTCCGCCGACTTTGTCCTTCTCGGCCCTAAGAAAGCTCTGGGTACATTTTTTTTGTATTTCTTCGTCTAAGGTTTACGCTTTCGCGGCTTTTTCACAATTCTAATTCTGTTACGATTTTTTTTTTTTTAGCTTACGCACTCTGCGACGAGGGATACGATGTCTGGTTGGGCAATGCCAGAGGCAACAGGTACTCGCAGTACCATAAGAAATATACGAAAAAAGATAAAGAATTTTGGGACTTTAGGTAAGATGATATATCGACGAAAATTCAAGACTCGATGGGATTAAAATCTGAAAAAATCATCCATTGTGCTGAAAAGATTGATTCTGCATGATAATAATTTTTAAAATTTTAATAATACTTGGGAATTACGTTCCGAATTTTTTTTTCCGGTGATTTGTTGATAAAAGATCAACGAAAAAAAAATGTCCAACAAATCACCATGCAACCAGCTATTTTTTTTATGAAAACGATTTATTAATTTTTTTTGAATACTTATGAATTTTTTCAGAATTACATAAAATTTTTGAAAATTACGTTTGTAGTTAGTTTAAAAAATGTAATTTTAAAAAATTACACAAAATACTGAAAAAATGCATACGTAGTCGAAAAGATTAACAAATTATTTTAATATGAACAAAAAGTTAAGTTGCCGGGAGATTTGTTGAACAATTTTTTTCTTTCATTCATTTGTTAACAACATTTTGGAATTATTATTATGCAAAATCAATCTTTGCAGCACCTTCCATATGCTTGATTTTAAAAAAATATTTATCCCATCGAGAAGTGTTCGCAATTCTCCGAATTCTCTCTGAACTCACGTGAGATCGAACCGTCCGCTATTACTACCTTAAACAGAAAACAATGTGCAAGTCACTTCCCGACTCCGCAATCAGTAAATTTTTTTTCTTCCTGACAGACATGGACTACTCTATAAGTTTATTTTTCCAAGGAAGCTATTTGTACATTTTTTGTTTGTCATCCGTTCGCAATCTCCAATGTCAGGTAACGCGGCATTAAATACATTTATTCATTTTTTAGTTGGCACGAGATGGGAATATACGATGTACCGGCGATTATTGATTACGTGCTAGAAAAGAGCGAGCAGACGAGCCTTCTGTACGTGGGTTACAGTCAAGGCACGACAGCTTTTTTTGTGATGGCGAGCGAGCGTCCGGAATATAACGCGAAAGTTCGTGTTATGGTGTGCCTCGCTCCAATCGCCTTTCTCTCGAATCAACGAAGTCCATTGCTCAAGTGTGTCGTACCGCTTCACATTGTTATGAAGGTGAGTCCTCATCCGCGCTACCGCAATTCCCCGTTCTCTTCGTCTTATATTTATTGTTAGCGTGTTTCAGTGGGCGCAGTCGTACTGCAACATAAATCAGTGGTTTCCGCGTAACAAGCTTCAAACTTACGCTCTCGGGACACTCATGAGAAACGCACCGGTCACATTTTCGAACACCTTCTGCGCTGGATGGTTCTATCTCGTCGCCGGTTTCGGTAGCGATCAACTCGACAAATCTATGCTACCAGTTATATTCGGACACTTTCCGGCTGGCGCCTCGGCCAAACAAATTATTCACTACAGTCAATCCATTCAATCTGGTAATAATTATACGACGAATTTATTTCGACATTTAATAATTTCCTTACAATAAATAAAAAATAGAAATCAAAATAATTGGATTAATCATTTCGATCGATATCTAATCAATATCGGTATATAAATATAGATACGCTGAAAACGGAAGTTATTGACGAAATGTCGAATTTTTTTTTTTCAGGAATATTTCGAAACTTTGATTACGGCACGACGAAAAACATGACGATTTACGGAACCGCCGCACCGCCGTCCTACTCGTTGGACAGGGTCAAGGTTCCCGTGGCCATATTTTACAGCGAAAACGACTTCTTGAATCATCCGACTGTAAGTAGGATAAACGACGCTCGCGTCGGTAGTCCAATTACGCTAATGCAATTGGCCTTGATCTGTTTTACAGGATGTTGAGAGTCTAGCCCGTGCCTTGCCGAACGTGATCGAGAAGCGTAAGATCGAATACGCGAAATTCAATCACATCGATTATCTATGGGGCAGAGACGCCAAGACTTTGCTCTACAACGATATCATAAAAATTCTTAAACGCTTCTAGTGCAGCGTAGTTAAGGAAATTTGTTGAACAAGAAAAGGAAATATTATTTTTTGTTAATGGCAATTTTTTGTGTATGAGATACACATACGCTAAAAAAAAAAAGCAAAAGAACAAAATTATGTGATACCTCGCCAAATGGAAGAAACGATTATATAGGAACTGTTATTTCATCAAAATCGTATTATCAGTGACTGAAAATATGTAATTTACTTTCTCTGCTCCATTTATCTCCCCAGTGCCGCGCGAACTTTGGATGACACACTTTAATGTCGTGAAAGTGAGAATAAAGTTTATATATATATTTATTATAAAATTTGTGTTCTTTCTTCTTGTTCCGTTACTTTCTTTTCTTTAAGGTGAAAGTGAAAGTCACGTGGCGGAGCCAGAAGTGCGATAGAGAGCGACAGAGAACGCGTTCCAATTCACCTTAATCGAATCGTACTTTAATCCTGAGTCGATCGCTCTGTGGGCGGACTCGATAAGTTTTTGTTTCCATGTTCGATCTTCATGAAAATTCGCAGGAGAAAAAACGTCTCTCTCAAAGTCTTTCTGTGCTCCGACAAATTTCAATTCAAGCCAGTGTCTCATCGGTGTTGTACTTTTTTATGCCGCTCAGAAATTGCTCGGCCGGTAATGCAGCGTTCGCGAGTTTCTCACCGCGGCGCCAGTGTCTGATTCCGTGAGGTCTCCCGAAACGGCGCAGCGGCCAACCATTGCTCGCCTTCGGAAAGGAGGAAAACAAAAATTGACAATAATAATAATATCAAAACATCGATGGTTCAAAAACTTCAAAAGCTTCGTACTTCAACGCAATCGTAAAATAGGCAAATTAGTACGCGACCGTATAGTACAAAGTCGCCACTGTGTGACGTCCGGAGCCAAACCCAAGCACAACTTTACCTTTCTTAAAATAAAATCGAGGCAAACGATAGACGATGTAACCCTTAAAGCGGAGGGACGAGGTCGAGAGTAATCGGCGACGATTAAAAATCAAACTTTCACACAGTTTTAACTCACTTTCGACACATTGTTAATTATCACCGCTAAACAGCGTGTTTTTAGTTACAAAACGCCGGTACTTAACTGCTGGGTGGAGGGAGGTCAAGGTTATGTTAAGAAATAGTTCCGAGAGTGGGGAGTTCTGCGCCGTACAAAGGGTTGAATTTCCGGATCAGCTGTTTCCTCAGTCAGCTGTTTGCCGAAGAGTGAGATAACACGCAATAACATTAGACATTAGGTATCGAAGACTTCACGAACAAAGGTGTTAATTCCAAGTATCGGCTAATAATGAACGTCGCAATAAAATCCAGCATGTCGCTGGTGAGTACGAACCGATGATAAATTATTCGGAACTTATACTGATTTGTTTGATTAAGATAAATTTTCGTCTGCTGCAGGTTAGACCTGTCGGCAAGGTGAGAGCGATCGCGACGACTTCGCTGTGGAGGGGAGATCACGATCTGCATCATCCGGAAGGCCGCGAACCAACGATACCACCTTACGTTGAACGCGAGGGTGAAAACTCCGATCTCAAACGAGCTCGGTAAGACATCTTCCTTACGGAGTAATAAAAAAAAACACATTACCGAATATGATGTAAAAACTGCTTTTAGATGGAATTTGATTATTAAGTGGGGTAAATGGCGGCAAAATTTACTCAGAGATAAATGGCAGTTTAGTGATTTGCAGATTAGATAGCACGAAAAATAACATAAGACCGTCCGTTATAGGGACTCGAGATATCGACTATTTTTAAAATTAGAAAAATTCGATATCTTATCATTTTCAGCTTCGTCGAAGAGGCAGCTTGATTTTCATGAATTTTTTATATTTTTTGTTCGCGTGTAGTGAAAAGTTTTTCCGTATGTTGCAAATCTTCATTGATTTTTCGGCGAAATGCTTGAAGCACTTACGATTCAGCGCGATTTTTAATTTCACCAAAATTGTCTGTTAAAACGCTGACTCTAACAATTTCTTTGCTATCGAGCTAAATAGTTCTACAAAAAAAATTGAACAATATCGTTCGGTAATAGGTATCAAAATTAATTATAATAGTTGGATGAATGGCCGATATTACTCAATGATTGGCTACGATTGAATACGAACTTCGTATTTTTCTTGGTATTCTCGGTTATAGATTTTAAGTTTTTCAAACAATCGTACGACTCGTTACCGATGTATTTAACGTTGATAATTTATTCACGATAGTTTGGTCTACCAGTCACGGAAGCGAGGAATGCTGGAGAACGGTCTGATGCTGAGCACCTTTGCCAAAAAGTATCTAAACAGCTTCGACGACGATCAGCTGAGGCTCTACGACAGATTGATAAATCTGCCGTCGAACGATTGGGATCTTTTCTACTGGGCCGCTGGTGTGAAGCCAACCCCAACCGAATTCGATCACGAAATAATGAATTTGCTCAAGAAACACATCAGAAACGAAGATCGTCAAGCTCGCATCGTTCAACCGGAACTCTGAGCCAGTTTATATCGTAGTCTCGTTAACAAATTGTTCACCTCGATGGTCGGCCGAAGCTCTCATCGGTTCTGCGAGTAAGGAGTCGATTGCCAATTAACTCCACGACGTTGTATAAAAATATTAAAAATTTACGTTTATTTCGTGCCGATCAGTGTGACGTATATATACATGTTTCGAGGGACGATCATTAAACAGTTTAAACTTTATTCGGACCTTTGCGCGTTTCGCGTTGAAGAGAAAAAAAAGAAAACAAAATTGAGAAAAAAAACATTAAAATCATAATCACGACGAGAGAACGGTCGGCGATTCGTTGCGGGAATCTACGTTACACGTGTGAGACGATGAACGGGAAACGAAAAAGCACGGTCGACGATTATCTACAAAGCGAACAGAAAAAAAAATACAAACGAATAATTATCACACACCGAGATTCCCGAAACGGTATGGATCGACGAGAAATTCTTTTTTTTGCGTAAAATCGACGAATCCAGGTCCTTTGGATGCATTGCGTCCCCTGCCGGAGCTCGACGCCGCCGATCCTCGAGCCGACGAACGTCCTCTGCTGCTGCTGGAAAAAAAAACATGTCGATCGAACACAAAACATTCATATCGCGGGACGGTCACGTTTATTTTCTTACCTGGAGCCTCGTTTGTACCTTTTAGCACCGGTACCACGACTGTATCCACCTCGGCGCTTTCTACCTGAACCGCTGGTGCTCGCTTTCGTCGGCGATGCGGCACTGTTGATCCAGGTCGCGTCCTCTTCTCCCTCCTCTCCGTTGTCGTCTCCGTCGTTCAACAGTACTGCAAAATGAAATTCGACGTAAATTAGATCGAAAAAATATTTGAAATTTACGATTTTTAGTTCACAATTTTTTTCAAAAATTTTGACGTAAAAAATGTATATGTATAATGTATATACATAATTATTTGCCCATTATTTCCGGAAAAAAATTGCGACAGATCGTTCAATTTACATGTCGATATTTTGCAATTTGGCTTTCTTGTGGAGGAAGCTGTTTTCGGACGAAAAGATCGAGATCTTAGTGTCGACGTACTTTAAATAGTCTACAACGTACAGAAATTAGATTTTTAGCTGCCGTCCGAATGTACGGGTGTGTATGTGACTATGAGTTACAGTTTTGCAATCAACGGTGGAGAATAGATTTAAAAATACCCGAAAACGACGAAATCGGCAAATCTTAGTTTGCGCTTTTCTACAATAAATGTTGCGGTAAATTTTGCCGGTTTCAATTTTATGAGATGTAGGAATTCTGTTATGTTACGAATAAAGGTGCAAAGTAATTTGCACACGGCGTCCTCATTTATTACAAATTTGCGCATAGCTAGAGAAAGCTGTGCGCAAAATTGCAATACATAAGGAAGCCATGTGCACATTCTTTTTCTTATTTATTTATTCATAACATTGGTAACAAAATTCATCGGACGCGAAATATTCTACGGCGGGAAACTTACCGACCTTCTCCGCTGCGAACTTTTGCGTAATGTCAAGCAATGCCTTGCCGTATTTCTCGAAGTTGGCTTTAGTTACATGCGGAATTCTAAGCATGGCCTCTTCGCAATCGGGCAACTGTTGGCTCATCGCCCTGACGGCGATCATGTTCATTATTGACGACGCCGATACATCGAGAGCACCGGCGATACCCTGTACGATGGCCATCAACTCGGTGTAACATTTGTCCTGCAGTTCCTTCAGGATTTTGTTCACCGGCTGGGTGACCGTAGAAACCGTTGCAACCGCGGATGAGCCAGTCGAAGACCGCATCGCGAAAAGCATCTTAAAAATTAAAAAAAAAAAATTTTACCTGTAAACTATCAATCGGAACTTGAGGTAAATAAGTGATAAATCATTTAACGCTAAAAAATGTCGTTTTTCAAGAAACTCAGTCGAAGAGTTGAGTTCCGTGCGTTGATCAACAGAAAATTATCAAAGTTTAACTATCTCTGACGCTCATTTCACAATGCGAACTTCATTTTTTTGCCCTTGATGCCGAAAAAAAATAAACACTCTCATTCATCAATCAAAAGAAGGAAATTGAATTTCTAAAATTTGATGCAATTTTGTTGGTTCAAAACGATACCTTGGAATCTTTCGATCTCATGAAATCGTTCGCGTTCTGTCCGATTTTTATGTATCCGCAAGCAATTTCGTTCTTGATGTACATTTCCTCTTTGAGATATTCTTCGATGACCAGTTTGTGAAGCAACCTCTCGATGTCGACTTTGTTCCAGGCACGTCCTCGACCGTAGATCGGGCACGACGTGAGATTTGCTTCTCGTATCTTCTGGAGATTGGCGCCCTTGTATATGTCGGCAAGATATAGCAAGGTAAGATTGCACGATCTCGCTTGGTTTATCGTCGCTACGGCTGTTATTATAGCTTTGACGTCCGTCGTTACGTCGACCATCGTAAAATCATTCTGCAACATTACAATTTTGATGGAAATTTTTTTAGCTAAAAATTATTAATTACTATGCCGATGATTATTTTTTCGTCTCATCGTTTACCTTGCATCGACAATTGTCGCAGGCCATTGCCTTGTTAGCGATGCACTTTTCGCGATCGAATATTTCACCGAAGTAATTCAACTGCTGTGTTCGACGACAGTCGGTTAGATTCTCTGCGAAGCTAACCATTTTCACGAGATTATCCATATGCGTTTTAATCGCTGCGCCCGACGATTTGTCCTTTTCGATCATCTTCCTCAGTCTCAAGACATCGCAGTAGTTGTAAAAGAGAACGCACTCGGCGAGATCGCCGTCGCGACCGGCACGACCGCTCTCCTGGTAGTAGCCCTCGATGGATTTTGGAATCGTCGCGTGAATAACGAAACGCACGTTTGGCTTGTCGATACCCATACCGAAAGCTATTGTTGCACAGACGACCTTGACCTGCATTAAAAATGATTATTTCTTTCAAAGTGTTGGTTCAATCGCAACTTCAGGCACAGGCGCTTCTATGAGAGGGAAACAGAAAAAAAAAAATCTTCGAGCTAACTTTTTTTTTTGCTCGATACATTTTGCGAGATTTCGCTGCTTCCGATTTTTTTCATGCTGAACACGAATCCGAAGGCATTTTTGTCGCCCATTCAAAGGGGATGCTCGAATTGGCAAAAAAAATGTAATGGCAAAAATATATATATATATATATATATATATATATATATATATTCTTTTTTACAATTGATAGAATTTTAAGCTCACTTCTTCAGAAATCCATCGGCCCTGCACGTCGCTGCGCTGATGATCCGTGAGGCCGGCATGATAGGCCAGCGCTTTGATGCCGTTGGATTTCAACTGCCCAGCATAATCGTCGCACTCCTTGCGCGAGAAGCAGTAAACAATACCGCATTCGTTCTTCCACTTCGTCTTGATCATTGCTATAGTCTCGTCGGAGCAGTTTTTTCCCTTCTTCAGGATCACGCTGTATCTTAAATTCGGCCTGTTGAAGCTGCTGAGGAACCTGGTAATTAAAAAACAATTAATTAATTAAACGTTATTCACTTAATCTGTCGCGAAATTTTAATCTTCAGGACAAAACTCACCACTTTGGATTCGTCATGCTCAACTGATGCAAAATATCCGTTCTGACTCGTGGCGTAGCCGTTGCCGTCAACGCCATTATCGGAACTCGCGGATAATTTTCACGCAACATTTTCAATTTTTTATAATCCGGTCGGAAATCGTGTCCCCATTGACTGACGCAATGCGCCTCGTCGATGACGAATCGCGCCAGAAGATTTCTCTCGTGGAGTCTCGCGAGGGTGCTGCAGAACCTCGCCGATGCGGATATCTTTTCTGGCGTCACATAAAGAAGCCTCAGACCCGGTTCTTCTTTCGAAAGTTCGCGATATATCGCTTCCGCTTGGTTTTCCGTTATGCTGCTTGACATGTGAGCCGCAGGTATCTAAAAAATAAGAGCTACAATCGACGCCGATCTCCCAGGGAATCGAGAAGAAAATATTCGTTTTCTGTTTTTTATTACTCACATCGAGGGACGTAAGTTTCTGTACTTGATCGAGAATAAGACTCTTAAGAGGCGATATCACGATCGTCAGTCCAGGAGTTATGAGAGCCGGCAGTTGATAACAAAGTGACTTTCCTCCTCCAGTGGGCATCAGTACGAAGCAGTCGTAAGACAAGAGAGCCGCGTTTATCGCTTGAAGTTGATTCGGTCGGAACGAGTACAGACCGAAAATTCGTCGAAAAATCTACAAAAGATTATCGAATTATTGCTTATTCATAGATTATTTCATCAAGCCCACAATTTTTTTAAATCCTAGCTATCGTGTAAAACAAGGCTCGTCATGAAAATAAGTTAAGAGATCGGGCTGAAGGATCCAAGTTGATGGCCCTTTGCCAAGGGGTAAAATTATCATTAGACATAATATTTAGTATAAGATAACTGTAAATGTTGACTTTGGCAATAAATCTCTTCTACTACTACGAAGTCAACAAAATTACGAATGCATCAGAAGTGAAACAAGACTAAATCTTTCTGGCACGTTTTCAAAGTTAAGAAGACAGCATTTTATTTGTTAAATCTCAGGAATATTTTTTGTTCTAACGTACTTTCAACATCTCCCTCGAGTGCACGTAATCGAGTCCGTCGAATTCTCCGCTGACTCCATCGTTCTTATAATTTCCCGTAAAAGTGCCAATCTCAAAAGTTTGGTCTTTCGGCTTGACGCAAACTTCCTGCGAGGTTTTCGCCGGACTCTTGGTCTTCGGCGGGGTTTCGTAGTAAACATCGCTGAGCTCCGGATATTCCATCAATTCATTGCTCAGCGTTGGTTCGATTCTTTGCGAGAGAGGAGTCAAGTCGGCCGAGGAAAAACTCTCGGCGAAGTCCCCCCATGTGTCGGAACTTTTTGATTTCAAGCTCAACGGCTTCGACGATTTTTCCGGCAATCTGTAAGCTGTGTCGGGTGGAACGTCATCGGTGAATTCCATTTCGTTTATGGGCTCGGAACGAAGTGGCGGCGAGGTCATCGACGCGTTGCCATCGCCGGAGCTAGATTTTAGTTCCGGTTGTGAAGATGACTTCGTTGCCTGATTTCTCTCCCAAATCTCGTCGATCTTTTTCGTCATCTCCGTGGAGATCGTCGCCTTTACCGGCCTTTTTAATTGAAATGTGCCACGCTTAATTTGCGGAGATTCAGTCTCGCTCGAATCTTTTCCCGTGTCACTCTTGGCAGCATTTTTAAATTCACGCAACAACTGGACGCTTTCGCGCGATGTTTGAACGCTTTCGCGCGAAACCGGTAGCGATTTCGAAGTCTCCTCCTGCGACGATTTATCCGTGTACGGGCCAGTCGATGCAACGGTTTCGTCGACGAGAAGATTCCTACGTGCGTTGTTCGCACTTCTAAAAGGAACTTTTGGTTCGGTATTTTTCTCGATTCTCAGAGGCAAAGGCATGTAGTCGTCGAGGTCATCGGGATATTCCGATTGGATAGACTCATTGAAAATCTTTTGATCGGTCGAAATCTTCGCCTCTGTTTTTTCCGCCGTAGAGATTTTCTTTTCCGTCAAGCGTATCTTTGCTTGTACGTGTTTGTGCAGTGTTTTCAACTGGCCGAAAGCATCGGCGTCGAAGTGCGGAAATTTTTCTAATATCGGCACGGGTATCTTGTTTAAGGCCGTGACGAATTTTTCGAGGATCTCGGCGTGAAGCTCTTTGAGACCCTGGCAGTGCTCGGTTAGCTCGTCCTTCTTTACCTGAAACATTGTTTCGTAAAAAATAGCAATTAAAAAAAAAAAACATTATATTTATAGTATAAACAAAAGATTTATAAATTAATTAATCGAACGTTTTGAATGTCCCAGTTATATGTACGTTAAATAGTATATGAATCTAATTAAAAAAACAAGGAGCAGCAATTTTTTCTCGAAATGCAAATACATTTTTTTCGGAAAAGGACCCTCCTAGAATCCCCATTTACCCCCATTCAACTGACTTTCTCGAAAATAAAAATAATTGTTGCAAATGTTGAATCCACGAAATTATCAGTCAGCTATATTTACAGCTTCGATTGAAAGCAAACAAAAATTCCGGCACGAAAAATTACCAGACCATCTGTATCGGATGGTCTGGTAATTTAATTTGAAAAAATTCTCTCACGGGCATAGGTGACGCCATGAGTGGCTTCGATTTGATTGATTTTATCCATGGCGTCAATTGTTTATCTATTCCGAGTGGTTTGAGATTTAACTTGAAGTCCGGTCCTTCCCACTTCTTCGTCGGCGTTTTTTCGGGACTCTTCGCCGGCGAACTATCGGAGTCCACCGATATGATACTCGTTCGCAATTTGGGGCGTCGATATACCGGCGTCTTTTCGAAAGACTCGTCGGAGTCGCTGTCGATTTTTATAGGCGACTCCTTCACCGACGGCCTCATCCTTGCTTCCTTTTCCTGCGACGGATACTCGTCGGAATCGTACTCGCTCCTTCCGTTCGACAATCCTCCCGTCCCGTTTTCGGGCTTCGCGGTCGCCGAATGAGGCGCGACCCGAGACTCGGCCAGCGGCTCGGCCTCGTCTTCACTATCCGATCCATGAATGAAATGCCTGCTCACTCTTCTGTTCGGCCACATCGTCTTTGCTCCACCCTCGTCCCTGCGGTGTATCTCCGATTCTCCCAGCGATGCACAACCATTCGTTTCAGCGTTGTTTTTCACTTTTGTCTTTCCCATTAAAGCAACGAACGAGTCGCCCATACTCGACTGTGGAGACAAAAAAATCTTGATGAACACAACATTTTTACTTTCAATGAACGCAGAAAATTTGTGCTGATGTGTATGAGCCTGTTGCTATGACCTAATCCTCAACGCGCCAGTGTGCCGAGTGTTCCGTGGTAGTGAATAAAAACATTGGACAAAATTTCAAGATTTCACACAAGCAAATTATATGATTTGTTCGTAGGAAATTGTGAAATTTTATTTTTTTTACTGTGAACTTTATTTTTTTACATAAACATATACACTATTATACGAATGATTTACTAGTGACTAAAATTCAGCAAACTAAACGTACGAATGATTCTCTGGTGACTAGAACTGCCTATATTTGATATATAAATCATTCTGCCCCGAATAAAATTCTCTGAATCGAATATATATGCAATCAATAGATATAAATGAAATTTTCCAAAGACTAAAAATAAAACCGACAGTGTTCAACGAAGGTCCGAATTGATCGTTATTTGAAAACATGATAGATTGTAATCTAACTATGATGGAAAATCATACTTTACACATTGCTTGTGCATAGTGTAAAATTTCTGCGTATGAATTGTAATAAAAAATTTTCAACCGCTTCCAGCTTTAACAATTTCCAGAAAATTTTTTAAAACAAAGCTGAGGATAGTTTTTTTTATATGTATATTTATCCTTGTGAGGACCGAACACTGGCGCGTCAAGAGCTAAACTCACGATGGATCTAATCGACGTTTCTTTAGCATTTCCAAGCATTGACAAATCGTTGTCGCTCGACGTGTCCTCTAATAGATCGAAACAGTCGAGCGCCTGTGCTAATAGCCCGACTTCGGAGACTTCCTTATTAGAGCTACAAAACAAGAACGAAAAACGTGTGCAGATAATCGGTAACGGAACAGAAAAACACATGATATAAGGGGAAAAAGCGAAATACGAGTCTGTGATAGAAAATGAAAAAAATGAAAAAAAAAAAAAGACGTTAAATTTTACTGTAAATAGTGCGAAAACGGCAGTGACGAAAGCGAGTCTTTACCTGCTAGGCATTTCGACGTCAGGAATCTCGAAGGTCGATTCTTTCTGCGATGTTTCTTTCTCTTCCAAATTCATGGAAAGCTCTTTCGACATGTCGGTGAGTTATGAAAATTATCATTCAAACGCAAGAAAAAGACAAAGTACCAGCGATGCAGACTCGACACCGCCGACTCGCCCGCACGTTTTCTACCCATGCAATTCTGTTCGTGTTTCTTATGATTATTTACTTTTATTATTGTTCTTTGTTCTTTCGGAAATTGTGACAAGTTCGCGACACAGCAGATTTTTCTCGATCTTTCACATCGTGACGGGAGATTCAAAAAATGTTTTTTTTTAATTACAAATTCATAAACAATGTTTGTATACTTCGTGTGCGGGAGAAAAATAGGTTTCGCGTCGCGGTCCGAAGGTGTCCACACAGGTGGCCGTGAGCGAAACCGCTACTATTACCAACCTGATCGTCTCATCGCGCAACAAACATTTTCGGGACACAAAAAAGCCGGTCAATTGGAGATCATTTTGGTCAATTGACGATTACAACAAATGAATAGAATCAACTTTGTTGTTGGATGCATTACGTACGAAAAGGTTGGTTACATAGACGTTTCGATTTCGACCACCACTATATTTTTCCCCGAATAATCGATAATCGAACAGTTTGAATTTTTCCCGCCTGTTCGTTTATGTTTCAAACTTGTGGCCGTTCGGAGCCGAGGTAACAGCAAAACTTTACAACGCTTGTACCATCGATTGTGCAACAATGTTAATAAATGTAATGCGCCTCGAGTCTCCTACAGATTGGAAATCTTGTCGCGTTATCGCGATTATCGCAAGCACTGAACCGAACAATGGTTGCGACCGCGCGCAGCGCTTCCGATAAACCGGATGTTATTACACCAGACGAAAACCGTGTAATTAGCACGATCGAGTTTTTGATAAAAATCTCGAACGAAAAAAAAAATTTCACCATGACGAAGCTTCCTCAATGAGGAAGCAAAATTAACGCTTCGAAGTTCTTTTACGAGTTTTTTTAGAATATTCCAATTTTATTTTTTTCTGCCATAAAAAAGTACAGCCCGAAGGTCACGGACTGAACTCTAGCTCTTTGCGTACAGTAAACATCGAGCGTAGAGACAACAAAAGAAATTACGCCGATGGTAACTCTAGCAGAACGTTGATATATTATTTCATGCGTACAATATCATTAAAATTTGACACATCGAATCAATCTCATCTCTTTTATAACGACGAAATATTACGAGCAAGTAACAGACGATGAACCACATCCGTTCGGGTTGTAGCAAAACTCGATCAAATTGCTTTTATACAGTCGCCTACGGCCCTGCTCTCCCTCGCGTTGGATATGCATAGATACGTCCCCCAGTAGTGTTTGGTGGTGTGTCGCGGAAGCCCCCCATCTGATTTCACGGTGCACCGATACATATGATGGAGACACAGAGTACATCGATAGTCCGGCTCAGCTGTGCAAGCGATCTGCGAAAACATCGTCGTTCCTTTTAGTATTCGGTAAAATTAACAAGAACAACATTCACCTCTTTACCGCACTAAAATGTAACTGTTACAAAAAAAAAAAAGGACGGAATCGAAAAAAAAAAAGAAAAATGTATCGTCACGATTCGTTTGTGTATCGGCCAGTCACATGACACGATCATGATTGTCAATCTGTGTAATAGCAGCGGTATTGAACGACACTCTGTACGGTAATATAAATTTTATGATAACACTTGACGTTCGTTTTTTTTTTTTTTTATATACAATGGAGACCCGTTCTCATTCATTAAGTTTCACCCTCCTTTCCCTTCCGCCAGCTGGAACTGTGTCGAGCCAAGGTCGAGAGAGATGGCTTGTGAATTTCGCTATCTCTCCTAGCGTTTTCGCTTATCAGCTTGTGCCGGTCTTCGACGAGTTCAGTCCCCCTTGCGCAGTCACACCGAGAGGTTCTACGTTACTCGGCGACGTTCGCCTCAATTTCAATCCTGCGTCTTTTCCTATCTCGGCAATGTTGAAAAACAAAAAAAAGATTGTCCAGTAAACCGAACGCGTCTACTCATTGAGTTTATATTGATTTGTTTTTTTTTTTTTTTTTGTTACCGACGAGAGTTTTTTCGCTGCTCCGTCAGGCTGGTATAAGTTCGCAGCATGGAAAAATTGACCGACGAAGTATACTTGAATATAACTATCGATGAGAATGACGTCATTGACGGCGCTACGGAGGTTGTCAAGAGTATCAGACCCGATTGGCCGGTGCACGAACTTCAATTTAAGGTAATCTATCTGACGGTATAGATCGCATTCGAGGGGAAGAAAGAATAAGAGTAACATTATTGTATCGATAAGTCGAAATTATTCGTATACAGAAATTCACATATCACGACACATTTATGTTACAAGGCGTTCCGGTTGAGACGAGCTGCTGCTCCAAAAAGTCTATCAGAAACTATTGTTAGCCATTAATTGAAAATATTTTTCTCGAGACCGATAAAAAAATAATTATTGAATATTACCGTCATTCCAATGTTAATTTGTAAATTGTGTATGAATGCATTTGTTGTTCTATTTCTTATAATTCTCATGAAGTATATTTCAATTAAGCATGAGTTGCTGTTACAGAGAACGTCTACAGTCGTCAACTATGTACTAAACATTTTTGACTCAACACTGATTCGAAAGCGATAAAATACTTGTTACTATCGAGCGCCAAATATTAATCTTTGATATAATAACATAAAACATCCCTCATTTCATTTTATTTCATTCGAACCGACAATTTTTAATTGCAAACTTAATCGTTACATCGTGCAACGATTTATTGAATAGTCGATACTTTACACAGATGAATTGAAGGAAGATGATTTCTTACATCAAAAAACAAAGATTTCATTTAACATGGTACGGTGTGAAAGAATGTTATCACGACTCTTATCAAATTTTCTTATCATTGCACAGATAAAACTTATTTTTCGGATGCAGTATTCTGACAAATTACCTCGACAGTATTTCATTATTGTTCTTTACAAGATGATTTAATTTTGCGTACAAAAATTTCTTTCAACTTTCCAGCCAGATTTTTTTATGCAAAAATGTTTTAATTTATTAATAATTATTTCACAGATCTTCACAAATGGCATCACAAACAAGTTGGTAGGAGTTTGGTATCCAGGTAATTACAATGAGATGGTAATGATCAGAGTTTACGGACACAAAACGGATTTGCTCATCAATCGTAAAGATGAAACAAGAAATATCAGGGTAAGTTGAAAAAAAAAATACAAGCTTTTTAGACTGTACTTGTGAATCTCCACGAACATTGGACTTGGATATTCAAAGACGTTTCTATCGTCGCAATCCGTGAGAAAACTTTATGTATTGTTTGTAGATTATGTACAAGGCAGGCTACACACATTCCCTTTACGCAACGTTCAACAACGGACTGGCTTATCAATTCATCCAAGGCGATATACTTACTGTAGAGAGCGTCAGGCAACCTGGAGTTTACTGGCTGGTGGCAAAGCGTATGGCTCAGATGCACAGACTCAGACCCGATTTGCCGGACACCAGCAAAGAGCCAGTGATATGGGAAAAAACGGAAAAATTTATGAATATCATGCCAAAGAAATTCAACGATCCGGACAAACATTCCAGGTATAAAAAAAAATCTTTCAACACTTTCTTCAGCCACAGAAACATTTAATTTTTTTAAGCGTTTGAAAAAAATTGTCTTGCAGATTCAAGAAAATCGTACGACCTTACGAGTTTTTAGAGAGTGAGTATCGAGCTCTGAAAGAAGAACTCCAAAAACTCGACAATCCTGTGGTCTACGCTCACAATGATCTCCTCTTGGGAAACGTGCTGTACAATGCGAAGGAAAATTCGGTTACTTTCATTGACTTCGAGTACACGGGATTCAACTATCAAGCATTTGACATTGCGAATCACTTTGCCGAATTCGTCGGTAATATTTCCTTCCGAGGAGAGACTCAAACTGATATTTTTTATCTTTCGTAATTCAATACGACTGTTCTTCAATTTCGTGTATTAATGGAACATAAATTGCTGAAATCCAACGATTAATTTGCTCGTGTTTCAGGTTTAGAAATGCCCGATTATTCACTGTACCCGAACGAATCGTTGCAAAGATCATGGATAAGGATATATCTTCAAGCTTACAATGAAAGCAGCAGCGTGTCCGAAGATGACGTTACTAAATTGTTTGAACACGTGAACAAATTTGTGCTTCTTAGTCACTTCTTCTGGGGTTGCTGGGCTCTCATTCAGAGTAAATATTCGTTCATCGACTTTGACTTTTTGCAGTGAGTACCACGGTCAAAAATAATGTTTCTCTACAAACAAAAGTACATTGCGAAAAAATTGTTTTTTTTTTTTCGTTCCAATTTGCAGATACGCGTCCATCAGGTTCGAAGAGTACTTCAAAAGGAAAGAATCTCCAACCGGACAGCTCGTAGATCTTTGAGTCAATTCCATGCTGTGAAAATTGAAAAATTAATGACTCTTTACGCGCCAACATCACCAATAAATCACACGAATTATCGAAGAAAACATTGAGATTCTTCTAGCCAATTTGGCTGGATGGGTTCGAAGTAAATTTATTTAGTTCCCTGGAGGAAATATCAGTATTGTACAGGTAGCAGTATATATCGACGAGTTTCGTTTTCAAACTTCGAAAGATATCTAATGTTTTGTTACACAAATGTTACGCAATAAAAAGATTTTATTCGTTTTCTCGTACAACTTTGTCGATCATTGTGCAGTTCACTGTTCAGATCATTTTCCCAAAAAATACACGGCTTGTACTAACGAGCGGTTGACCTTTAGCGCTGTCGCTATCTTACCCGGTTGGCCAAAAATGCGGTCCTCAGTACTCGGAAAGCCAACTATTGTTTTTGAATTTTTTTAAAACTAAATTGCATCGGCTGTTTCATGAAAATATTATTTCTCAATAGGTTTTGTAAATGACAGTCAGTGAAACAATAATTCCAATTTGTCATTAACTGTATGAACTGTGGTTCGGTAGATTACCGACCCACGTCACTGCATGTGCTGCATAAACGTCGATTCGAGCGATTCGAATTTTCGCGCCTCCACCACTGACAGTTCGCGAGTTACGACTCTAGTCACGCTATTTTTATCGAGCTTACAATCGCGGACCGTAACAAAATTTGATCGATCCGAATAGATATTAATCACGCGCCGCGTCTCTCTGGCTTATGTAAGGAATGTTTGACATTCGTACAACAGCATTGTAACGTAATCCGATCGGATATTCGGCTTCAGCTTGACCGGCGAGTATGTTTTTGTCTCGGCCGAGAATCTCACGCACGACGGCCCACATAAATCAGTGTTTATTTTTAGTAAGGAGAGAGCACAACGACTCGTCGCGTTGAACACAAAAAAAACAAAAAAGATTGTTTTCCGCTAATATTTTGTAAATACCTTGCGGGTGACATTGAAAAATCCGTTATATCGTCGTCGGAGCCTTACGACGAAACGGATAGTGAGCAAAGAAAAAAAAAATACCATGCAAAGACATTTCTTTGCTATCGCGCTGTAAACTCTCACGCCCGAACGTGAGAGACGAAAACATCGCTCGCCGCGAGTGTAAATGAGACGGATGAAGACACGCAGAATTCTCACGTAACCCCCCCCCCCCCCTCCCCTCCCCTCTGTCACAAGTTTCGTCTCTTCGGCCTTACAACGTTGTTACAATATCTCATTGTTACGGACACCAAAGGAAAACAAAAAAAAAAAAAAATAAAAGTCAATCGATAGACCAATCGTCTTTCATCGTGACGAAAACTAAGGTCGCCGATTTTTTTTTTTTTCATTCAACACACGATACAATCGAAAAAACATATATACATATAAATTCGTGTAAATTCGGACGTACGACGTTGAACCTGCGACTTTTCGCATCGTTCGTCGTTCGGACACGCAAAAGTGACACGCGAGTTCGCGTGTGACAATACACGCGAGTATTCGATAGCCTCTCGCGCACAAAGCTTTTCGAAGTTACAACAAGTAACTTTTTTTTCTCTCCGGCTTTACAAGTTTTTTTTCTTTATTTTTTCGTCGACAAAATATTCGTCCGCGAAGAGCGTGATTCGTGCGTCGAAGAAACTCCCGGTAGATGTTACATCGTTCTCGGTCGAGTGTGCTCGAATCTTTTTCCATTTGTCGGGAATTAAAAAAAACAATGTCGAGGTAGAGACGGTGCGTTTCGAAAAGTACGAATCTAGTCGAAGGGGTCGAAAATTTTAGTGGCGTGTGTCGCGGGGCAGCGGAACAGCGAAGAGAGAGCAGCGCACCGCGGCGATTTGCCACTCGCCTTTGTGTCCACGCGACGTCTCTCACGTACGCGTTGCGGAATTTTGTTTTCTTTTTGTTTTTTTTGTTTGTCCACGAAAGAAAAACACCGCTTCTTTTCGTGCTCTGCGGAAAGTGTGCGATAAAGCGCTGAAAAACAAAGGGCCGAGATGTTTATCACGTGCAAATGCTTGAACGTTTCCGTAAGAACGAGGGGAGCGGAGTTAAAGGGAGTGAAGGACGACGATATAGAACTGAGCCCGGTCGAGCGGGCCGATGGATTCTTTCGCGAGGTAACCGCAACGAATTTATCGTGACTGTTGTGTCGACATTTTTCTCCTACGTGTCTCTTTCGTTCAACCCAAAGTTTCATTATTTGCTTATTTGTTAATTAATTTGTTTATTAAGTTTTTTTTTTTTACGTGCTTGTAGAAAAAAAAAAATGACAAATGGGTTGAACTTTCGCCTGTGGCAAAGAAAATATTTTCTAGAAAGAATGGGGAAAAAAAATAAATGAATATAGTCGATTTTGCGGCGAGATTATTCGAAGATTTGGACTTTTTCAGAAACTGGCTATGGCCAACGAACTGGAGGGAATTACCAAGGAACAGTCGGGCCTCGTGGAAGTCAGGAACGTCGGATCGTGGATCGTACATTATTGTTACAACTGTTCGGAATACACTCACGCCGTTCACAGAGAACACGGAGCCGCTTTGGTTCTCATTAACGCCAACATCATTGTGAGCATTAAAAGCAAGAGGATTCGTTCGGTGACTTGTCGGAGAATGAGATCGGTCGAGAAATTGTGTTTAAGAAACTTCTGAAGGACGCTCGGTTCGTCGCGGAGCCCAATGATATAGAGGAGGTTTCTGCGGCAGGGCCAAACGCGATTCGATATTGAACCGAAGCCTGTGAGAATTTTTAAAGAATTTAGATCCTTGCATCGGGGTATCAAATTTTTTTACAACCAAAACTTATGACAAGTATTCCCAAACATTAATCTATCGATGCCAAGTAGCCTTGGTAGCGGATGTACCTGTGTACATAGCCTTTACCTCCGTAACTTGCAAATTGCATAATTAATACCGAAAATAGTGTTTAGAAAAGATTAAAAAAAATAAAAAGTTCATATATTTTTCCCTTGTTAATTCTGGCCGAATTCAATGGCGAACATACTTGGTGAATTTATCAATACTATCCTTGATAGCAGCTCTCTCCATGTACATAGTTTCACCCCGATAGCTCGCAAGTTGCGCGAGTGATAGCGGAAAATGATATTTAAAAAAGAATAAAAAAAAGGAAAAAATGCGCACCTATTGCATCACCTGAAATTCCCTCGTTAATTCCGGCAAAATTCAATACAAAACACACTGAGTCAATCTATCAATGCCAACCAGCCTTGGTAGCAGCTCTACCTGTGTACATAGTTTCACCCCGATAGCCCGCAAATTGCGTAAGTGATAGCGGAAACTGTATTTAAAAAAGAATTGAAAAAAAAAAAATTTGTACCCTTTAAATCCTGCCGAAATTCGCTCGTTAATTCCGGCTAAATTCGATATCAAACAACCTTGGTGGCAACGCGCCGTGTGTGCCAAATTTCACCTTCACCGCTAAACAATTGAAACAGTTGGCGTGTTTACGTTCTTTTTGTACACACAAACCCATACACAGAATACACAGAAAGTAAACATTTTTCTTGAACGCGATTTTTCGAATTTTCGGAAGAAAAGGATCTCAGACTTTTGCATTTACGGCTAAATTTTGCCGGCGAAACCTCCTTGAGTCAAAAGTTATTTTCTAAAATAAAAAAAATGCTGGAACTGCTGAATAATTCATAAAGTAGTCGGGCGAGATTCAGCGACAAAATTTCACCGTAGGTTGTAATATTCGGGCTTGGACGTTCGGCATATCTGATCTACGAAAGTAACACAGATCAAAATATCGTTTTTATCTAAAGGAAAAAAAAGCTATGTTTACACGCCCTCGATAAGACCTTGCGCATCTGAGTAATAGATTCGAATACGAGCTTCCAATCGCATATCTTATCAACTGTGCCTAAAAGATAGTCGCATCTTCATCTTGAATAAAAATTCGGACGAGTCGTACAGCAATGGAAGTGTGTAGTTGCTCCGCGGCCATTTACATTTCAGACAGTCATCGATGACCATTAAATTTGATTATCTCTGTGACATCGGTTATTTCTTTTTTTTTATAGACGTCTTCGGAAGAAATAGTAAGATTGAGAGCTAGTCCTACCTTCAGTCCTATATTCAGGATAGTCGTTGATCAAAGTTCTTTGGACGATGGCGATCTTCCACAACCACCGACTAAATTTTCGGGTGAGATAGCACTTCTCTCTCTCTCTCCTGTGTTCATTAGAGTTACCGGCACGCGATTATTCGCACCCGAGCGTTCGTCTTGCGTTCATTTCATTGAAGGCTTATCGTGTATACATACACAGCCAAAAGCAAGGTCCAGTGAGAATTTTGAAAACTTCCCAAAGGGATAAAAATCTTTAAAAAATCTGCCAACTGGGAACTGATTCTTTGTGAATAAAGATAATTATTTTTAAAATTAATTTGTTATTAACTTTTTCGAATTATTATTACACAAAACCAATGTACTTAACGTCTTCAATACGGTCCATTTTCGGGATGTACCAAAAAGTTTTCGCCGAATCAAATTTTTTGTTATCGATGTATACGCGAAGCGTCCTTAATCGTAAATTCAACGTCAACAAGATATTTTTACCTTCTGAATAAATAATTTGGTGTATGTAAACAATCTAATGACGATCTCGAGGAAAGAGACCTTAAAAATTTCGATCTTATCCATTGGATCAGCTTATCGGCAAACACAAGATATTATATGTTAAACTTTAGCTGCAAAGAAAAGATAATTGTTTAATCTATCGTTCGTGCCTGTTTAAGTTTTCCTTAGCTCACTCAAGGACATATCGAGCTGCATTTTCCGTTTCGTGAAATCCACTATTTCCACAGCGATGATCTATTTTTACCAACAGAGACTCATTTGTTTTTCGTAAACAAGACCGAAGAGACCTCATTGAAATTTTATCATATCTAATCGTTTGTCGCCAGACAAGCGTGCGTTAAACTTCAGCCGCAAAGCAGAACGATGTTTATCCTTCGATCATTTAAATTCCAATCTTTCACGATTTGCGCAGACGAACGCTCGAAGCGAATAACGGTGGATAAATTAATTACAATGACCAACCAGACACAACTCGTAACAGTGTTGTAAAATGAATATCTCGCGAAATAACGGGTTTGACAATAAATAAAATGACGTGGCTCATTCGCTTTTTGTAATTAAAAAAAATCGAAATGTTATCTCGTTTGCATTTTGTTTCAGCACGATAATGTATCGCAAATGTATAGTATCGTGACTTAAAACAAATATCACAGTGACGTTTATATTACATGTTTTTATAGTACCTAAAGAAAAGACGATATAACTGTTACAGTCCGTGTTCGGTGGGGAGGAACTCCATCTGTGCATTAGTAACACGACCTCATGTCAAGTTTTCGTAGATTTTAATTCGAATTTAATTTTTCTTACAGTTTCTCAACTATCGAGGCCGCTGCAGACGGCGCTCGCCGGTCTTCAGCAGCAGCTCGAGGAAGCCGTTCAGCGAAAAGCCGCGGCCACGGAGGAAAAGATTCGTGCGTTCACCGCCGAGCAGTGTCAGCTGTTGGAGCAATTTCGCGAACGGGCGCACGTGGAGCACACGGTCTTGGCAAGGTTCGATTTATCAGCGACGCAATAGCTCGAATTACACTTTCGTTCGTGAGGCAATTTCGATGCAACAATTTAATCGGATACATTTTATTTCCCCTCGTCAGGTTGATCTGCAATACCGAAAAGACCGGCAAATCGATAAATAGCATGGAAACTCCCGCTACGACTCCTGACAGAGTCAAAGCTAATTCAACTACCTCAATAGTACAGTCTGTGAATCCAAAGTCATCGATCGTTGCCGACACTGGCCTTAAGACCGGCACGAGTATCAGGCACCACGCAGCGACGAAACATCCGGCTCATTTACAAATGGTGAGAATTTCGACGAAAAAAAAAAACTTTCGTCAAGAATTAAGAAACTGTAAATAATTATCGACGATTTATTTTAATTTTTTTTGCAGAACGGCAGTAACGAGAGGCGGGACAAACTGCGAATATTTTCCAAAGAGCCGAGTACCTACGATGCCGAAGCTATGTTTCAGCTCGAAGGAATGGACGATACGTTCTCTTCGGAACAGTTAGAGCCGTCGGAAGACGAATCCGAGGCGGACGGTGAGTGTTAGCGAAAACGACGCATCTTCAGGAATAATCTTAGAGTAGCAAAAATAAACATAAAAGTTTGTATTACCTGTATATAATATACCTGTTTCGAATCGGTTCAGGACGCGACGAAGGAATACACATACCGAGAGGTCAGAGAGGTGGACATCCAACTCTAGCGAAATCACTGCCCGTCACAGTACCTGCTTTTCCGTCTTATGTCAGACGAAACATTCAGGACGACGATGACGAACAGGTACCTTTGTCTCCCCGTTAAACCGTCGTGTTTTTTCAAAAATATTTTCTTTGTTTAGAAGTTTTAGAACACGAATATATTTGTTGCACAAAATGATGGAACTCCTTCGCAATACAGTAGAACGTCGATTATCCGAGTCAATTGGTGTCGAGCCTCATCCGGATTAACGATTATTCAGATAATGAGAATTTGAAGACGAAAAATAACATACTTACGTAAAATACGAAAAACTGAGTTAACGATGGGCCGGTCTCGCTTCGAAAAATTTGCAATTCGTTTTTTCACCGTCAGAATATTATGCTTCCGCTTAGATGTGAAAGTATTGTTCGTCGAAGCCACAACGCACTCAACTATAAAACTATTACATAATCGCAAATAATTTTCCGCATGCACCGATATGAAAATCTCTGCGCGACGCCACTAACTAATAAATACTGCGCGGAAACCCAACGTGTGAACGGTGTAAGGTGAACGGCCCAATCACTGACCACCTAAGCTTCGCGTAGCATTGGAAATGAAAGAAGATTGTCAAAAATAGTAGAGGCATTGAAGTAATTGGTATGACAAAAAAATGTACAGTCTTAATTCACTAAAACAAGCATTATTTTACTATTTTTTGACATTTAAAAAATAATTCGGACAATAAAAGATTCAGATTACGGAGGTTCGGATAATCGCAGTTCTACAGTATTCTTATTTCAGATTTTTAAAGAAATAAATATATTCAACAAGTCGTTAGTTTTACTTGTAATTATGAAATTAATTAATCCAATTTTATGCTATTAATATGCAGTTATCGAGAGATCCCCTCGACCCACACAACATTCGAGCTTCGATTAAGGCCTTGGCGAAGAGCGTTCACGGCGACACAGTTTTCGGTGATTTGCCACGTCCTCGATTCTCCACGCAGATCTGACTTCGCATCTATCGTAAGTTTGCCCCGACTTATCATCCGACATGCCGTCGACATTCGCAACACAGACCAAAATCACGGTCAGCCGTTATTATTCGCTTGCGAGCGGATATCACAAGAGTTCGATAAACAAGAGAAGGAAACAGGAAGACAAAAAAAAAAAAGCAAAATAGATTGCAAACTGGCTGATCGTCGAAATGGGCCATCGTATTATAAGAAACCCGAACTTTTGCGTATCTCGTAGGAACATTTGAGCGGTAATATATGCCTTAACTTCGATCATCATATAGTTATAATTTTTGGTAGATTTACGAAGAAGCTTTAAATACAAATGAAAAAAAGTAAAAAAAAAAAAAAATAACGACGTCGTATCCAGATTCTACTGGCCGGAAGTGAGGCTATCTTTTCTAGATAATGTCGAAAGAATATTGCAAAAAAGAAATTATATTGAAAAAAGGATGTAACAAAAAAAATCTAAAATCGAGACAGACGTATCATCCCATTGATACGATTACATGAAAGTTGTATAACGAAAAAAGGTACTGATAATTCATTATTTTCATCATATCCGATCGTTGCAGATGTAATACAGAACATAATTACGAAAAAAAAAAAATCATGAAAACTTTTTTTAGCCGATAAATAAGCTGTGTAGCAAGAGACTGCTCATGAAGTATCGATTTATTGACGCAGTAGAAGGTCTTTGTCGAATACACGCGATTTGCTATTTTTCGTTTTTTTCTATTTTTTTTTTTGTTCATTCTAGCTCTAGTTTCTGTAATATTTATTTCTTTTCTCACCATCGTATCCTCCATCGTGTCTTCTCGCGCCTCAGAGTTACGTGCGCAAGGCTGCTATTATTGTGTAATTTTTGTTTTCTCAGTCTTCGTTACAGACAGATTGCCAGCTTCGGCAGTCGAGCAAGTATGAGTTTCGTTTCGATATGAATTTTGATGCGAAATATTAAGCACAGTCGCCCCGTGATTGCTTACGGGGAAATCCGTAAGTGAAACCGAAAATATCGTTCACAATAATAATTTCTTCGTTTGTTGCAATATTTCTCCGTAATTGAACGGTTTACATTTCGAACTTCGGAAATTAGTGTTTCGACAAATTTTTTTACATGCAAATAATCGTCAAACATACGAAATGGTATTATATTTCACCCGGTGCGAAAACGGGGGTTTTGCGCACGCTTCGTGTGCGTGAAACCCCCACTTTAAGACCTTGTGAAATATTAGTACATTACGATACTAGTGCGATAAAACTTTTTCTGACGAGCGTGAATTTGCAGCACGAGCCGAAGGCGAACTGAGTTAGAAAGAGTGTTTAGCACGAGAGATGTACGAACTTTTTCATTACAAGGTATGAAAATGGCGGTTTTACGCACGCGAAGCGAGCGTAAAACCGAGTGATGAAAAAAGTTTTTCGCACGAGGGTCGTACAAAATTTTCTTTCACGAGGTGTGAAAATGGGGGTTTTACGCACGCAAAACCGCAATTTTCGCACCGAGTGAAATAAAGAGTTTACTTTTGGACAACGGCTTTGTAGTTACAGTTAAACGCATACGGCTAAATAATAACGATGGTACGAAACGAAAAGTGATTACGGTGTCAATCGATTATTGTTTCATTGTTTATTATTTTTTTAAAGAGCTTGTATCGTTATAATGGAAAGCTACGTAGTTTTATCAAACGCGCACGCTGTTATTCATCGTTGACATCGTGAAAAGTCGGATGAATCGTGAGTTCGAATTATTTGTCTAAGATGATAGTAGTTTTTAGTAAAATTCCTAAACGTCAACGAATGACCCGTAAGGGCGAATGTACATTCGCTGAAAAATCCATATTGGCCTTATATGATTGTAAATTGTAATATTTTTAACGTCGGTTTTTTTGTATTAGAGATTTGATTTATTTTTCTATAAAGCAAACAAAAGAACCACAAACATGGTATGGCAATTTGAGCCGGTGACAAATTGAGTGATTGATAATTTTTGTCACAAATGATGATTTTTTTTTACATTTTTTAAAAGTATGAACCACCGAATGACCGTTGAATTATCGCGCATAGTTTATCGTACTGATATATATATCATTGTGTATCCTCGCATCCGAGTTATCGATGTAAAATTTCACCACTCTCGCTAATTATATAATTCAATGTAGAATAGATTTTTTTACTCAAGTTATATACAACTGATACTCGATTTTCATTTAAATAACTACTCTGTAGTACAAGTTACCCACCTACTTTTCGTTTGTTTTTATTGTTTGGAAGTCAATGATTCTTCTTGTGCGTTCGCCAGAGATATTGATTACGCAAAGCTATCGGGTTTTTTTTTTTTGTTTGTAAAACCGATTGTAGTAGTCCGAGTTGTTTTGCCAATTTAATGATACATTCACTTCGATTTCACCGCAAATGGAAAAGAAAAAAAAAACAGTGTCGAATTTTTCAAGAGCGATCGAGACTCCAAATTTCCAAAGGCATTTAGAAGTATGGCGAGTAACCGATAAAGTGACAAAGTTTCATTCTCGGTATTTTGTTTTCTTTTTTTTTGCTACATTTTCACACAGCTAAGGTATTTTTTATTTCATTATTTTTCTTCATATTCTCGACATCGTTGTTTCACAAGTCGGAAAATAACTTTCCATTACCGATAATCCACCGAGTGTCCACCAAACATTATTAGGAGCGATGTCGTGGCTTTTGTGATCGTGCAAACACGTAAAATAATGTAATGATGTGAACATTTTTATGAGAGGAAAAAGAAAAGAAAAAAAAAACAACGCGCTCTCCGATTTGTCGAACGTTGCTCACACGATATGGGTGAAATGATTGTACAATGAAAGAAAACTCTTATATCATGTATCATAAGAAGGATCTATTGAAATAAAGAGAATATACTGATTACAATTAAAATACACGAGATTGTCATACGATTTACATTTTGTACGATTTATTTCTTTCAAGTATACAAGCTGTACACGAAGGTGACTGTACAAAATGTTTGTGACGACGCAGTTATTATATTTATGAAAAAAAGGATAAGATTTTATTAATTGCGTTCACAACTTATCCTCATATTCGGATGTAAAAATTTTATCTTTTTTTAAATCGTACAATTCAATCGAAATTAGATTTTTTTTTCGAGATACTTCAGAGTTGCTTCGTAATGCCGTTTTGCTTTCTCTTACATAGAGACAAACGCTTCGTCATCACTGCAGTCAGTGAAATTTTTTTTTTTAAGTTGATCTTTTGTTTCTCGACCGAAGGTCGCACTGTTCGGTCGTACCATTTACGCGAGTTTTGAAGCGCTGCATATTTCGTCGGAAAGCCACAGATCAGGTGTCGACACGCTCCATCTCAATATGACAACTGGAATGTTAGTGTCAGCGCTCCGAGTTTTGTTATTTGTTAAATAAATCCTCGACGATCGACGATGGGCTTGGACGCGAGGGATCAGACGGAGATACGAATTTGATGTTCCGATTTTGGGATCAATGAGCCAGTGGAACCTTCGCTTTGGCAGCGAGATCCATTTGCGCGGCAGCAACTGTCTTCATACCGTCCTGAACGGCGGAGAGATTTGCCTTCCACGCGGCCAGAAGATCACGAAGTTGCATCCACTGAGGGCGCCCGAACGTTCTGTGCATCGTACTCGAGATTAGTACTTTTCGGCCGGCCTGGTCCATGCGGGCTCTCACGAGTTTCGTTTTCAGAACTGCAAAATAAATGTTTATCATTCACTGCACATATCGATCCGGTTTTCAAATCTAAGTTCTCAACCGGATGTACCGACAAACGGGTGATCGTAATTTTCGGTCTGAAAATCTCATTTTTAGACCGGAAGTCACGTCATAGCGGAAAAGGTTATTGGTTGAAAAAAATGAGATTTTCGAACCGCAAGAGACGTTTCGCCGTATGACGAAAGATCCATAGCGGAATCGGAAGTCCATTGAATTAAGCACAAACGATCGAATTTTCGTTACTTATTTATTATAACGAATAGAAATTGCAATAAACTAAATGCTCATTGAATTAAGGGGAAACCTTGTCGAATTCTACGATAACTCAGCAGCTATTGATAATCCACTGAGCCAGTATTGAACCTTTTAATTTCTCCTGCATAATTAATCTCAGATCAGTGTTAAAAGAGCCGAGATAATATTTTACACAGGATTAATAAAATAAAGCTTTGCAGCTTTACAGTGTACATTACAGCTTTACAGTTGAACATTGCAGCTTCGCAGTTTGCTTACCATCAATGATGAAGCTTTCAACGTCCGCTTCTTCGATCTGCAACTCACTCTGAATCGTGTCGAAGGACATTTCCGGGTTGGTCTCGGCGAGCTGCATGAAAGTCAGCAACCTCATTTTCTTCATGTTTTGTTCATGATTCAAACCTGTAAGGAGACGTTTTTTTTTACATTTTATTATCGTATAATTCTAAAAGACAGAAATATTCTCTGTGTTATTTTGATCAATTCATTGAAGAAGGATAAGAAAAAAAAAAAAGATAAAGCATTTTTTTATTAACTCTGAAAGACCACACATGGGTAAAGTAAACTCGGAGTATTTCGATTCTGGGGCCCATGATTGTTTTACCATTTGCCAAATATCCGTGTCATGTTATCAGAAATGTTGCTTACATCTTTTCGCATCGATCTCACCACAAACACGCTAAAAATATCTATTACCGAAAAAGTAAATAGCTCGGCGACGAAAGGGCTACAAGAATTACTCACCCAGCGTGTGCTCGACGAATTCTTTATGATTCTTGTAGAAGGTCATGTATGCCGGTAGTTTCTCTTGCACGAATATGAGAAGGAGATCGTGTATGAGTTCGCCTTCCAAAAATCTCACGGGCTTGAGGGCGAGCAACGGATCGAGAAGGAACGTGTTAGGATCGGCGAGCGCCGCGAGAATACAATGTTGCGCGTCTTCCCTAGCGGCAGATGCATTCTCAGCTGTGTAAGTGCCCAAAAGCTCGACCATCACTGCTGCGGCTTGATCGCTGGAGAAAAAATAAATAAAAAAATTTCATTCAATAATCACCTTAGGTTTTGATGATACGACAGGATTACTGGATCGAAGCTCACCCTTGTTTACAGCTGAGGAGGACTTCGTGCAACAGACGCAGCAATTTTTGCATCTGCTCATTCGTCGGTGGAAAAGCCTTGAATTGATCTTTCAGCTGATCGACGCCGCTGTAAACCGCCTTCACTTGATCGACGCTCCTGGCGACTTGCACCAGGTGATAATATACGTGATATCTCATAGGCGATTTCTCCTCCAGGGATTGGAAGAGCAGCCACAGCCTGCAGAAAACAAAAATATTTAATCGATTTTTTCCACAATTTTTATCCGGTCATTTATGTATATGAAATTTGAGGAGATTTCCGCAACTTTTACCGGAATCGTCACAGTGGAAAAAATGTACTGATTTCTCACTGACAAAAATTATAATCGATAGTGCCGATTCGTGTAAATAATTAATTATGCTCCGTATTAATGAGTATTGAAAAAAATCTTTACGCAAATGTGCACGTATCGTAATCAATGGGAAATTTATGTAGGTGAGATAAAAAGATTTTACAATATTTCAAGGACATTTTAAACAATTCGGAGTTATGCAAAATTCCCGAAGATTTCAGGACCTTCAGGACAAACGCACACTACAGATACTTGTATAAAAAGGATCTATTTTTATAGGGAATCTTTGTAGTGAATTTTGCCAAAATTAGTGATTTTTTTGTATTCTCAAGCAGTCGTATTTTTCAAATCCAATTATTTTCTCTTTCCGACAAAGCTTCCTCTATGATAAAGTCAAATAATCATAAAAAAATGATTTTCCATAGAAGCTTCGTGCGTAATATATTAGATTAGATGAGAAAGCTTTGTGAACGTCTTAATTTTCAAATTTTTTGTAAATACTCACGCTTTCAGCGAGACAAGTCCAAGCTTCTGGCCCGGTGCTTTCTTCAGCTTCTCGCAGAAAGCTAGGATCAGATTTTCTGCGCGTTCCACTGGTATCTAAAAAAAAAAAAATTTAATAATTTATTATTATTTTTTATTCTACGTTCGATGAAAGAACGGCAAAGAAAACTCCATACGTGTATCATGATGGAAACTATGTCGTTGAGAATAGTTTCGATTTCCGTTTCGTTTCCATCCTTGAAGCAGGCGTCGCACACGCCGATGATTTTGTGCAGATCGTCCTCGATGCCTCTCGGCGACTTCTCGTCGCTGATTTCGGCACCGAGGCTCTTGAAGTAAATTCGCAATTCCTGTGCCTGTGAAAACGCGTGCAATTCGTCGATAATAAAAATCGAGGAATCCGGCGACGTAACCTCGAAGCTCGCGTTCGAGCGTCCCGTCGCGTCGTTACAGCACAAAGCAAGTAGAAAAATGTTCGAACAGGCAGATTCATTTTCACGAGTAGAATTATTTTCCGTAGAACGATTCGTCTAATTACCTGATCCTCGGGAGGTAAATCCATAAAAACTGCTGGAACCGACATCATGATGGTGATTATTCCACGTTTCGACGCAGTGAAATCCGGCCAGCGAAGGGGATCGGCTTTTGACTTCACGAATTGAACACGACTGCCAACCCTCCCGATCGAAAATCGGACGTCTATCTGTTCGAGTCGAAAACAATCGAACGTAAATACACTGTGAAAAAAATTGTAAATTTAATGTACAATTGTGATGAAAGATTAATATATTTTTTCGTTGTAATTAAAGTAAATTATAAAAGTTAAAAAAATTATAGTATTCCAATGTTTTTAATACACTGAACATTAATTCTTAATCACAATTGTACATGAAATTTAATATACCAGTTTGTGCATAAAAACTTCCAGTCCGCCACATTTTAGAACTGTGGCGAGCGTGGATTCAGCTACGTTCAACGCAAGCTTACCCACACGCCACACACGGCGCCGCAAGACTGTAAGTTCCGTCGAACATAACGTCACCTTAATTGGAGCAAAGCACCTGCTGAAGCGTCGAATCGTCGCGTATGCCGTATGTTTCGTTCGAACACTTTTTTATAATTTCGTCAAATTATTTAAATAGCATTCGAATATTTAGACAAATTACCACCACATATCTCATTTATTAGCAACAACACACATTTTCTTCTTCCTTTAAACAATATATCTGTCGCACACAGAGGAATGTTGGAATTTCCGGTAACCTCTCGTGCCATGCGAAATTTCCTGGTATCGCGCGTAGATTTTACAATATTTTTTTTCCATTTTCTTAACGCGGCAAAAATGGTCAAAGAATAAACCGGAAAAAAAATTGTTTTACAAAAGAATAAAAAAAATCGTCATTCAATAATTGTAAAAAAAATAAAAAGAAAGTGAAACATGTGTATAGACAAATGATTGTTCATTTTGCTTAGAAGTAGCAATGTCTAAGAGAGGACAGCCAGCTTGGAGCCCGCCGGCTCGGAAGGGCAATTCGGCTTTGAAGCTTTACAACAGCCTGACTCGTCAGAAGGAGGAATTCGTCCCCCAACATGGAAAGCGCGTCCTCTGGTACAGTTGCGGGCCTACCGTGTACGACGCTTCTCACATGGGACACGCAAGGTACAAGAAAAGTAAAATATTTTTATCGCTCACCGTTACCAAATTTTTATTTCTATCAACTTTTTCCTTTATTCAATTTTTCAGATCGTACATATCGTTCGATATCCTGAGAAGAATATTATCCGATTATTTTGGCTACGACGTTCTGTACGTGATGAATATCACAGACGTAGACGACAAGATAATAAAGAGGGCCAGACAGAATTATTTGTACGAGAGATACTTGGAGGAGAATCACAGTCTGGACGATGTACTTGAAGACGCGAAGAGCGTACTGTCGACTTTCCAAGAGACTGTGAAAACTACTACGGACAATGATAAAAAATGTATGCTGGAGCAGATGCTCTTGAGGGTAAAGCTTGCAGTCGAAGCTCTAGAGAGAGCCGTTACTGCAAAGGATGAGGAAAAAATGCTGGAGTATCAAAAGGTGGGAACAATCGTTTTTAATTATCACTGCATACTTGTTTTTTTTTTTTTTTCACGGGACAAACCCTTTCACATTTTCAATTTTTTTCTTACTTTTTTTTTAGGATTTATTAAAGGAAGCGCGAGATCCGTTGTCAGAGTGGTTGGACAAAAATCACGGTGCGAGCGTTACGGAAAATGCAATTTTCAACAAACTATCCCAACACTGGGAATCCGAGTACCACAAAGACATGGACGCATTGAACGTAATAAAAATGTCGTATTATCTCGAATCTCGACCGACCGAATTCTACATGCGGATATTTCATTTTGCAAACTTTTTATTTATTTCGAAGGTTTTGAGGCCAAACGTTCTAACGAGAGTCAGCGAGTACGTTCCGGAGATAGTAGCGTACATTGAGAAGATCGTCGACAACGGTTTAGCTTATGTTAGCAATGGATCGGTTTATTTCGACGTCAGTGGTTTCGACAAACGGGACAAGCATCATTACGCCAAATTGGTGCCGGAAGCGTACGGCGACACTTCGAGCTTGCAGGAGGGCGAGGGTAATTTTTTTTTTTTTTAACTAAAAAATATTTTTTCATCACTCGGTGCGGAGATGGCCACATTTCCGCCCGCTTCGCGTGCGTAAAACCGTCATTTTTGCACCTTGTGATAAAAAATTTCGTACATCCCTCGTGCGAAACACTTTTTCTAACTGGTTACTCGTTGCTCCGTCGATAATTATCGGATCTGTCGGTGCGATATTGTGGACCTGCAAATTCATTAAAGCAAAGCCAAAACTACTGTCTGTAATAAGCAGTTCGATGCACAGGGACGAGGGTAACATTTTTCTCAATAAATTTTCATACTCATAATGGCGTTCGTTCGGTAAAACAGGCGATCTGTCGGTGTCAGAAGAGCGGTTATCGGAGAAGAAATCAACTACGGATTTCGCCCTCTGGAAGTCGTCGAAAGCGGGCGAACCTTCGTGGGAGAGTCCATGGGGAAAAGGTCGTCCCGGCTGGCACATCGAGTGCTCCGTCATGGCATCCGCGATCTGCGGCGACAGTCTCGACATTCACACCGGCGGTGTGGACCTCAAGTTTCCCCATCACGACAACGAACTCGCTCAAGCCGAGGCCTACTTCGACAACTCTCACTGGGTCAGATATTTCCTTCACTCGGGACATCTGACCATAGCCGGTTGCAAAATGTCCAAGTCTCTCAAGAATTTCATCACCATTCAAGAGGCTTTGAAGAAACACACGGCCAGGCAACTCAGGCTCGCTTTTCTTCTTCATTCTTGGAAGGACACACTCGACTATAGCGACAACACCATGGACATGGCTGTGCAATATGAAAAGTTCCTCAATGTGGGTAAAAAAATGCGTACTGATCATTTAATTCCATGAAACATCGAGCACAGTGGACTTAAAGAGATGATAATAATTCACGTTTCAATCCGAGGACGGCAAATTGATAATTAAGAAAACATATTTTTACAGGAGTTCTTCCTGAACGTAAAGTGCAGAATCCGCTGCCTAGGCACAGGAACGAAGCTCCAGACTTTCAGTAAATGGACCGATGACGAATTGGAATTGAATAAAAAATTCTACGCGGCTAAGGAGGCTGTGCACAATGCACTCTGTGGTACGTAATCGATTACTCTGACTCATACGAGATATTTTTATCGGCGTTGTGAGCCCTGATCACCTTTCGCATTAAACTTGCAGACAATGTTGACACGCGAACCGCGCTGGATGTGATAAGAGATCTCGTAGGTCAGTGCAACGTTTACACGAAGGAGACCAAGAGTCCGAATACGTTATTGCTGCGGGATGTCGCAGCTTATATCACCGAAATGTTCGTGGTGTTCGGAGCCATTACGTCGGCCCACGATGGCATTGGATTTCCCATTGACAGCGAATCGGCTGGCTCGAACGTAATTTTTTTTTCTTTTTATTCACATGAAAAAAATACTTCATTGAACTCCAACGCATTCGTCCTGCTGAATGAACTAAAATGCTTTTTTCTTGTTCACAGGTCGAGGAAACGATAATGCCGTATCTGACGATCCTCGGAGATTTCCGCGAGAAGGTCCGAGGCCATGCGAAGACGCTAAAGGCTACGGAAATTCTTGGCGAGTGCGACAGGCTGCGTGACGAAGTATTGCCGAACGTGGGCGTCCGCCTCGAGGACGACGACGACGGGTGCTGCAAAGTAAAGTTAGTGAATCGCGACGAATTGATGAAAGAGCTCGAGGCCAAGAAGAAGTTGGAGGCAGCGAAAGCCGCGGAGAAGGAGAAGAAGAAATCCGAAGCCGCTGCCGCCGCGGCGGCGAAAGCGGCTCTCAGAAAAATTCCTCCCACCGAAATGTTCAGAATGGAAACTGACAAATATTCGCTGTTCGACGACAATGGACTGCCGACTCACGATAACGATGGCAAAGAGATCAGCAAGGGACAACTGAAGAAGCTGCAGAAGCTCCAACAGGCACAGGAGAAAAAGTACAATGAATATTTGGCCGATGTTCAAAATGGCGCGTAAATTCATATTGTTTCGTGGAACTCGTGAAACCATTGGCGTAAGAGAATCACGCCAAATGTCGAATCGATAGCGTCGAGTTTTTAGCAGAAAGACACTAAAAGCCTCGAAGTGGCGTCGCGGGAAACGAGGCCTCTTTTGGAAAGAATTCGCTGCATCGGGATTGCCTTCCTATTTCTTTTCTAGTCGCGCATACACACATTTACATCGATTCCGAGAATCTGGTAGATTCAATTTTATTAACGTTTTGTCGCATTATTTTTTTTTTACACATTTTCACGAAATTTTCTTCTCGAAGTGATGTAAAATTTATTTTTGTCCCATAATCGTGCTGATCCGCTTCACTTTCTTCTTGACGGAAGAAAAAAAAGATTCTGCAATTTTTTAAACGTTACATTAAAAAAGTAAACATTTTGATTTATTGAGTTCCTTGATATCAGCAGAATACTCATTAGGACGCTTTCATTTATCCTCTTGCAACTTTGTACAATTATTAGATACATAAGCCTTCCGCAGTTGCGAGAAAAGAGCAGCATTTGCCGATATTTAGAGCATAAAAAGAACGCAAAATGATCTCATTTGCAAAGAACATCTGCCAGTAAATTCTCACGATCGCTAAATTATCGCTTCCCTCAGAATTGCCAAATCATTCAAAGCGAGTGTATGATAAGGATAAGAGTTCAAGGTCGGTCCGTAACATAGATCATAAAAACGTATTATTTTTTTGTACCAGATACACTTTTGCAGTGACACCTGTTAAAGAACGATGAAAAAGTTTAGAAATAAATAAAACAATTAAAGGTATACGAGACCATCCTTTCGCGATCGACCCGGCTCTTTGAGGGCCATCCGAAGTTTCGAAGCTGTTATAGCAGTTGCGGAGGAATTACAATTTTTCTTATAGATTGAGTTCGTTTAAGGCGAATTGAAAGTCACGTGACGGAGCCAGGAGTGTGAGAGAGATAGATTAATTGGTCTTACGGGGCAGCGAGAAAAAGCGGCAGAGAACGTGTTTCACTTCACCTTAAAGAAGCGATATAATTATCCGAACGAAGTCGACCGAAAGCCAGTCAGTAACACCTGCACTGCAAAAAAAAGGAGAATCGTTTTCGATATTTCCTAATAATGAAAGATGGAAAGTAATCATGCCTTAAATTTGAATACCGAATTCTTATACATTTTTTTTCTCCACTGATAAAAAAAAATCTTCTCTACAGCAGATATCAGCTCGATGACGAAGCCGTTGAGGAGCCTGATTGAAGATTGCCACATCGGCATTTCAATGGATGCAGCGAGTGTTACTTCAACGAGAGAAAATGAAAATGATTCGACGAGTGGAAGAGTTGCGGGATACAAATCGATACTGCTGAAAACGTAATTGGGTCTAGTCTGATGAGTTTATTTTACAAAGCTCTCTGAAACACGCTCCCCGGCCGAACGAAAAAGCCGTCTGTTTTGCATCGCCGTCGAGTACGCTGTAATCGAAAAGCGAGAGGTTCGCTTTCATTATCGTGTGGTATAATACCCCTTTCACATTCGCCGGCGTGTCGACAGTGACGGCTTTATGAATGCGAAAAGTGATACAACTCGGACCGCGGTCGGACGGACGGGGAAATACAGTCTCACCGCCGCGTCTGATATTCATCCGCAACGGCATTCATCGCACTGGCACGAGACTCTCGTCGACGTCGAGCTTTCCACAACCCGGCGAGGCTCGAATAAAGTCTGAAGAGAGGGAGCGGGAGTGTTAAAACTCCCATCCCGAAAACTGTCCGAGCTATCTGCGAGGGAAAAGGACCCTGGGAGAGGGGAGGGGGGAGGGGGGGATTGATATCGCGTGACTAAAACTGGAAAGGCCTATTTTATACGCTTGTACAGTGGAACCTCTGTTGGTTCATACTCCGGTAACTTATAAAACTTCCATCCCGCTCAGCCCGCGCTCGGTCGGTAACAGAAACTGCAATTCATTCTCTGCACGGATGCTCACAATTTCCGGTTGAGGACATGCAAAACGACTCAGTCGGTAACCAAAATCTGTAATAAATGCGATTCGGAGACCGTAGACTTTTCGGGAAAAGCAAAGCATTAGCGGATGCACACGAAGCGGATATCAATGCAAGTTCATGTAAGAATTTGTATTTAGCCGGAAGTAGTCATAATGGTTAAAAAAAATGTAATCACAGTTTTTATTAACCACCGTGGTTTTTCTCAACGCCGTCTCGTGAGTCGTTGGGCGCGCTCAACCTACCGAAGTATGTTTTGACGGAAGTCGCTGGTCTGCAGCCACAATTTAGGGAAGGTCCCACTGTACACAGAGAATACGTCCTTGTGATTTTAGTCACGCGATATAATGTAGCTGGCACGAAAGAAGCCGAGCGAGCTTGACCACACTATTTACCGGGGAAATTATTTGCGCGTATAAATCGTTGAAGAGACGAAACATTGAATACCGCAAAGAATTGGATAATGAAAATTACACAAAAATTTACCACACAAATTCTAAGCCAATTCACACAATTATTTTCGAAAATTACAAATGTGAGCCACTAGATTTGTCTCCAGTTTAAATTTAAAAAACTTCGAGCATACGTACAATCTATTCGAGAGGGGGTTGAAAAATGATGTTGGCAAATCGTCGAGGACCCCGGACGCCCATCATCTCGATCGCTAACCCGCCCATCGTTTGGTTATTATTATCCCACCCTTCGTCGCGATGCCTATATGGATTCTCGAGTTTTCACCCCAAAAAAAAGTCTATATGTTAAAAAAAAAAAAAAAAAAAAAAAAAAACAGCGATCAGTAGTAGCCGATTTTTGTGGCGCGGAGGTTTACGGGGGGCAGTTGTTGCCCCCTTCCCTCTATTGTACCGCGGTACCCCGTTGCAAGAGCACAACGAAGATGAACAATGCCATGGCCACGTACGGTGAGCACGAGGCCTATCTGTTCGCTCGATACACTCGCATTGTTCGACTGTCTGCAAATACGAAGTGATCGAGAAAAAAAAAGAAACGCGCGTGGACGGTAAAATGTCAATCGTAGGGGTTGAGAGTGAGCAACAGAGTGCCTCGGGCTTTTTACTTTTTTTTTCATATAGTATGACTGCGTATGCCGTATAGAGGGAAAAAAACTGGTGGACAGCTTGGCGCGTGCTGTAACGAAGTCATCGATGGCTTATAAAAAAAAGCCGTGAAATAAGAACGATAAAAAAATACTTTTTTATACGAATTTATCACTAGGCACTTCATTAATTAAATAGTTAATTCGTTAATAAACGTTTGGGTAAGAAAATAATCGTTCATTTATAAATCAAGCGAGTTCAAATTTAGATTTGAACGGGAAAATCCAATAGCGGAAATTTTTTATCGACCGAACACCCGGAAAGAAATGTTTTTCGCCAAATAAGGGCTCTTTCCGTTAAATGTTTTCTCTCGGTGTTGCAAAACATTTTTCTAGCTTGCGCGGCTCCGTCGCCCCCGGAAGTGGAATAAAAAAGTTGAGAAAATTATCGATTAATAATACATCAAAATAAAAGCATTACAAAAAATTAATAAATATAAATAAAATAGTAAATAAACGTAAACTAAATATTATCAAATGTAAAAGTACTTGAGTCGAAAACGGAAGCGAATGAGTGACTGGCAATTAACAAGCTTCACTCTATACATTCCCGTGCCGCGGGTGATAACCCGATAATTGAACGAGCCGTAAAATATTGCTGCCTTGGAGAGAATGAGGAGAAGGTGGGGGGAGGAAGAAGCGTGCTGTAGCGGGAGTCGTTCTTCAATTTAGAATTTAATTAAAAAGTCTTACCGGCGACTCTTGCAACCGGAGAACTTCGCGATTCCTTTTGTTCGCTCAACTCGAGCGTGGGGAGCCGGAGAGACAAAGATGAAAGGACGAAATGCGCAGGGCGAGAAAAACGAAGGCGGAAAAAGAGGGAGAGGCTCGAACAGTGAAATTGGTAGATTCGAGTAATTTATTCTTTCCGAAGGCCTGTACACGATTTTCTCTCCTTAATTCGTCCGAACTACCGGCATGAAACTTACTCGTTTTTTAGTATAAAAAGACCATTGCATGCGCGTCAAAATATATAAAAAAGATGAAGATTAAGTTTGCACACTGCTTTCTCATTTTTTGCGGTGCTTCACGAAGCTGAAAATTCTCCACATAAAACAGAACAAATTCGGTCAATTCAGGATTGGTCAAAAACGATGTTCTGTGAACGACACATTTTTTCGATACAAAAAAAAATCAAAGCTCATTGTGGGATGTGAAAGATAAAAGTGGTCGCAAATTTTTGGCCACCGAACTTTCCGTACTTCAACCACATAAATAATACGTAAAATTTATTTTCACCATTATTTTTTTAAAATTAGCAACAAGTTTGCATAATCTGGCAAATTAGAAAAATTCAAATTCATGAAAAATTCTTATCGATTCTCAACAAATTCAATCAAACTTCAGGTTTGCACGAGCGAAAGCGATTCACAGCTATTTAAAAAAAAAATAATCGAAATATCATAAAATCTGATGAATTCTTTTATCTGCCATCGCACCAAGTACATTTCAAGATGCCTCCAATTAATTTTTTTCGATATTTCATTACTACGCAAAACATGAATGGTAAAAAAAAATTGAACAAATCCTCATCTATAAGTGAAACAATTGCGCGACACTATACAAATTAATTCCAATCTCTCCAATAGTCCTCTCGAGATGACTTTCTCAATGTCGACTTCGCCAAAGCCCCCTCCAGCGCTCACTCCTGCGATCGGAGTCATTGACTGCGTTCGATCGACTATTCAAAATTCTCCACTCCATCCTCTCGATCTCGTCACGTCAAAAACCGTTCTTACGGAAATTCATAAAAAAAAAAATTGACGTTAACAATGCGTGACGGTTGGATGCAAAAAAAAAACATATTCTCTCACACATGGAGTCAAGAGCTGCTGTTGTCGCTGCCGGTGGTGTCGGTGGTTACGTAGGCGAGAAAAAAAAGCAAACAGTCCTCGACGCGACGAACTTTTTTTTTTGTCGCACAGCTCCGCGTAACTCTCGCGAGCTCGAATGACTGACTTCTCTTCGTGAATGGCGAATATCGTTTTTTGGTGAAAAAAAAACTTGGATCGTGCTTCTTTTTTTCCCCTCTACAAGGATATCTACGAGCGACACGCATATCGAGTCGCGCCGCTGATTGACGTCTGAATGTTCTCTCGAGCGTGTGCATGCATATAAGTTCGCCGCGCACCCTCGCTCGGTGCACAACGCGAGCACCCCGGAAGTCGAAATCGGTAACTGTAGTAATTTAACGAGGGCCTCCGCCTTTGCGTTCTCGCGATTGGCGAGACGTACTAGTTTTTTTCTCTTCTTTTTTTCAGTGTTTTTTTTTTTACGCTCGTTCAAAAATTCGTCTAGTCGGATGAAACACGAGCGGGCGAGTGAGCGGGAGAATGGAAAAACGGGCGACCAGAACGAACTGAGAAAAGTAACGAAGAAAAAAAAAAACAATATCGAAAATAGCGACTTTTCGTCGCCGAGGGTTCGACGAGCGAGAACAACTGCCGAGAGAGAATTAGAATATAACGCCCGAAGCACCCTGCGGTCTTGCGACTTGTCGATCGAATATCGGCTGCGGTAACAGGGACGTTGAACATTGACAGTTTTCACTTTTTTTTTTCTTCAACAGAATTCAGCTCGAATGTCGGTTGATAAAGAACCGCAACTGCGCACAAAGATTTTCTGTGCAGTGAAAAAAAAAACGAACGTCGATCGCTTGAAAATCGAAAAAAAATTGCTTTCATTAAAATCGAGAGTTTGCTTCTTTTGGGGAAGAAACCGTGCGACTTTATGAATTAACAAAACATTATTTAAAATAAAATGTACTATTATCTTTATTTTTTGGATCTTGGAGAAGTTAAAATTAAGATGGTACAGATAAAAATTGATTATAGCTACGGTTGATTTTTAGCGCAGTTTTTTTTTTTTTTTTTTTTTTTTTACTGAAAAAAGATTTTCGTTGCAGCCCTTCCGAACGGGTAAGAAAAATTCAGAAACCGGTGCGATGGAAAGGGGAGATAGAACGATAAATTTTCGCTTGTTCGTTCATGATCAGTTCATCCCTGTATCTCTTGTTTTGTGTGGCGTAGCCGCGAAAACCATGCGGAGGCCATGTACCATATAAAAGACCACTATGGTATATATTGTATATAGGTATGCACACAATATATATATATAGAGAAATACCTACCTACACGGGGGGTTGAATGGGGCGATCTACACACGAGCGCGCTCGCTCCGAGCCCACTTTTATAACTCCATCGACGATTTACTACCCTCTCAGTGCTATAGCACCTATACGCGTCGAGACCGCAGTTATTTCGTCGTTTGATTTATTTTCCCATACCACACGCACACGCACACACACATAGTGTTCGCACACCTCACCCGCCGACACATATTGCCACACCGTAAAACGGAAACGAAGTAACTGTTCAAATTAAATTATGTCTTCTATATCTCTTCGTTACAATGATGTCGCTTTTGCTTCCTCGTAAGAGTAAAATTTTCGTTTCGAAAATTTCAACATTTTTGAAACATTTTTGTCAGTACTCGAAACGCCGTCAGGTATCAAAGGGGGGAGGTGTTTCATTTGGTTTTAATCATCGTGACCCTGGCGAAGAAAGAAATGGGTTACTAGTGCGCTAGCACGCTAGTCGGTAAACACGTTTATCTGCAGTAACTTTCGACACTTTTAAAACGGGTCGAGAAGACACGGTTTTCGCGTAGTAATAATGCACACTTTGGTTATTGACATACGAAAAGAGCGCCGTTTTCGACGCGTTATAAAAAGTGTCAAAAGTTACCACAGATAAACGTGTCTAAACAGACGCACTTCTTCTTCTTCTATCCGTGATGGCTTTTGGCCACTAAGAACAGCTGTTCAGTGCTATGTTTGGTAGCTGAGACACAGAGGCGCTGCACGCCGGCCACTGGTCCACCGGACCGGTGGGCCAGTCGCCGGCGTGCAGCCTCTCTGTGTCTTACTGAGAAATACGGTGGCACCGGTATTTCTGTTGTTTGTGGGACACGTTTGCGCCTCTAACGATCCTTTGTCATACGTGAGAAGTGAAACTAATTTTCTTTAATCCGCAAAACAGTGATATGAGAAAGTTAGAATGCGCACGGCGGATCGCGCTGTCGGATGCAACCAGTCACAAAACGATAATCGAGTCAGTCCAATCAAAATAGATATAACCGGGAAAGCAGAAGCATGCTCGGTGGCAAAGTTCGTTATCGCGGAACTGACGTCGTAAGTGATCCGAAAACGCCAGGAGAGAATTGGCGTTTGACCCGAATCATCATCGATCGACGAATCTTTATGGCAGCCCACTGTTTCTCCACAAACCGATACTACACATGCGTAGTTCTATCCAACACAAACGAGATCCTACAACGCGCGTGGAGATTCGGTTTGCGGAGAAACGATGCCACCTTCATTGCCCAAGTTTTAATTCCGTACTGACGAATATAGTCGGTTTGAAAGCGCACAGATTACTTTGCACGCTAAGTATTTCCGAGTGAAACGTCACTTTGCTTTCTCGTAACCTCCCGAGTATTCGTGAAAGCCTGGATAGAACTCATCCGGTCCGCCATGTTTATTCTCGTGTCGAGCGATGCGCGTCTTCTGTGTGCGTGCATGGACAAGTCAGAAAATCTCTAATTTCTCTATCTTCGAATGCTCATCTTCACACGAGCCATACTTTACAGACATTCAATGCTAATGCAGAATTTCTAAACTTATTCAATCAATACGCTAATTCCGCTACTTTTTTTACCGACGCTTCAAAATCGGAGGATTACAATTACGAAATCCTACGTAATCAAAATTTCGATATAAATTTAATTTGGATACCAGGCCAATTTGGATGAATGCGCTGACTTTCTCGCTGAGTCTGCAATATCGGACGCTTCTCTATATATGACATTCTCTTCCCTTCTTCGTATATGATATTCTCCCGAATTCTCGACCCGCCTCAGATTCCTTCAGCTCAGCACGTGAAAAATCTCTGAATCTAACAGTACAGTTCTCGATACTAAAAGCTCATACAACGGCTCGTACATTATCTACTTTTTGCTCGTTAAATACGTCCCCGTGAAACGTTACTCTAGTGTCTCGTAACCTGCCGAGTATTCGTCAAAGCCTGCATACAACTAACCCGATCCACCATGTTTATTCTCGTGTCGAGCGGTGCGCGTCTTTTTGTGTTTGTGTGCACGTGCGTAGAGGACAAGTCAGATCGGGCCGGTCAGGCAAAATTTGAGGCAATGTTATTTTTTCTTCCCAACGGTTTACCGCTCTGGGATTGATACGAATGTGCCGTTGTTTTCATTACAAATGTGTCCCTCGAGGTAGTCTTTGCGTTAGCTTCGAGTCGATTCGGTACTAAGATTTAAAAAATTAGTTTGAACACGTTTTTAAAGAGACACCGGCGTGATCCAAGGCGGACCTTCCATTACAATACACCCAGATTTCTATCGATTTTTATTCTTCCATGTCCATTACAGAGTAAAATGATCCCGCTCAAAGATTACCTAATTCGAGTCCCATGTTTTTTTTTCTTGCAACGAATGAAAACATACTTTCAACTAAGTGACACATTTCAGCGTCCTTCGACCTACCATCTTCCACTCCTTGCGAAGCGCCCAAAGCGCGCCGTTGCTGCCAGTTAAAATTAAAATCCAATAGAGCAGCATATTTTTCTTCACAACGCGAAGTATAACGTACTCTCAGCCTCGTCGCATAAACGTCTCCCGGATATTGCATTTAAAAAACCGTACAACCCAATGCCGCGATTAATTCTGCTATATTTATGTTTTCCTCGCTAAAACGCCCCGCTACTCTGACATTTTTTTTTCATCTCTCCCGTCAGCACTATTAGCCTCGCGTAAATAAATTCGGCTCGTGGCTTCCTGCCTGCGAGAGAGCGGTGCCTCAGGTTTTTTTTCCTCGCCTCGACGTGTCTGTTTTTGCTGCCTCGAGAAATCGCCCCGTACAAAAGAAAGGTGTACGTGTAAAAAAAAGTTGAGAAAAAAAATAACACCGCTCCAAAGGGTTCGCGTGGCGTGCGTGTATAATGTGTCGTTACCCTACGGCGAGTCGACCACCCCGCGGCCGCTTTGGCCATGTAATCGGGCTCTTTATGCTAATCATCGCAGCCGAACCAACCCTTCCGCGTTTAACCAGCTGCGATTTTTCCATTGTCGCGTGCCGACGCTCTCGCCGCTCTCCCTCCCGCCCCGCCGTAGACCATCGCGCTTCGATTTTTTTTTCTCCTCCGCCTCGCCTCGGCCACGTTCTCCGGTGCATAGAATTTTTTTTGCCTCTCCCGCACGCGTTTCACGATCTTGTTTTCGGAATTGTTTTTCGTCCGACCCCCATCACGGCGCGAGACAAAACACACACACGCGACCGGCCCCCGTTTCGACTCGCGAGACCCCGAGCGAACCGACCACTTTTTTTTTGTCGTTCTCGACGCCAGCATAAAAAAAAAAGGGTTGAGCCCGGGTAACTGCGCGCGGAGGAGCGCTGTGGAATAAAAAAAACTTTAACGCAAAGTGGGAGCGACGCACGCGGTCACAAATCTGGCTATACTTTTTTTTTTTTTTATTAAGCTTCGAAAAACTTGAACCACGAGCCGCTTTTCGCTATTATGCACGCTTCGACGAGCGCTTTGCGTCGTTTTTATTGTGCGGACTCGCACGACGAAAATCCGATTAGGGTACGGACGAAAAAAATAATAAAAATAAAAACTCTGAATTCGTTCGCAAATTTTTTTTGTTTTTTTTTGCGTAGTCAGTGGAATATGCTGGACCTCTTTTTTTTTCTCTCCGCATTTAAAGATAATTTGTCGGTCCCACAAATTGGGAGGGTAATTTCATGAAATATGACAAAGCTTTCGGAATTTATGTGTAGCGATTTGAGTGTGAAAGATTGTCAAGGGGAAGGATTTTCTTGGTGTGCGCGAAAGTGTTTATAATTTAGTCGAAGCTTCGGACGAACGGGATTGGCGAGGAGCTTCCCTCTTCCTCGACGAACGGGACGTCGGTGACGAGCAGCGAGGGTGAGTTTACCCCTTTAATTCAACCCTTTCACCCTCTTCGACAGACATGCGCTCGGTGCTCGCGTCTCTCGTACTTTGCGCGTCGTCGACGCCTGCACCGAGCGTAATTGATGCATCCGAGACAAAATGGAGTATTCGCGATGGCGAAAGAATCGGACAATGATAACGAACAGCTCCGCACCTGAGAGTCGCGTATTCTCGTATTTGTCCCGAATACGCATATTTCATCATTCGAAACGATTTGTTATGGTAGGAAAAAAAAAGTTGCAATTTTTTCGCCCTGATCGAAAAAAAATAGCGAAGCAAAACTCATTACGGAGTTCGGCATCAAAAACCGATCAAACTTTTCTTCGAACTTTTTTCATACGATCTGTACTTCACGAGTTACAACCGAATGAGCGTTTCAGCAAATGAGGCGCGCCCGTCAGATGGCGCGCGCCGCGCCTCGCGCCGGGATTGGCTAGAACACTGATCCTCCGTTAACTCGGAAACTATGGTCCTTAGAAAAAAATTGCAAAGGAACAATCTGTTTGTTTTTCAACCGCCGATACGATCTCGCCATCCGTTGCCCCAATACCCGATATCGCCGATGTATTTTTTTTTTTTAAACGTAAAAATGATCTACCCACTTTTATCCTCACATACGTACTTTTTTTCTTTGGGACCCCGAGAGTGACGAAGAGCCTTTCTACTCGAGTCCCGTAGTTAGCGGGGCGTGTCTCCAGTTTCTTTGAATTAAACATCGTGCCCGCTTCAATCAGCTCCCGGGAGGTTGCCTGGCGGGCGGGGTGGAGGGGCGGGCGGGGGGGGGGGGGGGGGGGGTGCACGAGAGTTCTCGCTCAACATCCCCTGCCCGCTCGAGCCCGGGGAGAAAAGGGAACCGCCAGGAGCATCAGCGAGCCAGGTCCAGAAGTAAACTTATCTCCTTTTTACGTTCTCCTTATTTTTCACCCTCGAGGCGCGCACTACCCACCCTCCCCGGCAGCGCTGCGCCCCCTCGAGGCTTCTCCGATGCCTTCGGGTTTCGCCAAGCGAAGCGAACGGAGAGTTGAATTCAAACTCACCCCCCCCCCCCTCGTCCCCCCATTCGCCCACCCAACTCGTCGTCTTCCCGAGATCTATTTCTTTATAAATTTGTAATCAGACTCCGTGGCGTACTTTACTCTTCTTCTCCTCTAAGTTCCGTAGTCTCGTATATATATATATATATATATATATGTATACATGGGGTACAGTCGGGGGTGGTTCTCCCCTTTCATCCCTGCCAGTATCGCAGTTAGAGCAGCGGAGACTTTTTCTACGTACAGTAAATTTTTTTTCCCACCGCTACAGCCGGTTTTTTTTTTTTGCCCCGTTATTTTTCTCCCGGCAGCCCGGAAGATGTAGAGAGTCTTCCGGACTCTCGAAGAGTCTTTGCGGACGTTCTCGCGCAAGGAAGAAATTTCAAATTATCATCGCTGATTGTATCGCAGCTCGTTGAGCGAGGAAACCGGGAAAAGTCTTCTAACGACGTTTTCCTCGATACTCGAGGAAAGATGCCGTTCGGAAAATTTTCACTCTCGAAGGACCGACGTGCAATACGGTCGGGTTTCGGAAATTGAGGCAGTACGAATTGATCATCGTCTCGAACGATCCTTCGTATTTAGAGTTCCGAGACGAATATGCTTGAACAGTTACCGAATGAAATTGAAACTAATGGGTGGGGAAATTATTAATTATTAGTTGGTCAAAGAGATCCGATAACATTTCGGACGTTCGATCAACTTTTTTATAAGTTTACTGCCGGTATTTAATTCTGGAGATTTTTTAAAAACTTTTCGACTGTCACTGCGAAAGTCGAAACAGTTTTGCCTCTCACTATCAAGTATACATTCGTGAATATGAAAATTATATTTTTAGGTGAAAAAATGTAAATATTTTTATTCAGAGACGATTCATTTTTTCACTGATTGTACGGGGTGTTAAAAGCCCGCGTGAAACGTGTAAGAAATATTTATTTTTCTTTACAGAAAGAAAATCGTCTCTTCCAACCAACGTGTGATATTCTAAGTGAATAAAAAGCTGTGTAACTGTCTCGAAAAAGTGAATAAAAAGCTGGAAAGGCGTAATCGCATTTGCCGTTTCTCCGGTTACATATTTTTAGGGAATTATATATATATCTATATATATATTTAGGGAATATATTATCTCTGTAGTATAGTTTCACGATGCGGTGGCTCAGGTGGTTCTTTCGCGCTGGGACTACCGGGGGTGCACAGTCCCGTTTACATCGCAGCCCTTGGCCGTGTCACTTTGCTCTTACCGAAATTTATTTCCCGGATCGCGGGGCACGTACAGTCGCACGCGCGCCTGAAAGAAAGAACCGACCGGTCTCCCGTGGAGGGTGGAAGAAAAAAACTCGTGAAACTCGCGCTCGCCCGACGGGGAAATATACACTGTTGGTTCGCGTGGGAGCTTTTACAAAAATTATCAATTTGCTCGGAGGGTATGCGAGTATAAACTTCGTCTCTATCGTTTCTAGTGCGGTTAACTCGCAGTTATCTCGTTCCCGTCACACCTTCACCGTTTACCACCGCACGTACAAATACAGTTGTATATCCGCGCAATTTATCAGTTAACCCGTCACTTGCAGTGAACAAATCTCAGGTTTACATCGGAAATGACGTCATACGGGAAAACATCACTTTCGGTTCCAAAGTTTTAGTTTTTTCCCGGTAGTGACGTCATATGGGAAAACGTCACGTCTGATCAGAAATTGCGATTTTGAAACCGGAAGTGATGTTTTCTCGTATGACGTCGACTTCCGGTCGGAAACTGAGTTCTTTAAACCGCAAGTGACGTTTTCCCGTAGATGTCACTTCCGGTCGAAAACTGAGATTTTTAAACCGTAAGTGACGTTGTTCTCGTGCGACATCACTTCCGGTCCAAAAATGAGATTTCTAAACCGGAAATGACGTTTTTCCGTGTGAAGTCACGAATTTTTTAAACCGGAAGTGACGTATCTCCGAATCCAACGCGAATAAGACTATTCCAACGTTCCCAGGATCGTGAACCGTAAGCAGAATATTTTACATGGTCACGAACCGTCGAGATGCCATCGACAGGTGACAGCTCGATAAACAATCGACTGTCAAAATGGAGGTCGTGGATGACCTCGAGACTTTATCATATAGAATTATTATGATGATTATCATTATGATTACGATCATTGAACTCCGAATTTCGAGCACTCAAAGAACCAAAAATGTAGGATTCAACGCATTTCGATGTCGATGAAATTCGATCGTACAAGAAACAAGAGAATGTTGAACAGCGACACTGCGCGGAATTAAAAAAAGCGGGGGTAGCTTCACGAAAGATCTGCATCAGTTCTTTTTCTCCAAAGCCCTTTCGGTACGATAAACTCAAAATCGTCGATACCAACCCTCTTCCCGTGTCTCAGCGCCGACTCGCCCTCGCCTCCTCGCGCAGTTCGTCCGGCGAGACCACCCTTAAGATTTCATCGGGCGAAGAGAAAGACGAGCGCAGACAAAGATGGACCGACCGAGATGTAACGGCGAAAGAGTAAGAAAAGAAAGAAGAAGGAAAAAGAAAATAAGAAAGAAAAGGAAAGGCTAAGAGCCTCGGCTAGGACGAAGTAGGCCGACGAGGCGAGGGTGGAACTTCAGGGTGGGCACCACTTTCCGAGAAGCCACCCTCGGGATCCGCGCCCCACGCTATGAAAAAAAAAAAAACTCCGCTCCCGGACCGTCATTCCTCCTCACCGACCTCGCCCGGCGACCCCCACGATTCTCATCCCTTAACGATTTTTTTTTTCTGCTCTCCCTCAACCCCATCTCGACGCACACTAATTACGTTTTTAAGCGAAATTACTTGTGCGCGCGACGCTCCGTCGTCGTCTCTCCGGCACTGGCGTCGACGCATCTCGTTACGCGGACGGCCGCTTCTGCTCCCGGTGCTGACGCCGCCACGGGCTGTGGGTGGCTTAAGATCCCGCGGGACGCTGGGGCGCCCGACGCCGATGAAATACCGTTGGGGGTGCAACAATTTTTTTTTTTTTTTTTTTACTTCTGTTGTCGCCGTTCGGGCAATGGAATATCTAGTAGAGTAATGCTCCAGGCTCTCGAGTTTAATTTCCAGGTATAATTGAGAAATGTCGCGATACGCCAGGAATTAGCAGAGAATTGTTGGCTCGATTTTTTTCCTTAGCCGTTGCGAAGCTAACGTTCAGAATTCTTTCATCTCTGTCAAAATTATATGTGGAATAATTTTTAACCCTGGAACTTATGTATGGGGTACGAAAGTACCCAAGACGATATTGTAACTGCACTTCTACTGTAGGAATTGACATTATCGACTTGGGACCTCCACGATAATTTAGGTCCATTTGTAGACTTTTTGAACGGAATGCAATGGAATTATTTTGATGTGTCCACTGTGAAATGGCGTTTTAGATTTTAGAATCGGTGCATTAGAAAAAAAAAAAAAAAAACTACAATTTTTTTTACAAAAAGTGCAATTTTTGCCATTTTTTGTTACGTTTTGGACTTTAAGGGTGATATTCATCCCTGAAACTTTGATAAAATCAACTTTGCCGCACACCATTCTCGCTCTTAAAAAAACGAAAAAATTCGTGTGCGGCAGAACCCATTTACTGCTCATACGACCCTAGTACGTTGCAGAAAACGCGTGGGGTATATATGTACCCCAGTCATGAGTTAAAAAGTAGAAAAAAAAATGATACATGACTTCTAGGTTCAACCCGTAGTAGCGACGATGGAAAGAATATCCTTGCTGCTCAGGATACGACGATCTTCAGCCTTACATCCTCAACAATGATCCGAACTTCGTCGGTAACAAGAGTAAATAAATAAAAAATCGCTTATAATTTTCTTCGACGTAGTACAGTCGATATTATGGACCAAAGAACTCGACAGGACGAAGAGTAAGGCGAAGGACCTAAAAAAAAAAAAAAAAAAAAAATACGCAGAAAAAGTTGCGCGCATCTCATGAATAATTTTGCGGGGTGTTCGATGCGCGGGCAGGGTAGCGGAGCGCGGGTCGATCGTAAAAAGTGTACAGGGTGGGCCAGCACATCGCTGGAAGGGTGCAACTGGACCGCGCGCAACGGCGAGACACCGGAGGAGAGAGCGAGAGCGATCACGGACTCGCGCGGCACGCGGTGCAAATCCCTGTAGATAAAAAAAAAAGTCCGCCGAGCCCCGACGCTCACCCAGCACCGAACGGTGTAGCCTGCAGAGAAAAGAAAGAGTTCGGTGTAGTGGCGGCGCAGGGCCACCCCACGGACTACTCTGGTGTGACTCACCCACCGTCGCACCCAACCCATTTTTTTTAACCCCTCGCGCTTACCCCCAAAGATCCGCGCCCCCCCCCCCCCCCCCCCCGCTCTTCCCGATCGCCTATACTTTTTTTTTTTCAAGGGATCCGAATCCTTTCGTGCCCTATATGCAGGCTACCCTTCGGCTCTTCTGTCTTATCGAAGGGAAAAAAAGAAAAGGGTTCGTCGTACCCCACACGAGTTCGATGAGCGGCGGTGCGCTCAAAATTTTTCTCCGGAAAAATTAGCATTGAATTAATTTTCTTTTTTTTATTTTTATAATTATAAAGTTTTGCGATATTGGTTTTTCCTGCTCGATCGTCGAGGTAAGCACTTTTTGAGACTAGAGTTAATTTATCATTTTTTTGTATGTTGTAACTCATGACTGGGGTACATATGTACCCCGCGCGTTTCTTCAACTTACAAGAATCCTATGAGCAGTAGATGGGTTTTGCTGCACGTGAATCTCTTGGTTTTTTCATAAGGAGGAGAATGGTGTGCGGCAAATTTGGTTTTATTGAAGTTTACGGGGTTGAAAAGCCTTCAAGCCCAAGACGTAACAGAAATTGGCAAGAACCGCACTTTTCGTGAAAAAAGTTGTGGTTTAAACAAAAATGGTCCGATTTTCAAATCTCAAACGCTACTTTACAGGGGTTTTCGCAAGTGTTCGTAATTCCTCTCTCAATCCTCTCTGAACTCACGTGGGCTCAGGCTGTCCGCTAGTACCGCCTTAAAAAAAATTGCATGATTCTTCATTGGATCGAAAAGTGAATTATAATTCGTCATATTTAAAAAATGTTCATCGTTGCAATTCTCCCCTCCCGCTCCCACTGCACTTTCTCGTGCGTTTTCATCATCACACCTTACGGCGTACACTTCGCCTCGACGCTAGCTCTCTCGATCGCGCCACATCGCGGAGAAATTGCGATTTGAATTTTATATTTTTTTTCTTTCACCCCACGCGTAGCTGGAACACAGCCGTGCCTAACGGAGTTCCCTAAGCAGAATCTACGCGGGTTTTGTATTGCCGAAAACGGAAGGGGTGCACGAGCGGCAAGGGGGGGGGGGGGGGATAAGAACGACGCGGGTATAAATGCTCGATCCTGTCTCTGGGGTGGGCTATGGATTTTTTTTGCCAGTGGGCGGTTGATTAATGCCACAGCTCTATGCAGGATCTTGGCTCTCGCACTATGCATAATATATATATGTGGGTCCTATAATGTTATGCATACGAGTATCGGGGAGGGTTGAGACGGCAGTTAAAGGGTTGATTGATCATTTTTTTTACCAGCGTGATCGACGGTGCGACGCATTGAAAAAAAAAAAATATATATATATATATATATATATATAGACACATTGTTATTTTTATTCGCTGTTATTTATTTATTATCTATATTTTTTGAACATTTTTTAAATTCACATTACCTCCTTCGAACTAAAGATTTTTGTGGAGATGTAAAGGTGGTGAACATGATGGTCCGATTTAAGATGAAAAAAGTCGTGCATGAACTGTGGTCCATATTTACTACGCTTATCCTACGTTGTTTTTTTTTTTTTTTTGTTTGCCATCGACGACAACTACACGTTAAACCAACTAAGTGATATTCTTAACAGTAGCATTAGTGATGAATGTATTTATTGACATTGGTGTTTACTATATTGATGGTAAGACATTTACAAACGATATGCAATACATATAATGTCAATGGGTCATCGACCGATGTCCTTCACCCAAGGTAATCTTCCGTATCCAGCGTAGCATTTATTACGCTTGATGATAATAGTTTTGATTTTGTTATTTTTTAACGTGTGTATAATTCTTCATTATTCTTGAATGACTTAAATGTCGTTGAACATTGATTCCAGTATTTTCGATACAGTGTGGGTGGGAAATTTATGTTTCGCTTATTCATAACATTTATCGAAATATACAATTTTTAAAAATTAAACGAATAGTATAATTGAGTTTCACATCCGGCTGGATCAGAATAAGAAATAAACCCAGCAGCGGTATGGAAAAAAAAAAGAAAAAAAAATCCAGGCCATAATTGCTGTAATAAATGATCGCCATGAGCCTCGGCAACTCAGCTCCGCTTAACGTCCGAGAAATCTCTGTGTTCGGGTAGAATCTCGCTGTAATCCGGCGGAGCCTTTGAATCGTGCAGAAATCTGACGGAGAATGGTATTTCTTATCTCTCGCGCATTGTTTAGCCACGGCAAATTAATTTAACACACCGGGTTCCTTGGAGGGAGGAAGCGGTGGCGAAGAGCGAGATCGGAGGCTGTCGAGGTCGTTGAAGAACCCCCCGAGCCAGCTCCCCCCCCCCCCCCTCCCCTCCCCCCGCAAGATCGTGAAAACGCGCGCGTGGATATCTCGGAGTCCACCCTGCCTCGCCCGGAGAACCCTCTCGCAATTCTTCAACCTCCTTCGTCCTATCTCGCGCGCGCTGGCGAAAAGAGTCGGAGTAGGGGCCGAGGTGGGGGCAAAATGGAATAGGCACATCCATCCACTAACCCGAACGATAGTCGCTTCTATGACACAACAAAAAAAAATTTAATTAAATTTTGTCCAATTTGCCGGGATTCACAAAGAAATTCATAAATCAACGCCGGAAATCTAAAATCGCTTTTTCTGTTTACATTGTTAAAGTTTACATTCTTAAAAATCTATGGCCTACAGAAATATTTTCAAACTTTCGAATAACAAAAAAATCCGTCTGAAATGTAATGTTCCGCGCTGGAAGTTTTTATGCAAAAACTCGTATATTGAATACGAAGTGCAATTATCATGAAAAATTCATGTCGAGCGTATTGAAAACATTGGGAATACTTTATTTTTGATAATTCAATTCAATTTCACTATGAAAGTACTTTTAATTTTAATAATTTACTTCGAATTCAATGAAAAAGTATATTAATTTTTCGTCGCAATCGTACATAGAATTTAATGAACGACTTTTTGCCTAAAAACTTCCAGTCCGGTACCGAAAATTTACATTTTACTTTTTAGTGTATACCTTCCAGAATAAGAATTTTTTTTTCGTCCCTGTTCCATCGTGCCCCACCTACCCTTCTCCCAACGGAACGGAGTAAGACGAAGATGAATAAGAAGAGGAACAAGCACAAGAATCTGCGGATGACGGCGAGGAAGAAAAGAGGGGCAGCTACGACGAGTACGTCCGCCCACCCTGTAACATTTTTTTTCTTCCCTTCTTCCTCCTCGCCCTCGGCGAGTAGCACACGGGATTCCCGAGCTCGAACCCCCCTCGAAAGTATCTTGCGTAATTAAGCAAGCGGCGCGGGTCGGGTAATGTAGCCGAGGACGGTGCGCGGCCCAGTGCGGCGGCCATATTGCCCCCCCACCCCGTCGGACTCTATCCCCGACGCGGGGGGTTGAACCACCGGGTGAATCGAAGTGCGGGAGGGTTCGGCGAAGAAGATGGGGCGAAGTAAGAAGCGAGTCTGAGTTAGGTATGGTGGCGACGAAGAAAAATAAGGGGGAAGATGGAAACGTTGAGATAGAATAAGGAGTGGGGGCATTGGGGGAGGGGGGAGGGGGTTAATGATATGCCAGGCAAGAAGATTCTTTCCGACGCACGGGGGTGGCTAACTCGGACCCGCGATCAACTCTATCTTTTCTTTTTTCTTCTCATTTTTTTATTTTTTTTGATTTTTTATTTTCTTCTCTTCTCCATCTCTTACAGCGAAGAGGTCTGACGCGAGAAGAACGTCGACGGCAAGTAAAACTCGTTTTCGTTAGTCGGCTCCTTTTTTTTTTGCTTCGTCGCTACTTCCTGCCCTGCCAGCATTCGCGATATGTATAATTAATTTTTATAATAATTTCTCGACGGGAGCCAATCTCGAGGGTGATTCGCTGGTGAGTGGGGAAGAGAAGAGAGTGGGGGGGTTGTACGAAGGCGTATTGTATTGGGTACGGTGTATGGTAAGAGTGGTAAATATGGACCAACCGGTCCGTTTATCATTGATTTAAGTGCTAATCGGGGTAGTTCACAATCACCATTTTCACCCTGATTGGAGAGTTTGAGTTAGGGATAATGCCCGATTCGACTGGATCGGAAGATAATTATGAGGAACTTCGGCCGAATCGTCAGGTCCCGATTAAACGATCTAAAATTTCTAATGGAGACTGAAAAAAAAAAAAATTTTGTGTGGTAGACGCTTCCGGCTCGTCCGGGCCCTTTGTCGAAAGATCCCCTTTTCGCACTAGTATCGAAAAGTAAAATTTTAATTTAATTTAAATTTAAAATTTCGATTTTTTTCTAATGAATTATTATCTCTCATTCACGGTTTCAAAAAATCACATTTTTTCTCGTCTTGCACATACTTCGTATGTGATGAGAACGTAAAGATCATGCTCACATCAAACCCGGCGTTATCCAACAGTAGCGTACCCGATGCGAAAGTCTCGTGGCTGGCTCGAGCGTTGTTCGGCACCGACCACTATTATGTAAATCACATCGGAGATGTACGTGAGGGGTGTACGTACGTAGGTATAATATATTTCTGCGTGTATACTCGACGCATATAAGCGATAAAATATCTATTATGCGAAGTCACCATTGTGCTGGACTGCCGGATAGAGTTCACAATGCTTCGTGGCGTTGGCGTCTCGTCTCGCCCGGAACGCCCGGCTTCCCGGAGTCTTTCGGGATGCAAAGGGTGCGCGTATCCTCGGGCTCACACTTTACAGGATCACCTATGCCGAGAGCGTATCAAGGATATCCGTGAACATGGCAATACACGATCCCGTTGCTGAAATAAAATAAAGCTGCGAAAACAAGCGCTGAAAAATTTGTATCATTTTTTGAAAACATTAAACATGGTTCGTGGCATAATATATCATCGTGAGGTACAAAGTCACCTTCGTTGAAGTTTTGTTGTTGTTGTTTTAAAGAAGAACGAGATTGTTCTGTCAAAAGATGCATAAAATTCATATATATGATATTATTTTTTATATATAATAAAATGTTAAAATATTTTTTAACAGAAATATAAAAAAAAAAATGTAGTTACAGGATCACCTCTGATCGAGCCACTCAAAAGATGTATTATTTCACCCATACAGCATATTAACAGCAACTTTTGAAGAGAAGAAAGAAATTCGAATACGACCTAGAAAAGCTTCCTCTATGGGGAAGCAAAAAACTATGAGAAAAAAATGCTCGAACATGTGTATACTTGCGAGAATTTCATAAAAATATCGGGATTAATAATCGATTCGTTTGAAATGAAATACAAGTTCACAAATAAAATTCAAATAGTTAATCAATATCTCAAAAATAACAGAAAAATGTTTCATCTATGAAACCTTATTTCCCACTCGTCCCCTATCGCCTAGATAAATTGAAAGAAAAATCTTGCGAGTTGTATCTCCGAGGCCAGTCCGATCTGTACACATACATCTTCGGTAACAATAAATTTTTCCGCAGCGTCACTCGCTGAAAAATCGAAACTACAGCCAATATGCAGTAAATTCATGCGATCGTTCGCGACACTTCTTTCCCTCTCCCTCTCCCGTTCGTTTCTTCGACCGTCCGCTTTCCCTTTGATCTACAACTATTTCCCCGCGCCCGAAACGCGCAGTCGTTGTTTCGTGGGCCGGAAGCTCATTTTTTTATTTTTTTTTATGGATTACATTTATGAGGATACCGGTACACTGCGAGAAGTCCGCGCGTGCGGTCTCGTGATCGATACGTTGCCCGGCCCTGCCTCACGCCCCAAACCACCCCTCGTCGAAAGAGGTACACATGAATTTTATTTCCTCTCTGTTCCGTGCTGTGCCCGACCCTGCTCCGACTTTCCGGCTATCTCGTTCCCTTTCCCATTCGCTTCGTCGTTTTATTTTTCTTCTCTTATATTTTTACATTTATTTTTATTCTTATTTTTTATTTACGACCGATTCGGAGTGCCGGGGCGAGTAGAGTGGGCGAAGAGCGATGAGGGATGATTCTATGTGTCTCCGAGGAAATCCCCCAGGGGCAGGCGAGGGTTGCTCGATGCTTCAATTTTAATCGTATGATTTGCTCCGTCTCCTGTTCTTACCTCGGCTGTACATGCATCTGACAAATATCCAACGACCTCGTCTGTTGGATACTTGGATTTTTTTTTCGTCCCATAGGCGACCCCAATTTTGGCCACTCGGGCCGGAAGAGCTGGAGCGGACGTCGCACGCGGCGCGAGACGGGGTCGCGATGATCCGTGGTGTCGTGGTAGATATATATGTCGAGGGTTAATTGCTCCAAATTGTGTATGGAGTGAGTTGGCCTCTCCCGCATTCGGTCATCTTCGATATAAATTTTTTATTTTTTATTATTATTGTTAATAATAATAAATCATTTATAAGCTGAGCCGTCGATGTCGATTTTTGCAATCAATCTTGCTTCATTTTTTTGATGAAAAGTTTTTTTTTTGTCACGAAGAAAATATCAATTGCAACTCCGCAATTTTCTCCGCGAGGAATGCAGGAAATTGCAGTCATTTTCTCGAAGAACACCCAGAAAAATAATTTATCTGACGGCCACCGTTTATTCGGTTTAGGTAAAATGTTAATTTGATTAAAATAAATATTTATTCAAATTAAGTAAATAGTTACTCAAGTGAAACAAATATTTATTTAAATCAAAACAAAAAAACTTCTTCTATGAGGAAGCAAAATAAAATAATAGAAGGAATTTGAGAATTTCAAATGTTCGGCATATATTTTTTTCTATGGACGAAGCTCCCTCCATGAGCAATTCGGAAATTGAGAGTTTTTTTCTCTCAGAAAAATTTTAAAAATGAAAAAAGATGACGAATCAATTAACAAATTTGAGCGTTCCAGAAGACGTTTGACCTAGTAAAAGCGTGGTCAGTCCGCCTTGATCTTGACCGTGGATGCTATTCCTCTGTGGCTGAGTTAATTTTTTATTTGATTTCTTGTTGCTAAAGGTAGATGTTGAGGGGGAAGGCAGAAAAAAAATCAATGATATCGATTGGGCATTCGCGGCCGGATGATGGGCAATAGTTAGGAGCCGCCTGCTGTTCACCAGCCTCTTTTCAATGAGAGATCGCCGCCCAGCCAAGTTCAAGGTCGGAGCCCACTCAGTCGATCGACCCCGCAGAATTAATGGGGAGCACTCGAGTGAAGCGGCAACGGCGATTCTCGCCGTAACAAAGGTATTCGCCGAGTTCGATTTAAATTAACCGATCAAGTTGCACTCGATTTTGCATTAAAAAAATATCGAGTCGTCGATTCCGGTATCTTAACTGTTGATTCAATCATTTCCGTCCACTTCGGAGATAAAAATGCGAGCCTCAAGAGGTCCCGATATAATCTTTTATTTTATTTATTTCTAGAGCCATCCCGTTTGCGGATGTTAAAAAAAAATCAGTTTTCATAATTTTTTGTTCCTTATCAGGTCTTACGAAATTAACCCTTTAATGCCCAATATGCTACATTCCGCACGTTAGTTGAAAATGTTATTTATGAAAATATATCTTCAGTAACCCTTTATAAGTCGCACCGCCCAAAGCCGTACTTAACATTCGTTGTTCGCCGTTTGCGGATGTTAAAAAAAAGATCAGTTTTCACAATTTTTTTTGTTATCATGCCTTACGAAACTGTTCCACAAATACCCATTAATGTGCCACATCCGGCACGTTGGTTGAAAATGTTATATTTGAAAATATCTTCATGAACCCTTTATAAGTCGCACCGCCCGAAACTATTGAAACGGGACTTACGGCCGCGGAGTGGGGGCCTCGCGCTGCCACGTTAGCGCCTAAGATTGGGGATAGAGGCGTCGCTCACAAAGGGTTAAATATCTTCATCGCGATGATTGAATGTCTTCAATGTGTTTCGAATACATTTAATATCCGGGTCGTAGCTTTCGTGCCATCGGGCGCTAAAAATCCACAGCCGAGATGCGATTCGGAATAAAATCGGGATCGAAAGCCGCGCGATAAAGAAAAAAAATCGAGACAACGAGAGTTAGCGAGCTGAGTGGGCGGTGGTGAGAAGACGAAGGAAGAGGAGGAAGAAGGCGAGAAGACATTCGTCGCGGAAGTATATACGCGGTACACGGTGTTCGAGCCGAGAGGCCCGCAGTAATTGTGTGTTACCATGGAAATGCCTGTTCGTTTGGGGGTGCCTTTATTTTTCTCTCTTTCTCGCATTCCTGTCGGTCTCGCGGGGCTGGGTGAGGAGGAGAGAGAGGGTCGGAAGGGAGGATCGCGGGGCACGGCGCGCGTCGTCGGGGAAGGGTTGCGCCCGAAGGGTCCGCCGGAAGTCAAGGACGAAGCACGAGGACTGCGTAGCAGCGACGGTGCTGGTAGAATCAGTCGGGAAAATTCGGAGGGCGGCGATTTGCCCGTGGTCGTCGTCATGGTCCTTTCGGATCTACCGTGAACGAGAGAGAATCGTGCACCGGCAGCCCGATAAAATTTTGCGATATTTTCTACATCGATTTTTCTTTTTCTATCCGTCTCGATGACCTCTCAACCCCCTAAGTCGTACAGATTTGAATTACTTTCTCATTATATAATATATAATATATAATATATAATATATAATAAAAGAAAAATCAATAAACAGATATATTATGATATTATGTTTACACATGCTTTATTTTGGTTAATATTTTTATTTTCATCTGAACTGTAAAAATTGAAAATGTTAAAGGTTTCGTTCCGTAAATAAAGTAAATAAATATATAATGACATTTCCAAAATGTATATTAGTTGAGCGATGCAGCTGTTATACACAGCGGATAATAATGATGTGGATAATACACGTCGAGGGGGTCAGCCGAAGCATGGAGTGGATACATCAATCTTTATCGAGTACCACCGACCGCGCCGAGCCATTATGACACCGTTCGGTGTCGCTTACGCGACATCCACAGGGATACGCTCTACCAATACTGGTATTAGTATGCCGGAAATACTACGCATGTGCACAGTGGATTCGGCGTGTAAACTGACGATGCTCGGACGAGATATTCGAATCCAAGCTAACAAATTGTATCGATCCAACTCTTTCCCATTTGCTGAACGAAAAAAAAAAAAGTACATTTACCCCTAAAACAAATATAGCACAGACCAACCAATCTTTTTACCTTACAACAAAGCTGCAAGTTAACAAAACGTTGTTTGTTTGTTTTTATAACACAATGCACAATTATTGATTTAATAAAAATGCATGTCTCGAGATTCGTCATTTCTTGTATTTACAATGAAAAAAAAAAAATTTGCTTGAGGGCGGACAAAGAAAAAATTCGGTCTTCAATTCCTACAGTTCCGTACGAAATTGAAACAACGACGGCGAGACTGCCAAGACGACGTGTTATCGTTTCAATCCCCCCATGCAGTCGTAAGAATTAAAATTATAATTTCTTTTCTTTGGCAGCCCGCGGGCGAATTTTACTTGAGTCATTGGTATTTTTTTTTTTTTCGGTCTACATATTTTTTTAATCTCCGGAAATCGCAAATTGATCAACGGCGCCGTTGACCCGAATACTCTAATTGTCGCCGGCACAACGCGTCCGTGCGGCCAGAGCCTCGCTCCCCTGACCCGATATCGCCGGAGCGTTTTCTGCACTCTTTTCCTCCCACCGGCGTATTACATCGGATCGGGTCGCGAGCGCGCGGCCGAAGCTAATTTCGTATACGGTCTATCCGGGTTCCAGGCGTGCGTACGCAGGCCCGCGGGGCCAAGAATGAAAGGTTGCCCCCCGAAGAGGGAACGAGTGAAAGTGCTGCATAGCGCTGCGGCACGGGAGTGAACGAAACGCCAGATAAGAGACTCGGCAGACTCAAAGCCGGAAAAGCGAAGGAGAAAACGAGATGGGGAAAGAAAAAAAAAAAAAAATGAGCGAGATGGAAGAGGGAGCAGCGGTGCGCCTTAAGCGCCGGGCCACAGCGAGCCATCCAGGCACCCCCCACCCTCCGGGCCACCCCTGAAAAAAGAGTTAATATTGATCCGTTTTTTTTATTTGAGTCACCCCCCAGGTTTTTTTCACCCTCGCTATTTTTTCTTCCCCCGTTGCGTTGCGGGCCATATAGCCTAACCCCCCCCCCCCCCGCCCCTCCGCCACGGACTTTCCCTGCCGCTCGCCCGCGCATTTTTTTTCTCTTTTCCTTCTTCTCTATCTTTTTTGTTTGCGGGCGAACGAGAGAGACGGATCGAGTGTTTCTATAGCAACTCTCTACCCCGTCCGTTCGTTTCTTATTTCGCTCCTAAGTTCGTATACCGCGTCCTTACGTCCGTCCGTGCGAGTCCTCTCGAGTCCGAACCGCTCCTCTTAAACCCCTTGTTACACACGGAAGAAGCTCCGCTTCCGCGCGGTCTGCGTTTTTTTAATTCCCGTTCTGGAATCGTGTGAATTTCTTTCCGTGGAGAGATGAGAAAGGTCGAATTTTTTAGAGACGTAAAGTAGTACTTTGCGATACGAGTGCGATAAAGCGAACTTTATACGCACGCTGTGAAGTGCGACTTACTTCACAGTCCGCGTGTGATGTTCGGTACACAGAACTGGCATCGCATAATATTTTGTGTAACGAATGCGGGAGAAGTGCTACTCCGTGCCTGCTGATTGTGGCGCTGTAGAGCCAGCGTGCATGAAGTACGAGCAGCGTGCGATAAATTCCAGAAATCGCACGCAAAAGTAAATCGCACGCAAAAGTAAATCGCACGCAAAAGTAAATCGCACGCATGCGCCGGGAATTTACGAAACTCATGGCTGCAAAGCGGGACTTACGCCACTCTCGGCACGCACGAAAAGTAGCGCTTTTCATGCACGAGTTACATAATAGTACATTACGATACTAGTGCGAAAAAAACTTCTTCCAACGAGTGGGAGTTCGCAGCACGAGCCGAAGACGACCGTTGCAATCACACGAGTTCAAAAAACATTTATCGCACGAGTATCGAACAAAATTTTATTTCACAAGGTGTGAAAACGGGGGTTTCACGTACGCTTGGCGTGCGCAAAACGGCAATTTTTCCACCGAGTGATACGAACGAAATTTCGTAACTGAAAGTACATTGGGTAAGGAAATGTGAAAATCTCGATTTCCACCTTTGTTTTAGTAGCGGTGAATACGGACTTTTTTGCGTGGCTTTCCCATGTAAAATTCGAGCGCCACATTCGCTACTTTTACCATCCCCACAGCTGATCCTCGAAGCTCGAAGTCAGGCGGGATGAAAAAGTGCGTAGGCACCAGACTCGCGGGAGGATGGGTTGGCCGAGAGTCGAGAGGGGTGGATTATTCGCTGTCTTGTCTCGGAATACCTTATCTCTCAGAATCTCCGGGTTGATGCATATTTCAGAGAAAAAAAAAAATGAGAACGAAGGAAAAGGAGTACGAGGGATCGAGACTCATTCCCGAGTCCGGAATATATATATGTATATATCCTTTTTGCAAAGAGACGGCAGTCGTTCCATCCTCCCGGTTACCCCGCGAATAACTTCCTCTTTCTCTCCGTCTCTGAGCTTCGGCTTCGCGGCCCGCGGCGAACGCGCTTCCTTTGACCCGCTCATTCTTCGTCCCCATTTTTTTTTCTCTACCTTCACTTCATATATTATCCAGCAGCAACGTCGAATAACACCCCTTTTACGGAGATAACCTCACCAAAAATCCATTTGATCGTTATCGAGTTATCATATCGGCCATTGTACTCGCGAACGAGACGAGAGTGGCTCAACTCAAGCACTTTCGATCCTGCGAGATAAGGAATCGTACATTTTCTCGGTACAGCGAGGAACTTAATATACTTCGGGAAATAATGAAACTTTAGGAGATTGGCGGGATAACAAAGTGGCGAGGAATTGGACTCGTGGAAAAAAATTGTTCGTTTTTTCTCCCTTTTTTTTAACAAGTGAAACTTTTTTACACGATTTTTTGCACGAGGAGACGAGGAGGGGGGGGGGGGGGGAACGGGACGATTTTGGCGTCATATCTAGAATGTTCATTGGGGAATAAAGGTTGAAAAATGTATGTTCATATTGTTTTTTTTCCTTCAAAAGTTCACAATGGCCATTGGGCAGATTCGAAACGTCTTGTGATGCGACGACGAATCTTGTCTATGGGTCGTTTATTTATTTATTATAATAATAATTATTTTTTTTATTGGACTATATTTCCGGCAAGTTTGAGGCGAGTTAGTCACGTACAGGCCATTGAAAGTGCGTATAGGCTTTAGTGCGAGATTTCGGAATGGGAGCATCGAAGTGACGTAAAAGTGAGCCCGTGGGTCGTAAAGACGAAGCTCCGGAGCGCGGAGTCGCGAACACGAAACGAGCGTCGTGGGTTCCCGGCACGGTACTTGGGTGACACCGGGTGGAAAAACCAAGGGGTTGTTAACCCTCCCATTTTCATCGTCACCGGAACTTGTCCCCAGTGGTACCAGCAAAAACGGCGCTCCTGCAGGCCTGTACTTCCGCGACCAGCAATTGGGAAGATTACGATTTTTCCATCCCTCGAATTCATAATTTACTCTATATATTTGGTCACTAAAAATTAGTATATCGAAAGTGATGGAAATCGGTATCTGCCTTAGTTTTGCAGATGAGAATGGAATGGAAATTGAACGCACTTGCACTTGTAATTTAACAACCTGCCAGTAACTAATAACAACTAATAAGGCAAAAAATTTCCGCATTACCATATTATAAATTTTTGAATTTTGAAGTTTGGAAAGGTGTACGGACTAGAAAGTTAATTTCTAGAATCGCCTATAGTTTGAAAGTTCGAATCCCCGAATCGTATAGCTAAACGATAGATCACATTTACGAACATCCCGAACTCTGACAAGCATAAATTATATCATTTTCAGTACCCAAATATTTTTTTGTTGATTTTGGAAAATATCTTGATTAAAAAAAAAAATCCACGGTATTCCAAAAAGCGGTCTGTCGACAATCTCGATCAATAAATCGAACAAAAAATGGAAAATGGAAGATGGGCTCAGTGCCTGGCGTGCGAGTCAAAATTACGAACCGTCGCATTAGATCGACTTAGCGCTAGACGATTTCATTTCCATTTCCAGCGGCGTGTTTCCGAAAGGATACGTACTAACTACCCGAAACTGGCGCGCAGTGTGTTTCCACACGATATTGTAACTAACGCGTGCAGCTGCGTCATCCGTGAAAGGTGGTGAGACTTATCGCCCGTGAACGCCGCGTGCGCGAGCGTTGGAAAAGCCGGAAGAGGAGAGAAAAAAAAAAGAGAAACGCCACGCAGATAAGAGTCGGATAGCTCGGTGATCACTTTGAGGTGGAAAAGCAGGTGAAAAAAAAATGAACGAGAGGAACGCACGATGGACTGAGGACAACGGGAACCAGAAACGAACGATCGTTTTCTCAGTATGTATATTAGGGGATCTTAATTTACTCACCTTCGGCAGACGGACGGTCGTAACAGAAGATTCACCTGCAGCCTACCGTGGGTTCATAGTAATCCGATTAACACTCGTATCTTGATGAACTGAACGCTTCTCGTGGATCAGATATTGGGAATGGATTTATTACGATATTGAGATATCTTTTGGAGATACGCTTCGTTATACTTGTATTCCATTTCTATACCACCCACTATATGTCCAATGACGAAACTCGAATAATCTCTTTTGTAATCATTTAATTTAAATTTATTTGCATAACAATTTGCATACATAAAATCCTATTTTAGAGCTCCGACTAGTAAATTATATACCAATAATAAGTACTACACTGAAGTACAATTCTTCGTCTATACTGGACAGTTGGAATAATTATGATGATTATATCTGCTGGTTGGGCTGTTATTTGAAGTTAATCAAATTAGAGCTCACAGGTTATTATACATATATGAGGCATGAGACAATATGCTTCCCCATGGATAGAAGTATATAGAAAAAATATATAATTCAAATATCATTAGATATGTGTCACGGATATATCCGAGAAAATATAAAACAAATGTAATATTACGAAAAATTGCTGATTTATTATATATGTATTTCGCGTATACTTCTATTCCGATCACAAAACTGTGAATCTGAAAATTGACATATGGTAGATTTAACGTAGATCTCAAGATTTATTTAAATAAATAAAAATTTGCATTATTTAAATTACATTTAAATAATGCAAAGTAAATTTTGAATATTTTTCGGGTGTTGACACTGACAGCTTCACGTCACCGTCAAGCGCCCAAATCTCGAGCTTTCCACTTGGGGTGTCAAAAATGAGAGATTGCGTCCCAATCCCACAAAATTCACGCAATTTCGCTGAAAATAATTTTTTTCTTCTTCTCGATCGAACAGTCCTTTCCGGTAAAGTCGATCGTCGGAACGTCAGGAGGTCGCTAGACGAGGCAAAATTTATTCTTTTCGTCCTTCCGTAGCCACCTGTCACGATGCCGGGTATAGAGCAACCGGCCAGCACACTCTTGTCTAAGGACTCGTCGTGTCCTCGACGATTTAAAGGCGGCCGGCAAAAGGATTCGCCATATGGTCATCCACGAGGATCCCAGAGCCTCCGAATTCGTGGCTCCTTATGCGCTTCGCCGTGGTACAGAACCGACGTCCCGATGAAGTATATATACAGCGAAGGATGCGCTTCCACCGTTCGTGGAAGCCAGGCCCATTTATTTGGCGCGTGCTGTATAATTAGGACGAGGCAGAGACCTTGCCTCTTATTCTTATTCTTATTCGTTCTTCCCTTCTGCAGCTAAGCGCCGCTTCTTCATCTTCACCCTCATCGGCAATTCTTCCTTCTCCTCTTTCTCCGCGTTCTCTATTTTTTTTAGCCCTCGTTTCGAAGCACAAAAAATTAATTTTTAGGAAACATTTTTTTTTTTCCTAAAAAATTAAATCCTAAAATTCAATTCACTATACGTATCCAAATAATGGGCGAGTGTGGTCGTTATTGGCTGTTGCACCAGAACGAAGTAGCGCTGGAGATGAACAAAAAAATTGGCAATCGCCAATGTCCCGTTTGACGTTCAACAAAAACTCCCAACGTATTCATGTTGAGCGTGAAAAAATACGTTCAAGGTAAAAAAAAGTTTGCGCTTTTTACAAGAACTTATTTTCCACAAACATCCACAATTTTTTCTTTGGTAATTTTCTAGTTTCACAAACGAAAGTACAAACTAAAATTGTCAATGACACGTGAAATAAAATGCTCGGTTCGTATATTCAAATAAGTGACAAACGAGTTTGTCACTTATTTGAATATTATTAATAATTGTGCTTTCGAAAAGTCACGAAAAACACTAAGCATGCGTCAAATTCTGAATTTCGTAAATTACTTCGGGACATACTGAAGCTGCAATTATTGTCGTCGTGCATCTAACAATGACCGATGGCCTTGACGGCGCAGTGACCAGGAAGCCCGACGGCGAAATATCGTCTAGGAAAGCGTTTACATTATTTTTACTTTTTTTTTAATCGCTTCGCCATATGTTGAAAATTAGCCGCTTCCGTAAAACGGGAGAGAATTTCGACTCATTTAAATAGAGGGGCCTTTTTCGAAATTCAACGGACGTACAAAAAAGCGTGAGCTCCGGGGGAGTCATGGAACGGGCGGGCTCCCTCTATCCCGAACTCCGTAGCCCGAAGGGTAAGGAATCGGAACGGAGGAGAAAAAAATTTGGGCGAGAAGTACAGACGCCGTTTAGCGAGGCGCGACGACAAATTAGAGTTTCACCCTTAAGGGGAAGAGACTCGAAACTCTAAAATTGTCTGGACGAGGTTAATTTTTTTTTGTAATTTCTATCGCGCTTTTTTTTCTTGTCTCCGAACCAAGAGACGAGTCTCGTCTTAGCGCCGGTCACCCAGCACCAAGTAATAATAACAATGCGTTTCGATGCATTTTGTCTCAAAAACAAATATTGAAATTATTTTTTTAAGCAAAATAATTCATTTTTTTAGAATTATTCCTGTATGAATAAACTCCATGAAAGAAATTCGTATAAAGATTTATTTGCAGTATATGAAATTTTGGAAAATGGTCGTCGCATTTTCCAAAATTTCATAGACTGCAAATAATTCTTCATACAGAAATTTTTCATAAAGTTTATTCATACAGTAATAATTCTAAAAAATGAATGATTTTCTGTTTAAAAAAATCATTTAAATATTTGTTTTTGAAACAAAACGTTTCGAAATCATTATTATACTCGGCGCTGGGTGAGCGGCCCTAAGACGAGATTCCTCTTTTGGTTCGGGGACAAGTAAAAAAAAAAAAAAGATCGCAACAGAATACACAAAAAAAAAAAAAAAATAAAGATTCTCGTGGATCGGCAATAATTTTTCGGTTTCACCCGCAGCCGAACGAGGTATCGCGTTTCTCGCGTTTCTCCTTCGGGAGAGTCCAGGTTGTCGATAGATCGAGTTTTTTGAGCTGCTCGTTGCCGGGTTGCTGTAAAAATTATATTGGGGTGAAACGCTCGAAAAAATTTCACCCCCCCCCCCCCTCCCCGCCCTCTCCGCTTCTCGCAATCCCTCAGCGACGAATGCTTCCAGCATCCCCCTTTTTCTTCGCAGCAGCACGCGCTCCTATACAGAATTTTTTTTCCCTTTACCCTCGAAATAAGATAGAAAAAACTCGTGGCTCAGGCTGCTCCTGATGCAGCAGCGGGACGCGTGGCGCGCACACGACGCTATTCTTTTTTTCCCTACCATACTATAACTATATATATCCTTACCTATATGCGACCCGTGAGCACGCGCACCTCGCCTCCCGAATTTTTGGGCCCGGCGGTGGAAAGCCGTTCTTCCACATTTAAGGAAAAAAAAACTTGATACATTCATTTTATCAGTAAAAATGTTCCGTTATAGGTTCAACCCTTTAATGCTATGTTATTCATTTAATGCTATGTGGTGAAGAAGCTACACTAAGAAAAAAAAAAAATTTGACGGTCACCGTTTATTCGGTTTAAGTAAAATATTTCTTTGATTTAAATAAATATTTTACTTAAACCAAATAAACGGTGGCAACAAATAAATGATTTTTCTGTGTGTACTTTTGAAATGATCTTCATTAATTTGAATCGAAATTAAAAAATAAGTTATTGAAAAAATTAGCTGAGGGTCAACGCATGCTAGGAAACGTTTTTCGAACTTAATTTCATCGTCCATTATGTTTATTTCAAATTTTTCTTATGTTGAAGAACGTTAAAAAATGCGTCTTACCTCAGTCTGTAGTTCGTGTAGTCTTCGACGGCGCAGAATTAAACAATTATTTCCAAATGAGTAAAATTCAAATCACAATAATTTTTGCTTCCTCATAGAGGAAGCTATTTTATTTCGCAGAAATAATCTTCTAATTATTTTTTTATTGAAAAATTATACTCGATATTCTCGAGCGGTTTTGAATTTTCCAAAATTCGAAACTTAAGACATTCGTAATTGCAGAAGCGCGAGGAAGGCAGATAATCGAAGAGGAAGAGGGTGCGCGTATGTTTTGCCATCAAATAAATGGTGTACCGTTCGCATCGGTACTTCAGGTAGCCAGGCGAGATTCTGAGTTGAGAGGTGCTCCAGTTTTTTTTTCTCGAATTTCTCTATACACCCGGTGTCCGTTCTCGCCAGGAGTAGAGCAGGCGAAAGGAAACGCTCCGGCACCCCCGTAAAGACGCGCACAGGCCTCTTCCCCTTGCGTCTTTTTTTATTCCTCGTGAAAGACTCGGCTTGACATGTTGGCCCGCTTCGCGACAAAAGGTTCAACGCGCCGCTATCCGCATCCGTACGCAGTGCCGTTGCCGACGGAGAGTAAACTTACGCGCCGGGCCAGCACGACCGCTATGAACCGCATGTCGGACAATGAGGGCAGCGAGGAAAAAGGATTTTTTTTTTTTAACGCGAATTTCATATTTTTGTGCTATCAGCAATTTTGTGTCAAAAAATCTTTTTTAACTTAAAAAAAATAGATAAGTTCGGTTTTTTTCTTTTGCAATTTAGACTTTCATCTGAAAGTCTAATTTGCAGATTGTTTCCGCATAATTTCCTTCTCAGCGCTTCAAGCAGAAAAATTATTTACTCGACGGCTGCCTCGCAAATAAATATTTATTTGAATTAAATAAATTTTTATTTGAGGGGCACCCGTCGAGTAAATTATTTCTATGATATTTAAATAAATAAAGTAAATTATTTTTCGGGAATAAAATGCTTTTTTTTTAAATCACAAAGCAATGTGCAAATTTCACTTGCACCATATTTTTATTCTCCGGGCCAAGTTCGAGCTGCAGCGCCGCATGTGTCCCGACGAGTGGTTCGATCACCCCGAGGCGACACCTCGATTCCCGACCAAACAGTTTCTCGAAATAATAAAAGAAACGCTTTATCGTCGACCACAGAGGAGTGACGTCGGTCCGACGACTGGATGAACCGTAGCCGTGGGATATTATTCCAGAAATTCGTTTGATCCCTCCCTCTCGTTATGCCTCGTTTATCCACCTCGATGCGGCAGCGCACGAAAAAGAGGTTAATAACAATTCTGTGCGCTACAAGAAAAAAAAATACTGCATATTCCACCTGATCGTATAAAGTTTTCCGTTCCCTCATCCAGTCCTATTTTCTTCTCTTAAAAATGCGTTTCCAGAAATCAAAAATAAAAAATCCTCTTTTAGCACTCACGGTAAAAAATAGTTCGTATGAATTTTAATGTACCAAACCGGAAGTTTTTATGCAAAAACTGGTACATTAAATTTGATGTACAACTGCGACGAGAAATTAATGTTTAGTGTATCAAAAACATTGGAAATACATTATATTAAATAATTCACTTCAATTTTATTTTAAAAGTACTTTAATTTTAATACTTTACTTCAATTTCAATGAAAAAGTGTATACATTTAACATCACAATTGTACGTTCAATTGAACGTAGCAGTTTTCCATTAAAAAACTTCCAGCCCGGTACATTAAATTTACAACGATGAAGGGCGCAGTCATGGGAATGCCAATAATTATTGACAATTTTTATTTTTCTTTTACATCTTCTTCATCTTCTTCTCAAGGCGCGCGAGCCTGAAGTGCGCAGGAGCGATTTCGTCGTACACATAAGCATACGAAATATACAAGTTACACACGAGACTCTCGATTCACTCGATCCGCCGCATCTGCCACGCGCCCCCCCACATTACGGCATAATGTGTCACTGTGCCACACCGGCGAACGGACCGACACAGAGAGCACCCCTCGAAAATCCCGCGGCACTCTTTCCTCGACTCTCTCTCGCACTCTTTCGCTCGCACCTCGCCTATGCGCGCACGTACGCGCGCATGCGTGTGCGTCGCGTGCACGTGGCTCGTGAAATATCCGAGATTCTGGAAACCTCGATTCAATGGACCACGGCAGCTGAATGCAGGTCGCGGATGAGAGAGGGGGAGGTGGGGAGCGTCGTCGACGAAACGTTGCATTTTTCCACCGCGTTTTCTTCTCTACCCGACCCTCCTGCGGAGCCCGAAAAAAAAAAAAAATCACCGCCGATTTCGCCGTTTATACTTTTGCGTCCGACTACGGCTGATTTTTGTTCATATTTTCACCGAATCATCCTATCGAGTACGAAGCATCCGCTTCCGATGAATCGGTTAAAAATACGCTGCGGAACTTATCTGAGAGCGGAGTTAATCGTGACTCGGCGGAAGAACTCGCGAGGGATGCCGCGAGTGCTGAGAAACGTAAGGGCGTTGCACTGAGGTGGACAACGCGCGAAAGGATTTGGGACGCGCTCTTTCGCTTCTCGGTAGTTGGTATGTTTATATGTGCTTGGAGGACAGTGGGAAAAACGGCCGAGCAGTTTAGATGAGACTTTATTATGATCGGGTAAAAATCGGTAAAAATGGCCCGACTTGCCCCGGTGGTCCGACTTTTCCTCGATCACTCTTATATAGCGAGGGTTGAGCTCTATACTCGTCGAGGATAATAATGAAGAAACGGTTTATCGATTGTAATTGAAGAATATCGAGTTTCATGTAGATCGAGCGAAATAAACAAAATTAAAAATCCGACAAAAAAATATATATATATATTTTTTCTGATTAACGACTTTGGGATACAGCAAAGTGATAACAATACCCTTTCATTACTTCGACTTTAACGGCCGGCTAGCTCAGTCGGTAGAGCATTAACATTTATTCATTTTTATTTTCTTCCCTAAGGTGGAAAAAATTACGCTATAGACTTACCTTCCGCAATGTAGTGTTCGAACGTTAATTCTCTGAAAGATTGTTATGTAACGGGAATCAGAATGAATGTTTGGAAATTTTTTTAAACAGGGAACAATTAAAGAAACATGGTCGAACGTTTAAACAGTGAGCTTTTAATAATCAAAAATATCTTCGACGGTACCAGCGCGGTCGTCTCGACGACCTTGGGTTTACAACAACGGAGACACGTACCCCTGATTTCTTGAACGTGAAAGGGGTTTTCATTTTTTTTCCTTATTTTCTGTTTTTCCATTTTTCAAGAGAAAAGTAAACATATGTTTCGAATTGAATCGCTATACGATCGTTTATCCATAACTTACTTTATAAAACTGGTCTCTCTATATCGTATTACATCTTATTTTTTTTTAAATCTTTGTACGAATAAATATCTCCCTCGACGTGTTTTTTTTCTGTTCGCTTCTCTCGCGTTCGTATTCTTCGTATCGTTTAATCTTGTTTCCTTTTTTTTAAATTACTTTTCTCTCTTATCTATAGGAATACTATGTAAAATCAGTCTTGTGGTTGAGATATATTAGGTGTACGGTGAGGTAGTGTCAGTTTCAATTAGTTCTTTTTTTTCTTTTTTTTTTTAGTATACATTAGTTTCGGTGCCAATCGAATTGCTGCTCGCACACAAACGATACATCAGGCGCACAGATATCGAAAAAATCATACAAGATATTATTTTTTATTAATATTCAAATTATTTTGTCTTATCGGATTTGGCTCGTTCTTCCGGTCAACGAAGAGTTCTTATCGCGTCATCGTGCTCAGAAAAAAAAAATTGATCGAAGCTAGTACTTTCATTTAATTTTTTATTTGTTAATGAACTTTTTTTTTCGAACGCGAGATTCATTGTTACGTAAAATGATAAAAGTGTACGCGGCGAGAACAATTTTTCAATGGCGTTTATATACGATATATATAGTAGTAATCATTGATCCATAGCTTCTTTATTTTATCTTTTTTTTCTTTTCGTTTTTTATATCAATAATATTTAAGGTCTGTGATTTGTACCGCGTACTCGTTGGGTGAAACGCGTGAATTTTAGCTCATTTTACCGTCTTCGATTGAAATTCACGCTAATCTCGAACATCGTACGTTATTAATATTTTTGAGATTGGGCTGTACAAAATTATAACTATTAGGTATATATATATAGTTTTACACGTAGATACAAAGAAGTATACATCGTATAGGTACGCACAGTCGACAATATATCATTTTATGGTGAGGTGGGGGGAGGGGGGGGGGGGGGGGGGGTGATCAGATACCGAGTTTGGCCAGCTCGGAATGATATATATATATATACTATTACATACGATAAAAATTATCTATATAAAGGAACCGTGTGGTATGCGATTTTACACGTAGGATATAGGATTTGATTCGGCAGCGTTCGACGATTAATTCAGATTATTAATATTCTTTTTTTTTAGCACGTTCGATATTCCTTTTAGGATTTTTTGTTGTTGTTCATTTTTTATAATTATCTCATATTCATATGTACAGTTACGATAACGTCGTCGTCATATTTCATACTATTAATTCATCCGACACATAAAAAACGCTAAAGTATACAACAATAATATTCACGACATTGTATTGGGATAAAAGCGACAAAGTTTCCGATAAGTACAATTTCGTCGGTGAACGATCTGCAGAGTTTCTTCGCTCAGTGTAGATAGGTTGTTATTTTTTTTTTTTTTTTTGAAATCAATAGGGAACTTATCAACCGGAACCGACATTTAACTATAAATCGCTGCGATAGCAAAATCAACAGGACCATTTTTTCATTTGTTTTTCTCCAAGGCCTAGTTATATTAAACGCACAAACGCAACACGCACTCGACCGCGTCGGCAAACTTGAATCCGAGCGCTTAAGTTTTTTTTTTTTTTACAACAAATATTTGGCATAGTATTTCCGGGGCGTTTGATTCACAAACGCTTGATGCAGCCGCGTGCGTTCACCAGTGAATGAGCATTTTTATTCGCTAGAATTTCAATGTTTCCAAAGATTCACGAAGGACTCGAAAAAAATGGCATCCGCTCACTGAATAGTGTTCACTTCGCATAAGTAACAGATATTAATAACCGAATAAGCATAATAGCGCGATAACTCAAACATATAATATTATAATTTGTTTACATTATTTCATAAATTTTGTTTTCAATTTTATTTTATGCAAGGAAAAAAGAAAGATTCGTTATTTGATTTCGATTGATCATTCACGAGATTTCGGCTCGATGACGAACCGGTTTCTGCCCTACAGCAAACAGCAAGAATCTACGACTCGCGCTCATACAAATCTCACAATGAGAGTCACACGTGATACCCGCAGGTATCGTGAAACCTCTTCCCACGAAATCTCTCGTCTCGCAAAAAGGAACAACGAATCTGTCGTAGCTGTAATTTCGCTATGCATAGCGGACTTCGCATCTCGTACAGTATGCCTGGCGGGACGGGGCTGCTGTATATTATGTACAATGGCTGGCTTATGCTTCGCATCTTCTATTTTTTTATTCATTTATTTTTATTTTCCTTTAATGTTTTTTTTTTGAATTTGGTGGCCTTTGCCGGGGTACGAGTACACCGGACTCGTTAACCTCTGTCGCAGTTAAAAAATTCAAGAATATAGGTAAAAAAAAATATCGCGAAATATCGGTAAGGGATGAAAAAATATTGGTAACGAATGGAAAAAAAAGCGAAAACAGAGATTTAGTGGACATTTTTCAAGGGACCAGCTGGTTGCAATGCGTATGCGGAGAAAGCGATACTCGGAGACGAATCCCACTTTCTATCCAGGCTCGAATTTGTGACGCAAAAATGGGCGCTCCATTTTACTCGGGCCTGAATAACGAACGGTGCGAATTCCGAACAGGGGACGAATTCTTGGGTTGAAAGTGAAACGGTCAGGAAGATCCACCGATGGCCAAACCCGAAGTTTGCTTACGGTATTTCCTGTCTTCAAATTTTTTAATTTTTTTCAAAAATCCAAGTTTCTGTTACTTTTTTCAAGTTTTCCGTCGAAAGAACCGAGGACTCTTGGACCGGAACGCGTACATTCGTAATTTATTTGTTTCCTCTGTAAATAAAACGATAATTTTTTATTTTTTTTTACAAATTTTGCTATTATTCGACCCGTCGGCAAGTTAAGGATTGTCAAATTCTGTACAATAACTTCCTAATATTTTTATCCTCTCAATGAAGCAACAATCAAATCCTCTCAAAATACGAATTCCAAGATCTCCAAGTATCGATACACTAAAGATGCTGAAAATGTCTCGAATGCTGAGACAATTTTTTTTTTTTTTTTTTCGAGTGGAACGAAACGAGCGATACATTGGTCTTTCCTCAGGGGTTTATTTCTCGAGGAGGAGAGAGTAGAGGGTGGTTGGAAGGTCCGTAATAAAGGAATCTTGATCGTGTTCGATCGAGCGTGCTCGCAAGAAACGAGGGTGCATCGTCGAACCGTGGATGGGCGAGGAGTGATCGAGAGAGAAATCTTGGAGAAGTGAAAGTCTGGACCGGGCGCATTGCCATTGTCAAAGAAATCTTGGCGCGAGCGCTCTTAAAGCAACGATCGCTTCGTCGATTCACAAAGTGCAGCCAGGCAAATTGTTGTCCCAAGACGCAACCCCTGTGCTGTTTAAAGCACTGTATCAAAGTAACATTTCACTTCGAACTACACTCGAACGAACCGGTTTTAATACTCCGCTAAGGGGGCAAACGAATGCAATTTTTTTTTTCGTGAAAATTGGTACAAATATTCCCAATAAGATGACAATTTTTTTTTATATCGCGTTTTTAAACTACAATGCGAATTAAACATTTTTTGGAATTTAGACATTTTCCGAACTTCTGGCGGACCTCCCGAAAATGCTACAATCCTAAACTTTCTAAACATTTTTTTTTAGAAAATTTGTATATAGATATACACCAAACTTATATGGAATACATATAATGTTGCGGAAAGTTGCCCCCAAAAATAATTTTTGTGAAGGCTGAATGAGAATTCCTAGTTTATACTTAAGTTCAATCTTAAGTTAAACTTAAGTTCATACTCAAGTTCAAATTCAAGTTCAAACCAAAGACCATACTCGAGTTCAAACTTAAATTCGGACTTGATTCAGAACTCACCTCTCTCCATTCTACCCTTAACCCACTAGATGTGTAATTTTTTTTTCCCTATCCAAAAGCCAGTTAGGATAGCGAGTAGGCTTAAGGCTGTTTCGGGGATCAAAGAAAAGGTGTAGTGGCGCAGTCTTCGAAAATTTTCGGCTCGAATAACATAATAGAAGATTCTTGCCAATAGAAGAAGAATAAGAGGCAGAATGAGAAGAAGCAGATTTCGCAACGGCCGTGCACGGATCGTCGGGACGGCCGGCGTTCTTTTTTTTTTTTCCTCGCGAAACTCGAGCGGTCGCAGAAAGAATAGCCCAGAGGTGAAACGAGGGCAATTTAGGGCAGACCCCGATTTTCGGCCGCGGACGATATTTGCGCCAAAAGTTACACGGCGAACGGGCGCGGGAGTAGCGGAGAGAAAAGAAGAGCGTTCGAGGCCGAGTTGCTATTTTTCAAAGGGCCGACTGGTCGCTAGCCCGCCGGTCAGGCAGGAGGGAAAAGATAGGATGTAATGAATGGACGAGGGGGCGAGTCGAAGGAAATTTAAAGGAGCACGCAGCCCCCTCCGCACGCTCTCCGGCGGAGTCCACCCGGACACTGTACCAATTTAGGGCTCTCTGGATCCAACAGTCACAATGCCCATTCTCGAGCCTGACCTCGAATTGCCCAAGGACCTTCGAGAGAGAAATTTGCATGACGAGGAAGACTATGCGGACGACATAAATCAGAGCGGCTTTCAACTAACCACCACCGTCCGGGAACATCGTTTCCACTCTCCGTCTCTCGAGAATCTTTTCTACCCGCGGCTTTTCTAAGGGCTTCCTCGCAAATCGCGGCCCGGGGAGCTCAAAGGCAAAACTTGCGGATGGATCTCCGTAGTGAGACACTTTCGGGATTGCGTGATGTGTGCAGAATCGGAAATTATTATGCATTTTTTACCGTCTTGGAATCAATTTTTATCGACAACTGGAATGAGAAATATTCAGTTTTAAAAAATATATTCATTTACGATACTAGTGCGATAAAATTTTTCTGACGATCGTGAGTTCGCAGCACGAGTCGAAGGCGAGTTTTGAAATCACACGAATTGAGAAAAAGCTTTTCGCACGAGTATTTCACGAAATTTTACTTAACAAGGTGTGAGAAATGGGGGTTTTACGCACGCGAGGCATGCGTAAATCTGCCGTTTTCGCACCGAGTGAAGTGAAACCTTTTCGGAGACAAAAATTAAGATGTTACATTGGAAAAGCTGATGGAGAAAAATTGAATTGGAAAAATTTTGAGATAAAAGTATCAGTGCGATGAGGATGAGATAACAATTTGGTGGCGATGCGTTGAGCCGTTTGGAGAGTGAGCTTAAAAATAGAATTTGAAATTTGGACCTTGAATATCTACCATCGCGTTCGAAAAACTGGCACAATAGAAATGAAGATGTTACGACCGGCAACATTTTTTTTTACTTCTCGTTACACACGACAATTTTAATTTTTTTATATTTATCGATCTAACAACATGCAGGACAGGATTGCGTCACATCAGGCGGACGGGGATGTTGCGGATAGTGTAATGTGTGGCTGTGTCTCGCAGTCTCGGTCAACCGAAATTACTGACAAAATAATATCAAACTGCGTCACTTTAAATTTTGTACATGTATTTAACAATTCCGTTTCTCATCATCGGGATTTATACAGTGGGGAAATATCAATTAGTTTTTTTTTTGTTAGTTTTTTATCTATAGGAACAGTCGAATAATAAGGGTAAAAAACTATAACAACATGACGCACGCAGAATTCGCAGCGAGGTGATTATTACACATGTAAAATAAATAGCGATGCGAAAACAAAAATAATAATAATAATAATAATAATAATAATAATAATAATAATGAAAAAAGTTGAAAAAAACGAAGGGTTTGTCGACGTCGCGGGTGCGAAATTCGTGGTAAAAAAAAATTCATAAAAATCTGAACACCCGAGCGACAGAGGACGGACGGACCGTTGTCACTCACCCCCGCTACTTTAACTGTCAGAGGAACTTGTATACCAGTTACATTCATTCCGTCGTATCTCTCACTTCCTTTCTCTCAATTATCTTTTCTTTTCTCTTTTCTCCTATCGTTAAATCTTCAACAATAGACGCGAAGGAAACGAAAAAAAAGGAACATCACAATCCCGGACAACTTTGCAAACACACACATTCGTACGAAAATCCTAAGATCTATCTACCTCGCTTTCGAAATCTCTCGCGACGAAAAAAAAAAAAAGATAATAATATGATACACCCGGAAACGAAACACTCACTAGCTACAACGACTAACTTAATACAATATACGTTTAAATCCGTATAATATATATATATATATAAATATATATGAATATAGATATACATATACATATATATATATATTCATATATAATAATATCTAATCCAGGTGTGATTGGTGCGAGACTATTTACACGATATATATACGACGAAAAAAAAAATTAAATTCCTAACTAATTACAACCCGAAGACGAACCACCGTCGGTCCGTCTCACCTCGCGAGTTAATCTCTCTCCCTAAATATAGTACTATCATATAATAATATATATACTTTTATATAATCTACGTAAACGCTTCCCTGAATTTTTAATTTTTATCTCCGTTAGTTTGTATGTTTGTTCATTATTTTTTTTGTTTTCCTCGCCATCATCATCGAGCCGAGTGTCGGAGCTCCGACGACGTAGCTACAATACTCTTCATCGAAATATAATATATTTCTATCATCATTATTTTTTTCATTTTTTCATTCATCTATATATGTACTATTTACATATACATTTGTATTCTTATAAAAGTCTCTTAACGCTTAGTGACTGTGAACCGGTGATTGGTTTTAGTGTTTTTTTTTTTAGTAGCGATTTATCATCGAGTATACTATATACCGTGTGTAGAGGGAAAAGAAACAGAAATTTCCGTGCCTCGGATATTTCCATTCATTTCCATTAATTTGTATCCTTATCTTTGCCAGCGCGCTTTACGTAGAATCTTTTAGCCTCCAATAATCGTCTCTCGACGAATAATTATTATCGTTAATTATTTTCTCATTTTCTCTTGCTATCGGCTACGTACCCCTGATAGTCGACTAGGACGCGTGGCCCAGATTGGAGCCGAGATCGGCGAGATAGTGCCTGAAGTCGTGATGATGTCGCTGAAGGAAGAGCGAGCTCGGGCTGGCCTCGGACACGTCGAGCTCCTCGTCGACGTCCTCGTGAATGGAGTCGCTGCTGTGGCTGCGGCTGAGCGGCGAGCCGCCGCTGCTGTGGGAGTGCGAGTGCGATCTCGGGACGCCGGTCGACATGGACAGGTCTTCGGGTTCCGTTTGCTCCGGAATTTCGACCTTGTTGCCCGAGAGGTTGAGCGGCATCGACGTGTCGACGACCGGACTGGTCATCGGACGGTGTTGGCTCTGTTGCGGCTGCTGCTGAGGTTGCTGCGGCTGTTGCTGCCTCCTGACCGGTGTCGGCGCCTTCCTGACGTGAACGACCGACGACTCCGTCTCCTCCATCTCGACGTCGATGTCGATGTCGATGTCGTCCTCGAGGTCGTCGCTGGCCAACGAGGGCGAACCTACGTGCGACCTGGACGACTGGTTTCCGCACTTGTGATGCAGCAAGTGATGCCTCCGACGGAATCGCATCTGGCAGTGCTCGCACTCGAACGGCTTCTCACCCTTGTGTATCAGCAAGTGCGCCTTCAGCTGATTGGAGTCGCTGAACTTCGCCGAGCACAGCTCACAGGCGTACGGTCTCTCGCCGGTGTGGACGCGCAAGTGACGACGAAGATTCGCCACCTGGACGAACTGGCGGTCGCAGTGACTGCAGTGGTAGGGCTTCTCGCCGGTGTGCAATCTCATGTGCGTCTTCAGATGATGGTCCCGGGTGAATCTGTAACGCAGAGGGTTCGAGGACTCTTAGTCGAGGACGGTAAACAATTTAGCGACGCTTCGGAGTTTCCGGGCGATGTTCGACCGACATTTTCACGGCGAACTGATGTCTCAAAGGCTCGTGAAAACGGTAAATCTTTAGTGGCAACTTCGATAGGTTGATACTTTATTTTTAGAATTTTTTTCTTCAAATTTTTTTTCTGCTCTTTTCGAGATTATTTTATTTTTTTTGCTTTCGAGAATTTCGTCTCAAACGTCTCGGCGGACAAATGCAACATTTTCAGCCCAACTCCTGACTCGAATGACTTTTATCCCTGAATAATCTGGCTTCCAGAGACAAATAATCGGTGCCTCGATTAAGAATGTTTCAATGAAATGATGAAATATATTTTATCTGGTATTATATTAAGATGCGATCTGGTGATTTTATTCTAATTGTTGGAGACATTTCCACTATTTACTGATTTACTGATTTATTTTTTATTGTTGTATGCAAGTCGAAAGGTTTATCCCGTACACTAAATAAATAAATAAATAAACAAATAAATAAATGAATAAATAAATAAATAAATGAATAAATAAATGAATAAATAAATAAACTCCGATAAACGGTTCCGTGTAACTGTGGGGATAAAAAAAAAAATGGCAATAGAAAAGATGCTGACCTTTTGTGGCATTCGGGACACTCGAAGGGTTTCTCGCCGGTGTGAGTGCGCTCGTGGTTCTGGAGAACGTGTTTGTATCCGAAGGACCTCGCGCATACTCCGCAAGTGAAGACCTTGTCCCTGGGATCTTTGCCGGCCTCGGGACTTATGGAGGCGGGCGGGCTCGGCGGTGCCGTTCCGTCGAGGGCGAGACTCTGGCTGTTGTCCTGGACCTTGCTCTTCGGTGCTCGCCTCTTCGCCGCCTGCGCCTTCTTCGTTATCCGGTCCGCGCTGCTGCTCACAATGTTGTTGTTGTTGTTGTTGTTGTTGTTGTTGGCGCGCCGGGAGTTGTTGGACTTGGTGCTGAGGGCCGGCGAGACGGGCCCGGTCGAGTGGAGCAACGGCGACGGCGGCGACGCCGCCGAAGGTGGCGCCCAGCCTCCGAACAACGTCTGGTGATGACGGTAGAGCGACGACGGCGTTGCGCCCAAACTGGCGTGCAGCGACACCGGAATCCCGGCAGCCATCAGGGCCGCCGTTCTACTCGCGGCCATCAGCTGTTGAGGCGTCAGCATCGACAGACCCGCTGCTGCTGCTGCCGCACCCATGCCCGGAAACATCGACGCCGATGTGTTGTTGTTCAACGGCGGCGACATCGGCTGCTTCTCCGAATCCTGCTTCATGTCGTACTGCTGACTTGCGTGGAGTCCTGGAATCAAAAATATTAAGACTAAAATTATTGAAATGTTTTTTTTTTTGCAAAAAAAAATTATACATTAATTATATGTATATATAATTATTTTATTTTTTATATGTTATATAATTTAATTATATATCGTATAAAGTGAATTATGTTATATTAATTATTAAGAAATGGATTTCTTTTAAATTGAAGAAGTTGTCGAGCTTTGAAATTGAAATCGTATATTCGGGTAAAATTAGGCTCGATTTCCTTTTTCTCTCATTCTTCTAAATGTCAATGTTAAAAAAAAAAGTAATTCGATCGGTCCGATCTACCGAAAGAAAACAATATCGACTATAATTTTTTGTCTCCCGAGGGTGTCGCGACGATTGTTCCACGGGCGGGATAAAAAAAAAAATCCGTCCACCGATCCGATAAATCTCCGCGGCGGAGTAGGCGAAGTCTCGATTGAATCTTTATGCGCCATATATCATAGCTATCGAGCCTACGACCTTTCGGATAAATTTATTCGATTTCCGGGTTGCTGTATCTACCCATCTGTCTGTATCGCGTGACTGAGGTCGTAAGGGCGTATTTTCTACGCTCCTGCATGCGCGTCTGTGTGCGTACGAGATGGCGAAGAAAAAAAAAAAAAAAAAAAAAATTGCATTATCGTCGACAGTAAGGTCGTTAGTAGTTGCCTGGATACGGTCGGTGGTGGAGTGGCTGTGAGAGAGATGCGCGGGATCGCCGTTTCTCCCGGAGTACTCGCGGAAGATACTCTCTCGTATCCTCCCCGTTCGATCTCTCACACCCACTCGCCGACCTTTTTTCCTTTTTTTTTTTTTTCTTCATTTTTGCCGCTTCTCTCGTTCCATCGGGCTTCGGGCGCCGAGGTCGACGGCGCCCCGAGTCCTCCATTCACCCACACACGCGTCCGCCGCTGCCTCTCCGCTCGAGCGTGCTCGACCACGTACGATATTCACTCTATATTGCGCTCGTACTACCGTACTGTACAGCCTTTCCAGCGTTCATTCACGGATCCGCGAGACCCACGCGCCAACTCCGCGCTGTAACGTACGCGAGCGGAACATCGCGATCACACAAACACGGCGCCACTTTTCTTCGTTCTTCGAACGATCTTCATTTTCTTTTCTTTAGAGAAAAAAAAAGACGATTGACCCGACGTTCAATCGAAATCTCAATATTCATTGGGTTTTATTTTATTTTTTTGGAAATCATTGTTTTCAGAAGAATATGCAGTATTTACACCCGGAAAAAAATTTATCAGACAGCCACCGTTTATTTGGTTTAGGTAACATATTTATTTTGATCAAATAAATATTTTACTTAAACCCAATAAACGCTGACCGTCAAATAATTTATTTTTCTGGGTGCACTATATAGATATAGTATATAGTATATAGATAAAGATATACTATATAGATATACTATACAATTTTTTATAATAAGTCGACGGAAGTTTCGTATGCGCGTGTTTGAAGCACATTCGGGTGCAGCGAAAGAATTTAACTGGAGGATAATTTAACATCTCTTCGTTCGCGAATTTCTTGACCATTCGCTCGAATTCACAATCGAAGATATAAAGTAAAATATTCGCCAAACGTCTATGTACGAAATGCGCGTCCGGAATTGTTTTTCTCCTCTACACAGTGGTGAACAGAAAGGGTACGTGAGCGTAGCTTCGCAGTCCGCAGCGAGCCTCGCGATGTAAACATCAACAAGACCGAGCTCGAAGAAAGGAAGGTGAATTTTTTTTTCCTCGATGGCAAAAGTCTTCGTTGCGTCGTTTCTCGAGAGGAATCGAGCGCGTCCATGGTCGGCCGACACGTGCTAATTAATGGGCGCCGCTCGGAGGGGGAAGTAACGAGCCCGGTCGAATCAATAAGGGTGTGTTTGGGCAGCACCGACCAACGATGTCGGTTCTTCCAGCGATCTCGTTCTCTCTCTTTTGTTGTTGTTTTTTTCCCTTTACCGCCGATTCACGCGCTGTATCGCCGTCGAGAACTAGAATGGCGTGAACCGCGCGACTCGACGCGCAAAACCGTGCGAGATACGCCCTTCCGCCTCTCGGCCGTCGACACATCTCGCAATCCCACGAGTCCACCCTTGCCTCGAACTTTTCTCTCTTATCCTCGTTTTCCGCGCGTTCCCTCTCGGCGAGCGCCGAACCGGCTTACGCCGGTGGCCTCGACCCCCTCCCCCCCGAAACGCTTTACCGAACGGCGAGTTCGTTTCCCGGCAACGCTCGCGGGACCGCCCTCGCTTGCATCCGTCGCCTAATTGGTCACGAGAAACTTCACGATGCTTCCATCTCGCCAATCCTCGTTTCGCGAACGGAAAATTATCGGGCGATGGAAAATCTACTCGAAGGCGGATTCAAAAAAATATATGTTATCGATTCCGAGATTGATCCGCACGATTTTTACGAATCTCATTTCCCCGACAGAAAAAAGCTTCCTTCAACGACTTTTATTATTCGTTTCGGGAGGAAAAAAATATTTAAAAAATTAAAAATCTACTCGAAGAGTTCTTCTTTTTCGACCGATCTCGTTTCTTGATAAAAAGTTACTCGCTCGATTATTTCCGGTTTTGCAGAGCGGAAACAGCGAAGAAAATCTTTGAACAAAGAGAAAAAAAAAAAAAATCCCCAAATGCCCACGTAAATTTTGACGCAGAGTAGGAAAATGTGAAATGTGGAAATCGCTATCGGGCTTCCAGCGGACGCTCGACCGTCCCGTTCGATTTCGTAATCGAGGATACACATTGGAAGAATTTCGAAAGTATTTCGAGAGCAAACCGCGCTTTCTCGTGTCCTATCGTGTGGCTTTTCGGGAGTCGACGATTGGACTGTTTTCTCATTATCTCCGACGCCTCTCAAGGTCACAGCCGTGCGACGACGGCGTTCAACGTTACCGCAACGCCCGTTCGGAAGCTAACGTCGGATTACATGGAACGGGAGAGAGAGTGCTGCGCTTGTGCGAATGTCAGGGAAGGACGTTGTCCGAGCGAGATTTCCGAAGGCGGCCCAGCGTGCTCGTTTGTGTACACATGACGCGCCGTAACGCGCGGCAAAACCGTCAGTCGGAAAGTTTTGCGTCGCTGGACCTTGCGGTAAATTTTACGTTACGGTTATATTCGCGCTCACCCGATCGAGTCACCAAAGGCGAAGACGCCACGTTTATTCGACGATTAAAGTTCGAGTGGGCCGGCCTTTCGAAAACCAAGGTTTTTCATTCATTTTTCACCTTAAAACAACGGAAGAAGCTGCCTCGAACAGTCTCGAATGATAATTCATCGCTTCGGCGTATACGACTTTCTATTTTTTCTTGAATTGATTTTTGTCACATCAAAACAACAGAAGAAGCTGCTTCGAACAGTCTCGAAAGATAATTCATCGTTCGAGCGTAAACGGTTCTCAATCTTATCTCGTTAGACCTTTCGACTGAAAAATGTTTTTTTCTTCGCGCTAACCCGCAGCGATTCGAGACTCATTCAGAAAAAAAAACTGGAACGACCGTCTCGAAATTTTTTCTTCGAGCGAATTCGAACTTTCACGCAACGGCGATGCAAGGTTTTCCGACACAGGGTTTCCCCGTCGGCGAGCGTTCGAGCCGCCCTCGGGATCGGTGAAACTCGGTCGAAAAAAAAAAAAACGAAACCGTCGCGGGCAGAAGTGAAATCGTCTCTCCGAGCCGCGGCTCAATTTTTTTTCTTCCCTCGCCAAGCCTCGTCCTAAAAATAATATATTTTTGTACGTCTCTTTCTCTGTACCTGCGTTGATCTGTGCTTCCTGCAGATAAGAAAGTGCCATTCTACGATCCGTGTTGACGTTTTCCACTGTGACACTCCATCCACTTTATCGACGGGGCGATGCGCCGGTTTATCTTCGTTCCTTTTATCTCGCTCTTTACTTCGAATCGAATCTCAAAATTTTTCTACGTATCTTCGGACGAAAAACAAAAGAACCATTCAATTTTCTTCCTTCACTTGACACATCGCACAGTAATTTCCGAGTAAATTCGTCGTCCGATCGGTCGAAAATCAGCTCGGATCCTTACAACCGTTTCTTTTTTTCCTTTCCTCCCGTAACTCGGATTCACCACTCTCGATTTCACGCGCTTCGCCGGTTTTACTCGTTCGGACTGGCAAAATCCGTTCGGGCCCGTTTTTTTTTTTTTTTAACTTTAGTTCCGAGGTACGTCTTCTTTTTTTATGTACGTACATACATACATATATATATATCATCGACGCATACAGATACGCGAACACATAAAATATTTGTAAATACCGAGCGTCGACGACGAAAGAATATACGTGAAAAACGAATGAAAATCTCGGGTACACATCGGCGTGTAAGATACGTGCTAGGAAGAAACACGCTGCGCGTTCGACTACTACGACGACGGTCGGCAAACTACTGCGACCGATGTTGCTCCGGGCTGACCTAACCCAATACTAACTGACAGCGGTCTCGCGCTAGCTGTAGTCAAACAACCCCCACCACCACCCTTTTTTCGTCTTTTCTTTTTTTTTTCCCCAACTTTTACCCTCTCCACCGTGCACGAACGGTGTTCGGGTCTCCGTCGAGAAGCGAGAGCGGCCACAGCGCGCCCCGTAGCAGGAGACTCGGGTACGGTGGTCATCCCTACCACCGGGGCGTTCAACCCCACGGCCGCATCTACCGATATGTATCGCGCACCCCCATTGCTGCGCGCGTCTCGAGGCGCGCGAGCCCGGCGTGTTGCCTCTCTGCCTTACCGCGTGCGCCCGTGCGTTCGGCGGCGAGCGCGAGCGAGAGCGAGCGAGATCGGCGTGCGGAGCGAGCGAGAGGAGGGGAGGCGGAAGCGAAGGAGAGAAAGAAAAAATTAGACGGCGAGCGAGAGCGAGGGGAGACGAGAGAGCGCGAGCACGAGAAAAAAAAAGTGGGAAAGGGTGGGGGTCAACCTGCGACCGTGATCCTTCGAGGGTGGGGGAGGAGCGAGATGGACACTAGGGAAACTGAGACGGAGCGCTTTTTTTCCTAACCCGCACGGGGAAATTGAATACATAATGTATATCTACATGTTATAATAATAAAAATCGTGTCGATTCGACACTCGCACCGATACTCGCACAAACGTTTGCAGATGCTCACGTGGATACTCACACGTATACTCACGGATACTCGCATGTATACTCGTGGATACTCGCATGTATACTCGTGGATACTCGCATGTAAATTCATGGATACTCACATGTATACTCGTGGATACTCGCATGCATACTTATGGATACTCACATGTATACTCATGGATACTCGCATGTATACTCATGGATACTCACATGTATGCTCATGGATACTCACATGTATACTCATGGATACTCGCATGTATACTCATGGATACTCGCATGTATACTCACGGATACTCGCATGTAAATTCATGGATACTCGCATGTATACTCATGGATACTCGCATGTATACTCACGGATACTCGCATGTAAATTCATGGATACTCACATGTATACTCGTGGATACTCGCATGCATACTCATGGATACTCACATGTATACTCATGGATACTCGCATGTATACTCATGGATACTCACATGTATGCTCATGGATACTCACATGTATACTCATGGATACTCACGTGTATACTCATGGATACTCACATGAATACTCATGGATGCTCACGTGTATACTCATGGATACTCACATGTATACTCATGGATACTCGCATGTATACTCATGGATACTCGCATGTATACTCACGGATACTTACGAATACTCACGAGAACTCGCGGATACTCACAGATACTCGCAGATACGTTGCTGCGAAACTGCTATTATAATATATAATACGGGCTCTCATCCCCGTAGAGACGTTCTTCGAAAATTACAGGGTATATAGCGCAAGTTGTTAGAATATTCATCATGTTCGATAAATTGCAGTCTGTCGCGTATCAAACTTGCCCTCCCTCCAATATATCGAAGCTCTTATCGATAATTCCATATATCTTGCAGGGTTTCCTAATCGGAAAACTTCGCCGAGAACCGAGCTTTTACTGCTCGAGTACCGAGTACTCGTAGCGCAATTTTCATTTTTCTCTTGAATAATGAAAAAGATGGAAGATCGTTCGGATTCGCAACGTAAAATTATCGTACGAGCTTCGTACGTAAGAAAAGAAAAGAAAAACACTCGCGAGAAAACTTCGTAGTAGATACTAAATAAAATAATAGAAGAACTTTCGAGAGTTCTCGTGCGTGCATTTTTTCCTTCCGCAATCGTGCTCGGCCTGCACCTTGCCCAAAAAACGTTTTATCGGCACTTCAGATATTTCGTTCTCTTTCTCTCGGATTGTTCGGTGTGTGAAAATGCATGCACGAGTCGCGTGAGACGGAGGAGGAGAGGAGGGGAGGATGGCCCGGGGGAACGTGCCGACTCTGGTACAAAGCGCAGCAAGAAACAGAACACCCACTGTTCGAGGGGGACGGAGATACAGGGCGCCGTTTTCTGCGTTGGCTACCGCCACCGAACGGATGAAATCGAAAGTCCCGGCTGGGGTATTTTTTTATTCCAATGGTTCGAACTGGAGCTCATGTTTTTCGCAATTAATCTGTTAATCTACAGCAGTAGAAAAAAATGTATTGACTTAATCGGCATATTACAAAATTGCAATATTGGAACGATGAACATTTTTTCTTCTTTTTTTTTTTGGCGTTTCCGTTAGAGTTTTTCCCATCCAGTATGCTCTGAAATATACATACATAAACGTACACGTGGACGAAAACTCACTTCGCTTGAGCCAATACATTTAATTTTGGTACAATGAATTATGTATCCTTAAATATCTGCAAAATTTTTTTTGGCTTACAAGCACTGTAGAACAATTTTGTTTGAAAATTAGTGAACGGTATTGGAAGCCGTTTTACGTTAACTGTTTCCGAAATTTCAATGGCATGTGCCTTGCAATTTTACAGTAAAGTTTGTATTTTTAGCCTAAAAATCCGCGGGCAAAATTGTTATCCTCGAATTCGGAAAAATCGGCTAACTCGCGCCTCACCGAGCGCTCACGTGGCCACCTGCCCTCGCGCGGGGCGTGCGCCGCGCGTGCCCGCAGAGGCGAACGATAAAAAATAAAATGAAATAAAAAAAAAAAAAAAAATTTGTTCGCCCCTCCGGGCTCGTGGAACACGCACACTTCTCTTCTCGTCGGATGAGTCTGCCCATTCTCCGCTCCTCACGTGTGCACCTATATGTGTATACATATATATACATATATATGTATACACACAATTCGTGGAGGTATAGATAGCCCACACGTGTGCGAAGAGAAACGCGGCGTTCACCTAATACCCGCTTTCTCTCTCGGTCGGGGCACGAATGAATGAAAACACATGCGGCTTTCAATGTCCTTTTCTCACTCTGGCGTATCGGCGGCAGCTACCCAGAGAGCACACTCCACCCTGTCGGCCGCCTGTCGTCGCCGTTGCCGCAAACGCAGAGATCGAAAAACGAAGAGAGAAGGAAATGAACAAAAAAAAGTCAGCGGGATTCTTCGAGGGCCCGTGCCTACGTGGGACCTCGCCCCGCAGGAATCAAGAATCCGGATCTCGAGTGGCGAAAACATCCGCAGAACAGATACATACGAAGAGATTTCGATCTTTCCGGAACTCCCGATATATTCACGTTTCAAAATCGAGCGACGTTTTTCTCTTATTTGTATACATCGCTGCACAACGTTTTTTGTAGATTTAACAAAACTTTTTTGTCCACGAACGTACACAATTATTTTGTTGTTAATGTTACGAAAAGCACTCGTGAAATTGACAGACATTTTTGTAAAATTAACAAGAAAATGATTGGGGACGTTTGTGGACGAGAAACGTTGGTACCATTTTTACTGTGCACGCAACCGATGTCGATACAGATGCAGATTACGTACTGAGGACTTTCGGGGTATTTTGGGGATTTGTTTTTTCAAGGAAAATCAATTATTAAATATTGAAATCAATCAAATAAAAAAAATGTTTTATTTTGAAAAAAATTATCAAACGGAAGTATCGACTCTCTGAGGATGTCATAAAAAATTGGTAACGATTCGTCGAGAGGTTTAAAAGTTACGGCACTTTATCGATGGGTGCAGGACAACTTAACTGCGCTTCGTCGAAGTGTTGACTTTCGGAGGCTGTAATTGTAATGTCTTCCGCTATTTTTATGCGGTCCGTCGTCAAGCGTGCAGTTGAGATCTTGTCTTTTCGATTGCACTACAAACAAGCCAAAAAGTCTTCACCCTGTTAATTCCCTTTTTTACGCTACACAATTTCTCAGTAACCGAATTATCCAATTAATTTCTGGAACAAATCCAATTTTTTTTTTGCCGTAAAAAAATTAAATTTCACCCATCTCTGGAGAGTCGTGGAGCGCGGAAAGTGATGGAAGAAAGGGAGTTCCCCTACTCTCCGACAATGGCCAGATTATTGGCAATCATTACGACACTTAACCCTTGGGCGTTGTGAAGGGTAAAAGCGTGAATTTCTACCTGGCCCGGCAGTGCCCATTGTCGCTCACTCTCCGGGGTCCTTAACCCTTTACGTCGCTTCTCTACCTGCGCTCTTCGGACTCGTGAAAAAGGGATGAAACGTCGAGCATAGAACTCACAGATCCTCCGTGAAAGGGTGAATCGGGGTGTCGTTGCAACGATCTCGCCGAATTCCACGCAAGGTACAGCACACACGCGCACTGGCTTCGTGTCGAATCGCGAAAAGGATTAACCCTGCACTTTCACCGTGTCGCGTGGGAAAGTGCGTTCGGTGCAGCACCTAAGCCGTCGTTCGAAACTTTGTCAAAGCCCACCGTAAATGAAAATTGACCATTTTTTTTTTTTTTTTTTACCCTGGTTACGAAATTGGATTACTTAACAAATGCAAATTTGGGATGGAAATATTGACATTTAATCTTTCGGGCCATTGTTAGTTGATATAAATAAAAATTGACCCAAAAAGAAAAAAAAACACTTAAAAAAATCTGATAATGTAATTCGTAAGTTAAAAAAAAAATCGTTTCAAAGCAAATCGAAAAAATTCTATTGTGATACGAATTTAATCAACTACTGTGAATTTGAGTCTTGTACGCCCATAAATAAAAAATTTAATACATTTTTTTAATCTTATTATAAAAGTAACTGAGTTGACCACTGGAATTTTAAGCCAATAGAGATTTAAACTTTTGTGCCACACGACCGGGCTTCGATGTTTCCGGTTCAAAATCGCCGGCGATCGCCGATCCAATTTGCGCTTGCTTTTAATTTTTTTTACAGGTCTAAACTGAATAACACAAGCTTATTGTAAAAAGCAAATTCGAGCCGTCGTAAAACGGCGAATTGGCGATTCTTTTCATCCCGAGTTAGGGGAGCAACTGCAATACGGGCGTTCGGTGACAATTCGTCCGACCTTATAACAAACTCACAGAGTATATGGAGCTGTTATATATACGCTCATTCCTTTTGAGGTATAGTCGGGATGAATTTTCTCTTGTCTTTTACTGCCCGACTTTTCGTCGTGATTAACGGTAAACGGTCCTTAAAAATTGTGCTCCAAAATAGTATAACTGCGGGCCGTAAAACGGCCGTTATACGACGCGGAGGATCGCCTCTTCGGGGTCGGGTGTGTCTTTTGCCGAGTGGCTTTTTCTCTCTCCCCGGGGTTTTTGTTCAAATTTTGCGAGCCAAAATTTTCGCCGTCGGGAACCGAGGAAATTACACACGTTTTGCTCGCGGGTTCTCTCCAGTGTTTAGTTTCGTTATGGCATCGGGAAAGGGAGGTCGGAGCGGTCGTATTTACGGGTGGTGCGGAAAAGTCACGAAAGCGAGAGGGCCGGCGAAAGAGAGAAATAAAGTTGAACGGACGGCGGAGCAGAAAAGGTGGGCGCTGCAATTAAACTTACGAAATTGCTCCAGTTTTGCTCAAAGGGGGACTGTAAAGGTGGAGGAAGAGAGACCTCGACGGGAACACGGAGCTCGTCAGCCGTTCGAGGCTCGACTCTCCTTCGGCGAGAGAGTTTTATATTTTTATTGCACAAATAATCAGGTAACGAAGGTAAGCCCGAGGTAACAATATACACTCGTCCGGGCCCTCGAAATTCGCTACAATACGTTAAAATGTATTAGGCGCTCGCTATGCTTTTCCCGATGGAGCGGAAATTAGGCAACATTTTTTTTTTTTAGAATGCAATAAATTTCATTTGATGAGCCAAAATTTATTCATCGGAAAATTTTGCCCACAGAATGGAATAAATTCCATTCCATGCGCCAAAGTTCGTTCTCCTTTCGGGGGTTTTTTTTCTACATTTTTTTAAATATCTCGAGTGAGATAAAAGTTGTTTTAGAAACGATGGGCCGAAGCTCTAAATTCCGTGGCAGGTTGTATAACAGTTAAAAAAATTCGTTTTCCTCTTTTGTGGCACCGGCTTGTGGACTCAGCGTCGTCTGTTTGCTCTCCTCGTCGTGTAATATCGATAATCGTCTCCACCTTACAGTATATTATACAAGAGATCGGAGAGAGTAACCACGGTCGTAAAAATTGCCAGCGGCGCGAGGGGTTGGGAGCTTTGATCCACGATAAAAAAAAAGACCCGCAGAGGTCTTGTTTGCTTAACGCTTTATAGTTTTAAGAGGATTTCGTTCGAAGCCCCATCCACTGCGGTCAGGAAGACGCAACGCAGCGCTATATATAAGCAGTCTATACACTCGGGTTTACACTATAATATCGGATAATAATCAAATAATAAATAAGGAAACGATTATTCTTCGCCTACGACTGTAATTTCGATGATCCAATGAACCAATAGAATTATCAGCGGAAAATAAATCAATTGCATCATCGAATGGCAACGTCGATGACAAGTTTGAAGAAGGCGTCTATTAACAATTAATTCATGTATCATTGTTATTATTTATAATAAATTTATGTCAAATATATATTTAAAAAATGATAAATTCATTTATAGTAAAAAAAATTGAAAAAATTCACAGAGTTACCTGAAAGTACTTGTCGATTGGAGGAAAGGAAATAGATTTTTATTTTTCATGTTTGTCGGTGAAAATAAATGTAGGCAACGCGTCGATGAGTCACCGTCGACGGCGAGCTTGAATAATGGGGATGTTTTGGAATTTTCCAAAAATAAAAATATTTACCGTTTTGTGTTCCGATTCACTCCGTGTCGACTGCGAGGCGCGTCCCCTCGATAATCTCCATAATCCTAGTTGCCGTGCAAAAGTAGCGTGCGTAGATAACGCTCAGACGTTTCTCGTGGGTGCAGACGAAACGGGTCCGTAATGGCTCGACGTGCGTTTTACACCCTTCGAGGCCTGAACGTGCTGGTTGCATGTGCGATGTAGCCGTGGCACGGTAAGCACAGTATATCCCCCAATAGCGACCCACGACAGAAACAAACTCTCGCATCCTCCATGCGACGCTTTTCTCATCTCGCCGCGGATAAATTTCCGCACCCGTTTTATCCTCCGGCAGAAAGTTGCAGTCTCGTGGAAACGTTGCCTCTCATCTTTTTTACCTGGTTAAAAGAAAACTCACTTCCGATTAATGTTAGAATTAAAAGAATTATTAAAACTATTTTTTGAATTGTCAATACACTGCACATTTTTTAAAAATAATTAGTGAACGGTATTGGAAGCTTTTTAACATAAACCGTTTCTGAAATTTCAAACACATGTGCGTTGTAATTTTACAGTAAAATTTTTATTTTTAGAACATTTTTGTAAATTCCAGGCAAAAAATTAGGAATTTTAATATCTGGAAGTTTAATTCCACAAAAAAGTACATTCATGTTCAATTAATGCAAGTAACGTATACTGTAAAAAAAAAACTGTAAATTTAATGCACCGGACTGGAATTTTTTGTGAATTTAATGCACCGGACTGGCAAACGAAATTTTCAGAGGTGAAAGACCTGCGGCTGCCCGTCGCGAGGATGGGATTAAAGGAATTAATTTATCGCACACTTGAAATGAGGTACCATAAGCAAAAAAAAAAAAATTGCATCTGTAAAACATCCGGATTGCAAAAAAGCATCGAACGATCGGAAATGACGTGGTCGACCTGGACCATCGGTCGAGCAAAAATTTCGAAAACCGTTGAAATTCTCCCACTCCGCCGCGACACACTTATCCGATTCGCGTTTCCCGTTTCCCACACTGTCGCGAAGATCTCCCCCACTCTCCGATCCGGAAGCACTCGAGGCGAGTGCATAACGGAATTTTCAAGTGACGCGCAGTGCGTTGACCAAACGACGAGAGCCTGTATCAAAGCTGCCGGACAATCTTCCCTCCGATCTGACCGATCGTCAACCGCGGATTAATTCGATATATCTTGATTTCAGCCATCGATACAGCCACCAAACCGTCGTTTCGTCCCTCGAATTTTTTGCATCAGGAATCGTCGAAGCAAGTCCCGAAGCTGCGTCTCTCATTGTACAAGAATCTCGAAAAGTCCGTTTGGACTCCGCGATCTCGGTTGCCGATTTTTTTCTCGACACTTTCCATCGTCCTGTTTCTTTCATAATTTTTTGTATTTTTTTTCACATCGAATTCAAATGATCCTTCGCTCGTTCCGCTGCCGCGCGCACGTCACGACGACGGCGGCGTCCGAATAATTGGGATCGTCCTGCGCGCGTCTCGCCGGAGCTGCGGGGATTTCGTCCGATCTCGACCGGTCGAGATTGGCAGATGGCGAAAAGTTCGTTACCTCCATACTCCACACATCGGACCGGAATTTCGCAGTCTCCTACATACACGGACTCGAATAATACACGTCTCTCGAAAACGGTTGCATGTCGCTGTGACGATAAAAAAAAATTCTACAAATTGGTAAACGTCGATCGATAAGAAATCGTTCAACGGACTCTGCACCAGTTGTTTTCCTTCTCTGCTCTATGGGTTTGAAGATATATATGCATTTTTTTTATTTGTCGACGCAAAGTCCTGAGTGGCGAGCGACATAAAGGGGGGGGGGGAGGGGGGGGGGGGGGGGGGGGGAAGAGCCAAACGACAGGCGGTCCTACAAACTCGACGAGTGGAAGAGAAGCGAGGAGCATCACTTCATGCTTACTCCTACATGGCAGTTCCCGGTTCGTTTCTTCTCTCGAGCGAGTCCGGCGTCTTGTAATTAGAAGATATTGACTCGAACCGTGACAAACCGAGATAACAAGGCGCGCACGGTACGCCGGACTGTATTTTCGGTTCGGTGCTCCGAGATATCCGTCACTCGTTGGAGAAATGTCACGAGAGAAAAAAAAATCACTGCAGAGGGTTTTTTTTTGTCGTTTCTTCTTGACCGAGCAAAATCGGTTGGGGTTCGAACTCCCTGTTACGTCGTTGGAGATGTATTGTTTATTGTCGATACGGCAGATACTTTGTCATTCCGCGTAAAGTAATTAACTTTTAATTGGATACTTTTTGGAAAATTAAATTAAAAGCAATTTCGATTTTTTTTTAAATTCACGTTTCGATGACATTTTAGAACATCATTTTCGCGTACGACTTTCAGGTCTAAACTTCATCCGAAGAATTTTTGACGAAAATTGTTAGAAACAAAAAAAAAAAACAATTACAACGTCTTAGATTCGACGCATGTTTCGATGACGCTTTATTGAATAATTTGTAAGTCACATTTTAAGATCGAAAGTTTTATCTTAAAATAACGTTGAACAATAATTAAAAAAAAAATATTAAGCCGAAGGAAATTGCCCAATCTTCTTCATAAGAAAGAAAACTATCGGCTAATGAACTTTGGAAGAATTTAGTCAGTGGCACGAAAGTTTGGTTTTTTTTGGGCACATTCCACAAATGGGCTGGATCTGCATCGAACGTCTTCTCAATCGTCCAGTCTAATAGCACAGTCGACGCTCGGCGGGGATAGCAGTATTATGCGCGGCTCTCGGCTATTCTGCATTAATTCGTTTGGGCTAGCCCACTGGCGAACATGTGGCGTGCGAATAGACCGCCGCGAAGGACAGGATAGATTCCGCAGTCGGAACACCAGCTGGTCTAGGAGGAAGGACGTCCACTTCTCTGACTTTATTCACATATCCCCGTCCAATTTTTTTTCCTCCTTCCTCTTCTTCTTCTCTTTGTACACTTCGCTGACCCTGAGCTTTCTACCGTTGTCGTGCGGCCTCGTTCCTCTTGCATTTCTATACTGTATCGCGTTCTAGCGTGTATCGGGCGTCCTAGAATTTCGCAATTAAAATGAACGAGTTCGAGTCGAACCCTCGTAACCTTGACTCTCTCTCACCCTCGTTCTCGGCTCTTTACAAATTCGCAGAATGGATCACGTGAACACGGTGTAACGTTTAAAATTCGAGTGAATTCTCGCTCGTCGCATGATGGACCGTTCACGTTCCACGAAATCGCCGATTATTTTGCCGCCCGCCTTAATGTTTGACAGGGAAAGGAGCTCGGCATTCGGCTCTCGCACATCCTCTAATGTACCGGTGCCTTAAGGCGATGCGAAACGCCGAGAATGTCCTCACCAATGTTGGAAAAAATTACCGATTTTTCTTTTTTTTTTACAATTTTTAGATGAATTAATATTTTTAGTAAACATCTTCGTTTATTAACACATTTTCAACTCATAGATTGAGGGTCGAATTTTGAGACGTAAGTTTGAACTTAAAACCCCTCTTGAGGATCGTATTCAAGATTGAAGTTTGGCCCGAACTTCATAGCGCGCTTAAGATCTGTCTTAAGTTTGAACTTGATTTCGTGCTTAAATTTGATCTCAAGCTCGCCGACTCAAAATATTAGTGTAACTTAAAGTGAGACGTCATGGGAAGATTTTACAGTACATAGACGGAATCTGGACAGAAACATACCATATCATCGATCCTCGCCTGTGAGCAACTCGGACAGATTGTAAATATCTCCGAAAGACCGTTGATATCTGAGTGTGAAAAGAAATGGTCAAAGGGCACGAGACGGCCAACGATGCGTCACTGTCCGATTAAATGCTTTGTCCACTTTGTTCTGTGTCCATCCTGCACACGAGAACCCCTGTGTTTGAACATCCCGCCTTTTTTTTTTAACAAACGTCAAGAATAAAATCCAAATCTACAGCATTTGTATAGTATCGAAGTATTTGTGATTGCCATCAGAAACAAAAATAGTTCTGTTTAAGAAATTACGAATAATAATAATAATAATAATAACAATAATAATAACAATAACAACAACAACAACAACAACAACAACAACAACAACAACAAGAACAATAATAATAATAATAATAATAATAATAATAATAATAATAATAATAACAATGCCAATAATAATAATAATAATAATAATAATAATAATAATAATAATAATAATAATAATAATAATAATAATAATAATAATAATAATAATAATAATAATAATAATAATAATAATAATAATAATAATAATAATAATAATAATAATAATAATAATAATAATAATAATAATAATAATAATAATAATTGTAGGATGGAAAAAAGAGATGAGAACGGCCGTGCGTTAGTTTCCATTTATACCTCGTTTTTCCGTTCTTTTTTAAATTCTCTTTTTGCGGGGATCTGGCGAGGAGAACGCGAGCCGAACGTAACAACGGCCTAACAGAGCTGTCAATCCGCCGATAAATTGAATGGCGCGGCTAAAACCACCCCGGGATAGCTCTCGGCTGCCCCTCGCCCCTCTGTCATCCCTCTGTCGCGGAATAGCATGTTTTACGTGTGTCTATGCGTGTGTGTGGGGCGCGCGCACTCTTACACACAGCTCATCGACGCGTCCTCGTGGACGAACTTGTTCAACATTTTTTTTTTTTTTTTTTTTTTCTACTGTTATACTCTTCTCAGTCTCGCTCAGTCACTTTTTCCTCGAAGGTGTTTTTTTTTTCTTCTTCCGCGCAACAAAAACTCCCGCGTCTCTGCATCTGACGTCCGATTTCACTGCCGGCGACCCTCCGGCACGTCCGAGCTGTTATGCGAAGAGCCGCACGCGCGGCTAGTGACCGCTTCGGTCACGCATCCCTCTTCTACCCGAATGTGAAACTCGTTCGTCCCTCATCTCCGCAGATCGACTCGAATCGTCCTGTATTAAAAATTGAAATTGCGATTGAAAAAATAAATTACAATAAAAAATGAGTCTGAAGCTTTTTATTTTATGTTTTTACACCCAGAAAAATAATTTATTTCACGGCCACCGTTTACTTCGTTTGAGTAAAATATTTATTTGATTCAGATAAATATTTATTTCATTTAAGTAACTATTTACTTAATTTGAATAATTAAATGTTCATTCAAATAAAAGAAATATTTGACTTAAATAAAAATTCTCTCATTTTTCGAGCCCATCCTTCGATTAATTTTTTCCCTCACTCCCCGAAAAAGTGCATTTTCCCGTGACGAGCCATCGAACCACACACGCGGTCGAGTCTCACAGAGCAGAACGACGGACATTTTTCTCCCGTGTCCTCCGCTAAATTCATCGAGGGGTCGCCGTACCGAACCCTTGACGCAATATCGAGAATCGGTATATGAGCGCAGGAGCAACGTTCGCCCAGGAAACAAATCCCCTCGTTTTTGGATTTTCGGGGTAAACGCGCCTCGATAAAGGGGGTGGGGGGGGGGGGGTGGCAGAGGGAGAGAAACGTGGCAGGGTGGGGGAGGAAGAGGGTAGAACGACGTCACTGGCCTTGAGAGGGGAGGGGAAATTAAGGAGCGAGAGATGAAGGGTGAGTAATTCGAGGCGGGGTGGACGAGAGAACCGAGAGAACTCCTCCACGTATAAGGGGGAGAGGGTTGTAGGGGGGTCGGGGGGAGGGAGGGGGCTGAGATCACGTATTGCGAGGCTGCATCCTTCACCAGCGTCCACCCCCGTTAAGAGTCCACCGACACTTCCGAGGGTTGACCAACATTTTTGGGGGTGTTCTGTTTCTCTTACGCTATATACACACACCCCGATCTCTCTTACGCGTACGGTGATTCCACATATACCCCCTTTTATTTTCTCGTACATGGCAGACTCCGCGCCATAGTAATGGCTCTGCTCCCTTTCCCTTTCTCTCATTCCGTGTCTCCCTTTTCTCTTTTCAGCCGCACATTCGCGGACTAATTCGTCGAGGCCCCCGTTGCCTCTCCGAGGGCAGCTGCGATGGCGACGCTCTCCCGACGAATAAACCAGCTCGTATTTCCTGGTGGTTTTCTATTTGATTTTTTTTTTTTGGGAAACGTTGCGACGCTTCGCGGGGAGGTTGATTAAAAACGAGTCGATACTTTGGTTGAGCAAAATGACGATTGAGAGAACTGTATGTTGTCTAGGAGACCGGGCTACTTTTTTTTCTGTCTCTTGCTTCCTCGCACCCAGAAAAAAAAATTATTTGACGGCCACCGGTTATTTGGTTTAAGTAAAATATTTATTTGATAAAAATAAATATTTATTTAAATTGAGTAAATAGTTATTTAATGAAATCAACATTTATTCAAATCAAATAAACGGTGTTATAAGCGATATGAAGATTTCAATTTTCAACTTTTATGAGAAAAGGATAAGAAAGTTTCAATTTTCGCTATTTTTTTTACACTCTTGAGAGTTATTTTTTTACGGCCTGTAATTTTTTAAGTATCTACAAAATGGATGTTTCTTCTGGACAACGATTTTGGTCACATTTCACTACAAAGGAGGTGAAGCACATTTCATTTTGGCTGAGCAGCGCGACCGTGGAGATGACTTTGAGGCAGCGCGCTACTACATCAGTACCTCATTAACGTAGCGTATCTTTCGATTGGCTCGACGAAAAATTGCGAAATTTTTATCACACCTTCGGACATCCGATGTCTCTCCCTGGGAATTTTTTCAAATTTTTTCCGTCCCTTCTGCCAACATAATACTTAAATTTTCCAAAAACCTTCGGTCAACGGTCGCGCGTCGCGGTGCCAAAGTCCGTGATCGAATTTTACTTCGGCATAGACTAAACGCGCTACTCGGTACCGGCGACGCAGACTTCCGCTTTCGTCTATACCCCGTCGTGCTGCGGCGACTCTACGTGTGCAGAAAAAAAAAATCGATCGACGGTATCTCCCCGCGAAAGCCATACAAAAGTCGTCAAAGGTAACTCGTGAATACGTATGATACAGATGTATCATGAACAGGAGAGATCTATGGCGCGCTGACGTGGCCTCTCGGAGTTCGCTGTCCGAGAGATAAAAGGGGAGAATCGAACTTTCGACCCTCCGCTGACTTTCTCGCGCGTTCTGTATGAAAACCCCCGACGATTCAACGGTCGTCAAAGGGCCGATCTGTCGTCCGACACTCGGAGAAACAGAACTCACTCGTCCACATCATTTTTCCCTCATTCAAATTTAACTTCTCATCCGCACTGCCCGATCCCGCGACCCTCGAACTTCCTTATCGTGATTGACAGTCGGATATCAAAATTGTAAGAAGAAGACAAGAAAAAAACGAAAAAAAAAATGGCTCCATGCTTATAGAAAAATGTTTATCTATAAAAAGCGACGGTTGGCCATATGTTTTGTCTGCCTTCCTTCACGCGGAAATTTACTGAGGAACTGTCTCCCAGATTCGTTCAAATCTCTCTATCTAGCGTACTTTAAGATAGCAACGTCGCTTCGCGCTCGTTTCGCATGAGTTCGAGAAAAATAAGACAACATTGCAAATACTTCTCAATGGTATAAAAATCTGAAAAAATGCATGCATTCTAAAGGTACTGAAAAGATTAATTTTGCATAATAATAATTGCAAAATATTATTAAAAGATTTAAAAAAAAATTAATTGTTTAACAAATTACCCGGCAACGGAACTTTTCTTTCTTTATGAAAATGATTTGTTCATTTTTCTGAATACGTATATATTTTTTCGGATTTTTCAATTACCTTTTATTTTTTTTATATGGGCAAAATGTGTGATAAAACACTAAAATTAATACTAATTGAAAAAATTGAAAAAAATTATTATCTTATCTTATCTTAAATTTCTCGCACATGCAATTTTCTCTTGTTTTTCTCGAACTTATGCGAAATGAGCGCGAAGCGACACAGCGAACATAAGATACGAATGTAAAAAAAAATTTCGTTGCCCAACAAATAAAAAAAAAGGAAAAAAAAATCTATTTGCCTAACTGGAAGACTAACTGGAAGATACGACGAGCCTTAACGAAAAGCTGGTGGGAGAGGGTCTACAAGTTTTTGGGACCAGCTGAGTTTAGGATTTATCTATGACATTAGCATAGGGACAGGTGCGGTTCGGAGCTTTTGGTTTCCTTTCCACTCAGGTGCCATTCAAACGTAGCCAAAAAAAAAAAAAAAAAAAAAATACAAACAAAGATGTTAGGTAGAGTAAGCGATGACTCTTTTAGACTGGGAGGTACGGCACGGCTGAGTTAATAATATGTTGCACCGAGAGTACTCGATTACGCCCGGGCAGGCATCGTCGTACCGATGCCCGAAAATAAACGACCGCGGCGTTTGTAAGGATCTTTAACTATACGTGTATATGCCTTCACAGACTCGTATGCACGGCGTATAATCGTCGGGTTTCATTCGAGTTACGACTCAATCGAGACTCGAGTGATCGATGCGTTCGCCCGTGGCATCGAGAGGTTCTCTCGCAGTACGTGTGGTCCGCCAACGACCGGGTAGATCCAACTTCCTTTATTCCCTTCCCTTTAATCCTTCCACGTTCATCCGCATCAAATCGCAGCGAATCTCGAATCCGTGCCGTCGAATCCATCGCGCAGATCGCGCATGCGCGCAACAGAGTTCGCGCAGTTACGGATTCGGGACGGCGGATTAAACTTCTCACAGATCAGGATTTTGCGGATCGAACGAAAATGGTTGAGCGAAATCGGACGCACGCTTGGAGATAAAGTATGTTTCATAAATATATTTTTTAGTATATTAAATTAAGACTCGCCATCTATATTTAATATGTTACAAAATATATTAAACATAGATATTTTTATTTATTTAGCCATTCTTGCCTTTTATGGCTTTTGAATATAACATCATTTCGAATATAATTACAATATAATATTATCGAATTTAAGATATATGTATAATAGATATTTTTAGAAAAACAAAATATCGAATCGATTAACCTTTCGATACAAGTTGACAGATAATGATCATCCACGAACAAAAAAAAATCCCAACACCTCCGGCCAATTAGAATTCTGTCACAAAATCCCGGAACCGATTCCCAAACATTCCGCTTTAAAATATCCAAATCTATAAGACTCTTGCGAAAGAGTTTTCAGGGTCAACGAATCCTGGGCGAATGTCATTTGTCTCCGGAACGTCCGCGTTCCGCGCCTTAACGACCTTTTAATGTGATCCAATAGACTAATCACCCTTTCTCCAATTTCGTAAACGTATCGAGCCCGAAGCGCGATACAAAATTCGTAGAAACTCATCGACCTCTCACAGGGTAACAAAAGACCCGCACACTTAACAAACACTTTTTAACCATCGAACCGGATTGTTTTTTTACAAAAAAATTGTTCCTCCACTGAATACGATCTAAAATCCACAATGTTGAATTTTCATTCTTGCATAGTGACTCGACCCTTTTTGCACCGTTTCTCAAGTGTATCTTCGCACCCAAAAAAAATGTATTTGACGGCCACCGTTTATTTAGTTCAAGTAAACTATTTACTTGATTTCAATGAATATTCATTTCATTCAAGTAAACTATTTACGATTTCAATAAATATTTATTTCATTTAAGCACCTATTTACTTATTTAAATAAATATTTATTTAAAACCAATCAATTTTTTACTTACACCAAATAAACGGTGGCCGACAAATAATTTTTTTTTCTGGTTGCAGGCACTTATGAGTTTTTTCGTCAAGTGGCCGTTTTCGGGTCACGCGGATTGCCAAAATATACCGAAAGTTTTGCGCAGCCTCGGACAATTCAAGTCTACTCGTGCGATCGGTGGAGTTATTTTTTTTCCTCTTCTGCAAACACACACACTGGTTCTCGGCAAGCTCCAAGCGTAAAAGTCCAGAAGAGATGTCCATAGCTCGTTTAACGTAGTGCGCGTCTTCTCGCCCTCGCAGTTTTCTCGCTTGGTTGCACCTGAAGGGGCTACTCTCATCTACGTGAACTTCTTCCTCTTTCCTCCTCCTCCTATTCGTCGCGAGCAAGAAGTCCGGGCTGCCTTGTGGACCCTTTGACGTATAGAGCGTACGTATCCCTTTGCAGGACTCGATGCAGTTCTGACCCGCTAGCTTATTCGTCTTGTTGCTCGCTTCTCTGCAGCTGCACAATCGTCGCTCGCCGGGCAGCACCCACGGTTCATTTAACTTCGCAAATACACAACTCTTTAACATTGTTGTGTCGAGAGCACGGCGAAACGTCCTACGCTCTCCTGGACATCCTTCCCGCTAATGGACACTGACAAATGGCCAGCTACGTGACGTTTAACGACTGTCCTCTTCGGCGCGCCTCTTACCTTTTACTCTACTGGCTGTTTGGGTGGTCGACGCTTTTTTTTTCCATTTGATTTAACTGGGGATTCAACCCTTTTCTTGTAGAAAAACCGTCTAGGAACCGGGACTTTTGGTCGGAAAGAAATTTTTTAGATGTGACATGCATGATTGAACCAATCTTTGACTGCAATATCAGTGGAATTAACACTGGAAGACGTTAAGGTCCACCTGTGAATTTTTCGAGATATTTGTATTTATATGTACATTTTGCTAACAGGTATTATTATTAGTAGCAGTAGATTTCGTTTCCTGTATACACCCGCGTGGGCTTTTACATAGCTTCTTCCTGCACATATTGCCTCACTTATAATTAAAGGAGAAGGTGTAGTGACCCACAGTTGAGATGTTAAGAGATATTATTTGACGCAAAGCTGGGTAAGGTACCAAAAAATACTGTTCGCAATTAGGTTCGTAGTATTAAGCGTTCTCTAGGCTTTAAAAAAAAATATATTCTTCACTTTTTTCATAAATAAAAAATCTTCAAAAAATGTCATACAAGATTTCATAAACAAAAAAAAAGAGTTCCTTCTCGTTTCAATTAATTGTATAAAAAATAAAAATAAAAAAATAGTTAAAATTCTAATTATTGAAAACTTCTGCGCACTTCTGTGAACTTCTGTGAACTTCTTGAAAAGTTTAGCGGATAATCATATATTAAAATAAAAATGATGTCATCCCACTCATCGAGTACCGGTAATGCGAGCGTGCACTCAACAAGTACTTGTGCATGGTACTTGAAATCGTAAAAAAAAGTACTAAAAAGTGCTCGTGCACTTCGCGTACTGCCCGGCTCGAATTTGATGTCAACCGAAATAAAGAAAACGTTTTATTTATTATTTGTAGGTAAACGAAACAATCAGCGCAAAAAAATCATGCGAGCTTCCGAATGCTCGTCGGATTCGGGATCAGTTCGTGTTGAACATAGAGACACGTTCCTTCTTGAATGGGGTATATATTCAGTCTCTCGGCATCTTCGTAAACACAGCGGAGCACATCACCCTCGTCGTTGTCGTTGCCGTCCCTTTTTCCACCATATATCGTCTACTCATCCTCCTCAATGCAGCACAGCGGAATCACCTACTCCCACTCCAGCCGATCCACCTTATCGTCCTCTTGCTCTCTTGCTGCTCTTCGGCGCCGAAGCTATCTCCACGCACGCGACCAGCAACAGGCGGCTGATCTAACTTATTTTTTATTTTTTTTTTTTTTCACCGCTTTTGCTTGTTCCTTCTTCTTCCTTCTTCTTCTTAGCTCCCAACCGAACCCCCGCTGGGTCCGTCTTCGCCTAGTCGCTCCCGCCAGTGGATCATCTTACTATACGGCGGGTTCGTGCTTCTGGAGGCAGAAGAGCGTCTTCCGGACGGTCGAATGTTAGGTGGCATAGAAATCTTCTTGTCGTCGAGCCAACAGCAGTTATTCCTTTCAAATTTTATCTAATTTTTCTGCCCCGATTTTCAAATTCTTTTTATATGTTTGCATCGGTGGCGTATCGTAACTCCGGAAAATAACGGTGGATGATTTTTTTTTACGATCCTTTCCTCCTCACGAAAAAAGTTTTGCTTTCGGAGTAAATTTTTCTTCGAAATTTTTTTTTTTTTACTTTTTACTTTTCGAAACTGAAAAATCGACGAATTTTGTGGGCTTGATATAAAGTTGTTAACTCTTCGAAAAATCTCTTGCCTTTTGCATTCTCATAGGGAAATTTATATTTACTTTGTTCTTTCATTTCTCGTTTTTTTATTATTCTCAAGATGAATGAGATTGTTATATTAGAGAAAGCCAAACAATTACCGGAGATGCTCTCTCACACGAGGAGCTTTGCGAAAAAATTGATTACGACGAAGATATGAGAAACATTTTAATTATTAAGATGTTTTAAGGGAAAAGAAATATCGTTAATATTAAAGTAATAATAATAAATGTCGTCGAGTAGAATTGAAAACTGCAAATGCCCGAGAACTCAAGGGTGAAAACTCGCCGACAAGTGACTTCAAAGTGAGAGGGACCGCCGGAGCGCCCTTTCATGGAGAGAAAGCACCGAGTGCTTGCCGCTGGACAGAAGAGAAGACCGGAAAGAAAAAAAAAACGAAAAAAAAGAAGGCGGAAAAAAATGAAAGAAAAGCAGAAGTCAAGTGGCGGGCCTTGTGGAACTTGTCGATCCACCCGAGGGCAACTTGACTCCGCGGATAATGACTGCCAAAAAGGAAAATCTCAAAGACATCGGCGCGGTGACCGGCCAAAGCCAGAAGTGGTCGGACATATATATTTAGGTGTCTTCGACTACTCGAGAATCTTTTGAGCTTTGCCGATTACACTCTTTCGAGAATATCGTTTATACAAAACGGGTGTCCGGTACATTTCAGTTCGCTTTGATTCATTCTTACATTTTTTACCCGAAGCAAAAAAAAATAATAATAATACAATCATATTGAAAAATATTAAAAGAAAATAAAAAAATTCTCATCGTTTATTACATTTTTTCCTACCGATTACGAATGTGAATATCTAGGAAATTTTTCCCAATAACCAAAACACGGATATTTCAAAAACCTTAGATATACAAGATGAATAATTTAGCGAACCAAAATTAATCAATTTCACGAAAGACACACACACGTAAAAAAAAATACGGAGAGTTAAAACGTAAATCACGCCCCGTAAATTTCCAATCTCTTTCGATGTCGATTACAAAAAAAAAAAAATTTCTCCTGTCCGTTAATTACCAAAATGGCCAGAACAGGCGCACTTAGTGATATATTTTTTTGTTTTTTAAAATACGATAAGTGGGCATGGATACTCGACTTATTACATTCGCTAGTGCTTCCGTGTTGGCTTTTTCTATGAGCCCTGAGGCTCGCCAACTGAACTTGTGACGACGTTTCCTGATGCAACATGACCGATAGTGTTAACTAATTTTCAGCGTGGCGTGACTTCGACTTTCGAGTGGTGAAAAAAAAGAGGAAAATTCACGTTTCATCGTGACATTTTATTCCGATGAGCCTCGGCAGGATCGAGCGACATATGTCCTATCGTTCGAAGAAAACGTCGTTAACACCCTGAGCGAGCGATGAGCTTGACAAAGGAATATGAGGATGTTGCACAGAAAAAGCGTGTGGTTGCGTAAAATTATTCGAAGCTGGAGGGTGAATGCGCGAGCACGAAGCCTCGGCGATGATGCGATCGTAGTCGCCGATTCGAGGTTCCGGAGTGAAAACGCGCGTGGGCGATTCGAGATCGAGAATAAAGGATCCCTTGAGCCCTTGGCGCGGAGGACAGAAAAAAGAAACACCTGCCTAGGTGCGAACGAGCCGACACGCGCCACAAACAGCGTATCAACGTGTCTCTATCTGCTCGGAGAACACACAAGTCCGACTCGAAGAAGAACAAGTCGAGTTTGTGCACCAGTTAGCATCCGCGTAGGTAGTTAGCATAGTTAAAAATTTAAAGCGTTATTTATGCTGCACTTTGCGTCGATTTAACTTTACTTTCGAAACCCTAAAGTTTGTGTATCTCTGTTTGAAATTATTGAATTTTTGTATTTTTGACCTTTTGAAAACTTCATTTGTGTCGCAAGTTGCGCAATTGGAATAAAAACGAATCCTTTTAATTACACTTTTAATATATCAAATTCTTTTAATTATACTAATTTTTATCCATATATGGAAGCGGCAGTTTAAATGAATTATTCCGTTTTACAACTTAAATATACATCTGCGAATTCGAACGCGGGACGGAGATTCATCGCGTTCCCGTTAAATTTCAATGTGCCGAAAATGCATAATGCGAACAATGAAAGAGCAGCGGGGCTTGTCCGTCGAGCACGCGTGCACAGTCCGAGCGATTGAAAAATGGAGAATTTTTTTTGTTCAACAAAAGAGCGACAGGCGCTTTTGAGGCTGAGTCGCCGAAACTGTCGAATTTGTATCGGCCAGCTAGGTGAAAAAAAATGTATGTATATATTTTTTTATTCTTCGTACAGTCTATCGGCTCGGACAGATGCCGACACGCTTCGGCGATCAAACTTAATCATGTTTATGCAACACGCGTGCCCTGCCCGATCTCTCCTCTATGCATTAGATTTCCCTTGCGCCATTGGATTCCATTCGGGATCTCCTCGAGATCCGTTTTTTTTCCCTTAGTCGACCTTTTCTCCCCGTCGTCGCTGCGTGTACATCAAAAACTTCTTCTGGATTACGTCTAGAGAGGTCGGCGAGAAAAAAAAATAATCAATGGAATATGAATCGATTGAAATTTCGTCCGTTGGCAGATAAGAAAAGAAAATTCCAAGGTGTTGTTTTGACCGAAATGAAATAATGCTTAACATATTTTTGTCGTCTACCCGCCAGCCAATTCAGATCGATTGTACAATTTCCTATGGAACGTAATTTCATCTATGGGCCACAGATTGCAGCCGTTAATGCATGGGATTTAAAAAATATTTTTCCGGATCGAGACGTGTCTTCTTTCAATTCAAACAAAAATTCCAAAGTTCATATATAAATGTCTATGGTGTCATCAAAGAAACGACACTTGAAGGTACCTTTATAATTTTTTTCGACATTTTTTCGAGTAATTTGACAAAACGCGTAATTTGAAATTTCCCCGACTAGCGTTTCATGCACCCAGAAAAATAATTTATTTGACGGCCACCGTTTATTTGGTTTACGTAAAATAAACGGTGGCGGTCAAATCAATTTTTTTCTGGGTGCACGGGAGATTTAGTGCTTGAAGCAAACGGCGTTGCGTTCGTTTATTTTAAAAGAGGGTACGAACCATTAAAATTTAAAAAAAATACTGTACTAGCAAAGAAACAACACTTCGAGGTACCTCTGTGAATTTTTTCAGAATTTGTCAACGGCGTTCTATTTAGTAAACGGGCAGTTTGAATATCGCGTTAAAGTTTAAGGGTCTTCAATAGAGAATCTGTATCTTGTAAAAAAAAAACTATGTTGCAAAGTGTCTGTAGACCCTGCAGCCAATTTTGGAGCCAATCAGGAAGACGGTAATGTTGCTTGAATAGGTAAATATTTGTGTCCAATCAATATGTACGGCCGTGTACGAAGGAGTCGGGAGATTTTTACGCGCGAAAGGGGTGAATCCATGATGGCCGCTGGTGTAAGTGAGCATTAATTATACACAGGGCTCAACCCCTTCGCGAACCCCTTCGCGCTCTTATCGACCCTATCACCCGCTGGCCAATCAAAACGCCCCACCGATTTATTAAACCCTTCCTCCCGCTCGCTCGGACTCCGTCGCTCTCCCTCTCTCACGGTCCTGATCTGTACGCAGTACCGGAGAAACCCTTGCCGCACCTGCTGCCAGAGAACGGGTTTCTCGCGTAATTATGCATTCGAGGCAAACCCCTCGAGTCATTGGATTGGGCGCGTTGTCCGCGATGGGCGTGTCTATCCGTCACCCTTTTTTAACCGACACGCGCTCAACCCTTTCGCCCGCGACACATACATAGAGCCACATGCATACTGCGTGACGTAACTCTTCCGGTGAGTTAGGGCGTGGCGAAGGGTTATGCTGTGGGCTAAGCGCGATGGCAGTGCTCGAAATGTTGGTGCAATTAAAAATTCATTTTTTTATTTTCCCGTAAAAGTAGGAGAAGGTACAAACACCTAATCCAGAATATGGACACACTGTAAAAAAAAATTCGTATGAAATTTAATGTACATGTACACCCAGGAAGAAATTTATTTGACGGCCACTATTTATTTGGTTTAAGTAAAATATTTATTTCATTTAAATAAATCGTAGCAGTAGTGGGTTTATTGACAGTGCATAATATGGAACAGTTTTTGATACATAACGGACTTCAATCACATATATGCTGCCAATTTTACTTTTAGTTACAGTTTCACTATAAAAGTACCTAAAATCCAATAATTAACCTCAATTTCAATGCAAAAGTCCATTAATTCTTCACCAAAATTGTACATAAAATTTAATGTACAAATTTTCGCATAAAAACTTCCAGGCTCCCCTCGAGCCTGGACCCCCGAACTCTTCCTTCAAACAAGTACAATTAATTATTTAACCCCTCGTCTGCGACTATGATAAAATAAAAAAAAACTAGTGCTTCAAAACAACAGCTGTGTATATTTTATGCCGTATAAGCTTTTTATCTGATCGATACACTTTCGGGTAAAAGGTACCATATCGTGTCAGGAGTATGCATCAGCACCGGCCCTAGCTGCCGGCGCCAAAGTTTCCCCTACCTCGCTCCGTCCCATCTTCCCACCGTCTCTCGCCTCCGCCCGCGCCTCGGTTGGCTTTCTTTTTTTCTCCCTCTCGCCAGCGCTTAAGCCGCCGGCGCTGCCGGAATTAATTATTTAGGGGACAGAAATGGCACCCACCCCTCGGCCGCTCTATCTCCCGGTTGCGCGACCCCGCGCTTTTTCAACCCTCTGCCGCCCGCCGTCGGCGCAGCGCCGCGCACCCGGGATTCCGCGTAGTTCTTCTCCGTTAAAACTCGCCCGAGGATTTCTCATCGGGAGCGAGAACGATAACGGGTGTAGCGCGGAGATAGCCGGGCCAAAGGGGAAGCGAGCGGGGCTGGAAGCGAGAGAACGGGAAGGGCTCTCGCTTCCGACCCCGAAAGTCCGACCCCGAGGGCGAGGATATAATTATTGAGGGAGGCGAGGAGGAGGCGGCGATGGACGGCGAAGCTCGGGATGTGGGTTGGCTTCAAGTATTCATGTTTTCATTACGTCCCGGGGCCTCGATACGCCGTGTTGCCCTGGAAAAAGGGATTTCGAGGAGCTTCCGCTAACCCGCGCCCCTCTTTCACCTTTGCTCAACCCGGGCGGCCGCCCTCGAGAATGCCCTCGAGCCTCCTCCTCTCGCTCTCTCCGCTTCCCCTCCCGCCGTCACCCTCTCGCTCTTCCCCCCCCCCCCCCCCCAGTCCGACGGGACGTAATAAACTTTTTCTCCTTCATCTTTCCTATCTGAGTTTGAGCTTCTCCTTTTTTTTTTTTGGTCCTAAAGATCCGCGGTGGTTCGGGGCAGAGGAGAGCCTCGATTAGCCGAATCGATATTCCGAGATCTCTCCGACTCGAAAACCACAGCGGCGTGGAGGGCTCGAAGCTACACGAATTACCGATGCAAATCGCGCTAATTAGATTATACTTGCAGATGGGCCTGCAACCACCTCGGCCGCCAACCCCCTTTCGCTCAGACGCCGTGAAATTTTTGAGGTTGCCCAACTTTGGGCGAGCGAAAGCGGGGAGACTTTCACGGGTACGATGTTTGTTCTGTGAAAATCGTTGGGAATTATTTTTATTTTTTTTTGTCGAGGGTGGCGGAGAAACCGGCGATGGTGATTGATCAGATCAGGGACTTGAATTTGGAAATTCGATTTCATGCGCGGTACGAAAAGTTTCTTGTACCTTTAACGAACGATTGTTTTTTCTTGTCCGCAACTCACCCGCCTCGACTCACTGGGTATCGGCAGAAGCAAGTAAAACTTTGATGAACAACGACGGGTGAAATGTGAAATAATTCTCCGACATTGCGATCGATCCTGCGAGGAAGCCCGACAAATTCGGCAACGAATCGTCCGTCAGTTTCGGCGACACGGCTACTTTAACGAAGCCCCGGTTGTCGTTATCGGAATTCACCCGGACAGAATTTAAGCCCAGGTAAAATTTGCAACTCCAATCTCACCTCCCGCTCGCGTTGATAGATCGTCGACGAGTCAAATGACCCGTTTCCAGGCTCACCGCAGCGGTTGCCCCGTTCTCGTCGTTAATCATAACCCGAACCCACGAGGCTCGATGTGGTGTTGCCGCAAAGGCCGGAAAGTGAGGGACCATTTTTTCCCCCCGGCCAATTTTTCTTCCCGAGACGAATGTGGTGGTTCGCGCTCCGGCGAAGTTGCAGGCTTCGTTTCTTCGCGGCGTATGACGCGGCTGACGCCGTGTAGCTTCCGAGGGGTGGAAAATGGCGAGGGACTTCCGCCTTGCGTTTTCCCACTCGCGCCATCAGCCTCGGCAGCGGCGGTGCCATCGCCGAACCTCCTCGGCCCCGTGTTTTTGCAAGGTCCGTTATCTGCCCTTTGTTCCAAGCGTTCTCGCACCCTTTGTCCGAAGAGAGCCTTCTTCGTCTCCCCTTTTCCCAACTTCGACCACGACGAGTGAGAGGAACTAAGTAAGGCGGCCATTGTCCCGCGTCAACGGGGACGGCACCAGAACCGCAAGAGTCGGCGGAGAAAGGGCCAAACGTTCGCTTTTCATCTCAGCTTCAACGAAAGGGTCTTCGCCGGCTGGAGCTTCTGCAACGCGCCCTAAATTAATCGAGGGAAAGGTTTTCTCATTCTTTTTCGCAAGAGGACATTTTTATGATAAAGGGCCATTTAAAAAATTCACAATTCGCGTCTCCACCTCGCTGTTCTCTGTTCTCAATGGAATCAACGTTCGCGGGTCTCGCGACTGGCCGATAAAAGTCGTGACAATGGCCGTGGAATAATGAACGCGAAATAAAGAAGTTCTGCGACTGTCCGGTGATGATAGCGGATTTCATTATTGCGCGAATAGTTAAAGAATTACAGCGGCGCGGACGGAACTTTCGGATTGCGCTTCGTCGTCGATCGGTCTCTACCATTACGGAGTTCAGAAACTGCGCGAGTACGTGGTAGGCGGCAGCGAAGTTCCCGCCCGAGTACGTTATGGATTACGGAAACCACGCTGGTTTTATCGGCGACGGTGAATCGCGAGTAGTTTTCTTCGGAAAGGCTGAGTTACGTCTCGTCGTCGTCGTCGTCGGCCACCCAACCGTCACCCGCTTGCAGTCGACAGGATGTTATTTTCTCTGAGAAGCGTGCGAAGCTCGACACGCGGGCTGCACGCGAGAGCCTTCATCGTCTATGATATTCTTTTATCTATTACCTTGCAGGGTCGAACTTATCGATCGCGCTCACTCTCCACTCTTGCTCTAGCCTGCGCGATCCATCTCCTTCTTTTTTTTTTTTGTTCTTCTTTGTGTTCCACGGGGTGTGGACACCCCTATCGCACAGCCTATTGGTCAGTTGCAGGGTGCAACGTGTCGCACGCACACACTTTCGGAGCGCGAAGACGTGGGGGCCGGCCCCGCCGCTCGCTGTCCATGAGCGATACACGGAGTTGCGGCACGGAAGGAGAAAATGATACGAAAGAGGGTTGCGATCTCCCTTGACGGGTAGGGTTGCAGGCCGAATCGAGCGAACGATTTTCCGAATACTCGGTAAAATGGGGGCGTTTCCTCCGCCGATCGAATTTTATCTACACGGAGAGAAGTTTGCAGAAAAAATTTACGGCAAAGGATCATTGATACTTTTTTTTTTTTCTACATACTACTTGATAACGAAGGTTCGTCGCACTTACGAATAGTTCTAGATAATGGCGAGCCTCGTAACGACATCCTTGACGCAAATGGACCAAGCGTCAAGAATCCCTCAGATGTTGTCATGAAAAAAAAAAAAAAAAAAAAAAAAAAAAAATCGGAAGATAAAAAGGGCGCAAAGTAAAAGTTTCCGATGAAAATTTAATACTGAAAGCGACAAGGGAGTGCCTCGATACCCTCTTCTCGATCTCCCAACATCTTTCGCAGGTGCTTAGCCATTCTCGCGGATTCTCGAATCGCCTGAACTTGTGTATATATATATATACACAAAATATATCTTCGAGCTCGGGAAACGCAGGCGTTCGCAGAGTTTGGTTCTTCGCGGACTCGTTCCAGCAACGTTGTCTCACCCTCGCGATACACCACTCGGAATTCATAGAATATTTTATACACGACAGACTCGTCATCCCCGCCGCGGGTTGTGTTCATCTTCTATTACGAGGAAATGATTCTTCGCTGTTTTCGGTCGAAATGCGGAAGGAGGGGAATAAAAGCGTAACTTCCGAAAGAACATCTCTTCCGTAAGGTCAAAAAAGTTTACCTCGGTTTCGTCGCACACACACGCACATGCACGCACGCACGAGGCAGAGAGATAAACTTTGTTCTCGGTTGGGAAGACGAACGAATCCAAGGGTGGAAAGAAACGATTCCGCGAGAGGAGAGCTGCATACCAGTGGTAACTCTAATGCTCTCTGGGAAGTAAGGATATCTCGGGATCAAGGTGTATCCGAGGGAGTGCATTATTCCTCGAAAATTCCCTCGTAAACCTCGCACGTACGGAAAGAAACTAGAAGGAAAAGAAAAAAATAAGAGAAACATGGAGTCCATCGAGCTCGGGGAAGATCGATCGCTCGAACGACCTTCTCGTCGGACGTTCGACGCTGTACATATTTAGAGCTATTATAACTTTTATTTCCCTGCGATTCGTACTCTTGCGATAAATAATAAATAACACGAAACGCCTCGGGAACAAAATTGTTTATCTGCGACAGGTCTTGTATGATTGGAGGAAAAAGTATTTTAAAAAAATAAAGAAGCTCGGTGTTTCACGCTTTTGTCTCTCACGCCTTTTCGGCGGATCCGCGGAACAAATGAATTCTGGAATGGTAAAAATGATAAATTGAAGATATTGTACATATTTACGGCTATTATAACTTTTATTTCCCTGCGATTCGGACTCTTGCAATAAAAAATAAATAACATAAAACGCTTCGGAAACAAAATTGATTATTTGCGACAGGTCTTGTATGATTGGAGGAAAAAGTATCAAAAAAAATAACGAAGCTCGGTCTTTCAAGCTTTTGTCTCTCAAGCCTTTTCTGCGGATCCGCGGAACGAATGAATTCTGGAATGGTAAAAAATGATAAATTGAAGATATTGTGTATCTCTCTGGAGAGGAAAGTGCGCAAGTTCCTAATTTTCTCTTGTCTTTAGCAACGCCGATGAAAGTAAAAAAGAAAAGCATCTTTGGAGTTTTGAACTTTTGTCTCGAGCCTTTTCTGCGGATCCGTGGAACAAATGAATTCTACGATGGTGAAAATGATAAATCGAAGATGTTGTGTATTTTTCTGCGTACAAAAGTGCGCGACTTCCTAATTTTCTCTTGTCTTTAGCACCCCCGAAATTATTCGCGGTTCGAGGGAAAAGTGCGATAGTCATTGGTGGAACAATGGGAAAATACTTTTCGTTTTAGGTTTGATGGGTAACGCGCGAAAGGGGCTCGGTGGACTTCCCGCTGCGCGGTGAATTCTCGCTTCATTCCGTGTCTTTCGTTTCAGTCCCGGCAAAAGGTTCGATGATTTTTCACGTACGTTGTTGCAACATCACGGTGGAGTTGGAAAAACCCGAAAAAAATATCGATCTGCTCTCCACGTTCGCTCTTCGGCTTTACTCTTCTCTTTCCTCGCTCTTCGCAACGAACCGATCGCACGTACAGTGTCGGTTCTGGGGTGTTGGTCGATTTTACGCCGCGGCCTATCGCTGCCCGAAAGGTGAACGCTCCTTGTGATTAATAGTTTCTTTTTTCCTCGACCGATGGACTTTAGGTATCACTGTCAAAAAATTTGAAAATTGAAATTTTCATATGGCTTCCTCATAAAAGATGAAAATTGAAATTTTTATATCGCTTCTTCATAAAAGTTGAAGTTTGAAATTTTGATGTTGTTTTCTCAAAATGTTCCTTGCAAATACATTTGAAGAGTCAGCTTTGGGGAAAACTCTCCGGTACTGCATAGCACATACCTCAAGTAGTATCTATGAATTATTTCAGAATTTTCTCGGCATGCTACCGGCCGGCCCGGATCTTTATGCGAGCGAACAAACTCGTTTAGAGCCTTAAGGCCCTTTAAAAATACATTTAAAGAGTCAGCTTTGGGGAAAACTCTTCGGTACTGCATAGCACATACCTCAAGTAGTATCTACGAATTATTTCAGAATTTTCTCGGCATGCTACCGACCAGCCCAGATCTCCATGCGAGCGAACAAACGGATTAAAATAACAAGGTGGACATAACAAAAATTTTATAGAAAGGTATTAAATTATTCAACGACCGAAGCCCAGCGAGAGATGCAAAAAAGGCGGCGTTGTCCGCCCCCGGTATTATTTACTCACGCCTCTGAACTTTTGGAGCTTCGCGAATGCGATTAAGCTTTGCCCTGTGCTCTGGCCAGGGTGCAAAATATATGCAGAGCTTTGGACGACTTGCAAGGTTTCCTCTTCGGCCGGCGAAGAATGGGAGTGACCGCTCTGGGGGCCGCGAAAGGTCGTTCGGCTCAAAACCTGAGCACTGTACACCCCCGTCTTCCACCCCACGTTGGTGTCTCGACGCCCTTGACCAATTATCGCCGATCACAGGCGAAGGATTCCTGCGACGAGTCGCAATGCCCACCCTCGTTGAACACGGATATTCGACGATCGGCGAACGAAAATGCAATCCCGCGCGAGTAATTCGTTGGGCTGGACGCTTTTCTTTCTATATTATCATCGTCAGCCTTCTCGTCCGACTCTCGTATTCCCCGATGGGCGGCCTGGCGTCTCCTCGTCCTGGCTCGCACCGGAACATTGAATACACGAAACGGCGAACCTGTAATTACACGAGAGCCGCGCGTATCCCTCGGGGACAACGAAAGTTTTAGGCTTCTTTCCGGCTGCTCTTTTCGATTGCTAGAAAAATAAAAGATATGCAGATTTAGATTTTTTAGTTATTTTTTATTGTGAACATTTTTTTTATGAAACAATGTATATTCTGTGAAATTATTTAAAAAAATAAATAAATAAGATGTTACTTGGTGAAGTTAAAAATAGATGTAACTGATTTCAGTTTTTTTTTATTTGTTGATATTTTGATCCCTCAAGTTAGAGATACATGTGAGTGATGAAACCATCGGTAGGTACGGTTCGAACTATAGAGCGAGCACTGGGGAGCGAGATCCTCGTAAATCTATCGATGATCGAGCTGTATGAGTTAAGAAACCCCTTCCAAAGGGAAGCATTCACGCGGAATGCCGGGGGATCGGTTGTGGATGCTGAAGAAATCGATTCGGGACCACCGGTGGCGCTAAAAATTCTCGAGGAATTCTTTTTCTCGGAACTTCGAGCTTCTTCCCTTCTTTTCTTCCTTTTTTTTTATTTTTCATTCAGTATCTATCTCACTCTCGTGTTTTTACCGTCCGGTCCCTGTGCTATGCTCAAAAACAGTCTATGCACTGTCTGATACCTCTGCATACCACGAAATAAAAAAAGTGTACCATATCGAATAGTAAAAAATAATTCAACAAGCAAATGTAAGTAATCTGGGGTGTTCTTTAAATATGTAAAAAATTAAGTATAAAAACAATTAGCGTAATTGTTTTTGTCAGTAGGACGCCTAAAAAAATATTTTATTTGACCGGCGCCCCGCAAATAAATATTTATTTGATCTGAATAAATATTCATTTTATTAAAATACATATTTATTTTAATAAATCACACATTTTTTAAAATAAATTACATATTCATTTGAACTAGATAAATATTTATTTGCGTCCGTCAAATAAATTATTTTTCTGGGTGAATATGCCAAAGAGTGAGAAAATTGTATATTTTTGTGATTGTCGGAATTTAAAAAAAAAAAAAAAAACGGTTTTTCAGCAAAAACTCGATTTTTCTTCGTTCAACGTGTTTCGAGATGTCCTTCTTTCGGTTTTTTCCCCCTTATTCTCGTTTTCTTTCCCAGCCCTTCGGTAGTTTACCGCAGGGCATCGGACTCCGGCAGCTCGTTGCTCCGGGCGACGTCTTCGGCCTCTTATTATCTGTCCTGACTAATTTCCAGTGCGGTTTCGACTGGAACCAACGTCACCTCATTCCAGACGCCCTTCGCGTATATCCCTTTCTCAACGGATCCTCGGTACCTTTCGACAAAGAAACGATGCGGGGCCACCTATTTCCGGTACCGCGCTCAAAGGACCAATAGCCGCCGATAATTATTGGCTTTTCGCGATACCCCAAGTTCGTTTATGCCCGCAGTTACGGACTAAACGGGGCAACAAAGGCGTTTCTTACGAAAAATCTATCGATCCCGAGTACGGAACGACAAAACCCCATCGGCTAATTTTTTCTTTTTTTTCCTTCCGTTCCTTATTCTCTGTTTCCCGAGTAAAAAGCGAGGCCGCCCGCTGCGATGGCAAACCACAGTCGTTTACAAATTATAATCTACTTTTCTCCCGCACCGCTCCAATAGTCCTTTGATTCTCGATAAAAGGAATTGGACCAGAGTGGCCATGAATTGCACGATAGCATAGCTTGCGCTTCGTCGTGACAGTGAGATAAGTAAGTCGAGAGGAGGGCACGAAATTTAAAACGGGTACCCAGGTGGGATCAGTGATGTAAAATTACCCTCATTTTATACTTGCGTCAGTGACGGGTCACGTGACGTTGTTTTCATTTCCGACAATTTTCTATGTGAAAATGACCGTCATGTTATCCGAAGTCATATGACGTAACTAGCAAATGACGAGCCACCAACTCAGTAGTAAAATGGCTGTCGAGTGTTGGTAATTTTCATCATTTTAGCATTCGTCGTATGACGGTCGTGCGACGGTCACGTGACAGTCCCGTCACGATTTTACATCACTGGGTGGGATTCCGCCGTGACTGGAAATCGGCACATCGCTGGATCCGCATTGGCTGCCATACCGTGGCAGAGAAAAATTTCTCAGTGACGTTACTAAATTATAAAATTTCGCAGTGACGTCACATCCGGTTTGAAAAACTCATTGGTAAACCGCGTCATTGACGCGGAAGTATTTCAAAAATTTTCTTGTCACGTGACTTCTGGTTTCAACCGGATGGGACTTCATACAGGGAAACGTCACCTTCGGTTCGAAAATCGCAGTTTTCGACCGGAAGTGACGTCATACCGGAAAATCGCAACTTTTGTAAGAATGTTCATTCGAATATAGCATCAGCCTTAATCTTGAGCCTCTTCGGCAATTTTATTTCAAGCCCTTTACACGCAATAACCCGACTGCAGCCTCAACCTTATCTCGCAACTTAAAATCTTCACCATCCATCGTCTACCTAATTACACAACTCAGATTTTTTTTTCTCAGACATCGTAAACGTACCCACACCATTTTTTTTTCACTCTCATTCCTCAGTGAAAAACGCAGCTCAGTGGTCGGTATGGGGTTAGAAAGGATTTTCCGCTCGATAATTTCCGCGCTCGGCGATGCACCGCTAACACGTGAAAAGGGTTTCGTGGTGGTCCCAACCTGTTTTTCGGTTCGGGTCTCGTCCTCTTCTTCTTCCGTCCCTTATTTTTTTTTTCGCCTCTCTCTCTCTCTCCCTCGCTCGGTTTCGCCTCAGCGCGGTCCATGCTCTCCGGGACAACGTTTAGTGACATAATACGGGAATAGTCGAGGGAAAAGGGTTGTTTGCGGAGCCGGGCCATTGTGATCGCGTGGCGCATACCTGCACCGGAGCTCCGGCGGGGTCACGCCGGGCCCTCTAATAACTCTTTCCATTTTTCGGCGCGGCGCGAGAAGGGTTCGCCACTCCGAGGGAGAGAGAAACCGAGTTCCGGATGCTTTTCGTGGCCTCAACCCTATCCCCGCGGCGAAGAAGGGTGCCGGAAAAAAAATGAGCGAAGCGTACGGACCAAGGTCGACGGCGCGGCAGGTGCCTCGAGGGCATACACGAGGTTAGCCATGGGCGGAGAGAGGGTCAGCGGTTTTCGACGCTCTGCACGGAGAGAAGGGTTGGGCAACCCTTCACAGGTGCATGACATGCGGTGCGCTCGGTGCATCACCCACGTGCACATGCGACTCTTGATATCCCGTGGGAATCTTCGGATATTCAATAATTCGAACGATTTCTCGCGTGGCTGTGAATCTTGAAAATCGTAACTCATTACATTTTTTATGCCACATGGATAAAAAATATTTTTCATATGTTTTTTTTTTTTTCCCCTATGTCTCATTGACGGGCTACGTAATTGGGGGTCGAAGATTTCTGGCAATGAGAACGTGTTGGATCATTTGTATCGGAACGAATATCGGGGTTTGTACATTTGAATAAGTGACAATCGAGTTTGTCATTCATTTAACAAAATTATTTTTACGAAATTTCGCATTCCGATTTTACGAAATTATTTTTTTGGTGTGTACGAATCTTGAATATCGGAACTCATTGTACCCACATGGATACAAAATATTTTATGTTTAATATATGTACAATACATCTTCTGTTTTCCCCCTCTTACGTTTCGTTGACGGGCTACCTGATTAGGCCATCGATCTGATATATGTTAATGGGGATGGTGGTGGAGATCGAAGATTTCTGGCAATAAAAACGTGTTGTAACTATTTGCATCGGTAAAAATATCGATGGTGTAGTCGTCGTGTCAAAAATCAAAGTGTCGAGAGTTGATAATATTTTTGTTATTGTTTTCTTTGCATCGCACTTAATTTTCATAATTAATCAACATCGAATTTAATCTCCTGGATCGAACTGAATTCGATGCCGGCGAAAAAAAAAAATACAATTTCGATAAAAGCTAGAATCAGGCGCAGGTAAAGACAATTTTCCTTCGTTTTTTTTATCTTATTGATCGTACGGTAAAAAAGGGAATGAAATTGCTACCTTGCCTCACGGCGATCAAGCAGCTTCGGACTCTTCTTGATCGCTCATTTTGCCGCGCTGACCCCTTCGTGGTCACCCTTCCTCGTGAGCTGCCCCGCGTCGCGGCTTCTATAATTTTCCACCCCCTTAATGTCCAGACACGATCGCGGGTACGTCCCGCCGAGCTAGCCACTTATCGGCGAGCGAGGGCTTTCGCTCCACGAAGGCGTCACCCGACAATTTGCCGCTCCGCGACCCCCTTTAATAAACCTGCACGGCTTGTACAGCCGCAAAAAAAAAAAATTTCACCCCCTTCGGCGATCGCACCGACGCTGACTCGTCATTTATTAATAATCGCGCGCTCTCACTCGATTATCCCTTTTTTTTTCTCGCAGAACTACATTTTGCATAAACGATTTTGCATTCGCCCAATAATTTGTCGCAATTACCGTCTCCGTCGCTAAATTGATAATAAAACTGTCTTGGTCGGAAGAAAAAAAAAAAAAAAACCTGCATCCTTTTAAAACACCCCTTTACCCGGCGCACCCCGCGACGAGTGTAAACGGCTACGGTCGGCGGAACGTCGCGTGTTACATCGAGCGGAAGGCTCCATCGCTTTCCAATTGCCCGTAAAAGGGGTGCGATATTGGACCACGAGATACAAAAAAAAAAGGTTCCAACCGCGACAAGTATTACACTCGATTTTATTTCCTCTCCACACCCCGTAGAGGGCAGGTACAAATAAAGTGGCAATTGATAGTTTGGCACGAAAGAGCCTCGAAAAAGGGGTTAAAAAAAAGGACGCGTGCACGAGCGGGAGAGGGTCGCGACCCGCGAGGAGGCCATATGGGATACAGTCATTTGCGGCATCCTGGGCGTAATCTATCACACGGTCCATTAAAAAGCAGGTACGCGTCGAGAGCTCGCACACGACGCGGATGAAAAAAAAAAAAAAACGCTACAAAGAAAGAAAAAAAGGGTGCGTCGGGACGCGGCAGGTATAAAGGCTGGCCGTAAATCCCGAAAAAATCGACGGCGGAAATGAGACCTAGGAAACTGGAACAGGGTCGATAGATCGAGAGGGTTATTCTCGACATACGTGGGGTAGGTCGTTTCCTAATCTATAACACGACGTATTAATTCGTCTCTCGTCGCGTCCACGGATCCAGGTAGTAAAAAGATGAAAAAAAGGGAAAAAAAGGTACGCCGTAGGAAAAGGAAACGAGCCACGCACGCGCCCAGGTAGAGAGATGGGAAAGGGGTCGCCCACCCGGATAGGACCATAAAAAACCCTCGACAAAAAAAAACAGAAAAAAACCAGGGAGATCATAGTCGAGGAAAAATTGCGGCGAGAAGTGCGCCAGGGGGAAAGATATGGGAGGCTGTACAACAACGGAGGATCGAAGATCCGCTCGTTGAACGGAAGCCAGAAAGAGGAAACATCACTCTACATCCCGGAAATACCTGCGGAGTAGGCGACGACTCCGCCGATCCAGTTTTGGCATCAAAAGTGAGCCAGTAAAAAAAAATATAATTTTTTTTTTACTGGCTCACTTTTGATGTCACTTTTGATTTTTTTGCTACATACATTATACCTGCGGAATAGGCGACGACTCCGCCGGTCCAGTTTTGGCATCAAAAGTGAGCCAGTAAAAAAAAATATACATTTCTCTTACTGGCTCACTTTCGATGTCACTTTTGATTTTTTTGCTATATACATTATAAAAAAAATAAACCATAGATCCTCGAGTCTTGGGGTCGCACATGTTAAGATACTTTATCGCCGGTTCTGGGTCATGAAAAAAAAGGAAAAAAAAAACACTTCGTTGCAGAGCGGCCCAACCGATCGCAGTGGCAACGCTGATGCGGAGTTTCCCTGACCGGTGGAAAAAACGACCATTAATTCCTGCCGTTCGGTCACCTGGCACGAAGCGACCCCCCGAATGTCCGAACTCGTGCGCTCTCCGATGGCCAACCGGTCCAGCATTAAATTCGATGGCCCGGAGAGTGTTACATTCGCAGAAATAACAACGGTCCGGTCGGCGCACGGCGGCGATTTCCCCCTTCCGGCGTCTCGTGCGGAGGCCGGTGGTTTGCTCCAGGAGCTTTACGTGCGTACGGGGGTCGGAGGTAAAGGATATCGAGAGAGCGGCGTGGAAGAGAGAAGAGAGGGGCGAAAAAAAAAAGAGGCCTTTGGTAGTCCGGCGGTGGCCGGGGCAGCTCTTTTACGGGGAGTCGGAGCGACGTGTCCAGCGAGCACCCTACGGTGCCCGCGTTGGGGTCAAGGGGTTGGCCAGCTGGCGCCGGAACGGTTGTGCAATCGGTGGGACGATCCCCTCCGCGTCGGCGAACCCGCTGCAGCCCCGGACGGTCAAAGGGAAAGGAAGAAAGAACGGAGCGAAGCGAAGGCTGTTGCTGTTCCAGAACTCCGTTGGCCTGTTTAGCCGTTAGCCGGCTCCCTCCAGCAATCCGGGGGCACGGAAGAACGACGAACTCTCGTGGGGGTTGGAACGTCGCGACGCTCCCGCGGCATTATCGTCGCGCAACCCCCTCTTCCGTGTTGCGTGTATGCTCGGTAGCTGCGGGCAGAGAAGCGAAGGGGGAGAGAAAGAGCGAGGCAGAACCGACGGGACGATGGCCGGCTGTCCGGTCGGCAGCGGCCGTCGTGAGTAATGATCTCCCTGGCGAGAGCAGCCGCATCGAGCCATGGGAGCGAGATCGACTCGGTGCTCCCGGTGCATCCGTGGACGACGACTGCTCGACAGATTAAACACGATTCTGGAATCATTTTCGCACAGTAGCGGAGTCTTGGGTCTCGAGCGATGCTGAGGTTTAATATGATTTATGCTGGGGCTGGCGTTTCGCACTTTTTTTCCGGGCTGTAATCCTTATCGGGGGTGGAGGGTATGTAACGATATTCGGAGCTAGATAATTTTGATTTTTTTATTTTATTTATTTGAATTTACGGGACATGCAATTTTTACACTTGTGTACGATAGTGAGAAATCATAGCGTGTAGTGGAGAAAGAAATGAAAAAATATCAATGCGTAAAGATATCGTGAAGTAGGGATACGGTATGGTTCGCGGATAGAACTGAGAAGCAAAGGCTTACAATATTTGAAAATTCATTTGTGAAATACGGTCAAGTGATACGCGGTTCGAAACTAACGAGAAGAAGCAATTGCCGCTAAGCTATTTCACGATTCGACGATTCGACGATCTGGCGATTCGAAGATCTGACGATTCGACGATTCGGCGATTCGACGATTCGGCGATTGGGCGATTCGGCGATTCGGCGATTCGGCGATTCGGCGATTCGACGATTCGGCGATTCGACGATCCGCCGATCCGCCGATCCGCCGATCCGACGACACAGTTATATCATACAAACTGCATTATTCAGGATCTCGATAATATTCCTGTGGCTGAAAGATACACCGGTGGTCTTACATGGACACTTGGCTATGCTGTAGTGGAACGAAGGTCGGTAGACTCGTAGATCACCCTAGCTAGTGTGCTCCTCGAGTGACTCGACGGCGAGCATTTTAAGCGGGACGCGGGATTCATTAGGCAGCCAGGTTCGCACCTTTTCTCTCCTCTCGACATTGTCAGCCGTTCGAGGGTTCGAGCGCACGCTTTGCCTTTGAATTATCGCTCTTGCCGAGAAGATTCTTCTTTGTTTTCACTAAAACATCGTCGTTTCTTTTCTCTCGTTTCTCGACGAAGAGAAGGTGGATAGAAATTTATTCTCGATGCGGCCCACCCGGAGGCCCGTCCGGTGCACACCGACGTATATAACGTTGGCTCAAGTAACGGGGATGGTAAGGGAGAGATATGGAAGTGAGGAAGAACCCTCGAGGCACGACAGGAAGGAAGTTACGAGCCCGGAAGGAATATTCGTGTCGCGAAATATGTATATCGTCACGGCTACACCGTATGATATAACTATATAAGCGAGGTGCACTGCGCTCACGTGGGCACGAGGCCAAGGATTTCGGCTTCCCTCGCGTGAGATTTATCGACGGAAGTAACCGGCGGGAAGCTACATACCGTTTCTCTACATTGGAAACGGAAATAACCTGTTAGGAATGCCGGTAGAAACGTTTTAACGCCAACAATCGTCGGAACTCGATGATTTTTCTATCGAAAATATCGCGAATGCACTTTGTTCTACGCTTTTCGCTTGTTCGACAAAGATTTATAGTGATAAATTATTGTTTAAAAAAAAAGAACAACGAAAAGTTCATTGTAAAAAAGATTAGTTTGAAAATTAATTGATGGTATTGGAAGGTTTTTTTACATACACGGTTTCTCATATCTCGAATACATGTACGTAGAAATGTTGCAGAAATTTTTTGATTTTTAATTTTTTTTTTTAAGTCACGCAACAGATTTGTAATTTAAATATCTGGTATTTTTATTTTATAAAAAGTACATTAGTGTTTAATTCATTTATGCAATGTAAGCAAATTTCAAGTACCAGTACGTTGAATTTACAATTGAATTTTGCCGTACTGTCCCTGTCATTGTACAATAAAAAAACAGTTTGAACGAATTTTTGGCAACTTTTAAACATAGAAAACTGTTTTCAATGAACAGTACTTAATTTTTTTAAATGCGAAGTAGACGTTTTATCATTGAAAGAGTTATCGAAAATGAGTTTTCTTCCGACAAGTTATGTGGAAGACAAATGCAAAAATTTTAAGATCAATGAAAAACGCAAAAATGTTAAGATTAATGAAAAAAGCAAAAATGTTAAGGTTAATGAAAAATGCAAAAAACGTTGTTGAGAGTAAAGGAAGCAGGTGAGGCCATTTTGTAATCGACACCCCGCCATAGTTCGATGTTCCGTCTGGTTCAACCCTTGCTCAACCCTGTCCCACGACGGGGAAGGGATTGCGAGACGGGCCGGTACCCGAAAGCTTGATTCATCCTTTCACCCTTTCGACGAGTAGTGAAAGAGAGCCGCCCCGGCGCCTCTTAATTCGCCCTCCTGTCACAACACAAGCATTCGGGCGTCAATCGAGGAGACTTGATTGGCTCGAATGAGGACTGCCTGTCTCGACACAAAAGGGGTACAAACGCTTTCGTATACGCGCATTCAATCCGTTCGTCGGGCTATTGGGGCTTGGAAATTAATCTCTTCTAAAACTGGCGCACCGGGGTCGCTCTTAACCCTTCGCGTTACGGGAATGGGCGGCGGGGACGTTTTTTTGCCCCAGCAAATCGCGCAACCCTCATCGAACGTTGGTGATTTTCTCGGTCGACTCTTTCAGTCTGCAAGAAGCAAAAGACAATTTTACAGACCAAGCAATTTTTGCATCATCAAGCACCGACTCTCTTTCGCAACGGTAAAATTAAGTGAACGAAGCGAGCGAAGATTGTCGATGAAAAATAGGAATCAAATGTATGGCTTCGACGCGTTACATTGGGAGAATAGAAAATCGCCGAGAGTGGTCGATGATTCTGTTGCACGCTCGAGCATTGCGAGTTCGGCAGTGCCTTATGGCGTAGCCGCTGTACAGTAATTCCCATTTTATGGTACATAAACTCGATCGGCAAGGGATACTTTTTTTTTTTTTTTTTTCTCTGCGATCTTCGTACGGCGATTCTGGATTGGCTATTCGAATAACATGGACGAACGGCTCGCGTTACGAGAATGGCACCCGGATCAATGATGTCGAGCACCTTACCTAACTGTACTTTAACCTACCGTACAGGAGTGGATATGCCATTCTGCTGCTTCCTCCCTCACATCGAGGCGTTAATGTTCGATCGTTAAATTCCGACGCCGGTTGGCGCTAGTCCGGCCACTTCGGCGGCAACGAACTCACCTTTAAGGGCATTATAGACGGCGATACAGAATCGATGTGCTCTTTTATACGCGCCTATTATTTATACTCTCAGGTTATGTATAAAATGCAATGCGACGATAGGTCTATTTTTAAATGTCAAATCTAGTAGTAATATTTGTAAAAATATCGAGCTCCAAGCGAAATTTTGTTGAAATATCGAACTTCAGATCGAATTTTATCAAAATTTTGAACTTTACGTCGAAACTTTACGTTTGCCCAAATTTTAAACTTCACGTACAATTTTATCCAAATTTTGAGTCTCAAGTCAAATTTTGTCCAATATTTGAATTTCAAGTCAAATTGATCGAAATTTTGAAAATTGAATGAAAAATTTTATCGTCAATTTCAATATGAGTTCAAAAGTTATAGATTGTTAACTAATGGTTGAGGGGGCAAACTTAGAAAAAAAACACTATCTACTAATACACTAATACTTATATACTAATACTAAATGCATTTATTCTTTTCAATTGTTCTTTTCAATTTTTTTTCAATTATAATAACGAACAATTTGATTTTTGAGTCCTTCGTAAATGGAAGATTTAAGATGAATATATGAAAATATTGAGATTTAAATGAAACCTTGTTTGACACGGGTGTGCAGCTTGGTAGCCGTCGAAGTTCGTCGTTGAAATTCATGTCACATACTGCACGTGTGTTTATTTTATCGGTGGTCGAGCGGAACGATATGTCGAGTCGCAATATATTGTTAACGATATCTTGCGCTTCCGCATTCTCGAAAAGACAGTTTTAAATAGGAGTTAAACCTCGATGAATATTTCATAGAACGGTGAGCCGCACGTGTATACATGAATGCGAAAGACGGTTTCACCTCGGCACGTTTCACTATCGCCGCATAAGGTCAAAACTTCTACGAAAATTGAGTCTACCGTTAATTGCCATGCATGAAAATGTTTCCTTAATATTATTTAACTTTTCGTTGTAATCAGTAAAAATTTCACGTTTCCCTATTCGCACGTTAAACATCAAAAACCTTCGAACCCACATACGAACAGACCAAACGGTATTTTCGACAATGATGTCAGGATTTTGTTTAACCGAAAATTCGAACCGCCATTGCTTTAGATCCACTAATAATTGCACTCTGTACCCCTGATTTTGTTCAACCGGACAGGCAGTCGAATTACTATTTAGTCGGCAACGGCCATCGCGGCTGCGGCTGACAAAGTCGAGCAAAAATAAAGGATTAAAAAACGAAAGCGTGAAGCTGTAAATCAGAGCGCATCCATTGTTATCCTCAACTTTTCGTCAAAGAATCTCTCACAACCCCCTTTATCTTTACCCCTTGTAACATCAGACGAAAATCGTAAAAACCGCCGGCAGTCGCTCTTCGTTCTGCTATTACGAATTTACAGTTTTCGGTAAAAAAAAAAAGTCGGCTTAGAAAAAAAAAAAAAAACCACACAGACGCGTGCTCCAAGCGTTCACTGTACAGTTAGCTCCCATCTCGCTCGACGAGTTTCTGTACGCAGATGCACAGTCGGCCACCCTTCCCGACTCTCGATGTGTTTTGCTCTCGAAAGAAAAAACTCGCTTTTTCCTCTATCTCGTTCCTTTTCCTATCCTCATCCGGTATTATATTCCGCGCGCGCGCGCCGGGCGCGCGCCTGGACGGGAGAAATCCCCCGAGTCCGTAACGAATCCGCTTTTTTTTTTTTTTTTTTTACCGCGCCCGCCGAAAATATCCACTTTTTTGGAAGGGAGAGAGAACGAGATCGCAAGAGCAGCGAAGTCTCTTTTCGACGTGGCAACTCTCGCGACCCCCTAGTTAAAAATTTTCCTCCCCTGTCCTCGATTCGTTCGTGCCGTTCGGTGCGGGCAAGTGTGGCGAGAAAAAACGCTGGTTAAAAATATGTAAACCTACGCCCGGCCCGCAGACGGCGAGGGATGTCGGTGACACGTGTAAGGAAGAGACGCTTCGACGACGGGACAATCGAGGGAGACAATGTGCCTGCGCTCTTACACGCTGTCTTTTTACGGGGCACGCGTGCATTATTCCGACTATCCTCCGAGCTTGTGTCTCACTGCACGCTTCTTACTGCCTGTCGTCGGTATGTGATCGTGCTCGAGGGACTCGCAGGATGCTTCTTACGAGCGCAACGGCAGCGGCGGGGAAGCCGAAACAGCAGAGATATCGCGCGTGACTCCACTCCGGTCGGGGATTTCCCGGTGTCGAGCTGCTTGTTACGATGGGCTTTTGTCATTCTCACGATGGAAAACCATGTCACACCATCGGTGACAAGTTTTTTTTTGTTTTTAGGATATTATCACATCATTGGAGGTACCGCAAACCGATACAACGAACGAGTTCCCAATCGTTGACGGTTAGCGTTCGACGTGTCAAAAAACGACAGTTTTGTAGCTATACATTTAACTAGGTGGCGCTCACATCAGTCGATATGCAGTCGTTTGATAGTCGAATTTAGGCACAAAACATATCGGGTCGCACACTGAAAAAAAATATATCAACGACTCGAGTAAAATTCGCTTGCCATTTGCAATGGCAGGCAGCCGAAGAAATAAAATTATCATTTCGATTCTGCTTTCAATTCTTACAGACGCATACGGGATCGAAGCGATAACACGCCACATTGGTAGTCTTGCCGGCGTTGTTTCAGTATCATATGGAATTGTAAGAATTTAAACCAGAATTGCAATAAGAATTTTTATCTTTGGCAGCCCGCAAGCAAATTATTTTTTACAGTGCAGATACGGTCGATTGATAGTCGAATCAGCGGTCGGCAGTGACGATCGGGAACGAGAGTACCTTTATTTTCCCGTGACAATGGACAAATTTCACTCTCCGAGGACATCGTAGATTCCAACAGCAATCGACAGGCTCTTCTTTCGCTATTCTTTACTCGGTAGGCGGTAGTCCGGTATTTCCATTAGGCGCAGGGCTAATCGCGGCGACCTGGCGGACTGGTTGAGTCCACTAATTATTGGAATTAGCCGTGAGAGCGCCGGCGGCGTTTACTCGTTACGTAAAAAAAAAAAGAGGAAAACGAGAAGAGAGAAACCGGGCGGTCGTTGGGGTAGAAAGGGGGAGATTAGGGACGAAAACCTTTCGGGAATGCGATGCGCCCGGCAAAGCAGAGAGGTGAAAACGCGCGAGTGAGTAAACGAACGAGCCCGGGGGACTTTATAGCGGGCGTGGCCGCTCTTCACGGGGGCGTTCGAGTATTTTCGGTTGTTCGTTGCCGGCACGCGCCCCGTTTTTGTTTCCCTTCTTTTTTCTCTATCCCTCCGTGCGTTCCCCGTTTCACTCTTCCTCGCGATGTTTTACCTTTTCTTTTTTAACGCGCCTCGCCGCGGTAGCATCTGCCGCTGAACGAGAGCCGCCTCACCGGATCCCGTTAGTCAATGTCCGCGCCTGCCCTATGCCGTTCCCCCGCGTATAATGGGAGCATTGGCTCGCTTATTATTGTCTCGGAAAATGGGATTGAATTACACTACCTTTTTTCCGTAGAAATTTTCGTTCTTGCGTCCGGAAAAAGCAACGGTATTTACCTATTTGCTTCGACGATATTAGGCTCGAATACAACGATTGAACGAATTTCGTTGAGACAACAACGTTTTTCCTGTTATCATACAATGAAATTTGTGTAATTCACGCCCAGGAAAAAACTTCATTTGGAGGCCATCGTTTATTTGGTTTAAGTAAAATATTTATTTGATTTAAATAAATATATACATATTTCATTAAAATAAAATTATTTCATTTAAATAACTATTTACTTATTTACTTAATTCAAATAAATATTTATTTGAATCACATAAATATTTTACTTAAACCAAATAAAGGGTGGCCGTCAAATAATTTTATTTTCTTGGTGCAATAAGACGAAGAGACAATATTACATTGATTCAATTTGCATGTCTCAGCGCTAAACACAGCATTCGGTAGGTCCGACGAAAGAAGCAAGTGCACCAAACTCAACGGAAAAGAACGAAAAAAAAACAATGATTTTTCATCATTTTTCGTTTCGTCGATACGAGATCGGCCGAATAAAAATAAAAAAAATGCCGAACTCGATCTTCCTCGAAGACGTCTCTCGATAAGTCCACGAAACGATGAAAGCCTATTTCGCCCACATTTCCTCTTCAGAGGTCGAGCCAAGTACACACAGTCAGATGCCAGTTTTTTAGCCCCGAAGAAAAAGCCGGATTCGAAAGATTAAGCGGGTCTCCCCTCGCGATCGTGGATTCGGGTCTCGGCGAAGCGTACAGTTCGTCCGAGAGACGCGAGAGAAATAGTGAAGGATGTGATAGCGGTGGTAAAAGTACGCGGCATAATCGCCGAGCACCGAAAGAAACCGGAAAGAATGAAGGCCATAATAGGAAGAGGAAGAAAAGAGGAGGAAGAAACACGAGCCGCGATTATTTTGCGAGCCCCGCGAGCGTCCCGGATAGTTCTTATCTGAGCAGCGAGAGATGAGGGGCCTAAGCCAGGCGGGCCTCGTGTCCACAACTACCTGGCCTCCGGTGCAATAAACGAACGTCGGTTCCCAGTTTTTCTTCTCCTGCTCCTCTATATACATAATCTCCGAGCGATGAGGAGACGCGATGAAGAGACGCGTGTAGGCAGAGCTCCGTCGCTGAAGCGGCCGCAGGTATCGCCGAACACCAGCGGCGACGTGTGCTCAAGTTGTACGAGGGTACGGAGCTACCAGCGGAGACCAGCGAAACAGGGAGGAATCTCGGAGATACAGCGGGAACCGAACTTCGAGCTGGAAGACCGAGAGAGACGGATGGGGAGTGGTAAGAAAAAAAAAACAAAAAAAAAACTTAGATAAGAGGGGCTCCTCGAGGCGACGAGGAATGTAACTCTGTTATAAGAAGAAGAAAAGACACGAAGATCCGACGCTCTTTCCGGAAGATCTTACGATCAAAGACAACTAATGCGGCGTCGGGAGACGGAAATTGCGGGCGATTGCGTTGGCTCGGGGACGAATTATTGCGGGAGCAGGGCAAGACGATTCCGCCGAAATCTGCTGGTATTTGGGGGTGTCGGTTTGACGAAGCTGCAGGCGGTCTCGACAAGTCTGACGTGAGTTACTGCTGCGACACGTGGCTCGGTCTTCTACTAAAATTCGCACCAACTTGAGGCCGAGAATGCGATGTTCTCTTAAAGATACAAAGTATTACCTAATCGAAAATTTCATTTTTTTCGACTGTAAGTGACATCATACCGGAAACACATCACGTCCGGTTTGGGAGTTTCATTTTCCAAACGGAAGTGACGTCATGTGCGAAGTACATCTCTTCAGGTTTGAAAATCTCAATCTCGGGTCGGAAGAGGAACAAAAGTAAGAACGGAGTTACAAGCCACGACAACCCGCCATGACAGATTTTTGTTACGTTTTTGATACGTTCAAAGCTGTTTTGTCAAACGATTATTTGCATCAATTTATTCAAAATTTGTCGATCGAAACAAACATATTTGTTGTACCAACAAAATACACCTTTGACCGTATGTAACCGCGCATTTGCTTAATCCAACCATATATTTTTCTCAGTGCGCCAACCAATCGTCATTCCCGCATGGCGTAAAACCACCGATTCCAGCTCCGAATGGAAGTGATTTCTAATTGCTCGCACAACAGACCCGCGAACGACAATAAACCCGATTATTTCTCCGGGCCATTCGATTCGTGGCGATTCTCTTCATGGCTCTCAATCGGCATGCGTGCGTGAGGCTTCCGCCTACCTTGCTCCGCCATCTAGCCTCGACACAGTTGCCACGAATTTGATTTCGTCACGGAACGCGGAGGGAAAACGGGCGGAAAAACTTACGAACGCGCATGTTCATATGCAGCTCCACGTACGCCGCGGCCATTTCCACATTTTTTCCTCGATCTCCCCCAACACCCACTATAATGTTTCGTACGGATAGTTTTTATCGTCGGTAACGGGCGGGAGTCCCCGTCGAGGGATTGGTCCGGAGAGTCGTCGGGACGCCCTTTGGGCACCCTTCGAGGAACCCGCGACTATATTCACCCCCTCGACTCCCCCCCCCCCCCCCCGCTTCAGTGGTACATGGTCACTACCACAGGGACCAAATCGTCGTCCCGCTGCCGAATCGCATTCGCGCCAGTCGCAAACGCAATAAATTTTCCGGCTTCTATCGCAGATTTATCATAGTCACGCGATCGCGCCCCCCCCCCCCCCCCCACCTCCTCCCCCCCCGGCACTCACCTCTCTCCTCGATAATTGCCGGTTCGTGGCAATCTCTTGTGGATAGCGGCAGAGGTTGCAGTGACACATCGCTCGCCGCGTCACGTCCAACGGAGCTCGCTTTGCCAGCTGGATGTCTCTGGAACTATGACACGGGGTGAAATTGACTGCGAGGGAAGTGATCTTTGCTGCCGAATATCGCAGGGAATCGGTCAACTTCGTCGCGTGGATCAACGTCGCAGGAGGCAACCACCGATAGCCCGCCGTTCCGTTGGGAGGGTGCGGGAGAAGTAATGATCGCCGGCTGATTTTTTTCTCATGATCGAAGCCGCGAAAATAAAATTGGGAGATCTTCATGATCGGAGACCCAAAAAAAAATAACGATCGCTCCGATTCAGGTCATTTTATGACGGAGCCGATGGGGGATGGTGAGTGGGGGTATTTGGCAATTTCGGAGCGTCGATGGACGAATGTCACCGTCCATCATACGCGGACGCGCCGGAATCGCCGCACTTGTGCCATAGCGAGCACTCGGGTAGCTCGTGCGACTTAGTTCACAGTCCACGTATGATGTTCGCTACACCACGGTAGTATCGTACAATCTTTTCTGTAACGAATACAGGAGAAGTGCTACTCCGTGCCTGCTGATTGTGGCGCTGCATAGCCAGCGTGCGTAAAGTACGAGAAGCGTGCGTAAAGTACGAGAAGAAAAAAAAGAATTACACTATTTAGCAAAATCATCACAGAGTCGAAATCTTTAAGAGTTACATTGCGGCCCTGGCGCGCCTTATCGTAGCCTGATGTAACAATCTAAAATGTCTACGAGGGAATTGTACTTCGCTTTGAACGATCTTCGAACAACTGTCCAGAATGTTTCCCTTCCGAGCTCCGTTTTCGGAGGCTGTGCGCGCCCGAATTATCCGGTTGCGTGCGTCGTCCACAGTTAATGGTAACAATAAAATTTCGTTGAGTTTGATTCGCGTGTATTGTTCTCCGGCCGGTTGTGTTCTCACCCTTCGTCAGGGGTGAGAGTCCGGCGAGGTTTGCTCGAGCTTACAATTGCGCGAGCGTCTGTGAGCCGGAATTAAGTCGGTATCTTAATGGCCTTTCGTCGCTGTCGGTTTGGATGCAGTTGGTCGTCGTCGTTTATGGCGGAGCCTGCGCGAAAGCTGCGAGTCGTACGAGCGTACATCTTTCTGGACGACACGTAACAACGCGGGAGGCCGATTTTCTCGATGCAATTGCGTCGGTCGCAGCGTTCCAGCCCCCTCAGCGACTCGCAACGTTCCCCTTTTGGACTCGATACGAGCCCGATCAATCAGCAGTATCGCGCGAGGGTGAAACAACCCCCCCAAATGTGCGCCAAATCCAATGTGATCCGAAGCTCCAGACCACGAGGACGAGGCGAATCGAGCGTGAGATTGAACCGTCGACAATGTGAGCGACAATTACACGAAGAAGGTCAAACATGGAGAAATGCAGGGGGAGAGCGGGGCAAAATGGGACGGTGGGGCAAGACGGGACAGCGGGGGCGAAACTCGGTTTTCCAATAATTTTTGGATGCCATATTTTGTTTCAACGATGCATCCGGATTTTCAACACCGTTTTGCCACACTTAAAATCACCGCCGCAATCCAAAAATGATTGGGGAATTGCGTTTTGTCCCGTTATCCCGTTTTACCCCACTGTCCCATTTTGCCCTGCTCTCCCCTATAATATTATGCGATCCTAGTGCGGTGTAGCGAACATCATACGCGGACTCGTGCGGCTCGTGCGACGCACTTCACAGCGTGCGTATAAAGTTAGCTTTATTGCACTTGTATCGCAAGTTACTATTAGAAAAACTTTACTTTTAATAATTTACTTTCATTTAACTATAAGAGTACTTTAATTCCAATATCTTACTTTAGTTTCACTTAAATCGGATCAAGCTGTTTTTTTTTTTTAACAAAAATATATCTCGATCGATTTTTTTTTTATTTCGTTTTTCAAGAAAGCGCAGCCACCGGCAGGTAAAATACAGCGGCAAGTGTTGCGCCGTTCCGCCCAGGGCGGCTTACCGGATATTCTCGGTAGCGCACAACGGGGAATCTCACGGATCGCTGTTTGCTTTTGCAGGAATAAAAATAAAAAATCTATAATAATCGTGAGCGTGAAGGACGAGTAAACAGGATCGAGTTTGGATGAGACTGACGTATCGAATGCCAAAAGCGACAAAACTTCCGGCAAGAGACTTTTGTCCCGACGAGACGCGGCGAGGTAAGACCGCAAGGCCCCGACGAGGATTCCTCCGTGAGTCGAGTGAGGATAGCCGGGTACAGAACAGCTCGTCCGAGTCTTTTGTCGGTTAGGCGAGCGAGTTGACAAAACATGACAATCATAACCGCGCGTCGCACAGCGCGTTTCCGTAACTCTCGTGTCCTCCTCCCGGCTCTCGGTGTTCCACTGTCGACGATGTATATTCGAAGGCAGTTTCTCCACGGATCGCGACAAAGCCCTGAGCGAAAGGGATCAGAACCAGCGGACAAATATTATTTTGACGAGAGATTTTCCGCCCGAAGAAACCGCTCAACCGCCATACCTACCAACCGCTTCTCTTATGCTGCGTCTGGACTGCATTAAGAAACGCTATAATAAGTGAGCAAGGACACTGAAAAATAAAAACGATCAAATCCAATGATAGCTAAAGGCGCCATAATAATGATAATTATTGTTGTTATTGTCAGAGCTGAGTATTATTCTAAATACTTGATGTATTTCAGGTTTTTTAAATACGTATTTTAAGTATTCAAATACTTTTCTGGTATTTTAAGTACTTTTCGGGCCCTTCAAGTACAAAATGTATTTTTTATTTTTTATTATTGTATTTCGATTATTCGATTATTATGTAATCGATATTTCAGATTATTTTCCCCTGCTTTGGTTTATTATTAACCCTAGCGACATCTATTGTTAGTGTCTTTCATTGTGGCATACAATCCATCAGACTTCCGTGCTCATTGCTCTATAACTCTAAAAAAAGAGTTTTTGGGCTCAACTGTGTTGAAAACGAAACGGCAGACCCTGACTAACAAGAGTGAGCCATGGTCAAAAACAGATAATTTCTTGTTCAAAAGTTGTAACATTTATAAGAAATCGTGTAAATGAAAAACCGGTGAAACTGCCGTTCCTGGTAGGGTAGGGTCAATATTCCACCGAAACGTGTAATTGCGCACAGAAAAATAATTAATTTGACGGCCACCTTTTATTTGGTTTAAGTAAAATATTTATTTAAATTAAGTAAATAGTTACTTAAATGAAATAAACATTTATTTAAATCAAATAAATATTTCACTCAAACCAAATAAACGGTGGCCGTCAAATTAATTATTTTTCTGTGTGCGATAGGTACCTGAAATCGTGTGCTAAGACCAACAGGTAGTCTGTTTTCGAGTGCATCTCAGGATCGACGAAAAAGATTTTTCGAGAGGCAGCGCCTCGTTGTTCTTCACTGCGAGCACGCAGCGAGTTCGCAATGGCGAGAGGAACGAGGCTATGACGAAGGCAATAACGAGGAAGAGGGTAACGTCGTGGTAGAAAAATAAAAATTTACGCCATCGGCGGAGTCCCGGCATAAAACATCCATCCGGCGTATTTTTCCATCGTGGCAGGATCGCACTCTCTTACCTCACTCAGGACGATGACGAGGAAACCGACGACGACGACGACGTCGACGTCGTCGCCGGATCCCGGGAATTCGAACGTACGTGGACCGCGCGAGCGCGCGTTAAAAGGTTCTTTTACGATGTCGTAACGAGTATTATATTTCGTTGACGGTCCTCGAGTGCCTCGTCTTCTGCGCTGCGGTGATCATAAAGCGCATAATGTTACCGCGGAAAAGCTTGGCTCGCGTTACCCGCCCACCCATTGGCGGTTTTCTCTTTCGCCAGGTTTTTTTTTTCGCTCACTCCTCATCGCTGACACACATGACACGCGGAGCTTTTTGTTCATAAAGCTGGAGGACAGATATAGACGTGTCTGCGCTACATCGCAAAGCTCCTTTGTCCCGCTTGATCTCCTGTTCGATCATTCGCTTTCGCGAAAATGAAGTTAGAGACAAAAATCCGCAGAATAGTGCGGCGCGAAATATTTTTTTCGAGTTTTTTTTTCTTCATATGTTTCCGTGATAAACAAATACTATTCAGCTTAATATATATATAATCAAAATAAGGAACAGTTTCCTGTTCGTTGAATATTTATTTGATTTATATAAAAATTTATTTAAACCAAATAAATATTTTACTTAATCTGAATAAACGGTGGCCGTCAAATATTTTTGGGGCATTAAAATATTTAGTTCGACGAGTTCAATATTTATAAAAATGTTTAACTGGTCGAATATTTAATAGTAAAAAATATATATTTTTATTCGCATGTATTACAAGTTTTCGTTGTAGCGGCATTTTTTTTTACAATTTTGGATTCTCCAGACCGCGCCGATCGCTCCCTTGACTTTCCTCCCAGGCGGCAAGGCCGTGACGTTAAAGGTTAACCGTTTTACCGGTGCGTGCCTCTATTGAAGGCTCGAATTATATATTTTCCGTGGGTCCCACAGTGGGATGCGTACCTCGACACGACCTCGCAGTCGTTTTCGTTCTCGAAACGGAGGCCGAAGGTAGAGCACCAAAAATTTGCATGCTTTCGACCGGAGCGTCGGCCCGAACGATGCTCCATCGTCCGACCCGAATCGGACTGGGGTGGGGGACGGACCGGCAAAAATGTTAAAATGCGGTTTATGGCTTTATGCTCTCGTATTTTAGCGATATTTGGAACAATCCTAGGGCTCCTCGACCTAACTGTCCACCGGAGCCTCTACACCATCTATTAGTCAATTTTCATGCGGAACAAAATTTTCTTCAAACAGCTGCAAATCTACCTTCAAAAATATTTTTATAAACATTTTTTTGAAATATTTTGTCTTCCTCATAGAGGAAGATTTGTCATGGAGATAAAAATATTTCGCCATTTCAATAAAAACGTATTCAGAATGTTTAAAAACATCGAAAAATTATAATTAGAAAAAATGTCTCTCAGTCATTTTTGCATAAAAGTCTAACACGACGTTGACGTTAAAAAAAGTTGAAAATTGAAATTTTCATATCGCTTTCTCATAACATTACTTTATCCAAGAAGCTTTTTCTATGATGCATCCTCACAGAGGAAGCGTCGCGAATAAATCAACATTGTGAGAAAGCGATGAGCAAATAATTATTTATTGACAGCGGCGACGACGTACGTTCAGCGACTGTTGTTGAGGAATTCGTCGCGTAATCCGTTCGATATAAAATAATCGACAACCCCTTCGATTTACCCCCAGCAATGGCGGGCGGTAAAACGGTTCGCTCATCTTCCTCGTTCTTGTCACGATAACGCAGCCTACCCTTCTGTATCCAAAGCGCCTTCCTCGTTCTCGTTCGCCGAGGATTACGTCAGGACGGGCTCTTCGAAGTGTCATAAACCCGTCACCGACAGCACGTGTCCGCGTGTATACCCCCCCCCCTCTGCTGCCGATATATCCGCGAAGCGGCTGATCCACTCGGGCGGAATTATATCCGTTCGACAGGAACAGCAGCCGAAGCTGGAGGCTTTCTCGATTGCTATGTGAGCGGATCCCAGACGTCTCTTGTCGGTATGGGGAAACACGGGTTAATATCCGCCAGGCTGATTTTACCGAATCGAACATCGACGCTAAGATGATTCTTGATCGATCCTTTTACGTGCACTAAAAAAAACCGACGGAGTCCAATTTCCTGTTTTTTCATTTAAGAAATGCCAGACTTTGAGACGCTGATTTTTTTTTTTGTATTTAACGTATAAGGAGTTTTAGCGCTTTTTTAGCAATTATTTTTAGCTCTGGTGAGAGTCAAATGCGGGGCCGATGCTTATCGGTCTTGACGAATCTGATGGATTTCGTGATTTTTTTTTTTTTAACTTCGACCTCGCCCGTTTGAATGATCGAATTCCGAGCTGCATCCCGCGCGGCGATCCCGGTGGTATTTTCTATTCTTGAGTTGGATGGACAAGGAATTTTTTCGACAGCTCACAAATCAGGCCGAACGAAGGAGGGGGAAGCGGGGGAGGACGGAAATCGCGCGGTGACATTGGGAATACAAAATGGAAAACAATGCCAACGGCACCGCTCCAGATTTTCACGCCTGTTAAGAGTAAAGCGTGTGTAAACCAACAGCTCCACTATTTTTATGGACTAGCGTCCTTGGGGGAAAAGGAACGCACAGATCGAATCGTTTTGTACGTTGGGCCAGAATCGGTCCTCCTCCGAGTTTCTGGAGCGTGTAACTTTGGCGCATAACAAAGTGGGACCTTGAACATTTTTCGAATACCGAGCCTCCTGCTGTCCTCAGCGTCCGCGAGGTTTGGTCTTGGATTCATTTGCATTTTCCCCCGGTTTTACATACCGAAATGACGGATCGTTGTTTTAATCGTGTTTCGCCACAGAAACAAAGTCCCGGTTCGTTTTTACGGTTCCTTGAGACTCATTTTTTACCACATTACGGGGAGGCGATGTAAAAATGGACAATTTTGAGGGTTTTTCTTCTGCGAGAAAAAAACAATTCGTATGCATTTTAATGTACCGGACCGGAAGTTTTTATGAAAAACTGGTATATTAAATTTAACGTACCAGTATTTCTATAAAAACTTCCAGTCCAGTACATTAAATTTACAATTTTTTTTATAGTGCAGAGTCAGAGACATTTGAAATTTGGATTTTTCGAATTTTATCAAGGTAAATACCGAAATAAACATATGAAATTGATTTGTAGATAAAAAACAAAAAAAAAATCTTCCTTAATTTTTTGTCTACTACGCTGTCAGATAATCGCTTCGCGACGGTAATGTTACCGGTAAGATGACGAGAGTCTTGAGCGCGTGGGTGCCCGCGCGTTTAAGCCTCGAGCCAAACAAAACGACTTCGGTAAACCACTCGCAAGGCGTTATCTGTTTGCAATGAGTCCGCAAACCCCGTTAAACTCTTCGGCAACGTCTCTGAAGCCCGTCGGAGAGCTGAGATAGTGTGAGCGCTCATAATACACCGGGGTCGGTTTTACCCTCCACACACCAGCAAAACGATAATATTGCGACAAGCCCCGAGCGCATAATATTTGCCTGTTTGTTTTTCCCGGATTTCGAGAACCGACCGAGCTTTTGTATCTCTCCAGCGCACTCTCATCTCTGATGAGATGACATTGGAGACGAGATGTTCTTTGACGCTTGACAAAAACCGTCAATCGGGCGTCAGAAATCGTCGTCAGAGATCGGCAAACATTTGCCATTTTTCCTGTCTGAATATATCTATATCTGTCAGCGAAAATTCTCCATTTCGATTGGTATTTACTTGTCGCTTAAACGGCGGGCCAAAGAAAATCATTATTAAGAATTTGCTGGGTTAAGATTTGGTTACGAAAACTCAAGAACAAGGAGAAGTACTTGCAATTTTCTCTTATTTTTCGCGAACCTATGCAAAATGAGCGCGAAGCGACATAGCTACCTTAAGTTTCTCGGCTCTGTACGTGCAAAAAAAAATGCTGAATTTTTTGTGGACGCAACTTATCTTGGGGAGCGGCGTAGTTTTCAATGAGGCTCCAAAGGGCGATATGCGAGATATTTCATTGTTTCGCATGAACTGCAAAGAATTGAAGGTAAAGCTGAAATGTTAATATATATATTTTTTTTTTTGGCTTTCCGTAAGCGAATTGTTGTTGAGTCATTGATATTTTATATCAGTGTAGGTAATGAACCGGTGCGACGATTCCGCCGAGCCGTTCCAAGAAACTTCGATACAATCGTAAAATCGTGGCAAAAATTTATGAAACTGTACAATATTTTTACGACTTTCAAGGCTCCGGGAGAATTGTAAGGAAAAAAGTCTAGGAAAGCAAGAAGTCAATTCCTTGGAAATTAAAAATCGACCGGTTTTTACCCCAATCCGGTGTTAATGCTATTAGAAATAATGGCCGCAGCTCGAAAGTCGGTGTACCTTTTTTATTGTCGACTGGGTGCGTGTCGTAAAGTGGTCGAAAAAATGTATATGCAAAACGAGAGGTAAAAACGAACGGACGAGTAACAAGCCAGGCTCGGTACTTTTGGCCGAACAGGCAAAAGAGGTTTCCACGAATATTGCGGGATTTTCGTTAAATTGTGTAGAATTTTTTTTTTCGAGTGAGAATATAGCGTATTATATATATGGAATACAAAAGTCGAAAATTTCAACGGCGAGAGACGAATAATAGAGATCGGTAGGTTTTTGTTGCTCTAGATGTTTTACGAGGCAACCTGGACGATCCGAAATTAGGTGTGTATAGAACACGATTTTCTCCCCCTCTCTCTCGGGTAAAGAGGGTAGAAAAATTTTTGTCGCTAAACAGGCTAAACAATAATTACAGTGAATTTTCGAAAATCCAATTCTCGGAACCGGTATCTCATTGCGGATAATCCCATTTCGTTTGACCCAGTGCCAGTGGAGAAGTCAACAAGAACGCCCGGGCTGCAGAGCTACGAGCGCCGAGGCTAAACAATGAAATTCAATCTCATTCCTAGGTAATGGGTTCCGCCTTCCAGGAATCGCAAGGGTTATTCCGAGAATAAAAGGAAAGATTGTAAACGAATAAAAATGGTAATTGGCGAACGCGCGGACCTCGAGAGCGGCGGCAGCGGCCGGAAACCCCAATAAACAAGAATGTACTTCACTAACCTGAAACGCACCCTCGGTGCTCCTGCGTCCGCGCGAACCCCTCCGCACGATTTTCTTTTTTTCAATGAAATTTGAATAGTAATCGTACATTAAAAAAGGAAATATTTACGGTATTTTGAATATTTTGAAAGGTTTTGATAGATCAAGATCTTGGAGAAATAAAATTTGACTTGTATTCATGAACACGGAAACTTTAACCGTTTCGCAATGTGGCCAATTGCGATTTTTTTTGCGCTTCAAGTTGTAAGATTTTTTTTTTCAAGGTACCGAAGTGAGGTTTTAGTCAAGAAAGGCATGGAAAAATCGGGGTCGGAAGCTTCGCTTTTCCTCGCCCTTTGACGTTTTAACGAGTCATCGTAAAATTCGACTTTATTGAACCTCGTGGTTTTTTGTCAAGTCTCGGTTGCGCGTGGGGATAACGTTACCGAGCAGTGACCAAAAAAAAAAATCTGGAAGGGAGGAAAAAATGGAAAAAGCTGTTCCACGGTCTTTACGAGGGCTTAAGGTGCGAGAGTGGGTCTTTGCCGTTTAGGATTGCTCGTCGTACGGCGCAACTCTTTAAGCCTCTCCCACGGGACGTCGTCAGGTCTCGCGGGATGCTGAACAAAAGCCTCGACAGGGTCACGGCGAGCTCCTCTGCAACATGACTCGGGAAACGTCAAAGGATTAACGGACGTTTCGTTGTGCGCTTTCCAACGAGATATATCGCTTTTCGATATTATGCATCTTTCCGAGGGATCGCTAAACGCTCCACCTTAGTCATCGAATATTTTTTCTGCCCTCGGGCGTAACCTTCGCGAACGGACAAGAAAATTCCAAAATGTTGTGACAGACGCCAGTTTTTCCCCAAAAATGCAGCTGCATAGTAATTTTTTTTTCACTGCCGCTTATGAGGCACCTTCGGGCTTGTGGCGGGTCGACTCAATTTCAACCTCTTTTTTACCTGACCATTCTTTTTTTATTGCAAAATTGATATTCAAAATTATAAAGTTTTTTTGCTTGGAATAAAGTCCCAAGACATGAATGAATAAATATTTTTCTCTAATCGAAATCATATCCACAGTCATACTGTGATCTCGAAACAAAGTGTATAAAAAATATGAATTATGTAAATTAATGAATTATAATTAATACTTATAAATTATATACTGTTACAAATGTTATAAGCTGTATCTTTGGAATTTTATCTGAACTGTAAAAAATGTTAAATGTAAAAGAGTTCGTCCCGTAAATAAATAAACAAACCGGTATGCTGGTTTGATCTAATAAAATAATAATAATAAATTTAGATGTGATTTTTTCGAAAGCCTTTCGAACAATGTCTAGCTTCAAAAAGGGTTAAGGTGCTTCGAAGTCTGAATCGATTAGACGCGGATAAAATTTAAATATCCGTAAAAAAGCTCTCCTTCCGCCGTTCGCGACGTCGAAGCGTCTCGTCCATCGGTTTTAATTTCCTCCAATGAAAGCGTGTGCTTGATTTACGCACCGCAACCGTCGTTCCATTCCTTCGCGAAAATCCTGCGAAATCCAATTTGCCAAAAATATTCAACTTCGCATAAAAATCATGGAGACTCACAGTGTACACTGTCGTACGGAAGTTAGTTTGGTGTTTCGAACTTAGGTCAGGTAAAGTCGGTCCATTCACCGCGTATATATATATATTTATATAACGTAGCCTGGACAGATTTTAGAGCGTCTAACAGTACAAGAGGTGCAAATGAGCCCCGCCGAGGGTCCCGAGTGTTTGCGACGAGACGCGAACGGCTGTTCACAGGGTAAAACAGGGTGAACAAGGAGGGAAGAGAAATTCGAGTCCGAAACGAAAATTTCGCGTTGGGATCGTAAATAAATAAACTAATACAACATAATTGGAACACGCAAACCAAAATCGTCGATGACTTCAATACCGTGGGCAACCGGCAGTGCGAAGGTTGCTCCTCGGGGCAGTTTTGTAATTTCGGCCAATAAAACAGAACGACTCTCCTTGCGATGCGCGAAACGGGTCGTTCGTCCCCTCGAAGAGTAATTGCCGCCAATTTTTCGGGTCGGTACAGATATCGAGGGAAAGAGCGAGGGAGGTAGACGGGATAGCCGCGGAGACGATGAGACACGGTGAGCAGACTCTGTCCCGATGGTAAATGGGGTAAGTCGACGTGATTCGAAATCCGGACCGATCAGTAACAGGCACCACTGCTTTTATTCAATGGCACGCAAACCCCGTGCCTTCTGCTCGTTATGTCGCATAATCACCGGGTTGTCCGTCGAAAGACGACAGACAACCCTTTAGGCTGGACTTTGCACCCCCCCTCCCCCTCCCCCTCCGCCCCCTCCCGTCGTGCGGCGGTTCACCAGCAGTTCGTGTCCCTTTGCTGCGCTTACCTGGACTCCGAGGGGACAGCACGTTCATGCTATTTTTTACTTTTTTTTTTTTTTTAAACGTTACTACTTTTTTTCTCACACGGAAAGGTTTGTTAGCGTGAAAAGTACGAATATCGAAGGTTCAATAAAAAAAGAACGTAACATTTTTCTCAATAAGGTTCTGTTATCGTTCGTCAAATTCTGAACCAACATGCTACGGAATAGTTCGTTGATGGAACGCTTTGAGGCACTGGAGTGCACTTGTGCAACCGCGTTGCAATGTCGCATCTTTCAATCGGCTCGACGAAATTCTACCAAATTCCCACGACATCCTCGGAGGGTTGACATGTATTTTCGATTAATTAAATTTGTTGTGCCATATTCAAATTCGATCTGCGAATTCCGAACGTGAGTATATCGTCGTCAACGACCAGCACGTAATTCGAGACGACCGCATGCGGTGGCAGCATTTCCCCGATCGGTGGAGTTCCTTAGACGGATGAATACGCTGAGTCGAGTGGGACCGGAAACGGAGAGACTTCTTATGAAATTTTCGACGTCGACCCTGCGGTTGATCTCTCGTTTCCCCGTATTCATACATCGACCGCTGATAAACGGAAGGGCCTATCCTGCCTCGATCGACATGTAAAACCATGGGAGATACGCCCTTTCGTTTCTCAGCAGTCGACATACACACGGAATATGCGTCATTCCCATTCATCCCTTCGCGGGGAGAAACCGCGTTCCGGTCAAGCCTCCCCGGAATCCTCGGGGATTGAGTAACATTATATTTGTTAATTGTGAAACTCGATCCGTCGCGCAGGGGTTCGTTGCTTCGCCCGTACGCTACCTACGTGGCAGCCATTCCGAACGCCTCGGAACTCCGCATCGTCTACCTGCCCGTGGCGTGGGAAGCCTGGACAGCCGAAGACACGAGCTTTTCTCGATTCTCTCCAATGTAGTCCGAAAAATGGCGGTTGCCGCAAATGGTCCAGATTCGAGATAACGTCATACCTGGCTCGCCGTACAACGATGACGTCTTTGTCCATCGCGCGCAGCGGATACGCTGCAGCGTCGGTTTAGCTCGTCGAAGCTTGAAAATAATATGGTAGAGGAGCGAGGATTCCCGGGGAACTCTTTGCAGGTGAAATCGACGATAGAGATCGACGGGGATTTGTGTAAAATTAGGAACATCATTTTCATGAACAGATAATTTCCATTTTGATGTCCGAAGATTTTTTTTGGTGATATTCTGTTGCTCTTGCTGTGTCAACACATCCGCCAGTTTTATATAAACCTTCGTGGAACATTTTGGTAATGATCCAGATTTGAGATAAGCTCATCAAATCGCGTCGAAAAAATGAGATCTTGTTCCAGCATCCCGACGGACGACGATAGGGGGCGCGTCAAAAGGGTCTGCGTTGAATCAACCTTGACAATTTTTTTTATTAGATTTTTTTCTCAGTCTCATTTTAAATTGTCAAAGAGGAAGATCGGAGGTGGAGTGTGTAGCGGATGGGAATTACGCGTTTTGAAAAATTATCCTTAAAGTCCTGAAAGGGTCGTTGGCGAGTGTATAGAGCTCTCTTTCTCTCTCGGTGTGTCCATCCCGAGTGCTAAGCCGCCTAATTTCATCCCCCGGCGTCTCCGGATACTTTTTCATCTTCTCTCTTCCACTCGCTTCGGCCTCGGTCTCGCATTCTCTTCAGCGGCAAATCCCTCGGACAGGTAAGAACGGGGGTGAGTCGCCGCCGTCGCTGCAACATACACGTATGCTGTGTAGGATAACATAGCTGGATGATGGGGTTCCCACGCTTCGGGTTGCAAAACATCGTAGCCGCACCAACTCGTCTCACTCGTCTCACTCGTTTTCCCTTTAACGATTATTTCGCCTGTCTACCTCAGCCACTCTTCGCATTATTACGGATTTTTGGGCTGCATCGCCTAGACGGTTCTTGCGTATGCTTCGATTCCTCCCGGAGAGTAATTCACATTCATTCGCAAGGGATACGAACGGAAGTTTCTTTCATTGCGGAAGTTGCGCTTGAGGGGCTGCCGGACCTTCCTGTTTTATCGACGAAAATAGACGATTTCTTAGTTTTCACTATTCGTCGTTACTATGCGACGCGTATGCTTCAAATCTCACGGGACTGTGTTAATAACGTAAACGATTCGGCGTGCACTTTAATTTCGGTCGAAATCTTCCGAAAAATAAAGAAAATTCGAATATTATAAACTGTCGCGAAAACCAATATGGCCGCTGAAATGTCTACAGCGTCCGTTCCGTTTGGATGTAAAAAATTCTAGACATCACGATGCAGAGTTATCAGTGTGACAATCGTGACACTACGGTCATGCACTTTCGTAAACTGTAATATCCGGTTTTCTTAATTCCTTGCAAGTTTTCAATGAAAATTCGAGTGCACACCGAAGCGTTTATATCGATAACATAATCCTCCATGATTTGACGCATATGTGTAGCATATTTACAATGCTAAGTCTGAACTGAAAAATTGTCTAAGTCCGTCGGTAAAACAGGTAAAGTAGATTGAAAAAGGAAAAAATCCGCTCCAGCATCTCCTGAAGGCATTTTTTGTTGAGGCGCAAAGAGACGGTAACAGCTACGGATGTATTCCAAATATCATTACGTGGCTACTCAGAAGAGTATCCAGCCCGAAAAATGTTCCAATCCGACAGCGTCCAAGACATTTCAATCTCGGTCGAACAGTCGGAGCAATCGCTCGACGCTAAATCGATAAGATAACAGCACGAAGCGTAAAAAACCCCTCAGCGCGTTCGCGCTCGTTGATTCACTTCCCAATTTGCCCGTGACTCACCGATCAAATTCACGTGCGACATTCCTTTCCGCGATTCATCCCGTTTCCAAGACGAGGATCACAAAAAATCGCTTCGTCGATCCAACCCTTGCCGTCTAAATTTTGACATTTTCGGGCGTTCCTTTCAGTGGCCGTGAATTTTATTTTTTCCTCTCTGTTGCGTGCATCGGACAGATTCTTCTCATCCCCTTATGCAAACCCCCATTCAAATATCACGGAACCCCGTGACACGTAGCGACTCTACCTGTCCGGCGCGTCCTGGGAAACGCCGGAACCGATTCCATTGCATTTTTCGGTTCGATCGACGAGAAACGCGCAATTTTTTTTTCCCGTGCCGGAGAAAGGATGGGCTGTTTGATTATTGCCAGTTTGAGGATGAATCCTCGGGTTCTCCTCCGAAAACGATCGGGCGAAAGGATACCTGCGGAATTGTAACGCAACGGTGACGCGACGATGCGACGACCGTGGGAGCGACATTCGCTCCGAAGAGAGACGTTGACCCCTCATCGCGCACCCTTCATCCCCGGTATAAAGCTCGCATGCATATTTCGTGTTTGCATTGTCGAACCTTTTTCGAAAATTTTGGATTCATTTGAATAGGATCCGGCCGTGGGAGTGCGCTTAAGGTGGAGGCGCAACTCTTGCACCATATACATTCGTGCATATTGTCGTGTATCCGAAGCGAAAGGGTTTTCGTAATTTTGTGTCAATATGTATTATTGGACGAGCCCGGAGAAATGCCGTAAACCTTTTTCGTACCTGTGAATCGAGTATGTGGGTCCTGAAGAGGATGAGACCGAACGCTTGTTCCGAGACGCGGAGGATCGTCCGGTCGGCACAATCGTTGTATCGTGGGTGTGGGAATATTTTTGGACCGGGCAAATTTTTCGATTCGTAGGCAATGATCGATTATATACGCGTTGCAATGCCGCGAACCATTTTTTTTCTCTAGACATGCGATATAATGCCACGTCAGTCACTCATTGCGCACAACGTCAACCGTGAGATAATTACCTTAAGGGCTTACGCTACGGTGAAATTTCGATTTTTTTTTCTTCATTTTTTATTAGTTTACAGTGTCAAGAATATTCAGTTAAATTTTTATGTCGAAATTCGACGAATTACGAAAGTTAGAAACCATTATGTGGAAAGGGTGCGAAAGAACCGCTTTTTTCCCCCGAGTAAAATAAAATCATTTTCGTCAATCTAAATTGCTTTCAACTCGTATATTTCCGGGATACAACTCCCACTTTGAGTCTTCGTTAACTATTTTAGGATTGCCACAAAAGGACATTTGAGAACACCTTACGAATTTTTTTTTCTGTCATTTTTAGTCTTCACTCGTCGCTTTTGGCTTTTATATCTTCGTCCCGATATCACGTTGCATTACTCATCCAGCGTAAGTATGAGCATAACACGATTTCGTCATCGTTGTCGGATGCGAGGCTCTCTCCTGATTAATTCGTCAAACATTGTGATTCACAATATCGAATGATTCACACTTATCAGTTTTCATATTTAAGGCGACAAAAAAGCCCGCGGCTCTCCACCCAGAAAAGAATCTCCCCTCTACAATTTTTTGCCCAAAATCTTCAAGAGGAGCACCGAAATTTTTTGCCCTGCACCCGGTCGAAGAAAAATGATTTTATTTTTTTCCTCAAAATCTCGAAGCTCAGAGACCGTGCATCCTGCAACCTGTTCCCAGCTTTACTTCCGGTCAATTCTAATTTTTTCCCCCAATTCGAAGGCGATTGTCGGAACGACGATGATTTTTTCCCATGATGCGCGGGGGGGGGGGGGGGGGGGGGGGGAAGCATGTGTAGTGACGAGAGCCCGAAAAGTGGTAAAATGTCGAGGCAGAAAGTGGGACGAACCGGTAGACGAAAACATGTGTGTAGGAAATGGGGAAAACCAGAGAGAAAAACATCGGGGAGACCGCGAAGATTTCGTGTTTATCAAGGACGCGATCTTCCTCGTTGGCCACTTTGTCCTCACACGCTACCGGCGACTCCTTCAATTAAATTTGTTTATTTAACTTGGCACGTATTTCCGACCCTCGCCGGGACGACGGCACCTCGCGTGTTTCAAAAGTGGTAACCGATCCGGTGGTCAGGATGCGCAGAGGGAAAACAAGGAAAAAAAAACTTCGTACGGTCGATTCCTCCGGTTCGAACAAATTTTCACACGGAGTGTCATGTGGCTGGACCTGCTGCTGCTGCGTCGTTTCCACCCTCTGCACCGTCCATCCGGTCATTTTTAGCTCCCGGACGTGCGGTTCGACCGACGTATTTTCTCGGGAAAGGGATGCAGCTCGTAGTTAACCGAAAACTCCCCAGAGATTGTGAAACTTGGGAAACTCGCAGGCTCGACGGACACGTGAGTTTCGATGCAGATGCTTCGATGAAATGAGTTCTTCGTGAGGGGGCAAGAGGTATGGGAAAAGGGACAATATTTGCCCTCGTATGAATCGTCGGGTTAATTAATATCTTCTCCGAAGGTTGTAAAACGAATGCTTCGTCTATTTATAGGAATGAAAGTCATGCCATGATTGATCATTGATCTATCGGATGAACCGTTAATATTTTCTGAGTTAATTCATACTTCCCGAACGGCTCCTAAAATGAGTGTAGATAATGCAGACACATTTTAGAATGAGGACATCCGGTCTGTATGAACTGCAAAGAAGCAGCTATCAATGAGGCAATAACTGCTGAAACCTGCGCCATCCGCCGCTCGACACGCATCCGACACCCGAAAAATCCATTACATAATCCTAGAAATACTATCCTCTACGAACTTTCGGGCATGATTCCTATAAGGATCGGAACACAGGAACTATCTAGAAGATTCGCTGAGATGCAAATAGAGAATATAAAACCGCTTTGAATACAGCTCGAACAAAATGTAACACGTAGATTTAAATATCCCATACATACAAAATACCAACAATTAGAAATTATGAACAATGAAATAAACAACTGAACATTCACTCTTACAAATCGGTAAGAGTTCCATTCACGCAAGCTATGAAACGCTGAAACAACCTTGTAATAATCGTGGTTGAAGGACTACGGTCGATGGCCAAATGGCAATATGCAATATAGGTGAAAAGAGAAAAGTTTGTTAGGTATAAAAAAAACTGTTAGAAGATATATATTGTTAATAAACTCACTACTACTACTACTGAGTCTAGATCATTGCAGATAATAGACTGTAGATGGAGATCTCTACAGATTCAATTCTGTCATCTGCTTTCTAGACCATTGTAGACCATAGGATTGTAGAATACGGCGATCTTAAACCCTTCGGATCCAATTCGACGAATGAGATTCTGGACCATCACGACAATCGTGAAAAATCATTTTAACGCCATTTGGATTTTGGTAGTCTCGTCATATAGTGAATGAGAAAGAATAAAGTGGAGAGAGAAAGAACGAAAGTCGATACAGAAAGCGAGACAACGTCGCGTTTATCCTAAGCAAACAACCCCGTGGACAGCGTCTACCGATTGTTACGCAACCCGATGTAACCGGACCGTAGATTTTATGTCCAGCGCAGTTTAAACAACGCCGAATGCTCTCGCTTCCTACGATCGCATCCTTACCGCTTGCCGGATGTCCGCTCTTCTGCAGGCCTGCGAGGGACAGGCAGAGTCCGGAATCGTGGTCAAATTTGCTTTAGGACAAAAAGTGTACGAGAGAAAACGTCCGAGGACGGATAAAATAAAGGTAAGCTGGAGATGGATCCGAAGAGATTCACCGGATGATACTTTTGCACCGCTTCCTTCATCGTTACGCTACTCAGCAAAAAAAAAATATTTTTAGCTTCCCCTGGCTGTGACCATTGAAAATTCCATTGATTACCTTTAACGTTGTTTTATCATTGTATCATTCCCACTTGTACTACCAATTAATATGCTATTCAGTTTCCCATTCGTTGAATCGTATTTTTATCCCGCTGGCATACCCTACGAAAAATAGACTACATATAATTATCCACTTTTCTACACTGTCTAAATATATAATAAATTAAAAAAGCTGCAATGATACCGAAAAATGCCTCGTATTATTCATAAATAATTCCGATTCTCAAGCTCACAGGTACAGCTGTCGATTCATTTACCTGCAATTGATTATCTCTTATATCATTTAAGTGAAAGTTCCTACTCGCCCATGTGTTATAATATTTATAATTATTACCGATTATTAGTTAAACAATATTTATTTTTATTTTATTAACAAATAATCGATTCCGTGAAGCGCCGCCGTGTAATTTGAAACACGTGTCCAGCTCACTGAAGTTCCACCTTGCCCATTTCTTAGCCCCTAAAGCATTAACCCTCATCTATCACGCTGAGGACCTGCACGGTGCAGCATCCTCCACAGGCTGCTTTGATCGATATTCGTAATTCTATTCCATTAGTAATATTATTTACACACGATTGCATCATGGACTTCTGGACGAGAGGTCCATATTTCGACACTTCGAATTCTCCCAAACGAGTTTGAGTAATTAATTCAGGGCTACAATAATCGATTCATCAAAGGGTTCGGACCGTGGACCGAGATCGAGTGTCGATTATTTTTCAGGCTCAGTCTGTTTAAACTACCCGGTTGCGGCGTTGAGAGATTTAGATTATACATCAGAACTAAACAGATAAAAAAAATTGTATTAGAATTACAGGGATACATTTTTTTATGTAGAAGAGGACACGAAGCAACCCTTTTCGGACGGGGAAACGAATACAGAGATGGGTTGTTGTTTTTTTTCTTTTTTTTTTTTATGTACAAAAGGACACGAGGCAACCCTTTCAGGAATTCGGCCTTGCGGCGAGAGATACACGGCGAGGGCCTAAACGGGGGAGGGGTCGGTATTCGTTTAGGAAAAACTTGGACGGTTAACGGTGCTCTCGGATCCCGAAAAAGGTTTCCAGTATCGTCGTCGAAAGACAGAATTTCTCTTCGGCATCTCCTCGCTCGTTCTTCTCGATCTTACGTGCAGTTATTCATCTACTTTACGACACCCTTTTACGCCCTGACACCCTTCTCGTCCCCCGACAGACCCATCACGCAGACTGCTAAAAGCTCTCGTGTACCGTTCGGGAATATTTAATGGAGCAAACGACGCGCCGCCGCGAGTCTCGAAAGTGCGCGTGCCATCGAAATCCCCAACGAGCACAGATTTTTCATTTTTATTACGAAAACGTTGTGTCATTAAGGAGATCATTATACAAGCTCGTAACGCATTTGTGCACACCCTTGTCTCTTTGTTTTCGAATCTGTCACAGTCTTTTCTTATAAATAACCCCAACGTATCGACGGGAATTGATCAACGATCGGCGCAATTTATCGAAAAACATCATTTGCACTCTATCTCTTATAATTGTAGAAATATTTTACTGAAAAATTCAACATAAATAAATTATTATGGGCCAATGTTCCCTATTGAATTTGGCAAGCATCGATCCACCCGTTTGAATGTTGTATTTAAAAACTTGATTTGTTCTTTTTTTTTTAATTAGTGATTTGTTGTATTTTTAAACGCGTTCATTATCCTTTTACAGACAAATCATTCTCTTAGAAGAAGCCAAACAATCACGAAAAATTGTTTTTCATAGAATCTTTGTACTCAAAAGTAGATTATATGAGGAAGCTTTGTGAATACCTGAATTTTCACTTTTTTTTTTCTTCTCATGATAAATATTTCAATTATCCATGAAATTCCCGAATTTGCACGTGCAGTGACCTGCGTATTTTCCTATCAATAACATTTCTCGATGCACCGTCTACTTGGTCATACAAACGTCTGTAGACTGAAAAAATATGTTACTCGGTCTAAAAATAAAAAAAGGCTTGATCTGATTCTCAGTAAAATCTTGACCACACGCACTTTAACGCCCACCCTTCTACTTTACGATCTCGTCCCATTTGGAGAAAGAAAATTCTCCGACGATACGCGTCCCCGCCCGAACTCGTAGCTCGGCCTGCGCAATTGTGTGCGATAGCCCTTATCGCAAGCACCGGGACGTTTACGAAGGGAGCTCTCGAGCCGGGTCCATGTACCGTTCGGTTGTTCGCAGCGCGTGCTGTTGTTACGAGGTATGTGCGCACAAGTAGCCTCACAGCTCACGGTGCGTGCCATGGATACGCACCTATACGCCTCGTAAATTGTCATAGATAAAGGAACGCAGGATAACGCTCGTTGCCGCGCTATTCACTGCTCGATGGTGCACTAACCGACTGTGACTCACGGTGTAGAAACCAAAGTACGAGCAGGGAAAGCGTGATTTAAATGGGCACTTTGTTTAATTGCGTTATGTTTACGAGCTTGACAACGGCATCCTCGAACGATAGTGAGGCAAAAAAAATGCCAGTCGCGTCCGTTGTGTGGGGCAATATGGAACAGGTTCGACGTTTTTATGCTAGAACTAGTTTTTGTGCTAAAACTAGTGTATTAAACTTAATGTGCAATTGTGTTGAAAAATTAATGTTCAATGTCTTAAAAACATATCTCTCAAACGTATCTCTTAAAAACATTGGAAATACTCAATTTTAAATAATTTACTTTAGTTTCAATAAAAAAAATACATAAATTTTGCATCATAATTGTAGATTTAATTTAATGTACCAGTTTCTGCATGAAACTTCCATTCCGGTACATTAAATTTACAATTTTTTTTACAGTGTAAGAAAATTAAAACTGTCTGTGTATACATTTTGTATGTACGGCAAAAGTGGTGAATATCCATTATCGTTGATTTACGTGCTAATCAGTGTTGTCAATATTCATCACTTTTACGATAATCCTCAAAAGTACTCATTAGGTTGAAAAAAAAAACTACTAAATACCGTGACGCTCATTTGTTGTAGACGTGATTGCCGGGCAGGTGGTGCAAAGCCACTTTGTACATGCTACAGGTCGACGGCTCGCGCCCGCGCCCAGGCAATCGTTCTTCTCAATCTGGCGTTTCCCGCGCTTAATAGCTTTATTGTTTGTAAACGGCGATGCCGAACGCCTCGAGCCGCGTCTTATCGACAGATACGATCGAGTCGCACGTTACGTACGCACTTCGGACCTGCGTTTTGAAGTGCCGGAACGATTCAGCTGCGTCGGCGTGAGTTCAGAGCCGAATTATGAAATCGGTGCAGGACGTTTAAAAAAAAATTGTTAAGCTCCGATTTCATGCATACAATTTTTTTTGAGCTCACGTGAGCTTAATGAGATTAACCAATTTTTTAGAACAGAAATCCTCAAAATCCGTTGCAAGAATAAATTCAACCCTTTTTTCCAAGCATTTTAAAAATCCAGAATCCGCGCGGAGAAAAATGGTTTAACTGCTCTAACAAAATGAGTTTTGCTGACAATGACCTCGTTCCCGCAACAAGCGATTAGTAAAAGCAGCAAAACAATTACTGCGTACACAATAAATAATAATTTGGTAAAATCAGAATGTGAAATTTCGTAAAAATTATTTTGTTAAATAAGCGGAAAAATCGTTTCTTAAGGTTTGAATATTACAAATCTGCCCTTTCATTTCTCGTGCAATCAACAATTTCAGTTTGTACTTTTGTTTGTAAATCTTGAAAAGTAACAAAATAAAAAGTTGTGGACGTTTGTGGACAATATGTTGTTGTAAAAAGTACAAACTTTTTTACTGTGTGTGAACAAACCCAAAATCCCCGTGGGCTAACCAGCATCCGGATAAAGACAGGGTTAGAAAAAATATGTGCGGTGTTCTCGAGCTCGATTCAAGGTCTTTTCAATTTTTAAATTTTTTCGTATACGAAATCACGAATTGAAGGTTCCCGGATTCGAGTGCCAGGGCGGGCACCCGGGGATGCTTCGGGAGTGGTGAGATTACGCGACGACGGAGCTCGAGAGAGGAAAGGATAATTACGACGGTTTCACGGTGAGGGAGACCGACGAGACGCGCAGCTGGTTTCTCACCCTCACCTGCCCTCTCGTCCGCACCCTCGCCCGACACGACGGCGAGGCTCTCACCCTCGGAAGACGTCGAGATAGTCCTCGACGTCTCGGAAACTCTTCGCCACCAAGCTCCGAGCCGTACATATACATTCACAGGCTCCGACGTCCCAGAATCCATAAACCCAGCTCGATAGCCCACTCGTACATCGCTTATCGCTTCGGCACGACGCCTGCATTGTTTATACACGAGTTTTATCTCGAAAATTGTTTCCCCACGTTTCGATAAGCGACGAATTCTCGCTCCTAGTCAAAATTTCGAAGAAAGATTTTTTTTTTATATTACTGCATCGAATGTAATTTGAAGACTGGACATCGAGTCCGGTAATGACACAATCCTGTAATCTGTCGGAAGTTGCAGCTGATCGTACTCCGGACTTCGATAGGGACACTTTTTTCGAAAAATTATCCACCTGTCGAGCACCTGTTTGACAACAGAACGGTAAGAAAAGAAAGGAAGGATTCTACGCAGTAAAAAAAGTTTGTACTTTTTACAACAACTTATTGTCCACAAACGTCCACAATTTCTTTTTTGTTAATTCTCTAGTTTTACAAACACAGTACAAACACACAGTACTATAATTGTCAATGGATGTATAACTATAATACAAATTAAATTACGAGTTCGTATATTCAAATAAGTGTCACGTATTTTTAAAAATTTTGCATTCCGATTTTATGAAAATATTTTTTACTGTGCACTGAGGAAACCAGTACCATTTTTTTAACCCCCGGAACTATTATCTTTTTATTTATTATTATATTTTTGTGAGTTCGAACATTGAAGTATGTTTGTACATACGAAATTTGTATGTAAATTTGTGTTTTCAGTAGTCCGTGGGACAAGCAAATTCGATGTAATCCGAACAAATTTAGTCGAATTAAATAAATGGTTCCTACCAGTGTGAAAATATCCACGGGGACGATAATTATTTCGAGGTATTTCAAATGAAAAAAAATCGATGTGTTTTTCTAAAAGCGATTCAATAATCGAAGCTGCATCGAGCTGAATGGTTCTCTCCCAGACCGGATGAGCGTGTCTCCGTTCCCGTTGGGAATCGAGTTTCCGTCACCTCTCGAACGCCGAGACTCCGATAATTCCATCTAATTGGTCCTAATACCCTCTCCAAGCATTATGTCGTCGCTAACCGTTTTCCCGTATTCACTTCCGATTTTCGACGAGATCCCTCGGCGTCAACCCTTCTTTACTCGGGCTTGAACCGAGAGGGCACACAGTGCAAGGGTTGCACGGTCTTTGAAGCCGCCAGCGACGATCGAAAGGAGATTTAACGAGATTAAATCGCTCGACAATGCCGACGCACCAACGGATCTTCGGCTCGATCGTTCACCGGACAAGTGGATCGGCCGACGCACTGAAGAAAAAAATATGAATTCGAAATTTATTTTTAGCTCAAACATTTTCTTAACTCTCGAAGCATAGGGGAAAAAATGTTTAACATTTTCATCAAGCCTTTTCTTCACCGTGCTTAAAAGAAGGTAATAAAAATTCAAAATGCGCTTTTTACATATTTATGTTTATATTTATATTTATATTTATATTTATATTTATATTTATATTTATATTTATATTTATATTTATATTTATATTTATATTTATATTTATATTTATATTTATATTTATATTTATATTTATATTTATATTTATATTTATATTTATATTTATATTTATATTTATATTTATATTTATATTTATATTTATATTTATATTTATATTTATATTTATATTTATATTTATATTTATATTTATATTTATATTTATGAAGATATATAACGAAGATATTCGGGAAAAGAACCGACGAAAGTCTTGACCAAGCGAGAGATATCGAAGAATGACAATGAAATCTCCTTTCTCATTCCCTCGATATTCCCGTAGTCCGCGCAGTTAGACGTCACTTTCGCCCCTTTTTATTTTTCATTCCATCGATAGGGGAAGAAAAGTTTTCTTCTCGAATCACTCTCGCTAGCACACACGCACACGATCGGACGGCCTAAGGCCTCTGCAGGTATATACAGCACATATACATATATATATGCGGACATACGTGAATTCTTGCGTATGTATATTATGCCATAGTTATGTAGGGTATCCGTGAAAAACGTTCAAACGCGGGATTCGAGAAACGTGTTCGGGATGGAGTGGCTGTCGGGCCCAGTCGATACATTCTTATTTCCGTACAAAGCCTTTCAATTTCCCTACCGAGCCTTTGATATTTCGCGCAGGGCCGCGGCCGCGCGAGGGTCCCTCCGTTTGCGTTCCCTTCCCATGGGCCGTTTTCTCATCCCTCTTCGGCCACCAGCACCTTCCGGTCGCCGGCTTGAGAGAGCGAAATAACGCCACCCCTACGCCGCAATCCAGCTCGGAGAACACACTCGCCCTTTACCCTCTTCGACTGCGACCAACCGCTTCGACGGCCCTCGCGAACGTCCGCTGGCTCTTTTCCCTTTTTTTCTTTCTTTTTTTCATATCTTCCTCCGCTGCGACGAGCGCGAGGGAAAATTATGTAAACCGTCTAAGCTCGATCCGGATTCCGAACTTTATTTTATATTATTTGCGCATAAAACGTTTTGTTCCTTCAAAAGAAAATCGTAATAGGTAATAAGAAAACGATTCGAGAACCAAAAAACGTTTTTATATTTTTTTCAATAACGATTTCCAAAAAGTTTCGATTTGTCACAGATTTCGCAAAACATACGTAAAAATCGAAAATAAAGGAAATATCAAATTTGGAAGTCATGTAACTGGTAGTCATACATCTGGCGCATTTACAAATCAAGTTCCAAGCTCAAAGATCGTCAATGAAACGTACGGGAACGCGTCTTTAAAAAAAACAAAAATAAGTGGTGAATAGCCTCGTGACGAGGTTGAATTCTTGAGGGGCAAACCCTTTTGGTCGGTACTTTTTAGTGATCTACAAATCCACCTCCGCCAAGCAGGTTCGACACAGTCCGACTGTGCGAAAGGATACTTATCGACCTCGATTATCGCACTACGACTTATCGCGTTCTCCAAATTCCTCGGCTACCCTCGACGCGGAGCAGAGGCTGCGGAACGAAGGACCGAAAAGGGTACGCGGCGCGTAGTCCAGGTAGGACATTTTTTTCACTCCGTCTCTCATTCAATCTCTTTTTCTCCGTTCGTCCTCCGGGAAGCGATAAATTCTCGGGCCGCGAGGGTGTGTGTGCGAGCGCGGTAAGCGCGAAAAAATGTGTCCAGCTCGAAGCGAGCACAAAAGATACGTTTAGCGCTTTAGCCATTGGCAACGGCAAAAGGTCCTGCAAGGGATGCTCGTAAAATCGAGACGCAGACGGAGAGGGAGTTTCGTAAGAAAAGATCTCCTTTGACTTCCCATTCCTGCATCGAGGATTTTCCTGGTATAATGTTACGGAAGAATGAGTGGGAGAGTCGAAAGGATTCCATCAACCATAAAGTAATTTACCGGATAAAATTTGAGGATCATGTGCCGCGTGGATATATTTTGTTCGCCGGATAGGCGTGAAGATTTCCATCGTTAAGTTTATAGCGACGATGATACATCGTCGTTTGGGCCGCTAAAGGATTGTCCGGAGGTTGAATGAAATTTGAAGAAAAAGATGAAAAAAAAAGAACGTCTCACTCGACGGAGTTCATTTTTGGGGGGGATTTGCGTGAAGACGAGCTCGGTATCGCTAAAGCGCGTAACGCGCCGATTACATATTTCCTACGGGTTTCGTAAGGCTCGCAGTGATACATCGTCGTTTGCTCCGCTGCTCGGACACGGAAAGGGCTTTTGTCGGTGAAGCTGTCGAGGACTGCCAGGGACCGTTTTCCTGCTGCGGTCCAGCCGGGAAGTTAGTTACGCGTTAGATCATTCGTTCCGTCGGACCGAACAACCCTTTTTCGATTCCAGCCGACCACGGTCCGAGACTTTTCAGATGCTGGGTGCTGCCTGTGTCGCGTCCGTAGACTGTTACATCATAATCGTAGATCTAATAAAGTCCCGGATGGAAAATCGACCATGAGGCATGAATGATGTCTTCTTGTCTTGTCCCCATCATAGTCCATTTTTCAACCCACATTACTGTTTGGAATTTTAAGTCTTTTCGCATCTTCTCGGTTACTTTTGCCATAAACTTCACCCAACATCACGTGTAACTAAACTCCATGTTCCAAATACGAGGTGTCAGAAGGCACAAATAATTTATTTGACGGCCACTGTTCATTGGGTTCAAGTAAAGTATTTATTTGACTTAAATAAATATTTATTTTATTTGAGTAACTATTTACTTAATTTAAATAAATACTCATTTAAATCGAATAAATATTTTGCTTGAACCAAATAAACGGTGGCCGTCAAATAAATTCTGTTTCTGGGTGTGTGAACTGTGTATCAATTTGGTCCCTCATTCATGCCTGAAAGGGAGGCACTCGACTCGTCTCAACTCTGATCCTGCCGGACATTCTCTCCTCCTCACTGCCCAAAACATCGCAGAATACTTTTCCCCTTTCGAAACATCGACGATTCCAGTTCGAACCCTCACACAAGGATCTCCCAATCGATGTCTCATTGTCGAAACTCGGACAGCCCGTTGAGTCGGACCTGCGAGTTTTCTACTGCGACGCCTCGCGATAACGACGCCCGAGATGATTAATCGTAACGCGGATAACAACAGCTACGATGCATGTAAACGAGACGGTCTTCGGTGCAAAGCTTTTTCTTGAATGAAAAGTTGCCGAGTGGCGACCATCGGGAAGCCTCCCCGTCGATTTCGTTTCTGCGTAAACGTGGCGCGACATTGTGAGCCGGAGTGAAAGTTGCCGTTTGAGTGTGACACTCGAGATAAATGTCGTACCGACTGCGTTGCAAGACCGCCTTTTCTCTCCTTTCTGCACTTTCTTTCCTCCATCCCCGGAGGCAACTTTGTCGCTTCTTTTGCTTCATCTTTTTTTTTCTCCCTTGCAATCGGAGAGAGCGAGAGCCGAGGGCGCAACCTCGATTCCCGCACTCGCCGGTGGTCCGCCATAAATCCTCGTCACCGCACCCGTTACCGACCATTTGCGAGCGTTCAATGCACGTTTTCACGCAAATTCGAGACAACCATCCCCTGTCGAGCGAGAACGGCACCGGTACTGGTCCACTGGTCATCACGTGGACAACGTCACCGTTCAATTTCAACGTCCCTTTCTCTCGTCCCCGAATCCCTCGGCAGACGAGGACCGGCTCGGAGTCGCAATATGTCGCGCAGCTCTTTCGGCGGCGGCCGAGGAGGCTTGGAAAAGAATTCCCCAAAGTAATTACGAATTTTCATGGTTCTGAACGGTCGTAATAGTTAGAAAGACGTCACGCTCGGCATGTCATGTATGATTCTGGCGGGTTTGATGGAAAAAAGAGGAAATAGCAGGTCGACGCTTTCTCGCAACTGTCTTTTAGCCTCGCAAACGCAACGAAATAAATGGTCGTGATTTCAACAAATTTCTCGTTGCTTGCAAATTTGTTCACAAATACAAGGGAAAAAAAAAAACCAATAATTAACAAATGTTTTGTGGATCTTGCGGATCTTATGGTTTTTGTCGATATTGTTCTGTAAGGTCTTGTAGGTTCTGTAGGATAATAGGAATATTTTCAATTTGTCGACATCCAGTAATGCTTGAGCAGCTTAGGCAGTACCGATCATTTTTTCGAATAATCTGCCTCCTCAAAAAAATATGGGCGAAAAATATTTAAAAAATTCGCGAAGCAGCCTTGAAGCATGTCTTTGATGGATCTATATATTTAAAAAAAAAATCGGGTACATATAAACGCGTATCGATGGTACAAATGACGGAAGGAAACGCTATGAGTGCCGCCAAAAAGACCGCCTGTATGCGTGATGGATTGAGAGACCAATAAAAATGCCTACATTCGTTCCGTAGATGATCTTATGCTTCTCGTCATAGATAATTCCGACGACTTCTGTTCAATTCCGAGAGGTAGAAGCGACCTTGTGCCGCCTGTACCCATAACCCACCGAGAAATCGAGGATCGTTAAGACGAACGCCCCGCAGGCTCGAGAACCCAAGAAAAGTTGCACGCAACCCCAAGAGCGAAACGAGCGATCGAACGTATGTATTCTGACCAGGCCGCTGTTCGCTTGACCCACATTTAGGGAATCCAAAGGACCGAACAGGCTCTCCGACGGAGCAAGACGAACTTTGTTCCGCGTACTGCAGTCGCAGATGGTGCTGATGGGTTATGCGTGCTGCGCGCATAACTGGGCACCGGTCAAGGCTACGTGGAGGGTGGTCGAACCATTTTTTATTCCCATTTATTGATCGCTACGCGCGGGTCTGCGAGTACAACGGGTTTTTAAGCTGCAATCGATTTTTTTTGGCAACAGAAAGAAAATTCTGCGATGGACTTCCGGTTTAAAAATCTTACTTTTAAACTGAGAGTGACGTCACTCAGAAAAATTTGAAAAATGTCCTTGTAAACGTCACTTCCGATTTGAAAATCTCGGTTTTCAACCGGAAGTGACGTCACACAGGAAAACGTCTCTTCCGATTTCATGGTCTCGGTTTGTGACAGGAAGTGACTTCATATGGGAAAACGTTTCTTTCGGTTTTATAGTCTTTGTTTTTGACGGGAAGTGACTACAAACGGATAAATGTCTTTTACGGTTTCAAACTTTCGGTCTTTAACGAGACGTGACTTCCTACCTGAAAACGTCACTCGCCGTTTTTAAATCTCAATATTCGACCCGAATTGATATCAAATCGGAAATACGTCACTTCCGGTTCGAAAATCTTATTTTTCGATCGGAAAACACGTCACATTAAAAGTACGTCATTTCCGGGCGGAAAATAAAATGTTCAAACCGGCGACGATGGACGAGGTTGGAATTGAACAAAAAAATCATTCATGGTTTCCAAAGAGCTGGAGGAGGTCTCGAGATCTCCTTCAGCGCTGTGTTCGGATTCGATCTGAGTCTCGCTGCGGTCCGGTAACCACCCTGTAATTACATAGAAACCGCACTGCTGTTGCCACCGCTGCTGTTCTCGGCTTCCACATTTTTATAACGGTCTCTTATTTTTTCGCCGTTCATTAGCTTCTTGGCTCACTCTCTTTCGTATATACGATTCTGCACGTAATCCGATATATTATCCGGATCCTTTGTTACGGTTCGCAAAACATAGGTATATAATCGGTAATGTATATAACTATCCTAGTGCCTTGATAACCCTCGCCATTTATCGGCACGTGTGTGTCTCATCGTTTACGGTAAGAAAATGTTTTGTTCCCAGTTAATTTCATGAAGATCTTTGAAATATAAAACGCACACGCATATTGAATCACTTTTTTCATAGCTTTTACCGCTTCGGCGGACATCTGATTTTTATTAATCAAATAATAATAATAATAATAATAACAATAATAATAATAATAACAATAATAATAATAATAATAACAATAATAATAATAATAATAATAATAATAATAATAATAATAATAATAATAATAATAATAATAATAATAATAATAATAATAACAGTAGGTTTTTCACAACGTTTGCCGTTAAAAAATGTTTGAAAAATTCATTTACCTTCGCATTTATTTTCAACGATATTTTGTAGCATCGAATCCGAACCTCGTTAATTACTTGTTACGATTCTAGTTTTCGACATGTTCTACTTTTAATGCAATAATCAAAAATGGGTCAAGCGTAACAATCCGTTTCGTAACGTACTCTGAAGTTGCGGGTTTTCTTTTAGGGTTGTAAAAAGAATCGTTTGTAGCTTCCCGAGATTTTCCGCAGTGTTTTCATATTTTTATTGTCCCACTCGAGCTTCCGACTCGTTTCACGCGGCACTTCGGGTCTTCGAATTCTGAAGCCTCCGTCAACGCCGGCAGATCATGATTTTATGACGGCCGTTGACTTTTTTAAGTCCCGAAAAGGCGCGCGCCCTCGGTGCAACAAGCCGCAGGGGTTTGCGGTATTTTTCACAAAAACGAAAGAACCGTGCGGTACGCGAAGTGAAGAGAAACGACGGTTTTCCTTTTATTGCCCCGTCGATGACTGTCGTATATTTTACTGAAATGCTTTCGAGCACGAAAAAAGAAGAAAAAAAAACCGAGAAGAAAATTCGCGTGCCACCGGTTCGTTTGTCCGATTAATCAGCAGTCCTCGAGTTCATTGTCGAAACGACGGGAATCAAATATATGCAAAAAAAAATTTAACTCTGCGTTTTCACAAAAATATATTATATATTTTATATTTTAAGAAATATTCATATCCAACCTACATTTTTATTGTACATATTTTTATATTAAATATATTTCGTATATCACAGGTATATTTTTGTATATACGCCACATATACTTCTTCCGATGTATCAGGCTTTTTAAATTGTCCATTGTCAGATTGAGAATATGATTGAAACAAATTTCACCACAAAGTCACAAAAAAATGTCGCCCAACACACCTAATTTTCGGTCGGTTATTAAAGATACTTGTACCTTATTTTTTATTACCCAAACTCTATTTTTCTTCCTTTGCCGTAGGTCCCATTTCGAATTCTAAGCGTCGTCCCTGAGCCGTGAGATACGGCTCGAAACTCCGAATAAATAAAGCGCACGTTCGCAAATATATCCACATTTCGAAATCCCGTTGATGTCACCGCACTTCTGCCGGTTGTTGGCTTGCCGAAGAGACGGATGACCCCGGTAATTTCATTTGCCGGCTTTTGCTGGAGTATTCGGCAAAATGAAAAAAAAAAAGAAAATAAGGAAGGACTTTCCGTAGGCTCGAGTGCCCTGGCAAACGCAGATGGGTTACAGAGAAATCTCTTATAGAGGGTAAGAATATTGTTGGGGATACAGGATCTCGAGGTAACGGAGATTTAAGACGCGCACGCCTCGACGACTTCACGACGCGATCCCTCCAGCTTCTTATTTCGCCCACAATGACGATGTTTGGACACACGGAGTTCTCTCTCCGATCGCACTTTTGCACCCTCTCGACGGAGAGACGAACAACCGCGGTAGAGAAAGGCTTGGACTTTTTCTTACGGTGGAATAAACACGGGTCATCGTTTGTCCCAATGCCAATGCGCTCGATCGAGCGGGTCTTTTGATTCTCTCGGTTTACACACGGGTCTTCTCAAAGATGCGACGAGAAAAAAAAACACATTCCACCGCCATCAAAGACTATTTGACTAGAGAGGCAAATAACCTTCCGCCAGGAATTCACAACTCGGCCAATTCGTAGATCGACGGTTTCTTACCCTTTCAATGAAAGTTCGCAATCTGAAAAAAAAAAATTTAATGTGGAAGTTCGGATAATAGCAGTGGGTTTTTACCATAAGAAATAGTTCCCAGGCGGAACGTTTACATTTCATAGTCACAACAATGACAAAACATCATGGTTGCAACCATAACTATAGTTTAATCGATTGAATATGTACCATGAGAAAGTATCTATATAGACTTTCTCCCGGAAAACTATTCGCTATAGTAGGAAACATCATCCTTTTTCTCAGTGTAGTAAACTAAAAAATATTTCCATCTTTATATCTCGAACCACAAATAAATCCATAGTATTCTCATATATATGTTTAACGAGTAAGATACATGAATAATTTATTATACGCAATCACATCGTTACTCCAAGTAGAACCATTGCCGATCGTCGAGGTCCACTCGAGTTTGAGCTTCCGACAAAGCAGGCACAGTGCAATTAGTTAAAGATTTTCGAGTAGCCGATCTATGAATCCTTGTCGAATGTATGAATCTCATATTTTTTATTATTTTTTTATTATTTTTAATACGATTGTCGTTGCCGTAGCCCCGTGGATTCGAGCGGTCTGGCTCCTCATCGACAAGAATAGGACAATTAGGGAAAACCGTATATAGAATAAAGAACGAGCCAAGAGACGCCCAAGGTAAAGAGCTTTCCCGCAGGAAGTCGGATCCTTCTCAGTGACGAGGCTGCCAGGACGACGCTGTCGTTCCTGTGTATAGGGAAGACTGGGGCAAAATGAACATACGGGGCAATATGGACTCGGTCCGAAATACAATATAATTCTCCCGCTCCATAGATTTTAGAAAAAAAAAAATGCTCGCCAATCGAACACGATTCTCGAATAATCGAAAAATCCCGCTTTCCAAGAGAACTCGATATCTCTGAATAGATTTTTTTTATTTCGCTAAATCCAAAAAGGAGTTCCCAATACGTCCTGTATTATATTTCATATTTTCAGAATTTATATTCGTATTCATTGTTGTCCAGAAAATAATAGAAAAATACAGCCTGCAAGACATTAATTTTTCAGAAATCAATTTTATTAGATTTCTCTGCAATTGGAGGGCGGTCCATTTTACCCCGACACGTCGAATGAATGTGGCAGATTAATTTCGTGTTCCAAAAAAAAAGGTAAAACACGCGCCGTTAACCGGATAAAACTCTGTATCGCCAAGCTGGTCCGTTTTGCCCCCCTCCCCGACATACCTTCGCGTCTTCATCTCCGCATCCTCTGCGCTCGGTACTCGCCTGGTGCATTCGATAAGACCGGAGGATGGAAAAGATTGAAGTGAGGGGTCGTATGAAATCTCAATCGGTCCTGAAAGCAAAGGATGAAAAATAAAAAAAAACAAAGTTGAAGGGGTAGGGAAAAAAAGAAGCGAGGTAGAGTCGTTAGTGTCGCGGGATCGACCGCGACGTCTTCGGTGCTGTTATGGGGTAACGATCTTCCACGTCATTCTGTATCAGCGTCAAGACCGTGTTATATATACATATATTCGTCGCTCGGAAAAACCGACAAGAAGAACGACGGAGAGAGAGAGAGAGGAGGGAGACGGACGGAGAGAGAGAGAGAGGGAGACGGACGTAGATAGAGGCAGAGGCCATTGTTATGCGAACGGCGAGTTTTCCCTCGCCGTAGCATTTCCAATCCCGGAAGAGACACCACCACGTCAGTCAGCAAACCAACGGCCTTCGAGAATGTATAATATTCAACGTCGCTCGTGGAGAGATTGGGAGGGGGGGGGGGGGGGGGGAGGTTGGGATAGAGAAAGGGATGTTATAAGAGAGGAAATATCCTTCGAGAGGATAGTCACGTATAACTCTCGGTGAGCACAACGCGACAGAAGAATTCTCGATAGTCAAATTTAATTGAGTCCAATTAGCGTTATACGTGGACGGGGCTACTTTGAGATGAGACGCCGAGGATCGTTAGAGCTTGCTATTTTATCGGTTTTTTTTATTACGGCCCGACGAGAAATAATATATTTCGCTTTTTTTTTATACAGCGATGCCACATTTTTTTCGGTTAAAAATTTCTTATGCTTTTCCGCACTCTTTTTTGGTTCATCATGGGAAACGCTATATTTTGAATGTAGCTTATTTGCTACGTTAGCGAAGCCACTATTTTTACGAGTGTCTTCGTCAATTTCGAAGAAATTGACAAGTGTATATGATTTTTTTATTTTTTGAAAAAATTACTGCAATCGGCATGGCTCGAAGCGAGGTTCCACCCGCAAAAATCGACCCAGTCGGCAAAGAAAATTCGAATCCATTTTTTTTCAAGGGTCTTCAACATTTTCGGCTAAACGTAAATCATTGGCGTCTTTATCAGACAGTCGACCAGACGCTGATAATCGGGTGTTTCTCAGAAAGTATCAGCAAGCGACTGTAAAAAAATGTGGATGCAATGTGCAAAATTCGTTTGTTTTTTTTCGGTTCTCGTAACAGAAACCTTTCATCTCGGAATATTTTGGGGCTCTTTCGTCTATAAGGAGGACGATGAGGAAGAGGAAGAGAAAAGTGGCCGTAGCGTATAGGTATCAATGCACGCCCGGCGGCGAGCGCCACACGCAACCAATCTGCGGCACGCTTCGTGTCCTGTGTACTATTAAGGAAACACTGATGCTCGTTCGCTCGCGCGCCAGATGCTAACCGGGTGACTCAGGATACGCGGTAATTTGCGAAACCACCGACTATAATGATCCCTCTCGTCGATTCACTCTCATTTTCCGTTCTACTTTACTCGTCCCGCTGCTGCCGCTACTCCCGTTCCCTATCGATTCCTCGCTGATGACAGCCCGAGTTGATGTTTTTACGAAAAAATAAAATAAAAAAATTCTTCAACTCATAAACGAAGTATCTTCATTTGTTTCATAAAATTGTTTCGGAAGTTACTCTATAATGCGAATGTACAAAAAATAAAATTTATAAATTTATAAAAATGTATAAATTCTTATAAATTCGGATCACATAAGGCGCCCTTTTGCAGCAAAAGAGTTAGAGAGTAAGATTTTAAATTTTCCTATGAGTAAATAAAATACTAGCTACAAAATTCAACGCTCTCTGTAAATAACACAAGAAGTGTAAAGAACGAGATTTCAGGAATTCCGCTATAGAGCTTCAGTGTGGGATTATGAAACCCGCCGGTGAATTATTTTCTCGAGTGAGCTGGAGGTAGGTCAGTTTTGCCGCCGGTGGGCTACGATCTGTTGCAAACAAAGGGAACAAAAAATAAACGAAAAAGAGAGAAAAAAAATGAAACGCGGAAGCTGTCAAACGCAATCAATGTCAGGGCGTTTTCGTGGCTCGTTAAGTCTTCTTAAACCACTCGAGAAATCTCTGAAAATTCAACGGTGGGTACGGAAAAACAGAATTTTTTAGTGGCGCAAAAAAAAACATCAAAATTTCAGCCTGTGATCGAATGTACCGGTTCGATTCAAATCGTTCGTTCCTCTGTTTCGCTTTTTTTCCCTCTCCTCTCTTCTCAGCGGCAGCCCCTTTTTTGCATTTTTCCCTCTCGCCCGTCGCATTGTAACGTCGCTCTCCTCTCTATAGGTAACGTAACACTCTTTTCCCGTGACAAGTGTCGTGTTACTTACGAAATCACGGGGTTACGCAATAATACATTTTTCGATGAAAAACAATTTTTTCATTTATTTTTTTTCGAATTTTCGTCAATCGTACTGCAAGGCGTGAAACTACGAATCCGATAGAAAAGCGCTGCTCGAATCACACGTCAATTTATGTGACAAAAAAAAACGAGCCGAAAAAAACGTAACTGACAAGATTTTTCATACCGCTGAGTAAAAAGGAAAAGGTCCGATTCACTGATAAGAATCTTTTCGCGCTTAACCGATGCGATCTACAGCGGACTGAAAAATTGCGTGAAATGAATGAATGATTCAGAATGGGAAAAAATGAAGAGCAAGAAAGAAATAATAATAAAATAGTGGAACGAGGAAGCGTGGGTGAGTCCGGTTACCGAATCCTTCGACCGTTCTCGTTTTACTTTAGGAATCAACGCGCACTAACTCCCCCCTGCCCCGTCCGGGTAGAACCGTAAGGATTTGCGAAGAAATTCAAAACCCGTGGGTGACGTAACAATGAGCGTGGAATCTGGCCGATTGGTGTCCGCTCTTGTAAACTATTACGGAGTATTGGCCCGAGTTCTCCGGAGCTGGACGAGGGATGCTTCCCATCGACAGGGTCGTTTCGGCACAGGAACTCCTTCCGCCCACAATGCGTGGAACCTATCTTGAAGGGGCATCTGAAAAAAAAAAAAAAAAATGAAAAAGAGATTCCTCTCCGTTTACGTCTTTTCCATCTTTCTTCCAAGCCAGACTTGCGTAAAAATTGTACAAGGATCTTTTTTGCCCCGCCGGAGCTGGACGACGAGTCCGGTGTCTAATGCAGAAGAAGACCGAAATCTCGCGGCCCTTCGCGCACCACTACCGGGGATCGAATTTTATATATCCTTTTCAAACTTTACCGAGAAAACGTCCAGACTCGACACGGAGCATCGGGGTAAAAAAATCATTCCCGAGGATATAATGTAAGTGGTGGAACTATAAGTATACCGTGCACAGGAGGTTCCGTGGAACTTTCCGAGAATACGTGGTGGGATTTTTGAGACTGAGCGAGATAAGCAGGATATCGCTGTCATCTTATTCGTCCGATGATCGGCTGCTGCGCGCATAATTTTTCGAAAAAAACGCGAATCAGAAACGCAAAACTCTTGTCTTTTTGCACCAGCGGGCAGTTGCACCCAGAAAAAAAATTTATTTGACGGCCACCGTTTATTTAGTTTAAGTGAAATTTTTATTTTATTTAAACAAATATTCATTTCATTTAAGTTACTATTTATTTCATTTAATCATTTACTTAATTAACTATTACTAACCATTACTAAACTATTACTTAATTTAAATAAATATTCTATTAAATCAAATAAATATTTTACTTAAACCAAATAAACGGTGGGTGTCAAATAATTTTTTATTTCTGGGTACGGGAGTGAAAATGCACTTTTCTGACAGCACCCACCTACCCGCCTTTCCAACTTTTACAACTAAATTAAACATTTTCATCAAAAACTTATACTCGAAAAACCTTTTTTAGGATGCATCACTGTTCATTAAATTTTTCGAGAATTTGTTCTATTAAAAGCTAAATATAATTTTTTAAAATATCTTTCTCATCAAAGTCGCGAATATGGCACATCAAATGGTTGAAAGGGATAAAATGAAAGAGCCTTCCGATTCGTAGTCGTTAATTCCGTCTGTATTATTCCCATCCTCCGGAAGTTATAATTTCGCGGTATTTTGCGTTAACTGAGCCCCGATGAACGTCGGCAATTGTACATAACGTGCAGTGTGAACAGTAGTGAAAGGGTCCGCAGTGATCGTGAAACTACGGTTGAACGTACGGATCGAGTGCGTGTTTCTCACGCCAACGTGTGCACCGCTATCGTTTTCCCGAGTGCTATACGCCGTAATGCGATAGTATAAGCGTCTGCATTATTTCCGTATAAATGGCCGTATAGGCTTATAAACTATATTTATATACGGTGTATATACACGTACATACAAACCATCCGGGGGTCGCGTGCCCGTAGCAATTATCGATGAAACCGCGATCGCCGCACCCTGAAAGCCCCGCCGTCTATCGCTGAACGTTTTCAGTTTTTCCTGCACATCCACCGTACATGCTGAAACTCCATTGCCGTTCGTGCGAGCTGCCTCTACGTGCCATTGGGGATCGCGTGTGTTCATTCTACGGGACACACGTCCTCAACCTCCAGATCTGCCGTCGATGATGACTCACACGTCGTAAACGCTTCACGAATAGACACACTCATAACCACAGACATGTAACGTGTTAACGAAAATTCGTCGATAAGCTTAATAAACCGCGTCGATGGATATCCATCGATCCCCAATCCGCAAAGTTTAGTAAAATTTGTCAATAATCACCACGTTTCCAGCGAAAAAAATTGTCCAACCTGGTCGCCGACGGGGCTCATTTTTCCAAAAAATGTTGCTATCCAGAAGATCTCTGGCCGATCGATGCACACAATCCGCAAAGTTCACTAAAATTTGTCAATAATCACCACGTTTCCAGCGAAAAAAAATTGTCCAACCTGGTCGCCGACGGGGCTCATTTTTCCGAAGAAATGTTGCTATCCAGAAGATCTCCGGCCGATCGATGCACACAATCCGCAAAGTGTACTCAAATTTGTCAATAATCACCACGTTTCCAGCGAAAAAAATAGTCCAACCTGGTCGCCGACGGGGCTAATATTTCCGAAAAAATGTCGCTATCCAGAAGATCTCCGGCCGATCGGTGCCCGAACTCCGTCCATCCTCATTACAAGAGCCTCCCGGGAGGATCTCTCCGTTCCATTCCTCTCGTGCCGTTGCGAGAAACTCCGCACAATGACGGCATTACGATCTGTTTGCTACAAACAGCTCCATTTCCCGAGAGAGATTAAAGGATTAGGTGTAAGGGAATACACGCCTGGACGACCGCCAATGAGCCAAAGAACAATGCTACGAATACTTCGAGTTCCGACCGAGATATCCACCGCTTTTGGCGGTGTTACCGAGATCGGAGAGCGTAACAGGAACCGCGCCTGGAACGGCCGCGAACCATCGGCGGTGAGAGGAAAGCACGGAAGATTTCGAGCGAACGCACGCTGTGTTTCGCCCAAAACACGGCGGGATCCGGGAGAAAGGTTCGGTGACACTACATCCAGTCCACCTTTCCCGGGCCAAGGATCATCGCAACGAGGATCCGGAAGGGGGACGCAACGCCGATCGGGGGTCTCCCTTGTTGCGGGCGCGATGGTTGCTTTTGAAGGAAAGTCCGCGGTAAGAGCTCCGCAAGAACTGTCCGGACGATGAGCCGGCTGGCTACTCGGTGTTGCTCGAATTTTGCGACGGTCGAAGAGAGCACCCAGCCGAACTTGCGCCAAGGGATCATGGGCCGGCCCGAGCACGCTCCAGTACACGCGGAGGAAGGGATTGCGGCGCACCCCCGCGTCGGCCTGGACGCGCGCCCTAATGCCCTCTTACTGTCAGCGTAATGCCGGCCTCATGACACGACGACACTGTTGAAACCCGAACGCCCATTAAACAACGTAATTTTTGCGGTCCAAAAACTAACCCGGCCGACAAAATCCGCGCGTCGGGACTTATGTTGGGACGGTATATTGGAGTGTAAAATAGGATTTGCCGAATTCGCGGCACTGATGCGGCGTACAGGGATGAGAGACCCTTGGATGGCTCGGCGGTCACTGCGTTCTGGGCGAGCTAGGATCGGGAGACATCCTTCTGCATAAGAGATGTGTAGATTACAGAGTTTTTTTTTTTCGTTGATGGGGCTGCTTTATGATGATCCGAATTTGGCACTAGGACGCATTTGGGCCTTTTCGATGCGCACGAATTAAGAGTAATTAAGAGTATTCTCAATACACTCGCGAACTATTTTCCAAGATGAATACGCGTTTTTTTTTCTTGGTCAGCTGCAATGAAATGGATTTTTCTAACCATTTTTTGGTATACACTTTTAAATGTGTCGATCAATTTTATAATTTTATTTTGCTATTTAATAAAAATTATAATCGGACCGGTTTGAATATTACTGGTTTTTGAAATGAAGATCCTCATTAGACGAGGCGTCCGTTGGTGAGCAGATAATCCTATAAGATATTGTTTTAAAAGAATTGTTCATTCGTTATTTCGGGTAAACGGCCAACACGGCTTCTAATGAACCCGAGCCAGAAGCCTCATGGGTGTCGTAGAAGTAACGATTTATCCGGTACGGTAAGATAAATTTCGTTGACGGGCGCTTCCGTCATCTTTTTTTTCCTCGAAGGAAGAGAAAAATAGGAAGAGGTTCTTCCAGATTTCTGGCTGAGTCGCGTGTCTCACTTCGTGAACGAGTATAGAGAAACCGCTTAATTTTTTTTAAATACATTTTTTTTGTTTTTCCCTCGTTCTCGCACCATACGAGACGAGAGAAGGCTGAAAATAATACGTCGGGAGAGGGTGATGAGGTAAATTCGGGGGTTCGCCGTGATTCCTCCGGATGCAATGCGGCTCCCTTGCGAGCTGAGCAAATACACCGTGGCGCTATAGAAAAAAAAAACGGAGAAAAAAAAACCGTCCAAAGTTCAGTTAAAAATATGTAAAAGTTGGCTTCTCCCGACTCTTCCCCCGATTTTTACTTCAAACTCACTCTTTTTTGTCTTCCTGCGGAGAGATCGGCTCCACGTGAGCACACGCCGAGAGGGAAACAATGAGAGAGGGGCACGCGTGTGGTGGAGCTCGCGCGGTATGTCATCGAGAAATGGAGCCTCGCTTCTGCCCCACAAAACGAGGGATTTCTTCTTTTTTTTTTTTACATTCGTGGCAACGAAAAATGGAGAGCTGTCATGTTGCGGCACGCTCGAGGCTGTTGCTCCCCATTTGGGTATTTTCAGGAATCGGTTTGAAGTCATTATCGGATACTAATTATACCTTGAATTTCTCGAGCGACTGTTAGAGAATTCGTTTTTTGTCGGTATTGTGAAAATCGCAAATATTTTCCCGTCCATGCATTATCGATTTACGTCCTCATCCGGGTGGGCAATATTCGTCACATTCCCCTTACCTCGATTACTAAACCGACCTAAACTAAACCGACGGTGATTCATGATAAAAAATTCTGAAAAATTAACCGAATAAAAGAATATTACCATAAATCATCATTTCTATAGCAAAAAAGTAACTTTATTTCCCACCATCCGCACCAGCAGTTTGCGTATACCGACGAATATTCCCAATCGACTATCAATCTATGTTGAAAAAAAAATACCAAAAGAGTAAAAAAATATTGAAAAAAATGTAGTGCATTGTACTTGACGCTTTGTCAAAAAAAAAATCCGAAAAATCTTGGAACAGTTTTCTTTGCCTGTTTAAGCGGTAGTTCGGAAGAAACGACAATGGCGTCGTCGGCCATCGCGGCGGTTCCATACATGCCGTCGTTTGTAACAATAACCGCGAATTCCGAGTGCGTTCACCCTTGTGCGACGAGAAGTCACCCCTATGCGCGCGGTCCGAGCCAGAAAGGCCGATTCTACCACACCCTCCTCTACCGGATCGCGGGCTTGACCGGGTCTCCGGGTCTGGTTGTCCGGTCCAGGGACCGTTCCAACAGACCCCGTGCACGATCGCAGCTGTCAAACCCTTGACCCCGCAGCGACGGCACGCTCCCGAAATTCACAATGCAACGGAACAATGTGTTCGTAACGTAGTCCAGCCGATGTGCCGTAACGTTCACCGGCCCAACCCTCGCCGCGTCCTCCGAAGAAAAGGTTGGAAAAAGTTTTATTACACGGAAAACGTTACGTTCTCGCCACTGACCAGCCGGACCGGAGATTCTTTCTCGATCGACTATTTACCCCATGAGCGATTAGCCGCGCGAGTATTGTCAAACCTCCGACTTCCACACGTACGAGGACATAAAAATCTCACCCTTAAAATCGACGCAGATGCGGACCCAGCCGCGAGAATATAATTCTTCTGGAAAAAAATGTCACTCTTTCGATTTTGAAAATTAAACTCCGGAAAACTATTCTGCAGTTTTTAGTACAGATTTCGTTTTTTTTAAATACTTTAGGTCTGGTGACCGTTTCTCATTTATATATCAGTTATAATTCGTTTTTCTTGCTATCGAGAAAACTATGTACTTTGAGGCACTTCTGTGCATTTTTTTTAAATTTTTTAAAATCGCGACGTTTTTTAAAAAAATATACTTTTTTCAATCCCCGTAAATTTTGGTTCGTCAATTATTCATGAACAAGTAAATTAGATCAAATTCTTCAGAGTAATTGCGTTCTTAAAAATGTATAACCGCGACCGCGGAAGCAGCTTGGGGAGCGCAAATGAAGCTTGTATGGATATGGTCGGATGGCCTTTCAACGCAAATTTAAAAAAAAAATTAAGTAGGGCAAAGATAACAAGTACGACATCCCGCGTACAAAAGGTTCGGAAAGCTTGTATTAAATGTTTGCCGATGAAAAGTCCACTGACGATCGAAATTTATAATGAAAAAACTCAATTCAAAGTCCATGGGGCAATGTTTTTTCAAATTTTATATATAAGGACCTCGGAAAGCGCAAATGGAATTTGTTCGGATAGGGTCGGTTGTCCTTCCGTCGTAATTATCCGTGTTGTTTTTTCATTAAACTTCTATCAAACTCATCTCATCGCAGCGTGTATCCACGATAAAACGGTTTCTCATGGATAAGACGTGAAATCGTTGACGTCGCGGGAGCTTGGGGGAAGTATCGCGACGAGTCTACACGAGAGAGGTAAGATAAAAAAAAAAAAAATAGATCGCAAAGAGGGTCTCCGGAGTCTGTCGGTGGAGGGGGAAAAAAAATTGGTCGCCGTTTACACCGTCGCTCGGAGACTCACCAAACCCCCTCATCGCCTTCTCAAACGCACTTTCTCTCCACTTCACCCAACGCTCTCTAATTTATTTCTCAATTTATACGGCGTTATCTTAATGAAGATTTTTTAATTACTTTCAACGGTTAAATATGCGAGCTACTGGTGGACGGAGGTGGGGGGAGGAAGATATTACTTCGAATTTAGAAAACCGGCGCCGCTGAGACAGCTATTAAATCGCCGCTTGAGAAAAAAAAAAAAAGAAATTAAATAAGCCGAGAAAATTGTTGATGATTCTATCCATTAGTCATCTTTATGGATATAATGTAGGCGAAGATGGAGAAACGAGCACGTGTCGGATGATGCACCGGAGATTATTTTTTTCCTCTCTTTTTTGCCTCTCTTATTTTATTCCCTCGCTATAAATCTCCGATTTATACCTGCGACTCTATGCCGAGCACACGCGCGAGACGATCCTCGCCTCTATTAATACGTCGGCGTGGCGGCGCCATTCGACTCGAACGTCGGATCTCGGGGACTTAAAAAACTACCCTCGATGCCTCGACACGGCGATGTATCTCTCTCTACCCTCGGAGAGATTTTTTTATTTACGAACCCAAAGGTAGGATAGATCGCGCGTGCGGTTCGCGTGCTCCGCCGTTTATATCGTCTCGGGAGATCAAACTTGATCCATTCTTGTCGGTAAAGCAGCTAGAGATATACTTCTTTTATTGAGGGTCTCAAAGAGTTTACGATTCGAGGAGCAAAATTGATCTGGATTACAAAAGTTCTATGCATTCACGTAATTTTTTTGGTCCCATTCATGATCGATTTATAAAATTTTAATTAGACGATTAGCGCCATCGAGCAACTTCCATAAGCACGGGATTTCTTTGCTGAATCACTGAATTATCTGTATCTTTCAAGCGGCTCAATAATTTATTGCCAAATTTGCACGGAATCTTCGGAGAGTTAATGTGTCAATTCGAGAATTTATTCAAATTTTTTTTCGACATTTTGGTATTTCCAAGTTCGGCAGTTGCTCAGTGATTTTCGTTCGTCGTATTGAATTACGATTCTCTGATCCCTGATGACCGGGTTCAAGAGCCTTTCGCTGAATCCTTAGAAAGTAACTAGCACGTAGTGTATCTAGATCCACTACGACCGATCATTTTCACTTCCTAGATGTCGACGTCAATGTCACTGCGATACCCTAAACGTACTGCACAATTGGGCCACGGGCTTCTCACGCCCTATGCCTCGTGGCCTTATTTAATTTAGATAATCGGCAATTTTCTACTGTAGTATAATATAAAACGAATCTTTAACGCCGTTGACCTGTTTTTCAAATTTATTTATCATAGATTCACATAATATATTGTAACGAATATGTAGCGGACTATTCGTTAAAGCAGACGGTATTAGTTAGGTTTGGCAATGGACGAACGAACGAACGATTGATACATGATCGATCGTCGTGTCAGAGAGTCTGGACGAGACTCATCATTAATATCATAATTAATAGGTTTATCATTATCAATAGTATTCGCCCCGAAACAAAATACGCGCGTCATTGAGAGAGGAATTGTCCTAGAGCGTAAATAAAAAAGACACACCTAGCGCGTGACTTATCTAATACCAAAACGTAAATAAAAAAAGCATTTTTAGCTGATATTCATGACCCAGTATAAAAATGTAATAATTAAATAAGGCAATTATACATTGAAAAAAAATTGGCTTGCCGGCTGCCGAAGATAAAATTTTTTGTTTCAATTCTACTTTCAATTCTTACAATTCCATATGATATTGAAACAACGACAGCAAGACTGTCAAGTTAACATGTTATCGTTTCGATCCAGTATGAAATTGTACGAATTGAAGGTAGAATTGAAACGACATTTTGTTTTCTTTGGCAGCCCGCAAGCAAATTTTGCTTGAATCATTGAAATTTATTTTTTCAGAGTACATCTCCGACGTACGAACTATGCAGTATGGCAAAAAACCGCCATGTTGAGCAGTGAAGGCCGGATGCCATTTTGAAAAAAATTCAAATCGATACGCATGATGAATTTATCTAGAAATATTTTTTTCTCCGACAGAGGAAAGACAAGCTGGGTCGCTGGAGGGTCGAGGGCTGATTCGATTACAGAAGAAAACATACTCAAGATATGTATATATATATATATACGAGTTTTGCCCACTCTATCCTTTCCGAACGTCGGACGCAGAAGTTCATCAGAAAAACTTTGTCGCCGACCTTTGAAGTTTCCGTGGAAGAGAAGATTCAGACACGCCGCTGCTGGGTTAATGAAAGCTCCTCCCGTCCTCCTCGTCGCTCGGTCCTCGGGAACATCTCGGTAGCCCTTGGGCTCGTTTTACGACGTTATACGACGTCCACCCTCTCATCCCGCTCCCAACCGCAGAAACTTTTATTTTTCCATCTTCAATCCGACGGGCTTAAGTAAATAATTCATTTATTATTAATGACCCGAGAAATCTCCCACAGGAGCAGCGTTCTCGCTGGAATAATATTTTTTATTTGCCACTTACCAGGCGTTCTTAATTTTTAAATACGTACAAAATTCGTAAAAAATACCATGTTTGTCGGAAAATTGTAAGGGGATTTCCCTTTGCTGAAAATGGTCAATTTTAAAAATTCCGAAAAAAAATACAAGTCGCATGTGTTTTGAGCCAGAAATGAGCCACTTAAAGTCAATGGAGGTGGCAATGGTGGTGAACCGATTTCATTAACGAAAAAATTCCAACAAATTTTTTTCAGCGTGCAAAATATTAAATTCATAAAAACTAGCTTAAAAAAATTGCAAAATTTTTTTTGAAAAAATGCGTTGGTGTAAAAAAAGGCACAAAAAAGTCCTTACAGATTTTTCTCCTAAGGCGATAATTTAGGCGCGACAAGTTGCCAAATTTAATTTTTGAAGATGCAGAAATTTTCATGGTCATTCGAGAAGTTCGTAAAGATCATGGAGGAGCTGAATCTGCCATATCCGAAGATGATCGTTAAATGGAGACTTGATATAATTTCCGTTGGTTGCCCGGAGGAAAGTAAAAAAAAATAAACAAAAAAGTGAGTCGTTGATCCGCTGAAAACTGCCGAAGGCAAAAGGTTAAGGCTTGTGTTTCGCAGCATCCGGCAGAACCGCCATATACGTGTTCACTTCAGCTGTTCGGCACGCAAGTGTAGCGGCGCGACGCTAACGCCGCGTGGCGGATATTTTTTCAGACACAGTTGTGCCGGCCAACAAAGGTTGCGGTCTCTTCGATGTGAGCGAAATAAAGAAGTAGCACTGGACGGGATGAGACGGGCGTGCCAGCTGGAGAATCTATTAGGATAAGCCAAGTGCGAAGATCTTTGCGATTCACGTACCGGGGGATCTATAAATTTCATCCGCTTTCTTTCGATCGAGAGAAAGAACAAGTTGGCCGCGAGAACAAGAGTGAAGGCGAGACGGAAGAGAGGAACGCGGAAAGAAAAACTTGTGGGAATGTGTAAAGGGCTCGTGAAGGTTCTTCTTTGATAAACTGGCCACCGCTGCGAAGCATACTACAGAATTAAAACAGATGAATTTATGTGTACAGCGAAGGCGAAAAGGGTGATGAGGAAAAAATAAAATTAACAAAAATTCATATGCATTGAGACGGCAGCAACGGCGTTAGAGTTTTTATTATTCTGTGGGTGTGTGTATGTAGCGTGCCGGAATGGCTGTCGGACTACTGAAAAGGAAACAGATTTTGTGTTTATTTATTTTTTTAAGAAAACCATTTTTCTTCTTGTGATCGAGGCTAAGGTAGAATATTAAATCAGTCCATAAACATCGTTCCGGCACCTTCGCTTAACCTCTGTTTCATCTTTTGTCCCAGAAGGCTTTGAGATGACTAATAAATCTTTCTCGGAACAAATTGATCTCTCCTCGAAATATTCTTTATTCCCTCCTGCCTTCCTTTGGAAAATGATTGGAGGCTTTCGAGAAAACTTTAGATTCATCTCCGATGGTCCGGTGTTTGCGAAATTAGAGACGTTCTTACGTCAGATGATCAGCGACAAGGTTGGACATGTCTACGTTTTATAAATTTGCAACATATGGTTGTTCCTACGCCAGATATGTACGATGGCCCTGAAAAGGGCAGTTTGAATGTTAGCTCGTCGTTTATTTCGAACTCGTGTACTTGGTGACGGCTTTTGTGTCTTCGCTGACTGCATGCTTGGACCAGTTCGCCTGGCAACAGGAGACAGGAGGCAACACGAGTAAATACATTTTTTTCACGAGGTCTGACTTCGCCACTGGTTCGACGAGAAATGAAAGCTGCCCGTTCGAGAGCCTCGTTTTATAGCTGCAGCATCCCGATCGGCGCAGCCAATCACGCGCGAGGAGCCGGCGAGCGCGGATGCTGCACCGTGATTGGCGCGCCGGTTGGACCTAACTGCGTGCGCACGATTCTTCTATCGAGCGAAGGATCACCGATCTCGTGATATGAGATATCATTACTTATACTGTTATCGACAAACTTTATCTTTTTAGTTATTTGTAATAATTAATGTGTTAACATTTTCGGACAGGGTGTGTGACGTACGTTTGCCAGGAACAGGGCATTGCGTTCACCGGCGAGACGCTGCTTAATCGTGGCTGCGGCAGAACCAACTTTCAGGCTTGCAAACGAAAAATTGTAAGGGTAAATTGTGTTACCCCTTCTCATTTTTCCACTTTCAAAATGGCCAAATATTTTTTTTCGAGGTATCGATTTTTTACCACCTCCATTGGCTTTAAGTGGTCCATTCCGGCTCAAAACACATGCAACTTGTATTTTATATTTGTTGTTCCAATTCCACCGTATACCCTTGTCGGGTTTTTACGGAACCCCATCCCGATTCCCCCCTAGCACTCCCTACCCGCACTCAGCTAAGCTACCTAACTTCCAGTGCGTCCGTAGCCGACTTAGCTACACTGTACCGCATTTGCCGGGGACACGGGGAAACTACGGAAAACCCGTGCCGGTACAGACGGCCATATTCTACTGATCCGCTGGTATTTTTGCACTTGAGTAAAGTGCAGAAACACCAAAGTCTCAGAAGAAAGCGCCTTCCGCTCAACGGTCGATGCGCCAGCTAGCGCACAGCTAAGCGGTCACCCATCCGAGTACTAACCGCGAACGAATCAGCTTGACTTGGGGGACCACCAGAGCCGCGCGCCAACCGCGCATCCACCGCTGTCGGTCACTGGAAAATATGTTATTTCCTCCATGATTAATTCGTCTCGCGGTGACACACAATAATTAGAACAGCAAATTACAGAATGGATTACTTTTCATCCAGTTTGATCTCATCTAATATGATCATTCTTCGGCACCGTGAAATTTGACGAGTTTCGGTAAGAGAGATAAAAGCTTAAATAAATGATACACATACATATATAGCGGTAAGGGATGCGACGAAAGGGGAGTGGGAAGAAGAGTCGCGGACGGTGAATGAGAGTGGCAGTAAAGGATAAAGTCCGTCTCCAGGGCAACCTTACCCCTGGCACTCCTTCTTCATCTCGCGAATACTCGCAGAAGAGGAGCGTTTCTTGATGTCTTTCTTAAGTTGGCCGTAACAAACTTTGACCGGGTGTGGAACAACGTGTAATGGCCAGAGGGTTGTGCCAACGGTAGATGAGTAGGCGGAGAAAGTGGAAGAGTCCAAAAAGAAAACGCACTCGCACTCAAAGCGACCCTGTAGACGGAGCATTTTTTTTCTGACCAGGAAGGATTGTCGGTTCGATTCCACTGCTCCAGCGATGTAGAAAATGAGAGAACGTGGCGACTTCCTATATTCTCGGAACTTCATATAGCTCGTTGTGTCGAGCAAATAATTAATTTCGTGACTGGGCGATACTCGATACGGCTTTCGGCCGTATACACGATTAACCGTCCACTTCGATCCCGGGGGAGGAAGAGCGGCCAGCTTTTGCCATTGGTGTGTGCCCGATTCGTAAAAACTCGATAACTCGAACGCGACGAAGTATTGACTAAAAAAGACTGAGAAACGGAATTACTGTTACTAAATTTATTTAATTTTTCTTAGAGCGCGAAAAATGTTTTCTTTCGAGATACAATCTTGCGAGAGAGACGAAAAGTGTTGCAAGGGAAAGGCTATGTTTGAATTTCATACAGAATTGTAACCATTAAAATAGAGTTGAAACAACAGCATCAGTTTTTCTCAGACCGCAAATGAATTATTTTCGATAAAATGAAATTTTTTTTTCATGGCCTCAATTAATAATGTCGTACTTGTTCCAATCGCGTCGACGATTCGTGGACGTCAAAACGATCGTAACAGATATAGTCAATAATTACAGAGCAGGTGGCAGTGCGTTGGTTGGTGAATGATTTTGCTGCGATTCAATGTAGTGCGCACCTACAAACCCGGAACAACCTCTCGTATGCGTGAGTCGCGGGTTTGAATCGGTACGGTGCAGTCTGTGCATCGCTGATCCCGCACTTTCGGACGGTTGCATCACGATTTTTTGGCCGACGGACCCGATGTTCAAACGATTTTACGTAACACACGAACACACACATGCAGCCTAAAATATATTTGTGAAAGAACGCGAAGACCTCACCATTTCGCGATGCCTGTGCGCCAGCCGTCGCGAGGGATCGGGCGCGTCGACGGCGCGTCGGCCTCTTTCACAATGCTCGATCGTTATGCGTATTCAAAGTGGGCCGTACCTGGCGGGGTGCACCGGAGCTCTCCATTGTCATGCCGCCACCGTTTCCAGGAAACTCTCTGAAGATTGTGCAAGCGAGCTTTTGCTGAGTTACCTTTGTAACGATCGCGGCGAACTGCGAAATCGAGATACGACCGGCATCGACCTCATCAGCCTCTCGAGCTGTATTAGCCGCTGCTCGGAATGCGACACGAGGGGGAAGGCTGAGGCAGCACAACAAATTAAAGAACCTGTACTCGTAAACATTTTTTCGCCATGTTGTCTCAAAATGTGCAATATCTTGGTCTTTCTCTCCCTCTCTACAGTGTTTTCAGATTTTCGCGATGATATCTTTGACTGCCGAAGGTTTGAGTATAAATCACTGACTAATGAATAAAACACAGCTTAATCCAATGATAACAATGATGATCGGTGTCGGAGAGACCCGTCTTACGTCAGAAATGTTACCTGTACTGTATGCACTGATCGCTTGTCGAAGGTGAATTTTTCATAGATTAGTCCAACAACCGAGCGTTGTATGTTAAACGAAATGTGTATACGGAAGGAACGATGAAACAAACCGTTGCAATTTATACAGCAGTCAGGATATGCGACGAGTCATGATAAGAGCCGAGCCTTATCTTTGAGCGCTTCAGTGATAAACAAGTAATTTAGTATGCGCTTCTGATAGGGTTGCCTTTAAAAAGCGTCGTTGACATTCCAATAGTTCAGTTTCGGCTTGCAGCAGTTGACGAAGACTGTTTTTACGATTGTGTTAACGGAAACTAGATTTTCAATCCGAATACAGAGGCTTTGGAAGAGAAACTCGAATCAAAAAACGAAAAAACGACAAAATGAAGTGTCTCTTCGCATTTTTCTCATTGCTCGTGATTCTCGTCGTAGTTATCGAAGCTCGTCCTCAGGACCCGCAAGGAGGTTCGGATTCATTGAGCCCGGATTCAGCGAACTCGGGTTCATCGAACGAGGGTTCATCGAACGGGGGTTCATCGAACGGGGGTCCATCGAACGAAGGTCCATCGAACGAAGGTCCATCGAACGGGGGTCCATCGAACGAAGGTCCATCGAACGAGGGTCCATCGAACGAAGGTCCATCGAACGAAGGTCCATCGAACGAGGGTCCATCGAACGAAGGTCCATCGAACGAGGGTCCATCGAACGAGGGTCCATCGAACGAGGGTTCATCGAGCCAGGGTTCGTCGAGCGACGGTTCATCGAACGACGGTTCATCGAGCCAGGGTTCATCGAACGGGGGTCCATCGAACGAGGGTTCATCGAGCCAGGGTTCGTCGAGCGACGGTTCTTTGAATGAGGGTTCATCGAGCGAGGGTTCGTCGAGCGAAGGTTCGTTGAGCCAGGGTTCATCCAGCCAGGGTTCATCGAGCGAAGGTTCGTCGAGCGAGGGTTCGTTGAGCCAGGGTTCATCCAGCCAGGGTTCATCGAGCGAAGGTTCCTCGAGCTCGGATTCAGCGAGCTCTGGTTCATCCAGCTCGGATTCATCGAGCTCGGGTTCGTCGAGCTCGGGTTCATCGAGCTCGGGTTCGTCGAGCTGGGATTCATCAAGCTCGGATTCATCAAACGAGGACAACGGATCTGGTCTGATAGGATTCGGAGGCAACTCGAAACCGGAATCATCGGGTAAGAATGCAGACTATTTAGGTAATGCACAAGACTCAGGAAACATATTGAGTTTAGGTTATAGAATAATTGTGGAAGAGACCGATGATAATCTAGCGGGTTTTGTTCATAGGCGAAACGGTGTGGTTTGACAGGATGCAGGCCATTTGGATCTGGATCCCGTCTTTTTGAAGATGATTGCAAATTATTTCACATACTGTATCTGCAAAATTAAGAATGAAAATCTACAATTCGTCGAAAAAAATATAGTTAACCTGCAACCTTTTTACCGACTATGTCTGTTCTTTGTTATCCTATAGTCTCAGCGATAGCTCAGCGACATCCAAACGCTCGTCGAGTTGGATTGGGTATTTTTGTGAAAATAATTTTTAAAAACTTCTTCCATTCCAGTAGTTTGTTTGTTTCTTGTTATTTTTCCTGAGGCGAAATTCTGCCAGCAGACACCTGATCGTTATGAGCTAGTCATATAGTAAGACATAGGGGAAAGGGAGGGATGAAAAATATGGTCGGTCTTTTCTCGCAGTTCCAACACAGTTTCGACACAGTCCTATAGTTCTCACAGTTGAAAAATAAGTATAGCAAGACTGCCAAGGTGACGTGGTGTCGTTTCAATCCCGTATGCAATTGTAAGAATTGAAAGTAGAATTGAAATAATAATTTTTTTTTTCTTTGGCAACCTGCAAGCGAATTTCACTTCAGTCATTGATATTTTTTTCAGTGCGTAGAATCTCTATTTAAAAGCAGCGCGGACAATTCTCATTCAGAGCAATACAATTTACCGGTTTGTTCTTATACGTTATAATGCTGCTGTCGATGACAGCTCGCGCCGACAAGATCCGATTGACGTGAACTGCTGAATATTCCCATTGATACCGATTCATGGGTTACTGTACACGTTACTGTAAATTCCCATCAAGAGGAGGTGAAAGTCACGTCACTCCCGCACGATAGCGAGGTAGATACCGTTACAGGTGCTCGCAATGGAATGAAAGACACCACGACAGAGAGTTTCACATGGCGTTAAGAATGTTTGGACCAAAATCGCGGGACGGGAACGGGAGAGGGGCTCCGCTGACCGCGTTAGTCAGTGTGCAAGTGAGAAAGGCAGACAAAACAAGTGGCTGGACAGAGATAGGGTCTTTCGTTTATTGAATTTATCTCAGAAACAAAACGGTGAATCTTCTTGAAATTTTGATACAATCTGTCTGGTTTTTTATTTGAATCTAACAGAAATCGGTGGAGAAAAGACCGATTTCCAAAACGTTTACATTGTACCCTATGTAGCTTCGTACACGCATTACCAAAACAACTACACGGCCAAAAAATGTAAAAAAAAAAAACTGCAAACGCTTGCGATTATAGCGATCGAACAGAAACGCCTTTTGGCCCAAACATCCTTAAACATAATTGCCGTTTACGGGGAAATATCCATATGATTACTATGTAGACGCAGCGCAGATGACTTCCATTCAAAGCAATCCAATTGACCAGTTAAGTCCTGTAGGTTTCGGTTAAGGTGAGGCTAAAGATCAACATAACCTCTAAATATTTTGAAACCATTTTCCTCCGAAATGATTTTATAAAATAAGAAACGATCTGCGGGGCGAACTGCATTTTTGATTAACACAGTGCGCCCGCAATTTGTTTCTCATTTAATAGAATCGTTTCGGAGAAACATGGATTCAAAATTTTAACTCTATTTCTTATGAAGCCCCGGGTATGCCGGAGGCTTCGTGAGGCTTCATTGGCTTACTGTAAGCGCTGAAGGAAGTTGCATTTGGGTGAAGTTTTTTTAGTGTAAGTACAGTTGTGTACATTTTTATGATAGTTTTTGTAAATATGATTTTTTTTTGTGTTGGGACATTCTGAAAACATTTAGATAAAACACTCGGAAAAAAAATGTTCACGAAAATGAAGCTTGCTCTACGAGAATTAAAAAAACCATTTAGAAAGAGAATAAAATATTCTTAACTTTTTAATCACTTTGCCGGTTCACGATCATTTGGATACAAATCAAACTTGGCATTGACTGGATTGATGTAAAGTTGGTGCAAAGTTTCGGCCCGATCGCAAAAAAAAGGTGATTTATCAGTTGTAAATGAGGAAGCAGAATTATCGACCTAGGGAGATTAAATTATCCGGTTCGCACGACGTATTTACGTAGGAACAGTTTTCTCTGGTAGAGAAATCTTGCGTCGACCGTGAAAGTACGATCTCACCTTGATTCAAGTGAAAAGAAAAATGATCCAGTGTAATTACATTTTATAATTATACTTCTTTTTGAGTCAGCGGTTAAAACAATAAGTATAATCATTTTCATCCCAAACACTGTAGATCAGGAGCTTTTATTTAAAAAATCGATATGTTCAAACACACTTGGCCGGGACCTGTTGCCCCTGCAATGGATTTTAAAGAATCGAAATTTCCATATCGCTTCCTCATAAAAGTTGCAAATTGAAATTTTCGTATGGTTTCCTCACACTGTTCCTTTATTCGAGAAGCTGCCTCTATGAATAAGCCAAAAATACAGATAATGCTTCCGCATAGAAGAAACTTCACGAATAAAGGAACCTTATGAGAAAGCGATATGAAAATTTCAATTTTCAACTGTTTCTATTGACACAATACACGCCGTTCAACTGCTTCTCTTGAAAGCCTCCGTACAGCGGCGAAAGTAGGCGCACGCGGGGCATACGAAAACCTGTTTGATATGGGGACAGTAAGAGTAGGCTCCGGACGATCTTCTTTTCCAGTCGTACCGTGGTCCGACACGCGGCAGCACGTTATCACGCGTAAAGTTAAAAAAATTTCCGAGACGGATAACTACGAGTGCACATATTTTTCATTTTGTTGCTTTAAAGATTATTGGTGAATTATTACATTTTTTTCTTGAAACGTAAGCAAGCTTAAAAATGGAATTGACTTTCAAGACTGTTGATGGGGAAGTCGGGAAAAAATTAGACCGGATGTTCGGAATAAAATCGAGCTTTATGCACGTTGAGCCGGGGCAGTGCTTGCTTCCACCCAATTACGTTTTTTTGGGAACCAAAATTCGGGACCTGGAGATACGCGATGACGATATTTGGATGGTTTCGTATCCTCGCACAGGTATGATTGAACAAGGTACCGTTATAGGAACCAACTTTGTTTCCCAAACGGATATCTCTCTATAACATAAAAAGATGTCGTCTCCGCCGCCGCTATCGTGTTAAGAATCGAGGGGGGTCAATAATTGGGTCAGCGGGGTCAATAATAGGGTCAGAGGTCCAGTAATAGGGACGTGAAATTAGCTGATAATAAGGGCTCAAGTCTATAAAGGGGTACGAGTTTGCTTGTACACACCCTATGTGGCCTTATAGCATCAAGCCATCGAAATGTAAACACGCGCAAAATGTATAAGGCGATCGAAAACAGCGGGGTCCACGAATGTGTAGATTTTTTAACAATTAGCCGTATTGTTCACGATCAAATTTTAGGAAGCCACTGGGCCCAGGAAATGGTTTACTGTATAGCTAATGACTTCGATTACGAAAGCGCTAAAACACCGTTACTTGTTCGAAATCCGCTTCTTGAGTAAGTATCCTACCCAGTCACTCATAATTGTTGCAGACCGAAACTCAGTTGACAGTATACCAATGAAACTTTCGATAAATGTTTTGTTAATTTGCAATGCTTATTTGCATAGGGCTTCAGCTCTTATGGTAACTGGGGATTATGTGAGCATGTTCTCACAATTTGGAAATTCAGTGGAAAACGTCGAGAAAACTCCGAGTCCTCGATCTGTTAAAACACACTTGCCCTGGGACCTGTTGCCCCTGCAATGGCATGCAAAAAAACCAAAGGTATTTACTGCACACGTATTTTTAATCGACAGAGTTCCGAATACGACTTGTTACATTTAATACAATGAGTACTTTCAAAAACGAGATTTTTATAACATGATTATATCAGCGCTGATTCAAGAATCATATAAAAGGGTTCTTGAAGGGTTGCGTTCAGAGTACTGTTTTCGGTATTTAGTATTTTAGTATCTCGAACGCCATGCTTCTATGTTAGATAATATTCTATATGATATTATATATAAGCGTTGAGTTCGGAATACTATTTGTAGTGTAGATAAAGTTTAAGTTTAACAGAGAAACTTGATTACATAATTGAAATATAACTTTGATATACTTTTTAATCGTAATCTTTGTTTTAGACCGTGTACGTAGCAAGAAATCCGAAAGACACTTGCGTCAGTTTTTATCACTACTGCAGACTGATGCACAATATCCAGGGAAGCTTCGAGGATTTTGCAGAGCTGTTTCTCGAAGATAATGGTAAATATTAATCGATCATCTTACCAATCATCATTCTCATCAATATTATTATCATTATTTACCATTGATATTTTGAAAATCGTATTGGATTATTTTTTTTTTAATTTAAATTTCACCATAACAATTCACAATGGCCTCACGTTCACTGAATTTATTGCGTATAAACCTCTAACTTCTCCAGACGTCTGAAAACTTATCAACAAATATTTGAATAAATACATAGAGGAAGATTTCGGGTTTTTTATTTTAACTGTACTGATTTGTTTCCGGATGCTTCAGCACCAATGGGACCATTTTGGAGCCACGTTCTTCGATTTTGGAATAGCAAAGATCAAGATAACATACTATTTCTCACTTACGAGGAAATGAAAAAGGTGAAAAGGACATTTAAAATGCATACGTAATAGTGTACGTGAGCTTTGTAATTATTCTTCTCTTTCACAGGATCAAGCAGCAGCGATTCGGCGAACCGCTAAATTCTTGGGAAAAATAGTGACCGACGAACAAGTAGATGTACTGGGGAAGCATTTAGAATTCTCGAAGATGGCTGCAAACCCTGCAATTAATTTGGAAGGGATACTGAAAAAAAACGATACCGACCCGAACATAAAATTTATTCGCAAAGGAAAAGTTGGGGACTGGCGAAATTACATGTCCGACGATTTGTCGCGGCGATTCGATGAATGGTCGATAAAAAATCTGCAAGGTACCGGTCTCAAATTTGACTCCATCGATTATTGAGAATAAAACAAACAGTGCAGTGAAATGTATGTTTAAAGACTCAGCTAGTTTTGTTTTTTAATAAAGAAAGTTATGTTTTTGTAAAGAAAATGTTTTTCGAGGTTTAATTTCATGTTACGTAAGGTCTTATACATCCTCTAGTGGTATCTTATAAATCCCTCAGTTTCTGAGGGATTTTTTCGCACGCGGTTAAAATTGCAAATAAAGCATATGTTGATTTTTTGTATATTTATTTATATAGTTTTTAACTGTATGCACAACAACGAAAAATCATCAAAACGTTAAAAAATAGTGGCGTTCTTGTCTCGTAGAAGGTCGGCTTCAAAATCTGCGTTGGTGGTGTAAAGTCCGAACTGAAAATAAAAAAAGTTTACATCGTTACACATGTATTAAACATCATTACGAACAATGATATGAAGAAATAAGAAATAGTAAAAATTGGATTGTTTCACCTTTATGATTACGAGCGGATCGATGCGCGCATGCGCCGCGTATTTTCGTACACTTGGTTGTGAAGCGCCACCTATAGAGGCTTCACCTCTCCGTACGGTGAAGCAGATTCTTGAAATGGCGGCGGCGGCGGTGACGTGACTTCTGCATATTATAGAGAGATAGAGGAATATATATATATATGTGTGGGTGTGTGTGTGTCAAGAGTTTTCCATGAATGAACGTTGTTATAAAAGCGGTAAATTTTATTTTATAGCGAAGTTGGTCCATATTCCGTTTGATTATGGTAACCCGTAGATTCGATATCTAAACTTCAGGGCTGATGTACTACACGTACTACAACGTGCTCGGAGGGGAATTTATTGGTAACTCTCTTTTTCATATTGCCCGGCAATAAATGGTATGCATTAAATTAAAAGCGATTGAAGGTGAAGTCGTTCTCGATGAATAAAATACACATAAATCGCTAGATACATATATTATTGCCCACGGAATTTCCGATGCAAATCAGTGAACACTTTCCGCGAGTCTCAATGACATTCTGCATTGTCTCATTCGTTTATTATTCCTTATTTTTCGTAAAACTTTCGTATCGCATGCACACTTTCGTATTCACCTTAAAGTGGTTCGTTTTTTATATGCAAGGTGTTCTACAGTGTGCACACGCCGTATGGAAAACACTTCTGAGCATCAGAGATATCGACAGAATAATTTAGGATTTGTACATCGGGCGATTTTCTTTACCCGGTAAATGGCGCATTTTTTTTTACTGCAATAAAAAGGGTCGATAACACATCAAAAATCAATAGCACAAAATATAGCAATTTAAATGCCTCGTTTAATGATGTTTTTTAAAGTACTCGGAAAGAACTCGGAAATTGACCTTTTCCGAGAAGAATGAACATGCTACCAGGTTACCGCATTTTATTAAAACATAGTGTCAGAAAAACATTTTCACTAGGTAGAGAATTTAAAAAAAATTGCATTCGCTAAATAAAGGTATTTCTATGCCACGAGAAACTTTGTTTGTGAATTATTTCTCACAGTACATTATATTTTCGAAGAACAAAGAAGGTTCATCCTCAGATTCCATTTTCCTCGAAGGACTATAATCGTTGGGTTTCCCCTTGAGCCGAAACCCCTCTGGCTTTCTCGTTCATTCCGTCTTTTAATGTCTACCACACGCCGAGATATCGGATAAGCGCACATGACAATACCGATGACCGATGACGTTTCCATCATATCGCCCACAGCCCCGATACTCTTACCGGGCAAACCACCTAAATCGACCGTAGAACTTTTTTTTATATCCCGAGCATCCATCGATCAAAGATACGAAGGATGAAAAAGTCCGTCGAATCCGTACGCATTCTCGTCTCGAAAGCCACCGAAAACTCCTGAACCAACTCGGCCGAAGAAGAAAACAAGCGTAGAAACCCCCCGCGATCGGTTGATAATTTCTTCGGCGCGTCGTTCCCGACAATCTCGGGATAATTCTCGTACACCGTTTTTCCACTTCTTTTTTCCGAAGTGTACCTACAACCGAAACTAGTGTCCCAACGCCAGCCGGCGAAAGAGGGGAGAACAGAATAAAAATAATAAAAAAAAACACACAGAACGAGAGAATCGCCGGAGTGTGCGGAAAGAAGTTTTAATGGCTTCGCAAAGAAGTTCCACGGAGGTGCAGAACGGGGGAGCGGACCGAAAGTGGTCGGTCGGTCGGGGTCTGAAACTTTAGGCCTCCGTCGTGCCTCCATCTTCTCTCTCTCGCTCGAATTTTTTTCCATTTTTTTGTTCTCCTCCAACCGGGGGTGGACGATCGAGACCCCGATTGGCCGTGAGTTCGGCCTCGGCAGCGATAGAGGATCGCTCTTTATTCGCGGAACGCCGAGGCGAGGATGCGTTTCGACGATGAGCTGCCGCTGTTGCCGCTCGCTGCCGATGCTTTTGGTTTTCCCTTTATGTCGTGCGATGCCCGCGCGCAAACGTTGCAAGAACGATTTATTGATCAGCGCGAAAGTCCGAAGGGCTTCTGGCCAATGGGCGACGCTCGGTCAGTCGCACGGGAACGAGGCTGAGTTGAGTAAGAGAGTTTTTCCCCGGTAGACACAACCCCCGGGTAACGCGACTAGCTAACGCGAGCGAGGGGGTTGCGAACGAACGAGGGGGGTTGCACGAAGTTAGGGTGAGAGAGGGTTGCCGCTGCTGCGACCCCAACGTCCAGCGAGACCGGGGCCGGTGAGGGACCTCGGAGAGATGTGTAGCTTATCTCATTCTCGGAAATTATGGTGGAAGGATGAAGGGTGACCAGGGGCAGCGAAGCCGGTAGATGCCGCGTAAACCCCCCCTGCTGTTATGTCGGCGGCCATCGCTGCGTATCTTCCGTATCCCGGACGGGTTTCTCTGCGAAAGCTCGAACACGGATAACGTATCCAATATCTCTTTTGATCATGTTGGGTAGAAAACTCGAGATTAGCGGTAGCTTTTCCTCACTAGCTGTTTTTGGTTGCCTCTTGTTTTTGAGTATAATTTTTGACGGCATTGGTTTTGGTCGCCAGTTGCATCAGCAGTTGGTCAGCAAGCTTTCGATCGATTGCTTTCAAATCCAAAAAGCAAAGAGTGCCTAATTCCGGGTGAAATTCTGCTGTAGCGGGAACAAAACAGCACGTCGCTGACTTCGTACTGGCTGTTATCCGCCTAAACGCCGTATCAGCTCTTCTCTAGCCAACCTAAGCAGCCAAAGCGAGGCCTACGATCGTTCGAGCGCTAATATATACTGGGTAATAGTTACTACTTAATAGTGAAAAATTGAAAAGTTTCTTTGTGGATTCACTTTCGGTTTCGGGATCTCAATTTTCAACTGGTAGTGACGTCATACGGGAAAACGTCAAGTCCTGTTTGAAAATCTCAGTTGTCGACCAGAATCAGCATCGTACGTTAAATATTCATTTCCGGTTTGAATATTTTTATTATCGACCGGCGATACGCCACTTCCGGTTGAAAATCTCATTTTCCCACCGGAAGTGACGTCATACCGGAAATGTGGAAATTTTCATGAGAACTTCACTTTACAATGTGCCGCAATGTGTGCAAACTTTAAGCGGCTATATACATGTCCTTTTCATCCTCACTTTCCTTTACTCTCGGCACTTGTCCCAAAGTCTAAAAAAATCTATCCGTGATCTCTCCACCCGCAATTTTAATATTTGCCTGCGTCGGCATCTTTTCGAAGTAACGAAACAATAAAGATGAGGAGATTGAAGCAAAAAAAAAAAAAAAAATTAAAATATCCCGACGAGAATAAAGATTCTGGCCGCGACGATGCTGATAAGTATTCTTTCGCCTCCTTTCTTCTTTCCCCCTCCCCGCTGTGCGAAACAACCCGAGGGACTCTGCTTTTAAGCCAAAAACCGCCGTCGTATCCAGAATTAATTATTCAGAGGCGCGGAGCCGACCTTTTCATACGGAGGAGAAAAACCCCAGCTGCAATTTTTTTTTTTCCCCGCGTCGCGAATCAGCACTCGCTTTCAGCCCTTCCGACCTCTCCTCTATCACCCTTGAGAACCCACGAAAATTTTCTTCGTCGTTGTCGTCGTCGGCCTTGTCATGCCTCATCCGGACGATCTTTGCTCTCGGCCTTCGCAGTTTCCCTCGCCCCGCGCAGCCAACGCCAACCCGCGATATAATTACGCGCCGTACTAGGCGGCATCAAGTATTCATTCTTTCATTACGCCGCCGCACGCCACATAAGTATTAAGTGTATCGCGTACGCCGGCGCAGCGATAGAACGGAGAGACGCGGGAGTTACAGCAAGTGTCATCGGGCTTCCGAGCGGTTGGAACAGCGCAGCAGGGTTTTCTGCGCACCCGCGCCTTCGCCCTCGCTTGATTGGATTAAAAGTTCGCTGCGCCCCGAGGGAGAAAAACTAGCGGTGGAAAAACCGCGGTTTTTTTTTTTCTTCTTTTCTTGCATACCAAACGAGAGCTTCAGCGGCGAACTCAGGCTCATTAATCTTGATTTATTTTTTCTCTTAAGTTTGTTTTTTTTTTTTTTTTTTCTGAGTGGATAAACCAGGGTGGAGTGCCTGTTATGCTTGGAAGAAGCTCGGACTAATTAGGCACCGTTGGTCGCGCGGAATTATAGGATTGAATTTAATTGGAAAAAATGAAGGGTTGAGCAGCGGATGAGGAAGGCGAGTCGGCCGTTTCGGGCACGCCCCGAAAATCTCGATTGCATACACTGGAATAACATGGGATCCATGACTGGACAAGCCAAGGGAGCAGCGAGCCCCGCAGGCGTACTTGTCGGACTAGTTTGAGAAGAGGAAGGGTTGATTCGAACCCCCTTCGTTGGATGTTGGAGCCGGCGCGAACGGTGAATGGCGTTCGCTGCGATGGAAGGGTTATGCGCGGTCTTTCGATGCGCGCCAGGGATTGGAGGGTTCGGCGACAAAGATTGGAGGGGTGGGGGGAGGGTACTTACGTGCTAAATTCTGCTTTGAAGGAAATACGTCATGTAATGATTGTTCTACTTTTGGAACGGAAAATCACAAGTGACATAAAGCAATGGATAAGGTTTTTTTATAAGGATTTCTAATAATTGTTTACCCACATGGATTCCGAGCTTAAAATTGAGCTTAAAATTGTGTCAATCAGCATGAGCTGCATATGGTGCCGGGTGAAAAGCAACGTTCTTTTTAAAAATATATATATTTTCAGACGTATAAGAATTTTTTTGTAGAATAATATTACAACATTATTAGGGACGTATTAAAAAAATAAAATCGAGCTGTGCCCATAGATTTTCGAAGATATTACGACTTGAAGAAGTTTCGAACCTGTATATGAATAAATACCTAGGCCTCAATCATTGCTAGCAACATTCCCCCCACCACCCCCCGCCATAAAAAAACGGCGATCTAACGTCATATTCCCTTAAGCAAAAATTGGAAAAAAAATGTTGTTATTAATTTAAATAAAAATATTCACATTTATACGGACGTTCATGATGATTTTTTTTCTATACCATCAAGGAAAGCACGCTTCAAGGCAAGTCTAAATTTTTTTTCTAGGTTTTTAGCCCTCATCTCCCCCATGACGGGTTGCAGTGTCAAGAAGAATGGGTGCGAAAAAGGTGTGAAAAAAAATTGTTTCACCCAAAACGGCACGAGTCCCGCGTGAGCCACCTTGAGGTAAAAAAAAATGAATGTCAACGACCGATGGACACGAAAATCGGAAGGTCGTATCTTCCAGCGTTACACACGTGAAGTATGCCGCTCAGATTTCAGTCACGCGATGTAGGGACAATTGCGTTCCGCGAAGCATGCAATCTTTGCATCTGCCACACTCGCCGGCGATGAGAATCTATATATTATGTATAAAAAAAAAAGGATTCGTGTCCAGCAGCCATGAGGATTTGTAAATTCCGTCGGGGTGTTTGTCCGTCCATTCTCACCCCTGTGCAGTTTTTTTTTCTCGCACGCTTTTTTTCATTCGAATCGTCGTATTGAACGCGTGCCGGGCGACCGTTGCGGTCATTCCCGCGCCGGTCTCTCCCGAATCGTTGCATTTTAACCAGAAGGATCTCTGCGGTTTGAGCTTTTTTTTTTATTCGTGCCAAGGTGGCGGACAAGGGTCGGATCAGCGACGATCACGAGAGAACCCGTCGTTTCGCTGTTTTTTCTACCTATTCTTCCCCTACGGATTTCTGGCACGCTCTAACCACGCGCCGGAAATTGATTCTCAAATCCATCGCTGTCTCCACGTACGACTCAGGATTTTTTTTAGACTATTCTTTATTCACTCTCTAAAAAAATCGACACGATTAAAATACGTTGACCTGACACGTTGCAGACGATATATTATGAATTTCAAAAAATAGAATAAAAAACCAAGAGACATAAATCAAAACGATAATTATATATGATAATTATGAACGCTAGCTCGGTCGTTATTTGCCTTTGGTGCGACGCAGCTTGCGTGATATTTACGATGTCCGTGCGACGTGTTCATCCGTCGGGCCTATTAGATGCAAAGGGAGTAAAACCAACGAGACCGGTGCGTCAATGGATGGACCACATTTTCTCCGACAGCGAAGTGTGCTAGTACCGTGCAGTTACACGAGCTTTTCGAGAGTTATGGAGAACAGGCTCGGTAGACGCGGGTGGGCGATCATCGCGTGTCCCGCCGCCTAAACGGAGGAGAGTGTCTCTTAGTTTTCCGTTGCTTCGGAAGCCCCAGATCCATTACCGGTGTCCGATTTTCTTGAGCTACTCGGGAAGTAGAAACTCATTCCTACCGGCGAACGGCTCGTTGAAGAACGAGCACTGAGAAAAACTTACACAGTAAATAGTTCCTTTAAATTAGTCTATAATAATCTCCTAAAAATAGTCTATATTTTACAGTTACGACAATGACCAAAAATTGTGGTTGCAACTATAATTGTAGTTTAATCAATCGAGTTCATACTATCACAAACTATTTACGTAGACGTCCCCTCTGGGAACTATTCGTCATAGTAGGAAATACCATCCTTTTTTCTCAGCTAGAAAATCTTCCTTCGGCGAATAATTTGTCGTCGTCCTCAAAACTTGTGACACGATTTTTCATTCGGTATCGTGGCGTTGACTTCATTGTAAGAATGTCGCAATTACCGATAAATCCAATTTCACAATTTCATCGAAAATCGACTTTCTTTTAATCCAGAGTCGATCAACCCGAAGAGCGACTTTCGCATACGAACTGCAAAGGGTTGATCGCCATTTTTTCGTCTTCGAATTTAATCTCGGTGCGACAATGAATCCATCACGTCGAAATCTTCTTATTTTTAGTTATGCGAGCCTCGACTGTACCAGAGTTGTGCATCGAACCTGACGGAACCTGTTATCGATATTCCATCCCGTCATCTCCAGTCGAAAATAAAAGAGCCCGAGCGTTCCTCGCGCACGAGAGTTCCGAACGATATACGGATGTTTACGTCTCGTCTGCTCCGTGACGAGCGATGCCGAGCGATGCCGAGCGGGCCCGAGCGAGCCCGGGGATCGAAGAGTCTGCGAGTCTCCGGAGCGATGAAGTCGCTCGGTTGCGATAAACTGCCTGCGGGGATCGACGCCGGGATAGTGGTAGTTCTACAGCTCGAAGTTCTCACTCTATCACAGTCCCGCTCTATCGTAAACATCGTTCTTCCCGGCCTCACTTTTCTCCTGTCGGGTGGGGGAGGGGGGAGGGGTGGGGGGGACGCGCGCGCCCCCACGTTTCAAAGACGATGGCACACTGCCGGCACGGATCGCAACCCACCTCCATAATCCACCTCATACTCCTCCTCCCCATCCTTTTCAAGCTCGCTCACACTCTCGAGGCTCCTCCGGAGACGAGCGCGAAGAAGCAGCAACAGGCAGCACGTGTCCTCCTTAACGGGACCTCCAACACCGTCTCCACACGTGGTCGGATCGGTGAAAGTGTATCACCAGACCTCGATTCCTCTCACGCGCCGGTTCGCAGGATCGTCGCACGAGTCCTACGTCATAATTTACACTGAGATTAATAAATTGTTGGGTCAAGCGAATGCGCGGTGACACACGTTTAAGATGTGTTTGGTTGCTGCAACAATGATGTTTGTTTCGAACGACGGATTTTGAATAAATCGAAGCGAATGATCGTTTAAGAAAACAATGCTTTATTTGTACCGAACGGATAACAGCTTTGAACGTATGTCTCCGGGACTTTTGGTTTATTCAACGATTTTTTTTTTTTTTTTGCGTGTACAAAAAATACCCAAGATAGGTTTCGATAGATAGGCATAATCTATCGAATTGAGGTAGACCCAGCCACACTGAGAAAAAGAAATGTCAGCGGATCTGCCACCCTGCCTAGGTCTTCGGAAAATTGACGCGGACATGTTTGAAGACCGTTAAAGTTGTTGGAAGAGCATTTTGTCAATTGAAAATTGAGTTTGCAACTTTTGTCACCGTTCCATCTTACAAGTGTCTCACTGAACATTGTTCTCTTGTTCATGACTTCGTTGTTACTGCCTCGGGCTCTTATTTATACTCCTTTATGCTCACAAGCTGAGTCAAGGGAGTCTGGAACGGAAAAATGCGCCAGAAATGCATTGAAAAACATTCTAAATCACACATACAATTCGCACAATTCATAGGAATGTGTTGCGTTTCATTCATGGGCAAAAACCGTAGAGCGTGTGTATATTTGATGTAGAATGGATGAACCATGTTTGCGATGGAAAAGATATCGATCGAAACAGTCGCCGAGGCAGATCCATCGTAGATCCGATCTGATCGATAGGAATATAAACGGACCCGCGACGAGGTGTCGTTCACGCCCTTTTGACTCGCTCCGCGCGGAGTCCTTGCGGCTTTTTGGGATAAAAACGCGGGAAGAAGAAGAAGAAGAAAGAGGAGAGAAACGATGATAGAATGATCCCCGGTCGTTTCTCAAACGAGAGGCACAGAAAAAAAAACCGGGAGAGACACCCCATGGTTACGTTTTATTATTACAGTCAGATGGACAAGGAAGATCGCGAGACCGCTCGGTCTGACCGGAACACACGTGGATCGGGCGGGCGCGCGCGAGCGCGTGGGCCAGGTGCGTTCTTTCCGATCCTTCCTTTTTTTCGGTTGGGTCAACCGACTCACCCTCTCGGAGGTTGACCGTCGCGGTACGTATTCAAGATCCCTGCGACGAACGGGATCCTTTACGTGGATTCTTCCGTTTTTCAAGCGATTCAACGTCCGTTGCCGTAACGCTCGTCCGGGTGAATAACTTATCGGGGTACGGGCGAAGAGAGTTCTCAGGAACGGACGCACGAACGATCTCGGCGAGCGAAAAAATTAATCGGGTTCTCGTCGGGATTCGATGATACACATCACGTAACCAAATTGTTATTATACCTTGCGAGATTTATCGAAACGCTTCCGCGTGCGGACACCGGGCAGGTGTGTCGTATTTTAATCGTCCAGTGTCCGAAAGCCACTCCCGAATATAATGCGCGTGTCTTCTTCTCGGAGGCGTAATTATAGGTATACGTCGAGAGTGCGTGGTCGATAATATATCGAAGATGCTAAACGTATGGGATTAAGGATGTGCTTCGTATAGGGCGGAAGCGGTGAATATGGCACATCGCGGTTCCTGCACATCGTGGAAACACCGGGACAAAGGATGTCTGGTTAAAATTCATCGATCGTTTTTTTTTTTCCAACCCCGTACGAAATCGAGGTTTTTTTTTCAAAGCCGGATAAAAGTCCGTGCCAGGCTTCGGTACGTTTGTGAATGTCGTTCGGCGTTTAGGGGTTGAATTTTCGGTAAACGCCGATGGCGTCGTGAGCGATGTACGACGACATATGCGGTGCCGCGATCTCCCTCCCTCGCTCCGGGTCCCACCCTCCGACCGGGACGCGACGAATATATATACATAATATGTATAGTACGCGTCAACCCCCATCCTGTATGCTCCGTCGACCCCTCTCTCGCGCGATCTCCTATTATGCAGAAAAGTTCATTGTCGCACCTGAATAGAGACGGGTAAAGGGAGTGGCGGAGGGAGAAGCTCGACGGAAAGTGAGAGACCGTTCGAAGGGTCGCTGAGAACGGCGCAACCCTCGGTCACTCGGTTTTACATAACCTTTCGTAAACCTCGCCGACGACGCTTTTGCCGTTACTTCGTTCACGCCTGATCGGCCAGATTTAATTTCGTTTTGCCCCGACGTCAAAATATGTACACGAATCGATCATATGTGCGGAAACTGAAAACTATCTGTAGTTACTGAAATTCCCACGAATATTTCGAGCCGAAATGCAAAAAACGAGAATTTTTAATTTGTGATAAAAGAAATTACTGAAGAAACGACTGCAAAATGGAACGGTGGGGCAAAACGGGATTATGGGACAAAAGGCAACTTTCCAATAACTTTTGGATAGTGGTGGTGATGGTAAATGGGGCGAAATGGTATTGAAAATTCGGATGTATCGTTGGGATAAAATGCATCCAAACAGCATCCAAACATTGTTGGAAAATTGAGTTTCGCCCCCGCTGTCCCGTTTTGCCCCGCTGCTCTATTTTGTCCCGCTTTCCCCTACTTCCAGTTTGAAAATGAAGTTTTTAAACCGGATGTGACGTATTTCCAATATGACGTCACTTACGATAAAAAAAAATGAGTTTTTCAAACCGGAAGTGACGTTACAGAGAAAATTCTTTATTTCTCTCTGCCAAACAGTGGCGCAGTAGCATTACCCTATGCCATCCGGAGGAGGACCGATATGGCGTTTTGACGTGCGGCAGCCAGTGCAGGGCCAGTTACGGCAGAGCCTAACCCGGGTATATTTCGCACAGAAACCTTCTTCCGTGAGAAAGAGTCCTCTTCGATGTTCCGAAGTAGCAATTCACCATTGTTATGACGGCGGTCCAATCTGGAATAAAAATAGCAGAAAAAATAAATAAATATTGATTCCGTCCCGAGTGATTCTCGACTCGGATAAACAGAAGCCGAATCTTTGTCGGGCTCATCATGTCCTGTATCCAATGTCCTCATTTATCCGCCCTCTCGTCTCGTCTCATCCGCGCCGTTCTTGGAAAATATAATCACCCCGATCGACTCTCGAGAATTGAATGACAACGGACCGGCAGATCTCGGGAAAACGGGAAATAGTTTTCCGGGGAAGAAAGGCGGGCAGAAGGCCGGCGATGGCTGGTCACGTATTATCAATAGCTATAGAATGACGGCGAGAGAAGGGTGAGCGAAAAATAAGACAGAGACTCTTCTTCGCCAGAGATATATCCAATGTTTGTTCTGATATATCTTCGCGGAACACTCGTTCGCGGAAAGGCGGAAGCATCAGCAGCATCGATGCTTTCTCTGCCCGGGTGCGCCTCTGCGTTTGATAAGGAAGAAGCGGAGGCCTCAGTGGCACTCGCTTGCCTCTTGTGTGGACACTCCTTCTGCCCCACTTCGCGAAGGCAAATACAATGGAAATACGGAGCCGGATGATCGGGAGAGACGGGAAGACGGATCTGGGCTGAAACATCTCATAGTCTGTATGGCGGTTAAACAACAAGGGAACTCCCCAATTTGCCACTTCGCTTTTACGTTTCCACCGCTCGTCGGCTTTTTTCGGAAAGCTTTCGGTCTTCACTCCTCGTCGAGCTGATGCGGCAAGCGTGTAATGTGTTTGCCCGCGGTTTCCGCAGCCGACAACTGGAATAAAAATATGACAGACGCGGAATGATGGAATATCCTCGAGGTTCCCGTAGACGCATGGGGATGACGATTGTCTGTCTGTTGTGCGTGGAACAATTTTTTTAAATGTGCGTTGACTGCGCGGAGATGAGGGAAATGAAATAGAAAGATTTTTTTACATCCGACTTATTACGTATTTATCTACCTCTATAAGAAAACTAACATTGGTCGACGAACTTTCTTACGGAGCGAGCAATGTGCAAATTAATTTATTTGAAAATTAATTAACGATATTGGAAGCAATTTTACATAAGCTGTTTCTGAAATTTCAAACACATGTCCGTTCCAAGTTTACAGTAGAATTTTTTTTTTAATGAGATTTTTAGTAAATTTCGGACTATTGATTTGTTCTTTTAATATTCGGTATTTTTATGTTGCAAAAAAAGTACATTAACGTTCAATTAATGTAAGTAATGAAAGCAAACTTCAACATCCAGTATATCAAATTGACAATTTATTTGCCACCAATCTGAGGATCTCCTTTTTTTCTTAGTCTCAAAAATAAAAAAAGTACAAGTCGATACACCTGGGGCGCCGCCGCACCGCCTCTTCTCCGAGGCAATCCTTTTCGCGTCGAAAGATCGTTTCGTTCCCATTCTGTGCGGCACTCCCGTTCCCGATCGATCTTGGTTCCGGATGTTGAAGCCCTCCGCAATACGAGAAGAAGGGCAAAGCACGTGGAGCCGAAGAATCGAAAAAGAGACTTTGGCTTATAATACACCGGGGAATGTCGTACACGCGCGTAAAGACCCACGAGGAGAAAATTATTCATCCATTTGGCGCTCGGGTCTCCGACTCCGCCCTTGCAATGCGCTCGGAGGGAAGTGCCGGACCTTGCGGGACTTTACCCTTTGAAGCCGGACGCCTTTCGCAAGAGGAATCGAAGATCGATCTCCCAACCGCGACGCGACTGTTGGCGCCCTTGTCAACGAGAATCCCTGGAAACTCGAGCCGTCGGTCCGGTCGTCGAGAACATCCTCGAAGTCCGGATTCTTCGAGCCGGAGAAAAATCGACGAAACCCAGAGACGCGAAGTTCGAGGCAACGAAAGATGCCGGACGCTTGTCGGACCGGAAGTCCACGGGGAACAATGGCGCCTCGCCGGCGACGCGAGGCACCCAGCGGGGAGAAAGAGGATTCTACGGACGGGCTTTTGTTCGTCGAGGACCGGTATCCGGAGGCGTTAACAGGAAGAAATGCCCGTGCATGCGAACGGATCAGAAGTGGTCAGACACGATTCGGCTGCAACCCGCCTGTCGGCAGACGTCCTCCTGCTAAATAGTCGTCACGCCCTACGGTGGCGTGATGCGGTTCTCGTCTCCGTGTCTTCGATTTCCTCGCCGACTGTCCCATCTGCGAAATATGCCGTGCTTGACGATAAGCAGGGATCCGTGGAGTCTCCCGACAGCGGTCAATCGTTTTTGTCAATGGGAACATTCGACGTGTCGACGGCGAGGGAAATTCTACTGTTATTGCGAGACTGTTCCGAGCCTCCCGTCCGCCGATTCCGCACTCAGTCGGTAATTCTCTGTAAAAAAAAAACATTATTTTGTTTTCCCATCAACAAAGTTCCCACATGAACAAACACCTGTAATTCCCAACTGATCATCGAACTATCGAATATCGAAATAAAGATTCCAAATGACGATACCAAAAAACGAAAACTAAACAATTTACTCGAAAAGAGATCAGACTTTAAAAGATGTATTAAAAAAAAATCACCACAACATAACTCCGCTCATTGCCCGTTTTATCTCATTCAGAGATTCGCCCACTACCCATCGTATACGTGTTCTCATATTGTGTTCTAATATTACGCACTCTTTCGCGGAAAAATAAAAATCTGCCTCTGCCTCGCATTCACGCCGCGTTAAATAATTTTTCCCAGGCTCCCCAGTCCCGCCGTGTAACCCACGTGAATATTCCGAAATGCAACACTTGCCCAAAAACCTGCTGCGGCAATAGAGATCGAGAGCAATGGTCGTACAACGTGCGCGGTACGGCCTATTGCCGTAATACGTTTCGATGCGAAGGAACCCCGAGCGCACGGTCGGGGCTGCGAGAAAGGGAGACGAAGGGAGGATGAGGGACACGCACAGGAACGATGAACCCCGAGGAACCCTCGTCGCACACCCGAGAACAGGAGCGGAGGAGAGCCGGCAGCGCGTCAGAGTCCTTCAAAGGTTCGGCCGGTGAAATCGTACGGCTTTGTATGGAAATAAGAATGCCCCGGGCACCCACACATGCGTACCGTCCGACGAGTCGAAGGCCTGCGATATAAATTCGAATGCGAACTTCAAAAGAGAAGCTGATGTGAGGAGGGAAAAAAGGTGGTTGAACGAAGGGCGGAAGGAGAGGGGGGGAGCGAGAAGGGTGAAGCCCGGGAGGGACGAGGGTGGCGCGGACGAAGAGGAGCGAGAACTACGTCCACTACTGCGAAAATATTTTTTCGGGCGGAAGGAAACTCGCGCGTTCGACTGGTAGTCTGTACAGAGGGATTCTTTTCGTAGCATTGTTAAAATCTGATCGCCCCAAATGCCCTTCCGTACGACGAGTGAGGAAGAAAATTTCGATTATAATCGTGGAATTTTAATTTTTAGATATTTTTTTTATAAAACACATACGGGACGAAACTCATTAATGTGGTTTTAATCCCAGACCCGTACGAGATAAAACAGCTGAAGCAGGGAAATGGATAATTAAATTTTATAAAGATAGCGAAGAAACGGCTTGAATAGCGAAAAGAAAGTGTGAGAATTGCTGAAAATGGCTTTGCGGTTGCCGAAACATACGATCAATTAGCTCTTTCTCAAATTCCATGCAATTCGTGCAATAACACGTATGACATTATCGTTACGAACTTTGCCTCGTAATTTCTGTATAAATTGCCGCGTTGACATGAAACCTCCGCATACATGTTGCTTACAACTTATCGTATCGATTTCGCAATAAAAAAGCAAAAAAATATTATTTGATTGAAATAAATATTTATTTCATTTGAGTGAATATTTACTTGTTTTAAATAAATATTTATTTAAATAAAATAATTACTTTACTTAAACCAAATAAACGGTGGCCGCCAAATAAATTATTTTTCTGGGTGTACAGCGTTGCAAGGGTGCGAAAATCGGTGGGTTCAAGTCTATTCGTTCGATAACGAAAGTGGATCCGCGGTTCAGTCTCGAATTTTTTTGGTGCCGTTATGAGAGTAGCGGTGGCAAGGAAACCGGAAGGAAGCAATCCCTCCACCGTTCCCCGCGGCCATCTTTGAGTGATAAAAAAAAGTAAAAAGGGAGCGGCTATAAAAGCAGTGAGTTAGAGAGAAAGGACGATAAAAGCCTCTCCGCTGAGCCGCCCAATCTCATTAACCCTTCACCGCTCGGAATTCATTCGGAGGGTCGCGCAGGCTTCACCCCTTCGTCGTAGCCATGGTAACCCTTCTCTCGTTCACTCGTGTTTCTCCCTATTCTGTACCTCTCTGACCCTTTTTCCCTGACGCCGCACCGGCTCTTCCACTCATCCAACGGTTACGATTCAACCTGCCGTACGAAACTCTTTCGCAAGGTGCACGCCAAACGGCTCGATAGACTCGGCCATTTTGGAGAAAAAAAAAATTATAACGGGACGCTTGTGCGTTCGATCTTTGAATGAAAAAAATAATAATTAATCGCACTTGCGGCATCGGAAGATTTATCGGCCTCCCTACGGGAAATGCCGAGGGTCGCGGAGGAGTAATTACATCGTGGTTTCTCGTCGTTATGTCTTCGAAAGTTTCGCCCCTTCGCCCTGCTCGAGCCCTCAAGAAATGTATGCTAAACTCCCGGATGTACAGGAGGCAGGCATGCGCGGTTGGGGATTCCAGGGAGTCGTTGAAATCGCGGCATAAGCAGTTTTATTGGCCTCGTCCCTCGCGCCCACGAACTATAACGAGCACGGCAGTGGTTCATAATGGACCCTCGATGCTGAATGCAACGCGAACAAACGTCGCTCGATAAATTTCAAAACAACGCCCGAGAACGCGGGGCATGAGCAAAAAAAAAAAAAAAAACTAATGACCCACTTTGTCGAAGTCTCGGTCTCGGATTTATTTTTTATACCTTAATGTTAGAAATTATGGCGAAGCAATATTTGCCATAAGTATGGCAAAGGTATTTTCTACTGGTGTTGCCGGATTCGAAGTAAACCCACTCATCGGACATCACTCACCGGACTCGAACCAGGAAAAAAGTAATAAATTAACTAATAAAGTTAATGTTTATATGAAGTGATGAGTTATTTAAAAAATATATAACAGTAGTACAAGTTTGAATTGAATATGTTATCCGTGTTATCCGAGTTATCGCTTATCCGACGCACGCTCTCTCCACATTATGCCATATTTAATCTAGACGAAAGTCACATATCGTCTAAATTCAGCGAAATTATTTCAGCCATACCCGAAAATTGCTATCCCGTTAACGAAGACGAGTAATAATAATTCCGTCATCCTTGTGTTCCGTTTAGACGGAGCAACGGTTCTATCGCGTTAAAGAAAAGAACTACGCGACGATCGGATTGCTCGATCAGTCGATCGCCACTTGGCAAAAGAGGTAAAGTTCGACGACACTCAGTGGAGCGAACGGGACAATGCGCCGTGAGATATCCTTCAATCGACGACTATTTAAATAAATAATCGTGCAGAACGTACAGATCAGAGACTCGACAAAAGCCGTGTCCTGTCACAACAGAGCTCCGCGAGAACAACCGTGAGAAGCAGTGTTGTCGGCCATTCATTTTTTATTTTCATTTCTCATTTCGCTTCGTTGTGCACGGAACGAGCGCAAAGTGAGCCGGAGCCTCGCGTTTTGGAAATATTTAAGTGGATCTGCCGATGCTCGGAAAGATATCGGGACGAAGAACGGCGAAGTACAAGAAACCTGAGGGAAAACCTAGACAGCCGTGTAGATTCCAATCGACGATGGCCGAAGGGAAAAAGGGTTTCCCCTCGTTAATCTGCATCCGCCGGTTTCGAGGATGTTGAAAAAGGGCTGACGGCTCTCGAGTTCCACTCATCCTTGTTATAGCTGTCGATTCTCCTTTTTTTTTTTTTTCTTCGCATTCTTTCCGTCTTATTTTCCTTCACAAGTGAATCCCAAGAGCAGCCGCAGGTGAGTTTCAGAATTTATTTTTTCATTTTTTGCTTATTTCAAGAACAAAAATGTGATTTCATTCATAACCGCCGAGCAAACACGTCTATGAAGAAATTTGCATACCGGTAGAGGGCAGGCCCAATTAAAGTTGGCTCGGTGAAAGCCGAGTCTAGTTGGTATTCGATGCGCGTCGTGTACGCGGGACCCTAAAGTCTAAAAAAAAATAGTCTTAGACCCCCGCTCGCGGAACGGTACTGGATGGGTCGTCGTTCGCGCGAGCACGCGAGGGAGATGAGAAATAAAAAAAAAAACGGGCAAGGGTGAGAACGAGAAGATGGGACGGAAAGAGAAGAAGCGACGGGCGAGGAAAAGGAGCTCGGAGGGTGACTCAGCCGTGGCGCGAGAGACCGTGGGGTGGTTGGGCGCGAGGACGGAGATAGAAAGCTTCGCGGGTTCGGTATACGTTCCACCGCCGAGGGATGATGAATATAAAGGCAGGCCGAGCAGTTAGGGTGGATTCAACCCTCTCGCGTTCAACTCGGGACCGTCGTCGTCGACGTCGTCGTCTCTCCTCTCCTCCAGAAAGAGCCTGCCTCGAGATCAATACTTTTTTATGCGAGAACACCGAAAGTTAGAGCGAGATAGGGTTGTTACGCCAAGGTGGAACTTTACTCTCTTTCTTCGCCCTTGCGTTCTTCTTTTTTTTTTTCCTCATTTTCTCTCCTCCCGCTCTTCGGCTACTCTCCACGTGCCGCCCCGTAATCACGAATATCATTAAACTCTCGGCTTCTCCGCTACTCAAACGGGGGGGGGAGAAGGTTCTTCACTCCGCTCTTTCGTACTCGGTTTCTTCGCTTCGTTCTCTTCTTCTCGGGATTTCCGTCTTCTCGCCCGCTGTACAATACGTCTGGCAAGACCCTCGTTACTGCCTGGCGATACGCGGGTTTTTTCTTTTTTTAGGTGAAAACTCTATCGGTATGGAATTATTTGCAGCAAGGTATCTTGTTTGCTGGCACGCTTTGAATGGGGTATTGTTTTATGGGAATTAAAATGGTACGTGTTTGAGGAACCAAAATATGTGGAGAGTTACATTTTTAGATGATTTTTTTTTTTTTTTGCATCTCGAAATTACTTGATAGCGATCAATGGCGGAAAAGGAAAGTACCCAAAATCGCTGGAACTTTGAAAAATCGGTTAAAACATAAATCGTCACAAAACTATTCGAAGGAGAGAAGAAACGCTTGAAAGTAAGTAAAAGTTGTGAAGAAACAGCTCAAATACGTTAAAAAAATAGCTCAAAATCGTGAAGAAATCGCGAAAAATAACTCACAACAGCTAAAAAAAAAAGTAGCTTTCAATAATTCGTACGTATGTGATTAATGAACGTAGATCAATTTGGCACACATTTGAATTCTCAGCATCCCCCGCACACAACCTCTATTCCGATAGAATTTTGCAACTTGAATTTATTTTGTCCAATGTCTGTAACTACAGCTGGAGTGGGCGACTCAGAGAAAAGCCCCTCAATACGTCATATTTTTCTACCAAATTTCCTTCGAGGCGATGAAAAAAAAAAAATATATATATATATATATATACTTCATAAGAATTCCTCCGCTTCCGCATCGCCGCGGGAGTGAAAACACTCGATTGTGCGCTCACCTCGGAGAATTCGTACGCTCCCGGCTGCGTTGCAAACGGGGCGCTTTCGTGTCCCCGGCAGGACGTCACAAATTGTCCCCGGTGCGTCGAGCGCGCGTGACCAATTTGCGAAAACCAAAACTGGAGCAGAACCGTCCTCGACTCGTCGCCTCATACTTTCGCGTAAATTTACATCGTGTGATTTACGAGGCAATCGGCGGAGAGAGGAGGAAGCCGACGCCGGGGCTCGGTAATTCCTCGTCGCGCGAAATACGCAACGCTCAAGGGCGCGTCCCTGTGCCTCCTAGCCCGCGGCCCCAGGTACGCCAGGTAAACCCCCCCGCGTCGTAAATCTGCGCGTTAGGCGAAACTGGAGCAACATTTTTCAATGACTTTACGGCAGCCCGGAATGCCCGGAAAGTTTGTGTGTACGCTGTTTCGCTCTGCACAACAAGCAACTGCGGTACAAGCACGAGGTGAAGAGGACCGAGAAGAACCATCGGGCCGGCCGCGTGTGCGTCTCAGGCTCGGGGGTGCGATAAACATTCCCAGTGCCCGGATAAAAACCACCCCTCCTCACCGTGCTTGCATCTCCACCGGTTCTTCTCCCTCGTCCCCTTCATCCTCTTTCCTTTCCACTCCGGCCGTCGCCTGCAAACCGCGTACAGGGAAGACCGGGGCAAAATGGCACAGCGGGGCAAAACGGGACAGTCAGAACAAAACTCAATTTTCCAATCATTTTTGGATGACCCATTTTGGCCGAACGACACATCCAGATTTTTGAACCCGTTTTGCCCCACGTACCACCATCGCCACCAACCAAAAGTTATTGGAAAATTGCGTTTTGTCTCATTATCCCGTTCTGCCCCACTATGCCATTTTGCCCCGCTCCTTCTTCTGCGTCGTCTTCTTCCTCTTTCGATTGCCCTCCCTTGGTTCTTCCCTCTCGCCCTCTTCATCCTCTTTCCTTTTCACTCCGAACCTCCCCCATATACTGCGTAAACCCCTGCGTTACCTTATTCTTCTTCTCCTGCGTTTCTTCCTTCCCTTCCGAACTTCGAGCCAAGTTCGCGCCCTTTTTCCAACGCTTCCTTCGCCATCTCGCGTTCTCCATCTCTCACGACGAAAGTTGCCAGAAAGATTTCCGCGAGATTACGTCGAGCCTGATTTATTCCCGGGGTTTATTACTTCAACAAAGCCCCTCGTGCGCAACCTCCCCCCCCCCCCCCTCCCCCCCTGACGAAATCACCCGAGCGTCGCTCTTCACCCCGTTTCAGAGCTCTTCGATGCCTCTTCGCTGTGCGGTGTATGCCGATTCGCCGAGAAGGATAGACCCGGAGAAACATTTTTTGGTACGCTCGAATAATGGAAGTGGCTTTTTAACTGAGAGTAAATCAGACTTGGCCCCCTTTTCTATTAACAATCGTGCGGATGTTTATTTCTTTTTTATTTTGTCTTATTTACAAAAAAATAAAATAAAAAAAGAGACTTTATTTAGATTTACGAGAATATGTGTGGCTTTCAGGGCTCCAGAAGTATTCAGCGAAATCGCACCCAGGAAAAAAATTTATTTGACGGCCACCATTTATTTGGTTTAAGTAAAATATTTATTCGATTTAAATAAATATTTATTTGATTTAAGTAAATATTTATTTGATTTAAATAAATATTTATTGAAATCAAATAAATATTTTGCTTAAACCAAATAAACGGTAGCCGTCAAAAAAAAATTTTTCTGGGTGCGTGTGTTCCTCGAACTGCAAGCCATTCATCGGCCGAGATGTTCGATCCGGGTTGAGAAGAAGAATGTTTCTTCCCCGGAACCATTTTGGCTGCGCGCGCGGAAAGAAATACCGTCGGTCCTCGTAACAGTTACGTAAATTTCGAGTGACCGGGGAGAACAGGTATGCGCGGAAGCGACCGGGAATAAAGCCACCCTCGTTCGTAACCTTTCGAAACGGCGCGATGAAGCTGACTGCCAACAAATGCACTTCTGTTGGGGTCGCAAGAAAAAAAAGAAAAAAAAAAGGAAAAAAATATAGAAAAACCGGTATTGAGCCGATCAGCTTCACCGTATGAATTGGAAATAGTATACGAACGGAAAACGCCGATATGTTATTGTTCAGCTCGAGCGAGTTACCTCGGGGTGCCCCTCGGTCAACCCCTCGTCCGGGTATATTGTCGAAATCCTTACGGATATATTCAACAACCCGCAAGAAGAAATTGGCGGGATATGCGCGTATCTGAGAAATCTCGACGTGCCGCGTGCATCTGCTCAGCTCTCAGCGATCTCATCCCCTTCGTCTCCCTTTCAGCCCCGCGCGTGGCTCGACGAAACGAAGAAACGCACCCTCGAGAGTACGAAGAAAAAATAAGTTTAAAAAATCGTATTCGTTTCTCGTTTAAAACGCGCCCGCGCGCACGTCCGAGGCGATTTCACGGACGGGCGAGACGGAGATTTTTAACTCCGGGAGAAACGGACCCGACGGACCTCTGGATAAGGCCTTCCGTCGACTTCCTATCGCTCCCTTTCCTTGAAGACCACGCATTCGAAAGCTTCTATTAATTTTACGTTGTCACGCAACCGTGACGTGAACGAGCTGGCGTCATATTACTTCGACTGGAAATTCTCGTGAAGCATCGATTATCATGCATTTTTTTCGCGGGAAGATGAAGGAGGCGAGAAAATTTATCGTTTTTCATAAACGATTTTTGTTCGGTGGCGGAGAATAAGTGTCGGCGTTTTCGCGCCTTGCCGAGTCGTATCTTCGGCCGAACGGAAGTTCCTCGCGAACGGCTTCCCGCTTCGTCGATGTGGTTCGATTAATTCAAAATAAAATGACATAAATTAAAATGTTATAAAATACATTGTCTAATTTACATACCGTCTATAAAAACTGTATATTAATTGAATTTAGACTTTTGTTTGTAACACTAGAACAGAATGGTGCGATCCAAAAATTAGCAAACTAAAAATTGGGGACGTTAATGGACAATAAGTTGTAAAGATTACAAACTTTTTTTTACCATGTATAGGTAGGGTGGGTAAAACTTGCCATGGCCCCTGTGTAAATTCCACATATCGCCAGTGGTAGCGTCGGTGTACCATGTTGTCTTATCGAAATTTAACGTATCACTTGGTGATATGTTACAAAAAAATCTCAAGGCTTGAAATTGCCTGGACAAGCTACAGGATGTCTTTCCAGATTCAACTAATTGTAAGCTTACCATTTAGGTGACCGTTTATCGAATCGAATTGTTCATTTTTTTATAATTAAATGACTAAACGTGAAAAGTTATTTTTAGTGTAGCTTCAACGAGAAATCCGTTCATGGATGTTCCTGCGTTCTCTCAGGATTGGGGTTGAAGGTCCAGCCAAGGGTCGCCGGCATTACTTTCGCCTCGCGTCGTCAGGCAAACCAGCTTCCGCCCTTCGGAGCTTCTCGTCTCGGCAAACGGACCCCGTAAGATGCGGAAAGCCAAAACGAAAAAAATCCTCCGACGTACCCACACCGAAGGGAAGAAATATCGACAAAAAAAAAGGAAAAAAAAAACGAGGGTCCGACAGGTAGTGAAGATTGTGTGAGTCGTCGACGAGCCGGTATATTATGCCATGCATGCCCGACCGCACTCGGCAAGAGGAAAACTCTTGTCCCGCGTCTCTCTACTTTATTAGAAATCGTTCTTGCGAAAAATCTGCGAGTTACATGTACCTACGCAACAGTTCTGTGCTCAATCCCCTGAAACTCGGAAAAAATTGTACTTCGCAACCCAACTTACATCCTCGATCGCGAACGTAACTCGCCGTTGCCTTCCTAGGTGAAACAACAATTTCATTTTGTTTCAATCATTTTTATATTAAGGCAGTCCTTGCGAATAGTGTTCACTTCGCATAAGTTTCAGAGAAATGAGAGGGAATTGCAAACTCTTCTGGATGCTACAAAAATCTGAAAAAAAATCAAGTATTCGAAAGGTGCTGAAAAGATTAATTTTGCATTATAATAATTCCAAAATTTTATTAACAAATTTATGAAAAATAAAGTTGTTCGACAAATCTCCCGGAAATCACACTTTTTTTTTAATTGCGTTTTTTCACAGCTTGAGAATAGAAAAACGCGATTTTCAAAGATTACAACAAATTTTGAAAAAATGCGTTGCTACGGTAGCGCCTAAGAGTGGAGATAGAGGTGCGACTTATAAAGGGTTAATACGGTTAAAGGAGAGAAAAATGGACGGAATTTCCAAAACATTCAATTTTTTACTGTTCTCACTACTCTGACGTTGAAATCCCGAAAGTTTTTTTCCCCAAGAAGACGGCTTCTCCACGAGGAAACAAAATCAATTAATCGTAATTTAATCTCCACCCGAATGCCCAACCCCTGCCGAGTGCCCGCTCGAGCTACCAATCGCCAATCACCCAACTCCTAATTGTACTTCCCTCTGTAAGAAGCCGAGAGCCTAAAGAAAAACTACCGTGGAAGCCGAATGCCAAAAATTTAACGCTTGTTATTGCGAAGAATCGAAAATAAAAAGTATCAGTCGAGGCGCCCCGAGTCGTTTTGGCATTCGGGCGGATGGCAAATTCCATTGTGTTATTGTTGTACGAAGAAAAGAATCGGCTGCTCTCTCGGATGAGCGTTGCTTCTGCCCGTCCGCCGTCCGCGGCTTCTTCGCCGATCGAAGACAATGGATCGAGCAAGTATGCGAGTCGAAGGAGTGACGGTCGGCGTGAGGGCAAGAATCGGTCGGAGGTAATGAGTGACGAGAACTTCGGACGATCGAGCGAAAGAACTCCCGAAGCATGAGCGGGAAAGCCGCGGACCTTCACTAATTCTCGTGGAGTGGCTTCTACTCCGACGGTTAATCCTTAGATTGGGCGCGTTCCCGAGGGACTCTCGGCTACCTGACTATGCGACTCAGCGAAACGACTGACCGAGTGACCGACTGACCGGTGCAAAATTCCTTGGCTTTCCCTCGATTTTTTGTTCTCGAACCGCCCCCCCTGTGGAACTCTTTCGCCCGGAACAGGTCCTCGACGAGGAGTCAGCTTTGGAGAGGAATCGCACTTATTATCCTTTCCGCAGCGGCGAGCGTTTTTCGGGACGACTGCACGCGCCACTCGAGCTCCCTCTGCACGCCGTTGCGGCGTTCCCGTCTCGTGTTCGACGGATGTAACTGTGTAATTGCAGGGTGGCGAAGCAGCCTGTCGACCGCCATGAACCATCCCTTCGGCATTCGTTCTACTCTTCTTGCTTCTTCACGGATGACATTTTTGGTTTCGATAAAAACTTTTTTTTTCGAGATTGGATACTTTTTTAATCAGAGCTGCGCGAATACACTAAGTACTTGAAGTACGTATTGAAGTATAAACTTCAGCAGTTCAGTTCTCAATGCATCAATACCTACTCATGTACTATCCAGTTCTCGTTACTTCAAGTACTTCAACGAGTACATCTCAAACTTAGTGTATTTATACCCAGCTCTGGTTTTAATACATTTGGTTCAGGGGATCGATTTTGTTAATTCTCAATCGATGCTTCGAACTTCTGAAAAATATATGATGCGTAGTCTCGCAATCGGACATAGGAGTTTTGATGATTTTCCAGTAAATATCGAAGTGAAACCCGCCCTCGTGGAATCCTCGTGGATCGACGATCCGTGACCGCGATTATCCACGCGCCCCGTGTGCGTACGTCTGTGTGTGAAGCGAATTCAAGATTCACGGACGCGAAGATCCGGCCACGAGCCACAATGAGAAGGAGCGCTCGCACGGCTCAGGGTGAAAGAGGCACGCAAGCAGCAAAATAAAGTGAAGAAGAAGCAGAATAAGAAGGACGAGGCGAAAAAAGGAATGAGAAAAAAAGGCGTCTAGACGCACGCGTTCTTTATTTATTCACTTTAGTGTGTCACGCACGTCGATCATTTCGACCTGCCATGTCCGACGCCCGCGCAGGACACTCTTCATCTTTCATTCTTTTTTTTTTTCTTTTATAGAAAAACCAAAATCTTTCGATTAACGATTCCCCGTCAGAGTCGGCAGCTGCCGGTATCGCTATATTGTCAACCCCGGACGGGGCTTTATAATGCCTCCTCGAATTTTCACGCGTCACGCGAAGACCCTGTAAACGGTCACGATGATTTCGCCGGGAAAAAGATCGATTCGGAAATGCTTCGAGTCGAACTTCGATTTTCTGTGCGGACGATAGAACGTACGGAAATGATCGATAGCAGAAAAAGTATCTTGCAGATAGCGGTGTAGTATTTGTATACGCAATCCGATCCACAAGAGTTCTTTAGTTCTTTTGAAGCATATAAAATCGAAGACGAAGGAAATCGGAAGAAGTTCCAGAGTTTCAGAGTTTCAGAGTTTCAGAGTTTTAGAGTTCCAAAGTTCCAAAGTTCCAAAGTTCTGATGCATGCCAAAGGGCAAGTTGATTCGATATGCAATGATGGAAATAATAAAAATTAGAACGTGAAATCCCAAAATGCTTAAACTCAACTTCGGTCGTCGTCAACGAGGCTTAAATTTCTCAAAAAAATATAAAGGCGCAAAAGCCACCAGTGAACATGTAGAATAATAAAGGACATGCCCTTCTCTGCTTCTTAGTAGTTGACCTTCTGGGATACTTCGACTCTGATCCCCCGAGATCAGACCTCCAAATGAATCGGAAATCCTCCAAAGGACCGAAGAACAACACCGATCGCGCCGTCAAAAACGACGAGGTGACCGAGCAAAAAAAAACCTCTCGAACCATAGCCGCATCGTCAGCGCGTGCCAAATTCTGCCGCCTCTCCCAACTACGCCCAAAACTCTCGCTTCGAGTGCAAGAAACAACATCAATCTCGCAAACGAACGCGAGGCGAACGTCCGCGTCGACGTGTGATGCGAAGACCTCGAAGGAACACAAAAAATCGGCGCGAACCAAAGAAAGGATAGCGAAGCACCGTTGCCGGTTTCTTCGTTATTTTTCGGGCCCGAAGCCCACGGGGCGTCCGCTATTTTCTGCCGCTCCCTAGCTCAGCTCGAGGCGTTTCACATCAGCGTTAAAACATTCACCGCTAAAATCCCTGGAAAGCTACCGGGCGGTCATCAGCAGCATCGCGAAGACAGAGATCCGAGGATCGCGGGGTGGTCTTCTTCGTTTCCCGCGCCGGGCGTTGCAGTGTTTTGGCTTCGGCCCCCGGCCTTCCCGTCCCAAAAAAACCATCGGCGAACGCGAACCCGGCTCGTAACGATCCTTTCCCAAGGGTTCGACGAATATTCACAACCCTCGCCAGTCATTTTCTCTATCCTCGTTCGTTCTTCTTCCGACTCAGTCACGTGCCGCTCAATAATCCTCAGCATTGTCTATGCGATGCCAGGCCCGGCCACGCGCGCGGTACCCGTAAGATTTTTCTTCGCTCGCATCGGGGCAGCCTTTTCGGAGGATAAAGAACACGAGACCGCAAGATGATACCATGCCGAGGATGATGATTTGGCGCGAAGGAAGATAAATGAGAAATCGCCAATTGCGGGTGGCTGGGCGCGAAATCGAAGTCTCAGGAAATACGCCGGATCGGCGCGTCTGGCGGGTCTGTGGAAATGGCAGATGGCTTTGAACAGTGAGTCGGTGGTCGATGGAAATTGAATTATCGAACCCAGAGAGAAGTGTCGGAGGGCTCGAATTCGAGAAAGGACGCAAGCTCGCAACGCCGCTGGCTGAAACTACGAAACGGAAATGGTCAGAGGTTTCGGGACTTTTTTTTATCGGCGTCCGAAGATCGTCGCTCCATGTGCGCCGAAAGGCGAATTGATTCGTGACACGACGATGAAAATAATAATTCGATAGCAAAATCGGAAAAAGCCCCGAGCAAGCCATTCGGTCCATTCGTTCATTCGTAAGAGTTTACGTAAACGGGAAAAGGCCATCGTCGGCCAGGAAATCGACTGCACTCTCATTCCGGAAGTGGTCCATTACGTCGATCGATATTTGTTCGCTACTCGAGCACGAATCGAATCTATCGATCCACGTATGTTTCCTCAGAGTCGACGCTTGCTCACCGGAGCAGGTGAGTCAGCCCTCGATCAACCGCGAAGTGGACGGAGAGAAGTAAAAAAAAAATACAGGGAAAAGAGCGTATATAAAGGGATGTTGCCGGGTGCGCGTTGCGCAAAGCCTTTTCCAGGAAGACACAAAAGTTTCAATATATCAAGTGCAGCTAGAGCTTCGTTTTTTTTTTTTTTTTTTTTTCATCCTCGAAGCCTTCGCATTCGAGGAACGAAAGAGAAGGAAAAAAAAAAGAAAAGTCCCCACGCAACCGACGTGTGCAGTCCAAGGGGGTGGCTGAACAATGAGACAACCCTCATCCGGACGCACGCATCAATATGGGATACGACACTCTGAGTACCCGCTCTACACTCCGCCTACGGATACCGCATATTTTCGCCGATACAAATGATGCGCGAGGACAATGTTTATAGATATAGGTAGAGCTGCAGCAAACCCTGGACCGATTACCTGCCCCAAGGATGACGCCCCAGAGTCGCACTAGAGGCGACCTTGGCATCCTCGAAGTTGCCGACTTCGAGGGTGAGATGATGCAACAAGTCCGATACCTTTTTATTCGTTTTTTTTTTTTCGTAGAGGAAGCTTTTTTTACGAAAATAAAAAAATCAACATTTTAGTTCCGGTGTGCAAAAAATGTCCCAAGCAGTCGGAAAATGGCATTTAGAAAAAATGCCCCGACAAATTTATGCTGGAAGTTGTCGAATGTTCAACATCTCTTGAAGGGTTCTCAAAACACGCCTTCGTTACATAGTTCGGTTACATAATTCCACGTACTGTTTCTGCATTGAAAACGAATCGGTCAGCATTTCTTTCGTTAACCGGAAGTTTGAGCGGAAGTTTTCGTTAATCGGAAGTCAATCAGCTCAATTTTGTATATTTAATTTAATACTGTAACTGCAAACATCGCAAAACTCACGTCACGAGTACATTAATTTTTGGTTGAATAAAACAATTCATCGCTCTTTACAAATACTCGTTAATGAAAGATAAAACGAAAATTATTCATTCATTTTCAACGGACCGAAAGTCGTTGTCGTCTTCCAGCAAATATTCGCGTGAATGAGAAATTCTTTAAAAAAAAAAATTAAAAAAACAATCTTCGCTTTTGAGAAGTTTTCATTCACCAATTCCCCCCTCCGCATTCCAAGGTCGAGTCATAAAACTGTTAATCTCGGATTTTGTGAGTCTTGTACTGTGCAAACGCAACACCAGGAATGGAGAAAGATCGAATCGAGCCTGTCAGCCTCGTTTTATAATCGAAGATTAATCGCCACTGGGGAGGTGCGGGTGCCGTCGTGCCGGATCGGCAAAGTGGCGCGGAGCACCTCGAGCAGTAGCAGTGCAGCAAAGGGGAACGAAGGAGAATAAAAAAAGGAGAAGCGAACACGGTGTGAAAAGGAAGCATGTCGGCAGGTTGGGCACTCCCTCAGAAATCTCTTCTCGCTCTCCATTCTCCGTTTCCCTTTGTCGCGCGGTGACAATTACTCAGAGATTAAAGCGAGAATTTGCGAGGGTTTCGAGACGCTGGGGCCGCGGAAGAAGCGGGCGAAGACGACACGATCTTCCCGCTCGTGTACTTGATCTTCGCTTTCGTACGAGCCACGAGAGAAACTCGCGTCTTTTTCTGTTCAGAAGACTCGCTGTGAAACACAGTCGTCTTAGCCTCGCGTAGAAAGCTTGGACGATGACGGATTTAAAAAAAAATGAGACTTGTCAATAATCCTTCAATGTGAGAGCTGAAAGTTAAAAACCATGGATAATAAGCGGCTAACTCAAAAAAATAAATAATTAGTGAATAAATAAATTAGATGGTTATCGGAGGGTTGAATAATAATTATGTCGGAAGATTCAACTGTGAGGACATGTTGCGTGTGAAGAGTTAATTAATGAAAGTAGGTGTCAAGGGGTCTGACGTTTACACGCACTATAATCAGCTCGCACATGTGTTTTTCGTAGTGTGTAAAAAATTCTCGGTAAAACGATAAGATCTTTCGTGACTAACTTCTGACGTATTTAATCCACCGTGAATAGTTTCGAGCCCGTTTTTGGCGCCGTTGTGTAATCTTGTTCTCTACTCTTTTTTTCCTCTGTACATTTCCTTCGTCGCTCGCCCAACTTAGTTTCTATCACAAAACTGCGTTTTCTTCGGACTTTCCTCGAGCGTTGGGACGCAACAAGCTTTGAGACCAGTGACGGATTTCCCCGTTCCATTGCGACCTCACACATGCATCAAAGTTATCGCGCGCGGATGAATATCGAAGTGACACGTTATCCGCAACATGCGTCAACGCAAATGTGTCAAAAATAATGGCTACTAACACGTATCTCACAAAATTTCATTACACTTTGTCACTTTTTTTTAGTTTCCTAAAAAAACAACAATTTTTTTTTTCATCGAAACCTGAAAATCAAGTGTCGGCATCTTTTTTATAGGCAAAAAAATGTAATGTCTCGACGTATGCTGAAAGACAAATTATTCGCCGTACATTAACAGAAAATAAAATTATAAAGGTAACATATTTTCTAAATGATGTAGAAAAATTACCTCCGATCTGCTCGACATTGTTATAACTAATCCGTAAAAAAATTCAAATTAGCAGATAGAGAACGATGTTCCGGGCTGTATAGTGGCTCAAAAAAAGGTTCGTTTATCGGCGCGATCTGACGGATCGATCAAAGAGGATCGATAAGTACAGCCGGAGGCGGTTAATGATCAACAGGCCTTCCTCCGCGGGCTATTGATGAGCCGCATCCTTCGCTGGCTCTTTTCCCTTTCTGTCCCGGCACGCGTTCGCCCTATCGATTCGAGGTCCGATAACTCAGAAACAAGAACGAGGAATGCTAGACAATAGTTCCATTCCCGTGAAGGGCGACAGTTGCGCAAGTGTGCGCTATGCTTCCGTCAGTCTGTCTGCCTGTCCGGTCGCCGCTGCCGGCAGATGTTGCGATGCTGTTCCTGCTGCTAGATCGAAACCAGCTAAAACCATATTTTTTTTAAAACGATACATTTTTCTAATGAATAAATAATAATCCAAATATTTTTAGATAAAATATATCGTTACAAGTATTTATCGGCCAGGAGCCGATGGAAACTTCAGTTTGGTAGTAGGCGCGCTCTTGGAGCGACGTGAAAATGACTCAATCGGTAACGAAACTGTAATCGATTTTTTGCCAACGGTATCCAACTTTTCGGGCTAAAGGCAAATTATTAGCATCTTCATTTAACAATTCAGTGGACTCTAGCAATTTGGTTTTCCTCGGAAAGATTCAGCACCCTTGAGAAAAATGAATTACAGTTTTTGTTACCGACCGAAGGAGAAAACCATATTTTCAACTAAAAAAAATGTAATACAAACAACAGCAAAAAAAATTGTAAAATTAACGAGAACAAGATTGAGGACATTTGGGGACGTTTGTCATGAGGACTTTTTTGGTTACATGTACAAACTGTTTTTTACCTTCATTTCGCTTTCTCACTGCCTGGCACACTTGCAAAAAGACCCCGAAAGTAGAGGCCGAAGAAAAAAAAATGGTGACATTACCGGGTTTCTTCTTTCGAGAAACTGGATCTGCGGACATGAGGCCGAGCGCATGCGGACCCCAGAAGATCCTTCGGGACTGAAAAAAGCCTTTAGCCTCGCGAGCGAACAATGCCGCATTTCCTGAATGGTTCTCGTTATTGCTTGCGGTGGTCCCACGCGCTTCTACGTTCACTCTTCTTCTTCCTCAGCTTCTTTTTTTTCTCTCGCACGACTGCAACTGCACACGCACCGCGTGGGACCATCCCGAATTTTCTCGTTGGGTTAGGTAAGGGTTGCACACTTATACGTCCGGCAAAAGGAGAACTGGAACATGCGACGGTCCTCTCGCGTTCTCCTCGCTTCTGTTCTGTGCGTCACATGCCTCACGGCCGTTTAACGATAAATCAAAGAGGTCGTTCGGAGGGGGGTCAGGAATGACCGTTCGACCGTTTCTGAGCCCCCGCCATCGGCTCGATCCAGTAACGCCGAAGTCAGGCTTCTGGTCAAACTCATGGTGACAAAAATCCAGGAATCCGGACGATACTCAAAGGATTCTCGCCTCTCTCGAAGGCGGGGACGAACGGAACGAAGGGAAAAAAAATGGCACAGAGGAGGCTTTAGAATTTTTTTTTATCTCCGCTGAAGCAACGAAACGACTGGGGAGTCGAGGACCATCCGGCGAACCCCCTTGACGCCTCGAGATAACTCGAAACACCGAACGACTCGGTCCCGAATCTTCTTATGCGACGACGCCATCCCGCGCAGAGGCACGGAATGGAACAATTAACAATTCTTTTGTTCCTCTTTTTTTTTAACTCTACGTCAAAGCGAGGGCTCGGTTTTCACTTCTTTTGTTGGTCCGCGAGGAACAATGAGAGAAAGCGACTCGGATGCCTCGGTGGCTGCGTTGATGAAGAAAGGGTTCGCTCTTTCGCTTAAGGATTCGAGAGAAGTGACTCTCGACTGTTACTTTTTTTTTTTTTTTTGGGATTTGAGGGAATTTTTGCGTGAAACTTTCACATCCGGTGTGTCCGAGTAGAAAATTACTTTTCGGTAGTCGTTTTTAAGCAGAACAAGATGGCGATGCGCGACACATTTTGCATAAGATTTTAGGCGACAAAAGCTTGCACAGAAAAAATTGCGTTTACCGAAATTTTGATACCAAGAGCCATTTTTAGAGAAACATATTTTCTAGATAAAATGTCTTATTCTATGTGCACGGGTGTTGAATTAATGGCCATTCGTGTACGTTCGATTGAATTCGGAACAATAAAAAATTTAACTAATGTTATTAGTTACGTATTTATTATATGTATATTTATTTAACTTTTGTATTCGTTCTTTATTATTATTCTTTTATGTTTTTTCGTACATACATTGTACTTGTTACTTTTTCTGTTTACTCTTACTGCAAACTGTGATACACATTCTCGTAAATTCCTTGAGAAAACCTCACTCACTGTTTCGTTTTCCCATTAAACCCTCTCGGAGTCGCCCGATATCTTAACCGTCGTACGACAATGTGACTTTTATTGCCAGCGCACTTTCAGTGCACTGCAGTTCTTCACTCCGTGCTTTATTTTTATCCTGTTGTTGCATTACTGCCAGTAAAATGTTACCTGGCTATGCGTGCGTACTTTTACTATATCTGGCTTGAAACCAGCTTTTCTCGAATAAAAATAAATAAATGACATTAAATAAAAACCTCGACTCTAGCAGGTTGCATCGTAATTTACGGATTCACGCTGTTTTTGTCCTTCCCTCGGGGACTTATCTCAAATTACAAGAAAAATCGAAGTGCGCACAGTGGAGTTGCCGCACATTTGTGTCATATGGCACGGTTCGCCCGAACAGCGAGAGACTATCCGCACCGACCTCGAAACGTTTTCTCCGTGTCCGGATCGTCGACTTCCTGCATGCGCCGTGGTTCAAGCAAAATACAGCCAGGTCCTCGAGGTTGCATCCAGCTGTGGCGAGCCGAAAGCTCTCGTGCAGTGCGGCGATATTGACGAATGGCTTCCGTCGAAAAAAAAAAGTGCTTCGGTATGTCCGATTCGGAGAGTAGTCTGAAGAAATGTCTGAACACAATCTCGCCTTCGCCTTTCAAAATTTATCTGCAAACATCCAAAAACGTAAAATTTTTTTGTTGTCGAGAAGATGGCATCTAAGCGTTAAAACAAGCGCGAGCGAATCTTCATCGACAAGATTAGAAACAGCCAGGGTGTGTTCAATCTAAACGTCCATCAAGTATAATCTCTCCTTTGCTTTTCAAAAGTGAATTTTCAAAAAATTTTAATGTAGCATCATTTTTTAATTTTTTTTATCGTTCGGCGACAAAGTGTCTAATCAAAATTCGAAATTCCTGTTTGTTTCTCATTACAGGGTGCACAACTTATAAGAATTTCTCATTTTTATTTGCTAATTTTTATTTTCCACTTCCATGATTGATTGACGCGCTAATCGGCGTGGGTTACATTCGCCACTTTTGCCTCAATCGGTCAAAACTGTACCCTCTTTTTTTTCAGTCACGCGCGGAAGAAACACGCCGTTCCATCGGGCGCCACTCTGGAGTAGTTTGATGCGTTCGGGAAGAACATATTTTGCGATACAAAGGTGTCGAGAATCCACTCGGCGTGTCGCCGCTCTGGTACGGAGATGGTGGAAAAGGTTCTATATAAATTCGCCTTATCACAGAAAGAGAGGGGGAAAGCTCGATCGAGTTAGTACGTGCGAGCTCTACATCCTTTACGAGAGAGGTTGGTGCGTGGTGTCGAGCGATCTCAACGACGACGACGACGAGCATCGCCAGGACTATGTTTATATACGTATTACGGAAGAGAAATTCTACGATACGGGACACCTCCATTCGCAGCCGTAAGAACGGATAATACCATAGGCTGCGGAAGACTATTGTGCCTCTTCGTGAGGCTCGTATAACATCAATAAAGATACTTTCTCGCGAGTCGAGATATAAAACACCTATTTTCCAGCCGTAAGAACGGGATTATCGCGTCACCTATGAGCCACCTTAACGCGGGCATTTGTCGTGGCTTGCACAGACACCGGTGAAATTGAGGCTCATATATATGAACCAAAGACCTTTTTTTATCAACCGTATACGACGTTCGAAAAACATTGTAAATAAAAGTTCAATCTTTTAACTTCGAGGGTCGAACAAACGATGAGTTTTCTAAAACCGTATTATTTTTCATCCGCATTGCTCACTCGTGGAGGAGATTTTTTTAATCAATTTCACGAACGATATATTTATTCGATAAATTTTTTCTGACGAGCTGAAGAAGACGTGATGGAGAAGTGCCTTTCAGTGTCTTGGGTAAATATCGATTGCGGATTGTACACGGGGAAAAATCGTTCTGTTTCTCTAACAAAATTTAGATCGTTAATAATTTATTGTTGTGGCAGCAAACATATTCAGCTGCTACAGCAAAATATTTGCTGCCACGGCGAATTATTTTGTTGTCCCTATGTTAACCAGGTAAATCGGTTATGGTAACAAAATTCTTGTTGTCCCAACAATTTTCTTTTCTCCGGGTAAGACAGTTACAAACAAAAATTGTTAAAAAATATATTTTCATTTCAAATGAAATTATAATTCTTAGAAATTGTGGGTTCGCATTAGGATGAGATTGAAACAATAACCTAACAAAAATAGGAAGATACGTTTTGGTTTCGATATTACATGAAATCGTACGAGTTGAAATAGCAATATTTTTTTTGGCAGCTCACAAGCAAATTCTTCTCGACTCATTCACATTTTTTTTTTTTTTTTTTTTTAATGCAGGAACTCTTTAAGGGAGGAGAAAGGATTTATCCTAGGAGTGAAAGTTTGGTAAGTAATTCTCTCTGCGGTTCGATAGATCCATGTAAAAACCTTAGTGTATCGACCCAGAGAGAGAAGTTCGCGCCGCGGTCCGTGAATCCTTTGCGACGTGTAATCGCATTTGTGGAAGCTGGTCGGTTCGCCGATCGAAGCGAAACCCTTTGATCCGTCGGGACTCCCGCGCCACGGGGCGGATCGATTGATACACACAAACAACCCTACATAGGTATTTTCGAGGAAGGGCGAGAGAAAAAAAAAAAGCTGAAGTGTCCAAAGCCGTAGCTGCGGTAATAGCGAAGGAAAAGTTTCTTTGACGAACGCAACGAGTCTCTCGCGCTTCGATAGCGAGCGTTGCGGACGAACCACATTCGGAGGTGGTAGGTCGTGAAACGCGATCAGGATTTTCGTACCGAATTACACGACGAGACGGGAGAACCACGGAACCTTGTGCATTCTCGACGGCACTTAATCCGGCCGCATGTCGAGTGCGGACTCGGTTGTTCTCTACCGTTTCTCCACTTCACTATTGCGAGTACAAAGTTCTCGTTACACAAAAAAAAAACGATGGTTCGGTCGCGAGTACAAGAACACGCAGAACAATAATTTATTTCATGGGCACTCGCAAATAAATATTTATTGTGTTCAAATAAATATTTATTTAAATTAAATGAATGTTTTAATTGAATAACTATTTATTTAAGTTAAATAAATATGGAACAACCAGGCTGAAGGATTTCGGTCAATGGCCTATTGGCCCACCATATAGCATAATAATTTCAAAAAGTATTCCAAAGAATAATAGATCTAGCATTCTATGGGAGGTCAATAAATGTCTTTTACTCCTACTAAATAAATATTTATATAATTTAAATAAAGGTTGATTTAAATGAAATAAATATTATTCATCGGGGATGAATAATACCTTGATAAAGACAGAGGGATGCGAAAGGACATGTAGACTTCCAACGGTAATTTTTTTTAATTTCAATGTCACTTAAAGCGACGTGAAAACTGTAATGCACTTTTGTTTAGTTATCTGAAGATTTCCCAAAAAATAGCACCATTGAAAAAGATTCGTTGGAAAATTGCCGCCGTCTCGCTCGCACTCGCAGCCGTTTCGCTTGACCTTGGCACGTTTTTCAGAATTTGTGCCTCCGAAAATGACGTAAAATGAAATTAGAGCGGCGCCGTCGATTGCACCCATAACTCACGGTTTTCTTGTAAAACCGAGGTGGATCCATTGATCCCCATTAACTCTCGTACGGCTTCGATTCTGGAAGTATAACGGGATGTGAACGATGGAAAAAAAGAAGTGGAAGTCGATGCCTTTTGAGGATCAGCTGCAGCCCATAAATATCCCTCGCAGCCCTTTCACGTACAGTTTTCTCGGACCTTTCGCGTGTTCTCTATAAGTTTTTGGCTGTTCTCTCTCCGGTCCGTCCTGCGCTGACCGCGTGCCCCTCCCGCCCATCCCTTCTGCCGCCGGATAGCTCTAAAATATTGCGTGTCCCACCAAGAAATCGGTTAAACTCTTTACAGGGATACCCGTTAGTTCGAGGCGAACGGGGGATGCTGAAGTCGTTACGGCTCTTTAGGATCCTGCGGGAGCCCGAAAGAATCCTCTGCAAGACGCTAAGGGGGTAAGTTATGACGCCCGGTGCTGCCGTTTTTCCTACCGCTGCGAACCTTTTTTCCTCGTCCTTCCTCCGTATCGAGCACGAATCTCTCAGAATCTCGGGCAAGGCGCCTTAAAATCGCCGATACTCACGAGGACTCATTGTCCCTTCCCGCAATCCCCACGACGGCAGACCGGATGCGTCGGTCAACCCTTCGTTCCGCACCGATTCCATTTACGATGACCCACCGTTAACCCTTTAATACCCAATGTATTTTGACTCTGTGTTTGAAGACATGGTTTTATTTCAATGATATTTTTTCGTCGATTTTTTTTTCCTTCCGATAGCTCCGACGGTAGATCGGACGCATCGGTGTTTTTTTTTTCCGATACAATTTTGTGTAAAAAAAATTCTTAAAAAGTTTGAAGAGAGGCGCGTGGCGCAGAAGGGTTCCGGGGAATCTATTCATCTCTTGCCCGAGTGAAATCCATCGAACAGGATTGGAGGCTATCTACGTTGAAGATTCTGTCTCAAGGGGGATTAATAGTGAGAATGCGTGAGTTTCGATCATACGATTGAACAACCATGCATGGACCTATCATGAGGCTCAAAGTGTGATGGTAACCGACGGGGGGGGGGGGGGGGAGGCTACGCGACTGGTTTATTTATTTTTAAAGTTTTTCATGTGTCCATCCGTCGCTTACGAAAACTTAATTTGGCTTCTCTCCGAAATATTAATAAACGTAAAAAACCTCGAGATTTGTCACCGACTAAGCGCGACGAAAACCGACTAGATGATATAAAAATCTGAAAAAAATCAAGCATATTAAAGGTGCTAAAAAAATCAATTTTGCATAATAATAATTCCTAAATGTCATTGGAGGGCATTCATTCCTGCCCGCCAATAATGTTCGGGGGGGCTTTTACCATCGGAGCAAAAGTGCTGGATGATGCGAGTGCGCAGATGGCAGCATCAGTTGAGGTGCGTTGGAACAGTCCCCGTTACCTACATAGAAAGTATACTCCCCACACAGTCAATCGAGCGACGATCAGACAAACTTCTACAAATCAAATTAAAAAAAGAATCGATGACCATGTACGTTTTATTTCTATCCATCAAAACCTCATTAATAAAAATCCCTTATAAATTAATGTCCGCGAATAACATTTAGGAATTATTATTATGCAAAATTAATCTTTTTAGCACCTTTAATATGCTTGATTTTTTTCAAAATTTTAACCCATCGAGAAGTGTTTACAATTCCCTCTCAATTCTCTGAAACTTATGCGAAATCAACACCATTCGCAAGGACTACCTTAACACGCGATGGCGAACTATGCGATTTAATTGTTCGCGGTCGATGACAATTACACAAATTATGATCTTATCGAAAGTGACCCATGACGAACCTGTATTTCCTTCTCTTCGCGAATTAGTTGTTTCAGTGACCATCGAGACTCGGCCGCGTTACATTCCATTATCTTATTTTTCGCGTCATGTCCGAGTTCTTGAAAACCAAAAAATGTCTCACGCGCCCGAGTCTTACCGAGAAACCTCAAAATTCGTTCAAGCAGATAAAGCCTATTCTGCAAATAATTCGAATATGGGGAGCGTTTCCTTACCGCACGAGTTCCAACGACGTGAAACCTTGTGGAATATGGCAATACCTGTGGGTTGCGATGCATCTGACACTGATCACCTCATCGATCGCCCTGCATATAAAATATTTGTCGACTTGGAAGATCGCCCGTGAGAACAATATTGCGGCTAAAGTGCTGCGAATGATACACATCACTAGATACTCCTTCTTCTACGCAGCAATGGTCTTCGATAATCTCAATTTTTTCTGCAGATATGACGCGACATCCTCGGTTAGTTGGTGATCAGGATGGTTGATTTTTTAAAATTATTCATAACACGAAACATCAATATTACGTTAATGTTAAATCCATTACCTGAGAAAGGTGGGTGGAATAAATTTGAAAATATTTTCGGACACAAGTGCCAGACCCTCCGATAATGTCACACAAATGTCGCGATAATTTATCGAGCCGTTCGGAAGATGATAAAAATAAATAAAAAATTTACCGAGTTGACCGATGTTTTTTGTCGATTCCAGTTTTTCGTGAACCTCGAGGTGTACGACGAGGACGTTTGCCGTCTCGGTCATCCCCGTCGACAGAGCGTCCGAGCCTACTGGATATCGACGATAATGTGGGCATTGTCTAGCCTCGCAACGGTTTCTCTACCAGCCATAAGAGATTTCCAGTTAGGCGTCCAACGATCTAAATCCCTGATCAAATTCGTACTACGCTTTCTCGAGTTTTTTCACTCTTTTTTTATTCTCAAATGGGTTATCTACGTGTACATGATACACCAAAGATTCGAGCATCTGAACTCTGCGATAGTGGGCAATCTGTCGAGTCGCGTGAGTCCCTTGAACCGTGAGCCAATCACGACGCGGAACGTCCTGTTTCTTCACGCGAATCTCATACAAACCGTAAAGACCTTCAATCGTCTTGCGGCGTTTAGTATGCTTCTCTCTTTCGCCGCTCTTCTTCTCAATGTGCTCCTAAATACTTGGAGTATGATGTCGGCACGGGGGTCTCTACTGAATAATTATCCGATGATCAGCTCGTTCATAGAGATATTTGCTCTTTGCTACGTCTGTGCCATGGCTGCAAACGAGGCCAACGATATCGGAAGATGCATCACCAGTTTTCAAGGGACTCTCAACGATTCCACCAATATCGAAGTAAAAATAATAACGACGGCAGTAATAATAAAATAAAGTGTACAATAAATTATTGACATTTTTATAATATTATGAAAAATTTGTTTTTATAATATTAGTGACGAAAAGGTGAAAAATTTCAAATTATTTTTCTGTCCTCATTGCAGGAGGAAATGAACTTGGCTATGCAAGTGTTTCACAACCGTGTCGCATTTTCCGGCGGGGATCTTTTTGACGTAAATTTATTGACTTTTCGTGGCGTGAGTGTAACAACTGTACATTAAAACTCATTAGACATATAAGTGATTTAAAAAATAAAATTTGGAGAAATGTTATTAATTTTCTATATGCTTACAGGTAGTCGTTACGTACTTCACTTTTATCGTCGTTATAGCGAACGAAGACAGTTTTAAAAGCTAGAAGCCGGGACACCAAAAAATCCGCAATAGGAGACGAAACTATTTTAAAAATTCAAACCGCTTTCGACACTTTGATGATTGAGAACAGGCAAATACCGAGTCCTCATTGGACATGGACGTTGTCTAGTAAGCAATGGGTTAAGAATTTAAAAAATAAGATTGTTGTACGCAATAAGACTTTTCATGCACAACGAAAGTGAATTTTTATGATGACGAAGATACAGTTTTGAAAAGTCTTTAATAAAAACGATTGCCAAGCGTGTTTAATTTAATTTCCTTATCTTGTAGCTAATTCTTCATAGTTGGATCTCCTTACCCACTGATTTGGCTTGAACGAGCTTTTAATTTATTTTTTTACTGTAATAATCTTTTTTTTAATTTAAACAATATATCCCATCCAAACAAAGGCTGCAGCAGTTACACACTTTCAGGATTATATAAAAACATAACGATATTCTGGCAATATTTTTTTCACACACCTCACAGTTGTGCCGTGTGTGATATGCAGCTTCGTGTTTCGAAGCGTTGCAGATCCAAATCGTTCCGCTGCTAGTTTAAACTATCGTTTTCTATTCCAGTAGTACGCGTCAGGTAGCTCGATCCAGCGATAAGACTTGTTAGAAAAAGCTCCGTGTGTCTGAGAATGAAAACGAGTGAAACCGCGAGGGCGACGCGGTAACCGCGCGCCCTACCGTACCGACCGCGGGAGGATCGGGAGCGATGGGAGAAGAGCGAGTAGCGAGAATGACGAGTACGAGTACGGATGCGAGAGAGAACGGAGCGAGTACGAACGTAGAATTAAACGTGGAACGAATCTTTACTTATTCAATTTTACTTTCATAATTATTCTTCACGATAAACCGCGATTACCGAATGTGCGAATTGGTGCGTGGTGCGAAATTAAATCGTTTGATTATCCAAACCCCGTCTCATTTTATTTCATATTAAATCCGGAGCATCGGGAATGCTCCGCCTGCCTATCTAACGGACTTTATCCTTGCATTTGCATTGCATTAAAACTGATTTAAATCAAGCTTTTTATTATTCGAACAAATCGTTCAATCGATGCTTGTACGAGTCAGTTTACCCTACGTGCCCGACGAGTATCCAATATCGAATTTTAGCTCTCGGCAACGATAATCGACGGTGAAAAAATGCTAATGGAAATGCTCAAAAAAATTTGTAACTTTTGGGGTTTGAAGCCTTTCATTTGGTTGGGAAATATCTTTGGAATATTTAGCGGCACGTTGGTGAAAAACCGCTTGAAACCGAGTGGCGCGATAAGTCGCTGCTACGTCTTCGTTGTCTTTGGGTTCCGGACCTATTTCGGCATCCTCGGAGCGTTAGCGGGTCTATTGACCCTGCGAACACCCATCGTTTCGATGCTGGTAGGAGCGAGGTGCCTGACACAATTCACATCCTTAACATTGGATGCTTTTATCGTTGCGTTTTTCGAAAAACGCTTCGTCAAGGTAAAATAGATAAACGATAAAAAAATATATATAGATTTTTTTTAAGCTTGTCCCTAGTGTAATCGATCCAGAAGGATGTTAGCGACACATCTGTTGGGGCGCCGTACCCTTGTGCCAAAATAGAATAACAATTACAATAGTATAACTATTAGCCGATGAACATGAACGAAGACCTGCAAGCTAAATGCTTCGCCTCATCGGCCGGACCCACGTGTGGTCAGGTTTAAAACAATACGTTCTAAAAAATATCAAATGACACGATAAACATAAAATGCAAGGTTATAATAATTAGAAAAAACTATTTTTTTTTTGTAGCATTTTCATAATTTTATTTTCACTAAGTATTTTGAAAATTCAATCACGATTGAATGAGACGAGAGCCCAAGTAGCAAAAAGACATCTGGTACGAAAAAGTCACCCGAAGTAGCAAAAAGACATCTGGTACAGTAAAGTCATCCGAATAGGATACATAAGTCCACCCGAATGGTAACTAAAAGTTATCCCATGTCTAAAAGTTAACCTTTGGACGTAGGATAGCTTATAGTTACCATTGGGACGAACTAATGTATCCCATTCGGATGACTTTTTCGTACCAGATGTCTTTTTGCTACTCGGGAGATTATTTTATTTCGCTCGGTGGGAAAATGGCGGTTCTTCGGGCCTTGTGAAATAAAACTTTCTACGATACTCGTGCGAAAGACGTTTTCCGAACACACGCCTTTGGCTCGTATTGCAACTGTTTTTTCGCACTCGTATAAAAACGTACTATTTCGTCACGATTTATCCGCAGTTCTTCGGGAAGCTCGCGGCGTACGACGAGAGAGTCGCCGAACTTGGACATCGCAGAACCGATCGATACGAAATGTACTGGATTTTCGTTGTCGCGTCGATCACCTTCGCAATCTACGCAGGGTGGGCGGATTCCCAAGAGACGAACGACCAAGAGACGCATGGGAAATGGACGGAATTTGCATTGAAGACTATGTACATGCTGTTACAGTCGCTCACCCTGGTGCTGAGTATATTTAAGTTCGATCTTCTCGTTCATCTGATGTACCAGCGATTTCGTCATTTCAACGAATCGATTATATCGAGCGTCTCTTGGACTCGCGAGCTCGCGCCGAAGAACATGAATTACGTCAGCTCCGACGACGTCCTGCAACTGCATTCGACGCTGCTCGATGCGTCGAGGATAATAAGCGAAACTTACAGTTCCGTGCTGCTCTTCTGGTTCGCGAACCTATTCGTCAGTACGGTAATGAAAATTTGCGTTGCAATGTCTCATCCGACATCGACGATAGCCTACTACGCCTCGAACTTTATCATCAGCGTTGTCACCTGTTCAGTTTGCAGCACGACTGCCGAAGAGGTATTTACGCGAAATTTAATCATTAAAATCGCGGCAATTACATTCGATTTTTATTTTTTTTTATTTTGTGGAAACTTTTTCAAAGTAAAAAATTCTGTTTTTCCTTCTCTCCGATAAATCGAAGGACAAGGCGGAGCAAATTTAGTATTTTCATATTCTGTGACGAAATATGTTCACGTAGCGAATGTAAATTCAATTTATATTCCCTATTCATCGGCGATACAGTAGAAATTATAAAAAGAAAATATTCAAATGATCCAATAGTAGGTAACTGTTTTACCCTTGGAAACAGTTTACACCGCCTCAAACGAATTTTATTCACCTCATTTTATTCACCGGATGTTTCGTAGGCAAACAATGCTGGCAAAAAAATGGCAAACGACGATCGTACACGGATCGACGGCTCGACTTCGATGGTAATACTAATTTCCCAATTAATTACTAATAAATAGATAAATAATTGAACGAATTATTTCTACAGGATAGAGTGCGAATCCAACTTTATTTTCTTCACAATCGGGTTGTCTTTAGCGCCGCTGATTTTTTCGTAATTAACTTACCGCTATTCTATTCGGTAGGTGTATAAAATTTTTCTATTCAAAATGAAAAAATTCGCTTTTGCTTCAGAATTTGTGAATAACTCTAACTTCGTTTTTTTATTACAGATGATCGTTGTCATCGCGACCTACGGAGTTCTGTTGACAAAATCCAAGCCTCAGTCGTAATTCGACGATTGTAAGAAAATATTAAGTTGCAAGCAACATTTAATCTCCACCAGTTGCACTGCACATTTTATCTATCCTAACAGCATAAGCGGCCGCGGTATCGATTTCCGAGGGGATAGAGTATTTAAATCCGTACTCCGTTACGTACACGACTTTTCCATTAACGCAACGTGCATCGTTATCCTGACGAATCGTACTTTCGTGTTTATTTGTAATCGTCGCGTAACACGCGACCAAACCTAAAAAAAACCTTCAACGAATTGCCATCGCTCAATCGTTCACACACACACACATATTCAACAAACTCTTACCACTATAAATACCATTCGGTACAAATCTGGCTTAAAAGAATTTTTAAAAATCGTTACAAGAATCATAAAATTCGAATCATATTTATCTTAAGAAAAAAAAATGACATCGGAGGGCAGCAAAGATTGTCTCGGAATAAGTAATAAATATGCAGTCGACATCGAACTTGACAAAATCTTTGGTATCTTATCTCACGGATCCCGAGAAAAAGAAAATGTATATATACATATATATATATATTACATTTTCGATTCACCAAATCATATTCGTGGCGGCTTTGTTCCTCGCCAGAGGATTCAAGCAAAGATTCGTAAGAACCTCGACGGCCTCGTTTCCCTCGTCTCTGGCGTAGAGAGTCGATCGTTTGACGCTCCGTCTCGTTAAAGTTCTGTTACCCAAAGTTCCACCAGCGACGAGTTTCCTTCTCTCGTGAGTCGTCGTCTTGGCGCCGTTTCTTCTGCTGTAACGTTGCTTGTACGGGATCGCGTTGGTTCTGCCGGCTTTGAACGACGGCCGTTTCAGTATCCTCTTGCTGGTCGCACTTCCGGTCGACTCTTCGGTTCTCTCGGTAACCGGTAGTGCCTCGTCCTCTCCGCGAAGATTTCTCGGCTGCGGAGCTTTTCTCTTGTTATTGTTGCCGCCTCGGCGCTCCGAGGTGCCCGGACGATTGACCGCACGTCGCAGACTCCCGACGAGCTTGACCGGACGTCGCGGATTATCGAAGACTCGACGATCCGGCCAGTGAGCGATAACCGGAAGTCCGCAAGCGTTGTGCATCCCGACCAGCGGAACGCCGATCGCGCGATGACGTTTGACATCGGCGCCTCCGTCGAAACCTCGTCCAACCGCCTCGCGCTCCGATCTTCCGGACGAGCGAACGTTTCCCTCGTAAACCGATATCTTTTTGCCGACGTTGCCGCGCTTGAGATCGGCGCCCTCTTCTCTCGTGCTCTTCGCCGCGACGTTCTCGATCGGTTGAGCTTCGTTGGAACTTCGGCAAGTCTGGGCTTCTTCTCTCGACGAGGCTCTTCTCTCCCGTCGCTCGTCGCGTCTCCTCGACGACGTGCGACGCGAGTGGAAGCCCGAATCGGCGCGAAAATCGGCGGGCTCGTCCAGAAAACGGAAACTCGGCACGAACTCTATCGTTCGATTTTTGTTGAATCTGTCGACGCCTGACTTGTCGCTGCGGCGATTTCTGCTTCGCCTGGTCGCGGAGTCGGGACGATCTCTCGATCTCGGCGAGGCGCGGGAGGAATCGGCTCTCGGCGACGTCGAGGCGAAATTTAATCGGGAACGCCGCTTGCTAGCGACTCGCAAGTTTTTCTCGGGCTCCGATACGAGAGACTCGAACTGCTGCTGCGGCACGACGGATCTTCGAAGCGTCTCCATGTCGTGGACCAGAGAGGCTCGGTAATCCTTTATCGGTATGCTCCGCACAGTGCCGTTTGCTTGATTACCCTTCTCGTTTCTCGAACTCTCGGCCGTTTCGTCTCGGGAATTTTTTTTGCTGCCTTCGTCAACCGCCGACGGTGAAATTCTCGGGGCTCGTTGAGTGTGCGACGACCTCGAGGGCGTCGGGCGAATGAAATCCGTACCGACGTCTATCGCACGCTCCTCGTAATAGTGATTCTCGTTTCGCAAAATTTCGTCGTAACGGTCGTTCGGGTTTTGCCACTCCTCGATAATGGACTTGCCCTTCGAGCGGAGACGGGATTCCAGCTGACGGACTCCGTAGGATTCCTCGACACTTTTGAATGCTCTGCTCGCGTTTTTGGGTAATGATCTGGTGAATTTTTCCTCGCTGCCCCCGAACCACCTTCATGATTTCGCACCGAAGGTCGTACCCGTCATATGCATTCTGTTCTCGATTCCGAGACCTGTCGAGGGAAGATGTGGATTTTTAGTTCGAGAACGAGAATAGAGGTTATGTGTAGGGATAAAATTAACTGCTAGGACGATATTGACAATCGACTTTGACCGATTAGAATTGCTTGATGGTCACTTCATTGTTGCAAATTTCAAGTTTTTTCGATTACTCTGGCAGACACGGCCAAAATTTTCATTTTTTTAAACGTGAAAACGTTAAAAAACCCCTCATTAGAATTTTTTCGCTAGCAGTAAAAAAAAGTTTTTTTTGTGATCTCAGATTCATTGAAATTATCATAGAAGGTCATCGAGCAACTTTTTTTCCATTTTTTTTTTAAGGAGCAAGAAGAATTAATTATTTATCGACATTTGGTACGCACCAAACTCGTGGTCCGTTTCGTTGAAGGGACTCAGCGCTTGGGTGGACGTAAAAGTAGATGCTTGACACTTCTTCTTCGTGGAGATTCTCGAGCAAGCCAGAAAAGTGCTGACCAGCGCGCTGATCTCAATAACGAGTACCGCCAGACCGACAGCCAGAAGAATCAAAGCTTGTTCCTGCGTCCATTTTTCAATCATCTCCAGACAGCCCTAAAAATGACAATACATTTTTATAAGCATTGGTCGAATGTCGTACAATATATATATAACACAAAAATCTTTTCTTTTTTTGAACAGTGACTGAGTCAAATATTTTTTCGATTCCCACGGCGTCGGCGTAATTCAACTTAAAAAAAAAAGTCCTCTAAGGCCTATCGATGTGGTCTGAATACGAAGGCATCGAAGCCTCTCTAATAATATTCTGTATCTCGTGCATTCCATCGTTGCGCACTGCGTTGCAACTAACGCGCTACGATGCTGGTACCACGTATCAACCTTTTCGACGAGCCTTCCGATAATTTAACTGTGACACGATTTAGCAGCAGCTACTTTCATTTTTTTTTTTTTTACAAAACATCAATTCTTTTAAGTATTAAAATACTTAAAAGAAGACTTAAAATTTGAAATCGCCTGGACACAAACTACCCGAAAGGGTGTTTTAAGGCGATCCTTTAATCATGTCCCTCAGGCATGATTACATCGTCGCGCGCATGCTTACATCGGTGTGTCGAGCGTGTTGATGCTCGGCTGGATTGAGGGTCTGGCAAACCCCAAGATCGACGGGTTCGGGATTGAGAAATGCCTCGCTGACGTCTGTATTGTTGAGGGTGCAACAGGTAATCGGCACGACGAGCTCCCTTCGACCGACTTCCTGAAGTCGCCACCACGACGTGCCGTAGTTGCTGCTTCCGTTTATGCCGCAGCAGGAGAACTGCGAATTAAAAATGATAGTACGAGTTGAGTAGCGCGTAACGGCATTTACGGTATGCGTGTAATTTATACATATTCGAAGAAGGGAATCGTCGAAGCGTAAACGGAGCTCGCACGTCATGGAGCTCGTGCCTCGTTGCGAGGGGGGAAAAAACCATTATAAAATAAAATAGAAACACGGGGGTTCGGACTTGCTGGTACCGATGAGCACGAACCATAGTTTGGGCAAGGTCGAGCGCAGCGGTGAATTGCTCGCGTCCGGGCACGGCGTAGCTTCGCTGAAGGGCCCGCACGAGTCGAGCTGGCCTCACGTCGACCCCCAGCAGGTGAGGCCAAAATACGGCGAGAACACACACGGCACACTCGCCCAGCAGCAGCAGGATTATCGCTATCAGATACTGAAACAAAAATGTTTTTTATGCTTTAGGGGAATATAAGAAAAATCGGCTATTTTAACAATAAGAAAAAAACAAAAAATTAAGGTATTCATCCAAGTCGATAGACAATCATGTTTAGATTTACCTGAAATGCGTGAACATAATTAAAAAATAATTAATTGTGATGGAAAAAAAATATAATCTACTTTTAGGCGATGATTAATTACGTCGCGTCTGCGCCGATCGTATGGAATTAAATTGGTAATTATAATATGTAAGGTGATTGTAATATAACTTTTGTTTATTAGCGTTATTATTGCCCACCAATATTCATGGGCAGATTTTGTTTCCTTGGAATTATCGAGGCATCACGAAAACAATTTCGTAGAATTTGGAACGATTTATGCTTTCCTATGAATATCACAAAATGTAAAAGGATGGAGAAAAGGGTGAGATAACGAGATCGTGTGTAAAAGATGACTCGTGCCCACCGTCCAGAGCGAAATTAACGAACGTCTGTGTCTGGGATAATTAATGTTTTAAGATATGCGAAGAGCTCTGCCGGCGTGCTTGGTGGAAGGTACGTTTCCGGGCGACGGCGCGTGACCAACGGACCTCGCCCGCATCGGCAATCTCCCTGTTTTCTTCTTTTCTCTTCTTCTCCATTCGACTCTATATTTATTTTTCCACGCTTACCAATCTCGGACTCGTTGCTCTCGGTACGTATGTAAATATGCTCCGCACGCATTACAATATGCAAAAAGTATGGCGGGTGGCCAATTACATGAAATTATCTGCAATTGTATACCGATTTATCAGGTCATCTGTAAACACGCTCCTATACATTTCGGATTAACGCTACAGTACCTAATTTGGTGGGTAGTTGGGATCAGTTATTTTGATTGGCCATAAATTCCGTTGATCCAGGATACACAGTAAAAAAGATTTGTACATCTAACAAACCGTATTGTCCACAAAAGTCCACAATTATTCTGTTGTTAATTTTACAAAAAATATTCGTAAAATTGACAGACATTTTTGCAAAATGGACAAGTTTTTTTTAAATGAAATTAACATGAACAGAATTGTGGACGTTTGTGGACAAGAAACTTTCATACCTATTTTACTGTGTACATTCCGTGCTCAGGATAAAGTAAAGAATTCCGGCATTTTCATCAATTTGTTTGATATTTTTACTATGAATTTATTATTGTTTGCGACTCGGAACACAATTTTTATTGAATTACATTTTATAAAAAAAGAATGTGAGGTGAAAATTTGAAAATTTGAACACAACAACAATTGTAGAGCAATGCGGAACATGAAGATTTTCTTACAGTAGCGGTGATGCAACAATTGAAAAGACAAGAAGCCCAGCATCCGAGGATTCCCGTTATGGCGATGAAGAATCCAAGTCCGACGATAGCGAAGGCCAGATAATAGAAGAGCGGCTGATCGGTGTGCGCATCCCCAGGACCGAGAAGTCGGGACAGCAAGACCCGCTCACTGTCGGCCAACAACAATACCCCCGATGACATCAGAGCAAAGCCTGACATCTAAAAAAAAAAAAATAATAAAACATAACAACGAAATTATTCCGACGCGAATAATCCCTAAAATTTGAGATCGAGCCACTTACGAGAAAAACAATATTCGAGCAGCAAACGAAGGCCCGTGAAGCGCTGAGCCTTCGTGTCTCCATAGCGCGCAATAAAATTAAAAAACTATCCGATAAAAAAATGTCGATTAATCACCCCGGTCAAGGCACTTGTCATCTATCAAATATTATATTCATTTCACGCAACTTCATTATTTCCGATAATAAATCACGTTGCGAATCACAAAATCACTGTTTTTTTATAGCATGTGTTTTTCATAGTTTTTATACTATTTATTTTAAAAAAAAAATATTGTTGACTTGAGAAAACGGGAGAAATTGATGGAACTTGTAGTAGAAGTCTTTCGAATGCTTCGGTTCGAGTTGTGAAATGAGACTGACGGCATAGTTATGTTTTACCTGTGTGCGATGCAGAACAGTGGAATTCTATAAGCGGGGAACTTGGCCGGCTGGGGCTATCGAAGCCTTCATGCGAGACCCGCAGGCCTCGCAGGCCACCGGGAGCCGGAAGGAAGTCGTGGGCACGGAAGAGGGGTTGAAAAGCTTGATTGTCGTCGATACGCTTGAGCGAGCGTGGATCATTTCACTAAACAAGTAAACACTCGTTTACAACTATGACGACTACCGGACAGAGTTGGGCGAGTTCGAATAACTGAATTTCAACTCTCCAAGTCGATGAGAACGAATACCGGACAGTCGCGGTCTGCTTACATATTTACACTGATTTCGAATTGACATGAATAAGATAGATTTAAATATTTGTAAATCAATTATCTGTTGCAATTTGAGGTGAACAATTGTTGAAATTATAACTGGAGTAATCTTCGAATGATATTTCGAATAGTCATGGAAATGATTATTGAAAAAAAAATTAACTCCATATAAATAAAAATAAGATACATTTTTTCTCTATTGGCTCGAAAAAAATAATCTGTATGTTTCCATTGCAGCCGAACGATATGTTTGTGAATGCATTGCTCCGCCTATCATTCGGTCGACGACCCTCTGGTAGCTCCGCAATCGAAAAAGGGTAAAAGTTTGATGTTTGATGCGCTCGTTGGACTCTCACTTTTTTCGGTAGCCCAAAAGGGTATGTATATATCCCCTTCTCGATGGCGTTTACGCGTATTTGGTAGACGAACCGCGCCTCGTCCGACACGCCGCCGCGGAGATAGTTACCCGGCGCACATTTATTGTAAGTGCTCACGAAGCCTATCTCCGCCACAGGTCCGCATTAATTCGCCTCACGTATCGCGCATTTTCCCCGTCCTGAATAGGGTAAGCGCGAATTACTGCGAACTCTCGCGCGTGGACGGGAGGATCGCGGGGGAGAGATATTGAGATGAAACTACTTTCCTAGAAACTAAAAAAATGTACACGAGTCTCGCGGGGCAGATGCAGAAGTTATAGCCATATCGTTTTACTCTTACGCCAAAGAATTTAATTGTCTAATAATCGATATTTGCTATTGTTTTGTATCAATTTCTTGCTTCTCAACATTCATGCTGTTTATTTTTTCTAACGGACGAACATTTCGAATAGCAAAAAAGAGAAACACAAAACAGAACAAAAACGGTTAGATATTTTTGAGTGACTTCTAAGTTTTAAATGAATCATTTTCTGGTAATTTTTTCGACCAAGCAACTGAAGTAAGTTGTCGAGAATTCGTCGGAAGTTAAGCTTTGCATGACTCGAAAAGAATATGATAGATACATTTTACCAATCTATGTGACTTTGCTATGTGTTCGTATATTTTGTGTATACTTTTCATCTGGACCGTGAGCTATTCACATTTTGGTCACGCGCCGTATACAAAAAACGGAACGAAAAATTTATATTTACAGTGGCTCAAACCGATCCATCCACCCCACTTTTTCCTATTTTTATTGTACTGAAAACGTTTTTTTATTAAAGGTTGCTTAGAAGTCTAGTAGATTTTTGCCCGATCCGCTACTGCAGCCAGCTGCCGAGGAAACACTGTCGTCTTGCTCGCGCTGCGTCGAGTCAGCGAATTCTGGTGGCAGATGAAGGATCTGGAAAAATAACCATATTTTTCATTAATCTAATCTTCTGGATATTAACTTTACGAGAAATTGCAATGGATTACCTTGATCAAAAATTTTTTGCGTCTCATTTTGAACGCCAAATCAAAAGATTCGGGACAATGGGGCGCTAGGGTATTGATCGCAGCCAATTTCTTGATGTGCAATAGCCCGTGATAGTCTTTGAAAACGGGATTAGTTTCTTTCGGTGATCCCATGAAAGATTCAAGCGCTATCGCCGTATCCGACAAATGTTCCAATCGCTGCACCAGCGCGTCCTGTAACACGACGAAAAATCAGTATCATTCATCTGGCTCTCAAGAAAACCTTCGTTTTTTCTAGTTTCATAAGATGTTAGTTCTGATTATTGGACAAATTAATGCTTACGCTATTGTCAAAATTGAGCGTCGGAACTGTGATTGTAGCAACGGCATAAGCACTCCGCATAATCGCTCTGAAGCAGTATAAAAATCGTAGAAGATCGTTGTGCGTCGAGTCTTCGGTGTCGGACAGCCACAATCGAGACCCGATGGATTGTATAGCTATTCTGAGGATATTTCTTTTCTGCGGCTTCGCCGAGACTAGGAATTCTCCGGCCTTCAATGTGTTTTGTATATTCTTCAATAAATCTACGTAGGCGCTATTTTCGAATGCTTCAGCTCGCCACTTTCCGTTCTCGCCGTCCCAGAGCGTTATATCGGCCTCGTCGATCGCTTCCATGTCCATTTGTTTGGTTAAATCATAGAAGTGACCGAAGGACTGACTACCGGTTGGCGACGAGTCCACGACCTTCATGTTCTGATAACGCCAAGCTATCTGCATTTGAGGGTCCATTGTTTTGGAATCGGGTAACGAGCTAGAAGTCGTCACCACCGCTGGCATTTCTGATATCAGCTGAGCCGGTCGAGAGTCGCGGGAAGCGACGAAGAGAGGGTGAGACGAGACAACACCTTCGGCCATGAAGTACTTGAGCATCACTTTTGCATAATTCCCGTATGTGTCCTCCTCTGTGAAGTTCAATTTCAATGGATCAACATTGATGTACAAGTTATTGTGTTCCTTAAGGCGACGTGAAACCTCCTCCGCCTCGCCCGTTCCGTGCTGAGTCGGTAAAGATAACGGTAATAAATATCATTCAAAGATGTTCAAGTTTTTAAATCAAAACCATGTGTGCAGATCTTCAATAATTTCTATTTATTCTAAAATCAACAGGTGCTATAATCCAATGACTATGTAAATTATTCAGGCAATCCAATATTATGAACATACAAACAAAAATCTTTTTCCATTGACCAAGCCTCGTCTTTTACACTTCTTTGATATTTTTAATGACAAACATATATCGTAATTAATATGTCCAGTTAATAAATTAATATATAGGCAATGTCGCCACAAATGAATAGACCAAACATGCATAATTTCAACATTCCTCGAATTTTTGTTCTCTTCGTAGCAGTGACTTGGATTTGAGACAATTGTAAAAATACGAAAACAAAATTTTATCGAATAGTCCAAGCTGTGCCTCTCATTCCCAACTCATTTGATTTTTTAGTGCCAAACATATATTTTGATTAATATCTCTACATAATAAAGCAACTCTGCGCCAATTTATAATCGACGTTGCTACGAATTAACACGCCAAAAATACATAATTTCGATATTTTTCGAACTTTCATTCTGCGTAGCAGCAGTGGCTTGAATTGAATACAATTTTAAGAATACAAAAACAACGTATCCATTAGTCCAAGCTTTATCTCTCATTTTTCAAAACTCCATTAAGCTCACTTGTTACCATCCACAAAGTATGAATCAAGCATAAGCGCACTCTATAGTTGTTAATACATGCTCACGACTGTAGAACATAAAGAAGTTGGATTGGATAACTTGCGTTTATCGATATGAAAAAAAATATGAATAATACTCCGTCCGGTATCTTCGCACATTACATATAGCGTAAATACCTATTAACATGATCGATCCTATCGGCAATCCTCCACCTGTAATTAAAAAAAACTCAATCAACATTGATATCCAAACAGAGAAAAAATATCAGCACGCTGGCTTAGCGCAACGCCACGCAAAAATCAAACCTATCATGAAATCCAGCGACGGCATTCCCGTGGAGATGAGAAGCTGCGCATTTTGTATCGAAGGTTTGGTGCCCGGTATCGGCGGTATTTTACTCTTACTTCTCTGATTATTCAATGCCATGTTTTCATCTCATTTGTCGGAAGACAGCGAATAAAAAAAATAAATAAAAACAAACCAAAACAAAACCGCACCAAAATCTATACTATCGCGTGACAACGAGCGACGAAGACGTCGTATATTGTAAATAATACAGTACAATATGAAAAAGAATAATATTGCTTATGTTTTCACATCTAACGAAACTTTCTGTTGACAACGTGACTAAGATATATCGAATGTATAACCACAAAAAAAAAATTATTATCCCTACCAACTTTTTTTTTCAACGCACGTTTTTAAATCGATGTACGATATATCTCGCGATACGGAGCGCGCGTAAATTTGAAAAACATAAAGGTAAGTCTTTCTTTTCATGGAAAATGTATTTGTTACGTCGGCAAAAGAACGGACATAAAGGGTCGCCGCGCAGGAATTTACGGTAATGATTTGTATTCTTTAAAAATAAGAGAAGCTCGAACATCTGGAGATATTCGTGTGAGATTGGGTAAGATGTAGATGGCCGGATGCACAAGATTTTTCATGTACCACCTGATTAAAAACGGAACGTAAGGCGAACAATGGTTAAAAACACGATGCAATTTAATAGGCGAAACGATATAATGCAATTCGCATTGCCGCCTCAAAAAATCGGCAACAAAATTGATTCAACACAAACGATGCGGAATTTTTTTTTTTTTTGCGAAAATGATTTTTTTTTCCTTTGAGTATTTTTATTATAACAACCGCAGACGTTAATATTTCGAGCGAAAAATTATTTTCCTTGAGTCTGATTGTATACTTTCTCTGTAATGTGGAACTCAACGCAGCTGGAATTGAGCAAAGACCGAAGGCGGGTTCGTTTTTGTTCCGCGAGGCGTTTCCGATTCCGAGCGCTCTAGAAGTAACTACAAGCGCTCGGAGCGCTCGGAGTATTAGGTTTTTACTCCTAATAACGGCACCTCACTCGCTTTCGCGGTGCGGTCACGTGACTTTCACATGGCGTTAAGGGGTTGCTGGAGCTGTTTTTTTTTCCTTTTTAACCTGCTTTACCTGTTTCACCGAAGGACCTGCACAATTGTTCAGTTCCGACTTAGCATTGTCAATATGCTTAATATGTCGGTGCTCGAAGTATCGAATACGAACATCGAGACTGAGTTGGAATGACCGGCTGCATCGGCGCAGGTTTTCCGCACTTTCCCTGCGCCCTCGTGAAAATAAAATTTTCATATCGCTTTCTTATAGAAGTTGAGAATTTCAATTATCACGTGACGAAACTGGCAATGTCGAACGGTACAAGGCTAGACTTGTAGCTAAAGGCTTCTAAAAAATTGCAATGTAACTTGCAATTTTTAATTTAAAAAAATATCGCCAGTTCCATCTTTGGATCAGCAACTGTATTAGTGACAAACGAAATGTTATCGATAGTAACAAAAACGAAGTATTCGTTACTATCGTTATAGTAACAAATACATCCCAGAATAAACGTTATTCATTTGCGTACCATCCGCGGAATACGAACTTACAATCCTCGTATTTGAAGACAGCGACCATATCTGTTCGGCTATGTTGAAATTCAGAGAATAATTTTGGGAAATTGTGTATACGGTTCAAAAGGGTTACCGCAAAGCGTCCGAGCCACGACACCTGCTAGTAACTTATGAATTACTATAAAGTACATAGGTATATCGAGCAGCCATATCGACTTGGCTTAGTTATCGCGCAATCGTCCAGACAGGGTAAATAATGACAGATTAAGTATCGGGTTGGTTGCGCAATTGTTAACAATCAAATAATCGTAAAGTCAGAATACTTGAATAGAGAAGTACTACATCGACAAGATTATTGATTCATTATTATTATCCAATCTTGAACCGGTAATGACCGATCATCCACAAAATTAACGGTTATGGACTCGATTGGAATAGTATTACGAACAGTTTAGAACTTCACCGAAATCACCTAGATCGGTCGTCGCACATCCATCACTGTCCACGCAGTAAGGTCTACCGTTACTCGCTTGAGAACTCGCGTAGTTACCGTTCTCCTCACAGTCTATTATTAATTCCATGTTCTCTTCAGCAAAAATTATCGTATCACGTGCACAATCTGGAAAATTAAGAAGAAAAAAATAATATCGCCTGTACGTACTTAGGGTGTGACGTTCGAAAATGCGAACGATTCACTTACTGCAATTCATTGTTTTAATATTGCCCACTGTCGATTGGTAATTAACTATTGTTTTCCCGTCCTTCCACGCACACCAGACCCTACATTTTTAGTTTTCGTAATTGATACATACACGTATGACTTAATGATTTTTTGTCAGACTCACGTATTTTTCTCCAGTTTGTAACTTTGATAGCTTCCGTCGTCATCGCAAAGAACTAAATCGATGTGAGTGTTGAATCTACCGTGAGCCTTGAGTTTATCAAGAACAGATAGTCTTGCCAAAGCTTTGCTCTCGCACTTTCGCAAATAATTTGGCGTTTTTTCCTCTGAAACTTGAATAATTGGTTTTTTTATCTACTATCTTGATATCCTTGCTGGATTTAAGTTTTCGTACAACAGGGAAGATGTTTCATCATCGATTGAGGATAGAGCCTTTCATTTGGCCGGCCACTCTCCGTCGCGACGCACCAACACAAACCGTTGTCGCACTGCAGCTCGTCGTAATTTCCATTCTCCGCACAGTGGAGTGAGGTGGCGTTTCTTTTCAGCTCGGTAACCTGTCGATGTCTTTCTCTACTGCAAGCTGAACAATCACGATAAATATCTTATTCGTGATAAATTTCGCTCCAAACTTCGCTCATTCGCCAGAATAGATCAACGAACTTTCTCATAGAGAAAGCTATCCGTAAAACATCAACGAACAATTTGATTACGAACTTATACCCGAATCTCACCACATGTCATATTTTTACTAGAGGACGTCCAGGACCAACCGAACATTCTCGAACCACTTGGACTGTAGCAGAAACACCTGTATGGGTCGTTAAACTGAATGTTTAGGTCTTCGTAAAATTATGTATACACAATTTTTTAAACATACTTACCTGCCATCGACTTCATCTCCCTTGCACTGAACGGCCGAGAACGATTGATCCGGATCTAATTTGAGTGCGCACTTATCGTTCTCGTTTCCTATGTCCCGACGATCGAGCGTCGATGCCGTACTTGCGAGTACAAAAAATATTATCGTCGTTAATAGATTCATTGTTTTATACTTGGTGCGACAATTCCCGCATCATTTGGTGTAATATTGCTCCGGGGACGGCGTAAAGCTGTTCTATCTTCTTGTATCTAATCGGAAAGCGATAACCGGAGTAATAAAAATCGATTTGCAATCTTGATCGACTGCACTGCTGGTGTACCATGCGTGCTCGTAAATTGCGGTTTTTCGATTGGCAGAAATAATGCAGTACGTCATAAACAGACCGCTTTAAATTGTCGGGGCCCGGTGTTGCCGTCGGGCCGCTGAACTCCACCATTAAACCTCCGCTGAAATTAATTGCGAAGCAAAAAACGTGATGCTATCGTTTGAAATAATATTGATTACACTCGTACTATGCAGTCCGAGTAAAATCGTTAAGTCGACAGAGTCAGCGCTCAATGCGAGCATCGATAGCCAGAACTGCCGCGACAATCGTTATCTGCATCGTGGACATGACACACCTTCAATGAGGCAAGTATACACATCGAATGTCGATATAGTTATCGCCCTCTGAACACAAGCTTGTTTGACAGTGAAATGTAAGATTGATATCTCACGTAAAAAAGCGAGCTACTTAAAAACAATATAATGCGATAAAACCGATGCTCAATAACGGCTAGCCGTGATTAAAGATCTATATTTTCTGATTTCAGATTATTTTACATATTCTTAGTGAAAATAAGGGAGAAAGGCGGAATGATGCGAGAGTTTATTCAAGCGGTACATCCAAAGTTGAGTTACATGAGAGTTTACAACAGGCCAAGTGCGGGGAGTCGAAGTAACTTGGTGCAAGTTATTGTGCAACCCGAAGATCGCGACGAGATGTATCAATTCAGCCAAGCTACGAGGGTCTATCTTAATGATGTCGCATTTTGCTTGGAGCACGCAAACGAATGATTGTTGTCGTAGCGAATGATCCTGTAGTCCGGACTCTTGGAAATCGAAAGCGTAAAATGCTTGAATACATTTCCGTGTTCGGTGTATTCAGTGTTGAAGAATTGGTAAAAATGGATTTTTCTCAAACGGCCACTAATTTGTCATTTTTCCCCTTCATCGAAGCCCGCATCGTATATCATTTGTTAAGAATCAATAAAACGATTTTCATTCTGATAAAATGACAAGTAGAAATCAGGGACCCCACAAAGAAACTGCCAAATTGTTCACGCCGACCGATAAAGAAAATATATACTAACAATAAAGTTAAATGAAAAACTCCTAAATGTTCTTTAATATATCCTTCTTCCACCCTAAAAAAAAATAAATCGCGAAGTATGCATGGGTTTTTTTCTAACGCATGCGCGTAAAATCAGGTTTTTCATCCCTGTGAAGTGTGCGCAGAAAGACACTTGCACTACATTGCTATGGCATCAATCAGAAAATAGTTACATAAAACGATGCATCAATTTATAAGATTAGATAACTTCGCCAGGTCTACTCAAGCAAGCGATCTCACGGCGAAGCCACTAAAGCGAAAATTGTGGAACTCTAACTTATTGATTACTGTAGTTACGACTGTCGGTTATCGCGACATCCGTGAAGGTAAAATCTTCATTGATACATTCGGAATATTGATACATCAGGTATATGACCAATCGGCGGAATAAAATTCAGTATTTTGAGCCCTTCAGCAAAATCACACGTCGATGTTTTTACCTAACGGCAGATTGAGATTTTGGGGAAAAAGCCTATCGCTCATTTGTAATTCGGTTAATGGACCATTCGGGAGTTTGAGGTTTTGGCGGAGTGACGGCAAGCCGAAATGTCTTCATAGATGTTTTCTTGGGATTCGAAAGCCGACCGTGCTGCCATACAGTTGTGTTCTCGAGTGATCCTGTTCTTAATAGTCGATTAGTTTGGAAGTCGTTAATTTCGGAAAGTCTTTGATTGAGATTATAGATATAGTATCGAATTATTATAAAAATTTGTATTCTTAAGTCGTGCGTGCAATTAATAGATTTGGTGTTCCCTAATCTCCTATCTTACTCTCTTCCTTTTCTTTGCTAAGTTTTCCTCCTTGCGTTTTCCATTTCTGGTGAATCTTTTCTTTTCTATTTCTTTTCTTTCTGTTATATTCTTTTACTTTTGTATCTTAAACTTTTGGCCTGTTTAAATTTTCGTTAAGATTAAAAATATAGTAATAGTAGTAGTTATATAAATATAATAGTAGTAGTTATATAAATATAATAGTAGTAGTTATTAATAAATAGTAGTAGTTATTAATAAATAGTAGTAGTTATATATAGTAGATGTGAGGGTTTTCGTCCCCCCCAAGCAAAAGGTGCTATAACTGTTTCTTGTTTGGTCACGTTAGGGCGCAATGCAGACAAAAAAAAAGTAAATGTTCTAAATGTTCGGGATTTCATAAGATCGAGGAGTGCACCTCGACTGTGGATTTTTGTTGTAATTGCCACAAGGACCATTCGCCGCTTAGCAAGGACTGTCCGGCTCAGTCCGGCTTTTATTCTGTACCAAGAAGAAGAAGAAGATGTTTTCTTGTTCCTCATTGGCTGTAGAATTCCCGCGCACTCTGCCCCCCCCCCCCCCCCCCCTCTCTTCACATATATTGCGCAATATTCCAACGTGAACGCTCAAGTCCGTGTATGATTTCCGCGAAATCAGTATAATCGTTAAACTTCATGATCTACCATTAAACAACGAATGTTCCCCAAACAATTAACTGTCGTTTAAATATCTCATCCAGCGGCCATGGATCTTTCGTCGGATAACGAGAGTTCGGACAGCAGCGGCGACGAGTATCTCGTAACGCCGGGCAAGCTCGATCTCGACGGCACATTTTTTCAACAGAAACCATCCTCGTCGAAAGCCACGACGTCAGAGAGCAAAGATGCCGAAAGCTCCGACGATGATTCCGACGACGATTACCTCCCGAACGACGAAAAGGCACTCGACACTGACGCGTTGCTCGCCGAGGTTATGAGGAATCTCGAAAAAGTCAACGAACCTCCGAACAACGACGAAAAAAAGCCCGAAACTTTTTCGCCCATTCCCGCGTCGAACGAAACGACGCCGAGTAAGAAAAAAAAAAATGTTCTGTCGGACGAAATCACGAATCTGTTGCTCCAGGGAGAATCCGGAGTGTCCTCGTCGATGTTCCAGGTCGACGACGAGGACAAAGATGAGGTAGACGAAAAACCTCCGGATTACGCCATTCCGAAGGAAGGCGTGAACATTACTCTGCCCGGCACGGCGATGATGATGTTCGGCAGGCGAAAGAAGAGAGATCGCGACTTCGAAGACGAGCTGAGAAAAAAGATAAATCGACATCTTCGGTCCAACCAGATAAACGTTCATAAAGTCGGACTCTTGTGTTGGCTTGCCCACGGCTTTCATCTCAACGTCGTCGTAAACGACGTCGAAATATTGTCCACGGCCATGTCGCTGATGCCGTCCGCCGCGTATCCCAAGGGTCGAGTGGACTTAAAGTATTTGGAGCAATTTACTAAATGGTTCAAAAATTTGTTCAAACTCGAGTTCAGAGACACCGACAACGGAGCGGGAAGGAATAGTCTGCTGACGAGGCTCAGGGAGCGTAAAGTCCACGACTACAGAGAGATGGTTCTTCTGTACGCGGCGACGCTGCGAGCTATAGGACTGAATTGCAGAATAGTCGTATCCCTGTGCGCTCCGGCCTTGAAACCGCGCCAGGATCAACTTTTTCAAGGTTCCACCAAGCCCAAGGAAGAAACTGAGAAGAAGGAGAAAAAAAAGCGCGAAACGGTCAAGGGTAAAAAGGAAGCTAGGGGAAAGGGTAAAAACACGGAGAAGGGGAAAGAAGGGAAGAAAAGCTCGGACCGGTCGCCGTCGAAGATCGCGGCGGAGAACAGCGAAGCAACGAGAAACCAGGCAAAATCGGACGCGAGAAAGCGAGCGGCCGAGGTACTCGCTGAATTCGCTAACAACGGACGTAAGAAAATGATGAAGGTTTCGATGGAGGAGGAAAAAATTGTCGGGGGCTCCAAGAGTCAGAGGGAAGAGGCGAAAAGTCCTCCTAAGGTGAGGCAACTGAGATCGAGAACGATACGGCTGAGTTCTGAGACAGAGGGGAGGAGTAAAAGAATTGAGGATAGGAAAGACACGACTGAAATATTGCCGGGTAAAAGAACCATAGGGGCGAACATTGGTAAGGCGGTAATTGCGAGTACGAGCACGATGAGCGACGGCGACTCGGCGGATGAATTTGAACCGAAACCGCCCGTAATAAAGAAGAAACTCGATGCTGAGAGTATCGACATGAGCAGCGAAGATGATAGCGAGTCGGACGGGGCATACGAGCCCCGAGGAAAAAAGAAGAAAATCATTGCTCCCAAGAATCGGAAAAAGAACGTCGGGAATGACGACTTATTTGAGCCAAAACCAACGGCTACGAAGAAGAAAGGCGATGTCCTGAAAGAGGAAAGCAAGACCAAGTCTAAAGGGCGAGATTCTATTGACCGAAGAGTATTGTCCTCCGACGAGGAACCGGCTGAAGTATTGGACGCCAAGAGCGCTCAAAACATCTGGGTCGAGGTGTACGTAGAGGCGGAAGAGAGCTGGATCAGCGTCAGCGTCGTCGACAATAAAATTCACTGTGTCAGCGAGATCTACGTAAGATACAATTTATCACTCAAATTTATGACCTAAGGATACGTTGAATTAAATTGAAATTGAATTGAATGGAATTGAAATTTTCGTGATTCGTCGGTTTGTGACTATTTTTAATCTTCTCTTCACTTTTCTCTGTAAAAAAATCTACAAAAAATTTCGTTTAAAGAAACAAGAAGAAAAACTTTTCGCGTAAAAAAAAAAAAAAAAAAAAAAACACGAGAAGCCCCCTCTTTGATCTCTGTATTAAAAAATAAATCTTTCGAAAAAACTAAAAGGAATCTTTTCGTTTTCTTGAACGGAATTTTGTAAAAAAAAATAATTTAACACTTATTGAAAAGTTTAAACAGATAATCATATAATAGTCGGAACAGGATTCCATGGTACTCGACGAGTATCCGTAATGCGAGCGTCTACTCAAAAAGTACTTACACTTGGTATTTGAAATCGTTAGAAAGTGCTCATGTACTTCTAGTACCGCCCAGGTCTAATAAACTTCAACAAAAGCTCAGTCACCTTCGAGATTTTTAACGTTCTGGCGAATTGTAACGTCGAATTATGTTATCGATAACTTTTTTTTTTGCAATTGCAGAAAAAAGCCCCGAAGCCTGTTCTCTACGTAATAGCTTGGAATTCAGTGGGAAGTTTGAAGGACGTCACGAGGAGATACTGTCCTCACTGGCTGACGGTGACGCGTAAACAGCGCATCGATGAAAGTTGGTGGGTCGAGACGTTGAGCCCGTGGATGGAAAAGAGCACGGCGATGTCCAGAGCCGAGGACGACATGCTCTTGCAGCGGTAATGATTGGTTATTCAACCATTCAGCGATCCGTTGTCACGTCGCCTTTGATCGAAAATAATTAAAGCATCTTCAATTTTCAGAGAGTTGGAGCAGCCTCTGCCGAAGACCGTCGGCGAATGCAAGGGACACCCGCTGTACGCTCTAGCGAGGCACTTGCTGAAATTCGAAGGGATTTATCCTCCAGAGTCCGTTCCGCTTGGTCATCTACGCACTGGCGAAGCGATTTATTCTCGTCACTGCGTTCACACCCTGTGTTCCCGCGACATTTGGTTAAAGAAAGCTCGAGTCGTGAAGCCCGCACAGGACCCCTACAAGATTGTCAAATCTAGGCCGAAATATGATAGGGTAATTGCAAAGAATTAATTAAAAAATTTTGCCACAATCATTGTCGATCCGCAGTTTACTGAATATTTCAACCGCATCATCTTTATCATCTAGCTCTCTGGAATGAGATTGCCGGACCTTCCTCTCGAGTTATTTGGAAAATGGCAAACAACACAATACGTTCCGCCCGTAGCGAAGGACGGTATCGTTCCACGTAACGAATATGGAAACGTAAATTTGTTTAAACAGTGCATGTTGCCCATTGGAACTGTTCACATGAATCGTAAGTTTTATCACACCACTTGTAGAGTTAATATTAAATTGCAACGAATTTTTTTTGTTAACTTTTTATTTGTCCTTTTTGCGGAAATTAAATATATATCGATAACATCGATACATGAGTTTTATCGAAAGACGAATAAGGACAATACAAGGAATCCGAATGGCAATAAGAAAGTTGTTAATTGAAACGTTGAATATATTCCAGTTCCAGCGCTGAATCGAGTGGCAAGAAAGTTGAAAATCGACTGCGTTCCAGCAGTGGTTGGTTTCAATTTCGGTCCCCGAGGCTCAGTGCCGGCCATCGAAGGTTACGTTGTATGCGAAGAGTTCGAGGAAACATTACGCGAAGCTTGGCAAGAAGATCAGATAGAGTCTGAGAAGAGAGCGGTGGAGAAACGAGAAAACAGAATATACGGAAATTGGAAGAAGCTAATAAAAGGCTTGTTCATAAGAGAGAGGCTCGCGGCGAGATACGACTGGAAAGACGCGGACGATGATGAAGATGAAAAGCCATCGGCTTCCACGAAACGTGCAAGAAAAAAAATCGTCGAACCGAAGAAAATTAACGGTAAGAAGTCGAATGAATCGTAATATCTCGTATCGTTCAGGAGACGTCTCAACATAAGCATCACTTAATCACTGATCGTCATTTATCAAGTTTCCACTAGTCAAGTTTTTCCATTTATTTATTAGATTTAAAAAAATAGAATTGTATTTGCTCATAATTCAATGAATACGAAGGCAATACTGTACAGGCAGGAAATGCAAAAAAAAAAACTCAAAGTTTGGTCGAACGGGATCATAAGTTGAGAACAATTAAATCTCTTTATTCCGAACAAGAAACATGTTTACAGAGAGTGTAATCTAAACACATCGATCTCTACCGAACAGAGTGAAACTAGATGTAATTTATTTCTCACTATTCGAGATTTACGTATCTAGAACTACAGTATTTTTTATGATGATTCTCTTATCGAAATAACATTGTCATATCCGATCTGATTGATGGGGCAGAAACGAGAGTTGGCCTGAGAGCACATATATCGATATTGCGTTTCATCAATTTTTCACGTCCCTGATACAACGAGAACATGAGGCTGGATCCTCATAAGGTCACAGATAGCCCTTTTGCGCCATTATTTCCAAGATCGAATGAAAGTTGTCATTTCCATGGTTTTTCCGTTCGAAAAATTATTCTTAAATTTTCATTAAAATAATTGTTATCAGAGAGCCTTAAAACGTCGACTTTCATTCGATTTTCGCTTCGAATTCGGGTTCGTCGTTATCTCTACAAGATTGTCGTAGGATTTTCTAAGAAAAATAATTTATTTACAGATTTTTTTTGTATTTCTAGTATAGATGGTCCGTCCATCAACGATACTCTAAATCCGGGTTTGTTTCAGTCTATCGTACTCTAAAACGTCTATTGTATATTTCGCATCGCCAAGAGCGCGTCACGCGTCTCCGTCGATTGAGAAATTGGGACTTCCGCAAACATTGTGTAGAGGGATCGTGTTAATTTTAATTAGAAGGAAAGGAAGGATTTTGATTAGAGGGAAAAGTTAATTTTTTCAATTACAACAAAACAGCGAGATAAAGATAGTTTCACCGCGATGAGAGACAAATTCTATTGCGTTCAATCAACGTTCCGCGTGTTATTGTATAACCGATCGCTATTAATAGACGCGCATCTGGATCTAATGGATCTCGATGAACGTATGATTGTATGCAAGCGATCCGGTCTGCAGGAAAAAAAAATAGCCTCGCAGTACTGTCGACTTTGAAAAACATAATAATTAATAAAAGCATTGTTTTTTTTTACTGAAGACAAAATTTATAAACATTCGAGGCGCAGGAACGTAGTCGACAAATTTCTATCCCGGAAACCTCACATTCGATTGAGAAAGATCGACTTTTGTATTGTGGTCACATTAATTTTGACCAGACCACTCGTTGTGAATTTTGACCACTCAAGTGAATAATTTTTTCAAAGTCAACCTTCCTCCGTGGAAAGTATGTTTTTCCCCACACTTTTCCGACGGAGCACATTACTCATACGAACAACCGACAAAATCATCGCGGACAAAAAATGACGGACGTAAAATTAATTTCAGTGAAACTTGTGCTTGTGAGGTAAAATGTAGATGTTTGCGTAATTTGTTTTTATTTTTCGCGACGTTATTGTCGATTGAGATCTTAACGGCGGTGTTTTCGTCCGCGTTGCATTTGACTAGAACCGCGCACACGCGGCCTGTGGCCATCCAAGGTAATTCTACCTCATCTCCATAATCGTGCGTGATACATTCAATCAGTCTATCGTCGCAGGTCCCTCCGATCGTATCTCATCATTCCATTGAGCTGTCCCCGCCGTCGAGATTTTATCGCGCAAAATGCAGCGACGTATTATAAAAAAAGGAAAATTACTGCCCTCTCGGCATTGTTCGTATTACAAAATTCATCGAGCAATAAACTATATACCCTACTTTGTCCTTGAAGAAAATTTTCGAGCAACGCAACGTAAATTCGACAATGCCAAATTTTTCATTTCGTCATTGGTTATTTTCTCCGTTAAAAAAAGTATGAAAAATATCCATTAATTTCGACGAAAAAAAAATTATTTGTTTTTTTCTCGTTAACAAAAAATAAATTACTTTTTTGCCTGGTATCGATGGAACCCCTCTTAAGGTATGAGAAAAAAAGAGTCAGAATATGTTCCCAAACTGTTACTTTACCGTAAGACTAAATAGTCTTGTTTTAAAAAAAATCTATAAAGGTCACCTTTTTTCTTATTGTAGTGGTATGAAAATTTTTTGTTTCATGTTTGCTATCTTATCTAAGCGTTTGAACTTCGTCCTGAACATAAACGTTACCATTTGCATGAAAACTTCTTTCCGTAAAAAAGTAAATCGATTAAAACGAAAAAAAAAATGTTATCGATGTATAGTTGCATTGACGCGGCAATTTCCTTGAAGAGAGAGAGAGAGAGAGAGAGAAAGAAAGAGATCATTGAGATAATTGGCTAACATCCAGACTTAGGAACCATGTAGTAAACTGTTCAACGAGATACAATATCAATGAGAGGTGTCCTACTCTACTGTAGTACATACGTCTGCCCGACGGTGATGGCAGTGTAAAAAATTTCGACGCTATTCGGAACAATTTTTTTTTCCTATCGGACTTCAAGATTTAGAATTGAGCCAATATTATGATTTAACTCACAGACAAGTAAAATCTAAAATATGTTTACTGCCAAAAAATTATCGATAAATCGATTGAAATGTTCTTGTTTTTTTTTTTCCGTACGATAATGAAACTTCTCACCGCTTGGCGAGAGCCTTGTTTTTTTCTCTGGAGTCAACCGTACTCAAGGCTATACCCAACTGCGCAGCGTAATACGTCAACATAATAGTCACCTGGAAGTTGAACAAAAAGCAAAAACAAAATGTATGGCTCCGATTTGCACATTGCATAGGCTATCGCATTATCGTACCGTGGCGTAAGGCAGCGGACTGTAGAAATGATGAAATCCTAATAGTGTGTCCGATATCGCGAAGCTCACGCTACCGATGCCACTGCACAATTTTGTCCAAGTCCACGGTACCTATTCAAACCCGGAAACGACAAATCTTTAAGCCATTATTACCGCGAAATCGTTCCGCTACGACGTAACGACGATAAAACCAGAAAAAAAGGAAACTTCCAGAATTCATTGAGAAAACTCTCAGAGTTAAAAAAATAATCATCCCGCATTTCGATAATTGACAAGCAGACGAATATTAACTATGCTGAAGAAAATATTTTATATGGGGTATGGTTTGAATGGATAAAAACTTAATTAGTCTATAATCAAGGTGGATAAAATTTAGCTTGTAAATATTTCGCTGATTTTTCGGAAAATCAATTTATCGGTATTAAAATTGTCTATATCGCATCTAAAGCTCACCCCTTCGGACTGTACTCTGGATACCGCGCGCCACGTCATGGTAGCGAGTAGAGCAGTGTAAACGGGCACTCCGATAACGAGAACGCCGTTGAGGCCGGGCATCAGAGTGTATATTACTGCAAGGTGATCAATTCAGCGTACAGTCGAGATGCAGCTACGTAAAACTGCTTCTGTAAATCGGATTATTATACCTAAGCTGCAAACAGCGTAGAGCGAAGCCCCGAGCGCCGCGTTCAAGGGAACAAAGCCAAATGCAGTGATGTACATTATTTGAGCCAGAGCAAACATGCCCATTCCAGCTATAAACAAACTGGGCCATAGTATAAGAGCGTCACCGATGCAACTGAACACCAAACCAGCCAATATTCTTCTTGAGAATGTGTACCTTAAAAAAAAAAAAGAAAAAAAAACTTTTTTAAATAACTCAACTATTTTTTATAAACATATAAAAAGATTTAGAATAAGAATTTTTTATAAATAAAAATTTAATTAATATTATCATATTAGGATTTAATAATAAAAAGAGTTTTTTTAAAATGAAAACAAAAATTATGTGTTTATATTTTTTTCTGAAATTTTGCAATAATTCTCACTCTTCGGAGAGGTTCATCCCATGAAGAAGTACGAAGAATATGAGACTTATTATTGGCAAACATTTTATACACGCTGTGAGCAGCGACGGCTGCTCTGCGAGTAGAACAAAGTAAACAGAGACGCTCTTGAAGAAAGGAACCAATTTTGGCCCGACGCTCTTCAACTGAAACAGAAGAAAAAATGCGTCGTAGTATAAATAATCTCTTCGACAACAATTAAATAAAAACTGATAATTCACAACCGGAGTTGATTAAAAAATGTATCTCTGTCGACGGGTCTTATCTAATCTGGAATAAATATACACACCGGACATTCGCTTCTGTAACAATTCAATAACTCGAGTCAATTATCGTACATTTTCTCGAGATAAACAAAATAATTTTGTAGCCAGTGACGCGCGCGCGATAATCGCGTACTTGTTCAAAAATTCACTGACCCAAAGATCCTTTGTTCATCGCGCAATTTTTGCGCAGTTCCAAACACGTTCTATTTTTATTGAAAAAAAAAAAATCTTTATGTATTTTTTTTTGTCGATTAAATTACAAAAAAAAATGTTTTGTTAAAAAAAAAAACTCATCCGGTAAATTGCTAATTCTCGTTAAATAATGCGATTAGTACCCTATTAGACAGGCGCCTCGAAAAGTAGCAATACTGGCGCGATATTTGCGACATGTGTGGCACATGTAGCAAATATCGAGCAATTATTGCGCGAACTGCAACTTTTTGAGCCGCTTGTCTGTCAGGGTAGGGACCTCGTCACGATAAAGGGATTTAACGAAAAACGCTGTTTTACTGAAGTAGGATCAATCCTACTTGGGGGACGAAGTCTATTGTTTAAACAATTGCGCACTGACCACTTGGGTTGCCGATGACATACCGCCGTCACAAACGATGACAGGCCAATTGTCCAACGTCAAAACTCCGACACTATTGACGCGCTCGAAAACTTTGTGTCTGTCAATAGTGTACGTGAAACGTGCGTCGTCTGCTACTGCCTCGGCGTGATGCGTGCGCCGCTCGTTTCCATAAGTACACTGACCGTGTCGTCGATGTTTCTTCGCTCTTAAATATTCGTCGTGCGAACGATATCTTGTGTGGTTTTTCGCTAGATGCGCTTCAGATATTTCTGGGCGACTTTCGGCCAGGGGGGGGGGGGGGAGTCTTCGACGACCAATGACAAACTCAGTTCATTCGAATTATACCGAAGTTTTTTTCCACGAGACGCTCGATGTGAATTCGCCCTGAAAGCGCCTCATATTACCGGCGGGTAATCACATTGAAGATTGAAGATTTAAAAAAAAAAATTTGAAACTTTTGTTTAATTTGTTCCATCGGCGCATTTCGATATTCGCCGCGAGTCACTAGCAGCTTCGATGGATGAATGTAATAGACAAACAACGCATTTTTAATATTAACGGACAAGAGGACGAATGGTCATTTGACGATCGTCACAAATCACGGCAACTTTTAATCTCCAATCTTACCGCCCGGGGCCCGTTCAACATGTTTAGTCCAAGACGTCACTCGGTCTCGCGTGTGTTCGTCCGATCGGATTTGTCGAGCGCAATTTATGGCAACCGCTCATTTAATGACAATACCAATTGCAGGATACGTAATAAAAAAAAAATTCATTCCTTCACAGTACAGACTAGCTGGTGAATAATCGCGATGAATACCGTAAACTCCGCAATAACGCCGTACTTGCAAACTTACAAGGAATGGATACTGACGAAGCCTCAACTTATCGCTGATATCGAGAGCACTGTACGATGTTTATCGTACTTTACAGCCGGTTTGTTTGAATACCTTCCAATTTTTATTTTTTTAAATTTTGTTCACAACGAAAAGAATTGATTTTTCAAAGCGTAATTTTTGCTTTTTTTCATCTCAGGACGCTTCGGCAATTCCTCCCTGACATCGGAGCTCATATATTCAATGCCGAATCTTTTAGTCTTACTAAACGATCGGCTGATTTACAGCAGCAAATATGCTCATCTGAAACTACCGCTGTTTCAATCGAAGATCAAAGTTTGGCTGACTGTGATAGAATACACTGAGGCGCTTATCGAAGTGTCAGCTAAAAATTTGTTCGCAGAGAGAGGAAGATGGATGATAATCTTTGTAGTACAGACCCTCAAGTAAGTAGCAGATATAACTAGACATAAATCGACATAAAGTCCAAGGACACTCTGTAACTAGTCCTATTGACAAACGGATCCGACGGTAAAATTTGTTTGCATTCCATAATAACACTTTCCTATACAATGATTCAAAACAAATTATTGTCTGGTCACTATTGTACCTCTGGTCACCATAGCATCTCTGGTCGCTATAGTGTCTTTGGTCAGTATAGTGTTTCCGGTCACTACAGTGTCTTGGTTCCGCAGAGTGCTTCTGGTCACTATAGTGTCTCTGATCACTATAGTGTCTCTGATCACTATAGTGTCTCTGATCACTATAGTGTCTCTGATCACTATAGTGTCTCTGATCACTATAGTGTCTCTGATCCACTTTAGTGTCTCTGATCCTCTATAGTGTCTCTGATCCTCTATAGTGTCTCCGATCACTATAGTGTCTCTGATAACTATAGTGTCTCTGATAACTATAGTGTCTCTGATCACCATAGTTAATCTACATTTTCGGTTCCTCCCAAATTATTTTTTTGTTACAAAAAGTTGGGTCAGACATACATTAACTATTTGATGTCCTGCATAAAACAGAGCGATACTGAGATTGATACTGGTCCATCATAACAAGGAGCGCGTAACGCAGAATCCAGCCATACCGCCTCTGAATCGTGAGAAGCTTGGCGATTGCTTCAACCTACAGCCCGCCAAAGAAGGCTTCGCCCTGAAGCGTTCCGGCACTGTAGTGCGAAGCGTCGCCGGAACGGTGCCTCTTCAATCTCGAATATGGTCACCCCTGACACCGGTGGAAGCTACGAATGCCGATCCAGCACATCCGAGTCCGGGGACTGCGAGAAATATGATTCTTGCCGAGGTTTGTAAATTTCCCCTAACGCCATTCGCAACGATTTATAACGATTTTTCGATTCGAGACGAAAATTCAATTTTTTGTTAAATTTAATGTAATTGCTACAATGGAATTTTTTTTATTTCAGACTCTGTATATAATAAAGCCACTGGTCCACCTGAGTTGCTTATCGGCAAGAGGCCATAAAAACTGGATGCCCTGGTCCGTAGCGTTCATTATGGATCTCATAAGCATGCGTCTCTTCAGTCAAGAAGCTAAAAACGTGACTTTCACGAGAGAGGAAAGACAAGAGCTATACCGTCGAAGGATAAGTCTACTTCTGTACATAGTGCGTTCGCCGTTTTACGACAAGATCAGCCGACAAAGAATCCTATCGTTACTGAGCCGCATTTCGAACAACGTACCACTGGCGCGTTTCTTCGCTGAGCCAGTCGTCAAGTATCTGCCTCGCTGGGAAAACACGTATTTTTACATGTGGTCGAGTTGATCGGTGCGGACGATGTATGGAATAAACGATGGACGAGATGGTGTCGGTTGTTTTCAATCGAGACGACAAATCAAACATTCCTAGTCGATAGAACAAACAAAAAAATGTTACCTTACGGAAAACCAAGACCAAGCGCTAGTTAGTTCAAAATTAGTTTTTATGTACAGCGACAGTTGCTACTAGTGGTGGTGGTGAAGAAAAATTCTACATTGGTTTTTCATAAGGTAATGCGAATACGGATAACAAAAATTGACGGGGTAAAAGAGAATTATGATAAGGATTAACGGGACATAGAGTAAACGATTGTTCGTTGCGGAGCGCATTATTGTTATATTAGAGCCGTTTTTCAATTCGAATCGTTAATTAAAATAAAATACTTATCTTTATCCTTGGAATAAAAATGAAAAAAAAAAAAGAAAGGTTCGCCCCTCACCGTTATAACTTCGAACAGAGGTTGAAATCGTCGATTATCCGAATCGTTCGCGAGAAGACAATCACAATCGATTGTAATAATTTACAAATATATTACACTCTTGAGACAGGAGGTCAGGTAATAGGAAATACATTTTTTTTTTAGCAGAAAATACAAATATGGCGTCCCGGGATTACATATAGGTATCTCGTCGCGTTTTCTCTTTCTTTCCTGCGGGCAAAGCTATTCGTTTAATTATTCGACCATCTGAAGCAACGAGTTGATAGTAACGTCTTTCTTCCCATGATTCGCATCGTACACCGATTTTATGACCTCTTTGTCAATGTTTGGAAACATTTCGGCGATCTGAAACGGCGACGGAGTTATATATATATATTATCCTGAAAAGTATGTTTCGAAAGGAAATTCGATTACGAGGTCGGCTTTACCTGCTTCAGTTCTACTTCGGCGTGTGGAAGAGAACTGGGAATTACTGTAACCGGAGGTACCGCGGCCACGGGTGGAGGTGCAGTGTATACGTTTACGGGAGCGTAGGGAGCCATGCCGAACATCGTTGCCGACGGAACCATCATTACGGGCGCAGAGCCTGGATACGGATTGCATTTTGCCTGTAAAACATAAATTTTTCTTCAGATACCGATTATCGTAAACGATACGAGCTTGAAAGGTAAAATCAGCTGAATATTCGCAGCACCATTGAGGCACATAATTTTTATTTTAAGATATCATTATATCTAAAAATTAAAGCCTGCTTAATACCAGGGTTTACTGGAACGCCTTGCCAATTAATATCTGTTACAATTTCGATTAGCTTGAAAGTTTAAATTCTATTACCGTGTAGCTCAATACTAAGTTGATCATCCCCTCCTGATTGTCGCCTTGTTTTCCGCTCAGCATATACCAGTCCTCGTGCGTCTCTCCTCGCTGTATAACTTGCGGCGGAATGTCTATGTGGCCCCATGCGATAAGTTCGTCCATTGTGAAAGAACACTCGTCGTAGATTTCAATGTATATCTGAGTCACTCCGAGGGGTAAGAAACTGTTCGACAAAAAGTTTATGATTGAGTTGTAAATAAAGAAAAGAATTTTGAGTCACCCGCGTGTACTGACTGAAAAACTTTCTGTGAAAATATGTACGGGAGTTTTGGGATTGAGCTGGTTTTTTCGTTACTTGGATTTACGTTTCTCATAGTTATGACACGACACAGACCGTTTCAGTAAATTCACTTACTTCAGTAGTTCGGTAACGCTTTTCGAAAATACTTTTTTGTAATTGGCAACATTTTTAATAGCACTCCATTTTATTCGCTTGGTGCGATTAATTTTTCGCATTTTAATGAGTTTTTCATAACACCATAACATTTTTTGAGCACACTTGGACATTTTGCAACATTTTGCAACATTTTGAATCATACTCCAAGTGTTTTTGAGGACTTTTGGTTACTTTACTGAATAGTGAACAACATTCCAACTATTTTCAGGACACTTTTGGCCATTTTACCCAATTTTCAGTACGACTTAATCTTTAAGGAAACTTGGCTATTTTACCCAATTTTCAATAGGACTTAATTTTTTACCGTACTCATGGCTATTTTACGCAATCTTGTAAATTTTACTCAAACCCAAGTAAAAATGTTTTCACAGAAACGAAAACCTCAGTGAAATCATCGTAAATATTTCTTATGAATTATTGTGTACGAGATAAAAAATTGTTTTTCAAGAATCTACCATTGTATGTCCTTGTTCCAATGTGGATTCTTTCCACCGTTCGTGTCGGTTTGCGTTTCATATACGGCGTGGCCCACTCGCAATCTCACGTAAGGATCCATTCTTGTCATACCATAATTTTTTACTAATTTTGCCTAAAAAGAAAAAAAACAAACAAAAGATCATAAACTCGCGAAATTTGTATGCATAAATGTATAGACTTCTGGATGTTCCTTACCTGTGCAATTGTGATGCTGAGCCTGCCGACTCTGGGATCGATCATCTGCGGCGCTCCCTGCAATTGGTGCAGAGCCAACGCAGCCTGTTGATCGGCCGCCTCCTGTTGTTGCTGAGGCGAATACTCCTCCAATCTCAAAAAACCTCGAGGTAGAGGACCCAGATATGCCTGTGTTACATCAAAATAATTAGCCAGAAAAATAATGATACACAGTAGAAAGTTATTTAACAGCAATAATTCCATTTTTCTGACGATCTCAGTAAATAGTTAAATAAAAGTTGAAATTATCATTTGAATGTTAATTCCCAATTTTCATGGATGTAAGAAAACAATCGATATATAAGGAAGCATCGTAACACATGGTAAACACGGCATTGTTGTGAAAAATGTTCTTCCATATTGTTTGTTATTGCGTAGCGATAACAAACATTATGGCATAACGAAGTAACTTTTTTTTTTTTTTCAAACGCGACAAAGTTAGAATGATTCATCGTTCAATTATTTGGTTAAATGGACACAACTTATTGACACCTGTGTGACGTTTCCGTGCGGCAGAGTCGAAAAAATTTACTCACCCGTTTCCTCCATTCGTCGTATTGCTCCGATCGTCCGGCAGCCTCCATGACTAATCAATTTGGTAGATCCAGTACTCTCTTTGTTATACCCACTCGATAACTTTTATAATTAAATAATTTATGGATATATATATATATCTGGTAATCCGATCGGAATTGCGGTGTAGAAGCCTCTCAAGATTTGTTCTCCGCTCACGACGAGGATACCACGATAAGGTATCGGTTTCTCTGGTCCCGTTTCAAACGAAGCATGACGCATGAGTCGCATCGTCGACGAGATCATGGACACCGGCCTTTAAGTCAGCTGTTTCACGATTTCGCTGCGCAGACGCGAATATTGCGAACACCGGACAATATTTGATTTCAAGTAATTCCAGTGTAGGGGTTTATGGTTTGTTGTTATTAAAAGCCATAAAGCTATGAAACTAAATAAAAAATCTATGAAGAAGCATTGTCTGCATTTGTGGCTTCCTCGTAGAGGAAGCTTTGTAGACAAAGGAACATTACGAGAAAGCGATATCGAAATTTCAATTTTCAACTTTTTTGAGATACGATATGAAAATGTTAATTTTCACCTTTTTTCAACGTCAACGTCGTGTTAGACTCTTATGCAAAGCGGCCGGCCTATTCACGCGTAAAAATACGCCAACGTCGCGGCGCTTCACTTTGTCGCATCTGTGCTTGGCGCATAAAAATCCATGGAATTGTGCGTCGTACTGTTCTGCGTCTAAGCTTAAAAATGTTCATGTCTAATATAGGAGTTTTTTTATTTCAGATTTCTTAATTTGTGCTAACAATATGTTTACTTTGGAAAAAATGTAATTAATGCAAATAAAAAAAAAATGTTGGATTGATTTTTGGAGTTAGAACAACAACATAAAATTTATCAACCGAATTCGAGAAGTCAAGGATCAGACCTAGCTCGTATCGGTATGGAATACCCCATATGTGTGTGTGCGTGTGTGTGTGTGTGTGTTTGACAGACTTGCATTGTTTAAAACGACTGTAACTCGGTATCTGCATACGAATATACTACTCTGATCAAAGCCCTTTGGTATTGAATTTGATAAAAATCTATCCAAGTGGTCAAAGGTTATGGGATTTTGAGATTTTTGAAAAATGACTAAAAACGGTCTAATTCAAGTAAACACGGAGGGATCGAGCTAGAAAATTATAATACAATGTATTTTGCATTCGACGCCAATTGCAATAATGCGAAACATAGTAGTTACTCCCTGCCTCTACGTAGTTCAGGAAGTTAATCACATCATTAGTAGTCCTTCGGGTAAAACGCGATGACTCACATTCTCTCGAGAAAATTGCCACTGTCGTCACTCAAAATAGCTCGTAGCATCGCTCCTACGGTGATTCATTGGATAATTTGTTCTGGCATAAGATCGTAAAACTGATAAGAATTATAATTAGTTGGTAGCGGCTGGACACTTTTTCGCCAGCGGATCCCATGCCGGTTACAACGTAACTGGGCGAATTGTCTGTGTACTCAATCTTGAAAACCTCGACACCGTCACCGCTGTTGCAAAGATCGCTCGCGCACGCTCGATAGTAGACTCGATAATCCGTCGTGTCGATCATCGCATTCAAATACGTCGGCATGTCCTCGCACGAACGATAAAATTTCTCAATTACTCCTTTTGGGTCATGGTATTCCCGACGATATATTGTGCAATATCGTTTGTCACACACGCTTGGCGAGCCCCAGTCCGAGACACAAAAGCTCGAGGACGACACGCTTTGGCACTTGTAACACGAAATACCTGCCGGTCATAATTGATCAATTAAAGCATTTTTCGAGGTATAAACTATTCAGATTGGTGCATGAATTACAGTTAAAAAGAAAATATAAAAAAGAAGAGAAAAGAGAACGAATTTCATTCTTCCAAATGCTCACCAAGTAGGGAAAACCGGGGCAAAACGGGATCACTGGGCAAAATGGGGACATGACATGTCATATCGACGTGGGAGAAAATAGGGTAATAATGAAGGTAACAAAAGTTACCGCAAGTCAAATCGAAGGGTACCGCGTTTTGCCCCAGAATATTTATTTAATTTAAGTAACTATTTACTTAATTAAAATGAATAGTTATTTAAATAAAATAAACATTTTACCTAAACCAAATAAACGGTGGCCGTCGAATAATATTTTTTTCTGGGTCCAAAAACGTTTACATATATAGTAGTATTATGGTAGTGTATCACACCTACCATCGACGAAAAGTCCTCGTTGCAAGAGAATAACAAAAGTTAAATAAATTGAATGCAGTTGGTGCATTTTTCTTGATCGTCTGAGAAAACTAACTTGCAGCGTAAATGCGACGCTAGCGAATATTTCGCATTCGTGTGGGGAACAACAGCAGTACAGGCGTTATCGACTTTAATCTTTATTATCGACGTTATCGCTCGGATATCGCGAGTTATTAATTTTTTTTGTACTTCGTCATCGGGTGTGCGTGGAAGTATCACTCTACGATGCACACTCGCCACCGGACATTCATTCAATCCACTGCGCTGTTCGCTGCTTGGAACGCCCCCAGCCGGTTTCCGCGTCAAAGAAATCTATCACCTTGTCTAGTTCCCCTCCGCTGTTCTCGTCCAACGACTATTCACGCAATAGGTGTGGATTTACCGACAATTTTTAACCGTCGTACGAATGTCGCAAATCATGATAGAATGTCATTTTTCATATTATTACATGCAGCAACACGGCCGGAACTTTTAGCGCTACATACATATTAGGTGATTATAGTATATATTGTTCCAGGTAAATGCGATCGGGGCGAAGGCCGACTCATTGTTCGTCGACGCGGATGGACGTCCGAGTTAATACACCTCTATGTATAGTTAGTAGGTGACAAAAAAAGATCACGTTTTGCTCGCTTCTGTTTCTTTTTTTTATCCGCTGGTTCGGCGTTACATATATAAACCGAGGCATCGTGCCAGATGTACTTGTACAAGTTTAGCTGTCGTGTTCGGTGTAGTTTCAGGATAATCTATAAAAACACTTGTGACTGTTACGATGTTTGTTTTTTTATTCGTACTCGGATTCGCGGCGGTGTTTCCCGAATGGAGTTTCGCTCAATCGAGCTCCTCTATAGTTTTCTCCAACAACAGCAACGACGGTAAGAAACTTGATGGGGATACGCGAGCTTAGATAAACATCACTTGGACGTATCGACGTGGTCCAACGTTTAATTTTCAATTTTCGTAAAGGAAACTTGGTTTTCGTAAAGAAATATTTATATATTTATTAATATCTTTAAAAATTTGTTTCGATACATTTTTCTCCTTAAGTGTCTAGAAAAAAAGTAAATTATTGAGGAATCGGACTAGAACTTTCTATGCAAATAGACTTATAGTCTATGGTTAATGAAAGACTTTACGTTTGATGAGATTTTGAACTTTTTTTTTATTCCACGAACAATTGATATCGAGACACTAATTCGAACGATCTTGAGCTACTCGGCTAAGATTTTGTGCATCTGTTGAAGACAGCGAACATATTGCTAGTATTGAAATTAAGTTAAAATCGACGAAAGAATACAAAATGATTTATTCAGAATATAAAAAAATTGCTAGAACCAATTTTCTGGTATCTAAAATGATCTACCCTTGCAATTCTTCACGTCGTTTTTTCGCAAATTATTCTCAGTCTCACATTCCATTAACTTTTTTCGTGCTTGACACGAAATCCACATCAGCTTTGACCCGAAGTAAAGTGCGACTGCAATTCCTTACGGATAGTTCCCATAACTTCAGCGATTGATCGGACAAATAAAGTGACAAAAAAAAAACCTTTCGATTAGATTTGATAAATTCCGTGACACGGCTTGTCATTTTTTGCGACAAGAATGTTGATTAACGAATTTTGACTATTGAAGACAATTCGCGAATTTTTATCATCGACGTAAATTGGGGATTTTTTATCGTTGGTTTCAATTGACTAATTTTTATAATCAGCACCAATTAGTGAAATTATATCATTAGCCTTGTTTTTGTCTATATATTACAGATTCGAAGGCCAATGCCAGGCAAACTAGTTGCCGCTGCGTGGCCTCGGGAACGTGCACTCCGAACCCGAACCCGGGGATCGATATAAGAATCGTCAATCAGGTCAGTTGGTACATGGATATAATTATTTATTACAAACGTCTTTTCGTATCAATAATCAATGTCGATAATACTGACGCGCGCAATTTTCAGGGAAACACTTGTGCGACCGGCCAAGTGTGGTGTTGCGGAGAATCATCACCCTTGATCGACGGCACTTGCGGTATAAGGAAAATCACCAATTCGCCGGCACAGCCCGTTGGAACGGCGAAATACGGATCGTATCCATGGCACGCTGCTATCCTGACCCAGGACAACGTTTTCGTTGGATCCGGTGTATTAATCAATGCGAATTATGTACTAACGGCTGCGCACAAGGTCTTTCCTTATCCGTGAGTCACGATGATTTAAAAAAATCTGCTTTTGGCCTCATTTGTTTGTGTCTCTCGTCGCAGTCTCGCATTGATATGCAATTTAGAAAAATGTGAATGTTCTTTCTTATTCACACAATTTCAATGATGAATAACGGTCGTAATGTCGAAATTAGTTGTAAATAACTTGACGAATTTTTGAATTACATTAACCGTTTAGCTGGTTTTTCGAATTTTTTTTTCGTGTTTAGGTTCAAAAGTTGAAGAAACACATTCTTACGAATGCTATTATTTACATATTCAAATACAGAACTATTTCGAGCAGTTGGGCGATTTATTTTCGACGTGGAAAGAGGTTTGGCTGTTGAGGGGTTGAAAAGTTAATTTTTATTTATTGTTGTACTCTCGTTGAGTCGCAGAAACCTCAACTTCAAGATAAGACTCGGCGAGTGGGACGGCCAACACACCACAGAACCGAATGCTTACCAGGAATATGCTCCGGTTCAAGTAACAATTCATCCGAGTTACGGGCAAACGAATCTCCACAACGACCTCGCTGTTGTTAAATTGGACCGATCTGTGCCGATCTCGACGAGCCCGAACATCAATACCGCATGTATCGCGACCGCGGTGCCACAGGCCGGTACCAGGTGAGTACTTGTCATCGACAATTAAACAACTCGAGACAACAAAAGACATTCGTTCCAACATACTCGGCGATCCGATTTTCGACAACGGCCTTGGATCGAAGCTCACAGAAGTTCTTGAAGTAGGAGATAGCGGGGCAAAATGGGACAGTGGGGGCAGAACGGGACAGTAAGGGCAAAACTTAATTTTCCAATAATTTTTTCCATTCCAATAATTTTTGATGCTCCATTTTGCCCCAACGATACATCCGGATTTCGAACCTCGTTTTGCCCCACGCATCAACATCGCCATCGTCCGAAAGTTGTTTGGAAAATTGCGTTTTGCCTCATTTTCCCGTTTTGCCCTGCTGTGCCATTTTGCCCCACTCTTCCCTACGTTGCAACCGAAAGTTTGGAGAAATATATATTTTTCCGGCAATCGGTTACAGAGAAAATGTTGAGTTATCCCTCCGACGGGCATCTTTCAACGAACAATATGAGCCATAAATTTCGAAAATCAAATAAATTATACGTGACGAGAAGACTTCCTTGTTTTTTGCAAAGGCGATATGAATACTTTTACCCCCGTTCGAGCCGGGCTCAGTCAGTAATAAAAACGTAACGCATTTCTTATTTTTTTCAAATGGATTAAACTTTTACAAGGAAAACAATGCATTTTTTCTTTTTTTTTTTTTTCAAGTGTGCTAAACTTTTCCATGGAAAACAAAATTGTTAGCGTTTATGAGCCTTCTGCTAACCTTTCCGTGAAAAAGCTTTCCAACAGCCCACCTTCGAATACATTCGGTAAAGGTTTTTGGGGGAAACTAATGATTGGTTCGAATCGAAGGTGCTGGGTGCCGGGTTGGGGCAAGAACGCATTCGGTCCGACCGGCAACTACCAGAGCATGTTGAAGGAAGTCGACGTCCCGATAGTAGGACAAGCGGATTGCGAGATTCGTCTGCGTACCACCAGACTCGGTCAATTCTTCAAACTCGATCGGACCAGCTTCATGTGCGCCGGCGGCGAGGCCGGCAAAGATGCTTGCACCGTAACGCGTCTTTCTACTATAAACAATTATCGTTACGGCTTTGGCTTCCGACGTCCGACAGTGATCATTTTTTTGAAACACATTCTACAGGGTGATGGAGGTTCGGCGCTCGTTTGTCAAGGAACCAGCGGTCAGTTCCAAGTCGTCGGATTGGTCTCTTGGGGAATCGGCTGCGCCAGTACCGGCATTCCGGGCGTCTACGTCAACGTTCCTAACTATCGAACTTGGATAAATCAACAAGCAGGACTGGCATAAAAATTGAAAAAAAAAATCTACTCATACTATCAATATCAAAGACTGTTGAAATGCGTACTCATTTTTTTTGTTTTTATAATTTCGATGGATGAAATGAGACGCAAATGTTCCTTTAATCAATAAAACAAATCGTTATTGAATCATGTCACACATTTTTTTAAAATAATATTTTCTGTTAAATTTTGCGAAACGGCACTTTTTTCAAAAAATTTCGAGATATCGAATTAAAACCTTCGCCATTCTTTTCAAGTGGCATATTTACCAACCGATTTCAGTAAAGAAACAATTTTAAAATTTTTTTTTCGAAAAAATACCATTTTTCTCGAAAAATTGTAAGGGGATTTCCCTTTGCTGAAAATGGTCAATTTCTAAAATTCCGAAAAAAAATACAAGTCGCATGTGTTTTGAGCCAGAAATGAGCCACTTAAAGCCAATGGAGGTGGCAATGATGGTGAACCGATTTCATTAACGAAAAAATTCCAACAAATTTTTTCAGCGTGCAAAATATTAAATTCATAAAAACTAGCTTAAGAAAATTGCAAAATTTTTTTTGAGAAAATGCGTTGGTGTAAAAAAAGGCACAAAAAAGTCCTTACAGATTTTTCTCCTAAGGCGATAATTTAGGCGCGACAAGTTGCCAAATTTAATTTTTGAAGATGCAGAAATTTTCATGGTCATTCGAGGAGTTCGTAAAGATCATGGAGGAGCTGAATCTGCCATATCCGAAGATGATCGTTAAATGCAGACTTAATATAATTTCCGTTGGTTGCCCGGAGGAAAGTAAAAAAAAATAAACAAAAAAGTGAGTCGTTGATCCGCTGAAAACTGCCGAAGGCAAAAGGTTAAGGCTTGTGTTTCGCAGCATCCGGCAGAACCGCCATATACGTGTTCACTTTAGCTGTTCGGCACGCAAGTGTAGCGGCGCGACGCGAACGCCGCGTGGCGGATATTTTTTCAGACACAGTTGTGCCGGCCAACAAAGGTTGCGGTCTCTTCGATGTGAGCGAAATAAAGAAGTAGCACTGGACGGGATGAGACGGGCGTGCCAGCTGGAGAATCTATTAGGATAAGCCAAGTGCGAAGATCTTTGCGATTCACGTACCGGGGGGTCTATAAATTTCGTCCGCTTTCTTTCGATCGAGAGAAAGAACAAGTTGGCCGCGAGAACAAGAGTGAAGGCGAGACGGAAGAGAGGAACGCGGAAAGAAAAACTTGTGGGAATGTGTAAAGGGCTCGTGAAGGTTCTTCTTTGATAAACTGGCCACCGCTGCGAAGCATACTACAGAATTAAAACAGATGAATTTATGTGTACAGCGAGGCGAAAAGGGTGATGAGAAAAAAATTAAATTAATAAAAATCCATATGCATTGAGACGGCAGCAACGGCGTTAGAGTTTTTATTATTCTGTGGGTGTGTGTATGTAGCGTGCCGGAATGGCTGTCGGACTACTGAAAAGGAAACAGATTTTGTGTTTATTTATTTTTTCAAGAAAACCATTTTTCTTCTTGTGATCGAGGCTAAGGTAGAATATTAAATCAGTCCATAAACATCGTTCCGGCACCTTCGCTTAACCTCTGTTTCATCTTTTGTCCCAGAAGGCTTTGTAACTGATGGGAAACAGTGAAGTTCAAGAATTCCTGGCGTTGGATTTTTCTAGTTTAGCACTAGATATGTGAGGGATGACCTGAGCTACCGCACAATCCGGCTTCCGTGTGATTGATCGAGGAACAAAAGATTAGAACGTGCAACGAAAAAATTAAAAAAAAAAAAAATCAAAAATCAAAAATAAATTAAAGAAATAAAAAGAACGAACCAAGGCTAGGGCAGATGCGTTGGTCGATCCAGCCATTTTTTTTTTGTTCTGGGTGTAGTGTAATTTTTTTTGTATGTCTCACTGTTTTATCATGGACTGGTCTCTTGATCGGCTCGGACGAAAAGCCGCTTGGGGAAACCTTCGGAGTTACTGGACGAGCGTAGGAAGCTTAAATTTCGCGTTTTCCGACGTACCACCGTGCGGAACATCCTCAATGCAATTATGGGTGGTTAATGCTCTCAATACAGGGCGATCGCCGGGACGATAACGAAGCAGTCCGTTTATTTAGGGCACGACTTATGGTAAAAATTGACAGTACGTATCGAAATTTTCACTATGTGAAAAGTAACAGCTGGTATGAAAAATATTTGTTATTTAAGAATCGATAAGGACCGAAGGAATCAGGTCAATTGCCCTTATATAATATATATGATTAGGTCTTCTCTATAAAATTTAATATAAGATAATAGATGTACAAAAAAGTGGTAGAGCGTTTTCAATAAAGTTCATTTTATTCCTGGTACTAAGCATGCCGTGGAGATTTAGCGAATGATAAGTAACCAACTAACCTTGTGTGGGTAGCATATACGGCCAATTATTCCATGTCTCCCGTTTTACAAGTATATTTTTCTCGAAAATACCGTTCGCTGTATGGCGAGCTGACGGGAGAATAATATTTTTGGGAAATATTCTTGTCATCCCGATTTTTGTGATGTTTTACGTGGACGTTCGAACGATGCGAACGCACGAGCAATGACTTTCGGTATTTTAAGAACTAACGTGCATTAATATTTATTAGAGCTGTCTTGTATCTTCCCGAAGTTCGAAGATCGGAGACTTTCAACCGTTCCGAGGATTTACAGGTTATAGACGAACTCATTTCGCGAAACATAGCTGTCGCATACATTGTATCACAATCATTCGTAATGAATGAATATTACCACATCTCAATTTAGATTGAAAACATCTTTCCATGTAATATTTTGCCTCACATTACTTTGTAACAACGATAAACATAGTTGGGAAGATGAATAAAGATTCAAGGAATATTCGTACGTTTGAAAGATTTGTCGGCTCTGAAAAGAGCCAATTTTCGTCGACGTTGGTCTTCGAGATGACTAATAAATCTTTCTCGGAACAAATTTATCTCTCCTCGAAATATTCTTTATTCCGTCCTGCCTTCCTTTGAAAAATTATTGGAGGCTTTCGAGAAAACTTTACATTCATCTCCGATGGTCCGGTGCTTGCGAAATAAGAGACGTTCCTACGTCGGATGATCAGCGACAAGATTGCACTTTTCAACGTTATTTAAATTTGCAAGAGGGTTGTTCCAACGCAAGACAGATTGCTGGCCCTGAAAAGGGCCAACAGCTACAAGGTTGCACATTTCTACGTTAACACTTGGCCCTAAAAAGGGCCAATATTTGGCGACGTGGGCGATCGGTTTGGGCACTAGTAAAGATTTCGTTCGATCGATCCATCCTTCCTTCCTTCCTTCCTTGAAATATTAATTCATCCTTCCTTCCTTCCTTTGAATTATTGGAGACTTTTGAGAAAACTTTAGAGATTCATCTCCGACGATGGACCGACGTTTGCGAAACAAGAGCAGTTCCTGCGTCGGATGCTCCGCGACAGTGTCGCACATTTCTACGTTATATAATGGCCCTAAAAAGGGCCAATTTTTGGCGACGTGGGCGATCGGTTTTCGACACTGGTAAAGCTTTCGTTCGATCGATCCATCCTTCCTTCCTTCCTTCCTTGAAATATTAATGCATCCTTCCTTCCTTCCTTCTTTGAATTATTGGAGACTTTTGAGAAAACTTTAGAGATTCATCTCCGACGATGGTCCGACGTTTGCGTAACAAGAGCAGTTCCTGCGTCGGATGCTCCGCGACAATGTCGCACATTTCTACGTTATATAATGGCCCTAAAAAGGGCCAATTTTTGGCGACGTGGGCGATCGGTTTGACACTAGTAGGGCTTTCGATTGATCGATCCATCCTTCCTTCCTTCCTTCCTTCCTTGAAATAATTCATCCTTCCTTCCTTCTTTGAATTATACGAGACTTTCGGGAAAACTTTAGAGATTCATCTCCGAGGGTCGACCGATGTTTGCGACACAAGAGACGTTCTACGTCTGACGATCCGCGACAAGGTTGCACATGTCTACGTTGTATAAATTTGCAGCATATGGTTGTTCCTACGCCAGCTATGTATGATGGCCCTGAAAAGGGCAGTTTGAATGATAGCTCGTCGTTTATTTCGAGCTCGTGTACTTGGTGACGGCTTTTGTGTCTTCGCTGACTGTATGCTTGGGCCAGTTCGCCTGACAACAGGAGACAAGAGGCAACAGGAGTAAATAAATTTTTTTCACGAGGTCTGACTTCGCCACTGGTTCGACGAGAAATGAAAGCTGCCCGTTCGAGAGCCTCCTTTTATAGCTGCAGCATCCCGATCGGCGCAGCCAATCACGCGCGAGGAGCCGGCGAGCGCGGATGCTGCACCGTGATTGGCGCGCCGGTTGGACCTAACTGCGTGCGCACGATTCTTCTCTCGAGCGAAGGATCAGCGATCTCGTGATTTGAGATATTATTACTTATACTGTTATCGATAAACTTTATCTTTTTAGTTATTTGTAATAATTCATCTGTTAACATTTTCGGACAGGGTGTGTGACGTACGTTTGCCAGGAACAGGGCATTGCGTTCACCGGCGACACGCTGCTTATTCGTGGCTGCGAAATGGGTCACGGATAAAAATACAAAAAATCATAAAGGCACATCGAGACACTCCGGCCGTACAGCACGAAATATTTTGGTATCATTTTAGAAATGTTTCCAATCTTTCGAATCTTACGGAATAGTTTTAAAAGACATGAAAATGATATTTTTAGATACTCTGTCAAAACATTCCAACGAAACGTATCGTAATATTTCGGAAACGGATTTAATCTTGCAATACATAAGAAATGTTTCTGAAACACAGTGATAAAAAGATTTGAAATATTTCGTGTTTCACCGAAAGATTTTTACGAATGCTTCTGTATTTATGCGGGTGTCTGTATGCAAATTGGACTGCTGACGCAATCTTTCACGTTTCACAGAAATGTAAAAAAAAAAAAACATTTCAATTTAAGATTTATGAGCGGACAATAAAATGTTATTAAAACGTTTTATGAACATTTTTTAAATGTTTAAAAATTTTTTTTAAATACATTTTGGAAACTTTTCAAAAATGTTTCCGTGCTATTTGGGCGAGAGGGAAAAAATAGAAACTGTGGACGGAATGCGATTATAGGGCAGAATCAGATACATCTGAAATAAAAACGTATCGACGAATGACAAAGATGTGCTTAAGATTTATCCCGTCCTTCCGCGAAACGCACTTTTTTCTCGAATATACGAAATAAATATAAGTATAATTTTTTCTCCTCAATATCTTTCGAATCGTCTCAAATTCTGAAGCTTCGTACTCGCTTAACTATGATTCTTATTATTATGATTATTTTTTATGAAACTGCACGCCTGAAAGTCGGTTCTGCCGCAGCCACGAATAAGCAGCGTGTCGCCGGTGAACGCAATGCCCTGTTCCTGGCAAACGTACGTCACACACCCTGTCCGAAAATGTTAACAGATTAATAATTACAAATAACTAAAAGGATAAAAGTTATCGATAACAGTGTAAGTAATGATATCTCATATCACGAGATCGGTGATCCTTTGCTCGATAGAAGAATCGTGCGCACGCAGTTAGGTCCAACCGGCGCGCCAATCACGGTGCAGCATCCGCGCTCGCCGGCTCCTCGCGCGTGATTGGCTGCGCCGATCGGGATGCTGCAGCTATAAAACGAGGCTCTCAAACGGGCAGGTTTCAGTTCTCGTCGAACCAGTGGCGAAGTCAGACCTCGTGAAAAAATGTATTTACTCGTGTTGCCTCCTGTCTCTTGTTGCCAGGCGGACTAGTCCAAGCATGCAGTCAGCGAAGACACAAAAGCCGTCACCAAGTACACGAGCTCGAAATAAACGACGAGCTAACATTCAAACTGCCCTTTTCAGGGCCATCATACATATCTGGCGTAGGAACAACCATATGTTGCAAATTTATATAACGTAGACATGTGCAACCTTGTCGCGGATCGTCGGACGTAGAACGTCTCTTGTTTCGCAAACATCGGTCGACCCTCGGAGATGAATCTCTAAAGTTTTCCCGAAAGTCTCGTATAATTCAAAGAAGGAAGGAAGGAAGGATGGATGGATCGATCAATCGAAAGCCCTACTAGTGTCAAACCGATCGCCCACGTCGCCAAAAATTGGCCCTTTTTAGGGCCATTATATAACGTAGAAATGTGCGACATTGTCGCGGAGCATCCGACGCAGGAACTGCTCTTGTTACGCAAACGTCGGACCATCGTCGGAGATGAATCTCTAAAGTTTTCTCGAAAGTCTCGTATAATTCAGAGAAGGAAGGAAGGATGAATTATTATTTCAAGGAAGGAAGGAAGGAAGGAAGGATGGGTCGATCAATCGAAAGCCCTACTAGTGTCAAACCGATCGCCCACATCGTCAAATATTGGCCCTTTTTAGGGCCATTATATAACGTAGTAGAAATGTGCGACATTGTCGCGGAGCATCCGACGTAGGAACTGCTCTTGTTTCGCAAACGTCGGACCATCGTCGGAGATGAATCTGGAGTTTTCTCGAAAGTCTCCAATAATTCAAAGAAGGAAGGAAGGATGAATTAATATTTCAAGGAAGGAAGGAAGGAAGGATGGAAGGATGGATCGATCGAAAGCTCTACCAGTGTCGAAAACCGATCGCCCACGTCGCCAAAAATTGGCCCTTTTTAGGGCCATTATATAACGTAGAAATGTGCGACATTGTCGCGGAGCATCCGACGCAGGAACTGCTCTTGTTTCGCAAACGTCAGTCCATCGTCGGAGATGAATCTCTAAAGTTTCCTCGAAAGTGTAATAATTCAAAGAAGGAAGGAAGGATGAATTAATATTTCAAGGAAGGAAGGAAGGAAGGATGGATCGATCGAAATCTTTACTAGTGCCCAAACCGATCGCCCACGTCGCCAAATATTGGCCCTTTTTAGGGCCAACTAAGAACGTAGAAATGTGCAAACCTTGTCGCTGTTGGCCCTTTTCAGGGCCAGCAATCTGTCTGGCGTTGGAACAACCCTCTTGCAAATTTATACAACGTTGAAATGTGCAACCCTGTCGCTGATCATCCGACGTAGGAACGTCTCTTATTTCGCAAACATTGGACCATTGGAGATGAATCTAAAGTTTTCTCGAAAGCCTCCAACAATTTTTCAAAGTAAAGAAGGACGGAATAAAGAACATTTCGGGGAGAGATAAATTTGTTCCAAGAAAAATGTACTATTTTTCTTGGAACATTTATTTTTTGCATTTTTTGCATTGCTATAGATTTATTGAGGCTTCCGAGAAATTGTGTAATCGTTTGGTATAACGGATCAAAACAACGAACGACGCATTTACCGAGATCAACACCATGTGGTATTGCGAGCTCAGAGTGATCCATTTGGGCTATCCCACACTCGCTTTGTCGAATTATTTCGTCTGACCAAAGCCCAGGCCGGCTATCTTTGCAATGAAATCATTCCGTACCTGTCATTCTCGACGAAAAGGAATTTGATTTCATCGGTATCGAAGATGTTTGCGGTCCTCGGATTTTATGGCAGTGGCACCTACCAGAGGCAACTCGGTCAGAGCTGCCTGCACTGTATGTCGCGACAATCGATTAATAGAGCAACAAAAGCGGTGACAAACGCTATATACACGTCGCTCGTCGGGCAGTGGATTAAGTTCTCGAGAACGATTGCAAAAAAATAAATATTGTCGAATATGTTCTTCGAGAAAATTGGGTTTCCGGGTGTCATTGGGGCCATAGACGGCACACATATAAATATACTGTCTCCGTGGAATGAAGAACATAATTACGGCGACCGAAAAGGGAATCATTCAAGATAGCGCAAATAGTAATGCTTCATTGATCCGTCTCGATGTGTATTCCCATTCCTTATCCAGCTATTTTTTCGTTCTTAACAGGTTCGTGATCCTACTATGCGCATATTATCGATAAAAGCACGTTATGCGGGCGCTACGCACGACTCGTTCATATGGCGACACTCGATGATCAAGACAGAAATGGAACGTTGTTACCAACTCGGCGAAGAGTACCTACCACTTAATTGGAAACTCTGGGTATCCAGTTCCCTCCGAAACTGGACTCCGAAAGGCATCCCGTGCCTTTATGCTCGCCCAGCTTCATAATCTTATTCGTCTTTCTCTCAACTATCCGCCGCGACGTGCCTGTTGGGGTCTTCGCTGATCAGCGTTCGCGTAACGAGAGAGTTCGACGTAAAATAGTAACGAGAAAGAGCATTTCCGTCGAAGCTCGGCTATCTCCAGAAGCGGAGCCTGCCGTCTGCATTCGTTATTATCGGATTACCGGCTTACGACAATTCTTGAATCTATCGACTGCGAGGCTAGGGTATAATTTTGTATTTCTCTGAGATACAATACCAGTATGTGCAGATAGATAAGGTTAAAATTGAATACCAAAATTACATTTTATATGCATAAGGTACACAGCAAATTTCATTGCGATCCGAAGTCTCTTCGGAAAGTTATGCTGTTTTTGCACAGTATAACTGTACAAACAGTCAGACAGAAATGACAAAGTCCTTTTTTTGTATTGTAGGAAATGGAAAACGTGTTTCACGAATGTTCGCGACTTCGTTGCTTGTCTCCAGGATCTGAGGGACGACTTACACATTCATTCATTCCACACATATAATACACACTCATCGCGTACGCCTTCTCTCGGTCCAAAAGCCAGCCTTGTCTTGCGTATCGGCAGCGGCGCTCCAACCCATACGACAATAAGCTCGTGACGACCTCCAAATGCAGTTAACTTCTCCTATTCACCAAGTTAATTATTTCGTACCTTCCATAGAATTCTCGGACTATCTCTCGGTCTCGGTATTCAACGATGCCGTAACAATGACGATAACCTGATAGACCAATTTTATTTGGGTTCAATATTTTCTCTCTTTTCAGAACATTTCTTACCAAGCGGATAAGTTGGACAAATCACGACCGGACAAGTTGGATCGACCTTCTCCGGATTCTGCCTACCTGCATAGCGGGGCAAAATACCCCGTCCATTTTGTTACCTGCCTATCAAATCGTTCCTGCTTCGAGTTTTTGTACGAGAAGGGAGAGTGGACAGGTACTATGACACGTAGTGGGGAATCCAACTTATCCGATCGTGCGTAATTGGCTTCCCGAGCATGCAACTTTCACGGTCGTCTACTGTAATTTTTAAGGGGTAGGATCAGAGAGTGAAAAAAAAAGAACAGTGTACGAAATTATTCTGATGGATAAAATTTATATTTCTCCACATAATTTGTAACATTGGCTTATAAATAATTTCGTAAATCTTAATATTTACACGCGCCTTACTTTTCCGCATCGACGAAAGTTTCTTTTGTACGAAAAGAGGGAGAGGGGGAGAGAGAGAGAGAGAGAGAGAGGGAGGGACAGAGAGAGAGATAGAGAGAGAGAGAAATGACACGTGTCGATTAACAGGATGATCCATGAATCAACATGATCGATTATTTCTATTATTTTTTTTTTCTTTCCTATCCGTTGATACATACGCGCTACGGTGCGACGCAAACTGTACAAATATAGAATTCACTATTTGTCACAATGAATCGTACAATGCAACGTTCCTTCTCGTATTTCCATTTTCTTCTTTTTTTTTAATACAAATTTTACATTTAGCTAAAGAGGGCTTCCCAAGAGCCCTCGCAGCAGGCCGTTGCCGGTTTACAATTTTTTTTTTCCGACCCCAGAAATGTTTTTGGCAGTATTTCTAATCGAGTGTTATTTTTTCATTATTTCTTTAAGACAGTTGTCAAGAGGTAGAAGGTAATGACGCCCTCGTTGATTCACGCAACGAAAACCAAAAAAGAATCGTTCGGTGCATCAATATTTATATATCTTAGAAATAATACGTTTTTCTGTGACACACATTTAAAAATCGTACAAAATATTATACATATTTATACAGCGATTCACTGTAACATTTTGTTTTCTACAGTATTTTTCAAAAACCTTCCCTTGGTGAGCTTTGTGGATCTTTGAAAACGTTTTGTTCGTTAATTCGTGACCGCGCTGTTTTTTGTTTAATATAATTTCGAATTCATCTCGTCGCTGTAAATAGGTTGACGAAGGCAGCATGAGGCATTGCTCTTGGATGAGGAACGAAGACAAAAAACAGTAGACGTAGTAATTACTGCGTACCGTTTTGTCATTGTGCGCTATTTGTTTGTTTTTTTTTTTATAAACCTTGCACGTTTCTTAAGAACAATATCAAATGTCCTTGGGGCGTACAGAGTTTGGGGAAACAAATGAAGATCGTAGAACTATTCTTTAAACGTATTAGTTCGAGTGTTAACGCGTCAATGAATGAACACACTTGCTTATTTTTTGTATTAAAAAAATCTAAATAATTCGTTAAAAACATTTTTTGCCGCGATTAAGAAACAAACATTTTGTATTTTCTGGTCAGATATTATAACCAATTTATACATAATGTTTTGCGTGCTCCATCGAAAGCTTAAATTAAAGATTATTTTTCGGAGTATCGAAGGATCATGAAAAATGATTGGTAAAATAAAAATAAAAAACTCGTAATTGTCGGAATTCAAGGTGAATTTGGATTTTCTGTTAATATGTAATGAAGGTACAATTAAATTTGAGATCGAGATCGAGATCGAGATCGAGATTCGATCTGAGATGGTGCGAAAGAAAAAGTAGTTTCGATTCAGTTATATATATATAAAAAAAAAAAAAAAAAATTCTCTGCGGTTTTGTGTTCATTCGTCGAGTTAGTTTAATACCTTCAAACTGTATCAGCAATGATTCACAATCACGTACTTAATGCAAATACTGGACATTTAATATCTTATTCATTATTCATAGTTTCTGTGTGCTTCTTAAATTTACATCGTGTCACATTTGAAATTAATCGTGAAAAAAGATAAAATAAAACCACTTTTTTGTAATTGAGAGGCGTGGCAAAATTGTCACCATTACTTGTTGTACAGCTAAATTTCATGATCTATAATTTGCAGCAAAACTTCTATTGAGTCGAGGTAAACTCGTGTCTGAATCAACAACGCAGACACGCAGTTGGTTGCAAATTCGTAATTACGTCTCGCGACGATTGATCAGTGCCACAGCGATTGTGTTTTTTTCGTTCTAATGAGCGTGAGCTAACAAAAAATGCGGTTTAAAAAAATGCGACCACAGAAAATAAGATACAAACGATGCAATTTTCGAGGTGATCGTTAACGCAAACAAAATCTTTCGATGAATACGGTGAATATACAAACACTTCTTTGAAGTAAACTTTACCGATGGGCGCAATGTTCATTTTTTTCCAATGAAATACCACTCTTAAACAGAGTTCATTAACTTTGTGTACGCGATCGTATCGTGGAGATGAAAGTTTAGATCTCATTATGATGGAACAGTTTTCTTTTTAGATCATATTCAAAACGGACTAAATCAACCGATCGTGCGGTAAATGTATTTAGCAAATCTTAACGGAGTTAAAAAGTTATCTGTTACAATTTTGTGATGTTTGATGTCGAAAATTTAAGGGTGCATCACACATACATTCCCAACCAAAAATTTAATACGATGAAAATTTCAGTACTTCGCGACATGCCAACAATTCGAAAAAGACCTTTGATTTTGCATAATAATAATAATGCCAAAAAGTTATTAACAAAAAAAAATCAGACAACCCTTTATTTTTTAATTTTAAATGAATTTCATCATTTTTTAGAATTCATATGAATTTTTTCAGAATTTTTTATAATTACAAAAAAAAATTCTCGGAAATTAAAAGAATCAATGTAGAGGCATGAATTTCGGATATGTTTCGGTATCACGATTCTACAGTACACACAAAAAGTTCCGAGGCCATTACGCCAAACATTCCGTAGTTACGGCCTTAAAAAATTTTTTAAATGATAGAAAATTCTGAAAAAATGTATATGACTTCTATAAAATCAATGAATCCATTAGAAAAGAAAAAAAAAGGTTTACTGGTTATCTGTTGATCCATTTTTTTAGCCATTTGTTAATACCTCTGTAAGGTAAAAGGTCTTGGGTCTACAAATCGAAATGTAGACATTCAATTGATATTTTGTTTCCGCTCCGAGACAAATAATTTTTTCGACAACAAATATCGAGGACGGATAACGATTTAACTCTTGGAGGGCTTTCGCGTCGTCTCAAAGCTTCCATGCCAGTAGCCAATCGCCTGTACGAAATAAAAAATAAAAATAAAACTCATTATCGCGACGGTCACACCGAAGACAAACGTCGAATCGTTACCGCGAACAGCGACGAAAAAAAGTAAGAAAAGAAAACACGTTCATTTGGTATCTATAATGCCTTTGGCAATGAAAGTTTCAAACGGCTAACCTAGCCCCGCGCGTTAAGCAAATGTAAAAAAAAAGGAAGAAACAACCTACACAAAAGTCCTACACTCGCAAAAGACTTTACAAATATAATCTCTCGAATAATTGTCGAAATTACAGCGCTCATCTGTAGATTAACTACACTAATGATACAAATATACATACCATTCGCACGATCGAGCGCAAAAAAGATAAAAACTATAGTTACACACGATTTCTTTTTCTAGATTGAATTCATCGCTCTAATCACAATGAAAATAACCGTATCTAGTTTTTAAATGAAAAAAATCCTTCTGCGTTTTTCACATTATTAATGAGATGAGTGCTCGGTTACATTAATTTATTGCGTTTGTATAATAGTCGTAGTCGTGATGCGTGTCGCGTTATATTCGGCTATGGAGGTAGGCATATTTTTTTTCGTTTTTTTTGTTTCTTCGTTTTTAACTTCTCACTAGTTTTTTCTTTCTTCAGACCGTCGGGGAGTTGATGTGAGGAAGCGGCAGCTGGACGGAATGATGGGCAGCGGGTGGTGAGAGCAAATGGCCACGTTCCATCTCGTTTACTTCTTGCTGCTCGGTCTCCGCCATCGAACCGGTCGAACGGGCGAGGCTGTTGCGCTGACGGCACATGTACGGTGTCTCCCCCGGCGATGGAGTTTCACGACCCTGTCGTCCAATTTTTATTTTTTTATTGTCTTTCGTACGATCTCTCATACGATCGTCCTTACATCTGTTATCGGACGGGATGCTGATGGATTGGAAGCGAACGATAACGCAGCAATCGGAGAAAAAATACTCATTTTTTTTTTTAACTATATTCTTCTATAGACTTTAGAGGTTGAATTTAGTTTGATACTTCAAGGATTATGTACTGAACAAGATTATCGGTTAGAATATCCGGGGGAAATGAGTTCTAGCAATTTCCTTCAATAAAACGTATTTTAGTACATTTATCACTAAAAAAAACCCTGTGAAACGTAGGAATGGAAATCCTGAACATTTGATTCTTCAGCATATCGTTTTTGTGCTTACTCAAAAGAGACAAGTCTCCTGTGTGGATTCAGAGAAAAATTAATGAAACTCGTTAATTCTCTGTTTCGATTAAATAATTTTCGGCGGAAGACCGTAAAAAACAAAACAAGACAAAAAAAATCAATAAATGTAATCGATTCGATTATTCCGTTGATTGTTAATTTTACCTATAACCGTACAAGTTTCCGACTTGATGCCTTCCAAGCAACGTCCGAGGCATCGAGGTTTAGGAGACGAGGGGCTGCTGGTTGCCATTCTCTTCAAATAATACTGTTCGTTTGGGACCAAAATTCTCAGGATTGTCGGAATGGGATTTCATGGAAGGAAACAGTTTGTCTTTTTTTTTAACATTCACAAACTCACCTGTTTCGATGGTCCACAGCATGTAGCTTGGTTGCAGGGTTTGTCAGTCTTTGGACAATCGAGCACGCAGTCCTCGGTCGGTGTTTCTTTGACTTCGCTGTTCGAATGATACTGAGAACGAATGATAATAAATTATAGATATTCAATAAACATAGTCCAAAAACGATAATTGACACAAATGATCAATATTGCGCGCAAATACGCGTTCACAAGCGTCCCTTACTTCGATAAATTCGGGTTGTATAGTCGTCGAGTGTATGCCCTCATTGTGGAAGAACTCTTTAACCTGTTCGGCAATCTTCATGTACTCTGAAAGATTTCTACAACGTATATGAGCCGAAGCGATGATACGATCGCCGGCCAATTGCCAAACGTGAAATTCGTGAACAGCCAATACACCGTCAACATTCTCGAGAAGTCGTTGTTGAATCGCGTCGACCTGCGACAGAATTATAAAAAATGTTAACACAAACAAAGTACAAAATATATTTTTCATTAACGAAAGAGAGCCTGGCATACCTGTATGTGGGTTGGCACCGTTTGCAAAAGGATCAGTGCCGATTCTTGCAACAACGGCCAAACCGATCGCAGAATCAGCAATACCAGCAGGAGGGATAGCGCGGGATCAATGTAAAACCTGAAAATCAGATATTAATGTGTAATTATAATGTATTCATTTTTTAATGGAACTTCGAAGACATCACGCAGATGCGAAGCCTCGGTTGTAATCGTAGCGTTAATATACGAGCTGAGTTCAAAGATTGATTTTTCAAAAATATATGGCATAAGTAAAATATTCTACGAGGTGAAAAGTTTACCCCGGTTTTGTAAGTTGGTTGTAGAGAATATGACGAAAAAAAACCCCAAGATGGTATTAAAGAGAATAATTTCGAATTGACGAGTGAGCGAATTAGTGTATCGAAGGAATGTGTAAGAGCGCAGAATAGATAGAGCCGAACATACTTGTATATAAACAGGTACAAGTGGGTTGAACTGTAAATAATACTATGGTGTCTAGTATAAGTTCAAAGAAGTAAATTTCAAGGACTTTTCAAGAATTTTTCAGGGTGTTGGAGGACGTAATAGTAGTTCTGAGTTTGCGATGCGTGAAGTGAAGTTCGATGTAAATTAACTTAAGTTTTAAGTAAGGTAGTGGAATTCGAGGTATGTTCAGAGGATACAAGTAGAAGTTACGGTAAGTAAACTTTGAAGCTTTGGTGATGTTTGGAATATGCCGAAAGAAGCTTGGGACAAGTTTACAGCATCGATCACTTTGGTCTCGAGGCTAGAGTACTTGAAAACAAAGTATCGGAAAGATATCGTGACGCGCTGAAGCTCCTGGCGTCTATCGTGCGATGGTCGATACATGTAAGTAGACGTCCGATGTTTACAGCTAGCAATTGACGTGACGCAGCTCCGGCGCCGTGAAGCAAGTCTAGAAGACCGACCGTTACCGACACCCATAAAGTACAGTTAACGTTCAGGCATACTGAGTAACCACCAAAGTAGTTCGGTTCCAATTAAAGGAAAAATAGTGGGTCTCGTCGCTAATAACCGTAGCAGATTATGCGACTTCAAATAAAAACAAATAAAAAAATTGAAATTAAAAATCTCGTCGCTGATAACCGTAGCAGATCATGCGACTTCAAATAAAAACAAATAAGAAAATAAAAATTAAAAATCAAAGTTTACATGAGAAGTTTGGGGTAAATATCACAAGGAATTATTGTCACAATCGCACCTATACTCCCATCTGGTGAGCCAAACAATCAGAGCCGAGACAATTACGATAACGGATCCCAGAGCGTCGGAGAGTACGTGAAGGAAGACTCCTCTCATGTTCATCTGACTAGCATCGTGACTGTGTCCATGAGCCCGCTTGACCGGTGGCGGCGACGGCCGATATGCCTCGTCGTTCTCATTATCGTCCGTTCCAACCAATGTACTCAGCCTGTTGTGGCTTCGGGATATTCCGTGCGAATGACCGTGAGCGCTACCGTGTTCTGTAAACGTTAGACAAAACATATTTTAAAGACAAGAAATATACTTCGAACCGCGTCGATGAAATTCATATCTTTTTTTTCTTCAATAATTGAGGATTTTGAGGGAGCTGACCTACATAGGATGTCGTGGGAAGGTTGCAAGGAGTGCAGGGCGGCAATACAAGCTCAACTTCCTCGAGTCTCGGAGTTATTTCGGTTCTCGTGTTACCTGACAATACATTCGGCGAATATTTCAAACAATGATCGGGCGTAAGCGTGGAACTACCCAGATAATATTTTCTAGCCGAAAGTGTATCGACAGCTCATCGTGAGACAATGTATCGACTTCAAATAAACTTTCAAAAAATCGGTTCGATTTTTTAAAGATTAAAGTTCGAATCGGTAATGAGAATCTATTATTATTTTTTTTTTCTATTTTGTAATTAATTTAATGGAACTTAATTTACCTAATTTATTCATTTGTAACTATTATTATGAATTTTGCATTTGTTCTGAAGCGAGAAGAGAACGCATGCGATCACATACTAAGTCGTGTATCTATTGAAATGTTCTATTTTTATATGTCTGTAAAAGGAGCAATGCGTTAATGAATTATCAATATCAATATCATAAATGTGTATACTGTGAATTTACGCATTTAGATAACAGAGTTTCTGTTGTTGAATTGTTTCCCCAATTTTTTTGTCGTCAATTGCTCACACTCCGTTGCAGCCTAGTTGCGCTTTTTAATTATTATTATTATTATTATTATTATTATTATTAATTAACTAAAAATTGCTTCCGCAGCTTTGGATATCTGGGGAATAGGTGTAACGCGTTGCGTTTGGCACACGTTTTTAATTACCATGAAACAGGCACAGTCCAATCAGGTTGACGAGCAATCCAAGTGCCCCGACAGCCACGAGAAGTTTGGCTTCGTGAATTTCTTCAACTTCGATAAACCTCTTGCACGCCTCGACTGTTATACTGAAGCACAGGGCAACGAGAAACACAGCGTTTACCAAGGCACCCAAAACTTCGGCTCTCGCCCAACCGAACGTATTTTTCGACCATTTTTTTGGAGACATCTGCAATAAAATAACCACATACAAAAAATGTCAATAACAAATTTCGTTCCTAATACGAAACATGCGTATAGATAAAGCTTTCTAGTAAGTAGAGTTTTCATCGACTTTAGGCAAAAAAAATCGTGTTTTATTTTTGTTTTCGGTAATCGAACGTTAGGTCGAAAATTCCCCACGCTCGATCGTTCGCAGCAGTGTTCTGATAATGTGAAAAAATTCTTAGATACAAATATAAAAAATTGTACGAGAAAAAAAATCGTTACAATATTTCGCCTTCTATTTCTGAAATTCGTTTGTGAAAAATGTATAAATATTTTTGTTAATTGAATTAATTGAACAAATAATCTATCAAGAATTACGGACAAACAAACCCGCGGTCCAAGTTTATTTTAAATCAGATCACAATCAGTTCGAAAAAGATATCGAGTTACAGAGGACACGTGAACTCCGATTATGTGCCATTTATCGCGGGGAATCTAGATCGTGAGATAACTGTGATTTTTTGTTCTCATCTCGGACCCGTTTGTCGAGACGTAAGCGGCCGCGATTATTACCAGATCAAGACGAAACTGGGCTACTGACTGGGCGATAGCAAATCGAATTTTATAACAAAGAACAGAGCGACCGTAAAAAAAAAAAAACTTACCTTAACAGACAAAAAGGCGACGACCAACGCCGCTACATCGGATAGCATGTGAAAACTATCGGCTATGAGTGCCATTGAGTTTGTCACGTAACCGACTATTATTTCTACCAGGAAGAAAAAGGCTGTGAGCCATAGCATCGTCAGTAGGCGGCATTTTTTTCCTGTATAGCGCCCCATTGTCCCCGATTATATCTGTGCAGAGAAAATAAAAGCAAAATAAATATTAGCGGTCGGATAAAAATATTGTCAACACCTTTATTATCATAATGTATGTATATGTATATATTTTTCTAGTGCAATGAAGCAGTGAATAAATTAAGACTGCGGTTGGTGTGAAGTTTACATTTTTCTTCCCTTCAGTTTCAATATTTGGAAGGTATTAATATAATTTTTTTTTTTTTCGTCGTCAATATCGTTATCGATGTAATCGTTTTTGATAGAGGTTCCCTTCATACGTTATCTTCCTTTTAACGCCGTAACGGCTGTTATGAATTTTTCTTACAATGAATTTCATGAAATCTTATCGCTGTGTAGATTGTTTAATAATCTCATTATCGCGATTAAATACGCACAGAGAAGTCAGACCGCAATCAATCTCACTAGAGTCGTTTACATAGTAAATCTACTCGTAAGACCAAACAATAACACAAACGAGTTGTATTCTCTGAAACTGTTTTCACGGTATTTTCAACGCTATTGCAGTTCAATTTCAATCTCGAAAATTGCAAAATTAGCCGTTATTTTTGTCATGTTTCATCGCAACAAGACAAATATTTAAGGTTTCAGTTTTTTTTTTGTTTGTTGTATTTCTAATACGTTTTTGTTAGTCTTTTTCAATATAACAAAAAAAAATGTATATTAAAAATAGTATAAATTACATAATATCGAAACTCGTGTTATTCTGTTTTTCACAATGTCTTATGATGCATCGCGATTATTCGCGGGCGTTTCTTCACAACGATTTACGATCGACCGTAATTGAATATCTATGATCGATGTCAGAAAACGATCCTAATCCTCGAGTGCTTCGTTATCTCGTTCATCGATTAGACAAACTTTATTGTCTCGAGTATCAGTTGCCAATTCTCTGGATGCCATAAATGAGACACTGAAATTCGAGTGGCGATTCGCTGAATCCTAAAGCACAGGCATCGACAGCTTATTATTAATTACGCAATATCGTTATTACATCGAAAAATTCAGGTCTGCGTCGCGCCCCTTTTTAATTTTTTTTAGAATATCTAAAAGTGACGAAAGAAAAGTCATCGGGATAAAAGTACCGACGATACAAATACCATCCGACAACAAAAAAGTAACTACCTAACGGTTAACCTATAACTCGTAATTACAATGCTGCGCGAACAACAAAAAAATCGCGATTTTTTTCTCGTCGAATTAGAATTCGGCGTGTTGCCATCTACAAAGGCTTGTCGTCCGGTCATTGACTCGCGAGATCATTGGCATCGAATGGACTTCTTTTCATCGAACGTTTATTCTGCGGCGGATGAAAGAAGAAAATCCTCCTGTCGACTCGTCGTTTTATCATCGAATTAACTAATCAAAATTCTCATTCTCTACGAGGCTGTACAGACGCGTTTGCCTTCGGGCCTGGATTTACCAGTGAATCATGCACGTGTAACGTGTTCGCGGACCAAAATGAATCATCTGGGAACAACAAAAAAATAAGAAAAAGGTGAAACAGCTTCGCGAGTAAGGAGAATTTTTTTTCCCCCCCCCCACCAACCGTCACCGTCCAACCGACACCGTCAAATATTCAGGGTAAATTTTTCCAACTCGGCACAATGGGTGACGCGTGAAACGAATCGAATCACCGCCGATAGAAAAGAAAAACCGAAGATACATCGCGTGGGTCAAAATTTTGACTATTCTTTAGATTTTTCTTTCGAAAAAAATTATTCGTCAGGAATTTTGTCTCGTAAATTCGGGATATCGTCACTTACCTTTATTCGATAAGAAACTACGAAAAACGTCACTTTTCACTTTCCAAAAGAATAAATAAATAATAACGGTTTCTCGTTCAATTATTCATCGAATGACGAGAGTCTTTTGAAAAAAATCTTCGAGCTCGACGGTAATCGAGCTCATGTCGCGCACTCGCCTGGCTCGCGTATACAAACACAAATATATGTATATATATATTTTTTTTCTTTTTTTAAGCCCCGAGGGAAATATTCTTGTGTATTAGAAAAACACGACGCCCGTAAATTTTCTGGTCGGCCAGCCAAGAATATTTTATAATTTCCGACACAGACCGCTGGCGATCATCGAAACGTCGAAGAAGAAAATGCCATCACTGGCAACACTGGCAACGCTCGCCTCGCCACATCGCTCTGCTCTGTTCTCTTCCCTTCACGATCGACTAATTCACGAGAAAAAAAACGTACGAAGAAAAAAAAAATGTTCACGCACCGGGTGCTTTTCTTTTTTTTTTTACGTTACAAAACTCGTCGGCGAGTTCGGTCTAACGCACTTTTCCCCGCACGTCGTCGTCGGAACGATCCGTGTGCCTCTCGCGTCCTCGGCCAACGGCGCACACTGGCACAGTTGGGGGGGTTTTCTTCGACTGACGATCTCTCGCGAGAGTCTCGAAGTTTTCGAGTGTCGCAAAGCCGAGAGTGCAGAGCGCGTGAACAACCACGAAGATAGCGAACGGATCAGAGAGGCGAGACTCGAACGAGTCGAGCTACAGTGGAGCCTCCGCACGAGACGAAAACATCGTTGCGGTGAGATGCATCCGTCGATCGATTGATAAAACTGACAAGAGTCGCCTCGACAACGTTAAGACTGAGGGGCGAGATCTCAAAGGCGATTATTATTATTATACTATTTATATTTTCAGGATACAAAATTTAACTTTCGTTCACATATATGTGTATGTGCATATATGTATATAAATTAATTGAAAATGCTGGCAGGTGAAGAATATCGAGAGACACAGGTCGCAGTGATAATGTCAGTTGAGACTGGTGCGCTATGTTTAACAAGTACGCGCTCAAGGCTGTCAGCGCTGTCGGTTCGCTTTTGCAGTACGGATGCGTGACTCACTGCGCGCTCGAGTATATCGGCGACTTTGTCGTGGTGAGTTTGTTTATTAATTTTTTTTACGTGGGAAAAAAAAAAAAACTTTTTCGTCATTCTACATCCTTTGAGGTTATCCGCGATGCACGACTATTGTGACGTTCCGGACGTCGCAGGCAACGCCATCTGGACGGAGAGTGTAGAAATAAAAAATGTTTCTGTTTCTTCGTGTTTCTGTAGATAAAGTCGTTTAACGATGCATTTCGAAACGACTCTTTGTTGTTACTCCGTTTTACCGTTACGTTTTTATTTTGATTTATCCTTTATAGGTCATAAGTGACGAACAAGCGTTGATGTGACGATTGTGAATGATTTTATTGTTTCCAGTGTACCGGACCTTCGATGGAGCCAACGATATTTAGCAACGATGTATTATTTACCGAGCATCTATCGCCGAGACTTCAAAATCTCTCAAAGGGCGATATCGTAATTGCCAAATGTCCGTCGAATCCTCGACAGCACATATGCAAGCGAATAACCGGCCTGCCCGGAGACAAAGTTCGCTACGGCTTCACAACACACATTGTGAGTTCGAGTATTGATCCAGACTGTTCCAATGTCGCCTTGTAGACGTTGATTATTGTTCTGTTAAGGGGAAGTGAAACAACTGTGCGTGCGAGCGACATAGTTGCAATTTTCAAATTAACTTATTTCAACGGTGCTAATTGTTTCCAGAAACGAATGAATCCGGGCCGGATGCAAAATTATCGTGCAAACAAAAAAAAATTAGCACCATTGAGAAAAGTTCGTTGCAGTTTTCGTTACCGGGCGCGATATTTCCCGTCCTTTTAACGGCCCGGGTTCGCATCACAGGTCGATATTCCATCGGCCAAACAAACAGTCGCAAAATTGAAAGGGTCGATGGAAAAAAAAAATAGTTGTAAAAACTAAATTGTCGTTTATTCGTCTCGTCGAAAAAAGGTACCCGAAGGACACGTCTGGCTCGAGGGCGACAACAGCAGCAATTCCGCCGATTCCCGAATCTACGGGGCTGTGCCGCAAGGACTACTGAGGGGTCGAGCTATATGCAAAGTTTGGCCGCCAACCGACGTAGCTCTATTGACACCGAAACATGTTCAACACGATTAAGCTCCGTTGATTAATTCAAAATAACTCTAATTTATTTCTATGAAATAGACTCTACCGTATGATATTACGAAAGTATCCTAGTTTTTATTTTGTATATCATCACCGATCTTCACCGTATATCCGTCCGGCGACTCGCCTTTTCAGCAAGTGGAGCCTCGGTCAATTTTTGTATCCGCGCTCCCCTCCCCGCCGGTCGTTCGGACTTTGACCATCAGCGCCAAACACGAAAGCGTTCATGGGCTTGGCGATCGCGCGTAGAGGCGGAGGTGTCACTCGACGAAGAGGAATAAAACAATTTTTTTTTCACATACACCTCGAACGATTTCAACTCACCGAACGAACGGGACTGCAACGAATTTTGAAGGCCCCGTTGCGAAAGAAAAAAAATAAAGAAAAAAAAATTCGCGTCGTTACCAGTGATGATTTTTTGGCGGTTCGAGAGCTCTTAGCGCTTTAAGAAGATAAAAATCAAAAGTAACCGACAACATTTTTAATCTGTACGAAAGAGGTAGATCGAAATAGTTATATTTACTCGAATCACTTGGAATATTCCTTTGCTACTTTTTAAAATTAAGCGAATGAAAAAACGTACAGTTACTAGATCGAACAATTATTTACGTAACACAAGGTTGACGACGGCCTTGGCGATCTTTTATATTCACGGTCGAGCGGTTTCCTCGTTATTACTTATGTATTTTTTCCATCGAGCGCTCGAACGTTTTTTTGTGAATATTCAGTTACGAAAGCTCCAGACCTTGATATCGACGTTCTTTGTAACTTTTCGTTTGTTTTGTGGGATTTATTTGTTTTGCGAATTAATTTTGTGTTTGTGGATTTGTGTATGGAAGATTCTGTGTATGACGATTACGAGTGTCAACGATAGGGAAATTTTGAGATTCGTTGGGAGCAATTTGGAGTTTTTGGTGGAATTTCGATTTAGCGAGACGGAGGTTATGTTTGTAAACGAGTAACGAGGTATTTTTATCATTCTTCTTTTCCTTTATTTCTGCTCGATGGTTCTTGAAAAATTGTGTTGTCGGAAATTTGCAATCTGTCTTCGAAGCTTCGATCGCATTGCTACGCCCCGTTTATCGAGAAAAACTAATGTAAATGTTTTAAAGCCGTATACGTTAGATATAAATTACGTTCTCTGAAATGTTCCCGTTCGGTTTATAGTAAACACGAGAAAATGCCTAATTATTTTGAAAAAATATATCCACATTGACAAGCTTGCTTTGACAGGGGAAAAAATTAAAACAATGTTTTCGGTCTGTATGAAGTAGGCATAGTTCGGAGCTTGTCCAGCTTCATTTACTACAAAGGCCATACAGGCCTAATTTTTGTGTATCATTAAACTGAATCACATGGAGTCGAATGCTTACCAGTTTGTACACGCATTTTAATGAGGCGATTCATACAGTTGTTTTTGTTTTATTTAAAGCATTTTCTAGGCTGAAAAACATTGGCGTTAACACGGATGAACAATTTATTTTTTCATAATTGCTGGATGTTAAGTTTTATAATTTTCCATATTTTTTTGACTATATTATTAGAATTTAGCAAAATTGTAGTCTTAAACTTCGACCTGCTTCTTCATTGATCGAATAGAAATTTTGAATATATGTAGGAATCGATTCCGAGGGAGCGCAAAATAATCAAAACTTCTCTGGGAAAATAGTCTTTGATGGGAATCACGATATTTCAGCTTCGTAGCTGGTTGTTGACTAACAAAAAAAACCTGGTTCAAGCTGCTGCCCAGCAGCAGTCTCGCTCGTTTGCTAATATTTAGGTTCTCGAGGAATCCGCTCCTACATACATAATTTGAAAAGTGTTAAAAACAAAAAACAAACATATATTTCGCTCAACTCTGATCCATTTGATCGGGCCCTTGTTAAATTACATATTTTTGTGTCGTGATTTTTTGTTCACATCTTTACTACTTAGTTACGAGGTTTTTTTGTCCTAACTTTTGATTTTCGAGCAATTAGTCATTTCTGCTTAAACACCATTTGCAAATATGATTTCAAAAACGATGAAAAAAAATACAGATTTTACCTTTTTTTTTATTCGTGTGATCAGGCCCTTGTTTAATTTTCTATTATTTGTATGTAAATTTTCTTTAGTACTTTTCTGCCGAACCTCCACATATTTTCTCTATTCTGTAATAACTGTTTTCAAGATTATTTGTTTCTTTTTAGCAGCCGAATAAGTTACAAATTTCGCAAATTTTCTTTTCTGCAAAAATGTTGTAGTAGGCTAATAAAAAAAAAAAAAAAATCGTTCATTGTATATTACCAAGCTTTCTGACACTTGTTTTTTGAATTTTTTCAGGAATAATGCTCAGCAGTATAACGAAGCACATTTTCCACTGTTGCCTCTTAGCGATAGTCATCTTCACATTCGAGTACGCATCGGGTGTTTTTCGATGGGATTCCGAGCCAAAGAACGATTTCGATCCATGGACGAGATACGGTTACGTGGCAGCGGCGACGCTCTACATCCTGCGTTTGTTGACTTTTTTGTCGTTTCCCCAAGTTCTCTTCAACTTCGTGGGGCTGACGATTTACAACGCTTTTCCCGACAAGGTCGAGCTGAAAGGCTCGCCCCTGCTGGCGCCCTTCATCTGCATCCGCGTTGTGACCCGGGGCGACTATCCGCAGCTCGTAAAGACAAACGTGACGAGAAATTTGAACAAATGCACGGAAGCCGGTCTCGAGAACTTTCAGATCGAAGTCGTGAGCGACAAGCCGATCGGTTTGATGTCTCATCGGAGAATTCGCGAGGTCGTTGTGCCGCCGAATTATCGAACGAGCAGCGGAGCTCTCTTCAAAGCTCGAGCGTTGCAATATTGCTTGGAAAATTCGGTAAACGAATTGGTCGATCACGACTGGATCGTGCATCTCGACGAGGAGACTCTCCTCACCGAAAATTCCATACGGGGTATACTGAACTTCGTTCTCGACGGAAAATATCAATTTGGCCAGGGATTGATTACATACGCGAACGAGGATGTGGTTAATTGGATAACCACGCTCGCTGATAGCTTTCGCGTCGCGGATGACATGGGAAAGCTCAGATTACAATTTACCATGTTTCACAAGCCACTGTTCAGCATGAAGGGATCTTACGTCGTCACTCAGGTAACTAAGAGTTGTGCAGCTTTGTGTAGTGCTGTCCGTGACTCTGAGGTACAAAAATTAAGGTACTCCTTGCAGTAAAGTCGATTGAGTAGAAAGGTTTTACAAAATTCCTTGTATATGTTTTAAAGAAGAAACTAGTGTGAATTAAGATGTATCTGATTTAACGATGCATTGAATTATATTGTTTGGCCAGATCGCTCGATTCGAAATATTAATCATTTATTATGGGAATGGCAGTACATGATTTTTGTAACTCCCGGGAAAGCTTGCATGATTGTATTTGCTTACCTACTTTCATTTTTTAACTCTTTTATCTGAAAGTCAACGATTTTTTTTTCTTCTCCCGGCTAATTGGTTGATAGATAGTGCGTTCCAGTTCCTCGACCACTTTATTGTCTATATATTCAGCCAGAAGATAAGCACTCTGATAAGCCAGATGAGTTCAGAATACACATTGTTCTATTAGTTACTTTTTAGACTATATCTTGAATTCTCCTGAGACAGAGGAATTTATACTGGAGAGCACGAACTTGAGTTTACACTCAAGTTTCGAACTGTAAATACGGCGATTATAAGCCATGTTTCCAAAGATTAGATATTGCTGTTGATCCTTTACAATAGTTAATTTCTATTATATTTTTATTTCGGACTCTAGATTATCGCCCTAAGTCGATGCGCTACACTATCTTGCGGCTTGTCGCGAGTCCGACGATCGAGCTTTTCTTATCACAACATTTTTATTTTCCATTTTTCACGCAGATGGCAGCCGAGCGACAAGTGTCTTTCGACAACGGTCTCGACGGTTCCGTAGCCGAAGATTGTTTCTTCGCGATGAAGGCCTTCACGCAGAATTACAGCTTCAACTTCATCGACGGTGAAATGTGGGAAAAGTCGCCGTTCACGCTGTGGGATTTTGTGCAACAACGGAAAAGATGGCTTCAAGGAATCCTACTGGTCGTACACTCGAAGGCCATACCATTGAAAAAGAAGTTGTTTCTAGCAGTTTCCTGTTACTCGTGGGTGACACTGCCACTATCGACTTCGAATATTGTATTGGCCGGTTTGTGCCCGATCGTCTGTCCGCCGGTGATAGATTTTTTGTGCGCATTCATCGGTGCAGTGAGTATTTATATGTATATCTTCGGTGTAGTTAAATCATTCTCGTTGTATCGTTTCGGCTTTGGACGTTACCTGCTGTGCATATGCGGGGCACTCGCCACTATACCTTTCAATCTCATTATCGAAAACGTCGCTGTAATATGGGGTCTTTTCGGCAAGAAACACAAATTTTACGTAGTTAGCAAGGAATACAAGGTGCCGATAACGGTGTAAGCGAGAGAGATCCAAGAGTATCTTGCGTTAAAATTCCGTTTGTCACTGTTTATCGGTGAAGAAAACACACTCGAGTTTCCAATGTTCTTATATGCACTCAAATAGTACCTGTAACGACGAAAGAGTAAAGTCTTTGGGAGTTAAGGAAATTAATTAGGTATTTTGGGCGTGCCGAAGAGATCAATGGAGATTCTTTTGAGGCAAAGCGGTATTTATCCGATGGTAAAACCTGGTACCTGGAATTAGAAATTCTAATTGTTTACCAATTTGCAACATTCGCTGTTCAAAAAATGATTAACTTGGTCTGAAAGCAACAAAAGCTCGGAGATTGTCGGTAAGCAGGGCAATCCTGTTACCTAATTATTTATTCGATCACAAACAGCAACGGGCTGGCAGTTCTTTTATCTATAGACAGGGAATACTTCAGAAGCAAACTTCGTTGCAACAGCAAATTTCGTTGTATCGCAAATCATTAGAATTTTTGGGAACAAAAATTGTTGTACCTTCGGAGCATTGTCACGCATCACCGCAAAGTACATTTATTCTCAGGCACACGCATGAGAAAATACCTGAAAACAAAGGAATAATATCTTCTTTGATCTTCGAAACATTTATATATCAGTCGTATAATGCGATTTGATAATAAGGGTTGAGAATCGCGAATATCGTTTTCGCGATTTTCAAAAGTAGGCATAATAATCAAATGGATACAATCTCGTTACAATATTTTACGAAGTTAGTGAATCCCAACGACAGTTGTCCAATCGCTGTATAGCGCCGTTGCGCGAGCCTTCGAATCTCGTTACTCAAAGCAACAATGAAACGGACATTTCTATGAACTGTGCTCGCGAACGTCGTAGAGATAATTTAAAAGAAAAAAAAACGCCTTTGGTACAACTCTGACAAGGTGTCTAGTCACATGGGCATAGTTGAAAGTCGGACAAATTTGCCGAAAATTGTATAAACCTCGAATCTCAGTTTTACTTTTTACTTATGTATATATATTTTTTTCCAATTTACCGATCAACCTTCGTTCTTCCGTATGAATTTTCCAGAAGCCTAATTTTTTCTACCGCGACACATCTTTATTGTAGCTCAGAGATGTCAAAAATTATCTCTCGCTGCTCATTGACGATCGCAACGCGTTTGACTAACGAATCTCCGACACACTTTTGTACCATTCAAGGCTTTTCGTACTTTAAGCATTGTAACTCTACCAAAGCTTTAGTGTACATGTATATATACAGTATATATACTGCGAAATGAATCCGGCAATGCGTATTCTTTCTATTTTTTATTTTTCTTTGGTGAGACAGGGGTCAGTTGCAGCAATATCTAACAGAAATGTAAAACTGAATCGCATTCGATTTTTTTTTTTTTTCGTTATCCATTGACGAGAACGGAAACTTACGAGTTTGTACAAAAATCGTCGTTTTTACATTGTGCGTAAGAGATTGTCGAATAAAATGTTAAGGCAATTCGCAACTGACTCTGTCAGATCGGTGGGAAGGTTTCACATCGCCGCGAACCATATATTAGGCACGGGCGAAATGAATTCGATTAGTCAGTTTGTTCATTTCTTTTATATAATACAATTGGAACGTAAACGCAAATTTGTATGATTGCGACTATTACTATTTAAGGGACAAATAGGTTTTTTCACTACAATAATTACCGAATTATTGTGAATTGTTCATCGAATTTATTTTGCTCACAGGCACAGATCTGCTCATACGTTTATTTGTCAGATCATATAAGTGATAGAATATTCCTACGAGTCTTGTAAATTTTGTACCGTTCAATTGTTCATTTTCGTATTGGTTGAATTGAACCAATCTTGTTCAGTCCGTATTGTCAGCAAAAAAAAAAGAATATGTGAGTGCAATCGTTTCCAATATTAGAAAAATAGATAAAAAGTCACGTTTATTGCAATCGAAGTTTAGTAAAAGAAAAAAAATAATGTAACAGTCGAATGGCGATTGGTACATTTTATCGTTGTATTGTACTTGAAAGTATTAAGCGCTGGCAAGGCTGTGGCTAGAATATATTTCATAGTCGAAGTTAGATTTTACTAGACGTCAATCATCCCGGCCCCCTCTCCCCTTAGGTATCGCTACTTAAAATTTCTATAATAATAGTAAATAAATATTTTGATTCAATCCCCTAGGCAAAAATAAAATTCTGTCGAGGATGTATGAATATGGACGAACTATGCGTCATTGTGAAAATTGTGACGAATAAATTTTCTTTGTTATTCGATTGATAATAATGTGCGAAGTGCGTCAATAAAAAAATGGTTTATGACGATTGAAATTTGTAAACCCATCTATTATTTTACTTTTGATTCGATATACACAACTTTGTAGCACCTGATGTCGTACGAGGAACGCGAGAAAGTTTTACAAATAGTGATTATTGTGTTTAAAATGGAAAAAAAATTGTACAGAGCGTACATTGCTGATGTTCGGCTGATCCATGGGAATACGTACACATTTTTTCGAGCCAATTAAATTTCATGGAAATTAATAACGACTGAACGCCACTTAACGTACACAATGAAATTTAAGAAGTTTGAAAAATAAAATAGCGTATAGTTTGCACAACCCTCGAACAGCAACAAAACGAAAGATTCTTTTTACATTGTTTCGTAATGATATGAAAATTACGAACTTTAATCGGGTCTGCTATTATTCGTCGTCACCGAACTGCGCGTAAAAATAATTAATAAATGACGTGAATCGACAAGGAATAACGTCAAAAATTCAACAGTCGAGTTTGACGGAATATAAAAATAATAATTTTATAATCACAACAAACTTGTAATTACGCGAGATGAAATTTTTCAATTTTTCATTGAATCAATTTCGTCGAGGTTGTCGTATTTGTGGTGAGCATGTTCAGATCAGGTTTCTACTGGGGTTCTTCCTCCTCTGCAGAATATTCGAGTATAACGACATCCTCTTCCTCGTCGTCGTAATCATCTTCTCCTTCGTGTTCTCCTTCATCATCATTATTTTCTTCTTCGTCGCCGTACTCTTCGTCGGATTCGAAGGTGTAACTTTCTTCGTCGCTCGTTCGCTTCTCGCCGTTCATGTAGGCTTTGATCATCGTGAGGTCGTCCAAATTCTGCGTGTCCGAAGAGGACTTTTCTCGGGGCGTTATAATTTCAAGTTTCATTTTAATAAACCGTCCACCCGTCGACAGTAATAATCGTAATATAAATTACCTTTGAGCTTGTTGAATATTTCGTCAATATCTTGTCCTGCTTCAAATTTTTTCTCAACCTTACTTCTCTCGGACTGTAATAATATCCAGGATATTTCTGTTGGTGAACCTCGTCAGCTATCTGCGCGCGTCGGTAAAACGCTTCTTTCGCGTCTACACTCAAACCTTTCCACATTTTACCGAGCCACACGGAGATCGTTGTGTTGCTTTCCGCTGCAAATTATTATAATTTTTTTTTTTTGTTCAACTGCGAAATTCCGTTGTAGTTAAATTTATTTGATAGCCTACTTGGATTTTCGGCGGCGAGTCTTCTTCTCCATTCGTTAGCGAAAATCATGAAGGCGTTAAGTGGTCGTGGAATTTTTGTCGGTTCCTTCGTCTCCTTGTCCGTACGTTTTATGAGCGACTCTTGCGGATGTTTCGACAGTATGTTTACCCTGAGGTTCCTCGCCTGAAAAGTTTATAAATATTACCCATAAAAAAGCGATCGGTAGAGGCTCAACAAGACTAATCGATTTATCGACTTACTTGACTGGGCGCCTCGATCTCTACAATCTCTGCACTGTCGCAAAGATCCGCGCGTACTCTTATTGAATTTTTGTTGTTTGTCTTCAAGACAGCATTGTCGGGTTCCAAAAGCACTCTGCCGTTGCTCGTGAAAACTGCTTCTTTCGCCAATTCGTTCTGAAAATTGAATGGAAAATAATGTATAAAACGACGAAAGAATTTTAACGAGGGGATAATCATTTTTTTTTTTTTTTTAAGTGCAAGTTTGTCGATTGCATTTTTCAGATTCCACATAAAAAAATTCATAATTTTCTAGGACTTTAAAAAACTTGGAATATTCATGGTATTTACTCTACGTTCGAATTATAAATAAAAATCTTTTCAAGGGCCTCTGGACACCGTGACTTCGCTTGTTAGAATCGAACAACTTACCACTATGTGAGACATCTTTCGCCGTTTTCGTACTCTCGGTGCTTCGGTTTCCGCAGGCTTTTTTTCTGTCGCCTCATCGATCTTCGCAATCGTACTCGACGCCGGTGTAGGGGTGATCGGTACACGAGATATTTCCGTAACGGGATTGCAATCGTTTTTATCGAGTGAAAAATTCGTCTCGACGCTCGTCGTGTCCTTGCCGACCTTGCTAATCGTGTCTACTGATCGGACTGTACTGTATGCCGAGCCGATCGACGATGTGGTGATGGGAATTACGGACGAGCTCATCGTCGTCGTGCCGGTCGATATGGCCGAAATTGGGGAAAATTTAATAGTCGTAGCCGAGTTCATCGAGGGTAGCGAAGTAGCAGGCCGTCGAAGTATCGGCACCACGGCGCGTACAGGGTTGGCAGTGCTGGCTCGTGGAATCATCGTCGAGGCAACGGCGGGCAAGATAGTCGCGACCAAGAGTGCTGAAACAGGCGCTGGTGGTGGTCGAGGAGCAACGCTGATCGCTTTGCCAGACAACTTCGAAACCTTGGACGATACTCGAGCTGTAGCGTCCAGCGTCTTCGCAGGGACCGGCTTCGCGCGGGCTCCGATCGCGGGCGGGGGAGTCGCGACGGTGAGCGGCTTGGTTACGTTGTCTGGGGCGCGACTGGTCGCACCGGTGTGTGAGAAAAGCGCGACAGTGCCTTTGACGGAGTTCGCAGACGGAGCATCCTTCGTTAATAGCGGAGGTTGAGAGACCTTGGACGCGCCCTTTTGCACCACCGGGGTCAGAGACGTTATCTCGCCTCTCTCGTACTTGCTTCTCACGTTGCTCAAGCCTTTTATCTGGAATCATTATTATTATTCAATTGCAAAAATGAAATTTTAGAAAACTGTAAACCCGACAAGACTTGAATTTCCGTCTCCAACGTGAAATTTTGCCTCCGAAGGTGTTCGAGCTACGTCGCTCGAATATCTTGCTGCGCAAAAGTAGAGCGCAACTACTCTTGTTCTTAAGCGATAGCAATGGAAGAGGAAATTTCAACATTGTTGGATTGACAAAACAAAAATAGCAAATACATATCAGAGAGGGTACCTCTCGATTCGCAAACCTGTAGGGTTTCGGCCGCAGCTAGCAGAGCCTCTAACTCCGTCTCGTGCACCCTTATCTGTCCGTTGTACATAAACTTTATCATCGACTGCAAATCCTCGAATCTTATGCCGTTCAAAATTATCAACGGCCGTTTGTCGGTATGCTTGGCGAATACCTCCTGCAATGGAACAACGTCTGTAGTTTAAACAAAATTGTAATCCGATATAAAATTCATATGTTACATATGTATGCGTATATTCTTTTACCTGAAAGTAAGGGCTACAAGCGGAGAGTATAATCTTGTGAGCCTTGATAAATTTCCCCTCGGACGAGAGAGTAACGTCCACCAGCGACTCCGATGAGAGATGCTCGAGAAAAACCTAAAAGAAAAGTCATTGAAAAATCGCAATTCAGATTCTTGAAACATTCGGTTGATGGGCGTCATTCTTTTTTTTCTCTTTAAACGATTATTTACTTGAAGAATATTGCTCGCATGGTTGTTCCATCGAAGGTTGAACTGCTGCGTTCCCACCATATTGTCTTCGCTGAAAGGTAAAGAAAAAAATTATTAAAAAATGATCGCAAGTAAAACGATGATTTTCGTCTTATTTGGTGCCGGGATGGAATTTGAAAGAAAATACTCGCAGGCCGTGGCGCCATTGTTAACGAAATCATAACGATCAACGATCACTCGAGCGAACGCCGGATATTGTTGTTGACGTGATCGCAAACGGTCGAAATTTGAGCTCTAAACGGATCGTAAAATTATACGATCAAACGAACTTGCCTGTGAAGTTCGATCGTAATTATATGAAGAGCCTCGTTCGAGAAGATATGTGAGAAGAAAAGGGGGTACCACGGTTGGGTTGGCCAACGTGGTACCAAAGAATATGGATATTTATAAAAGCGTACTCCTTATGGCCCGCTTGAAGCAAAACTTTTCCTGACATTTACGGCCGCAAGGTGTCTCTGCAGTAGTTTCAACGATAGGCTCCTCCTACTAGGCGAGACTTCGCGCGGCGTGGGGGCAACTGCTTTCTCCCATTTTCAGCCCAATCGTTCATGCCACGAAGTCGTCAGTTCGATCCTCGAACAATGGATTTTTTTTTCTTCTTTTTTTTTTGTTAATTTCAATGGTACTTATAAATTGATGACACTGAAAAACCCTAAGCGTAATTCCTCGAAAACATTTATAGTATGGAAATGGCCACACGGTTTTAAAAGCTGGCACTCAGACGCTTAATTTTTGTCATACACTGCAAACAAGCAAAATGCAGTAATTAATAATAAAAGTGCATGTCCCAATTAAAGCAAGAAAATGTTGGCAGGCAAGCAATCTCAAACAAGCAGGCCCACCGGTTAAATAAGACAAACATTATTATTCAACAAAAGGAGAACGCAGCAGAGGCGGTAGCATTTTAGCGTGATGTCCCCTTTTTCGTGGGTTCGATCCCGCGCGAGATAGTTTTTTTTTTTTTAAATTACTTACGTATGTGATTATTATGTACTCCGTATTTATACCCTTCTGGGACTAGTCATGCGGAGTCCATAACAATACCACACGTAGGTAATTTTGAAAAAAAAAAAAATGTATATCTGGCGCGGGATCGAACCCACAAAAAAATGAACGTTACACTAGAACGCAACCCCCTCGGCTACGCTCTCCATTTGTTATTAAATACGGCTTGTCGTATTTAAGCAGTGGCCCCGCTTGTTTAAGGTTGCTTGCTTGCCAAAAATGTTTTTCTTATTAAGGTAAGAAAAAAATGTTTAGCAAACAAGCAATCTTAAATAATTCTATCTTATTCATTATTTGTTTATTAAAAACGCCGGGCCTATAAACAGCATATGCTCAAATACTCGATGAGACCGTAGTGTTTACTGCGGTTGTAAGACAAGGAGAGCACGATTACCCCAACGAACACATGCTCGTGAGAGTGAGCGAAACAGAGCACTGGGGGATTGACGGGAGACCGTAGCGCTTACTGCGGTTGTAAGACGAGGATAGCACGATTACCCCAACGTATCTATGCCCTTGAGAGTGAGCGAGACAGACCACGGAGCGGAGTCACCGCTCCCGCCTAGTCATCGCTTGATCGTAAGCGTGTGTGGCCCTGCCGTGAGGCACACGTATAAAACACATTTGTACGGTACGGTAGCGACATCTTACCGTTGGGGTGATAGCTCGACCGAGTACCCCAACTTTTCTAGCTTCAAGCTGGCTATAGGCCGTACGCTTCTATAGGTATCCATATTATTTGGTTATACGTGGTTATACGTCCAAATACCGCTGACGCACATCGGCACCGAAGTTTCGACTGTCCTAACGCCCCGGATGGGATTGCAGGAAAAATTTAGGGAGGCTCGGGACTGCGTCGACCCTGCCAGGCACCGGAAGCCCAGAGATCGAGAAAATTGCGTCAACAGGCGTCCCAAGTGACGGACGCATCATCGCCGTATTCCTCGGCAACGGAAAGCGACGATGACGAGGCGGCGATGGGATGCGGCGAGAGCAGCGTCGACGAGGATTCCGATAACAGCGAGGAGTCTCGCGCCTGGCCGTCTTACAAACGGAACGCCAAAGCTGAAAGGAACTCGAGATATTACGCACCGAAGAGGTATGAGCGGAGATTTTTTTTTTTTTGTTTAAGCAAACGAACTTTTTACGGGTAAAAAATAAAATTTCAGAAGCGACGGAGGACGTTCGTGGAGCTCGAACTTGGTTGTTCGATACAATCAGGACAATCAGCGTGATTTCGAGGAGAAGGCGGGAGCTCAGATGGTCGCGTTGTTGACGAAAAGAATCACTATGGAGAGCAGTCTGTTCCCGAAGAGTGGAAAGCAAAACGCGCACAATTGGAACAATCGGCCGATAGGTGAGGTGTTTTTTTTCGGACTTTTGTGATCTCGATCTGAGATTCTGATGGGATATTCTGACGGGATATTTTGAGGGGATGTTCTCAGGGGATATTCCGATGGGATATTCCGAGGGGATATACTGTGGGGATATTCTGTGGGGATATTTTAAGGGGATATTCCGAGGGGACATTTTGACGGGATATTCTGAGGGGATATTCCGATGGGATATTTTGACGGGATATTCTGACGGGATATTCTGATGGGGTATTCCGTCAGGATATTCTGAGAGGATATTCTGATGGGATATTCTGGTGGGATATTCTGATACGATGTTTTGTCCATTTGAATAGCGGGAACATTCGTGAGGTTGGAAGCTGAATTCCGTGAGCAATCGTCACAATCGCACAAATGCAAGAATGCATCGAACGTCAAAGGCTCGGGACGCGTGCGACCGTCAAAGATATCCTGATAGACGTTAATGGATCCAAACAAGTGTTGATAAAATGCAAAAAAAAAATTACATACAGATAAAATGAAGAAATATATATTGTGCGTATAAAATTGAACTGTACTTTAATCAAAGTTCTAACGAGTAATAATACTATAAAAATAAATACGTAATCACACCGGGTGAGTTAAGTGACAAAGAAATTACGGTAGATGGACGTTCACTTAGCTAAAAAATTATCTACGCCCTAAGCCAAATGGGAAAGCTCGGACTTCGTAGGTTTCTCGAGCTTGGGCTGTATGAGATCGCTTCTATCCAAGATTTTGGCGAGCTCCGCTTCGGTGTAGACTGAAATTGAATTTAAAAAATTGAGTACGTCGAAAAAATTGAATCCAAATTGTAATAATCGATCTCGCGACTGAGCTCACCCTCTTTCTCGGCGGACACGACGACTGCTCGGTCGAGTCCAGCAGACGCTTGAGTTCTATCAGGGTACTCGCGTTTTTGAGATCGAGCTCGGTTTTCTTGGAAATAACCATTTTTTCGAGCTTCCTCTTAGCCTCGGCGCGCGATATTATATGCTCGTCGATAGTTCCTCTTGTGCACAGTCTGTAGACAACGACCGGACGAGTTTGACCGATTCTGTGACAACGGGCCATGGCCTGAATGTCCGCTTGCGGATTCTGTGAAAAGACGTTGATCGTTGATCGAATAAGTAACAAAATTTCATTTGCAACGAAAGAACAAAAAATAAATTTAAAAAAAATAAAAACTCACCCAATCGCTGTCGTAAATTATGATTGTATCGGCAGACGCGAGATTGAGCCCGACACCGCCGGCTCTCGTCGATATGAGAAACAGGAACATGTCGGGATCGCTGTTGAAGAGCTTGATGTTCTCCTGACGCAGCTCGATTTTGTCCTTACCGGTCAGCATCACGAAGCGCCACGGTCTCATCGACAGATAATCGGCCACCAGGTCGAGCAGCATAACCGACGTCGAGAACAAAAGTACCTTGTGGCCTCCAGCTTTGAGCTTCCTGAGCATCGCGTCGCGGACCAGAAGTTTTCCGGACGCATTCACCATGTCTTCGTTTATGGCCGGTAGACCATAGGAGTCCAAGGGACAATGCATCAGGTACGGATGGTTGACTATCTGTCTGTACATCCGACCTGGAAAGAGATAGCTATTGTGTAAGACAGAGCTGGGCAACGCACCAAAAAATACCTCAAGTACAAACTACAAAGTATCACAAGTACAAAGTACAACGTATAACAAGTACAAAGTCGCAGAAGTACTTGATGTATCAAGTACTTTTCGCAATTAGGTTAGTAGCCTTAAGCACGATGTAGACCTAAGAAAAAAAAGGTGCAAAGTAATTTGCACGTGGCTTTCTCATTTATTACAATATTCGCATAGCCTTCCCTACGAGAAACTTCGTTGATCGGTTTTGGCTTCCTTATACATGGCGTCCAGTAAAAAGTCTGTATGAAATTAAAGGACATTCAAGGACGATTTCCAGGTTGTGTTGGGACATTTATAAAAAAACAATGAAAAAAATGCAATGTTCATTTTGCTCCAAACATGTTATAGAAGCAATGCGAAAGGTGTAGTGAATGAGAAAGTCATGTGCAAACAAATTACTTTGCACCTTTGTTCGCAACATTAGAAAAAGTCTGCATTTCATCAAAATTAAACGGTCAAAATTTACCGCTAAATCTGTTGTCAAAAATCGTTAACTGAAATTTTCGTAATTCGTCGTTCTGAGGCTATTTTTAATCTATTCACTATCTTCATAAAAAAATTCAAACAAAAGAATATACAAAGAAACAAAAAGTGGTACACTTCTCGTTTTTTTTTTAATAACTTTTGTAAAACAAATTCTCTTCAAACTTATACTTCTTCAGAAGTTCAGACAGGTAATCTCATATATTAATAGAAACAGGATCTCACGCTACTAATCGTGTCGGTCCATCCCATTCGTTTAATAATATTCTCACCACTGTTGCCGAATCGAATACGAATAAAGAAGTCCAGATTGCGGATGTCGACGTTGGCGTATTGTCGCCAGGTATTCAGATGTTCGTCGATAGAACTCTGATTGGCGGCCCGATTGGCCTGTGCCGTGGGATACGCGTTCCAGTCGAAGTTATCGTTGTCCTCGCTCATCGGTGTCGAAGGCCCCGCACTCTCGAATCCGGATGTGTCGTAAATGTCGACGTAGGTCGAGCTGTACTTGTTCTTCATCGTACATCTGCGCTTCGGTCGGGTCTGTCCATCGTCGAGTCTCTCTGGCTTCTCTTCAATTTTGCTCAGTTTCTGAAGGTCCCTGGTCAAAATAGCTGCGTATAAATCGTGCTGCAGCTCCGTCATCGGAGCGTAGACGATCAGTTCCTTCCTCGGCGGAATGTCCAGGCACACGTCGGTCTTCACGCGTCTCAGCATGAAGGGCTTAAGAATCTCGCGCAGGGTCGAAAGCACTTGCTTCTCTTCCTCCTGCTTCAGCACCTTCTGCGTACCCTGGCCTTCCTGCAGCTCTTTGGCGTCGAACCACGACTCGAACACAGCGAGGTCGTCGAAGATATCCGGTAGCAAGAAATTCAGCAGCGACCACAATTCGGCGAGATTGTTCTGCAGCGGTGTACCGGTCAGTAAAAGACGATTCATCGATTTGCACCGACGCAGCACCCTGTCAATTTTAATTGCAAACGTTGATTAATCAGTCTTAACAAAAGAATAATTTTTACTGTGAGCAAAGTTTTTTCTGCCTGGAAAGCTTTTTTCTTAGGGGAAAAAATATCGAGATTTTAATAAAAACGTGTTCAAAGGTTCGCGAAGACTGGATATTTCGAAAAAATATATGGATATGTGTGAGTTCGTCTCAGACTCAGACCAATTTTCCAACGTTTTGGACTTTCCCAAAAAAGCCTGTGCGCATGCTAGATTTTACAATTTTTTATAGCTATTCGAGCTAAGAAGTTGTAGACAAAGAGACTAACATCGACCGAAGATCCTTATTTCATTAGTTCATTCGAATTTTATGAGATTTTGGATTTTGGGAATTTTACGAAAAATTTGTATTTTCCGACAAACCTTCCTTTGTGAGGAAGCCAAACAATCACAGAAAATGGTTTTTCGTAGAAGCTTTTCACACAAAAGTAGATTAGACCTGGAAATCTTGTGAAATTCTCGATTTCCACACTTTTTGTTTACTACAAAACCGGGTTAATTTAACTTACTGAACAAGTTGACACTCGTGATTTTTTATCCGATGACCCTCGTCGATGACGATGTATCTCCACTTGAAGCTGCATATGAAACGACTCTCCCTGAGAGGTACCTCGAAAGTCGTTAGTACGATGGGATAAGTGCTGTAATCATTGGTGATCTTGTGTTTTTTGCTTATCTTCTCCTCGGCGGCTGCTCGGGCCTCGGCCTTTCCGTGGTAAAGCACGACCGGCAATTGAGGAGAGAATCTCTCGAACTCCATCAGCCAATTGGGTATCGTCGAAACCGGAGCTATTATCAAGTACGGTCCGCCCTGACGTTTCTCCAAGAGATGGGCGAAGAGCGCGATCACTTGAATCGTCTTTCCGAGGCCCATCTCGTCGGCTAATATACCGTTGACACCGTTCTCGTACAATATTTTGAGCCACTTCAAACCAGCGATCTGATAGTCGCGCAGCTCGCCGTCGAAATACTTCGGATTCGCGAACGCGGCCGAGTCACCGACCTCGGGCTTCGTATCTTCCGAATCGGAATTCTGACTGAGCTCCGCTTCTATGTCTTCCTGACTGAGGTTCATCTTCTTTTTTTGGTCGACTAGCTTTTTCTTCATCTAGATGCAACATTAAATTTTTAATAACAAAACGTTAATTTGGATGTATATTTCTTTGGGAAAGTTGTATCCAATTTCGTCCAATTCTTCCAATTTGGAAGAATTGGAAGAATTGGAAGAATTTGGAAGAATTTGGAAGAATTTGGAAGAATTTGGAAGAATTTGGTTTCTTGTTCCAATTTGGAAGAATCTGGACGGCCCCCGGCCTGGATTATTTTAAGTCCCCTCTCCCCCTCCACTTATCTTTCCCAGGCCTAGATAATTATTCCCCTATTATACCATTATGGTACTATTCTACGCGCTCGACCAGTTGTGCACAATCATTCGTTCGAGTAAAAGTCAAAATAAATTTACGAAAAATAGTCGGAGAATGTTTGTCATCGGTTATCGAAAATTTATGTTGAAAAATTGTTATTGGAAAATTATACGTTAAATAAATAAATAATGCGATGCACAACGATCCTGTGCCCTATCGTCGTGTGCCAAAAAAACTCATTCTTAGACCGGAAATGACGTTATATCCCGGTCCGGAAATTGGACTTCCGGTTTGAAAATCTCATTATTTCGACCGAAGGTGACGTCGTACCGGAAACATAAATTCTCGGTTTCAAAATGTCGGTCTTCATTTTTAGTATTAATTTTATATTGGAAGACTAATAGCACAAAATATCTATGTAAAAAAGCTTTTTACGATTAAGTGAATAAATAAATATTAAACTATCACTACAAAGTTTTTGTAACTATTCTCGTCAATTTGTTGTAAAAAAAAATGTGCCAATTTTACGATATCTTTACATGAGATGTTCACATGAAATTTATAAGAATTCAAACGAATTTATAACAAAAGAAAAATGTATTCAGTTAACGGGATGCCTATCTTTTAAGTGTTGCACTTTTTTTCTGTAAAGTTTAATAATGATAATAACAATAAAGCCATAGTCAAGTATCATTGTTAGAATATGTTTAGAGTTCTAAGATTGATGTAAATAAGATTAATTGAAGCCAAAAGTTTATACATGCGACTAGATATTGAGCTGTTGAAACAAATTTGTGTTTTTATATTTTATGTAAAGGAGCAATCCGTTGAGAAATAAAATAGTCCGCTCTCCACCATATCCCTGCGTGCGAAGATATTCTCAACTACGCGCGCACCCAATTTACCGACGATCGATGATGTACGTCACAACTCCATCCATAGCTATACCCATAGCGATTTTTCTTACCGACTGTGGTATTTCGTGTTACCTTATACAATGTGCAATTAACAACGATGGCAAGTCCACTTCATTTTCCCAACTATGCGAATTATCTTGGATTTTTAAGATCTCAGCCGATAAAGCGATTGAGTGAGGAAATCCTTCGTATCAGACTACGAGAAACATTTTCCTTATATGTTTAGAAATGTTGCAGCATACACAATTACTTTCAGGACATAAGTTCCAATACAAAAAAAACTAACGTTTTTTTACCTACCCAGACGTAACAACTCCGTTTCGCAATAATGGGCAATACAAAAAAATCGCCCTTTCAAGGTCATTTCAGTCCTTTACGCTTATCTCACTCCCAGCACAATATTCAATAACTTACGACGATTCTTGTTTACATGCGACTAAGAAATGTCTATTATGAATCTAAATTGCTTTACAGCAAAAGACGGTAAAATTGGTGAATATGGGTCCATTATGTATCGTGGATTTACCATTCCACAACTTCTACCCTACAACCGATAACTTCGATACAACTTCCACACCCTAAGCGCCATCCATATTTCGTCGTCATCAGAAAAACAGGTGAAAAAATCAAGTTAGCTCCAAGACTCTAGCGAGTCGCGCGTGGAGCAAGAAAAAAAAAAAAGAAAAAGTACTCGTGTCGGGCTGGAACGAGAGGGAGGTAGGTAGAAACAAGGCTCGTTTCTTCGCAAGCCGCAAAGACGCGAGGAGTAAAGCGTGAGGCTGGCGCACGGGGTCCCCCGTCATCGATCCCGGCACGTGCTCAGCAAAAGTTTCCGCCGTTTTCGAGCGTCGCCGGCACCGCGGGGAGAGTCGGTGAGAGAGTTGGGCTGACGGTGGGGTTGTCGGTAGGTTTGCCACGTCGTCGTCGTCGTACTCCTCCTCCTCGTCGTCGTCGTCGTCGTCGTCGTCGTCGTCGTCGTGGGTTGATGGTGCGACGGTCGAGAATTGCGGGGCTGCGATTACCAGGGCGCGTGCGTATCCCGTGCATTCGGTCTCGTACTCGTAGTCGGGACGAGCAGCATACATTCGTATACCTTCGGTGCATACACACAGAAGAAGGAGTCCAACGGCGACGGCGCACGAGCCACGGCAGCACCAGCATCGGCAGCGGCCAACAGCAACGGGCACCATCGCCAGCGTCAGCCGGACCAGGAGCGAGCAGCACCAGCCAAATCACCACCAGCCGAGAATCAGCAGCAGCAGTGAACAAGAGACACTCGAGGCAGCGGAAGCAGCGGAAAGATCGTAGCGGGGTCAACATCCACCGGAAACTAGACACGTCGGGGCACGACAGACTCGACCATTCTAATGCCAAACCACCGCCATCGCAACTGTCATCGCCGACGCAAGTATCGCTACTGCGGGTAGTCAAACCGAACAGTGGAGACAACAAAATAAAAATAAAAAATAATAAAGAAAAACATCCAAGACAACTACATTGTTCGGTGGTATTTCGAAGGAAATTTTCCACCTGTAAACAATCGCCATTGGATTATAATCCGTGTCCAATCGAAAGTACAACTAACAAGTTTAAGTGGGAGGAAACTGTTTCGCGAGTGAAAAAAATATTTGAAAAAATCGTAGAGTCACCGACTGGGAGCATCGAACACCCAGGTCAGAACGCGACCACGACAACCGCGACATCCACTAGCTACGACCAATTGCCACCTCCACGAGGCGGAAATATATCAGCAGGCGAGGCAGTGGCGGCAGCGAGAATCGCCAGCCCGCAGCTGGGGAGGGGCGTAGTACAGCGGTAGTCGCGTTAGACTCGAGACGACGATAGGCGCGAGTACCGGCGTCGGAAAGCTGAGCGGAGCCGAGAGCTGATGAACAAAAACGAAAACACGAAAGAGGTCGCATAGCGTTCGCTGATCGGCGGTCTTCGGTATCGTCCTCGATTCGTCCAGTCGGACAAGCATCCCTTGCGCGGTGAGGGCTCACGGGGATGACGGGAGAAGATTGAAAAAAAATTAACGTTTTTTTTTTCGTTTTTTGTGTTTTTTTTTTTTTTTGCTTTTTGGTTAACGTCGAATACGTAAGCGCGTGTGAGGCGTGAAAGAATGTGCTCTGATAAAGAAGCCAGTGTTCGCGTGTGCCAGATCGGTGCCGGAGGCCAATAATCCTGGTAGCCCAGTTCAGTAGCCGAGTGTTGTGAGCTCTGTGTTGCTTCTTGTTACATGTGTCGCTGCTGTACAGCAAGTGCCGTATGTAATATCGTCGGGTTCCTCGATCGAGTGTCAAGGATCCGGTAGTGTCGTCGAATAAAAAAAAAAAGAAAAAAACGTGATCAGATTTCTTTTAGTTTTTACTTTTTATTTTTGCAGTTTTAACATCGGGCCAGGATTTCGTACGATAACGAATTCGCGCCAGTCGCTCGAGCCTCGACGATCGTCGTTTCGATAACTCTTCAACCGAAAGTACGGATTTGATAGCGCGAGTAGAATATACAATACGAGGGCAACGATGCTCCCGACTCCTCCGAGATTATTCTGGATATCATTCGGGTATGAGGCGAGTCCTCTGTAACTCGAACTGTGCAAGTAGCGAGTCGAATAATAATCCAGCGACACAATCATTTTTACGATAATACTGCGAGGAGGATTGGGAGAACGAGGCAACAAAAAATAATTCACGGTAAAAGAATCGGGGGAAAAAAATCCGTCAGATCGGTAGAATCCTGTCTTCCGGGTGCCGTGGGTAGTCTTCATGAGCGAGACGATCGATAGCCGGCTCGGGTGCTCGGCTCGGGGACGTTGACGACGTCCGGGTCGGTCTCGACTCGCTCGAGTAACGCGTCCCGCTGGTTATCGGGCCGGAGGGATTACCCCGAATAGCTTGGTACACACATATTTCAATAACATCCCAAAAGTCTGATAGTTAACGACACGACAGCACTGTCAATTAGATAAGGAATTTATCTAAAGGGCACTTCGAAATCGTTCGAGTGCCTAAAAAAAATAAAAAAATAATAAAACAAAAATTAACTACGACGGCCTGACGGTGGCTCAGCATTGTGTGCTGCAGAGTTCTCGTCCTTTCAGGATTTCGAAAGAAAGGATCGTCACTCTCGACGGTATATGGGGGACTTTGTCGCGACGAGCCTCTTTTTGAGCAGTAGCGGGAGCCCTTCGATATCAGCCTGCAGACAAACCCCCGTAGGAATTTGTGGAGTTGTTTCGGCCGGTAGTGGCGTTGGGTGCGATTCGGCTGTGACGAGCAACAATCACCAGCAGCAACACGCCATCGGTCAGCAGCAGCAGCACCATCACCACCATCATCGTCATCATCGCCACCATCATCAGCAGATTGCGACAATGCAGGACGAGCTGCTGATAGAGAAGCAAGGAAGCAGCGGGAAGCAGGCACCCTTGTCGCCCGGAGTACTGGATGGAAGCAACACGCAGGACAAGTCGAAAGAATCATCGGAAGCCGAGACGAACGCGATGGTCGCCGCAACCCCGCAATCTCTCTCGTCATCGGTCGACAAGGACATCGGCAGTTGCATGAATACGACGGGTCTGCAAGTGTTCGCGGAACCAGTGAGAGTTCCGAGTCTTTGGGCAGCGGCTCCGGACGACACGGGACTTCACGCCCTGCCCGTGAACGGATCCATCGCAACCTTTCAGAATTTTCCGACCGGCGGACCAGCGGGATTGTTCGCTGGTTCCAGTGCGGGAGCTCGGCGCGCCATCACCGCTAGTCACAATTTTTCTCAACACGGTGGGAACGCCGGAGCTCCGACTGTAGCCAGACACGGGCTTCAGGTCGGCCAACAACAACAGCAACAGCAGCAACAACAACAGCAACAACAACAACAGCAACAGCAACAACAGCAGCAGCAGCAGCAACAACAACAGCAGCAACAGCAGCAACAACAACAGCAGCAGCCAACCTCCACTCATCCGGGAGTTTATCTTCAAGGAAAAGGATACGCCGCCTGGTCCGGTGGCCCTCAAGCGGCCCAGCAGTGGAGCGGAGGTCCACAACCGGCCACCACACCGAGTCCTGCCCTCTCACCGTGGAGCAGGGGCAGATCCGTGCCGAACTTACCACCGCTACATTCGTCCTTGCACGCCGCTGCTGCGGTCGCTGCCGCCGCTGGGCATCAAGGTCGGAAACCGAGTCCCACGTTTCCCGGACATCCCGGCGCCAATCAGGGACACTCGTCGAACATCAGTCCGGTGAAGTTCCGCAGGAGTACAACATACCCTGGCAAAGGGAATCTTTACCCGCCTCAGCCCGCTCCCACGTTCGAGGTCACCGCCGCTGACGAACGCGATCTTCTTCAGCTACCCTATCAGCAGGTGAGTCCCGTAAAAAAATATTCGACGCCAGCTCGGCGTCATTTCCAGCCAGACGTTTTCAACTATGTCACGAACGAGACGCTACGGAACGAGCTAAGCTTGCTTCGGAGGGGGCCATGCGAGAATCTTTGTTCGTCCAACGACGATTCGCACAAAATCGAGTCAACATGCCCACTTTAGGGCCGAATAATTTCTGGCGCTCGTGGTGCATCGCTAATGCTGAAATGGGAGAAGGTACATCAGAATAGAATCGGCTGGTACGAATAACGCGAATATTTGTTCGTTAACATTTTTTTAAAACTATTATTCCAAATGCGAATTTGGATGAGACGAAGGATTTTTTTGAAGAAATCCGCCCAAACAAGGCAAACTTAAGATTATGAATCCATTAATGAGTCTGCCATGAACACTCAACGAGTCCTGAATTACTGTACAGTGGTTCGAGTGAATACTGATAAGAAAAGTGTCGATTCGATTTCATGCAGATTGAAATACTTCCCGGCCGCACAGTCGCACACGTACTCTTCGTGTCTGAGCGCACTTTGTATGTCAGGTTATGCAACGACTTTGCTCAGTCTTGTATTTAAATTTAGATCGCTCGCACCGGCTGTCTCAACGAACACGCGGCCGTAGCTGTCCGGAACGGTTGCACCGGCCATGGTGTCATCATTATCATTCGAGAGTCACTCGGTGAAATATCACCTCTACCTGTTTGAATTTCAATCCCCAGCCGGATTTACACCTTGCAGTTGATACGCTGGAATTAACACCATCTACGTATCGAGTTGCACACCCGAACGTTGAGTAGCGAAAAAATAAGTTATCCTCTTCGTCAAACTCACGATCGAAATGTTATCTCGGAGTATCCGAACGGCTACGCCGACGCTCCAACGTCCAAAGTTCGTGGGTGTAAGCGAAGATAACGATCTCCAATATTAAGGACGGTGTCGAACGAGAAGAATGACGGACACGCTGACTTTAATTATGCCGCTGGTAGGAAAATTCTTGTTACCGAACACCGTTCGATCAGGCTCGTCTCCGGTTCCTTTTCAGCAATTGCCAACTCCTCTTCAGCCTGCATCCATTGACATGTTCTTCCTCGAAGACTGGCAGCTCGTCGGACGGTTTCCTTCCTCGCCCAACAGCCCGGACCTCACTGCCCGTACGGAACTAACCCCTACCGCAGATTACCCCATCGGAAAGGGGATGAGAAAACTTTCTTCGGTACATCTTTCGTCGTCGAATTCTGACCCAATTCCCTCGCGACCCGCTAGGCCGCTTTCGTCTTCCACTCTAGGCAGATCTGTGTGTGTCTAGCAGAAGTTTAAGCTCAGCTATTTTCGCCCCGTTCCGAAAATAGTCCTTTGCATGCCATACCCAAGAGAAATGGCGAGAGGAGCCAGCCAGCCAGCCAGGCAAGCGAGCGAGCGCGCTGGCGCACGCGGTTGCGCTCGCGAATCAACTTTCTTCGAGACCCTCGATGAATCTCAATGAATTTACGTCCATAGCCGTTTCTCGAGGTTCGCGTAAAAATTCTACTATCGCGATGACACTTTTCGTTCCCGTAAACTCACCCAACGAACAATCTTATCGATGATTGTATATTTTTCTTGGACTACGAACCTGTAGCCTGCACGATCCGGATATTGTTGCGAGAGCGTCGTCTAAGAGCGTCGAGACAATGGTAATCGCTCACGGATTTCCGTGCGCGGAGTTGAACGAGTTTGGTGACTCCAAAGTTATTCATCGGACGTCTTTCCCAACGCAAAAGTGCGACGACTCGATCGAACCATGTTCGTTCACCGAGATCACGTGACGATATGAAAAGTTCAGAGAATATGGAAGACGTGCCGTTAGGGAGTTCATTCTAATGGGCTTTGCGAGAAAAAATCTTTTTATCAAATCAATTAAGCGATCCGACGAGGCGGGTGAATTTCTTAATTCCAAATTATTTTCGGTGTCACTCGGTTCGAGTAAACTCAACGAACCGGCAAATAAGCGAAACATTTATGGCAGTATGATCAAATAGGATGCAGCATTTTTTTTAACACAATAGCCACACACATAAGCGATTGTAGGGACGGTTTTCATGACGCTCCGAGTTCCATAAGTAAAAGGTAAAAATTATTAATAAAAAAAGACATTTTAATGAAAAAGGATGCAGCATTTTTTTAACACAATAGTCACGCACGTAAGCGATTGTAGGGACGGTATTCATGAAGCTCCGAGTTTCATAAGTAAAAGGTAAAAATTATTTGAAAAAAAAAGACATTTTAATGGTCGACGAGGCAAGTTACAGTTGGACAGACCAGCCCCGGCCCGGCGCCTTATCGATATTAGTGACCTCGCGAAGAAAATCAGCCCCACCGCAAACAACGCACTCTTGCACGCCACTCCTTATCTCTGTGGCACACTCGCCGAACATTTAATTAACCGGTTGTACAGCTCGGGCCAACTTTGTTCCTGGTTTCAACCTTGTCTTCCGCCATTCTTCGGGAGCCTCCATAAATGCCCGACATTCGCACAATCTTACTTTCATCGATGACTCTTTTATTGTCATTGTCAACATACATACAATATAACATATATTCGATTGTTACATACGATGCTACATTTTTTATATACATACAAATTGACAGCAATAATAATAAAAATAATGGTTATATTTAAAATATAATAATAACATTAATCATTTTATGGGCAGGAGGATGTCCATAAGACACAGTGATAAAGTTTGAAAGAATGACTCATCATATTATTTTTATAATTTTTTCGAAACCTAAATGGCGATTTTTAAATATTTTCATAGTACAACCTAAATCTGACTAGCTACCATGCTAGCACTGTGTTAACTCGTATTTCCAAAGTGCCCAGTATCTCTAACACCGACGATGCGTCATCGCAAGAACCGAATTCGGAAACTCCTGTGAACTCCGAATCTCGAAACGCCAGAGTCAAATGTTCCCGCAGTTCGTGCACTTGAAAGCCTTGGAAGATTTACCACTGCGAATGTGAACACGTGCGTAAAGCTCTTTGGACTTTAAACTGAAGCGACGGCGCACGACGTAAACGTGCGATGGGACGATGTCGTTGCGCCTCGTTGCATAAACCGTTTTCAGAATGGCAAATTGAATTGAAATTCCAAACTTCGGCAGCGAAACAATTAGGATATAACGCAAGCATTTTCCGATACAATATAATAGTTGCAGCACACCCGAGCTTGATATAAAATGCAGACGTTGCAAAAGTTTCACGTACGATTAACCACGAGCACTGCCTGTAGCGTGCGCCACACTAACGCGCTGATTGTACGTCCGACTCGAAGCTACGCCGGACTTTAAAGTCGATTCAGATAACGATTTTTTACGAGTTCTCGATTATTATTCGCTTACGCTACACTTTGCGCTGCGGCTTGTATCGATTGTTCGTTAGTTCAACTACTTGCAGAGAAAGATTTCCAATCGCCGTTGAAATAAAAAAAATCATGTACGAGTCGCGGCCAGGGCGGGGCGAGTGTGTCCAACTGCAAGTTGCCTCGTCGTCCATTAAAATGTGTTTTTTTTATTATTATTAATTATCAAAGAAATAATTTTTTTTTTTTTACCCGATCCATATTTTACTCGAAGCACATATTTTTATAACCGATGGTTTGTCTGTATCTTATTGCAGTGACTTTACTAGATAATTCAGCTACCGCTGTACTGCACCACTAATTTTTTTTTTATTGGCTATCTGGGTGTACGTTTTCTGCGGATCAAACTAGCTCTTATTCGAATTTTTTACAATTTTTTTTTCACATATTTCGACAATTTTTTACCATTTTTGCATTTTTTTTTCCACTCTACATTTCATTTGTATAAGACATGCAAATCCGAAGTCTCTTCGAGAAGTTATTGCGTTTTCGAGTGGGACAGATTTACAGACGGACAGATAGAAATGACAAGAATGACAAAAACGCTTTGTTTGCATTCTGGGACATGCCGCAAATTTGTTTCTATTACAACACTTTCTTTTTACATACTTCGCATGTGATGAGAATGTAAAAACAAATTATCAGACGCCGAATGTTTCGTTCATCATCAGATCGACTCGATCGATTTCTTTTCTCGGTACATTTTTTATTTTCTTGGTGTGCGCGCATCGAGTGTATTCCTTGAATGTAACTTCTGTCCGTAAGTAACCAAGTTTCCGGATTCGCTGAGCGCGGCCTAGAGTTACCGAGCTCGTTTCACGATGTTCGCGCAACCAAAGTTACCAGCAGGCACAGGCTAGTTTTGTCTTCGAGGGTATCCGGGGTAGCCAGCTTCTGGATTTGCATTGTAAATCCGAAAGCCGGCCTCGGAAATACTCGACTTGTCGCGGTGTACAGCAACGCCGATATACACGATCAGCACAGCCCCGACCTCGCAGTCCGCAAACCGAAAAATCACACCAGGACCGTTTTCGCGATTTAGCATATCCCGAATATGCATTTCCCCAATAACATTTCACCGCATTCCCCGATAATTAAATTATTCTGTACATTTATATAACTCGTTGAGTGGGGGAGGGTTTTATTTGTTGCCGTTTTCCAATGTAACGTATCACCGGATTACCTTCCGTGATAGCGAGAAATTCGATCGCCTTGGGGATGATCGGATTATCGAATACGCCCTACTCTGTCGTCCGGCGAGATTGCGAGGAAACCGGCGAAGCACTCGCTGCCATGTGCTCGTATGTTTCCGAACCAGAGATCGGTATGTTCTCGACAATTAATTCACGATACAACGTTAAGGGGTTACATCACCTTGAGAGGCCAAAAAATTATGCGGTATTAATAATTTTTTGCTGCTAGCATGTTATACATTTCACTTCGCTCGGTACGAAAAAGGCAGTTTTACGCATGCGTCGCATGCGCAAAAGCACCAGTTTCACACTTCGTGTAGTAAAATTTGGTACGATACATGTGCGAAAAACTTTTGGTAAAGCTGACCCCCCCCCCAGGTCTGCAATACTCTAAGTCCCCTTCCCAAGTAGAAATTTTCACGCGTTACATCGGGCCCTGATAAGGTACTGAGAAGGCCTTATCAGGACCCTATCAGGGCCCGAAGTAACGCTCGAAATGTCTACTCAGGTTTGTGTGGCCCCGCAGCCTGAAAAATTCTAAGTCCCCGGAGCAGAGTGGATCGAGGAGGGGGCTGATCAGGGGAGAGTGGGGCAAAATGGCACACCGGGGATAAACGGGATAATGAGACAAAACGTATTCTCCAATAACTCTGCTATGGTGGCGATGGTGGTACTTCGGGCAAAGTGGATTTGAAAATCCGGATGTATCGTTGGGACGAAATAGGGCATCCAAAAATTATTGGAAAATTGAGTTTGCCCTCACTGTCCCGTTTTGCCCCGCTGTGCCATTTCGCCCCGGTCTCCCCTACTGCAAGTCCTCTTGGGCTGTTGTCCAGGCTTTGATTATTTTAAGTCTTTTGGAGACTCATCGTACGAGCGCGCGAAACGCCCGAACCACCCAAAAGCACCAGTGTTTATATATAAATAGCTTTTTTTCTCCTAAAAAATATTCATCTTTAGTGGAGATGGACGATTCCGCGGGTGCGGACTGATAAACGCAAAATTATGGGTACGCTTTCGTGAGGATCTTATCGTCAGCGACGGCGAGTCTCCGATTAATGAGTCATGAATATGCGCGGTTGACTCGCGTGTAACATAAGACACCGGCGAGCCGGTCGCTCTGAATTTAGATGAACGAGCATTTACGTTCGTCGGTCAGGACTCGTGTGGACACTTCTACTCGGCCGGGCTAATTCTATTCCTAGACGGACTCGCCCAACGAGACCGAGCATTCTTCCTTCCTCTGTTCATCGCATTCCGTCTGTCTTGCCCTTTCTCTTCCTCCCTCCCCCTCCCTCCCAGCCATCCTCTCTCTCTCTCTATTTCTCTCTCCACTACGCATCGCCTAATCGTTTCCCCTGTCGACGCCATCACCGGCTCGATTATCCGTTCAAATTATTATATTCGTATACGCACGTTTTATATAATCCGATGCCGAGCGAAAATATTCCATGGTTTCCTACACCGAGAGAAGGATCTAGTAAAAACTACGATCATCTACGAAAAATCACCATAGCACATAGTAGTAGGGCAGTCGAGCGCCACCTACGGTGGAAAGTCTCAGATTTTCCAAGAATTTTTACCGTAGTATCTACGAAAAATTCTTATAAATTCCGGTACTTCCTACCATAGGTGGCGCTATAGTTTCCTATCCCTATGTGCTATAGTGATATCTCTCGAGCGATATAGTCATATTTACTAGATCTCTCAGTGTACTTGATCGAATCAAACTTGAAATAATAGCGGCAGAGAGGTGAGGCTAAAAAATGAGGTTCTATTATGTATATTGAAAGTAAGGAAATTTCACGCTAAAAAGTGGCAACATAAATTTCATGCTAAAAAGTGGCAATATTTCTATGCCTGCAACGGCATAATCTTTAGCTGTAGAGCCGCGTTCAGGAATTTGCGGGGGTAACTAGCCGGATTTTCTTTGCAATTTTCTTGCTCTTCTATATTATTTTATTTCAAATTTTTAAAAATTTATTTCCTTCCGCTGAATCACTTTTTGCCCGCTAAATCACTTTTTTACCCGTTAGAAGCACTTTTTGCCCGCACGTCAAGACTCAGCCACTTTCCACCCCCGTTGCAGGCATGAAATAGGACCTTTCTAGCGTAGTCGGGGAAAAAAAGTTTCATTAAAACAAATCTTCTACGGGGAAGCAAAAATAGAGGATTTATGTATGTGCGTACATATATCGAAAGAAAAAAACGTAATAATACGCGCGGTTGAAGCGAGGAAAACTGGCTGCATTGGCGTGACCTAGTGCCGGGGCTTTATATAGGTCAACCCGGTGAGGGCGATATAGATTTTTAGAGCGCGACCCACACTTTTGTCCAGCGGCGATGCGGGATAGAAGATCCCAGTCACGAGCGCGCGAATCGGCGCGCCCCTCGTCCCGGGGATCCTTGCTTCGCCCGGAATTCTCGACCGTCCCGCTGCTAACTTGGTCGTATTCCTTGTTATCGGAAAATACGAGGTCAGACCCGAATCCCTAAAGATGCGATCGTGTCTTATCGATCGATGCGTAATACTATTAGATTCTTATTCTTAGGTGTTCGGCGGATTTGATGAATTCTTACATAGCCTGCACGAGAATAGCTCGTCGAGTATCGAAAGATGCTCGTCTCTGCCAATATAGGGTCACGATTGTCAAAACCGGCCGCATATTTATGTATATTTTTACTTTTTCACAATTACCCAGATAGAATAACGTGATTAACGCCGTAATTTTTCTATCCGAGTATTTTTCAAAGACGGCTATTATTTTTGTAACTTATCTTTTTTAGCGCTCAATCGGAACTTAAGATACAATAAATATACATAGAGACATGCAAGGACGTTCGTTGTGTTTTCGGGTGAACCAGCAACGTGACTTTTGAAAAGTCGATAGTGACTTAAGCAGCTAGACCGCGGCGCTATGTTGCACTACAGCCAGCAACGGTTTGCCTGGGACTACAAGTATCGATTCCTCACAGTTGCCTCGGGTATATTTATACTATACGAGTATCAGCTAACTCGCCGATTTGCCAAGTACTTTGGCCCATTATTATATTGGCGATGTTACCAGCGTCAGCGCCAGCGCCATTCGCGTATTCCCGGCACAACCGCTTCAATCAACTAGGTTGGATACACCAACCCTCTGCTGGCGCTGCTGCTGCTGCTGCTGCTGCTGCCTTGACCAAACCCCTCGACTGTGCTAGCGCCAACGGGGTGACCTACTTATCGCACCCCGCACTGAAGCCATCGCTTCTCGATACTACACGGCACTACTACCATTTGAAACGACGCTCTTCGTTGTGGCGACCACCACAAAAAGCGTTATTCCTCAACATTTCTTTTTATGTTTCCACGGAACAAAAATTAATGTGTACGTGCGAATGAATGCGAGTTCTTATTTTTTATTGGCCATATGCAGTTACCTGTACAGCAGCCCGAACAGAAATTTTCGAGCGTTACATCCGGTCCTGAGCAGACCTGATAAGCCCTTATCAGAACCCTCTCAGGGCCCGACATAACGCTCGAAAATTTCTACTCGGGAGGTAGCACTGATAGTATAGATAATAGTATTCGTGGGTAAAGACGGTTATATCGTATATTAAAACGACGTTACATGTAAATTCCATGTGAGTAAAGATGCTCTACTCAGCGTTGTGATGTTATTTATATAAAAGAAACGTATAATACTAATATTACTGATAGTATAGATAGTAGTATTCGTAGGTACGTATATACTGTTACGACGTCCACGGACTAGCTAACTCTCGAGTCTCCTTAATCGAATAAATTCCTTAAGCCTTTCAAGGCGGGCAGTGGAATTAGTTTCTTCGGCACTGCTTATGTTTCTCTTTGGTGACGCTATATGTGGGACGCGCTCATTGACAATCTACTCGGACGTAACACTCGTACTAGAAAATTAATAATAAAATAATAAAATGAGGAAATATTAGTATGTGGGGAAGCTTGCGCGGAGGTGTATTGTCGCGAAAGTTCGAAACAGCTTCACTGTAAGCACGCTTTTTATTACGGAAATATAACACGGAAGTTACATGTTAATGTAACAATGATATTCTTGTGATGCGTGGCGAGTACGATACATAGAGTTAAAATACTATGTATCATTTATTATATGCACGCATTGTAACTGTAAGTCAAGTTTCAAGTTACGATTATTGTTACGTTCAATTACATTTTAGTGATGTAGCCGTTATATTTGGCATATGGCAATTATTTACTCGCGATATACCTTACATGGCAATAACACAATCGTGTAACCTTTCATTAATATAAATAGCATTATAGTGCTGAGTAGAGCATTTTTACACATTTGGAATTTGAACGTACGTCGTGGTAATTTAATCGTATTTGCCGGATTCTTACCGTATCATATAAATTATTAAATTTCATTTGTTTCACGGAAAAAACGCGCGACGAATATCTGTTGTATAAATACGAAACAGATGACAATAGTAAAAACGTATCTTTCAAAACATACACAGACTTAATCTTTTGATACACGAAGCTGGTGGAAGTGGAAACAAAGCGTTCGCCAGATGAATTCGTCATCGTCGACGACTAGGAACTCACTATAGTCGTTCTAAAGTCGCATTCAATCGAGCCTGCCGCCCCGACAACTCTTTGAATGCCACTCCGAGACGAAATTAGAGTGACTTTTTGTTCGACAGTACGCATAGTCGTTCGCGCCCTTTCACCGACGAGTCTCCCTCTCTTTCTTCTTCCATTCTCTCACCTCCACTACTGCTTCCTTCCTCGTCATTTCTTCTCTGTCGGAGTTTGTACTTCTCCGTAGCTTTCCGACGCCCTCCACTCACCGGTTCGGCCTCACACTTTTCCCCCTAGCGTTCTTGCAACAGACTCCGATTCGAATTTTTCACTGCGGGACTCCCTAGCAGAAAGCCGACTCTCCTCGTTTCCATCTCTCTTTTGAGCTTCGTTTGTTTCCTCTTTTCACCTCCCACATTCGTAGCCTTACCTCGTCGGGCCAAATGTTTTACATTTTTACTCCATTTTTCTATTTTTTACTTACTCATTCCATAATTCTTACGAGATAAGAGCTTGCGAAATGACTTTCGTGCATAATCGTATCGAGACAAAAATCTTAACAAAACGTCGAGTCTGTGTATAGGACTTATAGAATAAATATCAAAATTGTTCGATATTGTTGGCTGGTTTACCCTACAAATGCATTCGCCTCGTGTGCTTCAAAGTCAGCGTAATTTCGTTCGACCACTGGTTGACCTTCACTACTTGATAGTTATACGCTATAATTGCCAGCTTTTATGACTGAGTTTATCACGCACGGCACCATGATATAACAAGTAAAAACTACCAGTGAAGCGTTAAAAAAATGCCAGCCTACCTACTTAATAACCATATTTTTTTCTAAAGTTCAAATATTAGGGAGACGATTACAAAACGAAAATCGAGCAGTTTCCATTGATTTTAGAAAATATTCCTAGTTGAAGACAAGTTCCACCCATACATATATACATACACATATCTACGTATCCGGGAAACGCGTTCGTACCAATATCCATGTATTGTTTACGAACGACTTATCACCAAAAAATCATTTCAATATTGACAGCCGCTCCTTTCAATAATCTTAAATATACTTTACACAATATACTTAAATTATTTCAAAATTACCTAAACATACTTGACACAATGTAAGCCCGCTTTGAACAGTCTTAAACAGGATGGGATTAAATAAATTTGAAAAAAACTGGAACATATGAAACGAAGTCGAGATAAATGGATCCTCTCGATCGTGACTTCGTCTTTTGCCAGTATATCCAAAGATTTATCATATAGTATGTGGAACAATTAGAGACCGAAGTATAACTACTTGGTGGCTTATTCCCTATTGAGGGCCAATTACTTGACATTTTGCAGCATGAAAGCTTTCACGGCTTTCACCTATTTTCACCAGAACTCACTTCCCTCCGATGCTTGCACATGATTCTTCTCACTCTCATTCTCGCTATTCATCCGCTGTTTCTCCCTCACCTGCAGCAGTCCTCTGCACTCTCCCAACCCCGCGGCCTCTCTCCCTCTCTCTCCCTGTCTCTCTCTATCTGTTTTCCACACCGCGCTGTGTAAAATCAATATAGGGAAACCAGGAACCCAGGAAACGGTGGCAGGCAAGCCGTCGACATAAACTGCTGTGCAGACTCCATCCCTCTGCCAACTACTCCTTCCCACTTCTTCACAATTACGATTTCTATCATTTATGTGTACGAAAGTTTATAAACCTGCGCCACATACTTCGAATAAGCTCTTCTTTGGCGAAAAGTGGTCTGCGCGAAAAGCATTGAGTGCCAAATTTAACGCGGCAAACCTGCGCCAAATACTTGGAATAAGCTCTTCTCGGGCGAAAAGTGGTCAACGCTTAATGCGTTAAGTACCAAATTCAATGCAGCAAAGTTTATTTTGAGACCTTGGGAAAACTTGCGTTCACTGTACAAAAAAGTCACTTTTTAATTTCCCGACATTCCGTGGTACATTACGTGTGATTCCAATTTACGCACGTCTCTTAATTTGTTGACGTATCTTTTATGCTATAAAAAACTAATAAATGCACGGAGTCGTTAAATGTCAGTAACCGTTTATTAATTGCCGTATTCAATAGTTGGTACATTATTATTCGTTCGGGATCGTTTCATGCACATTAATTAGATTTTTTTTTTTTTGCAGAATCTTCTTATCGTCGGTTTTTTCTTACGGCCATCAATCTTAATTAAGTAATGCAAATATAACTATTCGATCGGGATTCTAATTATTCCAAAGAACTGGAATACGAGAGATTAATTGCCTGATAATAAAATGATTCCGTTTTAAAAATACGACGACTCGACAACGGTTCATTGATTGGCCGGTGTAGCCTATATCCACATAACAATAAAGTTCATGTCGATTGAACACTCACACATATACTCACAGATACTCACAAATACTCACATACACTCACGCAGGGGCGCAAGCACGCAAAGCCATGAGCCAACATAACCGCTACTTTTAATCAATATTTGTCCTCTCAGTCCCTTCCATTATTTTCTCTTACATTTTTTTTTCAATTTGTCAATTACCGCCAGTGATGAAAAATAACCGTCGTTTTGGTCCAGCGTTAATCAGACCGATCTGCGACCGCTTGTGACGTCACCACAATCTAAAATGAATTCTCATCTAAAATGACAATCATTTTCGTTTCAGTGCATGCTCGAGTATTTAATCCCGTGAGAATGTCACTTTGTCATGCAGAATGGCATTGAAGTTTTATTATAATTGGGATATTGAGAGAGTACGTTTATATTGTTCCAGGAACGAATGACGGCCAACGGGAATTCGCCTCTGGACAGCATGCGCACCTTGGAACATTATCTCAGTGACATAATGAGAGCCGGCGCTGCTGACAACCCCGAACATCTAAAAGGTAAATTTTATTGCACCTCGATTAAATGTGTAAAGTCCGAGACTCATAGACACGATTGAACATTGAACAAGAGGTATATTAGGTGTCTTAATCGACATCTGTTCATTCGATTTTATTGATTATATACAATTTTTCATTAAAAGTACATTTAATATACAGAAAATATATTCTAGAATATACTTTTTTCTATGGGGGTACAAAAAGTCTTTAATTGTGATCTGGTTATGTATTCACAATCCAATCAGCGGTTCATAGTTTCACCGTGTGACGGTTCCGGCTTGTATCTACCTAGGACCACCGCAAGATTTAGTAACAACAAAAAGATCATTCAAGTCGCAAATATGGTTTCGCATTAGCCGTACGCGACCGTTTATTATGGAGTGGATTTTATTTCGATTCGACGATTTTACGGTTCTGGCCCACGTTATTATTTGTCCCTCCGGGAAGCCGTAACATTTTTTGACAACATTTTTCAATTAGATCAGTATCAACAAAGATATTGTCACATAAAAAAAATTTTCATCGTCCACTCGAACGCCGAAATGCAATACTTATTTTACTTTTTATCTTAACAGTTACGCTCCAGTTAGGATACCCATTTCTGCTGACTGCGGCGTTCTTTACTTATTGCGCTGTTCTTCGAGTCTTGTATTACGCACCCTCTTCGTATTGCCCCCCCCCCCCCCCCCCCCCTCCCATTCACTTCCCTTGGTCTGTCGACAAGCCAGTCAACCCTCTCAGACAAGCATTCTCGCGCGAGCCAAGGCCAAGGGTGCGATCGCAGCCTCTTCACTTTTTGCGACTCTTACAACTCACCGCAGCTCTGTAGAACATGAGAGGGCTGTGTACGGTGTATCCCTCAAATTCGCGAACCATGGGTTTATCTTCGCTCGGCGTTACCGAGACTCGAAACGTGCCACACGCAATGGCTTCGAGCAGACAAAAACTTTAGAGGCTCGCTCTGTTCTTTACTTTTTCGTCCCCTACGAGGTATGTAGGGAGGGAAAGTATTGTATTTTTTTTCTGTATACGAAAAATTTTAATGCCGAAGCATACCGTATATCTTTCTACAGTTTTCTACAGTTAAATCTATATTAGCGAGCTGTGGCGGATCGCGCGTTTTACACACCCGCATAAGTTGTGTAACATCGGTCATATGTGCCCATACCCCTGGCATAGCCCACACCCTGAGTATCTGCGAAGGCTCTGTGAGCATATGTGAGAATCTGTGAGTATCCGTGAGTATTTGAGTATCCGCGAGTATCCGTGAGTATCCGTGAATATCAGTGAGTATGAGTGAGTATGAGTGAATATGAGTGAGTATGAGTGAATATGAGTGAGTATGAGTGAATATGAGTGAGTATGAGTGAGTATCCGTGAGTATCCGTGAGTATCCGTGAGTATCCACGAGTATCCGCGAGTATCCGCGAGTATCCGCGAGTATCCGTGAGTATCCACGAGTATCCGCGAGTATCCGCGAGTATCCGCGAGTATCCGCGAGTATCCGCGAGTATCCGCGAGTATCCGCGAGTATCCGCGAGTATCCGCGAGTATCCGCGAGTATCCGCGAGTATCCGCGAGTATCCGCGAGTATCCGCGAGCATCCGTGAGTATCCGTGAGTATCCGTGAATATCAGTGAGTATGAGCGAGTATCCGTGAGTATCCGAGTGAGCGGTCTGGAAAATGACAACGAAAAACGATGGGGTAGACCAATGGCGAGAAAAAGAGAGGGAGTTCTTTATTATACTAGAACAAAAAGCTCACTCGAGGCTTTGTACGGCCCCGCCGAGTGGGGGTACTTGCTGGTCCTACTGTGCGACGACGTCATCTTGAGATGTGTCGCCACGACGATACTTGACAACAGTGGGTCAAGTTGTCAAAGAAATAAATCCTGGTACAACCACGCTTACTCGATATTTGCAATATTTTACTGATCACAATATGGCATCGATACGTCAACTTTTAATGAGCCAATTTCAACCCCATTGTTGTACGGTACTTTCAATATTCTGTATGATATTCAGTATTTTCCATTAACGAATACATACAGCTGGTACAGTCTCGTTACTCAACGAAGTGAGAGTTTCACGCCTTGTAACCAAGTTGAACATTCTCTGGTGCAAAAGCCCCAGATGGGCTGAAGGCCTGCGAAATTTTGATTTTTTTCATGACGGTCACACGGCGTCTCATACGACTATTAGTTCTTCCATAGTCGTAGAACAACATTTAAATATTCGCATACAGTCGAATAGTCGTAATTCAACAACATTTTACTACACTGTAAAAAAAAATGTAAATTTAATGCACCGAACCGGAACATTAAATTTAACGCAAGATGAAAATTAATATACTTTTTCATTGAAATTAAAGTAAATTATTAAAATTAAAGTACTTTTTTTGTGAAATTAAGGAAAAATATTTAAAATAAAGTATTCCCAATGTTTTTAATACACCGAACATTGATTTTTCATCACAAGTGTACATGTAATTTAATATACCAGTTTTTGCATAACAATTTAATGTACCCGAACATTAAATTTCATACGATTGTTCTTTACAGTGTAAATACTCCAACGTCTAAAATCAATCAGTCTCTCTCTGTATCTATCGATCTCCCTCTATCTGTCCCTTGACCAAAAGTTTAATAACCTTTTCGGTCGATTGATTACTCGCTGAGTTTGCCCGCGCGCCTCAACTACTCTTGGTAACGAAGATCCCGCTAACGGCGGGATAGATATCTACTAGCTCGGTAGTTACTCGAGACTGCGTTTCCGCGTACAACGCAACGAAGACTGAACTCGGAAGGACATCCACTCTTGTGCCAATCATTGTAGACTTGGGACAGGAATAAACAAAAGAAAAAGAAAATTGTCACTGACGGATCAATAGGATTGCACGTAAATCCCACAATCCGATTCGAAATCTTCCAAGGAATCCCTTTAGTTCGGATGCAGGTACCCGTTGCAAGGTGGCGCGCCAGCCAGTTGCGATATCGCCGCGGCTTATGTAAAGACGAAGGTCACAGGCTCAATCGATCGACGTCAATATGAGAAAACCCCGCAGAGGATGATTCTCCAGGAGATTGGATGGAACGAGGAACGCACCTCTTGCAACCCCTTTTATTCTAGGCGTTTCGCAAAAAGATTTTCAGAGAAAAATTCGCGATACAGTCATTTGTTTTTTTGTATCAATATGCACAATCGTGAAGATTGAAAAAAAAACATTTGTAGCCAAGAATATTTATCTTAGAATTATCTTTCTAGTCGACCGATTCCATTGATGAAAACTCATCTCGAGGTAACGCCAGCCTGAGACGCTGGAAATTGCAAACTTATACAAAAAGGAACAAAAATTACGAAAAGAAAATTTGTTAGTTGGATGATCTAACGAATTTTCTTTTCGTAATTTTTGTTCCTTTTTGTATAAGTGTGAATCATATAAATATAAATATATACATATATATATATTGTCTTCGACATCGAAAATGCAAGAGTGTAAAATTGAGACTGCAAATCGGAAGAGTTTTCCTACGGACGAGGGAATTGATCGAATTGCAGGCTCGATGTGTACCGACACATTTTCCGCAGCAGTACAGGGAGAAACTTGAATTAGCCAGCTGCCTGCTGATAACAACCTGTGAATTTGAAATATATTCTAGTGCGATAAGTAGTAATTTATTCGTGGTACATGTAATATTATGACAGGTATAGTATGCAGCTAGCTTGAATAAGTGGCACGAGGAGAGGCTTATTTAGATTTTGGACGGTCGCCTGGCTGGGTGCCTATTGACCGACTGCGAGCAGCTGCAGCCGCATTGCAGTGACCTACGCTACGGCATGGATCGTGCCAGCCATTGAATCGGCCCTTCGAGGCTTTTTTCATTATTTTTTTTTCATAGCCCCACGCCCTCCGGCTCCATAATACGGCAGCGTTATTGCAGGTGTAGGGATTAACCGGTCAGGCCTTTTTTGCCAATTGTCTTTCGAGGATGGATCGCCGTAGATCGATTCGTTACGATCATATTCCACCGAGAGCTCGGCTCTCATCCACACTAGATTCTTTCCGAAAATCTTTGAGGGTGAGCCGTTTCTAGGGTCAACTTATTTTAAGGTAGTCCTTGAGAATGTTCACTTCGCATAAGTTTCAGAGAAATGAGAGGGCAAACACCTCTTGGTGGAATTGCAAACACTTCTTGATGGTATAAAAATCCGAAAAAAATCATCCCGAAAAAAATAGGAAATGAGATTTGTTACCGACCGCGGCCTCACACATGCCCTTATAATAAAATGTCGTTATATGATAATTATATTGTTAATGATAGTAAGACAATGTAGCGGTAGAACAGCAGCGGTGTGCTGAAGAAACGGGGTAGTTATGACATGCGATCGGTTCTCACCAAGAGAATCGAGGTCAGCGAGGGTCCGATCGTGCGGTGGCGAAAAGCGAGGGTGAAGCTACGAACGGGAGGAAGCTCAACGCGAGGACGTTCATCAATCACCCCCTCAGCCGGGATCCATCAACAACGTCATTTCCGCTTGTCTAGGGTTGGTTCGAGCCTCCGTTGGCCGAATGCTTTATGCGTTACGACATATGACGTAAGCTGCAAACTTAAATGTCGAATATTACAACATGCAACCTTAAGGACGAGTCTCGGTTGTCTTCAAGCTTGGTGAATAAGTTCATATGATAATTTCTCCGAAGTATACGATGATGCAGAACCGATAAAGAGAATACTAGTTTCAATTCCGTAGATACCGGATGCGTTAATTATACGCCCCTAAAGCGTTATAGTATAGATAATTATGAAGCGTGCGCCGCGAGGCCGCCGCAGTTTTATCATATAGAATACTCTGTGTATTACAAGTACTCTGGATATCTGAGAGATTAAGCAGCGAGTGCATCATTTCCGAGCGTATCCGGCGCATCGTGTCCGAGCGATGAGGCTTGGACAGATTCGTCTCGTTCGAACGTTCCCACAGAAGCCTGGAGAGGCAGCATGGTTTATTGCTCGGTCGAATCTATAACAGTCTTATGACATTTTCGCGAGGTCTTATTTATGGTCCCATCGTTTCACAATACTTCTTCGTAGAGATTATGTGGAATACCGCCGTCGGTAACAAAACCTGTAATGAACGCAGTTTTATGACCGCAGACAGCTCAGGAACAGTTTTTTCCCCGTGCATCGATCCATAGACATGGAAAAAAAATTAATTTTAAAAGGTAATTTTTTCTCAGTGCAGAAATAAAAAATCCGATTTTTATTTAATTCATTAATTAAATATCGCCAACGTAGCATAGGGATGAAGCAAAAAAGATTTAATGGGTTTGGAATTAAAAATATTTTTTTTACGTGAAACAAAAATTAAAAAAGAAAAGTTAAAAAATGAATGTAAAGGTTAAAAAATGTACAGTTCAGACAAATTATTTTCTATCAGTTTTATTAATATTCAGACGGCAGTGTGCACTTAGCGTTTCGAAAATAAACTTGTGAAGTGAAATTATTACACGTGATGGGGCTCTTAGCGCAGAGCGGGCAACATCAAGATCCGTGCAGCCCGGATCGTTATGTCTCCCATGCGAGTCCGCGCGGTTTGTGTGTATATGATATTACGACCTTTTTTTCAACGATGAGGCCACCCGATGCAGGTATTATGTAAAGGTTGCGTGCGCGGCAAAATATACGTATCGACGTTTATAACTGTGCCCGAAGAGCAAACCCAACATAGGCGATAGCGAACGCTAACAATTTTACCACACAACCTTCGACGGCGATTATAGCATCCTTTCAAGTGTAGCGTTCATTACGAACCCTGCAGTCCTGGCTTATAGGTCTGGTTACGGTCTCGAAAAACGACCTTACCGACTGCTGGAACGAGGGTTTCCTCGAAGCGCGACTCTACGGCCAACATGTAAATCGCAACGGGCGATTCTACCTGTTCTCCTCCTGTTCGTACTCATCAACAATTTACGGCAGTATATCGTTGATATAAAATGGCAATTTTTATTCGGCTCATTAATTTATGTCCGGCGATCTGTCGAGATATTTAAGTTCAACTAAAGTCTGTAGAAAGAAAAAATGGCGGACCGTTGGTGATAATTACCTTTCCACGTTGTACTCGCTGTACGTGTACATTTACTGCAACCGTGCTCGGGCATAATTCCTTGCGCGCATAGAAACGCCAAGTATGCTCGCGAAGCAGACAGCCTTGAGCGGTATTATCGGGTTGCTTCTCGCCGTTAGCAGTTTACGCGTTTAGGAGTAAGCGCGTGGCTCGCTCGTCCGCGCTTTTGCAAAACTGTCCTCGATTCAACGATCCGCCCAGCCGCGCCGGAATTAATTATTTGCATCAATTATACGGCATCAATTGTTATACATTCAGAAACAAATAATAAAAAAACAAAATTTCGTCTCCGGTGTGGATCTTTGTTTAAAATGTTGGAGCTGTAGGAATATAATAAAGAAAACATCAGGTATAGATTCAAAATGGGCAAAAGTTGTCCTAAAGTTCTATAGGGGAGAATGGAGGAGCATAACCCTTAAGATCTCTGCATCTGCACCTTCTCATGGACAAATCTACGTGAGAAGTGCAATGTGAGAATTACTTTACACCTCATTTTGAAAGCATGAAACACGCGAGCACCATTAACTGTATCGAGTTGATTAAAAAAGAAACTCTCACAGTTGACGGTGTTCACGTGCGTAATATTTTCCATTCAATGATATAACGCAGAGATCGTAGAACATGCCCAAAGTGGAGAGAGGCGCGCGCGTATTATGGGTGCGCGCGCCTCTTTTGAGTCATCGGATTTCAGTGCTCTCGCGACGTCGAGTAATACGCGCGCGTGATCTCCCCGTTTTAGCTGACCCGTCACAGGTATACAGACAGAGCCGAGCCGCAGGAGTCAGTGTTGTTCGCACATCCACACGCCGCTGCTCAAGTAACTGCATACGTAAGAAGAATACACGCGTGCCCCGACGTATCCCGTGACTGTGCGTGCCCCGATACAACGCACATGCGTAACAGGCTCGTCTGCCTTTTTTTTTTACTTTATCCGTGCCCGCTACTCGCGTGTGCGCCCCACTCCGCCCGCCGGTTTTCCTCGACGGCCCCGCCGCCGCTCGTTCACCGCCGTGTCACCGATTTCCCGCGCCTCGTGCACGCAGAAAGCTTCCCACAGTTCCGCTTACATTTTCAGTATCGATCGAAATTTTATCCGTCACGGTGTAAACAGTGAGCCACTTACCCATGCGCACGTCAAAGCACGTATTTCGTTACGCTTATTTACACAACAGTACCACGTTTGCACGCCAGGTGGACACGCCACGTGACCAGCGATCCGAAATAGCCGTCACTTCTTTCGAGCGGTTAAATGACCGTCCAACGACGGTCATGAGCACGGTCTTATAGACAGGTCTGGTCGCTCCTACGTCATAACACCATGGAAAAAAAATGTTTGTCTAATTTCATCATGCCGGTAATTTTAACTTCGGCGACTCGGCCGTCACTGTGACCGTAAAATTACCCGTGTTGTGACGAACTCGCATCACCGGATAGGATTTTGAGCTGCGATGTCACAATAGTTAACACTAACAACACGGACAGCTAGGTACGGCCCTAGGTTCTCTTATTGTTATCTTCCTCGCGCCGGCGTCGGGCTCTATACCGTCGCCGTCTATAGCTAAGCCCGTGTTTCCCTCTCCCGTCCCGGCCTACCCCTACCCCAACGACTCCCGTCTCCCTCGATCTTTCCGACTTGCGGTGCATCTACCTACGGGGCGCATTGCTCGTTCGACGCTGCGTCTCCTTTCCACTCGTCACAACTTCGTCTCACTGCGATACCCTTCATCCTCGTCGCACTCCCATGAATGAGTCTTTGCTCGGTCCCTTCCTCCCGCGCCAGATAAAATTTCCCCTTCGGTTAACCCCTCAGGCCCCTTCCGCCCCCCCCCCCCCTCGCTCGTGCTACCGGACTATCCGTCTTGCTCAAACTCGGCCGGTAACCCGATCAATTATACTAGTCTCGTCCCAGTCGCTACACCGGCTGGAAAAAACATTTCCTCAACAGTTCTGCCAACGTCACTGTTCCCAACATCGATGGCCCAGTTTTTACCGCAATCTCAACTATTTACACCGTTGTAAATCATACTTGTGCAGTATATGTTGTATATTCATACATTATCACGATCATTCTTGCAGTCGTACAGTATCTATAGCTTGTTATTTGTACGGTCAATACTGTGGCCTACCGGGTCAAAAACTGGAAGATTATGCTGTATCGTCTCTGTCGCGCCCGTTACCGGGTTTCCCCAAGCGTACAAGTGTCCCCGGCTCGTAGTAGCGCGCGCACTGGTAATGGTAACCGAGCTCTTGCGCCGGCTATCCTCCCACCGCTCGACCTTTCGCTCCCTACTTACCTCCCACGCTTCGGGGGCTACGGAGGCACGCGGGTGGGGGGGTTGAGACCGTCGCGGAGCGGCCATTCCTTTGCCGAGCTCCGTGAAGCGCGCACCCGAACGCCGAGCAACGAAACCGCAACCACGCCTCTCACTCTTTCTCCACTGCTTTAACGTACACACAGATGCGACTGCAGAAACGTGAAAGATCTTCGTGAGTACGGAATAGAAGACCCAATAAAAACCACCGTTATCTGCCACGCGGGTAAAACAGAGATTTACTCGCGCATCCGCGCGCCGCTGAAGAACATCGAGGGCGAGAGGAGGGTAGAAGTCAGGGAGACACAAGCGGTCTACACAAAAATAATGGTAGAAAAAAGTCTTAGGTCTAACACGTGCGATCGTCAATGAGAGCTGAATCGTTCGGAAAAAAGAAGTAAAAAAAACGTGTCAAGAGACGAGACAAAAAGATGAATCGACGTTAAACGGAGTGTGCGCATTAATTAACGCCTCGCGGTAAGCAGGTAATTAAAGCGCGGCGGGGAATTCGTTGGCAACGGCGTTGAGGAGAGGGGTAGAGTTCGGGTGAGCCTGTGCCGGCGAGTAGAGCTGCACTGATATCCGAGGGAGGCCGTAGAGGGAGAAGCGAGCGAGAGCGGGGCGAGTCGTGCGGTAGACGACGGCCGCGTAGTGGGGCTGCCGGGGGGAAGGGGGAAGGAGGGGGGGGGGAACGGTTAGACCAAGTTGAAGTGCGCGCCACTGTTTCGATGACTCTGTCAGTGTGAACCGAGCGGCGCGGGTTTGCGGTTTGTCGTCGATCGTGTTCGAAACATACTCGGTTCTCCTGTTCATCGAAGCGAAGGGGGGGAAACAATAAACAAAACAGCACGACACAACGCGACACGAGGACGATACAAGACGATCGACGAAAGTAACGTCCAACGGAAACGTAAACGAGTTTTCAATGGAGTGAAGAAATATTATTGTGACTATCGTGATATGGAAATAGGATTAAAAAAACGTGCAATGAAGTAGACAAGATAAGAGTGTCTATGCGGAAGGAAAATATAATACAGTGATTGGTCGTAGGTTGAACGAAGAACCGACGAACGTATACAAATTTACACATACATATATATATATATATATGTATGATATATATATATGATACCGGTGTGCACAGCAGCAGTGTGGGTCGCTTGATCGGTGCACACGAGCTTCGTGTGTCGTAACTCGGTAACACAAGAGCTTGTCTCTCGCGAGTAGCGAAGGCCGCGAGCGGGCGACCGTGCGACTCTCGTTAAGCCCGTACGCTTCTGCTGCTAGTGTTGTTTGCCGGTGCGCGCCGAGTTTCCGAGCGGTGCAATACCTCTGTGTACATGTGTGCGCGAGTGTGTGCGCGGGTGTGCCAGTGATACTCTTGTATACGAAGGACGAACATAGATAGACGAACATAGCGCAACGTGCAGCGCCACCCGTATTGCCTCCCCCCTCCCCTCCACCCTTCCTTCCCACCTCGGACAAGACGACTCCGCTCTCTGTGCTCCGAGGATTCACGTCCGGTTTACTCGACCGACTCGAGAGGACATCCGTTGGGCAAAATGTTTCGGGCCTACGGCACTGCCCCGGCGGAAACACCGAACGGCGGTGCGGATATCTATCCGTGGAATCCGACTTTCTTCAACAAAGGTGCAGTTTAATACTCGTCAACGCCGATACTTTGTTTTTTCTTTTTTTTTCTATCGTTCATATTTATTTTTTCTTTCGCGTAAATTCTCGATCACGATTGTTCGCACCGAACAAACGGACGGTGACGGTTACATAATTTTTAGGTTAGGCGAAGACGCAAAGACGTTCCGTAACACGGGCGTCGCTTTGTTGTTAATTTCAAGTGGGAATACTATCTCGTTGCGACACGTTGTCGCCCTCGAACGAAATGTAAACTCGACGTAACGTATCTGTTACTACCGAGACATGCATTTGTCGGGGACACTTTATTGAGGAGTGACATCATTTTTCTTTGAATTTACATTTCACGTTCTTAAGTTATGATATTATTTTCCACATTTTTGAAAATATTTTTTTTTTTTTCTCTCTTCCACGTTGATCATGAATTACGATTGTTTGCACCGAGCACGAACCGTAGCGATTGCATCATTTTTTATGTCATGCGACGATCTGACGACGATCCGTAGCATGGGCGTAACGTTGATATTAATTTCGATTCACAATACCATCTCGTCGTGATACATTATCGTGCTCGAGCGAAATGTAAACTTGAAACAACGTATCTGTTACTACCGAGACGCAACATTCGTCCGGGGAAACTTTATCGAGGAGTGACATCATTTTCCGTTAAATTTATATGTCATGTTCTTAAGATACTATTTTATTTTCGCTCGTTTTCCGTACCATAAATTAATCGTTATTCTTGGAATTCGAGAGAGGAAAAAGGTGCGCTTCGCAGACTAAACAGTTTGTGATGGATAGTTGTCTGAGAGTCCCCGCGATTTATCTAGGAAACCATTATGATAGTTTTTTTCTCGACAAGGAGTTGCAAGGCACGGCGTATCTTCGGTCCGAACGACTCGTCGTCAAGTGCTTGACGTTTGGTTGCCCCGGGCAACCCAGTCCCTGTTTGTCGGTACTGCCGGCCGTCCGGCGTCCCTTTCTAACCCTTTTCTCGCCGATATCCACTCGGCCTGCAATACGATACATTCCCTACCGACCGGAGAGAACACCACACTCGATGCAATTCATTTATGCAACAGTCCTTTCACTACCCTCGATTCTACACCTTAGGAAACTTGAATAAAGGACACGAGGCGAACTCGCGCTGAAACTATATAGCACAGTAAAATGACGTGGTAACAGAGTAGGTAAAAGAAACTCGTCTTATCTGAGTTGGCGGAAATTACGGTTTTTTTTTAGATAACGCTTATCGGCGTATCTTATTGTTAGACGGGTCAATTGACTTGGCTTGCTTTAGTTTCCTCAAGGAGACGTAAATTCGCTGTTACATCCGTAGGCACGAATGTATGTCGAATCGAGCGTAATAATAGAGACTGCTCACAACATTCGGCCGCAGATCGTCCGGCCGTCTTATAATTTCTTCATTAAAAATTTTTTTTTCTTGTACTTTTCCTACACTCAACTGGCACATCGTGATTCCGCGGATGTCAGGTTATGACGACACACGCTTCCCGATGGGTCGCGTCGATTACTACGTCGCCGCGTTCTCGAGCACGTGACGTGGCTCGTGATATACAATACCACGCTCGAGCGAGCGAGCGCGCGTGCAAGGGAGACGGTGAGGAGACGAGTCGAATAAATGTGCGAGCGAGGGACAGAGTATCGGCGGCGAATTGTAATCTTTCCGCAAAATTTTATTGAACGGACGGACGGAACGATGAAGCGTCGACTCGTGCTGTTTATGAGAGAGCGTTCAATTTCGTATATCGTGTAGGAAATATACTGTATAATATGGTGTATAGTATTCCAACTTACTCGATGCCTCCCAGTGTTCTGCACGTGAAGACTTAAGTTTCTAATTATATCTACATAGTACCGACTTAATTATATATATGTGTATATTGTGACGAATATAGAGATGAGGATTGATGACCGGAATAGCTCGGTATGACAAACGACGTACAGATTATCGATTGACGAGATGGAGAGAGTCTTGTTTGAAGTTTGAAAGAGAGCAGACGTCTGACAGTTCGTACTTGGGATAAATAGTGGTGATTGTAATTAATTATGCGGGCCCCAAAACCAAATGCGCGTTTGATTGATTTCGCTCGGACGTAACCTTATATATCTGCAACTATACATATATAATTGTGTTTATATATATATACACCCACCAAACAGAACTCTGTAACGGTGATGTAAAATTAGCATCGCTCAAAATAACGGGGCGTGTAAAAATAAGATCACTCGTGACACACCAGTGCCGAATTATCCGTCGCTCAAAAGTGTCACGGATTGGGGAAACATATACGCTACAATTCCGTAGAATGACGCAACGTTTACGACGCAAATAAGCGTCTCGTTTACAGAACGGTTCTATCCTTGTTCCGTCATTGTAGTTTTTATTTGCGATGATGAATGAACTGCGCCATTGGTTTCAAGTATCATAGCGTGTCCAAACATTGTTTCTTAACATGAAAAATTAACTCCAGTAGATCAAAAAGGCCCAGTAGGAGACGCAGCGTTAAAAAATAAATTTTGAATACAACGGTTAAGACAAATATTGGACTATTAAATTTCTTAACCATTCGTTGGTTACTCAATGATTCGCATGTAGTTTCACAAAAAAAAAAAAAGTCAAATATAAAAATATAAAAAGGGGAGCAGTGGCCCAGTGGATGAGGCTCGCATTGCGATTAGGGGACTTAGGAAGGCACCGGCTGTATCGGCACAGGTTTTCCGTAGTTTCCCTGGGCCCTCGGCGAATGCGACACAGTAGGGTAAAGTCGGGTGCGGACGCACAATGTATAAGGGGAAATCCTCGCCAAGGAAGGCGGGGTCGTAAAAACCCAGAAAGGTTCACGCAGGCATAATATATAAAAATACAAAAATAAATGAAAAAACGATTATCTATTAACCCTCTGAAGGATGGTGCATAACAGGTGATGTACCTGCTTGAATTCAGAAAAAATGCATTAATAAAAAACTTAAAAAAGAAGGAACAAAAAAAATAGTGTATGCTTCAAGGGTTCAAAACTATTTACTCTTCGTGCATACTTTTTTCTCTTTCGATGTTACGGTACAAAAATTAATTTGTGTCGCAAATAATATGCTTATTTAATAATTCTTTGAATACATAAATTTAATAATATGTACTTTACTTTACCTCTGCAGATACTATGTATATTTTAAGGTCCCCCCCCTCTCCCCTGTTGCGCCATACAAATAGTGAATAATGTATAGTGTTCGCGCCGGTTCCGAGACAAAACGGACCGCTTACGAGTATAACGATTGTGTTGCCAGTTACGTGGGTTACGAGATGACAAGACAGAGAGGCAATGGGACGGTTGTATAGGCCGGGAGGAGACACGCGACTCGGTAGAAACAATCGAGTGGCGCTCTCTCGCTCCAGACAATGACAAATGATCGTAATTATAACTACCGGACCTCCCATCCCTGTATTCGTTACGTCGCATTTCATCTTTTTTTATCGTTTTACTCTCCGTCTACTGATAGAGTCAATACTGGTGGACCGATAATTAACCAAAATCGGAGCTTAAAAAAAAAGTATGTCCGTTAGGCGAATTAAAATAGTTGCGGAACATTACGGAATATTGCTAATTCCTCGAGGTTCTAGAAAGGTTCGCACCTGAACTGTGCGACTTGTTTGTGTACAAGCGACCTCCGACTTCCGGGTCAGATACCGCCGGCTCGTGGCCTCACTCTGAAAACCGCCTGTTCACATCGTCGACGCAACTATCCGCCTCTCGACAAACGCGTCACAGTTAACCGGTCGCCAATAGCGCGAGTGCGGATTTTTTTTTTTTTTCATGTTTCTATGTAATTCCCGATTACGGATATTTAATATCGTATTGGGAATGGTTTGAAATAGTCTGGCGAAATCCATGAACATACACAGCATTGGCTGAGGCTTGATATTAGGACCGAGCACGTCGTTATTTATTAAGTAACCGACTCGGCCTCGGTCGGCAACAAAAACTGTAATTAATAAATTTTTTTTCGGATGCTCTTCACTTCCCGTTGAAAGCACATTCTTACGTGACGCGGATAACAATTCGGCTTCATGTAAGAATTTGCTTCAACCTAAACGGGTTCACAACGGTGTAAAAATTAATTACAGTTCTTGATACCGACTGAGAAGTTTCACGGGCTTGAGGAAGGAAATTTCGAAAAATTAGATTTTTTTTAAATGTCCGTTTTGCGTAACCCTCTTAAGGTGGGGCTAAGGTCAACGTAACCTCAAACTATTCCGAACACGCGTATTCGAGTAGCACAGCGAGCCCCACAATTCATTTTTCATTTCATAGAATCGGTTCGGAGAAAAATGTGTTCAACATTGTAACTCTGTGTCTCTCGCACTCATACGTGTTTAGCCTCCACTTAAGACTTTAAAGGGTCTTGGAACGACAGGAGCGCCGCAGGGCAGGTGGCGGGCACCTGTTGGGCCTTTTCTTTCCTGCCCCTGCCAGGTCGACAACTCTCCAATGTCTTTTTTTTGCAACCCTCCAATCGTCTTTTTTTTTCTTGTCCTTAGACTTCTTTTTCGTTAAAAATTGTTATTTTATCAACGAGGCTGATCGGTGAGCCTCTCGCCGTGCTAATGTTTAGTTCCTCCCTATATACATTATATTGGTGCCACGTTGCCATATCTATTTGCCTTATTTCGCCTCTGTCGCAATTGTGCGGATTGAGTGCGAGTGCCTTGACCCGACCTGACCTGCGCAACTTGGCACCCTACCCAGTACCTGGTTACAACCACTTCTCCCCGTTCCTGCCCCCCCCCCCCCCCCCCCCACCTCCCCCCGTTGATGCGCCGATTCACCACCGCACTCGTTCCGCCATCGTAATGTCGACGCCGATCTACCCCATTTCCAACCAAGCCCCCCCTCGCCGACTCTCAGTCGTCGATTTTTCTTCATTCGGGAGATGAAATAACTCGGGGTGCCTCCCCTTGACTTTCCCTTCATCAATTTCCGCTAAAGTTAATCACTTAAAAGTAACATTTTAATAGTATTTCAATTTCGAACCAGAAATCTTCGGGCACTTTGCGTCGATTCTAATTTCGTCGAGGAAAATGCGTTCTAAAAAAATACCTTTGTTTTTAGGGTATATAGTTTGAGAGACACTGATTTAGCAACCAACGCCTCGATTAAGGTGATATGGTATAAAAATAGATCTATGTTGGTAAAAAGAATGTCGTTAAATTCGATTTTGATTCGGGTGGCTAATCGTTATGGTGATGTCGTATAACCCCCCCTGTCCACCTACCCCGCACCCAGTTGGTATCCAAAACTGCACTGAATACCGTTTTGAGACCGCAGACCGCCGAGAAAAAAGAAAATAATGTCTTTTCTGTCTGTATGTATGACACGAGATTCTGAATCAAACATCAAACATACATAAGAATAAAATGAATTACAGTTATATCCTCAAAACAAATAGCCTCAAAACAACGAATTATGCAAATTGTTGCTAGCGATTTTCTACAATAACTTTTGCGGTAACTTTTGACCGTTCCAATTTTATTTTTTTTCGTTAAGGTCTTATTCTTATTGTGGTTTTTTCTATGACGACACGCCAGCGACACCCATTGTGCTTTATACGATAAAAAAATATGCACACGGGTGAGTATGACAAGATAGATGATGCGAGCGTTCCTGAGAAGAGGGTTGTTATTGACGAGTTCTCCCGAGCCAAATAACCGAGACCCTATTAATAATTACAATCTTTGTTACTGACTGCGGAAAAATAAGTAAGAAAATCGTCCATGTAACGGAGACGGGGCAAAAAAGTAGATATCCGCGCTAGATGGCGAAGCCAGTCCAAGGAGGGTGATACAGCGAAAGAGGGAAGCTGGCATGCCAGTCTGGTTGATTTATCGGTGTCGGATGTACGCCGGAGCTTCGGTCCTATCGATCGGGGAAAACCGCACCTTCGGCACCCGATGTTTTTCCCTCAGCAGCGGTCCGTGCCGTCTTAGCTCCTTGGCCCTTCCCATAAGCTTTCGCATTTTCGGCCACAATTTCCCCGGTTATGCCCTACCTCTGCGTAATCTCTTTATGCTACAAACTCTATTACCGATAAAAAAAAGGTTTCGACATTTACCGAACATTCCTTGTCAGCAGGACGAGAATTTTTTAATTTTTCAATTTTACCATTTTTTTCGTCTTTCTGTATTCTACATTTCTGTCGTAAATGCACGGTATTCGATATAGTACAGTATTTAAATGAAAAATTATATTATCATCATTAACGGGTTAAACAAATAGTTATTGAAAAGCCGCCTCGGAACGTTTCGTGGGCAACTGGAGGCTCTGAATTTCTGACTGAAATATCTGTATCTCAGTTGAATCAATATAGGAAATACAGCACAGAGTAAAAAAAGTTTTTACTTTTTACAACTTATTGTCCATAAAGGTCCACAATGTTTTATTCGTTAATTTTCTAGTTTTACAAACAAAAGTACGAACAAAAATAGTCAATGACACGGGAAACAAAAGATTACGACTTTTTTCCATTTTTCAGACATCACGATGTTCTATCATTGACTCTAGAATCGGAACTGATGTATTTACAGCTCGCAATATGTATCAGTTAAAAATTCCTTCTTTTCTACATTCTTCTGCGGAACAAGCTTTCCGCATACATAAATATTAAATTCATGTAAATATTTTTGTATGCTAATGGTAAAAATACCTCATAGTTTCGTGGAATTTAATCATTGAAAGTCGCGGTATTTAATTATTTGTACCCCAAACGGTACGTTTTGTAAGGTAGATAATATACCGGCATGAGATCTCAACTTGTACCAAATCCTTGTTTCTTTCATCCGACATCGCTTGCTTTAGTTTTCATTTACATAACACGTGCTACGGACGCTTATTAATAGAGATTTTCTTTCACCGTCTTATCTTTATCCAAACATTCCAGCATAAAAAAGTAGTCCGATCATGTAGTTTCGGTTCACGGTACAGTGCTTGAATTTTATGATGTACGTTAGTTTCCGTCTAGGCTTACAAGTTGGGTTCGCGTCGTACCTGCGTTATCGCGACTTGTCGATAAGATATCGATGGAGAACGGTGTATGCGGAGACGGATTGACGGCAGGGCCGTTTTAACACAGGCGCAACCCAACTTTCTTTTTAATTTGTTTCCTTTTGTCTTTTTTTTCAACAATCTAAACGCAATCGAATTTTTTTTCGAAGCTTCCCGTAAGAGAAACCCAAATAATCGGAATAACTGTTTTTTTTAAAAAAAGCTATGTACAGAAAAATTGTAAATGTAAATTGCATAAGGAAGCAATGGGAAAGTAAAAAAAAAAAATGTGTTTAATATTCGATGTCCTTGAGTAAAGGTCAAGGCAAGCTTATTGGCGATTAGAACGGTTGTCTTTTTCCCCGCTGCATCTAAACGCCAACGAACCAGTGGCGCAACGCTATTTGGAAATACGCGTAACGAGGTCTCCACGTATGTCACGCACGCTTTCAACGGCGGATCGAGCGATTCCTGTCGGCTTTACAGCAATTGGCGCATCCTTCCAGCTCAGCGTTAACCAGTCGCACTCTTGATACTAACAGCATAATTCAATAGCGAGCTCAATCTTCAACCTTGCTGAGATCCCACTATAGTTTCTGTGGTTAGTTTGCAAAAGTCCGTTTCACTTTGCAGCGCAAGGCGATGTGACTGCAATTCAACCACCTCGTGCTCGGCTGGTAACTAAAACTGTAATGAACGCCATTTTGCTTACCCCACACGGCTCATATCGGATGTAAAAAATTGTTTCTCTGCACCCAGAAAAAAAATGTATTTGACGGCCACCGTTTATTTCGTTTAATTGAATTATTTATTTGAGTTAAATACATATTTATTTAAATTAAGTAAATAGTTACTTAAATGAAATAAATATTTATTTCAATCAAATAAACATTTATTTACATCAAATAAACGGTGGCCGTAAAATAATTTTTTTCTGGGTGTGGGCCTGCCAATTCCCTGCGGAGACAATTTGCTTTTGTACCCAGCTGTTTGTGGTCTAAAAACAGCATAGAAACCGTAATTAAATTTTACGTACCTGACCATTTACGTAGAAATGAAAATTGTATTTAGCTGACCAGTTACGTACAAATGAAAATTGTATTTAGCTGACCAGTTACGTACAAACTAAAATGGTCACATGAGGCTCTATTGATGTCCGCCTCGCATAAAATCCTGCTTTTAACCGAAAGTTGTTAGCACCTGTGAAAATAAATCATTACAGTTTTCGTTACCGACCGAGCCGGATTCGTCGGCGAGGAAAAAATTTCATATAACCTGCAATCCGTCGCGTCTTCCGGCCTCCGCCAGCAGGGAAATTGCAGGTTTAGCAGCTCGCTCGAGCCTAGAAAATTATAATTTTTCATTCAGAGAATTCCAATTCACAACATCTGTTTCGAGTGACGGACGGTCGAACGGTTGGATGAAAGTCGGCCTCGAGTTATGAATTTATTAATTTTGGGACGCACATTTTTTTAAAACTCGAAACCTGAAATATTCACAATGATTCCTCACCTAATTTACATCCGTGTACAAAGTTTCTACGAACAAGTATTGCCTTTTGAGTTTCCTTCTATGTTTTCGACACATTCCAAGTGCGTTTGTATAAAAATCTAAAAAAAAAAAAATTATGAAGACAAAGCTTCTGCTATGACAATAGTGCACAATAAAGAAGAAAGAAAAACAAAACGTGTACAAGGGGTTACGGAGAAAATATATGTAGGCTTACGGTGGTGGCGTACCGAAGCAGGTAGGGGCTATACGCATGTCAACTGGAGGGCATTCAACTATCGATCGCCAGGCTAGTTTCAGCTACCCCTCGGCGATGGTAGAGACACGCTCTCCCTTCTTCCTCGCTCCCTCGGCTCGGTCAATTTCCCCCTCATCCCTCTCCCTCACTCTTCGCGTCACTACTTCACCCTCGTCTACTTCCGTCTCGCCCTAGTGGGTTCGTACACACGTTCTTCCTCCCAGCTCTGTGTTGCGTACACACATGTATTGCATACACACACACACACACACATGTATTTCATACACACACACACACACATGTATTGCATATACGCACACACATGTATTGCATATACACACACACACGTATTGCATATACACACACACATGTATGTATATGTAATGGTACACGAAGCTTGCATCACGTATTCTATTCTGCAGAATACTAGAGTGCTCCCACACGAGACACTATAGACACTGTACCATCGCATGTACGTACTATGGGCGTGTGTACGTCTACGGTATGTAATATTCATCAGTTTTTTTTTTTTTTTAGGCCCGTGTACTTTTCAGCTGCACTTTTGTCAGCTCCGCGTTCTTTTGTCTGCGCCACGGGGTCTCACGGATTTTTAATTATCCTGATAGCATTTGAGAGTTCGGGAAGTAAAAAAAAAAAAATGTTGGTTCACAATAACTTTTTTATGTTAGTTAAAAAAAAAAAAAACAATGACAATAATTGGGACGAGTGAAATTCGGAGGGGATTACTGATGCAGTTCATTCGTGTTCTGATTGTACACGTTGCGCGAAGCAACGCAGTAGAAAAAAAATGTTGGTTCACAATAACAAAAGTAACAAAAATGCGAAAAAGTACATCGCATTTTTCGCACATTTGAGTAAAAATGTTTGTATCTTCAAACAATCGAATCTCCCATCGTGTTCGACGAAAAAAAAACATCAGAAATTTGACGGCGTTTGAACATTTTTTTTTTTTCGGCCAGTTGTAGAGCGATGAATTGCTTCTTCATTATTTTCTTTTACACGCAAAACTTCTGTGAGGAAGTATTTAAAAAATTGGGGCAAATGCTTTCTCATAGAAACTTTCTAAATGAATGTAAATAATATGGAAATTTTTCGTCCGTACCATTTTCGCAAAAAGAGACTCGTAACGATCTTGCCGAGTCTCGTCGAGAAACGGGGATGATCGGACGGCGCATCGCGGCGCCGAGAACCCTCGTAGTGTTGTCTCCTTCTTGTCTCTGCGGCCGCGGCGGTGTAGGGGAAAGCTTTCGGACGAGAAGCCTCATCGAAGGGCGTACGTCAGAGGGGATGGAGGCCGAGAGCGCCAGGGATGGAGGGGGCCGTGGAACGTCTAGGAGCGCGTGTGCCGAGCAGCTGATCGTCTAGCGCACGGGGGATGCACGAGCGCACATGTGTCATGCGGCGCGGTTCTTCACGTCCCGTTTTTCAACTTTCAAAGTCATTGGCAATCCGAATGGATAGGGGCTAAAGCTGTTACAATACGAGTATAACATTTATTATTTTCGAGACGAAGGAATACTTTCAAAAAATGATTCAATTTAATTGTATTTGAAAGATTTCTCCTTCTTTTACCGATTTAAGGCTAAAGCTGTTAGAATACGAGTATAAAATTTATTATTTTCGAGACGAGGAGTATAAAAAAAAAAAATGATTTAATTTAATTGTATTTAAAGGATTTCTCCTTCTTTTACCGATTTACATTTAACGCAGTGCAGAGCTCTGAATACGAAATTATAATATAAAATAAAATAACATTAGATTCTATACTGACATACCAATCTAACATCTAACATACATTAACCAATCTATTATTTTAACGAGACTACTCCTCCCTTTACTTCTCTTCTCTTTTCTCTTTACCATTTCATAACCTGATTTACTCATACTTTAGTACTACGGAATATTATGGAATATTAGAAATTAAATATTTAAAACCTTTCAGAATAGCGCGACGAAAATTTGTCCGACATTAGCTGTCGACTGTTGAAATTTCATATCCATCACTCAATCGAAATTTCTATAATGCAAAATAGGCTGGCTCGACACCGACAGGTCGTTTAATATCACAAATTTCTTTCCCTCGTCTCCCAATCAATCATTTTTTTCCTCGAGCGATACCCAAAGTAAAGTTGTCGAGTGTCGCACGAAAGGCCATGCCCTCGTGTACCGCTCGATCGTAACATGCCTATTGTCACATGCTATACACTGTAAACAAGAGTTTGCACATTTTGCCGATATTTCTGGTCCGCAAACAATTAAAAATCGTATTGTCGTGAATTGTAAATTTTTTTATCGACAGCAAATCGTCAATGCGTTTTGGTAACTAGAAATGATCAGCTTGACATTGGTTTTAGTTATTTTCACAAAAAATTGGACCAATTAATAACTGCTGGAATTTGAAGATGCTCTTAATCGTCCGAGCATTGTTACCATTACCTTACAACCCTTTTTTACCGTGCACAGTTGTAAAAGTCACTTGGCAGAATTAGCAGCTTACTTGTTATCAACAACAAGATCACACCGAACACACATGTTTTCTGGTTACCGAGTTTCTTCTCCATTGGCGTAACAACATGTATGTAGAAACACACTCACGTATGTAGACATGACGCGATAGGTCGCACGTCACAACGACCCGGAGAGGTGGCATCAGACACGCGGCATTTAAAAAAAACTCTCTCGGTGTATCAACGAAACGTGGCAAAAGTGATTGGTGAGATAATCCGGCTCGTCTCGCCGTATCTCGTAACGGGAGGACGCGCGTGCGCATACCTTACTTCCGCGGTATAGCGGAAACCTTCAATTTGTTATGTGTAACGTAATACGAGCGGGCAGAGGTGCTGACTCATCGCTTACCGATCTCTGAAAGGACTGAATTCTTTTGTGCTCCATTCTTTTCTGCCTGACGATTTATTCCCCGTAACATGTTAAATCTAAAGAATGATTTTTTATTTTCATTGCGGACATGGTTATATAATGATATCATTTCGTCCATAATATCGTTACCGGGCAGATTTTTGAAAACTTTTCTAATACCGACCGAGCCCGGTTTGGGCGGGGCGCGCGTGCACTCCACTATCAATTTACCACTACTTTTCATCAATTTTTTTTTGTTATTTTTGCATAAAAAAGAGCACGTGGAGACAGTCTACAGGAATTCAAGCTAGCTTTTTTAAAAAAGCTTTTTTTAAAAATGGGCACTACTTGTCGGCCACGTTAGAAATTTGAAAAACATTTACATTCGACATTACAGGTTCAAAAAGTCAATTGATAACGACACGCTATGCCAGTAAAATTGCAGCTGCAATCGAGACTCCAAAGTCCTCCACACACAAGAAAATAAAGAGAATGCGTGTGGCGCTCTCGTTGGAAGGTGTACTGTTATTATGAGATCGCCGGGTACAAAACTCACGTTGAAGCATATACGCAGATACGAGGTGTAGCTTGCTTACCACGTCTCATCTCGATACCATAGACACACCTTCGTTTATAGGTCAGACTACGTTAAACTTTTATTTTTGTTTTTAATACTGTCGCAGTGTTAATTCTTGTAGATTGATTATTAATATTTGTTTGTCATCTCCTATTAATTATAGCTTAAAGTTCATTCAAACTTTTTTTTTTCAATATTGCCGCAGTCTTAATTATTCGAGATTTGTTATTGATATTATTATCATCTCATATTAATTTTATTTTATTTGTGTGCAACTCTTTAGCTGCAAGGTTGCTTTTCTAAATAAATAAAATAATTCAATGAAGCAAATGAAATAATATTACTATAAGATCGCCGCATATAACACTCATTTTGCAGCATATCCGCAGATACCAGGTGTAGTTTACTTACCACCTCGCACCTCGATAGTCCAGACATACGTTAATTCATAGGTTAAACTACATTGAAACTTTTTTACTTATCGAAGCACAGTTAATGCTCGTAGATTCGTTACCAATATTTCTTTTTTATCTCACATCCATTTTATTTTACCCGTGCGCAACTCGTGAGCTGCACGGTCTCTTTAGGATATTAAAAAAAAACTTCTTGTCATACAAAAAAATTCCAAAGTGGATTCCATGCCTCGCGGACCTTCCGACCAATATTTCATAGCGTTGTTATTGTTTTTGAAGCTGAAACCGCGAGGTTTCGACACTTCTACGATGCAACTCTCACGTGACCGGCTAATGTGCTGGTATCGCCTCGCTATCGTTGGTATCTCGAACGAATTTGTTTTTTCGTCGGCGACGCCGTGGAAGCGCCGAAGTCGGGCTCGGCGCTCGCGAGCCGACAGTCGCGCGCAACCGTCGCTCTTTCCGTGGCAACGCTGTGTCTGCCTCCACGAGGTATACACGTAGTATAGGTAGAGTACGTAACTCGTGACGCTGGCAACACTCGACAAGGCCGGGAATAGCTCAAGCCAAACCGGCTGGCTGTCGTGTTCAGCTTCCGTTCTTCTATCTATTCATCTATCCATCGCGATCCACGGACGCGCGCTTGCCCGTGCATTTCTCGAACCATTCGACGCTTTACCAAAAAAATTCCGACACGACACAGGCATTTTCACTCCGATACATTAATTCTCACGTAAAACAGTCGATAACGTGAGTTTACAATTTTCGACGCACTCGTAAAATATCTGGAGGCGTTCGAGCACCGTTTGGCTCCTGCGCGCTAAACGATTGCGGGATTGTACAAAAAAAAAAACACTATTTTGTTTCTTCTGACGAGAGTTTCGGTCGTCACTCGCGACGAGACACTAACGACTCGAAAACATAACGAAACGTTTGCCTTCGCGGTACGATCCAAATTGGTTTTTAAACATGCCAGTTTACGCGGGGAATGGAATTCGATGCATGCTTGTACAACATTTGTCGCTCACAAACGAGAACAATTTTTGTTGTTGTTAATTTGACTACTTTTTAGTTCTAAGTTTTTTAATTGTTTGGATCAAACATACAATTCGTTTATAAAAAAAAAAAAAAACATTCTGAAATTTAGAAAAAAGTGATTATTTTTTTTTACAACAAATGGTTGTTAAGCGTACAAAGTATGTGATCTGAATTGTTGTTTTCCCGTGCCTTCTTCGTCCCATACAATTTGATTTATTTCCGCTAACTGCGTGCCAATTATGACTGGGTTATTATTCACCGAAGCTTCAAAACATGCGGTGGAGGCTCCGCGGCGCGACTCTCGCGCTCCTTATCAGCGAATATTTAAAACGATAACGCGAGCAAAAGACGATTGTTACTGCGCAGTTTCGAGACACTTTCAAAGGTCTTTTCACCCGCCAGGCCCACAGTCCGCTTATGCTTGGTTTTCTATTCTAGATGTGATAAATTCATTTTTTTTAAAATGGATTTTACATTTATTGTACAATCTAGATAATAAGTTAGTGATCAGTTAAATGAGTAGCTATCATTCACAAAACCCACGGAATCAACTGATGAATTTTTCAAAGGGAGCCTTTCAACCGTTCGGCAAAAACATTATCTAGAGGAAAATATCCCATACACACTGAAAACGATAAAAAAGAAAATGAAAATTTTACAAAAAAGAAAAAATTGAATTGTACAAAAACGAAAAAATTTAAACTTTACAAAAAAGAAAAAATTAAAATCCTAACGGAAAACTCGTTGATCCACGAAGATCTTAAGATCATTGTACAGAATAGAAAAAAAAACTTCCAGCGCATTCAGCGGAACTCCCGTTGAATTTCTGTTTTCGAGTTCGCCAACAGCGTCGGAGACTTTTCTCCACTTTGCAAAACAACGTTGTGCCTCTTGCGCGCAAACGACATTTCATTCGACTGACTTTTGTATCTTCCAATCGTTAGTTTTTTATTCCACCCGAGCTGAGTAGAACTAGAGTCACGAACGGTAAAGTTTCGAATTGAGGGATATTTAGAGTGTGGCCGGTAACGGTGCAAGGACCGCTGACCGCAACAAATCGGTCTCGAATGGTCTCTCGCGTGCTCTTCCGCCTTGGGTCGCGTCTCACAGTGACGTGGGTGCACGCTCCGGAGCAGCAAACAGCGGCACTGCCATATGGCAGCATCCAGCTAGCACAACGCGTGACACGCATCGCGCGCTCGCACACGTAACGCTCCTAAATGGGTTAATATGCACATCCGCGTATCGTGGCTCGCGGCTCGAATTATTATTTTCATACGACGTTACAAAACACATACACATTTGACCGATTGCCCGGCGTGTGTGTGTCTGTGTGTGTGTGTGTGTGTGTCACGCCGATCGTACGAGCGGGAACGAGAAACCGAGGCCAGTTTTGGCAGCGGTTTTAAGTAGCCCACGAAGGAGGTTCCCCGTGTATCCTCGATCGGCTGCTGGCAGTTATCTAACACTTTCACCGACAGTGCCGGCCGATGTAAACGCCCGATTTGCTTTATGCCTCCGGGGCGCCTGCACAACCCGTCGATTTCAGACTTTGTGGCGATCCCTGACACCGATACACTTGAATTCCTTTTTTTTTCTTTTTTTTTTACTAATTGAATCCACTGTTTTTTTTACTTTCCCGTCCCATGCGGAGTTTGTAAGGAGAGAAAGTATTGTAATTCCGGAAAACTTGTCAGATTATGTGGTCCTAGAATGCAAAGAGACATTTTCTCATTTCTGCCCGGGGCGGCATAGAAGTCCCGAATGCTGAATATTCAGACGATATGTAAGAGTAAAAGTACGAGAGATCTTTCAATCAACGAACTGGAAACACAGGACGTCACAAAATCGAAAACTTAAATCGCCGCATACCTTTGGAAAGTTGGCCTTTTCTGGGAATTTAATTTCATATTATTTTTCCTTCGTACACCTAGGAAAAATATTTATTTGATTGAAATAAATATTTATTTTAATCAAATAACTATTTTATGTAAACCAAATAAACCGTGGCCGTTGAATTTTTTTTTTTTGGTGTAGCCATCGTACGATTATTTCCATTGATTATTTAGATTTTCGATGGGTTGACCTGTTTATAAAGTGTATCGAGTGAGATATTTCGATTCGGGCTTTTGCGCCTACGAACTTTTAACATTCGGGTATTTAATCCCGTCCCGTCGTATGAAGTCACTCGAATGAGAAAAAGAACCAAACCATCGTTTGTAAAAAATGTGCATCGAGTGCATCGAGAGAAAATGGATATTGTTCAATGCGCTGAACCAACTGACGAAGCGAACGTCGAGGGACCTATCGATATCTATGGATTGTTCGATGTATCATGCCGACAGAATGTTTTCAATCGAACGGGACGCGTTGCGGCACATTTTCCAGGCACACACAGTGTCGACTGCAGAGCAACTGGAAGAGCGATAATTGCAACTATTACAAGGCTTCAGAGGAGGCCTTCGTGCAGAAAGGCTCTAATGCTTGCAATCCAGAAACTCAAACGATCGTTCGTAAACAGTATTGCACGGGACTACTTACACCTGCTCCATACGTAGCTCTTCGCATACATACACGGTGGGACGGATAGAAAAAAATAATCATATTTTCCCATCGCTTCCTCGTTTTTTTTACTTGAAATAAATTTTTTACTTTAAATACATTTTTTACTTTAAATATATTTTTTACTTTAAATATATTTTTTACTTTAAATATATTTCCACGAAAATTCTTATATAATTACTATATAACGAGACATATGTGACGGATATATCTAAGCAAGTGTTTAAAAAATATATTTTTTCGCGGCAAATATTTTAAATATAATTTTAATATAATTTTCGCATACACTTGTTTCCGTGCGGTTGGGCTGTTATTGCTCGGCATTCATTGAGGATGTTGTTTGCGGTTCACATTGCTGGTAGCACTGGAACGGAAGAACGTGTCCGCGCGCTCGTATTATTGTATGTTCTCCGCGAAAGAGCCTGGAGAGACACGCGGGTCAGCGGCCTTGATTCAAAATTACTCGGAGCGGCACAAATGATCGATAACCGACCATTAGTGTACGCGTAATCGAGACGAGCGATTGATTATGGTGACGAGGTCGTCAGCTCGCTTGGCGCCTCGCACAGAGAACATGCGCGGTAAAAATGGTTTTTACATTTAACAGACATTTCTTGTCCACAAACGACCACTATTTTTATCTTATTATATTTTATCTTTCACTTATTTTTTTTTTTATATTTGAAATCTTTTTAATTAAAAATATGGGTCGTTGACTAACAAACAAAAAATGTCTAAAATTAACGTGTAAAAGGGTCATGGTTTGTGGTCGACGGACGTTTGTTAAATGTACAAATATTTTTTACTGTGGACGGTTACGAATTGAAAACACTGTAGTCAAGGCTAGCGAGCGGCCAAAATCGCGTACACGTTCCGAGCCCGCACGAACAGCGACATTCTATTCGAGCTTATGTAACGGGCCAAATAATTAAGCCAAGTTTCAATCCATGCTCCATGGTCTATTAAAGGAAATGTGAAAATATTAATAGAATCGCGTTTGTAGTTATTCCTGAATTTATTCCCTAAGTTTATCGCCGTTTGACGTTGCAGACAGTACGGTGAAGCCGTAATAATTGATAAAAATACTGCAATTACAGGATGTGACTGGTACTTTTTACTTTTTACTAAAACTTTTTACTACAAACTTTTTACACTTAACATTTTTTTAAATAAAAAATGCCTCAATTCGCACCCATAAAATTTTCCAAGAGTCGAGAAATCCTCAACGTCGTTACATTTTCGGATTATCGCTTTCTCGTTACAGCGATTAATGTTTTTCGTAGTCGTTCATTATCCGCTTAACTGCACGAGAGCTACAGCAGGTAGTTTTCACTTCTGCACCTCGAAATATGGTAATCACCGCGACAGAAAGTTGTCCGGGTAAATTCATTTATCCCTCTACTTTTCTTGGTCGTGCGATAGCGATCGTTCTGTTTGGGGCAACGGAAAAGATTACTGCAAAGCAATAAACAGTCTCGTGAAACATTAAAATCAGTTGTGTAGAAAATTATTAGGATAACATTTTGTCTCCTCACAGTCGTAAAATTTCGTCGTTTCTAATCCCTGTTAAGTAGACCGTGGTGCGTACTGTTCACTCGCTCGATTTTTATTGAGGCGCGACAATCGGTTGGACGCGGGCCAAGCGGCACGTCGACGACAGCGTCGCGTCTCCGTACCTGCCGTCGAACGCCTTCAGCGAGAGGTTCAAATACAATGGTTGCTATGAAGAAATTCTCCCTCCCACGCTCTTCGATCTAACGATGATAATGACAATGACTAAGAATTTTTCATTAGACGAACCGAACTAGAGGAGGTACAATTTTCGACTTGAAAAAAATCATGATAATTAACATTTTCACATTGCTTCCACACTTAATTTCTTTTTCTTCACGAAGCTTCTATGAAATATTATTTAACGTTGTTATTTCCTAACAGTGGAAATTTTGCCAGTAAAAGAAGAAAGATTGCATCATGTTTAAAAATGTTTAACCGCTAAAATTTTTCCGCGCATACACGAAAATAAATTCACCCGAGCCCGATTTGGAGCCATTGGACATTTTTGTTAAAATTTTTAATCGTGAATAAGTTTCATACCGTGCATCAGTTTTTAAAAAAGTTAATCGATTCACTTATTTGTATGTCCGGTAGTGTGAACGTCGTTTTTTGGCACGTGCATCGGACATTTTTCCCCAAATGTGATTTTTTAATGTTTTGGAACATTCCGAGAACGTTTACATGAAAAACTCGAGAAAAACATAAGGTTTTTTCACGAAACCAAAGCCTCTTATATGAACAGGCTCTTTCCTCCGCGAGGAAGCAACAAACGATAAACGACTGGGACGAAGGGACAAAAGGGAAAGAATGAGAGGATATCAGCAACAGTGTGAGAGGTGAATGGCTGCAGGATTGCAAATCATCGGAGCAGACGGGCAGCTTCCTCGGCTAGCATCTGTCGTTACTCGTTACACGTTACATACTTGCAGTACCGAGAGCACGAGCTCCTCAAACACATGTCTTCGTCTGGAAAGAACGTTAGATACAATCTCGGCATCTCCGAACCCGTGCCCACCCCCTGTTCGATAACTAGCTACAACTACGGTTGTTTCATCGCACATATACACGTCGAGGCGAGAGGGGGGGGGGGGGGGGGGGGGATTCAATAGCGGAGACGTATCGATTTCCAATTCCTTTTTAAATTCTTCGCACCATATATGGTCGAAGCCTTCGGAATGGTACCCGGAAGTGCGCCATCTGTGCAATCATTCCGATTGTATTAACGATACATAATACACGGATAATTAGATGGAAATAGTTTCCAGACGGGGGAAAAAAAGTAGTAATAAATTCCATGTCTTATAAAAGAAAAGAGAAATTCTGTGTATTCCAGCGATGTGTTGTTTTTTTCAGTAATTTCTGTATTCTCAAAGTAAAAATTAGAAATTCATGTTTTCATTGATTTTACTGATTTTTCGATTTTCAGCACGAGAGATGATAGTTGCGTATGATTAGTAAGCGTAAAATTCAATGGTATTAGAGTTAAGTCAAAAGGAAATTGTTGTTCAGTCACAATCGTTTCATCATTATCTTTGTTTTATTTTTTATTTGAACGGAAATATTAAAGTTATGAGATATATTTGTACATTTATATTTCGATAATTGGTTAAGAAGAAATATGTCAACAAATAAATATGTTTTTATTCTATATCTAGCCAGTTTTACTTCGTTATCCGATTGATCGACATGCACGACTTAAAGTAAATATTCCGAATTGGTATAACGAAGTTAATGTGGATTTTTTGTTTTTATTTTGTTGTTACAGGTAAGGGTCAGAGGGACCAGGGACTTTTGCTGCAATCATGTACCATGAACCCGGACAGGAATACGCGTGAGTATATACACAAAATAATGAAATAAACGTTCGACGGTATGAGTGTGTAAAAATATTTCATATTTTGTCATTTTCGTATGAACTCCTCGTACACGCGCGAACCGTATTTTCGTATCGTTACTTAAGGTAGTCCTTGCGAATAGTTCAATTTTACGAGTCTTTAAAGTATCAAATAAAAATGGAGTCAACTATTTTTCAACTGTAAAATAATTACTCGTAGATTTTTCGTTGAAATGAAATAAAAAAATTAAAAAATTAATGGCTTCTTTGCGCGCACGCGCTTCGTACGGCGAGATTCAGTAATGCATATATATATATATATATATATATGTATAAGCTAAGATATAAAGAGACGCTACGGAGATAAACCGGAGGTCATCGACGTGCCCGAGATCTCTTTGGGATATGCGCAACCTCTCCTGACCGGATTAAATATATACGCACCCAGAATAGTTCTGCCTTGCTTTCTTCTGCTCGGCTGCTCAGTATTCTCCATGTAAAAACGGATTCTAATTGTATAATGTACGGATGATAGAAACGGCATTTAGGGCGGCTTTCAAACTGATCGTAATGAAAGACGAGCCTCATGCCGAGAGTATGAGACTCTAGCACGAGACTCTCGTCCTCTGTGGACTAAAAATGCCAAGACACATTACACATCTAACTAACGCTCCACAAATTCACGGATTTATTATATTTTCTCGTAACCCCCTTAATTTCTCATGTCGAGAAAAATAAGAGAAAATTGCAAATACTTCTCGATGGTATAGAAATCTGAAAAAATTCATAAGTATTCAGAAAGATGAAAGTATCATTTTCATTGAAAAAAAGTTGCCTTGCCGGGTAATTTGGTAAACAATACATTTTTTGATTCATTTGTTAATCACATTTTGTAATTTTTATTATGCAATATTAATATTTTCAGTACCTTTTATATGCGTGGATTTTTTCAGATTTTTATACCATCGAAACGTACTTGCAATTTTCTTTTATTTTTCTCGAACTTATGCGAAATGGGCGCGAAGCGACATAGCTACCTTAAGCGCCCTTTCGGTGCGTTGATTTTCATAACGAGATCGTACGATCGATTTCAACTACCGAGCGCATCATCGTGCAGATCGGCTATATCTATCGTACCATTCTAATATTACTCGTGTCGATTCGATTAGTACAATGCCACCACCGTTCCAATAACGATGCAGTGACATAGATCTCAATTGTTCGCTGACGCAACAGATCGTGACCATCGATATGTGTCGATTTTATTTCCTATATATATACACATACACACCCCATGGAAAAAAGTATATACCTACATATACTCTTCATGTATTGTTTATGATATGTATATTAATTATAATTTTCACGAAAAATTGCATATAATTAATATATCACGAGATATATGCGAAAGATATAAAAATATATATATATGTTTCGTACATGAAGATTATATAATTTACATCCAGAATATATTTTCGCCCGAATAGTTGGTCATTTTTATATTTTTGTGTATAATTTTTTGTGTATAATTTTCCGATCGCTCGTGCAGAATCGCGTTTTCTCTCGCCTAAGAGTGTCGCCAGGTGCGAAGATGATTATCGATTTAAATAAAACAGCACCAAAGTGAGAATATATCAGGGCAGATCTCAGTGCCGTCCGGTGTCTATGCAGTCCGCGAGTCCACGCGCGGAGCGCATCTCCTCGTTCCTCGTCGCTCACGTGCATTCTGCCGCCGCTATCCATTCGATCGGGATGCCTCAACGTGCCGACTTCCGCGTTCGGGGCTCTCTCACGATCGCGATACACCGGGTGGCACTTACTCGGCCGTGTCTCGACGTCTCTGAAGGTATATGGTTGAATCTCCGCTAGCCGCGGTTCAGCCGCACCGGGCAGCCTCCCCCTGCAGCGGATCCGCGATCGGGCCCAGTTTCGAGTGTGGAATATCGAAGATCCGCGAGCGAGATCGCGGGAGCCCATTAGTCCGTACTCGTTAGTCGTTGCGATCCTGAGATCTAGTAAATCACGCACGGAAAGCGAAATCGCGAAAGTTCGAGACGATCGGGCCTCTCTCGGCCTCTCATCCTTTCATCCACTCATCGTTTCAACACCGGCCCACACTACCGGGTTCGATTGTATGCCTCCTATCGATAATACAGTGCTGCATACGGAGGATGAAAAAAAAAATCGGAATAAGCTTCCAAGTTTCTCCTCAACATTGCGATGTGTAACGACTGACAGGAGCTATCTCGAATTTCCGCATCCTTTCTTCGGAGCCAAACTTAATCCCATTCCTGCCGAAGCAAACAATAATTTCGTTTAATTTGCGGCCGCACACCGAGAAAGATGTTTTAGCTGCTCTAGTGAAATGAGTTTTCCTGACAATGGTCTTGTTCCCGCAGCAAAACAATTAGTAAAAGCAGCAAAGAAAAATTGAATTTGTAAAAATTAAAGTTGAATCTCGGGATACTCGACAGGAGCTCAATCTTGTTCACTGCGACATTGTTATGATTTGTTGGCGATCGGAGGCAACGTAACGGGAAAATCGAGGCCGTGTAAAGCCGAAGTCTTATGAAAAAAAAACGGAGTCAAGGGAAAGTCGCTCGAGCGTTCTTCCTTTTTTTTAAATATTTACTTTTATTCAAAAAAAATTTTCCTCATTATCGGTGTCAAGGAGAGAAAGCGCTTGGAATTTTTTTTTTTTTCGTTGGTTCTTTTGCGAAACTCGGAGCGCATTCGCCACTGCCGAGCTGCGCTGGCAAAAAGTCAAATCGTCATGGCTTCGTGAATATCCGTTGTATTTTCACCGTGGCGACACAGAAAAGTGAGTCATTGCGCGAGCCCGGTCATTGCACGGTTTTGCCTCGTTGACGGAACTTTGACTCGTTCGAGGTCGAAAAACAAAATTGACTGGGTGAGATGTGTGACTGAAAAAAAATGTTCATTTTGTCATGGACGCCGTCAAAAGTACGGTTCTTAAAAGATTAATAATTACTATAATTACCCTTCAGTCAAGCGCTCTTATTTGCGATAGATTCAGGTATTACGATACCCCGGGAGGCCAGAAAATAATGCGATATTCATTCATGCATTTTTTTGCTAATCAGCTATGTAAAGGTAATAAACCTTTTCATACATTATAAATATATGTATTTAGATTCGCAAATTTAAAAAATGGAAAATGAAAATAACCGAAACTAATAATAATAATAATAATAATAAATATGCATTTTTTTCATATTAAAAGAAATAAATAAAATGGTATTCAAAGAATGTTGATTATCAGCGCAGATAACCGGCTTCAACAAAAAGTTAAAAATTGTGGATATCACAATTTTCATCGGAACTGCCAAAAACAGCTTTTGTTAACCAAGGTCCAAGACGTCGACTGGATTTAAAAAAAATTATTTCGGGACGATGCGACCTTTTAAATCGCGCTTTGTTCCGTCGAGTTTCGAGCACCGCTTGAGTTGGTTAAAAATTGTGAATCCTCAGCGATAAAATCACAGCGTTAAATTGCCAGTATTATACGTGCGCCATCGCGACGACACGATTCTCGTTAAGCGATAAACATTTCCATGCTGTCCTATAAATAACGTTCGTAACAAGGAAAACCAATCGCTGATAATTCCACCGTGATATAATTCTGATCGAAAGAAACGCGACGCCGAGGAGAGTCTCGCTCACAGGCGCGGCGGAAATTTCTACTGATACTATAATTGTACTGCGGTATCTTGTGTGGGGGTGCAGCACGAGCGAAAGTGTCGCGCGACAGCTGTTGCCTTGCGGGTGGTAGTGGCCTTTCGACGCACACATTTCCTTAGTTCGTCGACGACTCGCTCGTTAAGTATGCTGAATAACTCGCTACCAAAAGCTTCTCTACCATTTATTTACTTGCCTCCTTACACACGAATGTTGAGGGGCGGTGGATTAGGGCGGTTCGACAATTTCAGCCAAAAAAAGTTTTATTTATTTTTATCATCAACAATAAGAATTGTTTCAAAAAAATTCCATGCGATTGATGTAATGGTATTTCGTTACATCAATTCGACAATGTGAAAAAATCCGCGGGTCTTCGAACATACTAAATTGTAGAATAAACTTCCTTTTTTAAGCCTAGAATTCATGTTTGAAATTTGGAAATCAGAGCATTTAAAAATAAACTACAATGTTCGTTCACAAAAGTGCGGTTTTTGTCAATTTTCGTTACGTTTTTGAGTTTTAAGGGTGATTTTCACCACCTAAACTTCAATTAAATCAATTTTGCCGCATACCGTTCTCTTCCTTATGAAAAAAACGAAGAGATTCATTTGAGGCAAAACCCGCCCTGATAACCACGCGCTACGAAACGGACGCAGTTCGAGCAATATTTGCGACATGCGCTGCACATGACGCAAATATTGCTCCAACTGCGTCCGTTTCGTTGCGCGTGGCCATTTATTGCTCAGGGTAGAAAAAATGACACATGAGTTCCAGGGTTAATGTTATTATCTCAATATCTTTTCGATTTTCCTAAAATGTAATTGCTCCGAAATTTTTTTGGCTACATAACCGTCACGAACAATCAACCGCATAAGAGTTTTTTTTTATACAATTGTTTTTTATTAAAAAAAAGAGATATTTTTATAGTGAAATACTCGGGATAAAAAAATAAACACATTTTTTTACGTTATTACGATTTCTTTGTATTTACATCTCGAATATTTAGAGATTTTGGATTTAGTACAGCGTTGACGACGATACAAAAAAGTCGCACGCTTGGAGCCCAAATCCGATTACTTACATTTGAGGAAGCACCGCCGCTACCTCTGCGGCGAGTCGCTCGCAACAATCGCAACAGCGTTGTCCGGGCAACTCGGACACGTTAGGACGACGGTATAATCGTTACGGCTTCGTGCACCGGACGCTCCGCTCGGCGAACGACAGAGATTAGGATACGAAACCCGCGTCGTACACTCGGTGTTTCAAACGGGTTCCTCGGCGGTGTAAGTAGCCATGAACTCGATTTGCCGGAAGACCGTCCGGTTCTTGGGATCTCGGCGAAGTTGTACAGTTAATATTATAACAATGACAATAAACGTGCAATATCAATTGGCTATAATAGTCATGCGAGCACGATCCTTACCGAGCGAGTTCCACTTTGTCGAGCTCGTTTCCGGCAGATAATAATCCGAGCAAACCAACCGCGCCGGTCTGCCGATATTTCACGATCTTCATGTTCGCTCTCGTAACATCTCAAAAGATGTATTGTTATTAAAAAAAAAGCAATTACAAGCAAAAAAACTGCGACACGGCTCCGAGTGCTAGTTGATGATAGCTCTAAACCTGTAATACGCGCTGCACCCGCAGCTCTTAATTCAGAGTTACAAATAGCAATGTTTAGCGGCGCAGTCGAGACCCGGCAGCGAACTCTTCCAACTCCGGATCCGCTGGGTGCGGGATCGGAGGTTACCTCGTGTCATGGGAAAGTGTCTGCAGCTTTCTTGGAGCCTTGTGCCTTCGCTCACTCGCGGTGTCGTCATTTTCCCAAACCCTTGGGCAACGATATCGTGTGGCTGTCACATTCTCTGATATTCTTTTCTTTATGAATGAATATAAATAATTTTTAGTATTTCAGTGCCAGTCAAATGTTAATAGGTTTCTCGGTAACTGCCTTGCGGAGGAAATAAAATTTCGCATGCCGGTTTCCATTTTTTCGTCGTCCTGTAACGAACCGATGACGCGCTTCTGAATGTATGTTGAATATCCCAATTTGAGTATTTTTTTTTCGCGGGGAACACGAATTTACAATTCATTTTACTTGTACATCAATATTTTACGGGAAAAGTTTCATTAGAAGTAAAATACAAATGTTTTGGTCCAATTTGTGCAATTTAACGATCTCACGAAATTTAACCGACAAATTTGATACCAGTCAACGGACAATCATAGTTTAATCGTGTAGCAATTTTTGGCTCAATGTCTTAAAAATTGAAGGAGCCAGAGTGCATTATTAATAGTAGTCGAACAATTCGTATATTATGAGATATATGTGACGATATATTCGCGCGAAAAATCGCTTATTTTCATATATTTATTATACTTTTCGTATACATTTTTGTTTCGTGCGAAATGCCAGTTCATTTCTATAGGGAGTTGTAGCCCGCTCAGAGAAAAAAAAATCAATTGAGTCAACAAAACGTGCGCTCACAGGTGGCGAAACAAATGTTTGATTGGTCGAAAGGCATGCCTTGTTGATCAAACTAACAGGCCATCGAATCGAATGTTTTTTCGCTCACTACGACAATTATTTCGTGTTCGCTGAACCATAAATTTGTTTCGCCAACCGTAAGCGCTCACTTTGTTGACTCAATCGATTTTTTTCCCAGTGCGATAACTCAAAATTGGCAAAACCTATATCACGAAAACGCTAAAGAAAAAAATAAAAACTCCGTCGAAATTCGAACAAGTGTTTCAATTATCGTGTAAACTCGTCCTATTCGAGGAAGCGAAATGAATAATAGAGGAGTGATGGAGGAATCGTGGTGGCTCGAGAAATGGCGAATTGCTTCGGAAAAGGGGCCGCTCCGGAGATATCGATTATCGATATCGCAGAGCATCTATTCCCGGCCCGTCAGCATTTCTCTGCAGTTTCCTCCGCATTCAATCCAATTCAACCGAACGTCCGATTTTTCTTGGGCCGAGGAGCAACCCGGCATTAAATCGAGGTACAGCAAAGGGAATCTCGGGAAATTCGTTGACACGAACGGGTTCTCGGTGTACAAGGAGTTTATCCGGTCGCGTCGAGTAAATTTTTATTATTCGTCATTATCGCAAACGCAGATCGCTGACGACTGCCAACCACTTGTGCATTTTTGCTGGCCTGTGACCGGTGAATAATAATTTTTAAAAGGAATCATGAACTAATGAATGATTAACATTAAGAATATACTCGTATGGGAAAGACATGGTGCATGACGCCTGGTGAAATCTTCGCGCGGGCCTGCTTCGTTTTCGCCCGAGGCTTATTATTCTCCCGATAAATCAAAGACCTTTCTGTTTCAGGATTCATAAACTGCAACGCCGCCACTACACTACAGACGCTTGCTCAGCTACACGGTGAGTCTAAGAATATCTCAGTGTCAAAGTTTCATCATCCTAATCAACGTGCGCGCGCACACCTCAATGCAGACTGAATAAATAAACACCTATAGTTGCATTTGCTCATTTCAACTGATTCATGCAATTTGCAATGAATAGACGGACAATCGCTGTTCCGGATTTTACACAGCGACGTTATTCGATCTGGGGATCCATAGAATGAGGAAATAAAAGTTAATAAATAATCGGGTAGCGAGACTCGATGATGCTGATGATGATGATTATGGTATGGCGAGCTGCGAAAGGCCTGAGACGAATAGGAGACCTCGGTTTTTAACCAAATTCATAGTCGTGCATATTTTAATGGGGAAAGTGAGAAGAGTGCCTTCGGTTGTTTGAACCTTGTCACTTTCATTCTTTGTTCTTTCTCTAGCTCGGCTTCGAATCAAAGAAAGTGTGGTCTGAGGTAGATTGGTGGTAGATCTATTATGAGCATTTACCAAAAGTCCGCCTAATGGGGCGATTTTAGACGTACGATGTGGATTTAGAAAATCACTGTTAATTCAGGTCCTTAACTCAAGTCTACAGTCTATGTACACTTCGATCTATAGTCTATATCTATTCTATCTACAATCCAGACTATATAGATTCAATTCTGCAGCTTATAGTCTGTCTTGGATAGACGTCACACGAAAGTCGAGCAGACTAGGGGAGAGCGGGGCAAAATGGCACACCGGGGCAAAACGGGAATTTCTGTCAGATCCTTCAATCTCAGTATATAGACTGAAGTTCACAGAGAATGTGTACTTAAGTAGAAAAGTGTCAAACTCGCCAGTTATTTTAGAAATCTATATCGTCCATCTACGATTGTCCAATAGGCGGGCATTCGGTAGATTCGGATAATAGATCTACCTTCGCCTCCTGCTTTCCATACATTCTCGTTTCCTTTCCCCGCTCATTTCATTGACAAAACGGAACGCCCAAGACGAAAGTTCTCGTTCCCGAGTGAAACGCCAGTGAAAAGACCGAGTGTAATTAAACAACCGGCAACCGCTTTAATCAATCGAATTAATCGAGCTGAGATTGCAGTTTTCTGGAAGTGGCAACTGCCGCGCTGTCCGGCCTTTGACGCTATATAGAGCAATTACCTCGGACAAGCAAATTCGTTGATGCCCGGTTGGTTTTCTGCCCTCTCGTACTATCATCAGTCTTTTCGCATTGCGCGAGAAGGCGACGAATTTACATCACGGACGGACGGTTGAGAACCATCGGAAAGGATTACCCACCAGTAGTGCCAGCGAGCCGGCCCGTCTCAGTGTCATTCGCGTTGGCGCAACGTTTTCGACGAGTTGGCGAAAGAAAGCGAGAAAGAGAAGGAAAAAAGGAAACAAATCGGCCTCGACCGAAATCGCTGGGCTCGTACTTTCTATGCCGCTACGGTTGTACGACTGCTTGCCAACGCTAATAAACTGTGTGCGCAACGAGTCGCGGAGGAGAGTTGCCAGTGGTCCTCCCCCCTTTGCCATTTTTACCTTTGGTTCTAACAGTCGTAACGCGACTGCACTTGATTCTCTCCAGACAACCGCTCGCGTGGTGGACAGTCAATAGCGTCCGAATAAATTTTAACGAGTGTCTATATCCGCCGATTGTGCCGGCGTTGGCGCGGGGAGTTGCAGAATGTGGTGGTTTTCCTGACGGCAAAGATTTCCCAAGCGGCCCACGCCGTGCTCGCGCGAAGAAGCGCCGTTATTAATTGTCCCAACTCCGGGAACACGTAGTACCTATCTGTAGACGCAGGCACCTATCTTGCCGGGCGTGTAAGACAGGCCCTAGTATATATATTTCTTACTTATCGGCGCAGCATACTTCGCCAGGACTTGCAGCATTCCTTCTTCCTAGCGTTTTTGAAGCCGAGCTGTGACAAAGGTCGCACGACTCGGCGCTTGGCGCAACGACTCTTCGTTAAACTTGCAACTTATTTTATCGGGCACAGTTTTCATCTAACCGGGCACCAGAGTTCTCAGACTCTTTTTTACTCGGATTTAATTACCAACTTTGTCGAAAGATCGGTTGCATTGGGGTGAGAACATCTTCCGCGAGACGTGTGGGTGAAAAGTGTGCTCAAGAAGCCTTACTGTCCAATGGGGCACCTAGAACAGCGGGGCCTGGGTGGAAGGCCCTTGGGAGACGCCGAACAAAGCCGGGAAGGAGGCCCTTAGAGAGGCCTAGAATGATCAGTGTCTGGAAGGAGGCTATTGGGAAAACGTGAAACACTCTGGACGAAGGAGTCCTTAGGGGGTCTTTAGGGGACTTTAAAGTCTGGACCTGGGAGGAGGCCCTTTGGAGAACTTGGAATACTCATGGTGCGGGAAGAGGCCCTTTGTAGGACTTGTGATATTCTGGGTCTCGCAGGAGGCCTTTTTGGGATTTGGAATATTTAGGGTCTCAGATGAGGAGGCCCTTTGGGGAACTTGGAATACTCAAGGTGCGGGACGAGGCCCTTTGTAGGACTTGTAATATTCTGGGTCTTTGTGGGACTTTGAATACTTAGGGTCTCAGATGAGGAACCTAGGGACCTAGAATAATGAGGGCCTGGGAGGGAAACTATAGAAAGAGTGTAAATTCGAACCCGGGACCTTGAGGGAAAATAAAATAATCACGACCTTACGTGGGGGTCCTTGGGAGACTTGAAACGATCAACTCCTGGGAAGAACTCATCTTAAAACTAGGAAGATGTTTTCAGATTCAATTTAGTGGGTGCACGCAGTGGTGGATACAAATCCACTACTATTTACATTTAACTTGGTTTTTTTAGTTTCTTCTGCAAGTCGGGCTATTTTCTCAACCGAGCCAAGCCAATATCCTGTTAATTTCCTCGTCGAATCGATTCTGTGAAGGCTTCTTCTACCGCTCTATTTATCCAGAGGTGGATGCTTCTCTCGTCAAGGCTTAACCAGTGCAAACGAATTGACATGCAGCCGCTAATGAGACTCCGGCAGGAACGAAACTGCCGTCGGTTCCTTTCTCGGACTCGTAAATCACTACACGTAGAATCGCCCGGGGCCTTCCAAAGTTTGCGCACGCCCCTCGTCACATTAGTAAATCTCTTCTTCGGCATGCGATGGATAACAATCTCCATCTACGGCAATGCGGGGAAGAGTTGGCAATTACCGGCCAGGCTGATTTGAAAAACATTGGAGAGTGATGTCAAGATGAGTCTTGACGCGTCTGGTCCTTTACATCAAAACAAAATGATTCGCGCGAATTTCATCGCTTTAGCTGATCTAGACAAGTCTTTATTTCATGAAAATATGTTATTTCAGTTATAAAGATTTGGACGAATTCCCAAATCCTTTCCAATCAATTCGAAATCAAATGAAATTCCAAACCATTTTTTTCACACTGTATTAAACATTTTATTTAATGCTTTTCAATTCGTCAGTAATCCCGTTGATATTTGATGAAAACTGAATTTACAGAAGTTACAAATGTGCCCTCGGGGTCACAAACTGGGCCGTTTACGTTATTCATAGACGAGCCCTGCGCGAGCCACAGGAGGATCCAAATCCTCGCATATTCATGCCGATGCAGATTGTGCGATGCGACCACCAGCGCCGGTGAAACAATAAATTAATTAGGTGCCATTTCGGGCGTCGGGCACGTTGGCTTTTACTTTTCTCCCGGGCGCCTCTCCCTCTCATTTTCGCTTATCACTCGCCATTGCCTCATTACATTCCATCGTACCGCTGATTTCGCTCGACTATTTTTTGACACCTTTCCTTTCTGCATACATTCCTAACTAAATTTCCATCCTACCGTTATTTTCGGTCCCATTGCGTCTATATAGTAGTGCCGGTTTCGTTAATCATTCATAGATGTCATAGCCATGTTGACCCTCACTTAAATTGACCCTAAAAGTTACATCTACCCGATCAAGACGGATGGAGAAAAGTACTATGAATAAGCTCGATTAACACCTCCTGTACGGACGTTAATAATATACCCGTTATTTTCCTCCCGATTAAGATGAACACACATTTTTGTCCGATAAATTCATACATCAGCTTTATTATCCGCGAGAATATCGAAAGTCATCTGGCAAGAGGCAAACCGCATTCCACAACCATGGAAATTCCATCATAGCCGTAGACTTTCCGATCTAAAATTCTTCAGATTACCTTATCTTTCAAAGATCTCTTTTATCGCTTATCCTTGGCAGAGTTGCCGATCGTTGGCTTTTACTTTTCTCCCGGGCGCCTCTCTCTCATTTTCGTTTGTCACTCGCCATTGCCTCATTATATTCCATCGTACCGCTGATTTCGCTCGGCTATTTTTCGACACCTTTCCTTTCTGTATACATTCCTAACTAAATTTCCGTCCTACCGTTATTTTGGGTCTCATTGCGTCTATACAGTAGTGCCGGTTTCGTTAATTATTCATAGATGTCATAGCCATATTGACCCTAAAAGTTATATCTACCCGATTGAGATGGATGGAGTGGGTTAAATTTTGCGAAACGGCACTTTTTTTCAAAAAATTTCGAGATATCGAATTAAAACCTTCGCCATTCTTTTCAAGTGCCATATTTACCAACCGATTTCGGTAAAGAAAAAATTCTAAAAAAATTTTCTGGCAAGATACTATTCCAGCATAGGGAATCCTATGTTAAATTTTGCGAAACGGCACTTTTTTTCAAAAAATTTCGAGATATCGAATTAAAACCTTCCCTTACAAGGGATAGTACAAAAGTACTATCAACAAGCTCGATTAACACCTCCTGAACGGATGTTAATAATATCCCCGTTATTCCCCCCGAAAATAACCGGGATATTACCCGGTTATTTTCTTCCCGATTAAGATTGTCCTCCCGATTAAGATCAAGAAAATAACCGGGTAATATCACGAAAATAACCGGGATATTACCCGATTATTTTCTTCCCGATTAAGATTACATACATTTTTGTACGATAAATTCATACATCAGCTCTATCATCCGCGAGAACATCGCAAAGTCATCTGGCAAGATGCAAACTACATTCCGCAACCATGGAAATTCCATCGAAGCCGTAGACTTTCCGATCTAAAATTCTTCGGATTACCTTATCTTTCAACGATCTCTTGTATCGCTTATCCTTGGCAGAGTTGCCGATCGTGTTGGCACAATCCTTGGTGAATGTTTTGCGCAACTACCAGGACGCCCGGTTATAACGACCAGGAAAAACCGGTGCTACTCCCGCCACGCAGGATGTCACTTGATTTTCCTGCTATCTGCGCTTCAACGTCGCACTCGCCGACTCCTCCCACGACGAGTCGTACAATTTTAATTGAGAGCCGATAGAATAATTCAGAGATTCAAAGAAGTAGCCGATGGCCGTGCGACAAGGCAAATGGTACAAGGTAAATTGTACAACTCGATTCTTCTGGTTCTCATGGTCCTTTGACGGAGAAAAACATCCCACGAATCCGACCACCCGGCAAATCCACATGTGTTTCACAGTGGAGGAATGGCTACAAATATCGGGTCGGAATATTCGGCAATATTTGGAATCCCCCCCAGTATCGCATCCCGGGCAATCATCTCGCTGGCTTTGTTCGCCGATACATCGGATATAATAAACGCAATATCGGTTGGTCAGCTCTCGAGCCGTCCGCGGGCCCGCCATTGGAAAAAATTGGCAAGCAGGAGGGAGTGAAAATTCGAGGGAAGCCGACAAGTCAATATAACAGTCGGCGTTGTAGAGCCGGATTTGTATGATTCGACAAACATAGCGGGCCTACTGTGTTTTTTTCATTGCTATATAGTATATATACATCGGGGACACCGGGGCAAAATGGCACAGCGGGGCAAAACGGGACAGTAATGGTGAAACTCAATTTTCCAATAATTGTTGGATGCTCCATTTAGTCCCAACGATGCATCCGGATTTTCAAACCTGTTTTGCCCCTCGTACCACCATCGCCGAGATCCAAAAGTTATTCTCAAATTGCGTTTGGTCTCATTATCCCGTTTTGCCCCGGTGTGCCATTTTGCCCCGCTCTCCCCTATAGTTGTTTCTTTTTATTTATGTATGACGCCGGAAAGAAGAGTAAAGGACAATAAAAACGGGGGAAGGTTGAGCGGGAAGGATTTTGCGGATGGACACGCGATGTTGAATCTCGAAATTGGCTGGAAAGATATCGCGGGGGTGAGGCGAGCTTTGTGATACCTCGAGAGCGGGGCGTAGTGCTAACGAAATGGCGGGTTTGGGTGCGGCAAGTTGCCGGGTTGTATGGTGTATATATATATATAACAGTAAGGATATTGGCTTAGGACGCAGCGATCGTTGGTCTCACCGAAGAAAATCCGCTCTCTATTGTCGGGCCGAAATTTCGCACGAGAAACCTTCGCGCCCGAGAAAAATTCACCCCCTCTTGTCTCTTATCCGTTATTTTTTACCCTCGACGATATTCACCGCTCGGTCTTCGTATGAATGTATTCCCGAATGGGAAAACATTTTTTTCCATGGACAGCCAGTGGCGCGGGGCAAAATGGCACATCGGGGCAATACGGGATAATGAGACGAAACGGGATTCTCCAATAACTTTTGGATGGCGGCGATGCTGGCACGGGGGCAAGACGGGTTTGAAAATTCGGATGTATCGTTGGGGCAAAATGGGGCATAAAAAAATCATTGGAAAATTGAGTTTTGCCCTCACTGTCCCGTTTTGCCCCGCTGTGCCATTTTGCCCCGGTCTTCCCTACACTTTTAGTGCCCTCGAGCACACTCCGCCTCCTCGTCCATGAGCTCCGGATCCGCCCGTTCTACTTTTTTTTTAATCTCAGAATTGAACATTTATATAAACTGTCTACCAGAATTGAAAGGCAAATTTCGTTGACTCACAATTCGCAGGCCTCGGTTATTTTGTGAATCGAGAGTCGACTCGGCGAATCCCCAGTCGAATAGTTTCTCTCTAATTTCATTTTTAACGAGTCTTTCGGTATTGTCTTTGCCGTCGGGGAGTCGAAGGAGGCGAAAGAAAGAAGAATACAAAGCACGCGTGCTACCTTTATCTGCCTCTGCCAGTCGGAACGAGGTGTCGGGCGGCGAGCGGCCCAGGAGACATTATTCAAATGCTCGGGACGGAAACGTCGCAAATTGCAGTCTCGCGAACAGCACCTGGGACCGCGTCGGCCATTACTCTTGCGCAAGCAGTGCGCACATACATCGGATCGTGGGAGAATGCGCAACTTTTTTTGAGATAAAAGAAAGACCGCTCTAGTCGAAAAGTCGGAGGCTGGGAAGAGCCGTCGCATTCATAGATGTGGCCCCGATTCTTCTTATCGAGGGTGTCAAAGATAACCATTGGTCTCAGTCGAATCGATGCTGGATTGCACCTTCTCGACATACATTTTTCGCACCCAATCCACGGAACGAAAAAGACTCCGCACTAAGAAAAACTTACATAATAAATGGTTCCCAGGGGGGGCGTCTATATTTTACAGTTACACCCAGAAAAAAAATTTATTTGACGGCCACCATTTATTTGGTTTGAGTAAAATATTTATTGGCTTTAAACAAATATTCATTTTAATTAAGTAAATAGTTACTTAAATGGAGTAAATATTTATTTAAATCAAATAAATATTTTATTTAAACCAAATAAACGGTGGCCGTCAAATTAAAAAAAATTCTTGGTGCACGACAATGACCAAAAATTATAGTTGTAACTATAATTATAGTTTGATCAATTGAATATATACTATCACAAACTATCTATATAGACGCCCCCCCTGGGAACTATTCGTTATAGTAGAAAATACCATCAACCGCCGCCCAATTACTCCATTGGGCATTGCGGTCGATCTATACGTTTGAAAAATGCTAAAAAAAAAAGTTTCCACCAAGGTTATTAGTATCAATCGAGTCGATCGCCGAGGTCACTATTTATGTAGTGGAGAGCGAGACGGATGAGTGGCGAACTGCCGCGAGGGTCCAGATAGACGTACGACTGACCAATTAAAACGAACAATTATATACCCGGGGCGAGCCTGACGCGTTGCAATTAACGATAATTACCGTCTATTCGTGTCGCGAATCACGTGACACAATCTGCTACTACGCGAACTACTTTTACCGCATGGGAACAGGGGGAGTCTAACTCGCGCAATCCACCGCACTCCGGGCTCTTAATCCTAGTCGCATTTATGCACGCGCACCTGTCCTCCGTTCACATATCCGATTCTCTCCGTGTCGCGCTATTTCATGCCTTCATTCTCAATCGTGCCACTGCACAAAATCGCGTTCGTTTTTATCGCTTCGTCATCGCGTCCGGCTACGTTTCTTCCTAATGCTCTTGCCGCTACGTCTCGTTTTACTATCCGCACGCGGAAACTAGAAATTAGCGATAATCGCGCAAATTTTCATGAACGATGCGCCCCGTAATGCAAAAACTGGAATATTTAATTTTTAATTTGTTAAACAAGAAATTATTGGAAAAGTAACGAAATTTTTAAGAGATTCTCAATCGTGCCACTGCACAAAATCGCGTTAGTTTTTATCGCTTCGTCATCGCGTCCGGCTACGTTGCTTCCTAATGCTCTTGCCGCTACGTCTCGTTTTACTATCCGCACGCGGAAACTGGAAATTAGCGATAATCGCGGAGATTCCCATGAATTATGCGCCCCGTAATGCAAAAACTAGGATATTTAATTTTTAACTTGTGAAACAAGAAATTATTGGAAAAATAACGAAATTTTTTAGAGAAAACGATATGTCAAGTATGCAAGGGGGATTAGAAAATTTCACAGGATCATTCTAGCAACATTCACGCATCCACACTCAGCAGTCACGCCCGCTGCTTTGGCATTGTATGGTGAGAATTATATGACAATTTCTGGAATACACAGTACTCTTTGCTCGTACCGTCGGTTCGACTGATATGCGAGTAGTGCTGAAATTGTAGGTTAAATCTTAAATATTACCGGATGATACACCAACCTTTCCGGCGAATACCTTTCAACGAAGACGAAATTATTAATTAGTCGTTACGAAGATAGGTCGAAAGATGCCTCGAGAGACCGGTAGCGACTCAGGTACCGTAGTACATTCGGGCCGTCAATCATTGTGGTTCTTGAAAAAAGGAACAAACTATATAATCGGGGACACGTGCCTGGGCCCCTTTCTTCGATGGTCCGGGGGCCAGTTTAGTTGGAGCATGCGAACGAGTCGGGCATAACACCTGATGAAGGAATACCTGCTCCCGAGACCTACCTCAACGTTACGTCTTCGCCGAAGGTCATTGTTAGGTGACCCCCATTATATTATACTAGGGTACCAGCGAACACAGATCTTATAGACTGCCGATTATCGACTGAAGCGATGAACAACCGAAATCGATACACGTAGCCGTGACGAAGGTATTGACTTCGCTTCGAGGTGTCGAATTGAGATTATATTTGACTCAATTATGGTGGGGAACGGGGGGGGAGGCTTGTCGAATGCTTATGTTCGCCTCGACCAAAGACTTAAAGTCAAAGACTTTAGTCTTTGAAGTTTCAAAGACTTAAAGTCTTTGAAATAATTTGAAGATTTTTTTTTTTTTTCAGATCAATAACATTTAAGGCCGGTTTCATTTTTTTTGGTTCATTCTAATTTTGCTTTTGCGTAAAAAAATTAACATTTATCGTGTCTGAAGAAATACGTTAATTCTCAGCAATTAGCATCTCGTCATCGTATTTCAATCTCGTATCTGCAAGGCACGGCGCATAATCACTAGAGCACCGCTAGGCGTGGCTATTTGGCATTTTATAATTATCATTCGCGGCAAAAACTAATTCGCGTGGTTTCGTACAATTTTACAGGCCACGTAGCATACAAGGGCCGTCGGGCGGCAATGGCTGCGACGAGTCAGCGTCAGCTACAGGGTTAAGGATGGGGTGGTCTTCGGACGCGAACTTCGTTTTTTTTCAATTTTTTTTTTTCCCGGCTCTGTCGGAGACGGGGAACCCCTTGAGACGCGTCCTCGTTAATTTTCCGGTGAGAATTTTTTTCAAGCCGCTAATAAGCCCGCATAATTATGAATTTTTATTTCTCTCACATCTCGCCGTCCCCTATGCCCCTTTTCACCAAAGAGAAAAAAAAATCACATAGGACGGCCTCGAAGCATTCCCAAAGAGTAACGAAAAAAAAGATAAAAGAAAAATGTGAAAAGCCAAAGGAGCGAACGAGTAGTGAAGATGATAAAATACGGGGTGAGGAAAAGCGTTAATTAGGAATGAGGGAATAAGGGTAGCAAAGTGTGGCACCTGATTACATTTTATTTGTCGATTCACCCCCCCCCCCCCCCCCCACCCCCTCTCTCAAGACCTCACTCTAAATTTTAATCATCATTCTTTAGGCACGGACTTGACATGTCTGCATCGTTTCCTATTGTGCCATTTTTTAAGCAGTCAAGACCTAGAAAAGCGGAAAAAATCGTAATTAAATTTTTTTTTTTTAAATAAAAAATCTGAATCTGGCGAAAAATATTCGAGAACTTAGTAAACGATAAATGCCCATTTTTTTCTTTTTATCGCCTAGTAGTTGACGACCTACCAAAGTTTGTATCGCCGAATAACGTAGAGTCGGCTTCATCGCCGCCTCGTTCAATCTATCCCTTTTCCCGTTTTTGTAATTTTTTTTTATCGGTCCTCCGGTGCCATGTTGTTCCATCCCATGTTTCCGTCCATTTTACGTTCACGTTTTTCCTTCGCCCGACGTGCCGACCTGGATTACTGCGAGTTCTGCTACATCGACCGGTTCGCCTCTGGAGGGAGTCGTTCGTTTACATGCCTGCCACGGGAAAAGCGTGTTTTCCCCCATCTCTCCTTCTCCCTTTCTCGTTCAGCTGCGATTCATTGCAATTGCCTTTCTGTAAACTGCAACTATACCTGCCTGGAGCATGCTCCGTAAATTATTAAAAGGAGAAATTAAACGGACGCTATTCATAGCCCATGTCAGATTTAGTAATTTCGACTTGTGCAAGGTAAAGAAGGTACCCAAGTTTCGTGTTCACAAACGACCACAATTTTTTTTTCTTGTTAATTTTACAAAAACAAAATGTTCACAAAAGTCATCACTTTCGGTTAATCGGGGATTTATCGTATATAATAAAATTTATTCAAACAGTCGAACTATGTACAGACAAGAGAGATTGAGGCAAATATCGATTGGAAGGAGCTCGAGGGTATCCTAAACATGTCTGAATCTTGATCGCAGTTCGGTCCAAGAGTTGCGCAATTCACTGTAAGCACGCGCAAGATTGGGACCAGCTCTAGCAGCAAAACCCTCTTTGATTAATCAAACTCATAGACCGGATATAATTTGTGAAGCGGAAAGTGACTCTGCTGCAGAGCGCGAGCGAGGGAGAGAAGAGCTAGTGGCACGAGAGATAAATTTGTCCCCGAGCTTTTGTGCAAGCGGACTGGCGTCGATTTCTCCCACGCAGGCGATCCTTTAACCCGGTCTTAAGCCGTACCCGTTCGTCCCGGAGCTTATCTGAAATTAAATCGGTCGGGGGAATAAGAAGATCGCGGGGTTTGTTTGCCACTAGGGGTTTTTCCGGAACTAGGTTGGCCCCGACGCTTTCGCGACGCGGTAGATGTCGAGTTACTTAAAAAACCTAAAAAAAATTCCGAAAGTTAGCGTATAAACGGTAAAAAACGATGTCGGACCGTGAGTGCAAACGTGTTTAATCCCCAAAAGTTTGTCGCTACACAACATGCTTTTGATTACATTTAGCCACTGTTAGCTCGAATCAAGGGACCAGAAATTCCGAAAACGTACACGACTTATATGTGGAGAAATAAATATAAATTAGGCCAGGCCCAACAGTGGCTGTCAAATCTTTTCTGCTCTAACTGGAACGACCAAATAAGACTCGATTGTTTCGTTTTGACGTACGTAACGAAATAAATCGAGGCTCATCTTGACACCGATCGATTCCTAAAAACCGCCCTGTCCGGTGTTCGTTCACTATTCTCCTAATTTCCTACAGAAGCGCACGTGGATAGAAAGTGCTGGACAGGGAGAAACGACAGTGCCAGAGAGCGGCGAAAGAAATTGTTCGGGCGAGGGCCGCGGAAAGGGCATTGACCCGTAGATGTTGGGCGCACGCATCGCTCTGTCGTAATAGCCGGGGCTCGGGATTCGGGGGCTATCGCTATTATATTCTCGGGTAGTCGGCCGAAAACTCTGTCCCTCTCGCCGACCCCACTCGGGCCGGTCATGCAACCCGCCCTGTTATATTTCTCGTTCCCTTCCGCTACTCCCTACTTTCTCTTCGGGCTATCCTCATCATCCCTTATTTCTCCGGCGCAACTCCTGTCCCTAATGCCCTACTCTACCCTACGTTATTGCACACCTTCCTCCTCTCCTCTCCCGACTCTCCATCACCCTCTGCTCCGTTTCGCTCTATATACCCCGCACTCGCGTACACACATTTTCCTCGATTCCGCCACGTGGAAAAGTGCCCCGGAACACGATGTACACTGCGCGACGGAGCGGCGAAGGAAGATCGACGTTGCGCCAACTATTGTCGTTTATGTGGGCCGTCTATGTAGCCAGATGTTAATTTTTTTATCCCCCGATACAATGCGGGATGAGCGAAGCTGACGGAGAAGAACAATATCAGGTTTTCTTTCGACTCTTCAGCTGTCAGCGTATTATATTTGTTACTTTAGTGAAAAAGCAATTTTTGGAAATATCTTGGATATTTTTTATCCAAATATTTTAGGAATAGTTGATTCATATCAAACAACGTTTTTGGTCTAATCCTAGTAAACTTCTTATTTGCTTGCTTGTACAATTTTTTTTTTGAAGAAATGAGCTTTTCAAAGATGACGTTCTTCATAATTTTTTTTATACAGCAATGTGTCGACCGGATGAGAAAAATTATGTCACTGAGAAGCAATCGTCGGTTTGGTCGATGAACATCCAGAAAAAAATTTATTTGACGGGCACCGTTTATTTGGTTTAAGTAAAATATTCATTTGATTTAAATAAATATTTATTTAAATCAAATAAATATTTATTTTATTTAAGTAACTATTAACTTAATTTAGCGGCAATCTATGCGTTACCGCATTTACAACGTGCCTTTAACTCTTCGGTTAAAGACACGTTGTAACTGCGGTAACGCATAGATTGCCGCTTATCGGACAAGTCTTTACGATCTCGCTTACCGGGGTGAAAAGGAGTGAGTTATTTCACGCGCGTACCGCGAATGGATACCCATCGTTCTTTTATACTGGTTCGCCCTCCTTTTTTTTGTCGCTTCCCATCGTAACCCGATAAGGAACGGAAAATTGTAAAGAAGGGTGCGTGCGCGTCCCACCGGCGATAACCGGAGCTCTCTCTCGGCCGTCGAGGAGTCGTCGATTCGGGTCCGTTCGATCGCCCCATTGTTCGGCCAATCACGTACCTCGCCTCGGGGCCCTCCCGGCAACGATTTATTTCCGCCTCGGGCAGGCGCGATGCGCCCGCTCCTCGCCCACGGCCGGAATCATTAATCGACGCGCGAAAGAGCCCGTGACGTTGACGGCTGCCAGACCCCGATTTCCTCGAGGAAATTGTAGACCGCTTCTCCAGCAATCCTCGGTGAGAATCTTGCCACCGGTATACCGAACAATCAGCCTACCCTGTCGTTCTTCAAACTCACCGCACCGTTATCAACTTTACTGATAAATTATAACAGCCCTTTCAAACGGTTGAAGATTGGATGAAAAAAAATGGCAAAACGATCACTTTATCGTGTTGTTTTTTAAACACTTTTCATCGCCTTTATAGGGAAACTAATAAGAAGCGCTGCGTGTTTCTACTACGCCCTGAAAGAAAAATAATTCGGGAACCACTGTTTATTTGGTTTAAGTAAAATATTTATTTGATTTAAATAAATTTTTATTTAAATGAAATAAATGATGTACTTAAACCAAATAAAAGGTGGCCTACAAATAAATTTTTTTTCTGGATGTGTATGAAAAACGGAACAAACATATAAATCACGGTAAACATTTTATGGACCAGTTAAAACGACGAAATTAGTCTGTTTTTCATGTACGCGGCGTTTTTTTTACCCTTTTAAATAAACCTCTACCGGAATTGAAATAAAATTTCGGGAGAGTTTTATTTCAATTCCGGTAGTTTTTTTCTTCAGTGTTAGAGATTTTGCCAGAAATATTTTCTGGTAGAGTTGCGAGTGGTAGAGATGTAAATATGCCGAGTTTTATGGATTACATAATTCTCTGTATTTTTTTTACGCCAGACACAAAACCGGTGTCAATTTTGTCTTGAGTCACGCCGAATTTTCGTAATTACCGAATGGGACATATGTTTTTTTCCTTGACATGGATTTTTTTTGGAAGAGAATACAACAAATTGGCCCATGCATAATAAATGCGAGACGGCGGTAGGATCGTGAGCTTCACGCACAAGGCTTGAACATTTATGAGTCGGCGCATGTAGGTGAACATAAAGGGTGAATATTCTAGCTTAGACGCACGAATCCCTGTGTGCATATTACATGCCTATATGTACATCTTATATAACCCTTACATAATAAACGTGAAGCTCTATATTTGCTCACGTACGCGGACGAGAGGCACGTGCTCCAGAACCGTACCGCACTCTTGCGCCAACAAGATACCCCGACAGATGCTCGACGCTACAGATACCGCTTGGTGTAGCTTTTACAGGGACGCACGTCTATCATACACAATGGTCACATGTTACACGTGTGTATGTAGTCCTCTGTATTCTCTGCGGAATACAGGGGTGGTTAGTCAATTTGGGAGGGCAGGCAATTCAGAGAGGGGAGCAGGATTTTGCATCACCTCGAGGATATTCTATACCCAGGTAATTTACTACTTTTCGAGTCGGATTTTATAAATGAATGGGTATTTTTATTTAGTTATGTATTTATTTATTTTTTACAATTTGGGAAGGCAGGCGATTCAGCGAGGGTTCCAAGTTTTAGTATCACCTTAAGGATATTCTATACTCAGGTAATTTACGAGTTTTCGAGTCGGGTTTTAGAAATCAATGCATATTTATTTCTAAAAAAAAAAATGTTGCCACAAGTTTATTTTTAATTTTCAAAGGTTATGCGTTTCGTATGTAATTTTCTGCTTTTGGGACAAAAAATCACAAGTATTATAAAATAATGAATGAGCTTTTTGAATAAGAATTTTTAACTATTTGCGAAGACTTGCCACGACGCCACAATTGAGGTTTAATACTATCCATCGACTCATTCATATTTTTAGATTTATACTGTCAATAATTATATTTTACATTGTCGATCAAAGACTTGACTTAATGTCTTTTCAGTTAATGAGATTTTCAGACATTTTTTTATTTTATTAAAAAAAACCATTCTGACTACAATGGCAACGAATATCGAGTAATTGGATTGTAATCCAATGCGAGTGCTCTACACAATGAAGGAAACACCAGTATCGAGTTTGATGAAAAAAATCAATCCATCGGAATGAAATTGAATATTTTTGAAATTATGTAAAATTATTCCTTCACTGTTTTATTATCGTCGCCCGTCGTAGACCGCCGTTGCGGTGGATTCGAGCGATGTGGGAGATAAAGAATTGTAGAGAAACCGATAGTGGGCCAAGCTTCTGGTAGAATACGGAATAAAAGCCAAAACGGTGGTAGATTGCGGTGCGTCCGTGGCTGTGGAGAGCAGAGGGGAGATCCGGGGTGAGCTCGTGGACGAGAGAACGAGGGCGAGTCGGCTACCTGTAATATTGATCCAGTCGAACAGCCCCTGGTCCTCTTACCCTCCACACGACGGCCTCGTGTTAGGGGAAATCTTCCATAACTGTCAGCGGGAGCTAAAATAAAAACATCGCTTCTCGTCGTCCACGGCGACTCGGCGAGCAGAGCTATGTGACGTCTCCATGACTTCAAAATTCACTCCTCCGCATTATAAACCAATTAATGTAGCCCCGAATATCGGCCACATAACCGAATAAATCAATGACTCGGAGATCGGGACGAATCGGATCGTGGAGATGTTACCTCGAATGGAACTTTTCATCCGGTCACGAAGAACGCCCGACCTGGAAACAGAATTGTCGATATTAATTCGTTATCGCAAAAAATAAAATGTCTTCTTTTTGGTTTTCATCACCACTAAATTATGAGAGAAAAGACGCTTGTCCTTGTATTAGATTCGAGGTCTGTGCGATTGCAAGGGCAGATCTCTTTATTATGGTATCGTTGGCGAGTAATTAAATGATTTTTTTTTGCATTTTTTGCAACGGTTTATAATTTCTCTTCTAATTTTTCTATATATATTTTTTTTTCTCGAATGGAGCCCGACTCCTGGGGCTTCGAGTGATTGATGTGTTTTCGAGATATCTCGTGGTGCTGCTTATAAGTATTAGTGTCCCATGGTTACGACGAGATACCGCCGGTCTGACACGCAAAGTTCCTGGGGGGTCGTCAATACCAGCGGGGACAATTTGGGACTGTTCCGTCGTAGCCCGTCGGAGAAAATCGATTCTTTGGTCCTAGCCAAGAACGTGTGGGGCTTTACGAAGGGGTGCAAGAGGGTGCGGAGGTCTTACGTCCCATGGTCGACGAATGTAGCGGAAAAATCGTGTGTTGCCGACACTCCGAGTAATATTATACGTTTACGCACGAACAAACTGTATTTTTTTTATGGCTGGTACGACGCACGACTGTAATACGCGTTCTTATCACGTCAACTGCTTATGGCAGTGATCGATGGGAATGAGACGACCAAACTTTCGACATTAATCGAACGTAACACACGACATCTGAAGATTTTACTGATATTCGAACTGAAAAAACAAAAAAATGAAAATATCGTACGACTGTGACATTCATTGAAACACTGGTTCAAATTTTCAATTGTTTTCGAAGAAAAAAACGTGTGGTTGCTCCGTAGCTAATTTTCTGTAGTATCGTACCGACATCGAAACAGTTTCGCCGTCAAGTTTAATAAAACACGCTCACCGTTTCGCGACATTGTCGATTTTTCAAAATTTAATCTGAGGTAAGAATCACGAACGCAATAAACATAATAACTTCAGAAAGCAATGAGAACATAAAAAAAAATTTCACTTTTCAATAATCTCCTTTTTCCACACGCAGAAAAAAAAATTTATTTGACGGCCACCGTTTACTTAGTTTAAGTAAAATATTAATGTGATCAAAATAAATATTTACTTAAGTTAAGTGAATAGTTACTTAAATGAAATAAATATTCATATAAATCAAATAAATATCTTAAACCAAATAAACGGTGGCCATCAAATAAATTATTTTTCTGGATGCATAGAAAATATTGCATTTCCATTGCATCGCATCGTCGCTGGGTTTTTTTTAACAGGGCTTCAAAAAATGATTCAACTATTATGGTCTGTGCTCGGTGGGTCGACTCGCGCAATCCCGATCGTCCAATCGGACGAGCGCGGATAATGCGTGCGGATGATAGATTCCCAGATAGCCCGAGGATCGGCATATGTGCCGTATCTCGTCGACCGGAAGAACGCGACGGCGTTAAAAGCTCTATACCGCCGGATCGGGGAATCCAGAGAATCCCGTCCGCGGTTCTGTTCCACAGTGCCTGCGTTCCGAACGATACAAAAGTTACGATTATCGGCGGCGGGGGGCGCGGACCCCCCCCCCCCCCCCCCCCCCCCCCCCCTTCCGCCCCGGTGGTGAGAGAGTGATTGATTGCGTATCGAGAAACGGGAAGCGTTCGGAGGACTATCTCGCGGGCGCGTTCCTGATCGGGCCACCCCAACGCCCACCCAACTCTATCGCCGCAGTACGGGTTAATCGATAACCGCACCGTTCGAGTCCGCTTCGACGCTGTTATTCATAGTCATGCTTGCGGTGCCGACGTCAGCGCTGACGTACCCTGACACCCACGCCGCTTCCACCCTCTATCCATCTCGCCATTCGAGCGACCGCATATATGCATACGTACCTACTGAAGAACGATGGATAGCGATGCGTGTACGTGTGTGTGTGCACGAGCGGTTTCCATGCATACGAGAGTATAAAGCCACTTCCGGGCTCTCAAGGCCCGAGGAGCGAGGGGAGCCGCTCTCGATGATTAATCGCAGATTGGCTAATTAGATTGTTACTTGCAATTTTTTTTTTTTTGCGTCATGCTTCGCTGCCGAAGCTTCGGGAGGGACCAAGAAAGGTTTGACTTATAGGCGGATTACTCGTCAAGAGACTTCTTATGCATATTTTTCACCATGTAAATGGTTTTTGATATTAAACTCGCGGTGGAAGCGGCGATCGGGAAGTAACGCTCATATTATTACAGAAAATCGTAATGTTTTTGCCGAACTTACAAAATGATGCAACCGTTACAGACTGCGTTCGAGAGAAATAAGAGAAAATTGCAACTACTTCTCGATGGTATAAAAATCTGAAGAAATGCATGCATATTAATGGTACTGAAAAGATTAATTTTTCATAATAATAATTTCAAAATGTTATTAACAAATTAATCAAAAATTTTTTTTTTCGACAAATGTATTTGTTAGGTACAACAAAAAAATTTGTTTGAATTGACAAATTTTGAATAAATTGAAGCAAATAATCGTTTAACAAAACAATGCTTTATTCGTAGCAAACAAATAACAGCTATGAATGCACGTTACCGCGACTTTTAGTTAAACCAGCCATTAATTTTTCTCGGTGTAGAGTCTTAGCTTGGGGTCCATTTTGCCCCCAATAGAATATCGTTGCCAAAGGAGGACGCAGCGAGGTACATGTGTTTAACGAATGTAATACAATGGAACAGTCGAAGTTTTCTCTCTTTCGGGGACACGGCCGCGCGCGATCGAAAGTTGAATCGGAGTCGTGACGTCACGAGGAACAAGCACAATCGGGAGTTTCCGTGTCAAGAGTAAAAGTATCTCGGTGGTGGATTCGCCGTATGTCTTATCCGCGCAACCCGCGTTTCAATGCAACGGCACGAAATTGAGTAACCCGACTCGCATGCGCCACGCTTCGTTGCGCCATTACCGGTTTTGCGAAAAACTTCGCGAACGTGCCGCGGTTTCAGCAACGAGCTCGCACGGTCAAAAAGAGTCTGTACATTTGACAAACATTTATATTCCGGCAATGACCACCAATTTTTATTTGTTTTCTCGTTAATATTACCACTGTTTTGATATTTTCAAACCGGAAGTGACGTATTATTGGTATGACGTCACTTCCGGTCGAACAATGAGATTTTCAAGTCGGAGGGGACGCATTTCCTGTATGACGTCACTTTCGGTCGAAAAAATTAGTTTTTCCCAACGCATGCACGTAAAACTCCATTTTCCGTTCCTGTGAAGTGTGCGCAGAAAGGCACTTTTTCGCATCGCGTGCGGGAAAAACACTGCGCATGCCTACAAACGCAATATGTTCATTTTCCCGCACTGGGGCGTAAAAGTGCCTTTCTAAACACACTTCACGGGAACGGAAGTGTGCGTAGCTCGTGTTAATGCACTCGTCAAGAACTCCCTTTGTACACCCTTATTATACAAATAACCATTCTGGACCGAAAGTGACCGAAGATTATATCGCTCCGTTAGGAAAGCAACTGTTTGCCAAAAGTTCTTAATTCCTTGCAAGTGTTCAATCAAAATTTGACCGCATACCGAAGCGTTTATGTCAATATCAAAATCCTGCATAATTTGACGCATATGTGTAGCAAATTGATTGATTTTATGCCGAACCGAAACTGAAAAATTGTCTAGGTCCGTCGGTAAAACAGGTAAAGCAATTTAAAAAAGGGGAAAAAACAGCTCCAGCAGCCCCTTAATCTTGCGGCGGACACGTGCGGGTATATATACGGAGTTCATTGGCGAGGACGACGCCTGCATACAAGCGTCGAGCTAGGGCGAGCACGGTATCTCTGCCCCAAGCTCAGCCAACCTCGTCGCGACGAGCGGGTAAATGGAAGAAAAACGCTCGAGGAAGTAAATGGCTTGCCTCGTGGAACCCCGGTAAAACCCTCTTACTCCCCCGCTTACGCGGGACCCTCCGGTGACTGGCAATCAGCCTGAATGCGCGTCATCATCATCGTCCGTCCAATCCTCGGGCTGGAACTTCTCCCCCCGGGTTCTCTTCAATCGTCTTGTCCTTCCCACATTTGTCACCCTTCTTCGCTTCCTTTCATCGCTCACCTTTCTCTACTTCGTCTAATACCCCCTCCCCCGGTTCTTTTTTTTTCACACACTCGCGCCTCCACCTTCAGACTCGAAGCAATCATCAGGACCGGGCACTCGAACGGCCGGTTCTACAGGGTCTACACGGTAAAAAAAAAAGGTTTTCTCTACGGTTTAACAAAAATTTCTTGTCCACGAGGATCCACGCTAATTTACTTGTTAATTTTACGGTTACTTTTTGTCGATGTATTTCCAACAAAAAATGGAATATAGTATAATTAAACGTTATCACGTTTTCAATTAAATTAATGAAATAAATAATTAGCGGAAACAAAAACCGTGGACTTCGTGGACGAGAAATGTTAAATGTACGAGCGTTTTTTTTTTTTTTTTTTTTTACCGTGTGTCAGGAGTGGTGATGCGAGACTGTTAGATAACCGGTTAACCAGCTGGGAAAATAAATGGTCAATTAATCCGCGGCAACATACAATCTTTCACCGATGGCAAATTGTAGCTACTAAATATCCAATAAATTTGTGCATGTAAATATATATTTTGTTAATTAAAAATAGAATCTCACCGGTGGATTTTACCCGAAGATACCCTTTTTTCTTCAACTTATGGTTTTTTTTTTAATTCAAGGTATAAGTTCGCCACTCGAAATAAAAATGTATAGCTCCGGTGGTGGGCGACACGTAATTTACTGAAAAACAACCGGTAACGTAACTCGTTACTTTGCCACTGAATAGTGGTAATTAGAATAATTTATCGGCAAACTCCGGGGACCGGACCAACACATGCAATTATCGTGCACGTAGGTGAAAGTTGCTTTTAATTTGTTTTTTTTTTACTAACGGGCCAATTAATTTTTTTTTCTCTTCGTGTACATAAATTTATTTATCTATACACATAGGTCTATGATCCATATCGACATTCTCCTGTACGAATTATCGATTCTTTTTTATCTTTCACATGCACCCAGAAAAATAATTTATTTGATGGCCACCGTTTATTTGGTTTAAGTAAAATACGTATTTTATTGAAATGAATATTTATTTCAATCGAATAAATATTTTACTTAAACCAAATAAACGCCGGCCGTCGAATACATTTTTTTTGGGAGGTTTGGTTGATTTTTTTTTTCGCGATTTTTATACCATTGGGAATTACGAAATTCTCGAGGGATCTCACTTGCAGCTGGCGATGTGATACATTCTCGATACAAGCCTCCGAAGAGCAAACTACATATCTAACGATCTATTTGAAATGTCCCCGATTTGCTGAAACGATCGGTGGTTCCTGCTTTAATATTCTATGTCTATTATTATTTCCGAAACACCGGATATTAAGCAGAAATCGCACGACATTGTTGCGCGCCCGAGCCACGGCTCCGTTTCGGAAAACCGAGCCGCGCATAGAGACGCAGGAGAAGTGTAACCGCGGCTGTGGAGGGGATGCTGCGTAGGCGGCAGGGGAAAAGAGTTGCACGGTCTTGAGAGTTCCGATTGTTTTTTTCCGTATCGTCATTCTCGTCATGCGGACGCGCGGCGCTTCGTTTTTTTTTCTTCCTTTTTTTAATTCGATCTATCGTTCTCCGATCCAGTAAGAAAGTATATTTAGTCAATATTACCGATAACTTTCCGTGTCTCGGTGCTCCATTTATTCAATAAGCCGTAAACTGCTCCGAAACGGTGTCGCAACTCTACGGCGAAATGTCGAATAGGACGAGAATTTTTGGCATCTGGACCGGCTGTTCGGGTATGTCTGCGACGTCGAATAATCGTCGAAAAAAATTTTAATCGGCTTCCATATGCCTCGAATACAATGAATCTGTCGTAGGAAAAAAAATTCTCGATTAGGTCGATTCGTCGAATGTGATTTTTTTTTCTCATGAGAAAGCTAAAATCGAAGAGCGATCGGCTTTTGTCAAACTTCATCGATAGCTTGCTTCGCGCATCTCCTCGCCCCTGACAACTGCGAGAAACATTGCCCATCGAGGTCTCCGCGTCGTCGCTCCGTTACTTACCGATCGTTGCAATCCAATCGTGTTATCAAGAAATGGCCACGTATATCAGGAGAGTGAAATTTCCGATAAAGAAACGCTACAGTGAGTTGGATAGTCCCGTCCGTTGTATCGTCGCGAATAATTAATTGCGGACTTATCTCACGACGATTGTAATTTTTGCGCGTTCAGCCTTCGACTGATACTGTAGCGCGTTTGCTGCACGGACAAAATGGCTATTAAAAAAATATATATTCTTGAAAATACGTGAAAAAAAATGTTTACACGACATAGCGATGCCTCCAAAGGGGGTTTTTTGCGACCAGAATTTTCTTTAAACGAAATTTTTTTTTATGTAACATTCAATTGTTAACAATATTTTTTTATACAAAAACGTTTGGTGGCGTCGGGAAAAATGATTTTTGTATTCTGTAAAGGGTTTAATTATTAAATATTTAGTGATTTAAAATGTCGTCTTATTTTCCAGGTAAATCTCCGTTCTTCCCGGGTCTCGATGACCAGGGTCAGCCTATCCTGGATGATCCGAACGCGGCTGGACAGCTGGACGGCGTCGGCGTCGGTGTGGGCGTCGGCGGAGGCATGAACGCTCCCCAGGCCGCGCCGCTATCATCGCCGAGTCGCAGCAGCCCTCACAGCCAAGGCAGCGAAACCGGCGAGCGATTTTCCAGGAAGGTCTTCGTCGGTGGCTTGCCGCCGGATATCGATGAAGGTAAGTCGCACACACTTCTGTACGAATTTCTCAATTCCCCGACCAGCAACCAATCGGGGAAAAACAGAAAAAGTGAAAGATGAAAAAAAAAAAAAGTTCAGGAAATTCAGGGAAAAGTCAGGAATTTGTTAATCCTTGCGAAAAATTATTATCATCGTTAAAAATTACAATAATACAATAATAATTGCTATATTATTTTATATCGTATTCGATTATATTATACGTCGTTGCATTTTTAACTATCACTTGATCGGAAAAATTTCGGCAAAAATGTTCGACAATTTTTCTTTTTGTAGGGACCATTTTAGTAGCAAAACGAATTTATTTTTCAGACGAGATCACAGCCAGTTTTCGTCGGTTTGGACAGCTCGTCGTCGACTGGCCACACAAAGCAGAGAGCAAGTCGTACTTCCCGCCAAAGGGTTACGCTTTCCTGCTGTTTCAGGTAAAAAGGCTGCACGATTGAATTATTTTCATCAGCGACGAATTTTATGTGATCTGCTAACATCCTTGATAGCAATGGTTTTCTGTGTTTGTGTACATATATATTAATAAATAAATAAATAAATACATAAACAAATAAATAAATAAATAAACAAATAAATAAATAAATAAATAAATAAATAAATAAATAAATAAATAAATAAATGAATAAATAAACAATTGTTTCAGGACGAAGGTTCGGTGCAACAGCTGATAGACGCTTGTATTCAGGACGACGATAAGCTCTATCTGTGCGTGAGCTCACCGACGATCAAGGACAAACCCGTGCAGATCCGACCGTGGCGTTTGAGTGACGCCGATTTCGTTCTCGACGCCTCAATGCCACTTGACCCGCGAAAAACAGTTTTCGTCGGAGGTGTGCCCCGACCCCTGAAAGCTGTCGAGCTCGCTATGATAATGGATCGACTTTACGGTGGCGTGTGCTACGCCGGCATCGACACAGATCCCGAGCTCAAATATCCCAAGGGAGCCGGCCGAGTTGCCTTCAGTAATCAGCAGAGCTACATAAGCGCGATATCCGCAAGATTCGTTCAGCTCCAGCACGGTGACATCGACAAAAGGGTGAGAATTGTTGAAAAAAAAAAAAAAAATGTACAAAAAATTAGATACCATCTCGTCGAGTTTCAACATCTGTTACCGCACGCCTGTGCCGTTAGGCTCGTCAAGAGCTCTATCAGGGTATTCAATCGTGAGCGTTTCCTAATTATTCTCTTTCCTAGGTCGAGGTCAAGCCGTACGTGCTGGACGATCAGATGTGCGACGAGTGTCAAGGCCAACGCTGCGGTGGCAAATTCGCTCCCTTCTTTTGCGCCAACGTCACGTGTCTTCAGGTATTCTCATAACTATCCGACTTGCAATGCATCTTCTTCTTTTTCATTTCTTCAACAATCGTAATTTTTCTAACCCTCGACACTGTATTTTTTTTTCTAGTACTACTGCGAGCACTGCTGGGCAACAATTCACTCTCGACCAGGTCGAGAATTTCACAAGCCGTTGGTTAAGGAGGGTGCGGACAGGCCTCGCGCCGTACCGTTTCGTTGGTGTTAACCCCAAGTGTTTGGGTTTAACGGCCCACGCCTGCGTTTGCCACCTTAATTATCTCGCGGCCCTAGCTAATTAACTACCACTCCTACGAGTCCCCGAACCCGAATCCCCGTTTCCCGACCTCGACCTCCAAATACATCCTCGACGTTCTTCGTTCCTCAAGCCTAAACACCCAAAAAAAACAAAAAAACAAAAAAAAAAATACGAAATGAAATCCCACAAATCCGTACATTACCCGTCAACTACTGCAACTACTACTGCAAAACTTCTATTACCAATACTACTAAAGTTAACTCTATTACTATTCCTACTACTACTCGATCGTCACTATTACCGCTACTCTAATTACTTACTATTCCACTACTATTCCTACTACTGCGTACCCATCTACTAAAACCGAATCCTCCCCGCTCTAAAATTGGGCCTTTTAAAAACGAGGGAGGCCCCATCGTCTCTTGGCCATCCTGCGGGCGCATCCTTCGAGCCTCCTAAACCCAACGAAACAAACTCTTCGATCGTCGCGACCACCGAAACACAAAAGTCTGCCGACTTTTTGTTATCTCGGCCAACGGACAAGATGGAAATCAACTTGGAACGAAGGGAAAAGAAAGTCATCCGTTTTGCCGCGGACACCTCCGAAATCGTCGATCAACGAGAATCGTCATGCAGACCCGGAGAAACATTAAGAGTCGTTCGGCAATCGTCAATCCTCGTCTCAGAAAATCTCCGATAATTCAGCCGAGCTGAGCAATACTTTTGGCACAACTTCGTGCAAGATATCGCCTGTAGCGTCGAGAGCCAGAGGTCGAAAAGCATGGAATAACCGTCAAGTAAGATAGAGCAAAAAAACAACAAAAGGGGATCGTAGAGGCGGGGAGAGCGTTATTGGAAGAAAAAAAAAGAAAAATCGTTGACGATCGTGCAGAACAGCCGAGACGATAGCGGGATTTCATGATTATTTATTTTCATTTAAAAGAAAAAATGCAATTCTAAAGTAAAATGTCACACTATAACACTTTTATAAAAACAAGTGATGTTATGAGGAGAGCCGTGCGCGACGTACGCGTTTTTTTATTTTATATGTCATCGATAATGGAAACGCTTCATCGCTGTGTATTAGACAATTTCTGTTTTGTATCACAGTCTCTAGCCTTAAGGATATTCTTATAAGGTTAAAACCTATTAAATAGGGTACGGTTTAGCTGTTTCCGCGCTGAAAATCCCATTATTAGGAAAAAAAAAACGATCCTACGGTGTGGACATGTGGCTGAAAAGGTTACTAAAAAAGCGAACGAGAGGGAAGCTGTAATTGCCAGAGAATACGAAAGGGTTTCATTTTATATTCTTTTTATACTGCGTTAATGAATTAAGATATTCGCTAATATTTATCAAATGCCGCGATGAAAAATATTTAGATAAATCAGTTTAATTTTTAATTTTTTGTTGTTGGTATTACTTTTTCCCTCGCTTTTTTAGCCACTGTTCTGGTCGCATTGCACCGAGGCTTTGGAATGTGTATGGGAAAGGAAGATTGTTCCTCCGAATAGCGCCCGATAGTTTAAAGCCGAACGACCCTCTAGTGACGCATGGCACCCCTTGTAAATACCTAGGTACCTGCCCAATAAACTCCACTCCAAAAAAAATACGAAATCCTCCCTTCCCAACTTCCCTGAAAATACCCAGCAAAAAAAAAAAAAAAAAAAAAAAAAATACCCGCAGTAGCAGCGGTCGAGATAAGCACACACAATTTTTACCCTCACGATTTAATTCTCGGTGTATATAATCAAACGATTGCAATCGCGTAGTTCAAATTTAGAGCATCGGCCGTGTCTCGATCGACCGACGGGAATGCATTATAATTAAATTATTCCCATAACGGTAGAACAATGCGAATATATTCTTCGTCACAGGATACACACACACAGATAAATCATTAAAATATATATGAGACATATACATATGTACCACTGTGATGCACAGTGAATCCGAACTCACGCAGAAAAAAAAACAAAAGAAAAAAAAATTATATTGACTAAATAACTATATTGATGGAGGAGAAGTGAAATTAACGGGAATAACGCTTTTGTCGTCTTGATGCAATATTGCGTTGTTCGTGCTCGAATGAATCTACAAAGATGTTTCGAGCGGGTAAAAACTAAAATCATATCGAAAACGATAAGATATTATCAATTGTTTACAACATGCTTGTTATTTTCATTCGTTTCAATCAACTCTTTCGATGGGGTAACTCCGAGCTCTGCTTTACCGTCTGCTCTTCGGTACAACTTTTTTTTTCTTTTTTTTTTTTTAAATAGCTGAATTAATCGAATCGATCCAATCGAAACGAGAGGACATTATTAAATGCGGAATTTCATGAGAAATTCTCCGAAGACAAAAAGAAAAAGTCTTGACAAACACGTAAGATAGATTAGATTCGCAAAAGCCCCGACAATGATGACGACACAATCCCGACACTAGCAAGTGACAAATCGCGCAGCGAACGGTTCGAAAAAAAAAAGTTAAAACGATGGAATTTCCACTGACGACATATGGCCGTTGCCGAACGTAACGGGGGGGAAAAACGAAGAAAAACAAAAAAACGCTTGCCTCGAGTGCGACTTTTCGGTACCACGAGGTAACGAAGTAATCTCCACATAACACATACATATATATATATATATATATATCTACATATATATATTTATTTTTTTGGTCTCCTTTTTGTATATAACGCTCGTTGCCGACTAGAAAACGCCGGCTAAATTGTAATAGGTAGATGGAAGGCGCGGGTGCGTCTTATCGGCAAATATTTTCGAGGCGCGAAGAGGCCGCGAGAATCAATACCCCCTCCCTCTCCTGCCCCCCAACAAGTTCACCTCTAATTACTTCAACCTTTTCCTCGACCCCTTGTCACGTACCAATTTCCTCGATACTACGAGCCAAAGGTTTTTTTGGCGCGCAGCTCGCGCTGATCTAATAGTCAAGTTGAAGTGTAATAGCGATGTAAAACATATTAGTTAATCGCGACGCATATATATCGAAGTGTAAAACCCACTAAGAAAGAAAAAAAAAACGCCACAGGCGTTTTGATAGGCAAATTACACGATGATCCGGAGGCGTACGGGCTGAAACGGTATCATCGTGCTCTTTAACGTTCGTCATGTTCTTCGGAAAAACGATAACTTGCTGAAAAGCAAACGTGAGAACACCGCGCTCGAAGTTGCACGCGCTAGGCTGATCCAAGTTCAATCCTTAAAGTAAACTAAAGTCATATAACGGATGATATTGGGACGGGTTCGTGCATAGCTGACTCGGAAACGTGCGTAGTACTGAGACGAGAGAGAAAAAAAAGAAGAAAAAAAAAGAAAAGAAAAAAATGTTCGAGCGTTAGTTAGTGCAATTGTGAACAAACAGATATAGTCATATAAAAAACGGAAAATCTTCGCTCCTCGGTTCTTCGATCGGAACGAAAAACATAAACAAACAAAAACAAATAAAAAAATCCAATTCTACAATCGCGAGGAATGCGAATTTTTTCGGTAAACCAATATTCGTGATAAATTCGTGTATACATATATGATATATGTAATATATAAAATAATATCGAATACGATTCGTTAGATGTGGAATTTAAAAAATTCGAGGGCGGCTCGATGAACGCGTCGTGCGTCAAAGTTTAGGAAACACACACACGGGCGCGCCGAACGATCCTCGGATAGATGTTTCTTTTTTTTCTCAATTCAACGACACGTTTGCACCGGCGCAAACTGCGCATACACGCATGCACACACACGACAGAAATAAGCTCACGCGCATAGGCAAAAAAAAAAATTTCAAAATAGTACAGACACATAGAGAAATGTATGCATTGGACGTGAAAAAATCTTTTGAACATAAATACGAATGACACGGGTACGCACGCGTGCTTCATAATCTTTTTTATTTAAAAAAAATAATGACTGAATAATTTTTGAAAAGAAAGAAAAAACAACACCGCTCGATTAGACAACGATTCTAGTCTTTAGAAAAAAAGCATCGACACATCGTTCAAAAATCGTTTGACAAATGCAAACTTTCATTAATTATCAAAGCAGAAAACTAAGCTGTTTTTCTGAAGTCGTCGAGAGGCGTAGGGAAGTGAGTTTTTCATTTTTTTATCAGCTACTACGATCACTTCGTTCAAGTCCTACAAGCCTTGAAAATAGATAAAAGCTGTATTACATCGCAAAAAGAGGAAAAAAATCTGTTCGAAAATTAATACAAAGTAAATTAAGTTTTCTATGCATAAACTTATACATAACATTTTTTGTAATTTTCATCTCGGTCACGGACATGTGTGTAGCTTAGACAAGAGCGAGATCGACACTTTCGGAATGCATTCAACGGCAGACAGTATAATCCGATGTAAAAAACAATTTTTTTGGCATTAATCCGAACGATCGAAAAGTCAGTCGAATCCGCGTTTTCTGTAAAAAAAAGCTGTCAGCGACGAGCCGTCAACGATTAGGCCAATATCATAAGATGCTTGGCTCTCCTTTATGTTATTTATTCTGCGTGTGGTGCTGCAGTGGGAATGAAATATGAAATGATTCATTACACGGATTTAAAAAATCGCGATCTAAAATTATAATCAATCGTAGTCGCTACTATATATATATACACACACATCCGACCGACGTAGACAATTGCCGTGAGACCAAGATTTTGTTTTAATTTGCGCGTGCGACATTGAGAAAGATAAACAACCGTTATACCCCCGATAACGCATTAAACAACTGATATCCATGAAACATGGTCGTGATTGCCGTGTTATATAGATCTTACCGTCGGGGGAAATAAGAATGGATAATCGTTTGACACGAAACATTTTTTTTTAATAAGAAATAGTAGTAATAATATTAATATGTTAGGTGTGATTCTTCACCTCCTTTGTAATATGTGTGATAAAGCATAATATATACACATAAAGTACTAATATATATATATATATATATATATACATATATATATATATATAAATAATGATAATAATAATGATTGAAATATTTAATATATTCCTACAGACCTCTGCGGGATGTAATTGAAATTAGGTACTAATTGCACGATAAGAAAAAAAAACAAAACAACAACGCTCGCGGCGAAAATAATTTCATAAAACAACAATATAAACCGATAAGCAAAAAAAAAAACAAGATAGTTGAATTACACACCCGAACGGAATAAAAAAAAAAACATTAAATAGAACTCGACTTGAATATTAGCAAGGAAATAACAACGGCATTTCGTAAAACAATAATTACATATATTTAATAAAAAAGGCAAAAAAAAACGACTTTATCAAACGCATCTCTACCGAACGGTTGTTCGGATTAATGAAATATAAATATTATAAATATAAAAAGTAAAATATGATTAACGGAAAAGTAAAGTACGACGCGCGAATAGCGGAAGAATAACGAGAAGAGAGGAAAAAATAGTGGGGTGTAACAATGGTAGTCATTTATGATAGATTTGTATTTTTCAGTGTTGAAAAGTTTTTTATACCGCTGTTATATTCTTGTCTAAATATCTTAGTTCAGTATGTAAGTGGCGAATGACGAGAGAAAAGAAAAAAGAAAGTGTGCAAACAAGTTTTTCCGAGTGTTTGTGTGTGTCTGTGAGTTAAAATGAGTAAGAAGCAAGGAAATGCGCGAGTCTGTGTTTTTTCGAGTAAAGATGGGCATGGGCGTTTGTGTGTGAAATTCGGGGACAAAAATCAGCAATGATAAAAGAAAAGAAAACGTTACAAAAAAAAAAAACGTAGCGTAAAATGGAGGGGGATTTTTGTATTATCGAGCTAGGTACAGTGTGTGTATCGGACGAAGCAAAAAAGGCCAAAACAAGAGAAGCAAAAGATAAATAAAAATGGAGCGTGACTTAGTTAATTTAAACAGAACTGAAAAAAACAGACAGCGCGAGTTTAACGTTTAATCAAAAATCGTCATATTCTCTCAGCGTCCAAGTATCCTCGGAACTGATGACATCCGTTTTTTTTTTTAAATTACGAAACTCAAATTTCACTGTGAAACGCTCGATTTGATTAATCGAAAAAAATAGAGCAACATACGTACGATGAAAAAGCAACACCCGCGGAAATTGAGAGACCCGGGCTCGATGATTACACGCAACCCACAGACATTACCTACAACACTACAAGTACCTATAGTGTATATCCTTTATCTATATTAGAGATGCCCGCTGCTACCCACTCGTCCCTTAGACTTACTATACATATTATATTATATCTTATCGCTGCGACAATTGAAAATGAATTTTTATTTTTTTATATCAAGTTATTGCGTTACAATTGTAGATAAAAACCTAGCACGTTGGCGAGAGCCAAAATATTGTTTTCATTTTTTGTTTTGTTAATATATACATATATATGCTCCCATAAAACTGTGGAGTGCATAAACGGCGTTTGCGAAACGTGTAAACCAGATATGTGCAGATGATTTTTTTTTTTCACAAAGAAATTACCACCGCTGTCACTACTACTATTATATTTTAGTACGTTTACTTATAATTACCGATCAATAACGATCAATTTTTGTTTTCTATTTTTTTTTTTATATCGCAACCTTCGCGATTTATAGTTATACCTAAATAGTTTATTTACTATTTAATCTATACCAATAATTACTATTACACTAATCTGTAAACGAAATATTTTTTATTTTTTATTATCATTACTACACAACTATTATAATTAATTAATTCGCGCTATTTTGCTACTGTTTTACGTCACTATCGTAGAGATCTCCACATGCCAAAGAAAACATACACACACGCGTACATATACACAAATACGAAACACGATATATATTTACACACCGACAGTGCGGCGGCGAGTGAGTGGAGCAGGCGCCTGGAATGTGTAGGATCGAAAAAAGCAATTGATAATTAATTCAGACCGAAATATCGAAATTTGGAAATCGGGAAGTGCAATAACATTTTATACATTACCATAAAAACGAGAATCCTCAATTGTCATACAAGAATTTTTTTTGTAAACTAAGTGAAATAGATTAAACTCAACATTAACGCAGTGCTTAAAAGAAATTAAATTTTTTCGAATAAATCACACCTCGCTGAATTTGCAAAAAAAAAAAAAACAATTCCAGACCCCAACGACATTCTTGATGGATATTGATTAACAATATAAGCGAGCGTGAAAATCCTGCATCCTTTCGTACCGCATTCGGGTTAATAAGTTTTCCATAAAAGTTCCACGAGTGGCTACGAGTCTCTTTCGAGTTCCTTGTTTTCTTTCTTGCGTTTTGTATTTTTGTTTTTCTTTTTTTTTCAAACGACTCTACGATAATCGACTTTAGCTTTACGTACCGAGGGTGTGATCTGTAGTGTGAATTTAGCGAATGGGGCGCGAGAGTGTTGTTTCTTAGTCAAATTAAAGAGAAAAAAGCAGTAAAGCGCCGCGTGTATGTCCATTTGTGAATCGACGCGCTCTTAGGTACTTTATGAACTGTAATAATTCTACCTTGTGGTTTTTTTTTTATAAGGTAGGCTCTTTCGCGAGAGTGCACCCTACCGAGCGCCCCAATGTAGCGTTTAGAATTTCTAATAAAACATAGCTAAGGAAGTTTACGGAGGAAGCTGGGAGTTAGTGCAATGTTATAAGCGAGCGAGGGCTCCGGCTGGTGAGGAAGGGACCTTGGAAATATTTGTGAATTTATTTAATCACTTCGTTTAATCAGAATAGTTTTAGAAAAGTTCATAAAACTCGCCGATTCGACAACAAATGTTGAACAAGAAACAAAGAAATTCACATTTTTCATTGGCCCTTCACGACTACTGGAAGCCCGTTATTAACAAATAGACGAAGCGTGCGAGTGAAATGAGCGATAGGTATCGGATTAAATTACTTAGGAAGGGATGTGGATAAAAAAAATCACGCAAGATCTCCCTCGTCAAACGAAATTTAAACGAAAAGTCGACAACACTATACATAAATGCGTTAGGGTACGCGAATAATAAAAAAAGTAATGAGTGTGTGTTTTCTAGTGAACGAGAGGCGTCAACTTATTTCGCTCGATAATTAAATTTTTTTTACATATATTGCACAATACCTTTGTCTGTTAATTTGCGAGCTCATTTTATCCCCAATTAGTGAAGCGCTATCGCGCATGCGTTAATCTGACATTCGAACGTGCAATTTAAAAACAAACAAAAAGAAAACCATACACAAAGTGTATCGATTAAATTCGAATGAAAGGGACGCAAGGAAAATAAATATTCGACTTAATTGATTAACCAACTGCTGACAGCCCGAATAAAGTCAACGAGCGTGTTTGTTATTTCGATGCAAGGAAAAAAAAATATTTAAAAAAAGTGAGACTCCGAATGATTTTTGTAATGTGTACATTGTTCAGTGAAATGCATGGTGGAGAGTATCGTTGTTGATTACGAAAAAAAAGAAAAAAAACAACAAAAAAAATTGAAATTGGTGATGAAATAATTTTTTTGTAATTAAAATACCGTTAGGCCGAAGTGGGTGGATAAGGCGCGAATTAGGTCCAGTCCGATTCATTGATATCCCTTATGGTGTATTAATAATAATGTCTTGTATATCGATATGATGGGATATTATAACGCAAGGCGTTGAAATTCCGAGGGAAAAAATAATCGAATGTGTAAAAAAAAAAAAACATGACCGGATCTTGGCGACCTGCATGCCGGTCCTGTGCTAGCCAATTTGCTCCTAAAAAAATCTTTTGTACCATTCTTTTTTCTAAATAATCGACTAGTGTTAAATGAATACGTGTAGTGACGACGTTGATGGATTTATGTGAGAAAATATAACGATGGAAAAAATTCATAAAAATCGAGAGAGAAAGAGAGTGAAGCGGTAAGAGGGAAAGAAGTTATTCATACGCTTAGAAAAAACATTTTTGTATATCCACACAGATGCGCGCGTTACACGCACGGCATCGTTGAGCCCTCTTCGGAGCATCTCCTCGAGGAATTCGAACCTCTCTTTTTTTTTCTCTCGATTGGGTGAAGATACTTGTCGATCGCTCGTTGTTTATATTAGAATCTGTGTGTGCGTGTATGTTCTTCTTTGATAATTTTTTCGTTAAAAATTTTTTTCGAGTCGCAAGGTCCCGAGGACCTTTTTTCACTCGGAATAGTTTTAAATGGAGCATGCAAAGTTGTGAAGGAAGAGAAAAACTATAAAACGATCGAGAAAGTCCGAAGAATAATCAGTCGAATTGAATTTTGAGGCGATATAAAATTTCACCCCCCCATTGCCCGACCCGGGCTCAGTCGGCAACGAAAATTGTAATTTCCGTCGAAGAGCAAATTCTTACACGAGACAGATTGCAATATAGCTTCGTGTAAGCATTTACTTTTATCGTAAAAATTAATTGCAGCTTTTATTACCGACCGAGGTATTTTACAAACGCTTAATACCGTTGCTTATTTCATCGCTTGAAAGTAAGAAAAGCAAATTGGATGTCGCGTTTGGAGGAATTCCGAGAAAGGAAGAGAAAGAGCAAACTATAAAGAAGAACTGAACGAAAGTGACGATGAGAGAGAGAGTTTCTATCTATGAGATACGAGAAATTTAGTGTAATTGACAATTTTGTTTTGTGTCCGGAGTGGATGAGCGTGTTTGGGGAAAAAATGTGGTCGGTAAAAGATAAACGGCGAGACTGGAGAGGAGAAGAAAGAAAGAAAAAAAAAAGAAAAAAAAAACGTGCGAGCGTGAACGCGTGACGTGCGGCAATTTTTTACCTTTTTCTAACGAAACTTAAACACAATTTTTCTCAGTCGACCGTAAGTTGTTCGTAGAATGAAAAAAAAAATTTCATATCTCGTGATACTCCGACGGACTGCGAGTTGAAGCTAGCTTTTTATCGTTCGGCCTCCCTAAAACTAGCGTTATAAACTTAAGATTGTTAAAACGACGTTGGTTTCGATATTGTATATCCTCGAGTCTCGCTGGACTTTTTTTTTATTCGGCGAGACGTGAAGGTGCGAGGACTCGCGTTGATCAAGAATCCCTCTTTCTTCTGACACGATACGGCGAGTTTTATTCCGATCGTTTGAATAAAATAATTAAACAAAAAAAAAAAAAATCTTTACCTCCAAGTAAAATAAAATATGCCAAGAGGGTTTTCGAAGGACTTTTTCGAGGTATCTTTGGCCAACGGAGGAAACTCGAAATTTTTCGAAAGTCCCCGCACCTCCACCGAAAAAATACCTTTCTAGAGTAATTTTCATAAAAAAAAGTAAATAAAGAATAATATTATTTCTCGCGATAAATCTTCGAACGATCGTCTTGGGCGCGGGACGAACGATCGAGGAATAAAAATATCGTTGTGCAACGGTTGGTTGAGGCCACCGCAACACGCTGAACGATCCTGCGATCTCTCGCGGTGTCTCCTCGAGACTATAATTGTAAATTGAAAGAAAAAAATAAAAAATAAAAATAAAAAATAAACCTTGAAATAATAATAATTGCCGGCACGATGAATAATTAAAACGAGATCGGTTAGACTCTGTCCTCTCACCTCGTTCAATCTCGTGCCGGTTAGTCGAATCTTAGATATAATAAATATTAATTAGCTGAACGTACAGTATTACCCGAGTACTGGAATGTCAGGTGTTTGTTCGTTCGTATTTTTCATATAATAACGTATAATAAACAACAAGAAAATAAAGAGCCCCGTCATCATTTCGTTTCTATTTGAATACCACTTATTATCTGTGACCCCCCCCCCCCCCATCTCACACACACCTAATAATATGCACGGCATGTCTAAACTGTAGTTTCTTAAATCTCAATGACTATAAATTTCTAATAAAAAAACAAGTAAAAAACTCATCGCGAGAATTCGTCAGAGAACTGATAGACGGTTGAAGATTAATCGAGAGATTGCGAACGCATAACCGGTTGGTCCCAATAGAAACAGAAAGGGATATTTTAGGTGTATCGGCGAGTGGCGCAAATTTCATTGCCAAATTCGTTAGATTTAGTCAACTTTGGAACCTCCTTAATGTTACACAACTATTTCTAATATTTATCCGCCACCAGGTAGACTCTCTTTCTCTCCTTCGAAAAAACGAAAAATCGCATATTCATAAAATAAATTTTTTTATAAATAAATAAATTTAAACGATAATTGAGTGCGAGCCAAGTATATTTTCTCTCGATATACAAATATGCAAAAAGTATTAAAAACAAAACAAAAAACATTGTCGTATTAATTTTAACGTCGATGATATTTTTAACGACAGAAAGGAAAACAAACATTTTTCAACGTGCGTGTCGGTACGAGTGGTGGGCAATGTACCTTTCATCACTTTCACACGATAATACACGGAACATGATAATTAAAAAACAAAAGTTATTCGATACGTGAAATGCCTTGAGCACCCTGCGATAAGTAATTTAAAAAAAACATTGATCGACCCGCGTCCCATAATCCTTTGGATAATGAGTAAAAATAGACCTTTAATGAAAAAATAGATTCTCTGTGTATCTGCGGAAATATAAGTATTTGTCGCATTAAAATAACAACTAAGTGACAGTCTTTCAAAACAGGAAAACGTAGCAATATCAAGGTGATTAGTGAAATAGTTTTTCTAAATATAAAATTTAAAATTGTCGAGTGAAATTGGCTTTTTTTGTACAAAATCGAACAGACCGTCGAATCGTGTCTCAAATCCAATTGTGGATTCAAGGAGCCCCGCGTGATTCTGTCCATTAGGTACGGGGTAATTTTTTAAACCATCTATCTCCAAATAAAATACTTTCCGAAAGCGCGAAATATACAACAACAACAAAAATCTGTTATAATCCCTTTAAAGTCCAAAATTAGCGTCGAATCCGCAGTAGTGTGTCCTTCTGTTGCTAATTTTTTCGCAGCAAATTAATATACAGGCGGCTTGGCCCAATTAACCCTTTGACTGGCGCTGTAGCATATTTGTTAAATCGGCTAATCAGCTGTTTTCAAAAACATCTTCTGCAACACTCATTAAAGAAATGCTAAAAAAATTCACTAACAGAAGCGCGTTTAAAAGAAAATTATTCTGTTGGAATTTTATTAAAACATTTATTATACAGCAACATACAATCCGAACTTTTGTTCAAGTCACAATTTTCACATATTTTGATATAGAAAAGTGTTATAAGAAAATGATATAGAAAAGTGATATTGAGCATTGATGAAAGGTAATTTTTTTTCCAACAGGTAAGAGGCTTGTCAGTTAAAGGGTTAATACACTGCAGTCAGATTAAAGAGATAGCCCAAAGCTCGTTCGTCTTGATAGTTAATAATACGTTTTTTTTAAAACTGAACGATCCACTTGAATCGATGTGCTTAATTAAGACTTGTCAATTAATCTTCCGCGAGTACAGAATAGAAGTAAGGGAGCCAATCAAGGTCCTCTCTTGCTTCAAAAATCTTAATTAAGTCTATTCGTTTTTTTACTGACTCACATTGTAATAGACACTAAAATGTTCGAAATAAATTCATTAAGTGAGGTGATAACAGAGATGGCATAGTGTAAGGCTAATTGTGAGATGGATAAATAAGAGTCGATCAGCAGCCTAGATTAAAGAGTCTCACTTAGATAATAATTTTGGAATTGTTTGCTGATTAGTTTCAAGGCAGTTCTTGCGGTACGGCCGCGTCAATCGTGTATTCATTTTTTATTTCAAAAATTCTTCGCGCAGGTTATAACGGAGAAATTATTGTGAAAGAGTTCGTACTTGATGTAAAAAAAATTGTACAGCATTAAAAAGACACGTACAATAGAAAAATACCTCAGTTTATGCTAATAAAACCCGGACATACCGTTCTGTAAATTCATTACTATGAATTGTTCGACATCGAGCTCTTTAATCCTTTCAAACATGCTGAATCATTTCGACCACCCTTTCACTTCCCACTCTGTAATGAAAAAAGATTTTTAACGATAGTCAAAATTATGATGATTCAAAGGGTTAAACTAGATCCGTGCTGATTCACACTAGTTTCTCGTTCAAAATGTGTACAATTTATAATATTCTATGACTTAATTGATTTGACTATACCGCATTGACGACTTTGCCAAAGGATACGACCACCGGTAAACCGATGAGTACGTAGCAGCGGACTTGCGTGGCATAAAAATGCACGGCCATCGTTTAACGAATTTTATAATGGGTCGAATGGGTCGAATTAATAAATAACTTACACATACAAAAACACACACATACACACACACAGACACATAAATACGATAGGGTTGTAATTACGTGCTCGTTTCTCATTCACGATTATAATTACCTAAAAAAGTAATTTTTACTATGTAACTACTATCTATTTTTATGAATTTTTGTACATTTTTCTAATTATTTTTTATAATAATCCCCTAGCAGCAAGTGTTACGATGGAGCAGTCTAATGAGCGTGTCCTCATCCTCCATCTTTCCCAAGCAGTCAAGCCGAAAAGATCAATGACGCGGAAGCCATATTTTGTCGACGAACTGTTACCGAGAATTGTAAGAGAAGCGGGAGCACTTGCGAACGATATGGCGGGCAAGGTTGATAGTCGGCGAAATGACACAAACAGTAAACAAGAAAAAACAAAATTGGAGAAAAGACCGGCGAAAAGGGTCATCAAATTATTTTTATTTTCCGTCGTTTCGGCATTCGCGAGTCCATTTTCCGTGTTCGTCCGCCAGTGCTGATTTTTTTGCTCTTCTTTTTCCCCCAACTTCGGAAAATTATTTTCCATGTAAATCCTGTTAGCATTCACGTAGCATTAATTTTATGCGATATTAAGGGTATAAGATTTTTATGTTTTGTATATTTAAAGAAAACCGACGAAAAAAATTATGCGAAACTTATTAGAGACAAACAAGCTCCGAATAATGAAAGAATAGGAATGAGTGCGGGGGTGAGAGAACGTATATTAATGGTGTGCTCTGGGCATGGGAGGACGACCGAGAGCGATAAGGCGAAGCCGCGATCATGATCGAAGATCGTGATTCTGTATTTTGGAAAAAAAGACAAAAAATACATATGATAATAATGAACGTAGACGGTCAATTGTGAACGCATTAACAAGTATAAGTACCGGCGTTAAGTGTATAAAAAAAGAAAAAATCTTTCTTCGTAATTGAGACGTGTTTGTTTACAATAATAAAAGTCACTTTTTTTCTTTTTCTCGAAAATGATATTAAAAAGAAAGTAGATTGAATTATTTAATTGATAGAATACCGGCTTCGTCCGATCCCCTCCAATGATGCGGTTTCAAGGAATGATGTATGTTTACTTGTTTTCCTCGTTTTCTAACATTTTAATTATTTCTCGACTGATCCCCCCCTCCCCCTCCTGGGCCACCGTTGCATCAGTCCGCGGGTAATTGATCAACCTCCCGTCCATATGATTTACGTGAAAAACAAAAAATGACTATATATCGCAATAAAGCATGAGTCAGTGATTATCTGACAGGTGACTCGGCGACGTAGAAATTCGTTTCTCCGTACATTAAAAACGACTCTAATATTATAATGGTACTTGATATTCTTGTGTATTTTTTTCCATCATTTGTTAAATTAAAGAAAAAAACGAATCCTTTTAGTACTTTAATAAATGAGTTTGTTAAGAATTAACATCGATCTCGATTATTCACTCAATAACTCTCCGTTGGACAAATGAAACAGCTGTATGTCTTTTCTCGCCAGCGCAATCGCCCGAAACTAGTAAGTATATGTCTCCAATATAAGTCTCGATTACGTAAATTAGCGCAGAAGAACCGTCAAGATTGCGCATAGCTTCTTATACAAAAACAAAGCACAATAATCGCCATCCAACGTATAACAAACATACGACGTCAATAAAAACTCAAACGAAATTTTTATAACCACATGGTAAAAAAAGGTTTCCACATTCAACAAATATTTTATGTCCACAAACGTCCGAAGTTATTAACATCGCGAAAAAATTGCGAAAAATTGTCAGAAGAGGAATTTTTTTTATTGTCCTGAGATTTTAAAAATATGGGGCATATCTGAATCCAAGTTCACTCCCTAATATGATTCGGACGAATTTCGAAGCATTCGCAGTAATTCCGAAACAATGGCATAAATTTACAATCTTATCTGTTTCGTGTTTATTTTTGGAGAGTATACCGTATTTCGATGATGTACAACTGTTATTCTTCAAAAGATAAGTCTTTATACGGGCACTGAACGATTAGCCGCCGATAACATCAGATTGCTTCCGGATTCGTCTCCAATAGATCAGAAAAGGACAGTATCGATAAAAAATCATGGACAAATGAAAAGACTGTCGTTATTACAATGCATTTTATTACCCGAACAAATACATGTGGTACGGTGACTTTAATTTATTCTGTATCCATAAACATCGTTGGGTAGCGTGCTAAGAACCTGTTTTTATTTGGCCAGTGATTTTGTAGACACCGATGGTCGAGCTAACTTCACACCGTCATAACTGGTGTCACGGTCACTTCCTCCACCTGTTGAAATGCCATGGAAATATGTATTCGACAATAACAACGAATATTTTTTTGTCTCACCTGAACGTTCGGATTTGTCGCCAGCGCGTAAATAACAGCGTCTGCGATGTCTTTGCCTGCAAGCTTTGGAACTCGTTCGAAGGTTTCCGACGGAAGACCAATGTTAGCGAGCATATCAGTTTTTACTGCTCCGGGACTGATGCTCTGTCAACAAATAAAGTGAATATAGCCGCCAGGCTTCGATAACGCCTTACCCATGCATTTTGTGCGGAGAGCCCATTGAAAAAATTATAGCCCGAAGACAAGGAATTCCCTCCCGACTTACCGTCACTTTGACGTTTATTTTTGCGGCCGCTAATTCCATCCTCACAGACTGCGACATGGCAGTGACAGCGAACTTGCTAGCGCAGTAAAGATTCGCTGGTACAGGCATGAATTCGGTGTTGTGACCGACAATGCTGAAAAAAAATCGCCCCCGAACACCTCAGTTTTGGACCGAATGCCGGCCTGCTGTTAACAACCTTCGTAATTACCTGTTTATATTGATAATGTGACCGGGAACGTCGCGCTTCCTCATCGAACTCACCGCTTCTCTTGTAAAAATTGCTACCGCGATTACGTTGACTTCCATGGTCTTGCGATAATTTTCAGTGGAACTGTCTACAAAAAAAAGACAAAAAAATTGCTACGCCCTGTTACCGATTTTTCGAGTAAAGAATCTTGTTAATTTGTCCAATCTCCATCGTGTGTGACAAATTGGAAAACCGGCAAAAAAAAAAAAAAAAAAAAACGCTGGTGATTGGTTGTCTAGTACGTGCTCGTAGCATCCGCTTTTTTCGTGGGTTTTTCATCCGGCATCTTTTTTCGAAATGTTCTCCAGATGAGCTTACCAATAATCGGGTCAGAGAGAAGAACAGCGGCGTTGTTCACAAGGATATCGACACCGCCGAGATTCTTCTCCGTCCACTCGAAGACCCTTGATATGTCTTCTTCCTTCCTCACATCGCATTCCATGGGATGCAGGACGCCCTTGTGACCCGTTAGTTTATCGGCGAGATTTTGAATTTTCTCAACACGTCTTGCGACACCGACTACTTTGACCCCAGCTCGAACCAGAGACTCAACAATATCGGCACCGATACCGCCACTCGCACCCGTCACGATAGCTACTTTTCTCAACCACTGTTCCATCTTCGGCCGAATGCACCAATAGACAATAATACCGATCGTCCTGTCGACGTTCTTTGACTGATCAAGTTGCAACGACACCAACGGTTTTATACCGTCGTATCTTAAGAACTGCGTTGCCGGTCCCACCCTCGGATTTACCACGGACAAATAAAAAATGTTATCTTTCAACGACGATTTGCAGATGTTGGATTGGAAACGACGACTTAATTAAGGCGGGACCGGACGATTGGAATAAAGCATGCTCCGCAGACAGATTAAAATCGTTAATCGACAAAACCTCAATTTTTGTCAATAAGGTCGGGCGTCCGGATGTGCACCAAACTGAATTTCCTGAGGGTGCGATCGATGAAGGACAATTTGAGTTAAAGATGCTTGCGCGGCAGTCGACCGGTGCACAGGTACAGAAAATGAGTGTGTTCAGTTTATACTTGACTAGCGGCTGTCGTTGCTGCTGGCACTCACAGACATTCGTGGACATTGAATTCGCAGAACGGAGTCTCCCTTTTTCACTTGGGTTTCTTTACAATTTCTTGTAGTTGTAGTTTCTTTATAATTGTAGACGCGTACAGCATTCACGTTCGGTGAAAAAAGGGGTGTAAAAAGTCAATAGGTCGATAAAAGGAACGCGAAAGAGATTTTCGTTTTCGTAGTCACTTTGATTCCATTGTTCATTAATTTTGCATCTATGTATTGGCTCGCAAGTATTGTTATCCTTTAATATTGTGCATTATATGTTTATTGTTATTGGGATGTGTTATTGTGTGAGACATTTACCGGCTAAACGAAAGTGAAATGATGACAATAGATGAAATATGCTAAAAACAAAACCATAAGAACTTAAAAAAAACTAATAATAAATTGACGTGTGATAGCCGGTAACAGGTTTTATTCTTTTTCGTTTTATTTGCCTGAGTATGTTTATCGCGTTCTCCTAGTTGCCCATGAAATTATTGTTTAACGTGAAGAAATTTTTTATTGAAATTACTGTCTTTACAAGATCAACTCGCTTCACTATAACAAAAGTCCAACAGACAGTGGACAAACCATCCATTCTTATCGTTACCGACTGATATTATGCATTTCTTTCATTTGCATCGAACAAAATTTGCAATTCAATGTAACCGGAAAAAAAACGATAGGAAAAATCTTTATTTATCAATGCTACTTACGAAAACGACAAATCGTTCTCGAATCCATCTGCGATAGGTCGAAAAAAAATGACAGGCAGTGAACGTAAACGAACAGTTACGTTGCTGACTTATCACAAGTTCCTAATCAGCAATCTAATCGTAACATAACAAAAGCGTTATTCAACGGTTATGTTACCAAGCAGAAAATTGAAAGATCATGGTAATGTTTTTGCAACTTGTGATCACTGGGCATGATCGATGAGGAATCATGGGATACGGAAGAGATTTTCGTGTTCGCAATCAATTTGAGTTAATTATTCATTTATTCTGTATCCACGTATTGGCTAGCATAATAAAAAAGCACTATTTATTCGGCCATTGGTATTCTAGTTACTGGGCATCGACCAAACTCATCAGCGGTGCGAGCGGTATGACCGTCAATTCCTTCACCTGTTGACCAGTAAAAATGTCCGATAACCGATCCTAGATAGACATGAATTTTTTTATAATTCTAGACACATTATTCCATCACCTGAACGTTCGGAGGAGTGCCCAGTGCGTAGATAACAGCGTCGGCGATATCTTTGCCTGTGAGTACGGGAATTCGGTTGAGGGTTTCGACCGGAACTCCAAATTCAACGATCATGTCCGTTCTCACAGCTCCGGGACTGATGCTCTATCGATATATAACATGTATAGAGCGAAAAGCTTTAATCACTGCTTGTATACATATATCCGCGAAGCCTGCGGAGCTTGCGGAGAGGAATAGTCCACCGGCAAGAGATTTCCCCAACTTACCGTCACCTTGACGTTCATTTTCGCGGCCGCTAATTCGTTTGTCACAGACTCTGACATACCAGTGACAGCATACTTGCTGGCACAGTACAGATTCACCGGTGCCGTGACGACCTCGGCATTGTGTCCTACTACACTGAAAACACAAAATCGAACACATTACTTTCTACCCAAACGCCCGCTTGCAATTAAGGGTATGTGGAATGCGACGGTTGGTAATAAAAACTATAATCAACTTTTTTCACCCGTGGTGAAATGAGATGTTACTTTACAGTTGATTACAAGTTATAGTGAACGGGATCCCAGATTAGAAATGTTACAATCACCCGAGTAGAGATTTGCCGAAATCAGGCCGTGATAAAGTCCTGAAATGCCTGACAAGGGCCTGACAAGTCCTCATCAGGACCCTATCAGGGCCCGATGTAACGCTCGAAAATTTCTCCTCGGGCAACCGTTCTAACAAACGGTTGACACCCACCGGGCCTAGATTGAGCGGAAAGACGGGTGTTTCACTCCGTTTTAATAACTTTCCTAATTACCTGTTGATGTTAATAATATGGCCGGGAACGTTGCGCCTCTTCATCGAACGTACCGCTTCTCTCGTACATATCGCCACTGCGATCACGTTTACCTCCATGATTTTACGATAGTTTTCCGTCGACCCGTCTGAAAAAAAGTTTGTAAGAGTAGCGTCTCGAAGCTAAGTATTTAAAAATGAGTTTTTAAGCGAAACGCCACCAAGTATATATTCGCCAATATGCCGGAAGTAAAAATGTCATTCTCGATTTTCTCACAAACGAAGCATCGGATCGGAGTTTTAACGACACTCTTATCGTATATTTCGGACACAAGCTTTTCACAGCAGCCCGTGTTTAATAATACACGATCATAAATTCTCAAATATGAACCGATTGACACCAAAGTTGGTCAATACTGTTATTTAGGTAAAGGAACAAATTGTCAGTAAAAAATGTAGTTTATTGTTGGTTAACCGAAAAATTACCACACATTAATCAATTGACAACAAACTCGGTTAATATTGTTATTTGGGAAAAAGAACAATGTAAACGGTGAAAAAGTGGTTGTCAAATATTGTGTAAAGAATTTATTTTCCTTGTAATGCTAGCGGAAAAACCTTTAATTGACCTTTTCGTAAAAATTCTATCAAATTGTGATAGTCCTGATTTCCTCCATCGATTCTCCATCTGTACGTGTGACTGTAAATGAACGTACCGATAATGGGCTCAGGGATAAGAACACCAGCGTTGTTCACGAGGATATCGACGCCACCGAGTTCCTTCTCAGTCCACTCAAAGACCTTTAATATATCTTCTTCCTTCCTCACATCGCATTCGATTGGATGAAGAATGCCCTTCTGAGCCTTTAATTTCGAAGCAAGGTTGTGAATTCTCTCAACTCGTCTCGCAACACCGACTACTTTGATGCCAGCTCGAACCAGAGCCTCGACAATATCGGCACCGATGCCGACACTCGCACCCGTCACAATAGCTACTTTTCCGGACCATTGTTCCATCTTCACCCGAATGCAGCAAGACAGCGACGCCGATAGACTCGTCGACGTTCTTCGACTAAAAAAAATTCTCGGCGATAGGAACGTTTATAAGCCATGTCGGAACGAAACGACCTCAAGTGTCAATGAGACGAGCAGCGGACAACCTCTGCATCGCTTTGAATGTCAATTTTATTGTAATTGATGTTGTTACGCGTCGTACACATGCTGAACATTTTCAAGAAGCTCGCTAGAAAATTCTGATCAAGTTTCAGGCGAATGCATTAGAGGAGTTGCCACTGTACAGCAGGTACGGCTCGAGCCAGCCCCTACTCTTAGATATTACATCTCGTAACGATTGTACAATATAGGTGGAAACGATGACTTCGTGGTGTTAAAAAAGATTCTCGTTTTTGCAATGAATTTTCTTTCATCGATCATTTATTTTACATCATATTTTTCATTTGTATTTCCATTTCCAAGGTACACTCGTGAGAGTTTTAACCTTTATTCTCCACCCCCTCCCCGCCCCCAGATCACAGAAAAACGATTGGAAAAAAATGTCAGCGGTGTCGGCCGACAGAACACAGGTCCACCGCGTGCGAATCCGAGTTTCACCCACTGAGCTACCGTTTTCTCTTATTTTGCATGATAAAAAAATGCCATTGATTTCGTAGTTACTGGGTCTCAAACAGGCTCGCCACCGTTGCTACGGGAGTCACAATCAATTCTTTCACCTGTTGACCATCAAACATTTTCGTCAACAAATATCAAAGAGATATATAAATTTTTTATTAATCTAAAGACAGCGTCTCGACGCCAAGTACTTAAAAAAATGACGTTTTGTAAACGCGCTTTATAAATATTATAGATACTTCGTTACATCACCTGAACGTTCGGAGGGGTGCCAAGTGTGTAGATAACAGCGTCCGCGACATCTTTGCTCGTGAGTATGGGAACACGATCGAGGGTTTCGACCGTAACACCAAACTGAAGGATCAAATCCGTTCTTACAGCTCCAGGACTGATGTTCTATCGATATACAAAATAAATAAGGTGAGCAGCATTAACCAGTGCTCGTACACGTATCTCTGCTACGAGGAATTTCCCCAACTTACCGTCACCTTGACGTTCATTCTAGCGGCTGCCAATTCGTTTATCACAGACTGCGACATCGCAGTAAGCGCATATTTGCTAGCACAGTAAAGATTCACCGCTATCGTCAGCATCTCGGCATTGTGTCCAGCAATACTGAAAACCAAAAAATTAAATACATTACTTTTTACCCGAAAGTCTGCTTGCTACTAAAAGTATGTGAAATGCCACGGTCGGTAATAAAACCAGTAATCAATTTTTTTCACCAGTAGTGAAATGAGATATTTCAGCGCAAGCGGATGTCACGTCAGTTTTCCTTTTTGAAACTACGATGCGATCGACCTGTCTGGCCTGCGAAAATCCTGTCGTCCACGACCTGGCAACCGAACTCGATGTCGCATTCAAACTGATACCCTAGCAGACCGAAACCCTAGAAGACCACCTTCGAAATCACCGTGGTAGTTTCGTGCAAAAAGCCTACGACGTTCCCCATCATTACACGTTCCCCAAGGGACGTGTTCGTTTTTGACATGTTTGATCGGATACTGATTCTCGGTAAACGACGGATCGATCAAATTCGCGACGACCTTTTTTTTTTTTAATCCCACTCGTTTAACATCCTATGTATATGTGCAATTTTCAAAATCAAAACAAAAAACAAAATCGTTCATTTGCTTCGAGAACGGACGTCGTTCGAATGAAAAACAACGCGGACAAACGCGTACGTACATTTATTTTGATGACAAATAACGGTTGACTAACTGTCAGAGAGGAAAATATTTACGACCAAAGTAACGTAGAATAAAACGACAACAATACCCTTCGATCGATTTCGAGATTTTTATTGTTAACATGGATTTTTTTATACGGGCGAAACGGTTGATTACAGGTTGTAATGAACCAGGCCTAAATAGGGAACGTTTCAATAAACCGTTGTACTAAACGGTTGACGCCCATCGGGCCCTGATTAGGCGGGATGAGAGGTGTTTCACTTAGTTTTAACAACTTTCCTAATTACCTGTTGATGTTAATAATGTGGCCAGGAACATTGCGCTTCTTCATCGAACGTACCGCTTCTCTCGTACATATCGCAACGGCGATCACATTAATCTCCATGATTTTACGATAGTTTTCCGTGGAACTGTCTAAAATAATTATCAAAAATATCGTCTTATCTATTCGGCGAGTATTTTTATTAATTAAATCAAGCCATTCATCCGTTCTCCATCTGTACGTGCGACTATAAATGAACGTACCGATAATCGGCTCGCCGATAACCACACCGGCGTTGTTCACAAGGATATCGACGCCACCGAGTTCCTTCTCAGTCCACTCAAAGACCTTTAATATATCCTCTTCCTTCCTCACATCGCATTTCATCGGATGAAGGACGCCCTTCTGGCCCTTTAATTCCGCAGCAAGATTGTGAATTTTATCTACTCGTCGTGCAACACCGACTACTTTGATACCAGCTCGGACCAGGGCCTTCACAATATCGGCGCCGATGCCGACACTCGCGCCCGTCACAACGGCTACTTTTCCGGACCACTGTTCCATCTTCACTTCAATGCACCGAGACGACCCCGACAGACTCGTGGACGTTCTTCGACTCACCGAGTCTCGACGATGCGATGGTTTATAAATCACTGTCCAAACCGTACTGCACCAATCTACTCGTGGATATTGCGACTCGTGACGATTGAACAATACAATTTCGTCACAACGTACAATTGCAAAAGATGACTCGGTGGTGTCAAGGAGGCGGCAGCCGGTCTCTCAAATCATCGCGATGACATTCAACTTGAATTCGTAGATCAATTCGCTTTACCACAAGTATCGTGACATGATTTTTCTAGTCACTGTCACAAAGTGTTGATTGCTACGATTTTTTTTTTGTTTCCTTTTGTTGTGCTATTGTCCTATCATCGGCCTTTCCCATTATAGTTTGCATCACGAGATAACAGATACCGTATCGGTGTTACGTCCTACGCAGTTTATGGCAAACTACGTGGTAATATTTTCTCTAGAAATGAGATTACTTAGTTACACTGCTAATGACTATCTCGGCTCATTCGCAACGCCAGCCAGTCCTGATAGAAAACTTATTTTCTATTAAAACGCTGCTTCTCTGGGCACATTAAATTCACGCCTTTCCTACGATCGAACTCTGCAGCCGTTATTCCCCGCAACGCTACCACTGCGTGCATTTCTCAGAATTTCCCATCCTCGTGTCTTCAACAGCCCCATGTAAGAATGCCGATTTTATTAAATTATTTACCGGAAAACGATCCCGACACTGTCACCACAACTTACAGCCTGAGCGACCGCGCATCCAGGTGCGCTGTCAGTTTCGCGATCACGAATCCACAGCTTCGCATGTTGTCCTTCGAGAAACCGGAGTTTCGCGTGTTGTCCTTAACGGAGTCGAACCTGCTGCACTCCCAGATTATAACGGTTGTCAAAGCCGGTGAAATAAAAAATGGTAGTTTGTGGAATCAAGCCAGCTCCACTCGGGTTTATGTTCCGATCCCGAGTTTATACCGATTTGTTGATTCCGGTAGAGCAAAAATAAGCTGGCGCCCCCCGGCCTGCGGATGCATGAGCGAGGGTGGACGGCTGAAGGCGACGCTTCGACTTACCGATTTTATGTTGCCCCACCAAGTTACCGAAAAATACGTTACGGTATACTCGACAGAGAATGGACAAATTATGCATTCAGATCAATAACGGCAGGTATTCTCGGTTTAGTTTTATTTGCATCAAACAACATTTGCATCACCATGAAACAGCAAGAAAAAAAAAGCTGGGAACAACTTTATGTATCGAGAGTGGCCGAAGTATATATCTACATATATCGATGGATATATACCTTTGTCCCGTCCATTTTTTCGATTTCCAACTGGTAATCGAACCGTAAACCTCCCGCCACTACGGTTTTGCTTTAATTGATTATTTACTCTACATAATAAAAAAGCACTGTTTATTTCGCCATTGATTTCGTTGTTACTGGACGTCGCGCAGGTTCGACATCGATATAAGGGGTGTTACAGTCAATTCCTTCACCTGTTGACACACAAAAATTTCCGTCAAGAAATACCAAACAGATATGTATTTTTTTTATCAATTTTTAAAGATACATCGTTACATTACCTGAACGTTCGGAGGAGTACTCAGCGTGTAGATAACAGCGTCCGCGATATCCTTGCCTGTAAGTATGGGGCTTCGATCGAGGATTTCCGATGGAATACCAGCGTCAGTGAGCATGTCCGTTCTTACAGCTCCGGGGCTGATGCTCTATCAATAAATAAAGTTAACAAAGCGAGCAGTTTAAAAAATGGCATATTCATGTGTGTTTGCAAATAGCCTATGGTTCAACGCCAGGAGACTTCCCCAACTTACCGTCACCTTCACGTTCATTTTAGCGGTGGCTAATTCATTGATCACAGATTGCGACATAGCAGTGACCGCGTACTTGCTGGCACAGTAAAGACTTACTGGTACCGTGACGATCTCGGCATTGTGTCCAGCAACACTGAAAAAAATGTCCCTCGAACATATTAGTTTTAATGCAAACCCCCCCCCCCCCATCCAAGCTATAAATAACTGTGCTATTTACCTGTTGATGTTGATTACGTGTCCGGGAACGTTACGCTTCTTCATCGAACGTACCGCTTCTCTGGTACATATAGCAACCGCGATCACGTTAACTTCCATGATTTTACGATAGTTTTCTGTGGTTCCGTCTAAAAAACAAGATTCAAATTTTACTTTATGCACATTTTTTTACACCCGATGGTTTGCAAACGGTCCAAGTCCGGCTGCAGATTAATCAAACTATCATTCGAATTTTTTTTCAATTTCGCTTCCTCGTGGAGGAAGCTTTGTTTTAGTGAACATTGTTTTTGAGATTTTTATGAAAACGTGTTCAGAATGTTTGCAAACATCGAAAAATCACATGTAGTACACAATTGTGACAATCGTGTCGCGTGTGTCTGGCTGGATGTAGGCGCGTGCGTGTATGTCTGCTGTGCGTACGCACGTATTGTACTGTATTAAAATTTATTGAGTCCAGGGATATCTCTCCTAAGGAGCGATGCAATACAGACAGAACAGTGCTGAATTACATTATAATATAGATAGTAAATTACACGAGACAGTGAACACCGCGATCATCAGTACATATGACATAGGTAGCAAATTATGCAAGGCAGAGCAAAGCGCAGTCATTGGGACAATAATCAAAGAGCGAATACAGACAAGATAAGATAACTAAAGATAGATACGCGAGCAGATCGGACTTAGCCTCACTCTACGTCCGATCTGCTCGCGTATCTATCTTTAGTTATCTTATCTTATCTGTATTCGCTCTTTGATTGTTCGCTAATATGGGGCTTTAGCGACAGTGAGTAGTCCATTTCACAGATAAATGCCACTAACTATGAAGGACTTATTAGATGTCCTCAAGGCCGGCGTCATGAGTGTATCAGTGCAACCCACTCCACATCGCGGACTTAATCTATCCCGAAGGGCAAGCGAGTCCGGGCATCGCGAGATAACGGGGGGGGGCGGGGAGGGGGGGGGGGGCGCCCCAATGCGTACAATTGAGTGAAAAAGGCATCCAATGAAAAAGAGCCTCCGGTTCGCGACTAGCGCTAGCCTAGAGGCATCTCGCGGAGACGTGCTCAACTCGTCTAATGTTGAGCAGAAAATGAACTGCGGCCTTGAGAGCCCGCTGCAACTAGGCGTTATGTATGTATGCATGCATGTATATATGTATGGTACACGAGTAGAGAGATACGCCTCTTCCCTCGGTGAAATTTTCACGAAGACTGAGGCTCGGTTCGAGATTTAAAGCGATTTTGACATTTTCGTTTTTAATTCGTGGTAGCCCTAACTTGGGCGTAAAAAAACGCGTAAAAAAAAATCACCATACTTTTCTCGATGACGTTGTAACGCTCGACCCTTCTTAAATTTCATGAGATGTAGACATTTTTTTATGTCATGAAAAAAGTTGCAAACAACTTGCATATGGCTTCCTCATTTATTACAATATTCCGCACAGCTTCCTCTATGAGGAAGCCAAAATCGATCAGAGAAATTTCTCATACAAGAAACCTGTGCGCAAAACTGTAATAAATGAGGAAGGCATGTGCACTTTACCTTGCAACTTTTTTTCATTCTGGAACTTGCAGCACATGTTGCCAGCCGATGATCTAACGGTCCTATTTTTTTTATCAATCTCCATCTGCATTGGTGACTATAAATAAGCGTACCAATAATCGGCTCAGCGATTAGAACGCCAGCGTTGTTCACGAGGATGTCAACGCCACCGAGTTCCTTCTCGGTCCACTTGAAGACCTTCAATATATCTTCTTCCTTCCTCACGTCGCACTCCATGGGATGAAGAACGCCCTTCTGACCCTTCAATTTAGCAGCGAGATTTTGAATTCTCTCAACTCGTCTCGCAGCACCGACTACTTTGATGCCAGCTCGGACCAGCGCTTCCACAATATTGGTACCGATTCCAGAACTCGCACCTGTCACAATGGCCACTTTTCCCGACCATTGCTCCATTTTCACTCGAAGGCACCGAGACGACGACACTAATAGAGTCGTGGACTCTCTTCAACTAACCAAGCCTCGACGATACGCACGATTATAAGTCACTGCACAGCAGATATTGCACGCGCCAATCTGATATAATTGCAAACGATGACTTGCAGTTCCAAGTGAGCTGCGGTCGTTCGCCTAATGGCACTTCAATAGAGGAAGCTTCGTTTCATGAAAAACATTTTTCTCGCCGTTTACAGAGAAGATAGAACAAATCCGACATCTCTATACCGATTACATGCCTTACGTAACGTATCTACTGACCGTAACCTAAGCACGCCGTCGTAGAATACGGAGGACGAATGACTTGACGTGGTGACTCGAGTGGGTAGGGATGGTAGATCATTGGCAAAATATCGGTAGTGCCTATTGTCGGTGTAATTCTCGACATCAATCTTGATTCGTGCCGAAAATGATCTAGTGCACAAAAGTATGATACATCAACGAATTAAAAAAGGTGCAAAGTAATTTGAACATCAGTGACAGGGAAGAATGGAGCATTTCGAAAAAATCGCAGATTTTAGCCAACACACTTTTGAAACAACATATTCCGAAACCTACCAATTCTCTCAAAAAATCATCCATATAACTTTTTTGTAGTACAATGTTCAAGCAGATGTGAACTTCATGTACAAAAGTTTAAAAAATACACTTTTCAAAATACGCTTATCCGAGTGAATAAGATCGTGGACCACTAATCGCAAGCTCGCAGATTCAAATCCTCATTACCGACAAAATTATTTATACCGAGGTTTTCATGGCATGAAGGTAAAAGTACAATAATAAATCAGTTTGTGTTTTGTGTTAATTTTTTATTAATATTTTTGGTAACATGTGCTATTCTAACCAACTTAAAAGAATTGATCCAACCAATTTATCATCTGGAGCTCAGAGCACTGAGCCCATTGGTTGAGTCAACTATCTGTGTCGTCAGTCCAACTAATTCGTTGTTTCCGTGTAGGTGCGAACAAGAGCATGACTGATCAGGAATTATGGAATGTGGAAAAAGATTGTCGTTTTCGCACTGAATTTGCTTTCATCCCTCTTTTTTTATATTGTCGAGAAAGCATTTCCAATCCTCCCCGTCTTCCTTTCGCGAATTCTCACACCTTATCCCTAGGATTTACCCCCCTTGCGGCCGCAGCCGACTCCCCTCTGTATCGCATTTGCCACGGCATTTTTGTCACGCATGGGGAAACTGCGGAAAACCTATGCCGATAGAGTTAGTCTCAGATTCGATACCCGGCATAGGAGCTTCGTCGCGTTTCTAAAACTAAAACTGTATACATCCGGCTCTCACACTTAGATAACTACGTGTGCGTGGCCGATACGTCCATCTCGAGCTTTGTCCCGCTTATATTTTTATTCGCGACGAAACCCGGCAATCGAACGGGCGACCTCCCGATGCTTAGTTCTAAAGGCGAGCATCTTAACCACTACCACCACTACCACTACCACTAGACCATCGTACCGATTCTACTTTCATTGATTACTTATTCTGCATGATGAAAAAAGTACAATTTTTCGCCATTGATTTTGTAGTTACTCGAGGTCAAGCAGGCTCGATACCATTCCAAGAGGTGTCACCGTTAATTCCTTCACCTGTTGGCCAGCAAACATTTCCGTCAAGGAATACCAAAGGCGTGTGTATTTTTAAATAATTATAGATACTTCGTTACATCACCTGGACGTTCGGAGGAGTACCCAGTGCGTAAATAACAGCGTCCGCGATATCTTTGCATGTAAGTATGGGAACTCGATCGAGGACTTTTGATGAAATACCAATGTCAGTAAGCATGTCCGTTCTTACAGCTCCGGGACTGATGCTCTGTCAATAAATAAAGTTAATCAAGAGAGCAGTTTAAAAAATTGCTTATTCATGTGTGTTCGCAAATAGACTATAGTTCGACGCCAGGAGACTTCCCCGACTTACCGTCACCTTCACGTTCACTTTAGCGGTGGCCAATTCGTTGATCACAGATTGCGACAGACCAGTGACCGCATACTTGCTGGCACAGTAAAGATTTACCGGTACCGTGACGATCTCGGCATTGTGTCCGCCAATACTGAAGAAAAATTGCCCTCGAACTCATTAGTTTCGATCCGATCGCACGCATGCAATTGATGACTGTAACCTAATTACCTATTGATGTTGATTATGTGTCCGGGAACGTTACGCTTCCTCATTGAACGTACCGCTTCTCTCGTACATATCGCGACCGCAATTACGTTAACTTCCATGATTTTACGATAGTTTTCCGTTGTACCGTCTAAAAAAATAAGATCCATGTTTCACTTGATGCACATTTTTTTTGCAACCGATGGTTTCTGTCTGTGTGATTCGAGTAACTTCATACGGTAAATAGGGGCGATGCTATGCTATAACACAATTTTTTGCTGGCTACCGTTTTGGCTGATGTAAGTCTGTCTGCGGGCCAAACAAACTCTTATTCGAAGGTTTTACAATTATAAAATATAATAATTCGACAATTTTTACCATTTTGTTCATAATTTTTCTTTTCACATTTAAAGTAAAATAGCAAAAAAGGTTAGATGGATCAATTCGAAATTCAATACAAAAAACTACATTTTATATGTTGTTCTATATGTAGAAGATACAGCAAGTGTTGTAGCGATCCGATATCTCTTAAAAAAGTTACTCTGCTTTCGGATGGGATCGACTGATCTACGGACAGCTCGACAGAATTGGAAAATCCTTTTTTTCATTATGGAAGATGCAAAACATGTTTCTAGGCCGTCATTTAACTCTCCGATTTCATTTTTATGGATCTCTATCTGCATATCTGACTGTGAATGAGCGTACCAATAATCGGCTCAGCGACAAGGACGCCAGCGTTGTTCACAAGGATATCGACACCACCGAGTTCCTTCTCGGTCCACTCGAAGACCCTCAATATGTCTTCTTCCTTTCTCACATCGCATTCCATAGGATGAAGCATGCCCTTCTGACCCTTCAATTTAGCGGCGAGATTTTGAATTCTGTCGACTCGTCTTGCAGCGCCGACTACTTTGATGCCAGCTCGAACCAGGGCCTCCACAATTTCGGTACCGATGCCGACACTCGCCCCCGTCACAATAGCCACTTTTCCTGACCATCGTTCCATCTTCACTGGTAGACCACGATACCAATAGACTCGTCGACGTCGTTCGACTAACTAAGCCTCGACGATACGAAGATTTATAAATCACCGTGCAGCAGATACCGCACGCGCCAAACTGATATAACTGCAAATGATGGCACGCTATGCTAAGTGAGCTGCAGTCGTCCACTCAAAATCAACGCAACGATCGTCTACTTGAATTCGTTAGGTTAACAGTCTTTATCAGATCGCAGGAAACAATAGAGCACTTCACTTTGTGCTTCCTTATGGAGAAAGCTTCGTTTTAATGAAAACATTTTTTTCTCAACGTTTTCGGAAAAGGTTGCAGTTCGCGATAAATGTGTACCAGAAAATAAAAATAGAATGATTTTCTTTGCACCAACGAGTTGTTACTCGTCAAGGTTACTTATCCACTGATCGTATCTACTGAGCACGTAATAATATAATACACTGGACGATTAGCTTGTGACGTGACTCGAGTGGACGGAGATGGAAGGTTTTCTGGAAATTGTAGCATTGGGAAAATATAGCCTGTGCCGATTGTTCGTGCGATTCGCGACAAAGGAAATAGAGATAATAAAAAAAATGAATAATAAACACATTATTTTACGGGAATCATGGGGGAAAATAAGAAACAGTATGAAATTTAGGAAGGATATAAAACAATTAATGCAGTGTTATGTCCTGCGAATTTTCTCAAAATATTTCCAGGACATTTTAGTGAGTAAAGAAAAATTAATTAATGAAAATTTAGGATAAGTATTATATTCCTGAAAAAGAACATTAAGGGAAAAACATAATATCGTTCAAACAATCAAACTTGAGGGTTTGATGAATGAATAATATACCGGACGAATGGATAAATTATTCATCGGAAATACCGGACAGGCTTTCAGGGACTTTAACGGACGAAGAAAATAAGCGTACAGTGAATACGAAATGAAAAAACTCATCAACCTGAGATGTAAATATGCAGACAAGCATATCGGTGCAACGCTCATCACGCTTGTCAAGCATGCGGCCGCTTGTCCGGCTTGTCACGGGGTGCGTTATGCCGAGAGTGTTCGTTGACAGCGATGAGTGCAGCACCTGCTGGACTGCGCATATCAATTAAGTATTAATGATCACTATTATTCAGAAGGTTATGAATTCAAATGTTTAATGTTGAAATGTACAAAAAAAACAGGTTTTAGAGGATGGATTTTGAGGCCGGAAATGTTTTTGTGAAAATTATTGGCAACAAGACTAAATTAACCCTTTATAAGTCACACCGTCCGAAACCGTACCGAAACGAGACTAACAGACGCGGAGTGGAGGCCGCGAGTTGCTACGATTGCGCCTAAGAGTGGGGACAGAGGTGTGACTTATAAAGGGTGTTAATAGGAATAGAGCTAAGTATGAGAAATAAATATTGAGTGATATCGTCCTGACAACATTCAAAATAGAAGGTAAATAAATACATAAAAGGGACTGAAGTTAAAAATAATAAATAATAAACAAATAATCAAACAGAGAATAATGGGGAAAAATAAGAAAAACGATAAAAAAAGGAAGAAGATGTAAATCAATTAGTATAACAATTCACAAATGTCAACAATTATTGACTTTTCAACGAATAGTTGTACTTTCCTTGAAATGCATACATTCATAAAATTCGCGACAGGTGTAATTTATGTATCAACGTATTGAACGCAAGTATCGTCCAATCTTCAAATCAGTACATCGAGTGTTGAGTATCCGGAACCTACCTTACCAGCCGTCGCATCAGCAGGTTATTCTATTCTTATTATTTCTAACATAAAGAATATAATCAGTAGATCACATGCCCACTGAGTGTATGAGTACGGAATATATAAATGTTCATCGCTTTTATCGTAATTGATTTTCAGCAATCTATTTGGCCGCCGATCCGGATAACTGAGCTTCGAAATGAGATGTGGGAGATGTGAACAGTTTACCCTGCCTCTGTTCGGAATATTCGTCGATTATTACAAACGCCTCTGCTATGGAGAAAAGGAATGTCATCGGATATTCCAGATACGGCAGATAACTCAGAGAACTTCCGAGGATGCATCGAATTCCCGTCCGCCAGTCCAGTCCCTCGCTTCGACGACTTTACCAGTTATCGTTTTCACCGTCGATCCTAGCTAACTCCACTTGGATGCCAGACAGCTATATAATCATACATTACATTATATAATCATTACAAAATTTAAGATGCATTATTTAGAGCACAGAATTATTACTAATCTTTTTTCCGAACAGAAGTACCGTTATAGTCGTTTAAAGTGATGTTTATTTATTATTAAGTAACACTTTGCGTGAAAAAAGTTTTCTTAAAATACCTTTATTAACGCCTTCACTCTCGACACAGTATAATACATGATTAGGGGTTCATTCGAGGCTCGATCGATATATTAATGTATACTGATTGCGATATTGCTAGTCACGCATTCCCCTCACGACGCCTTTCGTCAAGACGCAGACAAGCGCTCACACACACTGACACACAGTCATCAGTCGATTGAGGCATCCGAAAACTCGACCCTTTTTTTACCCAATCTACAGGCGTTTCGATGAAACTTACACAATCAGTGCGCGTCGTAACTTTCCGATCGTATTAAATTAATTATAAAATAAATTCTTGCTTTCTATTGTCACAGAATAATACATCATACTATATTACATATATATTTATATATATGTATATATAAATATATAAATATACATAGTATACTATTTTTCTTTTTCAAACTTCTTTCTCAACTTCTCGTATAATACTTATATACATATACATCAAAGATGATGATGATCTATATTGTTTTCCCATTGGTTATTAAAGTGTACACTCATTAGGTCTCTATAGTCGTTCTCAATGACTGTCGTCACTGTATCGCCTACTGAAGGTAACCGTGTAATTTTTACGCGATATGCACTAAAAAAGGATTTTAACATTTAAAAAACATTTACTGTCCGCAAACGTCCACAATTTGTTGTTCTCGTTAATGTTAGAATCTCGTTTCCTGTTAAACATACGGCTCGTTGACCAATACAAAAAGAATTGAAATGAAACTATTTTGGTCCGTTGTGCCCAAGAAATATTTGTCGAATGTACAAACCCTTTTTAACAGTGCAGTTTTTGTTGCCACAACTATGTGAACAATCTTCATCAATCAACAATTGTTCGCCTCTTTAAAAGTATTTGCTGAAGTTATTTTAATGATTGTTCACGGATATTGGAGCTTTGCCCGATATCGTCTAAGCTATGGTGTGCGCTCAGTCTCGACTTTAAGGTAGTCCTTGCAACAAACAATTTTTTGAAATTTTAGTACTCGATTAACTTGAAAGGACCACCTCAACGAATTGAGTCATCAATTCTCCTAGCCTCGGGTTCTTCATTTCTTTATTTTATTATTATTCGTATACTGCCATTTTTCTCAGGAGATCGCCAGAAAGAAAATGTTCCGCAATTATTAACAATACACTTCATACGTTACTGAATATTACTTAATTTTTATTTACAGTGAGTCATTGGTATCGCTAACTAATACTTATAAGATTTTGGATAGCATACACTTCGAATATTCGCTTACATTAGTTACCTATTTTATTTATCACTTATCATAATATCGATTATGTACAAAATGATTGCTGTGTGTCGCAACGCGAACATTATGATTTTATGAGTAATAACGCGTGTATCATGCACAGAGACGCGCGTATGCGTAGATTATTATCATTTAATGGGAGACAGAAATGGCCTCCTACGCGTTTAAGTATTGGTCATTTTTTTTTATGGGCCTCAGCGAATACGTTTGCGTGTCACGATTTTCATTACCGCCCCTATCATTATGCTGGTAAATCTGGTAACCTGGTGAAAATAATAGTTCTGAAGACTTCTGAATTTTTTTTCGGAATTATTGAAGTAAAATCATAAGGAAAAGTTCTGAAAATATATTAATCAGGTTGATTTCAGTTTTTCAGATATACTTTCATAGATATATTTTCATCAGGACTTTATTCCGTTCTATCGGTGACGCTTTCGGACAACTTTTTGCAATATCATGATTCTGTGCGTTATAGGAGCTATCGATATTGACCCTGTTCAACGATTTACATTTATTTGTTTATTCATATTCACAATTATAATAGAAAATCTCCCAGGAATAAACAAGTCTTAATTGCTGACTAGTTTTATCGGTGTCAATTTTATTGAATGGCAGCGATTATTGTTTTTATAAAAATACCCATCAAACAGAACCGTGTAACAGTGATGTCAAATGTACATCTTGTGAAACAACAGGGTATGCAAAAACAAGATTACTCGTGACAGCAAAATTATTCCTCGTTCAAACAAGTCAGCTTGGGGAAAATATATGTAACAATTCCGTAAAATGACCTAAGATTTATGCAAGATTATATTTCTATCCCTCATTGTAGTTTTTATTTACAATGAAAAAATAAACAATCTATTGCAAACGATTTAATCTACGAAACGTATTTATTTCTTATTTACGGTTTCAGAAATAAACATCAATTTTTCGTATAAATAATAAGTGAAAAAAAATTATAACGTAGGAATATTCAATGTAAATAAAAAATGATGTCGTTTTTTAACAGTGTTTGAAAAATGTTATGGCTCCGTACTTACAAAACTTTATGTCAAACTTATATTTTGATCAAGCCTAACAGTGCATCACAACTAGGTAGTACTGTGACTTACGGTGATGTGATACATTCTCCTATCCCCCCCCCCCGTGTTCAGTTGAGGAAAAAGAAAATTATCTTTTCCTGCTTCGGCTGACACACCAGGGAAAGACAATTTTCTGCTTCCTCAGCTATTTGCGATTTAACAACGGCATTTATTGCAGATTTTTTTTTACCGACGTTGGTATTTCACATAATCGTAAAACGAACATCACATTGTACAACAACTTTAAATTTGTATAGAATCTAAATAATTATGTAACTGTTACAGTCTGTTTTTTTTATGGGTATTTTTTTGAAAATATAATGTACTCGGATCATGTGGATTCAGTGATAGTGGACAATAAAATGAGAGATTGAAAACGTTCAGGGTGATATTTGCTTCCCGCATTTGATTTCAACGTTCACTTGCGATTTCCACTCTCTTCGCCCATCTCCGTCCGCCTGACAGCACTCGGCCGATACTTGCGCTTCAAATGGACCGTGAGAGACCACCGGCGCGAGCATCGCAGCGTCTTTATATCTCTCGAAAATAGTTCGAACCGAGACGATATTTTCATTCCCGATCGCTTGCCAAGCTCCTTTTCTATATATTCTTTAATATTATTCCACCTCGCGAATTCTCCATTCAGCTACTCCAATTTCAATTCTACCGCATTTTCTCATCTCGTACCGCTTCCTCGTAGATATGGTATTTTGTTATTACAAGCTAAATAATTTGTTTCTAGTCCTACGAGCCTAGCCTTCCGGGAGACGTTTCCTGGCAGTGACGCCAATCGGTCCCGTTAATGAAAATAACTTAAACGCTGGCGAAGCGACGCGAAAGGCCTTATCAATCTAATCTAGGTACTGTTTCTGTCAGGCCGTCGAGATTGCTTTTTGAAGGAAAATGTTCGATGCCCGGGCACAACACATCAGCGATATGAAAACTCACGGAATCGGCATTTTGGAAATATGATCGTATCGTTCGCTAAACACCGAGATTGTAATAGGTCGTTTCTACTTTATTTCTCATTCTTATAAATCACAATTATTAAACTTAATGAGACAAGAGTATTCATTTGTCACAAATCATAAACGACACTTTTTTTTTGTTGTAAAAATAGAAATACGAGAGCGACTTATTGGATTTCCGTTCGTGGTCAGTTCCTCCCCTAAAAAGTTAGTTGGCAAACGATATAAAACCTGCATAACTAAACAATAACAATGAGTAACTAACGGGATACGGCCCGTAAATAATAAATAAATAAATAAATAAATGAATTGGTATGTTTATCTTGCGTATCGCCGGCGTTTAAGAACTTTTGATAAACATAATAAATACCGTACACCGATGAGGTTGTGTATGTTTATCCTTAAATACACGCTTCTATGTGAACGTTGGTCATTTCGCTAGCTCTCAGCTGATTGTTTACATGAAGCTCGGACGAGGCGTTGCTGTGAACGAGATCTTGTTTCCTATTAACCTGGCGTAGATCCCGCACAGGTAAGAGCGCTGCGCAGCAGCTCTCGAGGGTCTTGCGAAATGCTGCACGAAATTCGCGATTGAAGTAGGCGTAAATAAGGGGGTTGAGAGCGCTGTTGAAATATCCGACCCAAAATACAGCAGCGACTACGATGTTTCCACTCTGGCACGTATCGCACAAGGCCGTGATCAAGTACCTGCGAACAATATTGAACAAACAAAAAATTAGTCTTTTCTATTTTCCTCTTCTATCACAGTAAATATTTTTAGATCCGCTACGTCGCGCCCCGACAAGACCCAGATCGGAGTTTTTACGGACCTTATGTGATGCTCCAAAATTGCTATCAGGTTACCTATTATAATAGATAACCCGATAGCAATTCATTTGTCCGCCAGTACTCGTTTTTCATCGTCTCTGAGAAAGCTTTGCTTATCGTGTATTTGTTTTCTCCTCTCGAGATCATTATATTCAAAATGTTCTTCGGCTTGCCATACGTCGATGCGAAACGTGAAAAGCTACGATAAAGGGGTAATTCTTTCTCCTTTAAGAAAGCTTCTTCTATGAGGCTGTCAAGCCTGGTCGTGTGACTGTCTCGAAGAAGAACTTTGTGAACGTCGATAAGAAATGAGGAAGCAATTTTGAAATTTAATTCGCATCTTTCTGTTTCTACCCGTTCATCCTCTTATCACTCATTAAATAATTGTGTTGTCCGAGAGAAACTTTTCCGACGACGAGTCACGATGAGTTTGGACGTATTCATGGCCGTTTCGCAACGAAATAATTGAATTGCCCTCTCAATTAAATTTACGTGAAATATAACCGAGAACGTCTTTGTCAGAGGAGAAACGAGAGTTGGCCGAAGTTGTTGTCGAACTCTCACCGTGAACTGCAATAAAAGGATGGCGCAACACACGAGAAGCACTTTTAACCTTCCGTCATCAAGGATCCAAGGGGCATCAAGAAAAGGTTCGCCTATACGTGTCACGTGGGTAGCCGCTGACCGGATTGAAGCAAGCGATCCTCAAGCGTATTTCTTTTCGACCATACTTTCGAGACATGAAACTAGGCGAAAAACAATTTCGAAGCGACGACGCTCGAAGCTCGCACACACAGACCCACCGCGACACACACACGTGCATTGTTTTTTCACTCTTGTTGCTCTTCTCCCGTTCGTTTGACCATTTTCATCACAAAGTATCGCCTGTATGCTGTTTTCACTGAGCGAAAGCGAGGTGCTTTGGAGGGAGGGGTTAGTGTAAGGGGTGCTGGAAAAGTGGGTCAGCTCCGCTGCTCGAACGATTCATTTTTTCCCCGTTCCTCGTCATCCTCCGTTCCGCCCTGCGCGCCTATCTGCCCCCAGACACCTTTCCCAATGCTTTAACTTCCATCGCCTTCTTCCGACCCCCCGCAACGGGGGATCTTATACACATCCTGCCCTCTCTTTCTCTTCGGATCCATTGAAAACGCCTACGCCTTTGTCTTACGTTCGATATCCGTAATAAAAGAGTCCCGAGGAAATAAAGGCCGTTCTCACACCGCTACCCTTTTTTTATTATTCTGCTTCTACTCATCCTCCTCTTTGAGCTCCTTTTTAATTTACGTCAAGAATGTCCCAAAGGGGATGTTGTGTGGGACGTGTACGTACGCAACGAGAGTCGGAGGTCCGACTTAACTTTTTTCTCTTCTTCTTTGTGTCTCCTCTTTTAGGACTACATGATAACAACTTATTTTGTACGTCCGTAACGCTGGATTATTTCGGGGCACAGGGCAAATTGCATCTATGAACAAACTAGGCCCTGTTTCTCTTGATTCTCCGCTTTGCACCTCCGAGGTTGTACGAGGGAGTACTTGCCATCAAATGTTGGGTTATCTTTTTATTACATTTTTGTCATATGTATGCGTTATAGGTATATCACTATTATGCTACGCCTCACGCCTTCGCTACGGACTCGTATTTCGTAACCGGAAATTTATATTTCCGAAGTTTTACCGGAAATACCTTAAATCGTATTTTTCGACCAGAACTGACGTCGTACTCGAAATACGTCACGTGGGACCGAAAAATGAGATATTCACACCGAAAATGATGTATTTCCGGTCCGAGACCGAAAATGGGATTTTCAAACCGGAAGGGACATATTTTTGGAATGATGTATTTCCGGTCCGAGACCGAAAATGGGATTTTCAAACCGGAAGTGACATATTTTTGGAATGACGTCACTTCCGGTCGGAAAATAAGGTTTTTGTAATGCGTGCACGAAAAGTCCCGCTTTTCGTGCACGAAAAGCGGGATTTCGATTAAGAACAATCAGGGCCTGGGAGGGGAACCCCGAGGGGGACTTAGCAACTTGTGCACGTGCGCAGTATTTTTTTCTCGCGCCTCACCTAATAGACGCACTTTCACCGCACATGAACATGTACGAGAAGGGGAACTTTTTGTGCACGTGTTGCAAAAAGTAAGGTCCGTCTCGCTCGATCTTCCGGAGCTAGGCGAGATTAACTCTCATCGCCACGTTCCCGAGAAAGCAGTAGGAAGGATACATCCAGAAATACGGATCATCGTTCAAGAGCCCTCAGCAGTGACGGATCGAAGAGTAGATGCTTCGATCCGTCCGGGAACGAGGACATGACCGGAATTCGATGTTCTAGTATCCAATACTTAATGTAAATCAAAGATATATGTATATACAAATGAATATATATATATATATATATATATACACAGCGACATTGGAAAGGAAACGAAGACGCGAACCTGGCAAACTCACTACGAAATCGTCTCGGTCAACAGAAACTTCTCACGGAGTTGGTCTTCTTAGTTATCTATTATAGATAGTCGTTCGGCCAAGTGCCCGGGGATTCTTCTTCACCCTCCGTAGTTACCGTCTTCGCCTGCCTCGTAATCTTCTGGGTTGTATATCTCCCCGTCCCAACAAAAACGGCGAGAGATACTCGAATCAATCTTGAGCCGATCGGATACAATTCGAGTTTCGTTAACGTTCGAACACGTGGCAACAGTCCCGGAAGCAATGAATAAGCAAGAAACTGTTACGTCCAATATACGGAGCCATTAACGTTCCGTCCCGCACTGTACATCGTCAAATAACCATTGACGCTGAGTGACAGTCGCTTGTCCGGGAAGCTTATTTCCGGAAGGTTCTTTCCAGTTTTTTTTTTTCTTTTATCTTACCATTTTTATAGAGGTACACAGCAGGCGGAAGAACAAAAAAAAAAGAATGAACGGAAGTATTTGGGTCGTCGTACTCGTAAGTTGAAGTGAGAAGCAATCACAGAGTTGTTCCCGATAACGACGAGGGCAGCGTGAGATGGGAGAATGAGGAAGGTCAAGGGTTGACGGAATAAGCGGGTTGGGACCGGAGGCGCGGAAGCATGTCAAGGGGATGCCGAGGGTTGAAAAGACGCCGGAGGGCGAGTATCGGTTCCCCCTTTGTCGTGCGATTGCGCAGGAAATGACGACACGAGGAACCATATGGGAATGATGGAAATGGAGACGATGCCGAACGCGGGCGAGGAGGAAAAAATGAACGAAAAGTAGGAGAGACATCCGAGGAAGCCATAGAAGAAAAAAAGAAGAGTGAAAAGAAGAAGATAAACTTTGCGAAGAAAAATGCGGAGATAAGTTTATAAAGCTGAACAAATGCGTAGTTCGATCTTATTTTTTTTTTTCTTCAATACGACAACCTCATCTTCCGCAGAGCAGAGTGCTGCACGGAAGTTAATAAATAAATAGCGAAGGAAATGGATGAAAGTTTCCAGGAATTTCTTTTCCCGAGAAAGACGAACCCAGAGTTTAATAATTCTATCGCGGTGCCCTCCAACTTACCAATATCATCGAGAAAAGAACGAAAATAAGGAAAATCGTTGATGAAAGTTTTTCCGCCGTCCTCACATGAGATCGCAAATAGTCGGAAACACGAACTGAGCAGGCATTCCTGGCCAGAACCACCGAAAAATAGAAAATAAAAAAGTGGAACTGCAACTTTTCCACATGAAGTCAATATGATGTACAAGCCGTCGGCTGTAGGAAGTGGCTATTGACATCAGTTTTGTCTACACCTGACCGGAAGATATTTCGAAAGCGGGAAACTAAGATCTGTTCGTACGCCAGTTGCTGTCGCGAAGCACTGTGTCTGATAACAGAGCTGTTATCCGGATCGTCAACTGCTGTGAAACTGTTGGAACCGAAGCACATTATAGTTGTATACGACCGTTTTCTTAATCGCAAGATACCATTGACGCCCTTTACGGGGCGCCTGGTTTGCGACCAGCAGTTTCCGTTCTCCATCGGAACCGTTATTCAGGCGACACGAGCTTTGTTTCATTTCCTGCTATCGACGCGGGCGTCACTGAGCGAAACGCGGCCATGCTCGTGACCCGCGAATCGGCGACCTCTTTCGATACCAAGGCTCGGAACTCACGACGTTTCAAGAATGCCCATGCAGAATTCAGTTTACCTACAGGACCTTCACAGCGCCTCCTACGGTGCGGTGCTATTATTCACGAATGCTGTCAATCTTCTGGGAAAGCTTCGTAGTGAACGGTCGTCTTTGAGAATAATAGGAAAGACAATGGATGCTGCATCGGTATGTATGAGTAAGCATGTTCATGCATTCCACAGTCGTTGAAATCAACTGACATTTAATTCAGGAGAGATAACAGTGATTTACACACAGACTTTGAAAGACCAGAAAAGATGGAAATCTCGCAAGAGTTACCGATCTCTCACTGACATTGTCAGTAAGATCTGATAATGTCAACTCTACAAAAGTATAGAAAACCCTCGCTGAAAACTAACCGATCGATTAGTGCCCTAAACAAAGTTTCATCCTAACTGGAGTCTGGAGTTTGAGTGGTTGTAAAAACCAACCCAAAGATACAGTCAGGTGGTCCGAAGGCATTTAGTCACCGATCAAGTTCGTTTGCATAGAAAGCAGCATATTGGCGACCGACATTTATATTCACTGTACGTATTTTATTCGAAATACACTATTAGATACAAATGATGATGTTTGTACTTCGAACCGTATGAGATTGCGCTCAAGTGTGCTCGTAGATTATTGGCCGATTCAAGGTCTTGGATCATTTGGTTTTGGCTTCAGAGACTGCGGTCTATCGTGTTTGCAGGAGCTCGGGCTACTGGGTATAATTGAAGTTTGCCGGACCTGAATAATTAACCGTTTGCATGAAAGCACGCAGCTCCAGAGTCCAGCGCAACCCCGATACACGGCTCGGACGGCCTTTGCCCTTAGCTTGACACTATATTGTACGGTATATTGCACAGCACGACTGTTTGTACACAAACCGTGTATCATATTTCGAGCTTGCACTTGACAAACATCGCCGAGAGTGGACGAATACCGGCCGGTGGCCAATATCGGCCAGGTGCATTTTTAAATAATTCAGCACTGATGTCAAGGTGAGTTTTGACTTATTTTGTCACGTATATAAAAACTGAACGATCGTGTCCAATTTCATCGTTTTAGCTGGCTCGAAGGTGGAAAGAATTGTGCTCGGAAGAATTCGTTCCGCGCCATTAAATTTTAAAGCTACTTTGGGAAAATAAAAGGAGCGACGGGAGAAGAAAGAAAGCAAGGAGAATAGATTGATGGCTGTAATAAGGATTATAATAATTACCATAGAAAGAACGGAAGCCAACAGGCAAGAAAAGCCGACATGATAATGCCGAGAGTCCTGGCGGCTTTTCGTTCCCTCTTCATTTTACTGCTGCTGGTTATCGGTGGCTCTTCCGGCTGTGGATCCGGCGGAGATTGGTCCACCGTCGGCAGAGACGTGAGACCCGCTGAGATCCCATTGATCTGTAGATGCTTGTTCAACAGGGCCGCGGCAACTTTGCTCCTGAAACATTCGATTGTATGAAATTTTAGCGCACATTTTTTATCTCCACTTCCGCAGTAAGTTGTACTCCGCACAATTCTCAATATGACTCAACACAAACTTTTTATCGAGAAAGTTCCAGATCTCATAAAATCTGAAAATTACGACACAGGCGTAACTCGTCAATTTGCATGGCAAATTATACCTCGATTACCACAGCCTGTCCCGAGGTATAAAGGCACATTTGTAACTTTACCGCTCACAACTCTACAAAAAAAAACCAACGCTGTACAACTTTAATACAAAACATCTCTACCATATTCAACTCTACCGTACTAAAAACCAAAATCTCTACCAAAAGGAATGACTCGCCAACAACTCTACTGGAATATAGGCGTCCATAAAAATGTCTACCAGGAAAAGAAAATTCCACCAGAATGAAAATAAAACTGTACCGTCAGAGGTTTTCTTAGAAGCCTACATTACCATAGACTTTTTATGTGATAAAGTTGTTGGCGACTGGTTCGCTCTGGCAAAGTTTTTTTTTTCATACAGTAGTAGAGATTTTGGGTAAAGTTCTAATACAGTAGAGTTATTCTGATAGAGTTGTGAGAGATAGAGATATAAAAATGCCCAAACACGTTTACACGAAAACGTATTTAAAAAAATAATAAAACAAACCATGGGCGAGAAGCTTCATGTACGAGGAAGCCAAAATGGCGAACCTTCGAAGGATCAGCCAGCCACGGTTAGTGCCATGTCCTTTCAATAATTCAGATTTACCTTGGTCACGAAGGAAAGCGATCAAGGCAAAGTGGCTCGGCGCCTCGGCTTGAAATACGTGTGCTCACTATCGCATTGCATACGCTTGCGGAATCCACTCTCGTCACACGCGATACATGCAGGGATTATGTGGTTTTTTTCGTCATACTGCATAGGTCTTTTATTGCATAGGCCGTTTACGTAATATTGGGGTATCGATATGGTTGCTCCGATATTTCAGGAATTCGGGGCTTGCACATTCACAATACAAGTTAGCCGCTATACTTACAGTCCGCATATCGCCAAAGGCTTTTTCAGCCTTCCCACAATATTTCTCTATATCGTTGCAGCCGATCGATGGCCGCTGGACTTTCTTTTGGTACACCGGTATCTAATAATATCACGCGAGCCCTCAGTCGCTGAACGGCCCGTGACGGCGTTCGATATAAAATGAGAATCGCATGATTGTGGATATAACGTGAAGCACGCAAGAATGGACGACTTTGACATCGACGCGACGAGCGTATACGTAGTAGGCGACCGGTGGTCAGTGCCGCTATCGATGATGTCATAACTGGCTAGAATTTTTCATTGATGTGAGGGAAAGGTGGAACTGGCTTTGACCCTGATGACGATCTACTAATATTTACAGCTTATATACACTGTACCGCGTTATAAAATCGTCCCTCTTTTTCAGTGTGCAAGCTACACCTGCGTGTAGTGAGATATAGACATAAGTAATTGATTAAAGGTTGTTGCGGGGCAACATCAACATACTACCATAATCTGTCCTTACTCCACACGGATTGAACAGTACAGGTGACGAGAACATCCCTTCTGCTCCTGCACAAATTTATTACTCGATGATATCCTACCTCAGTTTAATTGAATAGCTCCATCGCAACTTCGCATCCCTCAATAAAAAAAAAATATATATATATATATATATAAAATCTTCAGGATTTTACGAGGAGGAAAGAGAGAAGATGTACCTTTTTTTGATTTTGCGAACAATCATCCGCCGATGTGAAGCGAGTGTAATTGGAATAGTGAAAAAGAAGTAAGTGCAAGATCGACCCAATGCATCGCGGCATACGCATGCGGGTGTGTGTGCGTATAGTTACGTCACGAAACGCGTAATCCCGGACCGGAGAAGCGACGAGTTTTCAACGCAGGTTGAAAGCTCTATGACAGGTACAGGTACACTTGGAAAGTGAACTGGAAAGCTTGGATAGACATTCTATAGTAAAATTTTAATATCATTTCGATCCGATGATTTATTTAAGAGGTATCGTAGTGCAAAAATATACTTCCGGCATTTTGGAGTATAACTACTTGGTAGCGTCCTTCGCTCGCTTAAAAAATTTTTTTTAAGTACTTGGCGTCGAGACGCTACCGCGTTTCTTGATTTGTATTCATCCTACCCCCTCTCTCCGCTTTATTTTTCAAGCTCGAAATCGAACATACACTTTTAAGAAAGAAAATACAAGACATTTTTTAAAAATTGAAAAAGCCGAAATTGAAAATAATTATCAAAGCTTCACTTATTACTCTACAAAAAGTACGATTTTTTGTTCCAAAAGTAAAAAATGAGATATGAGATGTATTCCCTTTAGCGATGAAACTAAATGTTTCCCCCGAGACTATTGCCATATTTTATCGTATACCATAACATTTTTCTCCATATCCCGTCGTTCGACATTGCACATCAGATGCATCTGGGACTGATGCGGTAGCTACTATTTTATCACTTTTTCGTTTCGCATTTCCGCCGATATCGATGCGCAAATATTTGTTCGATTCTACACGAGCGAGTTTGCTTTCATCACGGAAATATCAACTATATTTCCAGATATCGCGTACATGCGTTTGATTTTGAGGGGGCGGGAAAAAAGATGTCGTGGCGTCCGCATCGATTGAACAAAATGTCGAGAGCAGAAAAGTGCGAGCACGGGCTGATCTCCGGAAAAAAACAGTTTCACATTGCAACGGGACGTTGCACATGTATCGCATATAAGAGAACGATTCGAATGAGAGAAATTTCTAGGTGACATGGGTTACTCGGTAACCGACTAATCCGGGTTCGAATCGCGGTGATCAACACATGTTTTCTCTCTTCGTTACTTCGCCCGTCCATCTGCAATACTGATATCTACAAGTCCCCAAATTCTCCGCTCAAAAATCACACGAGTTTCATGGGCCTTCTGCTAACGCGATAAAAAATATTGCCGCTCGCAGGAATCGTCAAGTACAAAATAGAAGACGTAATAATAGTACGTATATTCCGCAGGCTGCCGACATGCGATTGTCTCTATTTCCTGGTGGTGTCATATCGAGGCCTACTTTGAGAACCCCCGACGACACACATCGGAAAATTGCGCCGAAGCGAACAGACCATCCCCTTCCTTCCTCTCGCTGGCTCTCTCAATTTTTCGCATCATCTCGGAGCTAAGCATAGGATACGTCGGATAAATCCTGGTCGGGTCTTATTTGGGCGCATTTTAAATTTCACAGACACTTTTTGAATTGTATTTGATTTTTAAAAATAATGGAAATTAGATGCGCACTTTTTATCGTCATTCACAAAGCCACCCCACCTATTACTCCTCCGAGAAAATCAGTTGACCGAAATTATTTTCCTCGTGGAGAAAGCTTTAAAACGTCGGAATAGAAAGGTACCAAGATATATGAAAATCAATTTTTTTTATCAACAAGATTTCATTTTAATTATACGTAGGGTGATTAATTTCGCTCCGTTCTGTTCAACACGAGCGGCACGATGATCCACTAAAAAAAGTTCGCAGTTTAATTATTCGTTCAAGATCAGACCGCGAGATCACAGCAGCTATTCCCCCCCGGGCAGAGAATGAATGTTTCCGTCGTCACGAAACTCCCACGCGTCGGTTCTCTCTTTCACTCTCTCTTTTTCATTTTTAGCAACGGGTATTATTAATCTCTCGCGACTCTGCAATCTTCGCATTCGGCGCGTCAACGTCATCAGCGCTCAGGTCGCAGGTCCCGATATAATGTACATAGCGAATATTCGTACGGATATCACGATATTTTTTTCAATATTTTTTTAATCATTCAGGATCCCCTTTGCTTGCACTCTGTTAATCACGCTGGAGCTTTTATGCACCACACGTACTGACGTTCGACTGGTGGACAACAAAATAAATCAACGTATTGAAATACATCCGTGATTATTCGGAGTATAAAGCTTTGTCATGTCGTTCTGGTTGACTCAAATGTCCTCGAAACATTGGAGGCATTGATGTCGCTTAAGTTAAAAAAATGTTTGCTTCAGCGTAGAGGAAGCTATTGAGAAATATTGACCACGAAAAGATGTGTAGGCCCATATTTCCCATTCCTGGAAGTAAATTTCACTTCGGTGCAAGGAGTGAGTACCCGAAAATACCCTCTGTAAAGGGCTTGCAATGCAATCTTTTTAGGATTTTTTTGTTCACGGATGTCGGGCGGTCGTCCATTTCAATCGCTTTTTTCGCATGCTGGGTAATATGGACCATGGAGATCAAGGAAAATTAAGAAATATTGTGTAATAATTTTTAATCTAATCAGCAAGAGTTGAGACTCAAAATACCTCACTGGTATCAACACAAGCAAGTGATAGAAGTTTCTAATTTTTGTTTAAATCTGCATATGTGAATGCCGAATTTCGTGAATACCTTTAGGCCATCCTCTGACATAACTATGCATCCGAATAATCGATGGAGGTCACATTGCCGACGATAGCAATTAGGTGCGCAATGAGTAAGATGGTTAACGGGACGAAATGCCTGGTTCGAGCACTTCTACTCCCACACTCACTCGGCTAGGATTACCGAGTAATCGGAGAGTGGAGAGTGCGCCCCACGCGAAATTTGCTGGGATTCGCGAATAGGCGAGAGATCGAATTCTTGACAACCGACTCTCATTCGCTCATGTCGATGGTACTCATCGTCGCGGATCCTTTTGACTTTGCGCCGACCCTGTTTGACTTGGTTGTACTTCAGGAATTATCCGTATGGATCAATCAGCCACAATCAGAACGAGTCACCAGACGGGTTCTCCACGTGGCCGGATAATTGAAACACCCCTTCATCGATTCTGTCTTTAAAAACTAGATAACGATACGTGTCAGTGAATATTTGTCCCACAGAACTCCTACCGTAATAGTTCCATAATTTTAAGGTCCGAAGATAAAAGTGGGGAATATGGCGCACTTCGATTTGCACGCAAATCAACAGTCGATGGACCGGACCATATTCGCCACTCTAACCGTATAAAAATATTGAGATTTCTTCTAATATGGGTGTCACTGTGATATTCGTTTCAAAACGGAGAAAACATGCTCGCTGTTTTGGCGTTACATGAAAAATAAACATTCCTGGAAGACACAGTATTTTTTTCTCGTAGATCACAGAATTATTATTGATCTTGTTTTCCGTGTAGACACTGGCTTTGTTTATTTTGTATTGTATTTGCGGCTCGCGGTAAAGTTCATTCATCATTGTAAATAAAAGCTACAGTGACGGAATAGACATAGAACCGTTCTGCAAAGAGACATTTGCGTCGTGAATGTAACGTCACTGTAACATATACATTTCCTCAACCCGTGACTCGTTCGAGCGACAAATAATTTAACACTGGTGTATCGCAATCGATATTATTTTTACGTAACCTGTTACTTCGCGCGACGTTAATTTTAACATCACTTTCGCAAGTTTGTGTTTGGTGAGACGTAACAAAATTATTTATAGGAACTTAATTCGTTGCGGCTATTGCGGACTACTGATTACCGCCGCATCGGATCGCAATCGCTATGTCTGATACATAATTTTTTTTTCTTCATGTCTCAACTGCTCATGCACAACCAAGGTCGTCCATGAGCACGTCGGCCGCATCGAATGCACGTGTGCTGTGTATTATAGCAATACGGTATACTCGCGGGCACGAAGTGCGCGACGACGAGGCCAACGATAGTCCATGTTTAGCCAGCGCCGCACTTATCCACTGGCATTGAACTTCGCTCGATATACACGATATAGCCGGGTCTGTCCATCGCTCTTCCTCACTTTTTCTAGCCGACACCGGTATTTCATCGAGCTTGTGCTAACTGCATGGATCCTAACTGTATACGTCAGACTGCTGTCTTGTTCCGGAATTTTTTGCCGAGGCCTCGTAAGACCACGCTTCTTCCTCAAAATACCCCGTACTACGAAAGACTGGAAAATATCGAGGGGTGCATTTGTTGGTTTATTCGCGCTGTCAATTCGCTGTCATTGCACGCTATCGAAGTTGGGAGTTATTCGTAAGGAACTTTGGGTGCGTCGTGAACGAAGAAAAAAATGTATTTTATCATTTCAGATAGCTTCCTCATAATTTTTGCAAATTTCCAAAGCTTTTTCTAAGAGATGGCATCTTCTGTATTTTCGATTTCCTCGTAGACGAAGCGTTGCGAATAAGGGAAAATTCTGATGAAGAGAACATTTTTTTTGCAGTCTTCGACCTTACGCTGAAAAATTGCAATTCGGGCATCGCGCGAGTCCGGGAAAGTCCCGAAATTAATATCGACTCGAGGGTTGATGTCGGTGCTTCGGTGGGGTCGAGGGTTTCGAGGGAGTTCAGGTAAGCGTGAGAGATCGTGTCTGTTGATTTACGCCATCCTCGGTGAGTTCGGGGAAGCGGACGGTAACGGCCCTCGTGATATGGACCACCTGGCCGCACTATACTGTCCAATGAAACTTGCTGCATTAAGCTAAGAGGAAAGTTACGCAAATGGCGGACGATTCCACGCGCGATGGTTTTCGGGACGTTGGTACGTTGGCCATTGTCGTGAAACTGCGAAAAGTTGGGCGGTTGGGACCACCGGCAAGGAAACCGTAGCAGCTGCAACAGTAGTTTGTCTTCTCATCAGCGGAAAAAAATAAACGGAGCTGTCTACTCCACCGGTTATTTTCTCGCTACCGCAGTCGATCCTCCCATTGCGAACATTTTCCCCAATAAAATTTTCCACGTGTAAGAACGAACGCAACGAGATTCATGAGAACGGAAGTGACGTATTTCAGGTATGACGTCACTTCCAAGTCTAAAAGTGAGATTTTCTAACCGGAAGTGACGCATTTCCCGAAATCTAAATATCCGTTTTCTAAATTCCATAGTCCACGCGGAGAGCGCGAGCCGCAACGACCTGCTTGTACAATTTATAATTCAGTCAGTCAGACTCTTTGAGGGCTGACTATTCAAGCTCTATATGATTCGCGATATCGATGTGATTATTCGTCGAGAATCACTGCTCGATCGACTCACTTGTAAATCGATATTGAGGCGCATGCCTTCTACACTTTTTCGTAACAATCTCTGGCGTACTGTTCTTATTGCATTCACTCAATTCGACAAACGTTGTCGCGGAAGACGGACGTCCGGCAAGTGGTCGGTAGTACGAGAAAGTTCGCAGTTATGAAAGTCCGGAGACTCGAGACGCATTGTGAGATAAAAATTAATGGCGAAATATAAACGATGATTCTTGAGATTAAAAGCGGGAAGAAATATGGCAGATGTTTACCTGCATATATGTGCATATGTCCGGTATGTATGTACTATATGATAAGAAAACGAGAAGGAGTCGAAGCAACGAGGTGAGAGGGTATCGAGGATTGCCCAGTTCAATTCCTTTGGGTAATAAGAGTTCTTACTGGTCGCTGCGCTGCTGGCGGCAACTGCCGGGAGAACTTCCGAAGTGGGGCTTCCTGGAGAACGGGATTATCACTCTCCGGCACGAAACGACGATCTACCTTGGATCGGATATTTCAATTCAATTGCCGGTGTAATTACAGACGGAGCGGGATGGTAAGGATACTGCCGAGAAAAATGGAACGACCAATGTAGCATTTATTCTATTTACTAGGAAGGTCCTTAAATTGAACATTTCTGAATTTTCTGGGAACAACCCCATATTATCGTGAGGTATAAAATAAAAATGCGATGTGCGAAATGTCCCTGAAATCAATGCCTTTTAGAAGTCGCTACCGGCTATCTAAAAAATGTTTAACTTCAGAACATCTAAAGTTGAAGTAAAAATGAAATATTTGAGATTTCCTTGGAGCCACCCCGCACTTCCAAAGTATAACGAATAAGAAAAAACTGTGCGTAATCCCTATGATGTCATTTAAGAGTTTAAGCCTGTATCTCTTATTTCTGGAGAAAAATCCCACTTCGCTGGAAGAAATAGGTACCCGAAAACCCTCTCTAAGCAAGATTCAACACCTTAAATACCCCAATGTTATCAATAGAAGCGAGTGAACGAACGCCCACCCACTGCCGGGACTACCGCGTCACGTGAAGAACTCCCAAGTTCCTCCCTGCTCCTTGGTGGCGTCCTGAGACGCAACAACCCGTTCCGATTGAAGAGCTAAAATCAATAATCGCGTCGTTGCCGCAAGCTCTCGTGGGGCGGGTGTTTCTGCTCGGGGACTTCTCTCCTGACAATCTCGTTGCCCACACAGTAACGTCGTACGAGATAATACGTGATCGTATGCGAAGAATACGAAGGCAATCGCAGCGCTTCCTTCTTTAGAGCATGCTAATTAAAACCTGCATGCATTCAAAACCTTCTCGAATAGCGCCTGAATGAAAAATAGAGCCTGGGCAATCGATTATCGGTCCACTGTAAAAAGAAGGCCTCACCCGAGAGCACAAGTCAAGTGGAATTTGATATTGCTTCGCGTGGATCTGCGTATCGTAAAAAGGATGAAAAAAATTAGGTTTATATGAAGGTGATAAATATGCCTCGAGTCCCGTCAAATCCGTATTTTTCCATGGAGATGCCGAGCTTTGCAGCAGCTCATGCGGCAGACGTATAAAATGATAGGAAGGCATGACTGAAACATGAGTATAAGAAGAGATAGGAAACTTTGCGCTTTGAATGAGAAAGAGGTGATAGAGTGGGATGAAACTGTGGTGGGATGGCGGAAAAGGCTTACGGCGCGGGGAGATAGAAGTTGAGAACGGGAAGTGGTTCACACAGAGCTCGGGAGGATTATTGAACGGAACAGAAGTACAGGCGGGGGAGATGGTTGCCTGTTCGTTGGAGGGGAAAGACACTCAGCAGCGGGGGATAAGGTTTCGATGGACTAAGAGAGATCGATGTGGGGGCGAATGAGCGAATGCCGGTTCTACCTGAGGGAGGATCTCAATATCTCAGCTGCGGAGTGAAGTTTCGATTTAAAATTCTCGCATGGATGCGAGCTTTGGGATGTTGACTAGCAAATAAGAACACCACGCTGCAGAGTGATTGGTAGCTGACTGTTACCGGCAATTAAAACACTGCTGATTTAAGACACAGTAACGAACTGACTAGGAGCACCGGCGATGCGCGCTGACGGTGCTAGTGACAGTAAAAAAAAAAAATGTGTTTCATTTTTTTTTTTTTTTCAAAAAAGAATTTCAAAGCGTTACATCGAATATATTACCGTCCGTACGTAGTAAAATTTTCCGACTGAGGATAGAGAGTGAAGGATCAAAAAGGGAAATGGAATTTAAGATGCGCGACGGGAAAATGCGTGAGATCGGCCGACTAGAGAAAAGCAGTGTGGGAGGAAGCAGAAGCAGCAGCAGTCCAATGATGACCTTCTTCGAAAGAAAGGAAATTTCATCATCGCTACAAAGTTCGCACCCCACTACATTATCTTGTCGATCATGAGCTCGACTGCTCGATCCTTCTTTGTCCCGTTCCTCAGCAATCTCTGCTGTTCCTTCCTACTTGTGGCATTGTGCCGAGTGCGACACGCGTTCCGACATGCCTTCGAAGGCAAAGGTTACCGAATATAATCATCAAGAATCCCATCGCACAAGCCAGAGGGAAATGAGACGTAAGAGTGCATCGCATGTCAGACAGGATATTGCGCAACAGGGAAGCTCGTAGTAAACGTACACGAAGGTTACGCGGAAAAGTACGTGACACATGCATTTCACGTTTCCTAAAGTGAAAAATAAAATTTAAGGATATCTCCAGCCCTTGGGGGCGAGCTGTAGCTCCTCATCGTGCCATCGTAAAGTTTACGCGCACGGACGGCCGATATACGGGAGAGTGCCCGAATGCTGGTCACTCAAGGGGGCACTCAAGGATTTTGTGACGCAAGAAATGTTGTTTTAACAAAGTCGGGAAAAAAATATCGTATGCGATGGAATGGAATCCGATAGGCTATCCGATGGAATGGCTGAAGGGTTTTCGTCAAAAACCCACCAACAGGAAATTGCTATTGAACCGAGATGAGTCTAGCTGTGAATTTAGCTGAGGATGAGATCTGGACCATATAACAGCTTACTCCCAGGTTCCTTTGACTTCAACCGCCGGCCGTGCTACCTTGTAATATTGAATTGGGACAAAATTAGTCCGGAACAGCGGGCACCGTGCGCCGTCCGTCGTGATGAAGACGGGTTTAAAAACGGAATGCAGCGGGTAGATTAGTCGAGATAAACTACGACAACGAGCAGGTGCGAAAGCTCTTTTCCCGGACTTGCTCGCACCCTCGTGCCGCTTCTTCCCTTCTCCCAGCTCGCTGATCTCCCCGGTTAACGCGCGGCTCTTTCCTTAACGACTTTCTCCTCCCTTTTAAGTTCTACCTATCTCCCCAGGCAAAAAAAAAAAAAATATCGAGATGAACGGTGTTCCCCGGATCCCGCGATCCTCCCTCGGCAATTTAACTTTTCAGAAACTCCATCATCCGCTGGCAAGGTACGCGTTTGTAACTTATCTGCGCTGAGATGTACACCTTCCCTCGAATCTGCAGTTGCCGCTTTTTACCCTATCTGTGTCGAGACGATCCCTATCTTGGTCTGTCGACGGCGGAAGGAAGAGCAATCCAAACTCCGATGATGTAATCCTGATCAGGTCAGCCGAACCAGTTTCCGCCAGTCTTTGATTACTTCCGACTTTTTCTCGAACATTTCCATGTCTCATTAATCGCATACCGAGCGCCGTCGAAGGACTCGTCGGTCGGGTTGACCGCCAAGGCTGATATGCAATAGCGAGGCTGATGGCTTTCAGGGGCACGAACTCGCGGTCGGTGTTTCTCGCGATTCTCGGGTAAGGCCATTGCTGCGTCGAGAGCTCTCGGGTCTGGGTCACCCGCATCACCCTTTCCGGTATGGCTTCGTTGAATTCCTTATGTTCCTTTCACGGTCGTCGCTGCTCGTTATCGTCGTCTTTGGCGTTGCGAGGGGTTTTTAACCCGTCAACGATTGTGAAGAGAAGAGGCGTGTAACTCGCTAGTTACACCGCTCTACGCGCGTCTCGTAAGTTGCCATGTCCGTCGGGACTGTCCATTCCGAAGCCCCACGCGCATGGTTTTGCCGTCAATAGGCTTTCCGCGCCAGTCACATTAGATAATCATCGGCTCGCTGTTTCCTAACACATGCTCCGCTTTCATCTCTTTTTTCCTTCCCGTTCGACCGTGTACTGCACTTTTCATTACTCCACGCGAAAGCTGCGATGCACGAGAGAACGTTTCATGGAAATGTAAAATTATGTACACCGCGACCGTGAAACTCTTTTTGTGAGGCAACATTAACATCGAAAGGGCGGAAACGACAAAAGATAGCACAAGCTGCTTTTAAATTTGTTACATGATTTATCGAGCCTTCGTATGTAAAAAGAAAAAAAATGATCTACCAACAACCTGCGGTAGATCTATAATGTGCATTCACTGAAGATAGACTTCATATTGCATACTCCCAAAGTCCATAGACCGACAAATTGCAGACTTAGTTATTTTCACAGATAATGTCATTTTCACGTTATTTTCACGATAAAGAGAAATGGGATTAAAGTCCGAGAAATGAGAGTTTAAAGTACAATGCGATAAGATGAAATTTATGAATGAGCGCGTGCTTCGCTTTTCAATCGACAACTTGAATAGTCGCCGAATATATTTTCATACGTGAATAAATATCTACGAATGCACGAGGATAATAGTGAACTCTCGAGTGACGTGTGTGCATTGAATGACGGGGGTGTGCGGGTGGAATCGTAATGGATTATTTCGTTGCAACGAATAAAAATGAGACTGGTGGTTGGGGCGTTGCTGCGGTCGGACTACAATGAAATATAACTGAAAATACACACACCCACACAAGCATAAATCTATATCTATATATATATATATATATATTTATATAGCTGGACTGATGAAGCTAATGAAATAATGGTATCGTGTGAAAAAGTAATGGTTATTATTTGCCGCTTGTGCCTGGGTGTGGAAACTGTCGAAAAAAAGGAGCTATCGTGAAAGCCGAAGGCTGATTGTGTCGTTATCTCGAAAGCTGGCTCGTTCGACGTTCGTTAAGCTCCGGTCTTTTCTTCTATTTTTTGTTTTTATTCTTTTGTCACTAAAAATTGGTTGTCGACGCTCATTGGCGAACAAACTCGAAAATTACAGGAACGAATGTCGCAAGGAGATTTCTTCTCTCGTTTTGCGCTGATCGTCACAGGGAGGATTTGGCCGTAACTGGAACAAACCCCTCGGCCCCGTTGGGTTGCGTGGAACATTTTGGGGGGCCGCGCCCCCCAAATCCCCGGAGAATGGCCCCCCGCTTCCCAAAGCTATTGCCTTTTAGCGGGTCGGCTCGGTTGATGCGTAATTACTAAGTCGTCATTTATTTTTTGTCCATTTCCGTTTTTTCGTCGTTACGGACCGAGCCATCAGTACCCCCATTTTTGCTGTCGGCCGAGATAGCTTCTCCTTTATGATAAAATGCCGAGATATGTCCGATGCTCGAATACGATAAAATACATACATTATACGATAAAATACGATAGAATACAGGAGGAAGAATTCATCGATCTTTGTCTCATATCAAGCTTGCCGCCGCGTTCCCTCTTCGTCGAATTGATAGCAGCCGTGATTTCATTCGCAGGTAGCAAAGGGAAGGCGTCGCTTGTTACCCCACCTTGCAGATAACGGATCTTGAGAAGGGGCCGAATTGGACTTACGCGGTCTTCATTTTCAGAAATACGCGGTCGGTCGGAATTATGCGGCTGGGAGAAACGCGGTTGTGTACTGTATCGTATATGGTATTCGTACCTTGACGAACTCCCTGGATTTATTACGTTATTTCGTTCGGATTATCCCAAGGCAGTTCCTCACACATCGCACACACGATGTGGGTATTTCGCGTTGCGAACAGTGGTCTCTCCTGTCTCCGGCTTGCTGCCTAGCGAAGCCCATATGCAAACACGCGGGATACTATGCGACTGAGGAAATGCAGTACGTATGTACGGAGTAACGACTTGCATCGCACAGGGATACGAAACAAGGTTGATCCAGGTTTATCGTAACCCAAACACACACACATACAGACAAGGCAGAACCTACACACATGAAACTCCTCATGTAATCCCTTCGGGATTGGTTCCTGGATCGTCATACCCGGGCTTCCCTTCATCCGTTTTTTCTGCAACATTAATCAGGCTGGCACATCTTAATTTGTCTGGGATGTATCGATGGCCAAGAATCGAAATTGGGTAAGCTACCCGTACTCCCTGTTTATTCATCAATATATCTTTGATGCGGAATCGAAATAAGAAAGTCGAGTCTCCCTCTGCGGGAGTAAAAAAAAAGTAGCAATTCTGCATTCTAACACAGAAGATTATATACTATTATTTCCCCGAAAATAGGTGGTTCGTGAAAAAAACCTATTACTACGGTAGATCAATTGTTTCTTAGATTACGTCGCTTGGTGATTGAATGCTCCAGTAGCATGAGATCTTAAAGACTGAATGATAGAAAACCGGTCCATTTTGCAAGGTAGGTAAAAGAAGCTGTAATAGAATACAAGAGCACAAAATATATAGTCAGTGCATGCGGGGATTACCTAGGGTCGGGTTTGGACTGCACAGTGATAGCCGCAGCGGTAAATAAAGCCGTAAGAATCGGGCCAAGCATCTATTATTCATTGCGACCGATCCCATAAATTTTGTACCGAGTGCCTGTCGTGCAGCCTTCCCAGCTTCGAGTTGGGAGGAATTTAAAGCACATCCATAGATATACCGACATCACGATGAAATTCTCGCCGTCTCCATTAAGGCTTTGCTTCGCGAATGCCCGAAGAAATTGCGAAGAAACTGGGCAGATGGAACATCGCATCGGGAGAGGAAAAAAAACAGGTAAAAGGAATGACTTTTAGAGCGGAATTTTCATTCGTAGGTTCGATCTTAAGTTTGACCTCTTATCGACCTCAACACTAAACTGGTAACTCCTCAAATTTAGGATCGACCATAAGATCGGAAAAGCGAATCTGCAATATTGAGGTAGGATTTTGTATAATAAAGATATTTCGGCATGGCGGAAAGATACCGATGATTTGCTTCGTCCAACCCATCGGTATTATTGCTCAATATCTCCTATTCGTGGTCAAGCTGTATATCGACATAGTTCCTCCATTTCCTTCATACATAAACATAGCGATGCATCCGGTCGCGATGATTGGATCACGATACGTGAGGAAAACATTTTTATTTCACTCGGTGGGAAAATGGCGGTTTTTTAAAAACCCCCCACATGAGCCGAAGGTGAGCGTTGCAATCTCACGAGTTCAGAAAACGTTTTTCGCACGAGTATCGAACAAAATTTTATTTCACGAAAATGGCAAAAACCGCCATTTTCCCACCGAGTGAAATAAAATACTATGCTGAAATTCTGTCTGACGTCCATGATCCGGGAATATTTCAAACAGATCAATGATTATAAACAAACTCCTGGAACCAGTAGAAGGGTCGACGAAAAATGTGTTACACACCGAGTTTAATTCACCGGGCCTGCGCGTTTCATTTTTCATTTTTCTTCGAACAACCAGCGCTCCAACGCTATCGACGCTGCAAGTACAAGTGAAACACCGTACAGGAGATTACTGCTTATACGATAATGGAGTAAGGGGATTCGCCCAGCCATTCCGCCGCTGCAGCGTTCATAGTGGATAATCGAGTGGAGAGGCCCGAGGTAGCTGAGGATGTTAAGGAGTCGAGGAAGCCGAGAACACCTTCGAGCATCTACGAGCATCTACAATCTGCGGTCCCGAGCAACGCCGAGAGGAAAAGCACAGTGGCAGGTAGTCACTATCTAGATTACCGTTTTACACTCCGGCCGAACTGCTCGGGACAACGTGTCGCCCGGTCGACATGATTGCTCAGCAACCTGACATAGTGCAAGCCTGAGATTGCGGACAAGCCTCGCTACCTTATCATATCGCATTAAAAGAACATTTTACAAGAGTAATGAATATGGGCCACTGAAAAGTTCGTCCTGTATCTCCTACTCCCGAAGATACAACCCATTTCGGTGGAAGAAATAGATATGCTAAAACACCCTTTAGATAGACCTAGCAATTAAATATTTTTAGTATTTTATCATCACAGACGTCGCGCGGTGGTCCATCGTACTAGCTTTTTTAGGCTGCTTGGTAATATGGACCAGAGCTAGGCAAATATAACAAGTACTTAAAGTACGTATTGCAGTATTAAGTACTGAATCAGCGCACAGTACTCAGGACTTTACCAATTCGATTCTGCCAGTACTAAATACGTCAGCATTCAAGAACTACCCGGCGCTAAATACTTCTACCTAAATACCTGCTTCAAGTACTTATGGTATTTGTCAATTATTAATAATTGACCTTACCTACGAAGGTCAATTATTAATACGTCTCGGTAAGGCTTCGGACACCGAGAATAGAATTCAAGTTTTTTCGGAACTTAAAATTTTTGTGGAAATAAAGTCCATTTCTCTATTGTGAAGTGACAAAAGAGTGACGGAACTACGGATGGTATAGTAAAGGTCGTGTGGTATTTTTAAATCTTATCATCTCGTTCGAAATTCAGATCTATCCCAGATATCAAAACCGCGTAACTCAAAAAAAGAGAAATCTCTTTTGTAGCGGCTTTTATTGGAATATCAGTTATTTCGCTTCGGTCGAATCTCGGCCGAGCTACATTTCCCTACAGATTCCGTTCCACTAAGCTCTCGGAGCCTCCCCAAGTGTGAAATAAATCCGTCAGACTGCGGTCACCTGTCGCCCCCCAAGATGCCCCGAGCTTTCCGGATCGATCGAACTTGCCGGAGTTTCGTCGTCGTGAAACACGACCCCTGCTGGCGTACCCATCGCTCGGCAAATCGAGACCGCTATTTTGAGCTGGGCTATCTACTAATGCCAGCTCGATTTCAATCCAGCACCGTTCCGAACGCTCCGTTCATAATGTTTCCCTCTCGGTCGCGTTTCCGTTCGACTCTCTACACACCGGTGAATATTCGGTAAATTCTACTACAGCCACGATCGGAGCCACCACGCTCACTTGATCCATCATAATCGGTGGAAAAGAATACGTCATCGCAGAAACTCTTCGATAAGCCTTTCACGAGGCGCGACCTCACATTGACCGTATTGCAGAAAGCAGTGACCTCGCGTTCCTCAAGGGGGGCAACGGAGGCATTCTCTGTCTATATCTGGCCGATTTGTAGGTATATACTGCTCAAAAGTTGTGCAGCGGTCCGATATATCCCGAGCAGGTATCTACGTCTCATCGATCGACAACGGATTAAACATTCCGATCGGTAAAACCAAGCTCTGACCTCCTCGTTCCTCATCCAATCTATTTTTATTCTTTTATCATCGTATAAATGTCAAGTATCATGAACCAACCTGCTGAAACTTTTTTTTCCAGCTGAGATATTGAGGTACTCCCTAAGTAAGCGAGACTGGGGTAAAACGAGAATGCTAGGAAATTGAGGCCGTTTGTATGTGTTCGGGGCTGTGAGGTGGCGGTTTAATGATTACAAATTTAATTCGCGATAATTATTTTGGGCATCCGGAAGAATTTTCGTCTCGGGGGAAAATGAGATGCCCCCTCTGAGCAAAAAAATTTGTTGGTTTAACCAAAAGCCGCGGTGACATATGTCGTTTGTTTAGTACAAATACATTTTTTTTTCAAAATTTGTCGATTGAAACAAATATTTTGTTGTACCAACCAAACATGCCTTTGAACGTATGTGACCGCGCGTTTGCTTAATCCAACCATTTCTTTTTTTCTTAGTGTCCCGTCTTAACTGTCACAACGAGAACTGATATTTTTTTTTAATTCATCTTGATTAAAAAGTACCTATATGTTGTGCGCAGTATGCCCTTTATGTCTAGAGTTATGATTTTACCTTAGTTTCCCCGCGTGTTGCAATCCATTTTTTTAGGAAATTTTTATGCTACCCCGTTTTGCCCCATGTACGTTTCCATTGCGCCTCGTGTGACCATTTTGCCCCGGTCACGTCTACGTACAACTGCGCGTGTATAGTGTAAAGTGTCGCATCCCCCCGGTGGTCACGCGGCGCGCACCTGTAACCCTTTACTCTCGCCTGTTCCTCCACGATGAGTGCCGTTTTCTCGCTTCCTCGGTATGTTACATGCACGTGGCAACATTCGTAGTCTCGTGTGCCTCTTAACTTCTTGCCGCGTAACTTGTATCCCCACTTTGGCTCGCGACCGAGAAGTTAGCTTCTCGTTTAATGTGCGCCAACACGATCTTGCACCGAGCTCGAAAGCTCGTGGCACGTGGGGCAAAAGGTATTGGATTTTTCGAAGATGATAACACGATAGCACGGACTGCTTTGGACACGGACCGCGTATAAAATATTTGATCGAATTATTTTCCAATTAACGTACAGCAGAAACGATTCATCTAACCTCTGACCTTTTCGCTTGTCCAATAGGTATTCTCACGAAAGAAGCAAGAATAGTATTTTGTATAAAACCAAAAACCCCGACTGAAAAATTGTTAATCTGCAATAAGCATAAAATAATTTTACGGAAAAAGTCTCTGAATCGGTTGAGACAAAATCTCTGAATCCGTTCAGACAAAGTCTGTGAATCGGTTGAGACAAGTCTGTGAATCGGTTGAGACAAGTCTGTGAATCGGTTTAGACGAGTCTGTGAATCGGTTGCGGAAATTAGCCGCAAGAATTCACCAGGCTGTGATGCTTGTATTGACTTTTATTAATTTCCAATGGTCGATGCATGATTCGAGACTGGTATTGCAATCGTTCAAGTTATCACACGGCCAATCGTTTTATCGATACAATTCGTTAAAAAAATTGACGTTGCGCGACAAGTGGTCTGATTCCGAGCTGATGCAGTAATAGCCTCGAACAGCTAGTGAGGCAGGGTATAAAAACGTTAATTGACAGGTGCCAGTGTAATTGAGCGGAACGTTCAGTGAACGCGGCGCTAAAGAAAGACATTTACGAGAGCATGCATACCGCCACACGCATAGTAGGGTCGGGAAGCTACGTATCGTCGGTCGAATGGCCAAAGTACTTGGCGTTATGATAACGCCTCATAGTTTCATTTTACTTTTCTCTTCGTGGTTCCTTCTCCACGGTAAGTTTAAGGATAAAATTCATCTCCCTATGCCACATCAGCTTTACTCAAGATTAGTCGATTCCACTTAAAGAGTATGCAACAATCAAGTTCCCCGTAGGTTGACTTATGTGAGGCGATTTATTTAGTTGGCTGCCAACCAATCAGTCGTTTCTCAACAGAGCAGTTGGCTGCCAATCGGTTAGTTGACTGTCAGTCAATTAATTGGTTGTGCTAAGAAATTAATTGGTTGGCAAACAAAAAAATTTCTTCCTACGATCAATCAATCTGTTGATCTACTCAAATGAATTGTCTGGCGCAGATTTAACCGTGCATTTGCTCGGGTGACTAATTTTTTTTTTTTCCGGAAAATGAAGTACCGAACGGATTAATAAAAAATTGTTACTCGCAGTGAGCTCTCTTTACGTCAGCGACCGTCGCAATCCAAGAAGCGAAGAATCATTAGAACGAGCCGATGAAAATTCGATCGGTGTACAGCGACAAAGTCCCGATCTCGATCTATTCAGACACATCGAAGGCGCAGGCCGAGAAAATGAAATAGGAAAGGTGACTCGGCTGCCTGGAAAACAACAGAGTTTTATAAAGTGCGTCTTCAAGTTGAACGGTACCAAAAAACCCGAACACGCTTGCGATCACAGTAAAGACATCGAGATAAAATGGCACGAGGAAAAAGGTCAACTAATGGGAACATTCGCGACGAGTTTCCACTGTTCTGTTAGGTCTTTTAAAATAATATTATGCTCGGACAAGTAACGTTCGATTCGCTAAGATAACTATTCTGCGTACGGATAACTTGACGACCCTTCGATCGTTTGCAGAAACAACGAAGCGTTACCGAGGAAATGCATAATCCGTGGAGCAAAGCCCCTCAGAAATGGAAACACTTGAGTCGAGAGAAACGTCGACCGGTTTACAGGGACGATACGGGAGAGGAGGAAGCTCAGGGAGAAACAGCCGAACAAACAGAAGAGGAAGCCGGTGCTCCGGAAGTCACCGACGAAGTTACAGCAGGTAAAGTTCAAGAATTTGTTCAGACGGACGAACTGGCATTGCCAAAGATTTATCGGCAATGGCAAGGGGATGGCGATCGATTTAAAGCATGACATTAGTGACGTTAATGACATTTGGGAATCGTCGGTAATGCAATATTGTGTTGCAAGAAAACAACACTTGTTTGACTGCAAATGGTTTGTAATCTTCCAGACGAGGATAACGCCGAGGAAACTCAGATCGCAACACCGGAGAAAGAAGTTCCGGTCGGGGAGGTGGAAAGTGACGGAGACGATGACAAGGGGCAGAAAGAGGGCAACGAAGATGATACGGCCAGTGCGGAAGATAAGGAAATTCCTGGTGCAGACGGGGGAGCAGAAGAGGTGGAAAAAGAGGTCAGCGTCGTTGAGAAGGAAGAGGATCAAGCTACGGATGTCGAAGATAAGGAAGTTCCTGCTTCGGAAGTTTCGGAAGGCGGGGAAGGTAAGCAAAAGGACAACGATCGAAGTTGTTCCAAGTTGAGAGCTTAGCGGGGAATGATAAAGCGATTTTATCCTTAGGTGAGAAAATCGAACCAACGACGTCGAGCGAGAAGAAAAATGGCAATAAGACGAAGGAAGATGAAGAAGATGGTATGGATGAACCGATAGAAACTGTGATTGAATTGGAGATCGACTTGAGCCAGATTTTACCGATGGAACAAATTTATAATTTCGTGTACGACGTCGGAAACATAATCTACCGAGCCGGGGATTATGTTCTGAGCCTCTTACTGGGAGATATGAAACGGCGTCTTCGCGGTTCTCGTATAAACGAGAGGTTCGACGTGAAGGTCCAACAGCTCGCCAAAAATCACGGTGGGGACAGCGGTAAAGCTATAGCAATAATGGAGAAAAGGATTCACAGCCAGTTAGGGAAAAGTTACGAATTAGAAATAATCAAGCTCTTGAAAGAGCTCCGAGATGGTTTGAAGCTGTAAATTAAGCTGTAACAATAGTTGATAACGGTAACAGGAAACTATGCCGGTATAATAGTCAGATCTGCTATGAAGCTGTTGCGATGGATATAAATAATCTATTGTAATCAAAGTGAATGGTAAAAGATTTTCATGTTGTCGAATTTTTTCTCGCGGGGTGAGCTGTGTACGATCCAGCGGATTATTTGGTTGGTCCATCAAGTTAATTGGTTGCCAATCGATTGATTTGTGGATTGCCAATCGAGTGATTTATTGGTTGGCAACCAAGTGATTTATTTCTAAGCAACTAAATAATTTATTCGGAGGCAACTAAATAATTTATTTGGAGGCAAGTAAATAATTTATTGATCAGCGATCAACTGGAACTTTTTGGAGCAACAAAATTAATCGCCGGGACGTATTTAACCACGTAGTTGGTTAGGACATCGAATTATTTTTCTCCGTTTTCTCAACCTCTTGTTATCCATTTGTAAGTATTCGGCACACGTGTAGCCGAAAAAGCTGGGTCAAGTGTAGTTGCGAAAATTAAATTATCGCCCGTACTGTGCGGGAGGAGTTTGAAACAACAGTGCGGCCACATGGGCGCGACCAGCGTGAGCCCAAACGAATAGGTACGCGGGTTCGCGACGAAGCTGTACATCACCAGCTTCCACCTTTGCCCCTTTCACATTAATTAGAACTTCGCGAAGGGCGCCCGCGTATAGACAGAGCCGAGAGGACTATAACGTGAACTGCGTTTCGGGGAGGTTACTCTCGGGTTGGAAGATAATGACGTCGCGCCCGAAGCTTTCAAGCTCATAGAAACATTGCCTCTCATATATACATAGATATAAATATAGATATATGCGTATGCCGAGGGGGGAAGATACGAAGTAGCGGAAGAGAATTCATAACCCTCGATTTGCATTCGCCCACTTTTCACATCGTCCGTCGATTCTGAATGGGATTAAGCCTTCTCGAGACTAGATTATAATTCATCGAGGCTGCAGAACATTCTAGTATATATTCAACGATCGTCTCATTACTAACGGTTATGGATCTAAAACGGATTGCATACCAAGTAAATCTTGCAAGAAATTGCATACCAAGTAAATCTTGCAAGAAATTGCATACCAAGTGAATCTTGCAAGATTTCGTGAGAGTTACGAAATTCACATTCAATTTCGACGTACTGAATACAATGCAAGTGTAAAATATAATCCGTTGGTATTTATTTGCTTGAATTTACGCGAAGCTTATTAATTCGCTTTACAATGTGATGAACGATAGGTTAGATTTTACGCCGGTTGATCGAATTGGGTTGTACTGACATAGACCCATTTTCGTTGCACCAACAACGTTGCTAACTTCCGTGCAATAATTTTTCAATAATTTTACCAACCAACCGTGCAGCTTAATAAATACGTTTCTCACCGATAAAGCACCCTCTCCTGTCGGTCGGCCTCCCTGTAGATCTCGTAATACATCGCGATCATGACGATTCCCGGTAGCCAGAAACTCACGCTCGAGCTAATAACCGCGTAAACCTTGTTCACGTGAAACATGCATACGTCCGGATAATTTTTTCGAAACTCGAGATGGTCAGCAGTCGTGTACCAGCCGGCGAAGATCGGTAGGAAGCTCATGATGGTCGGCGAACACCACACGACGCTCAGCATAGTGCCGAGCCTAAGATTGGTCATTATCAACGGATAATCAAGCGGTTTCACGATGGCAAAATAACGATCGACACTGATGCAGCACAGATGCAATATCGATACGGTGCTGAAGAAGACGTCCAGCGAGTTCCACACGTCGCACATGAAATAACCGAACAACCAACGTCCCGAAAGCTCGACGCTCGCGTTGAAGGTCATCGCGAAAATGGCCACCAGCATGTCGGCCAGCGCCAGCGACACGACGAAGTAATTCGTTATTACCCGTAACTTCCGGTGTCTCATCACCGACACGATCACAAGAAGATTACCGAACAACGCGCACAGTATGATGAAACTCATGACGGTGGCTTTCGTCACAAGAAGAAGAACACTCTCGAGATCGTTGCTCGACGCCTCGTGCAAAGTCTTTCTGACACCGTCGTCGGTGAGGTTCTGCCCGGTATCCATCAGAACGTTCAGGAGACTCGCCGTACTGACCTCACTCGCGTTCGATTCTGCGATGGTTGTGTTTTTCGCCATCTTCCTACTTTTCTTTTAATGCGACTCAAATCTATCGATCGCAAGAGTCGATGAATTTAGGTGTCATTTTTTATGACGGTCAATCTAGGTTGATTAACTTTCATTTCTCTATTCACTCATTTGATTCGACTGTCCCGATCTTCCTGGGGGAGATGTGACGATCGGGACGCCGTCGATGAGTTTCCGTGTTCCCGTCGAGCCGAAGACACCTGTCGAGGCGCTATCGAAAGAAGTCTGATCGTTCGGAAGCGTCGTCGATGGAACGACGACGTGGTGGCCACACTCGTTTGTTATTTTCATGCTTCCGAAGTTGGAGGTCCATGTGACCGGCAGCGTAACTATCGATTGCAGCTCGCCGTTGACCCTCGGGCTCCAGCTGTAACCGAGAAAAATATAAGTCAACTTGTGAGCGATCGAGTTTTCGATGAGCGCTCCACCGTAAAGTTTGTACCGTGTAAAAAAAAAAAGTGCCTGTCAATCGCTACGGGCGCAACCGCGAATCGTGACTTTCTCAACACATTTGGTTTGGCGTGAAGAAGTTACACTGCGAGCAGGTACTGTTGAAATTTTCAACTACCCAGTTGAAAATTTCGTACGTCATAGGCCTGGCTCCACACAACGAGCCGATGAACAGTCCGTCATGATTCGGCATGATTATGCTGCTTAATGGCGTGGCTCTTGCATTATGCAGTGCACCCGTATCGATCCGGGTCCCTCATCGTTCATCATTCGAATCTACCAGGTTTCGTGTGTGTGCGTGTCTATTTATTCGGCGTCGAGAGTACGATTGTTTTCCGTCGTTCGCGTCGCTCATTTTACTTTTACATCGCACAGCGTACATTCACCGGTGCTCTATGGTGTCGGGTATTTTTGTTGTCGTTGTTTCTGTACGCTTCGATACCTACAACTGCACAACCGTCCGTGTGCAGTCTCTCACAAAATTACAACGATTTGGATAAAATCGAACGAAACGCGTCTCTGCAGAGCGGATTATCATCGAAAATGTCAGATTATCAATTCACCGTTTCGAATCGAACGCTAACAAATGTCAATTGTTTCGGTCAAACACAGGATACGCGACCGGAGATGACCGCGTCGCGATTCTACCCCATTCTCCGTGACTCGCATACCTCGTCCAATTGATGCTAATGATTTCGACCACCCGTAGCGCCTACCTCACACACACCTGATGAGATTTTGCCACTGCTAATAAATACGAGAATTCGGAATCCGGCACGTGCGTGCCATTGTCATTTTCCGTCAGGACTTCTGGCCGAAAAGCCCGGTTCGGTCAACCAATTTAATTAATTTAATCCACGACACTGTATAGGTCAATAGTGGTGAACATGGAATATTGAAAATACTTGCAAATTAGCTTTCCACATTTTCACCATCTTTTACAAAGCTTCGTAAACGAGAGAGTCAACTTTGGTCAAGTGACTTCTTCATACAGGACCTTGTGAACGAACGATAAAAATTTTTTTACCAATGCGCAAATTGTGCCATTAAAAAAAAATTCATACTATAAAAATGCAAGCTACCGCGGGAGGTGGAGAAGGAGCAGAAAACAGTCTGAGTGCCACTCGAGATCTCGGAACATTCCATTAACAAGGTTTATGTGCATAATTTTCATTCAGATTCATTTATGCAACGGAATATATACTCGTAGTCGGCGGATATTTGGATATTTTATAGTTGGAGTGAGTGGTAGGTGGTCGGAAGTCAATACCCTCGGGATGTTTAAACGTAGCCAGCCACTCTCCCTCGGTATCTTTTTTTTTTTTTACTTTCCCATGTTTATTGCGTGAACAACCCCGAATGGGAGAACGTGCCATCGCATTAGGGAATCTCTAGAAATGGAATAATATACGAGTCGTCGCTTTATCATAATGCATTTCCCGAGGCGATTTTCCATTACCACTGAAAACTTTTGATGCCATCCGTCTCTACATACGGTCCCTATGGTAAGTACTCGGCGGTGTTAAGGGGTGAACGGCGTGAAATAACGGCGTTTTTATATACAATAACTAGCAGCGTCAGCATGCCTCGAGCGTTCCACAATGATTTGCCAATGGTAAACACCAATGGCTAATTGTGTTTGCCAAGTCTACCCCCTCACTCACTAAACGCGAATTTAATGGCGAAAAGCTTATTCCCATATTTACGATGTGATTATTTGTTCTTCGGTTTTTCTTTTCTTCTCTTTGCGGGTCGTTGATTTATCGCTAGGAGAAAATATGAATTATAAAGACGGATGAGCGAGAAGCCCCTTTTGAAAGGGCGGCGCGTTCCGCCTGAACGTCGATTAGGGTTTGAACGAGGGTTGAGCGTCGGTTATATGAATACTTCACGGGGGAAAAAACGGGACCAAAAGCGTTATGATGGTGAAACACGAAGGAGAATTTATGCGCATACGGAAGTGAAGACGAGCTGCTCGGAACTTATTGACGAGCTTCGACCGTATCGTCACCGACTCTGCACCATGACCTTATTTCTATTCCTTTAGGAAAAGTGGTTTATTTGGTTCAAGTAAAATATTTATTTCATTTAAGTAACTATTTACTCAATTGAAATAAATATTTTTTTACAGAAACCAAATAAACGGTGGCCGTCAAATAAATGTTTATTGTGGGTGCGCAATTATTACTGTAGCCATGTCACCCGCAGTGTCCGGGTGAGACGGCCGGTCGCAAATATTTATTTATAGAGCTACAGTGAATGCGTAAAAACCGCTAATTAAAATACCAAACAACACCCCGAACTAAAGGACCTCGGTCGATAAGCAATATGTTCTCCGTTTCATGTGCTACGCCACATGTACTATATAAATTGTATATATATATATATGACAAAAAATTTCAATAAATACGTTCACCACATTCTCTCGAATTAGCACAAGCTTTGAGATGTCGACTAGCAAACGCAAGAGTTTTATGCTGTAATGTGATCAGCGAGTAAATATTACTAGCTAAAACGATACAATTAGTTTTGTTTCTCCGTGCGCAGCAAGATAAATCGATTCATCCGGACATTACTTGCTCGGCTCTTTAAAATCACCCTGACCGGAGTAAGCCGACTCTGCCCCGGTGATCGGTGGCACGAAAATTGATGAAAGAGTTAAGGTCGAGGGCGGGGGCGGGGATGAGTTTGACGTCACGGGGCTGTCGAAACCGAAAGTACATCGATGCCCCGGTCGAAGTGAATTATCGAGAAACTGGGTCTTTCATCAAATCCATTATTACATTTATAATGATGTATGGTGGCTTTCGTATTCCGTCTTCCAACTATTTATAATGAGAGGAAATCTCGCAAACGTTCCTCAATACATTATAAAGAGCCTTTCGCTTTCCGATTTTCCAGCCTCTTTCTACGCCTTCGATATTTTTGATCCGCGCTTGTTTGTGTACTCTGAAAGGAGGCAAGGTTTGGACTGGCATAAAGTCTCGTTAGGGATTGTGCATCAACGGTTTCCCCGCATGACCATCGACAGAACGACAGACATTTTAGGAACGAGTGGAATGTTTTTAACTTTCATAATAATTTGTCGGCTGTCTGAGACTCCCAGCACGAAGTCGATAGTCAGAGATCGCGACTCTATGATCTCCATACAGAAAAAAAGATTGAGAATAAGAATGATTATCATTCAATCGGTGAATCAATTATCATCAATCAATTACATATTATTTGAAAATACTGTGCATTCCAGCAATTTTGATATTACATATAATGTCAAAGTAGCGGGCGTCGATGCGTGAATATTGCTGAATTAATATTGTTAAATAATCGAATTTTTTTTTTTTCTTCAGAAAATCCGCTGTTTCTTCCAGTCATTTATTTTTCCACAAATTTGAAATTCTTGTTTTCACATTGCCGGACGCATCGTTGGTGGATATTTGAGAAATTACTGATAGTTTTTTACTTTCCGTTCATGATCTCGCGAAAATGTGTTTGTGTACGTCTCGATGGACGATTAACGTTAGTCAAATTCATGGGTTGGGTCTGCGGAGAGTGACGACTCTCGGGAAAGGACGCAAGACAGTTGAGACGGGAGGTTTGTGCTGTGGTGAGAAATGATGAGGCGCGCCCGCGTCCACATCTCAAATCGGACAGAACGTGCCCCTGAATAATCAAAGTGGTCAGGTCTCCACGAAAAATTTTCCGACCTAACACCAATCGCGTCTGGCTTCGTTCTATTTTTATTATACAATCGGGGACACTCGCGCCTCGTGCTCCACGCTCCGCCGTAATTTACATATCTATATATATTACGTTCTTTTATTTTTTATATTCCTTTTTCTATTCAGCGCTCCAATGCCCTTCGAATGAATTCTACGTTTGCCACGGCGAAATCCGACCACTCAAACTTCAGAAATTGTTCTCTGAAACTTGGACGCCGTCTGACGTCCTCGTCTCGCTCGGACACTGTCCGATAGTTCTCCCGGGTAGCCGTGGGTGAACCATAGTTGAAAAGTCTGAATATAAAATCGGCTGTCGAAATGAGAACGACGTTGCGAACTCCGAAAATATTGTTATTTCGCTATTCAATACAATCCTGTATATAGCACAAAAGTGGTGAATATAAGCCAATGGGATAATATGGACCGGTGCATGTTGACATAAATGTCAATAAAAAAAATCTAAAACTTCATTCACTCGCTTGTCTCAACAACAATGATACATTTTAAACCTTGAGCCTTAATCTCGGTTAGATTTAAAAATGTCGTACGAGCTTTCTTGATTTTCATAGGCCACCCATAGTTCGGTAAAACGAACCAACCTTTCATCTCGTTACGATAGTGTAATCGACTTCATTTCTGTACAAACTTAAAGTTCTGACGAAAAAACCCCATAAAACCAAAGTTTTCTCGTCGATAAAGGAAAAATATTGTCTTTGGTGTTTACCATTTACAGAAAGTAATGGAGGGCTGGTGCTGCGTGATTGGCTATTAGTTGAGGCGCGAGTCGTGAAATGTGTACAGTTATCGTTATCACAGGAAAATTAAAGAGAAATTTAATTCTCGATCCGCCGAGTTTCCCAATCCCGTCGGCAATTGACCCACTACGCTACCGTACCGAAATTACGACTCAGACAGCTTCAATAACGATTTGTACGAGTTGCTTCGAATCGGTCGTGCAATCAATCGCGTAGTCGCGGGGAACATACGTTTATCGACCATTCGCATCGCACAGACATTGGGAGCATTTAGAGTGCGAGGAAGTTAGCAGAATATATTGCAGGTTAAAAAAAACATTTGTACATTTAATAAAAAATGTGTTGTCCATAAACGTTCATTATTTACAACACTTTGTACTAAAAACGCGGTCGGTCGTCAAGAAAAAATAATTGTAAATTTAACAAGAATAAAATTGTAGGCCATTTTTGACAAGGAATGTTTTGTCAAATTTACAAATCATTATTCTCTCTGTAAACGGCAAGCAATTTCGCGTTGCTACTTACGGACACGCGTTCTCTCGGTGCCTGAGCATCGACCGATTATTATCCCCATGTTGTAGAGGTGTCTTAATAGTGGCTGGTTGACTCTCTCGAACAGTTCTTGAAGGTAGGAAATAAAAAAATAAAAAATATATAAAATAAAGCAATTGTAACTTGGTCGATGTGTCTGAATTCAACTACCACCGAGGGTCTCACAGTACTTCCAACCGTAATTTATCATTCGGATGACGAAACAAACTCTAGCACTTTTCCGAGTGGTTCGGTTGCTTGCGGTCATTCGTCCTGTCCTCGTGTTATCCGGAACTGTACAACCGAGAGCTTCTTTTTTTACAGTTCCCTTCGGATCCCTTTGTCCCGAGTATAATATAATTTTTCCACGCACAACAAGCTCCCCTCACTGACCGGAAGCAAAATTGCCACGGCCGAATGCGTCTTGCTGTTTGAACTTTTTTTTTCCTCCCAATCCAATCGCGTGTTCCACCTTCGTGGAAAACTTTCAATTCAACGCCGCGCTCGAAAAGCCCGTGTAATTCGGTTTACCATAATTACCGCACAATTCAATCCCACGCAATAAAACGTGCCGCACTAATTGCGAAGTGATTTTTTTTCTTGCTCTTTTTTTTTACACTCGTAATTCGGATCCGTTGGCCAGTATGTATAAAACACGCATGGGTTTAATACTTCTCTCGGCTCTCCCTCTCTGCTCTTGCCAACTCGTTCTCTTTCTCTCAGCCGGTGTAATTGTGCTCTACTTTTCAAATTGCTCTCGCAAAACCACAATTATGTACCCACCGGCAGCAACAATAGTGCAGCATTGCACGGTAGACCATTTTTTTTTTCACTGGGTCGTCGGTGGTCGTTCACATGTTGATTGCGAAGAAACACACATCAATCGATGCGACCTCACACACGACTCGATCCTACAACAATTCACCCGTGAGCCGCGAGTCGAAATAGCCAACACGATTCATAGATTCTGGCGCACGAAACTTTGATTAGCTCGAAGCATTGAAACTAAACAAAAAAGAACATTAAGTAATGAAACTATAATTACTTGCGTAACTGTCAAACTCTTCTTGATACGAGTATTAACGTTACTTCACTGAAATCCATTTCATTTTTCGACACTTTTTCAATCTCCTTCGATATTTATATGTACAAAAAACCAGGCCATACACGCGCCGTATATATTTTGTGTTATATATATATCCATATGTACATATGAATACATGTGTGTCTATTTTACATGATTTCGTTCATTTTTTAAATACTTTTTCTTATATTTGATTTTTCTTTTTTTTAAATATACAGTTAGCTCTCGGTTGTCGGGCTCTCGTCGCTCCTGTCATGTCGAAGTCACGGCTTATGAATGCGGTGTAGCTTGCACGACTGACGGGACCGGAGTGAGCTGTGGGTGGTCGCGGTACGAGCTTTCCCACTTTCCCGCTTTCCACACCGGTTGCCTGTACTACTCTGCCGCTGCTACTACTATCGGGGGTCCTCTCTCCCTGCCTCTACCTACTGCCACGAGCGTAGCCACCCTCGCGCATTTCTATGCCTCCGTTTCGCTCACCCTCGCACGCCCTTTCCTCGATACGTCTTGCTTCGTCGATCCGTCGCGCGGTCGCGCGCAACAACCCTCACTCTCACGGGCCTAACTTGTTCACACTCCACTCCGATCTTCTTCGGTGTTGCTTGCCAGCCGCCAAATTACCCGCTTTCCAAATCTGTACACTGTCACGAATATCCAACAAACCGCCTGTCAGACTATCGTCGGGAAATCATCTCTTTTTCTGCTTCCTCATCGATGAAACTATATTTTCATGATTGAGCATGTGTTTTTTTTGGAATTCTAAAAATTCACCATTTCCAGCATAGGGAATCCTATGTTAAATTTTGCGAAACGGCACTTTTTTTCGAAAAATTTCGAGATATCGAATTAAAACCTTCGCCATTCTTTTCAAGTGGCATATTTACCAACCGATTTCAGTAAAGAAAAAATTCGAAAAATTTTTTTTTAAAAAATACAATTTTTGTCGAAAAATTGTAAGGGTTACAATTTTTCTGTACAATATTCCGGAACGTCGAAAAATAATATTTAAAAAAATGTCTGGCCTGAGGCAGAAGGGCAGTTTTATTTTACATAATTTTGTTTTCCGCTTTCTTTTAGGCATGCGAGATTCAGACAATTTGTAGCTGCTCATGGTCTGCAATATTATTTTCTCAAGTTACTTCGCAAGCTTGTAGCTCAATATACGATTTGCGGATGTTCATTCGTATTCATATGTATATTTATTTCTTGAAGGATTTTTCCACGACGCCTACACAGTTAGATGAAAAGCATACCAAAGAACGGAAGAATCGCACGTCTTCGGTAGTACCGCATGAGAAACTGCTCAGCTGTTGTGCCATTTCCGCGCAATATTGCCTTATATTATAGTAAATGTTGCCCTGGGAAAAAACTCAAATTGAGTAGACGCAATATATCCTCGTATAATAGAAGGGTCAGTTCTCTGGTCTATGGCGAGAATACGAGGGTGAAGAAAAAATGGTTATATACCAAGAATACGAGGGTGAAGATAAAATGGTTATATACCAAGTTGAGGAAACACTCTGTTCTCATCTCTAGCTTCGCCGAAGGGAATAGGTCACTTCGGCTTACCGCACAAAATCAGTGAGAGGTTTTAAGGTCGAAATGGCCTCTAACAAAGCCTCGAGACTGTCCTTTCGTAGGGCCGGGGAGATCGACGAGGTCCTTGTGACACTTTTTTCCGCCTCATTGTGATACATTTTCCGTAATTTATTCTAATGCGTGCCCACGTGCGACATCCAAGAACATCACGGGCGTACGATAATTCACAAAAAAAAACCCTATTTAGGTAATTAAAAAACAATTTTTGCGTAATGTCTGATAGTACGTCGGACATGCTTCCCTATTGGTCGGGTAGGACAGGACCGTAGCAGCTCTTCCGTGGGTTCTCTTAGGAAGGGTCCCCTTCAAGGTACCCGTTGTAGGTACTTCTAGGTACTTTAACGTAAGAGCTGACCTCTTAAAAAGGGCACCCCTTTTTACGAGCGAAACGACGAACTCATAGCAACTCGGAGCTTGGTGGACCGCCCGAAAGAGGATAGCTCTCGTCACTTTTTGTAAGAAGGGCCCCCGTCAAGATACAACAGGATGACAGGCAAAACCTAGAAAACCTGAAAACGTCTCGTAGGGAGTAAATGGATCAGGGACATTAGGAAAATGTAGAGAAATATTTCCATTAAATTTAGTGATCATCCTATTTTTGTCTGAAGAGGGAGAATCTAGGTTTTTCGGGGAGAATCTAGGTTTTTCGGAGAGAATCTAGGTTTTTCGGGGAGAATCTAGGTTTTTCTGGGAGAATCTAGGTTTTTCTGGGAGAATCTAGGTTTTCCCTACGATAGGCTGAGGCCGATCCTTTTCACGGCAGCAAGCTGTTTATTCATTATGGACGAAACTCATATATCGCCAATTACCATTTCTCTACAGTTTTTTTTTCCTCTCTCCCAGCCTGCACGTTGTTTCCTCTCGCGGATCCTCTAGTTCGAGCATTGCAAAACACTCAAAGGAAAAACCGCAATGAGATTTTCTATCCACTTGTCCGGATGTTTTCAGCGGTACATCATCGCTGCTCGACCGACTTTTATTTTGTTTTTTTATTTTACGTTTCATTTTACGTTTTTCAAGTTAAGCCTCTTATGGTATATTCGCAGTCGCTCCAAGCCCGAGGTACCGGAATAACCGGATGAAGAGAATGAGATGGAGAAAAATGTGAGGGGCGTCGAAACCTTGAGACTGCAAACCCGCAAAACACTTTTCACTCGGTTCGCCGAGACATTACAATTTTCTCGCGCGTCGTTTCTTTCATTTCCGATTGATCTCCCGTTCCTCCCTCATGACATTTGGCATCAATATGCAGTGACGCTGAACGGCGCCTACAGGAAAAGCCGTATATGTTATGCCGATCGGATCACGATTGATTGGTGTTTATTCCATAACATTGGCATTTCAGTGCCCGGTTCTGAATTGCGTTTTCCATGTCCTTTGTAACTTTTGCCGGATTATTGTAATATTCAGGTAGGAAAAAAAAAAGAAAAGGTGAAGCCCAAAATACGAAAGCTTAAGAGGACCAGGGACAAAAATGCTCATTCTACAAACGGAACCTCAGAATGGATGTAGACAAATAGATAGATAGATGGTACCTTTTATACTCAATTTTTATAGTACCTTTTACGTTTTTTCGATCCACTGTCATATTACTCTTGCCGGGATCGATGTAATCCACGGATTCAATCTGAAATTGGATTAATCAAGCCACACCGATGCCGGGACGCTTCACATCGGCTTCCGGCTTCGGGTCGCCTGAGCTTCCTCTTTATTCTCAACTACCGGTCCAGTTATACGTAAAGACGAGAGGTTATCTAAATCCGGTTTAATGATAATCAATTCACAACGAACTCGGGAACGTATTCGCCTCTGATATCTGCGGGATCAGGAAAGCGTGGGATACCGATTTCGTCTATATCCGTGTCGGGGAGACCGGGGCAAAATGGCACAGCGGGGCAAAATCGGACAGTGAGGGCAAAACTAAATTTTCCAATAATTTTTCGACGCCCCATTTTTGTCCCAACGATAAATCCGGATTTTCAAACTCGTTTTGACCCGGGTACCATTTTCGCCACTGTCCCAAAAGTTATTGGAGAATCGCGTTTTGTCTCATTATCCCCTTTCGCCCCGGTGTGCCATTTTGCCCCGCTCTCCCCTACCCTAGCCACCGGCGGTTCGATTTATGAGCGACTTATAGTCAATTATCTGTCCGACGGCTCGGTTCCACCCTTTAATTTTGCCTCGTCACAGAACCTGTGCCACAAGAATCGAAACATTCGGCTCAAGCTACTGGCCGATTAAGATCAGGAATTAACGCGCCAAGAGCCTGTCGAGAAACCGAGCTGGAGCACAAAAGAGCGCTCGCGCCGGTACACGGCGTTTTAGGTTTTACGTTCCCGTTAAGCTCTCCCGGGGTTTCCCCAGGTGTGCCCTCGTCACGCTCCACCCCACGCAACGGCAACCGTAGCAAGCTCTGGTATACCGAAAATTCAGGCCTTTCGGGTGTGCTTGGATAGGGTTGGATGCTTTTACCTCCTACGTTCAGAACAAGCATACAGCCACTGTGGAAAGCTTACGCGTTAGCCCGTCTCCGTTGGTCTCCCACTCAATCTTCCACCGGTCTCGCCTTCTCCGGGCATCTCAACCCATTTCAAGAAAATTAGTTTTCCGAGGGTGAGACAACCGCGGTTAAATGCCCTCGACGCTCTCGTTAGATGTTCTAGACCCCACCGTCCACGGACGGACAGACGGAGGACGTAACGACGATTAATAGCCCATTAAACACCACGCTATTACTGTTTCCCTTAAGCACGTCCTTGCCGGAGAATCATTTTCCCATCTCTGTCGACAGAGTAATAATCCTGCTGACATATATATATATAGTATATAGGTAACACGAGACTCGTCACGCACATTCTTTTTCATCACTCGGTGTGGAAATTGCCACTTTTCCGCCCGCTTCGCGTGCGTAAAACCGCCATTTTCGCACCTTGTGATGAAAAATTTCGTATATCCCTCGTTAGAAAAACTTTTTCGCCCGCATGGAGTAATGCACTAATTTCCAACCTTTACTTCGCAGGTACAACCTTCACCGCGATTCCCTTCTATGATAACAAAACAGTTTTTTTTCATGCGTTAACCGTCAAATCACCCATACTGTAACAACCGCGCATAACCAGTTTGAACTTCAGAGAAGTAACTAAAATGTACGCCGCTTTGCTGAGCAGATCTAGCGGGATTCTCACTTCCGTTGAGTTATCCCTGCCACAAGGGGGTAAACGCCGATGCAGGTATGCGCTTTTGGCAGTGAATACTTAATTCCTTGGTGCCAGGATAATTTAGCGCTTACGCTATTCTATCGGTATAGTTTCTCGAAAAATGTTTCAATCTCGCACTGACCCCCCCCCCTCTCTTTGGCCTCATTCCGTCGATATCCGTGCCTTCTCGAGGCGAACTCTTCTCCGAGTGACGTTCCCGCAGGGTGAGTGCGTTACCGCGCTGGTTCGGCGGGAAATTGGGTCAGTAAGGTCACACGTTGCGCGCGATCATTAGTCAATCGCAATTACGAGCTACCTCGAACGTTGTTAGAGCGCGCGCCTGGGTTCCATCGATGTTCCCTATACTGCTGACAAGTGGGTGACATCGCTCAAATTTTCCCTCGTAATGTAGTCTTTCGTTTGATCAGCTGCTGCGTGATCGACAGTTTCGCCGCTTCGGGGAAAAACAACATCCATCCGTGCTCGGCGCGCGCACGTCCCCGTCGAAGATTTCTCGCCCTCGAGGCACTCTCGGATCTCACTGTGCCGATTCAACCGAGTTATACGGTAGTAACCCGAGTTGATTCCGTTTCTCTCACCCTCCGCTCTCGTTGTAGTATTTAATTATCTTCTTTCTCGACACGGATTCGAGTGAACGAGGGGATTCGGTTTGTCTCTTCCGAGAATCGTCGGAACACACTGATTGTTGCTCAACACATGTATTATCAGCCGTACCGTACATATCTTTCCCTTTCCGAGCCGAAATTTAAACAATTTCCGTTGACCTTTGAAAGGAAACTTCGGTCCTCGCTATTTTCCGGCTTTTCTTGGCGATCACGATGTTACCGGCGGAGCTGGCAGTGCATGGATCCTTGTTTCATCCGATGTAAATTGAAAACGTACAAGCTCAACTGTAAATCCGCAACAGTAAATTTCCATTCGGATCTACGTGGATTTTGTCGCAAGCTGGCAGCGTGGGGCAGAGTGGGCGAACACCGGCCAGGTTGATTTTAAAGTATCGAGCAACCATGGCAGGATGAGTAGGAGTCATCCTGCTGTGACTGCCCTCACGCCTCACGCTCACGCTCACGTTTAAACGGAAAGGTCAGGCTAGTTTTATCGATTTGGCGGTTAAAGAAAAGTTTTTAGGGCAATTGGTAGATTCACTCGTTGTTCATGTTAGAAGTCGCCTAGGGCGTCGTCTCCAAGTTTTCTTGACTGACAGCTCGCCGAACTTTGCTCGCAAGCACAAATGTCGGCGCTGGAGGTGGAAAATGTTGAAATCGATAAATTAAGATCTCACACCTTGCAGCGATAATCAAGGCCTTCTAGTTCATGCGCCAGGGAGACCAAAGGGAACGTGATTATCTCGCGATGTCAGGGAACACGACAAATTTCGGGTTATTAGATCGTGAAATCGTGAGGGGGAAGTGGGGGAACCGGAGGAATCGTGGCGGAGAAGATGAAGGGCCGTGATTGGCAAACGAGCCAATTTTTCTCTCGGCTCTTAATTCGATCTGTACTCTCGTGTTTTTATTCGAGCGCAACCGCGTAAAAAATTGGATGTAATTTATTTGTAACCCCGATGCAATATTACGTATTACACTGCCGCAATATAACCGGCCTTACCGGTCGTCGTTTATGTTTGCGGAGAAAAAGAAGAAACTCGAGTGAAGCTTAACATCGGCAGCGAAGACCAGCAATGTTCTCGTCACTTGATGCAAGGTCGGACCCCAACTCATATTGGATTACGTTAAACGATGTTAAGGTATACGGTAGGGCGCGCATCGCCCCGTCCTGAAAGCTGCCGAGTGTCTCATCTGCCTGTATACGTGCGCATGTCGCGTGTATGACATCGCACGAGTTTACTATCTTGTTTCGTGATGAACTTGTGCCCCAGGTGCGTCTCCTTCGAGGCTGCACGTTGATAAATTGTTTTCGACGCGGCAATGTTTCGGCTCCTCGTCGTTGTGTGCGACTGTGCATGTTCCCGCAGTAGAGTTGGTTGGAGTTTCAAATTACATCCCAAAACTTGTCAATAACGCCTCGGCTTGGGAAACTTGTGTCGGTTACGGCTGCTGTGATAAGGGTGCAGTTGAAACAGACGGTGATCAACGCTGGTCGATAACAGTGATAACTCAGCATGTTTATTCAAAGTCGAAGCGCTTCGCCAATCCGGCATCGATCGGCAAATTTTCATTGCTTTATTCGTGTGCAGTTGGAAAAGTACTCTTATGGGTAATTCGCTTCTTTCGCTGTAGAGGAAAAGTTTGTCAAAAGTCGTCTCAGAAAATATTGGATTGCAGTTTGTTACAGACCGGTCACGGTCGGTAACAAACAAACGAATCACTCACTCTCCCCGAAGTGCTTTCCTCGACTCAACGATCGGTCATTCCTTCTTGCTCCGAAACGATTGAGTTTTACACGTTTCAGATAAACTTTCGTAGTGTGTTACCTACGATGGGTAAGAGCGCGCTCGTATCTCGTTCCCGGCTGATCGCGGGTACAAAAGAAAATATCACTTGTATCGTACAACAGTAAACTTACGGCACTTTATTATTCGAGTAATCGGGTAACAGTATTCGAGAATGCGAACATCGATATTATGAAGCGTCGCATTCCGGCCGATCAACGTTCTGTGGCCAGTCGCATGTGAAATGCGCAGTGTTGAAAACTAGTCCTTTCGCGCACTGGTAGGCCAAGGGCTTGCCGTAAACGCATCGGTAATACTGAAAGCAATATCATAATATTGAAATCCTTGAAAAATAATTCTAATATAATTTGAATCCTTGAAATAGCCACAGTCTTATTATAATTATAATATTGTATATATATACAATATTATGATTATACCCAACTGGTAACACAAACTCTAATGAATGCCCTTTTAAGACTGCAAACAGCTGAGGAAAAAGAACATTGTCTTTCCTTGCGTATGCCAATTTCTCGGGGAAAGACAATTTTTTGGATTTTCCCGAGAAATTGGTATCAAAACGGCATTCACTATAGGTTTCCTTACCGCCAGCGGTATTTCACACAACCTTAAAGTAGACGTCCCACTTGAATGATAACTCACTTTGTTGCAATTGGTTTTGGATGCGATGAAGGATTCACCGTCGCAGGAAATCTCGTCGCTCGTCCAATCGGTATCGGGTACAGGTGGCGTGGGTGAAGTTGGCTTCGGCGTAATCTCGTTCTCTGCATCAGGCGTGGGTACCGTTGGCACCTGAACGGTTGGCTTCGGGGTAACAACATCTCCCGAATCTGGCCTGGGCTTGGTCGGCTTGTAAGAACCTTCATTGGGATTGGGCGTTGTGCTCGGCGGTCGGTCCCACTCGGGCTGTAACATTAACAAGTGTTCACGTCAAGAGTTCGCGAAAGACAGCGGTCGGTAATAAGAAACCAACTTCGCTGCCGGCCGCTGGCATTTACCCTCAAAAGAAAAATCTCACCGGAAGTTGACCGGAAGTTACGTCCGCTTTCAATGAGACTTGTCTTTTGACCACCAATTTCAGGACTCGTGAAAAAAGTGGATAACGGTATTCGATATCACCCGCGCCCGGGTTGGGTGGGAAGATTTTTCACATAATCTCAGTCGGTAATTGTAGCAATGGTCGGAGAGAATGTAAACATAGAATCCTTACTCTAGGCTTGGTGTTGCTTGCTGGCTCGGGAACTCTGTAGCCATTCATGTTCTTGTGGAGAATCTCCATCAAAACATCGGCATCGCCGCAGATTCCTCGGAAGTCGTCCATGTCTATGGCCCACGTCATGGCACCGGCGTAGCCCTTTTCTTTGATGAAGTCCATCTTTATCTGGACACTCTTGGGGTCCTCGTAACCCACCCATTGCGTATCTGAAAAATATTCGTTTAATAATCTACCAACATTTCAGCTATCAAGATAAATCGACAATCGAAGCTGTTAGCGCACCCTTGTATGCGTACGGAACCTTTCCAATGTCGTCCCATTTCTTCGTCCAGCCGGATTCGTCGTCCTGAACTAGCGGGCAGATCTACGAGTTGAAAAATAATGCAACAATTTGAGAAAAAAGTTTCTGCGGGAAAAAATAAAGTAAAATCGATGGTCGGTGGCAACGAACCTCGTAGTAGGCGAGGAAACCTTTGGCTCCGGTGTATTCACCAGGATTACCTCCACCGGCTTCCTTGTTGATGTAAGTTCCCATGTTGTAGTTGTTGTTGCTCGCGCTCAGAGTGAACGTACGCCCGTAGAATGGTACACCGACCACGAGTTTGTTGGCCGGGCATCCCGAGTCAACCCAGAGTTGAAGACCGTCGTTCTGAAGTATAAAGAAAACGTATTCGAGTCACTCCTCGTAGATGAAGCTGTGCTTTCCTGATCGTTTCCTCATTGTTTTCATTCACTCATGGCACTTCCGCCAAGAGGAAGCCGAAAGTCAGAGAAAATGCATTCCCTCGGAAGCTAAACGAAAGTAAGTCACAAGCGAATCGGACGACGTTTGCTGCCCGATTTTTGTCGGTCGTCAACCGAAAAGCAACGATCGCTTATCGACAAAAAACCACCGCAACCAAACGGAATTCTACAGTACACACAAAAAGTATCGAGGCCATTGCGCCGAACGTTCCGTAGTTACGGCTTAAAAAAAAAATTAAAAAACGATTGAAAATTCTGGAAAAATTTATGTGGCTTCTAGAAAATAAATGAATTCATTTCAAAAGAGAAAAAAAAGGTTTACTAATTAGTGGTTGATAATTTTTTTTCAGCAATTTGTTAATAACTTTTTGACATTATTTTTATGCAAAATGAATGTTTGTGGCACCTTTAACAAGGATGATTTTTTTTTCAGATTTTTATATAATTAGGAAGTGTTGGAATTCTCGCTGAATCTCACTTTTGACTGGGAATGTACGCGTGAAGCATCCTTAAGAAGTTGTCGAATATTTGCATACTTACAACATTCAGCTTTTCATAGGCATAAGCGTCGTGCGGTCTCTTGTAGAGAGGACTATGTACGTCAGCGAAGCCGGCCCAGTTGCCGCGAAGATCGTACGACATGACGTGAATGGCGTCGACATTTCTGCAAAGTAAACGAATAATTGGAATGGCTATCGTTTTGACGTACATCAATGAGAGATGAGCCTCAACAGTTCCGCTATATTCATTAGGAATGTCAACTTACTCGCATAATTCTGGTACGTGGTAACCTTCGGCAAGACGGAACTTGGCCATCGGCACAGCCATTGTGATCTCCCAGCCTTTGCCTTCACGGTCGAAGGCTCTTCTGAGTTCCTCAACAAAGTAGTAGAAATTGTTTCTGTCGGAGAATTTGCCACCGCGATCCGTCGCTCCGGGATATTCCCAGTCGAGATCGAAACCGTCGAAACCATATTCGTGCATGAACGCTGGAAAGACAAGAAAAACGGCTCGGTCTCGACATCCCTTTTAAGCAACCGTCTCTTAATTATGTCTCATAATTGAGGCCTGCTCAATAATTTTCCACTCCAAAGCTCGCAGTACTTGGCTAACATTTTTGTTTTCGCTTCCTCATGGACGATGCCAAAAATTAGTCAACGACGTTTCTCAAGGAGAGATTCCAGACCAGACTATCACATTCTGGCCTGAAAACATGTTTTGCGTGTCCCGAAAAAGGATTTTTCCCATTTTTTTGCGTTGTCCTTTTAATTTGTTTCTTTCAGTCTGTCTATTGCGTCCAAAAACGAAATAACTTTTCGAAAAGATTTTCTTTTCGAAATAACTTTTCGAAAAGATTTAGGATCGCACACTTGCTGCGTATCTTTTACATGTACAATTTAGTTTTAGCATTGAATTCGGAATAATATATTTAGACATTGCTATTGATGACATACCGACAACACTGCTGATGAAAGTGTCACGGCGCTGCTTGTTACCAACGAGGGCACTGTACTTTCTACCGCCCTCGCCCCAACCCCCGACGGCCACCTCCGTCTTCAGACCCGGAAACTTCTCCTTCAGCGCGACGAAGTCCTTGAAACCATTTTTCTCAACATCGATCTCGGAATCGAGAACGAGAACTTCCCAGGTGACGTTGCTCACGCCGATGAAGGAGTATATCACGTGGGTGCAGAGATCTCCGCGCACATCCTTGATGCCGTAGCTACCGATGCCAGGCCTGTGAACGGCCCAGTTACTGAAATAACAAACCACCCTCGCTGGTGCCGAGTCGCCTGTAATATGAAGAAAAAAATTGTTATCATCGACTCTCTCGCCCTCTTCACTTTTGCGCAAACCCACCAGGCACAATCTTTCAACAGTCGTGTAAAACATGCACCTCACGAAGTAACGGGTTATGTAAAAATAATATTAATTGTGATATACCAGTGACAAATTATTTCTCGCTCGTACGTGTCGCAGTTTGGGAAAAAAAAACGGATGCAACAATTTTGTAAAGTGATTTAAAATTTACGTCACAAATGAGTATTCCACTATTCCGTCATTGTAATTTTTATTTACAATATGAAATGAATAAAAGCAGTGTCTGAACGTTCTTGTTTAATACATTTATCGGTCCTCTAATGATTCACCTGTGTATCCGTTATTACGGGAATGTGATATTGAGTTTACATTCTCTGAGCACGATAATAATTTATCGCAGCTGGACGGTAAGTATTGTAGATCAAAACGAACGTCATATCGACTACGATATTACAGAACATCGTTATTTTTCGTGTGAAAAATGAAAATGTTTGCACCTGTGCAGTTTGTGTTTGGTGGGAATGTGTTTTGAGTTTGTCGCAACTTACCCGCCGAGGTGACAGCAACGAAGGCGAGAAGGAGCGCAGAAATGGGTAACAAGACTTTACCCGGTGACAACATCGTCGGTACTGGAATGAAAGAAGCAAAAGGCTCGTCAACCCGACGATCAACTTCTTCGATGCGAGTCTTCGGGCACGCAATGAATCAACCCGCTTTCGCAGGTGTACGCCCATCGCGGAATGCTTTTTCTGCAGGCCTACAGCACGTTCCTCGTCGATTCACTCCGGAGGATCATCGCGAACGCGCGGATAAACTGGTAGCAGGCGCAAGGGGATCGGAATAAAATATCCACGACGACCGGTTCTCGACGGGTCTTCCGCGGATATTTTACGATGACTTTAAAGCGTTTATTAGTCTTATTCACAATTAATAATCAACGATCCTGCGACACCGATCGCTGTTAACAATATTCGTGTGCGACGCGACGTTACGATGGGATTAAAGAAGCTGCGAAGGACGGGGCAAAACGGACTGTTTTTACCGACTTATTAAAAGACTAAAAAAAATCGTCATCTCGGATGGAGGAGAAATAATTGTTTTCCACGTACTCTAACATAAAACGGAAATTTCTGTTTCTTTGTTATAATTTGATGAACGGTTAGAATTGAAATTTTCTTATCACTTACACAGAGGAAATAATCAATTGAGTAAAAAAAAAGATTTTTAAGAAAAACGATTGGCCGATTCAGGTTCATGCGCTTCACTTTGTTGGATCTGTGCTCGGCGCGAAAAAATACATGTAATTATGTGCTCCTGAACCTTTTTTAAAACTTTCGATGGTTACTCAAGAAATCCAAAATAAAGCTTCTCTGTGAGGAAGCGAAATGAAATAAAAATTTAGCGATTACCGATAAATAGAGTCGCGTGACAAACTTTCGTCGCTCACCGTTTCGAGGCTGTATCCGATATATTTTTCCTCGCCGATCACAAATCCGTCACTTGTCCAACTCCTGTCACATTAATTGATACGAAAATTAGCGTCGGAAGAGAATCAATTTTTTTTTTCTTTACTGTCAAGATTGTCAAAATCTTCGTACGGACACGAGTCCAAGTAGCGCCGAACGGATCTCAAGCTTCCCGTGTGTCACGGAGGTCGGCGGTAAAATGGAAGCAGGATGAGCGATTGTCACAATAATAATGACATTGCGCTGTTAAGGGATTCGATTCACGGTCGGGATCTTTGTGTCGCCGTCCGATTAAAATGCGCGGTGCATCGAACGCGAGGGCAGCCTTCGATACCTGTATTATATTAGCTGCACTTTGAATACAAACTTCGACGGGCGGCTAAGCGCTCGTCGCCGTTTCGATCATCGTCTCGATACGCTCGTTAACGGTTCATTGTTCTCCAAGTCGCGATCGTCTGACGATCGCCGTTGCAAAATTAATATTCGGCAAAATAAAGAAAATAAAAAAAATGAAATTTGTAACAAATTTTGAACGATAGACATTACTAATGTTATAATTGACGTTGATGTTAATGTTATAATCAATGGACATTGTTATAGATATAATTGTCTCGTGACAATGTTAACGAAAAAAAAAACACCCCGACGATCTCTCAACGTTAAGAGCGGAGGCGTGAATTGACTCACCTTCTCGGCGACGGTTGGAAAATTCGATGCAGATGCTCCCGGTGTGGAGCATATATAGTACGGGATCGTGGGCCTCATTGGAATTCACGGTGCACGAGGATAACACGCGATTGGCTAGTTCGTCGACCCGCAGCCTCCTCCTTCCCGCACCAGCCAGTTTCTCGGGACATGATTAAGATTCACGCATGGCAAATGCTCGGATCCACGGTGATTCTATCTGAGAGCTTAAAAAATGAAGAAGAAAAAAACCTAATCGGACTAGCGGGGATTTAGATCGCTTCGTTGTACACTGGGCCATCATTCGCCATGAATCGAGCGTGAATTCTAATGGAAACCGGTGGTGGTGGCAGCCGGTTTTGCCAAACCCTTCAACTCGTATTCATCTCAGTTTATCATTGGTACGACAGAACAAGCTGACTCTGATAGATTGGACGGTATAATTAGGCACTAAGTGGTGTCACATGTTGTGTATTGTGTACGACCGGTATCGATACCGTTCTCCAAAGTTGACTTGAGACTGTGTCGTTGAAGAGGTTCTAGCGGTAAAGGCACTTTTTAACGTCGAACTGGATTTAAAAGGTTAAAAAATCCGGTACCGCAAAGCATCAGCCGGAGATGAGTTTTTTTTTTTTTTTTTCTGCCGCTAAACGAATTCTGGAAACAATTCTATAATAAATCGTTATCGAAATATCAATTTATGAATTGCATTTATTGCGCTAGATGGGAAAATGTCAGTTTTCCGCACAAAAAAGCACGAAACTTCTATTTTCACACCTCGCGAAATAAAATTTGGTACGATACTTGTGCGAAAAACTTTTTCTGAACTTGTGTGATCGCAGCACTCGTCAGAAAAAGTTTTATCGCAGTAGTGTCGTAAATTACTATTATACATTGCTTTTTTTATTTTTTGTATAATTCGCATGATTTAGCTATGAGGAAGCTTCCTCTATTCAAATGCTGCTTGTATAAGGGAGCTTGCTCCGGTAGAGGGAAGCATTCGAATGAAGCAATGTTTTATTGAAGTCCACATGCTTCCTCACAGAGGAAGCATATCAATGATTTAACAAAAAATAAGAAAGCAATGTGCAAATTAAATGTACACCTTTTTTCGGGATAGTGGAAATACTATCGGTATCGAACCGTTGCTTTTTCGTTCGAAGGCTATTTTCGAAAACCGAATGAATATTTTTCCACTTTGGAAGGTCCCAATGTGTATAAAATATCGCAGTCGTTAAGTTCCCGCAATCTTAACGAGGGTGCACCGGTCCTGAAACGGGATGCGCCGAAAAGTTTACGCTGTTGAAGAACCAGTGTAGCAATGCTGCAAACGCAAACTATTTTCTTACTGGTCCGAGAACAGGTTTTTTTTTTTTTTTTTTAGATATTAAAAAAAATTCAAAGTTTATTCAGAAATCTGAAAAAACCATACGTATTTAGAAAAGTGAACGAATCATTTTCATTGAAAAAAGTTAGGTTTGACGGAAAAGGAATTGAACAATTTTATTGTATGTAACTCGTGCATGAAAAGCGCTAGTTTCCGTGCCTGCCGAGAGTGGCGTGGGCGGCGCTTTGCGGCCAGGAGTTTAATATTTTCCCGACGCATGCGCAGATCGGCTCCTTTGCGTGCGATCTACTTTTACGTATGCGCGGTTCGGCTCCTTTTACTTTTTTGCGTGCGATTTCGGGAAATTATTGCACGCTGCTCGCAGCGCCACAATCAGCAGGCACGGAGTAGCGCTTCTCCTGCATTCGTTACATAAAATGATATGCGATACTTGTACGTAAAAGCGGACTCCCGACGGCGATTGTGAAGTGGCCGCACTCGCCTTCTCTCCCGATACAACAGAACTCCGCTTCGCCCCGTGCCGTTGTAGCGCTCGATCCGGCTCGTGCAGCCACTTCCCAACCTTCGCCGAAAGTTCGCTTTCACGAACTAGTATCGCAATATACTATTTCATTAATTCGTTAATAACATTTTACAATCATCATTACAGAAAGTTAATTTCTTCAGCACCTTTCATATGCTTGAATTTTTTCCGATTTTTATACTTGTATACTTTTTCAGCAGTATAATGTATCGTAGTTAGATAATATTGTAACCTAAAATAAACATCACGATGACTTCAATTCACAGAAAATGTTTTGAGTTTTTGTAAAACCTTAAAATTACGTAACTGGTACAGTCTGTGTTTGACGGGACACGCATAAACCAGATAAACGGTATGGATAGAAAACTTGAAATCAATAAATTAAAATTGGTAGTGTCTGCACGTGATAAGCGTCACATCTGTACATGGATCATTTTTAACGAGTCGATTTAACGTTTCTTTCATTAAAATATCCACCGCTGTATGCGACTCGATGATAAGAAAACTGGAACACCTGCTTCCGTTTGATTACTTCTCGTTCGATGAACAAAACAAAACATCGATTATAACTGTGACCCGTGACGAGGAGTCGTTAGCTCGGATATGTCGAAAACGAAGCCTATGTGCTCTCTATAATTTGCCTGCCATTCGCTGTCCATTCCCCGACTCGAGTAAAAGTGTATTTTATCTTGTGTGCATAAAAAAATTATTTCAAACTCATCGAATCGTATCTCTCGAAACCACTTACCTTTTGCGACTCGAGGTTCGATAAATTCCGTTCATTTTGTTCGTTATCAATTGGGCTGACATAACCGCTATTTTTTATGACACAATTTCTGGAAGTCATTTGTTCAGATGTTTGAAACAATTATTTATTCAGCCGGAAACCAATGTTTGTCAAACTTTTTTATTCGGTTGCAAATCGAGGTTAGTAAACCTTGTTTATTCAAGTGCGAATGAAAGTTTATCAGTGATAGATAAGGAGCGTTTTTTAAAATCTATCTCCAGTCGTCGATTCTAAGACCCTCTAGAGTACATTCAGCAGCGAACTCGGCTGCAATGGGAAGCAGATTGTCATGTATGCGTGCCTCACTCCCCGTACTCAGATTTGCGCTAAATCGATGTACGCTCTTGGTTGTCGATTTTCATATATCGGTAGTTCGGTGTTATGTAACCCCATAAGGAGATTGACAAAAATACATTTAAGAAACAAAGGGATTGCGAATAAAATATTGCGAATATAAAAACCATTTTTCGTTTTGTTTTAATTTCTCGTGAAACTGTATTAACGTCAATTTACATTTGCCACGAGACACGACTCTATCTCGTGACAATTATAAATTAAAACGTTTCTCATCACCGATAATCTTCGACGTCGGTTGTAAAACAGCCTTAAAATGCTATTGATGTGCTCGCCGTAGTAATCGATAATACATTATGTGTATATATATATATATACGGCCGTCTAACTAAAAAATATAATGACACGAGGTGTATATAATTGTACAGAATTACGCAATAATTAACAAATTACTAGTAATAATTTATAATAATGTAATTGTAAAATAATGCATTATTTGAGCGTCCACCACTACTCAAATCATCGATGGTAAGACGGAGGAAACTCATTTCTATTCAATGGACTTCACACCGTGTTTCTGTATAATAATTTACACAGCATCGAAAATAACGCTGATTATATCTCGACTTTCGGCACGACATGACGTGACGATTCATTAATAAGTTTTTGTGATGTTTACTCAACGTATTCAGTGCGATGATGCGTGAAGCTTGTTATTATGTATTTAAAAGAAAAAACTAAATTTTATACACAAAAATTGTTATAGACTTTCCAAATTGTTAAATACTTTTACGGGTTCAGTCTGATTCCGAGGGTTTCACGTCCTAAAACCATAATATTAAGACACGCTGTAAAATTCTTAATAATATTCGAATAGTTAGTCATTTTTTTATGCTGCGGTCGAGAATTTTTTTCTTCGAAAAGTTACCACATTGTTCCGTCAAAAACTGTTTTACCTACTGAAACAGTAGACGCTCGAAGATTCCCATACGTGACTGCGTGACTCTTCGGGACGAAAGTCCTGAGTTTTGTTAATGAAAAGAAATAACCATTCTTTTAATGTATCGTAGATTAGTATACATGAGTTTCTTCATTCAAATGTCAACTCGAACCTGCTAGTCCGGTCTGCGCTGATATTGATATCGTGTATGTACGATTCATACAATTAGGATTGTTTTTTTATACATTTCATAGTACGTGACAATATATCACAATATAAGTTTAATATTTTTATCCTACGTTAATACCGTAGCCATCTAAAATGTATATGTACGTACATGTTTACAGCTGCATTTTTTTAAGAACTTTGGAAACTGTCTACTCGTCTTTTAAATCGCCACGCGATCTCATATATTTAATGATAATAATGATAATGATAATAACAACAATGATCATATCTCGTCCGTAACGCTAATATCAGCTACTCCGAGGAAAGTGAATACTGCCCAGTATAAATATTTATAATAATCTCACCAAACACAAACTGTACCGGTTATATAATTTTTTGTTTTATAAAAAAACACGACGATTTTCTGTAATATTGACGTTACTGTGCCGTTCGATTTGTCATAGTACTTTACGGATGTGATAAATTGTATTCTTTTAAGAAAAAATAAACTTGACGTAACAATTGTTACATATGTACTTCCCTAAACCTTGGCGGCTCTTTTGAGAGAGTAATAATTTAGCACTGACGAATCGCAAATTATCATATTTTTACATAACCCGTTATTTCGTGACATGTTAATTTTGCATCACCGTTACAAGGTTGTGTTTGGTTGGCTGAGTGGTACTCACTATTTTGCGTGTAGTATACGATAAGAAAAATCTTTCTTCATTATTGTCTAAGATGCAGACATTCCGGTCGTATAATTCGCAATAGTTCGATCGGTTCATAGCATAGGCGAATGGATCTATCCTAACTTGATCGTTTCGATCTATAGCCTCCAACGGCGCACTTTGAAATCGAGCAATTGATCACTGCAATAGCGATCGAACTATCGCAAAATTGTCACTGCGAAAACTTAGATTGCCCACGATATTTCAATAGTAATCGAAAACCCTCTTGGCATTATCAGTTTATGCTATACGGTAAATAAAGATTTCAATATTTAATAGACACTTCTGGTCCACAAGTCTTTAATTTTTTTTGTTTGTTAGTTTTACCACGCGTTTATCGTTAAGAAACAGTTTGTTGAAAAAAAAAAAAAAGGTGTAAGATTCACGAAACTTTTTTTTACTGTGCATGAGACGCTTTCGAGACCTGATAATGAAAGGATGAAAATCGCATTTAATGCGATATACAAGAAATCTGTCTGTCGACCCGTTGAAATATCATTAAAGTGACAAAAATAAATAATAATTAAAAATTCAACGGTAATAATGAGGACTTTCTTGTTTGGAATATATTTTAGCATCATTAAATCGATGTATGTGCAGTATATGGTACGTCGTGAGGCAGGGACCGCTATATTCTTTCTAATGGCGATATTTGTGATCACACTCCATCAATTGCAAGTTTATTCATTTCAATTTTTGTTAAATTATTTTATGATACGAGGGCATGAAATGATGTTGTTCATACGTGACCGTTAGGCCTTGTATCTAGGAAGCCATAGACACTTTACCGTGGAGATTAAGAAAATGGCTGGAAATTGAATAAGCATAATTATACAATCGTACGTTCAGATGGAACGATTCTCGGACACAATATCTATAGTACAAACTATCACGCTTCAACACTCGCCTCTTACAGATACATTTTATACGTAGTTCTCTCTATGTACGAAGTGTACACGATACTTGTATTAAAGCTTGTACACCGCTATTGATCGTTCATTCGTTTGTTTATTTTCGTTTTCTTTTTTCTCTCTTTAAAGCTGTACCGAAGTCATTGACGGTTTAAAGGCCAATGCAGTAAACACGATAAAGTAAAATGTAGAAAACACCTAAGGCCGAGGATATTACGAAACATTAACTTCGTATTGTCGTTAGTACAGTGGTAATAAATACAGTGATAAGAATAATTAAATGACTTATTCATTGGATGAAATAATAATATATCTGGGTTTCGAGCTGGTTCTCTTTTATTATTCATTAATAAAAATCGACTACGATTTCGGAGGCAACAAATTCCTCGCGAGGAGGTTTGAAAGTATTGATCGATTCAAGTTCGCGCAACAATAGCACGCACTTGCTAATTCATTACTTCTACACGCTTCTTTTACAGCTGTCCATTCGGTTTGTCACAATGATTAAGATATCTCGCTTATTAAATCTGGTGAAAATATTTCTCTAAATTTCGCGGAAAAACTCCGACCAGACTGTTTCAGAGATTTCTAGAGAAATTCTTCGTGGAATATTTTCACCAGCGAATCTAATTGATTTATTATCTAATTGATGTGTCGTCACGAAAATTTCGATTAAAAAAACAACTTTCTCGAATTGACAACGTTGACGGGTATCGAAATTGCACGGTGTATTTGGCACTAGGTTCTCCGGTTCTAAAACCTTTCATTGTGTTTACGAACACTAGTCGAAATTGATTTAACTATTTACACGTACGATTGAGTTAACCCTTCGAACCCGTCGACGTTTCTCGATTACACTCGGACGGGCCCCCGGATTCAAAGGGTTAATATCTTAGCATAGATTTTTGTATATCTAGTCACTGTTGTGTTCTTCGTTACAATGTTAAATAAACACCAATAAATTATCGAAGTAAAATATAAATAGTCGATTTATCTGTACATATATGCTGCATGTACTCTTGCGCATTTCGACTGTCAATTTCGTGTGACCACAAACATCTGATTTCACTTTAAAATCATGTTTTTCAAGATGTTTTGTATCTTCGACAGTAGTGACTGTAGTCATCGTTTTCGATTTTTTTTTTCACTTTAAGAATTTTTTTCACTTATATACCAAAAACGAGCAGTGAACAGTTGGTTTGGTAACCAAAATATTGTGCAATCGATTGTAACCGAATTTCGTCGTAGTATAAATGGCTCTAATATAAATTTCAGTTCTTTCGTTACGGCGACATTAACACCCTAATTATTTGATCGCTACAATTTCTACGGTACTGTATCGAAGTAATTAATTATTTATACCATAGTAACACCTTGGGAGCAAATTACATTCCATCTTACGTTACGTACTGTTAATTAACCAACATCGCAGGCTCGCACTATAGTCTTATAAATAATATTCACAATCGATTAATTTATCAGTTCAACCGATAGTATTAAAGAAAGATGGAAGACCTCGGGTCCAATATCCCTATATAATTAATTGGTAATAACTTATTTAAAACGGTCGAGACGTCATTCCGATTACTTATCGCTCAATATATATATAATATATGTATATATATATATGCTTCGCCCTAATCGACTCCTATCCTCGTATTCTATTTGGCAGTTGATGCTTCGTCGGAAAAACGAAACGAACGTTCTTAGCATATCCGAGACGCACGTTACGAGTAAAAATTTTCCCGCTGTTGGTAAAGAGGCAGCGGTGTTATCGGTGATAGATCGTCATCGTCGAAACTCGTTTCCGAGTTTAGAGGAAGCGTAGCAAGAGCTTTCACTGTGGGAAAAACAAAAAACAATTTTTCAAGCATCTGTTTAGCAACGGTTTTCTCCAGTTCATGTCTATCCAAATATTCCAAAAATAATATCTATTTCAGGATACACCCAAAGAAATCAATGCTTGAAACAATCATGTGTGCTCGATCGAAGAATAAACGTGCATTTCTTTCTTTGGGTGTAGCTGACCAATGAAGGTCGTGAAAAAATAGTCACGAATTTAATGGGGAAGAAAAAAAAATAGCAAAACAAACCTGAAAAACGGTAATGTGATGTGCGGTACGTGTCCTACATGGGAAGATGGAGGAAGCATGGCAGTCAGTGCGCCTGGTTACCTACACACAGCACAAACGATCGAAAAACAACACACTACATTTACAACCAAAAACAAAAATTGACGCTAGGTTTGTTGTTAACTCTCTTGAAACGCGCGGTACCGTATAAGAAAGTAGTGCGATATTTTTTTTTCGTATTCGACAAAAATCCAAAGAATATACACAGATTGCAACGACGATTCAATGTGAAACGAAAAAACACCATCTGTGCTTACGCAAATTAATAGTACGACTTTCCCGTCGCTGGAACGTGTAATTAATATTATGCCGATTATCGTGAAACAACGACATCGAAATTATACAAAAGATAAATTTCAATGGAAAAACTAGCTTGATGATCGATTGATGTCGTGTATAAAAAAATAGGAAGAAACGATACTACGTTATGAAAATATAACGATTGAAGGCGTTGCTGTGATAATAAATTATCGAAATCACTGCACACTCGCATGCCCTCTAAAGTAGGTAACACTCGGTCGTGCAATAGATTGTTTACTTTTTACAACAGTAGTATATAAGTTACTCGATAAATCGTCATATGTTTTTACACATATGTTTTCAGACGTACCAGCCACCATTTTACTTTTCTCCATAACTTGCTTCGCCAATATCTGATTGAGTTGAAGGATATGGTCCCTTTGCCTCTTTTCTTCAGCTACTTTCTTCTTCAGAGAATGCGACTTCTCATTGTGTATAACATCATCTGAAAGAGACAGTGGGTTTCATTAGATACTTAAATCGTGGATCATTGAATCGTAATATTGAAAGCTGACCATCTCCTTCCGATGTTGTAACAGCGGTTTCCGAAAGCATTTTTCTAATGGCATCGGCTTTTTTCAGTCGCTGCTTTTTCTCTTCTGCAGACAACTCCGGAGTCTGCGGGAAAGAATACATTTTTTAATTATTTAGGCGTATTTGAGTCGTTTCTCATTGGTACAGAAAAATCGGCTATTTAGATTCACAACTATATTTTCACTAGGGTAAATTTCACCAGTCAATTTGATTTTGCCGTCTTTTATTCATACGGTTATATCGATGGTGATTTATGATCGCACCTGTTCAGGAACGTAGCGCTCGGGTATGAGTATCTTGTTGGGGGTTCCGAGTAACTGATCTATCGTGCTCTCGTTGTACTTCAGCTCTTTATGACTTAGTGTTGATCTCACGACGTCAGGAGCATTGATTCGCGGACGCAACGCTCTTTCCATATCGAGATCGTCCCTGGCTCGTCCCATACCCTAAAAGGAAGCACAATTCTTATTGTTATGATTATTATTATTATTATTATTATTATTATTATTATTATTATCACTATCATCACCATTATTATTATATTTATTATTATTATCGTCATCATCATCACCACTAGTATTAACGGGCGGTATTATTATTTTTTAACTCGTCGTTAAGTATAATTTACCACAAGGAAACGGCTGTTCAACATGAGTTTCTTGATTAATTGGATGAAATCGGTTGGACAAGTGAACGTTTGAAGAAAAAAAAACTAAAAATTACAGCAAAGAAGAAAAATGATAGATAACGAACGAAAGAATGAAAGAGTGTACCATCTTTGAGAACGCGTCCTCGAGATCGAACATTGGCTTGCTACTCGATACTGTATAATGTCTTCGTTTCTCCTTGGGAATCGGTCGTCTTCGTGGACTGTCGCTCTTCTTCTCCGTCATTTCCTTGATTATTTGTTTGGCAGCTTCGCTTTTGAAAACCGGAGACAATTGGGGTGATTCCGTGAGGCTGTTCAAGCTCGCGACCGAGCCGAAAAGTCGCTCCTTTACCGACTGGCTCAACGTCGGGGAAACTGGATCCGGGCTAATTGGCCCCGAAGGATTCTCGATGCTTCTCATCAAACTTTCTTGAGCCCCTACGTAATAACCGGGATTTCCGTGACACGATGACAATTGTTGCTGGTGGCTCGACGACGCTCTCGCGTATGGCCCTAAGTAACTTTGATGACTCGGACTGTACGATGGACTGGTCGAGTAATTCGGCGAGCTCAACGGTATCTGCGAACTCGATGTCGGACTGTCCGTGTACGGCGATGTGCTGTCGGAACTTCCTTCGTGATTCTCAAACTGGTTGCCGACGACGATCAATGGTGTGTTTAATTTAAAAAAAAAGAAATGAAACAATAAAAATAAAATGCAACGCGATGCGAGGGAAAAGAAACGCGAAGAAATGTATGAAAACAATAAAAGGTTTAGGCCACCCTGAAAGGGCAAAAATACGGCGATGTTTATGACTTTTATATTCTTAAACGTGCTATATATTAGGTAAAAACTTCACGAATTCTGCCTTATTTTTTACCTCTCAAGGTGGTATAATCCCTTGGGCCGCAAGGGTTGAATATTTTAATATGTTCGCGGGATTGAGAATCACTCACTCGAACTCTGTGCCGTCGTGCCATTATATTTCGGAGAGCGTTCATACTGTCGCTGCGCGGAGGTGGAGGGACGGGGCCCTGATGAAGACTCGGATGCGGTCGCTGACCGCCGAAGCCTCGTGGCAAGGACATACTCCTCTGGAACTGCATATCTTCGATGTCCGAGATACGAAGGGTGCATTGCGTATGCACCATCGGCGATTCCTCGATCACTCTTCCCAGGTGTACCTTCTAGGAAGAAATTTATCATCAATGTACTGAAATAATATTTACCTAGTCCTATTTATTTACTACCTAATAGTTAATATTCTCCAAATTGTTTACGTAAAGCCCTAATGAACTTTTTAACGAGTTCTCCGCAATATTCATACCTCAAATGGCTGGGCACTGAGATCGTCGTCGGTCTGGCGCTTTACACTTCCCGGCGGAAGTTGCTGCGGACCGTTAATTACTGGAATTCCGATATTGCCGGTTCGGTCGCCCCTGTCGCGCTGTCGCCTTTCCGATTCGCGTTTCACGATTCTCACGGTCTTGATTTCTTGCTTCTCACGATTGTGTATACCTTTCAGGGGAAAATTCATTAAAATTTTGTTTATTGTTCACGAACGAAAATTGTACCAACAAGCTCCGAGCGACATTCACCGAGGCTTGCTTACCGGCGAACTTGTTATCGTCTTGATTGTTGTAATTCCCGTTCAACAGGATAGATTCGTCGGTGCAAGGCGGTGGAGGTGGGGGAACGTACTCCGGTGGAGGGACTATCATTCCATTATGAACGGCGAGTTCGGTGCGCTTTGGCACGTCTGTAAATAATCGATTCAGTTAATTGATCGTGAGAATTGATTCTACGATAAAAGATAAGTCTAACGATCGCGACAAAAATTTCATGAATTTTACGCCGATTTAAATTGAACGATCCTCATAGTCAAAAGACCTTGAATGCAAACGAACTCACCGTGTCGCCTCGAATCAGTGTTAACGTATAGCGGAGTGGCGTTCGTTTGTACCGGGCTGGCTTTTCCCTGCATTTGATCCTTGAGCAGTTGTTGCTTCAGCTGATGCTGCTGAATCTGTTCCCTCAATTGCGGCGACAGCGCGGATATGTGGTCCTGCGTCGATTCCATGATCTGATGGGATTGCAGGAAAGCCTGCTGCTGATGATTCGATTGAGCTTGACGAACGTGCTGCTGTTGCTGCTGCGTTGGCGATTGGGTATGCGAATTTTCTTTGTAAGCAACCCCCGGCAATTCCTTTCCGGTATTCCGCGATCTGCTGTGCTGCTGATGGGAACTTCCGTTCTGTCGATTGCGCGGCAACGACGCGGCCAGAGCCGGGCTCGACGGCGAATCCAGGCCGTGATCCTGTGTCATTCCCGAATCGAGGTCTGTCTCGAGCCACGAACTCTGCGAACGCTTCTTCGGATTGTGGATCTGTGAAGCTGAAATGAATACAGTATCGTTATCTTTTGAGCTTTTTTTTAAGATAAATTACATTTATTTATTTATTTTTGTATTTTGAAAGCGACTTACACGTCGAGGAGGGAACAGGCCGAATTTGTTGCACCAAGCTGTGAGATTTCTCAGTCAATTGACGAACTTGAACGCTTAATTCTTGTCGTTGTCTCTGCAAATCGCCGACCAATTGCTGAACTCGTCGCAGCTCAGACTCCAACGCTACGGTGGTTCCCGACGAGTCTCTCGCCATGTTACCGGCGTATCGACGGGACGTCTGGAGCTTCTGTCGCAGCACTACGAGGTCCTGCTCCAGACGCGCATTCTCCGCCACGGTCTCCTCAAGTTTCTACAAAATAACCGAGGTCCGAGCGTTATTATCCGATTAATCAAAGTTTAAAAAAAATTCTTTTCCAAGTAACGTAAAATACAAAAATACAGCTTGACGAGGAAATCCTTGATCACCCGTCGGCGTTACTGAATTGTACGTTGAAAGAGCTATCGCGAGCCAGTTTAGCATTTGAAGAAATACAACGAATGCTGAAAACAGCGAAAAAAAATCCCAAAGACTTTCTCATCCGTAGACTAAAAATCGAAGCATACGAAATAAAAGATAATTGTTCGTCAACAAAACAGAACAATAATTATTGCTCGTTAATCGTCTGATTTACCTGGAAGAATACGGGTTTCATCTGGAAAGAAGGAATATCAGTGTTTGATCATTCACGGAACGGGGGAATTTTGAAATCGATGAATTTTCATATTTACACTGCCAATTTAATAACCCGTTCTACCGATTCATTAAGGTAAAATTGGATGGAATTATTGCGATAAAATATTGATGATAAAAAAAAAGGAAAAAAAAAGTTACAAACGAAAGTTCTCGGTGTCACGATCGTCGGATCATTGTCGTACCTTTGAATTGTGCGCGAGAAGTAATCTAACTCGGCTGAGTTCCCTCTCGAGAAGTAGTTGTTGTTTCCTGTACCGCTCAACTTCGGCGGGATTGCTTCGGCTCCCTTGAAGCTTGTGTCTCAAACCGCCAAGAGCTTTTTCCAATATGTCCTGGAAAAATGAAGATCGTAAATATCGGTTTAAAGGGCGATGGGAGAAACTTGTTTTCGCGACCGGAGGAAAACTCGTGTTACTCGCCTTGTCTTGCTGGAGACTGTGGAGCGTTCCGGACTCTTCCTGGAGCAACCGGTCGAGTTTGTAGAGCTGCTGCACTTTAGCCTGTCGCGGAAGCACAAGGAAACGGAGAATGAGCTTGTACGTTTGTAACTTCGTCTTGAGTTTGCGGGAGAAGCCGAGTGTCACGTTACAGCCACAGAATTCCGGTTGTAACGTCACGGCAATGACAATAACAACCGGCTACTCTGTTCTAGCTAGCTGCGCGAGACGTTATTCGATATACGGGTGCATAGAGTCAAGAGGAGGAGTCGGAGACGAGGAACGAACCATTCGGAGCGTGTACAGTTGCTTCCTGCTGCAACGCTCATGCTGTAACCACTCTACGTTCAAGATTGACGCGACGTAAAAAAAAATATGTAGAAAAGATGAACTTGAGTAATTTGAAACAGTTCGAGAAGCTTCGCGTACGTAATTAAGATATTCTAAGTAAGATTCGTCGATATCCAGTTAATCGAGCCTCCAGTTTCAATTCAATCGGTAAAGCGGATTACGGGAGAGCGGGGCAAAATGGGACGGTGGGGCAAAACGGGACAGCGGGGGTAAAACTCAATTTCCCAATAATTTTTGGCTGTCTCATTTCGTCCTAACGATACATCCGGAGTTTCAACACCGTTTTGCCCCACTTACCATCACCGCCACCATCCAAAAGTTATTGGAAAGTTACGGTTTGCCTCATTATCTCATTTTGCCCCGCTATGCCATTTTGCCCCGCTCTCCCCTGTGCGCGCGTGCTCGGCTATCCATGGAATGCGACGCACGGCGTTAAAATCAACGGTGCGTACCTGAAGTTGACCGTGATCGGGGCTCAGTCTGTCCCAGTCTCTGCGCTCTTCGGCCAGCAGGCGTTGCTCTTGAACCCGTTGATTGAATTCAAGCCGATCGCGCTGATCTCGCACGGGATCCTGGCTCTGAAGCAGATCGTGACGCGAGCCTGAGATGCTCCCCGTTCCGTTGCTCGTATTGCGATTGTAGAGCGAGCCCAGTTTTACCATGTTGTCAACGAGGTTCACCAGCGGCTTTCCTTTCTCGTACTGCAATCGTCATGGAAATTAAGAAAAATCGTTGAAGAAGCACAAACAAATTTTATATGCGAAAGCATCTTCAGTCGTTTTTTTTTTATCGGGTGAACATTTTTCTTTTTACATATTTTTTAATTAGTACAATGAATTTCGAGAGATTCACTCGGCTCTAATTATTCATGACCCGGAAGATATCTACAAGAGACAAAATTACATCATGTTACATTACAGAGTTTCCTCCAGTAGAGTCGCGTAGACAATAATATTTTCTGAGTAAAATTTTTTTCTTTTCAATGTCAACACAGTGCATTGACACCGCTTGCCGAGCTACGAAGTGCTTGCCGAGTTGATGAAATGCCGAAGATAAAAATTGACAACGTGCAAATTATATCAACTTCGCTCGAAAGAGGGCTAAAAGTGTATCCACATAAAAAAATGTCTTCAATCGCTGCATTCGTGCTCACCTGCTTTTCGAGGTCCATCAAATGCTTCTTGAGCTCCTCCAATTTTTGAAGATTTTCAAGCCTCCGCGGATTGTCCAGCTCGCTCAGAATTGCCTGTGAAATTGCAAAGGTAGCGCCGGTTTACTCAACACGCTTAATACGAGCCCAACCGAATTAATAGCCTGCAGCTCATTTGCCCACACGGCTGGTTGGGTCGACTATTTATTTTTCTCAGTATAAGTAAGCTTGCAAAAAATTGTGAACTTCAACTCGACCATGCAAAGAAATTATCGAAATACGTTATATGGCGTCTTCTCCGAAGATCGTCGCACCAATTTATATTAGTACAAAGCAGTATGCGGTATACATGTATGTATATGGGAGCGAAATTCTCGACGTTTCTTGGATCAAGGATGCCTCCACCTAGGGCCCGAGGGTAGTGAAAAAAAAAAAGTGGCAAACTTTAAGACCTGAGCCTCAATCTCCATGTGGCACGTTTCCATGGCTTTGCAGAGGGTCGTACTTTGTCGGCGTAGCTGAATCAAGAGTAAAACCAGCTCTTCGTGTGTCCGTCCCAAAAGTTCACCGGCGGATACCTGGACGAGACCACCAGCGGAACCTATTCGTCCTCCGCTGCCGTTCACTCCTCCCGACCTTTGCTTATTATTAGCGTTCTTCTGTCGAATAAGACACGTGACATGCAACATTCCATATTGTATTATTGAGAAACAAAAAAAATTAATACAAGCACACTAAAATGTGGCGACACACGAGCACATCAATTCCAAACGTGCATTCTCATCGTGCATTGTGAATAGTCTGTTTCGATCGGCTTGGAATAAGTAGCGAGAGCTGACGTTTGAAATTAAGATAGTAAATTATAGCTATTGCTTCCTCCGAGACGGATGTGACTGCAAGAAAAAATTGTACTTTTTTTGTCGAGTACTGAAGGTGATGTTGTATAAACCCCCCCCCCTCCAAATCCGCCCAGCGACCCCGTGCCCAGCTGGTAATAAAAACTGTACTGCGTACCGTTTTGAGACCGCATTTCGCCGAGGAAAACGAAAATGATCTTTCCCTGCCGTCTGTTTATTCCCTAGGGAAAGACGATTTTCTTTTTTCTCGGCGGTCTGCGGTCTCATAACGGCATAGAGTACAGTTTTTATTACCGTCGGTGATATTTCACAACGCCTTAAGACGAAGTGAAATAACCGCGGTCGATAATAAAAACTGTAAGCAATTAGTTTTTACTATGTCGACCGTTCGCGTGCAGAAGATAACTCTTACACGAACCTGCATTGATACCCGCTTGGTGTAAGATTTTTCTTTCAACCGGAGATTATCAGCAACCGTGACAAAAAAAAAATTAAATGAAGGAAGGAGTGTCACATCGCTTTAAAAAGTCTAAAACTAGGAGAAACGTAATTTTTCGCCAGCATCCGGATGTGTGTGTGTGTGTGTGTGTGTGTGCGTGTGCGATAAATTTGCAATTTTCAAACCGCTGCGACTCGTAGACGGCTCGAGCTGGCCGGATGTGGAGATTTTCACCACGTAAAGTGCCTTTTTCTCTTTTATCGAGTCGTGTCCCGCGCGAAAGCGGGACGCTAGTTACCCGGACGTCAAACGTCATTTCAGCGATGAATCCTTACTATAATTTAACTTTTTTCAGCCCGATGGAAACTCGTTCCAACTCCATCCGTCATTATTTTTCTCTTACTTCGGATTCGGCGAAGATGCGGAATCACATTTCTAACTCTCGGATAGAAAGTTTGCCGCGATACAATCATCGAATCGGTGGCGACACTTTGTCGCGTATTACCTTCAATGACTGGATCTTCAATCACTCCTCGGTCCTCACCATTAGCGATGCGGTTTGCAACTATTAAAACTCAATTTCTAAACTTCGTCTGTGGGCTATTGTGAATGCATTTTGGCTCGCAATTTCACCGAAGCTGTGCACAGCCTGGTAATTAAGGTGGATGCCAACAATTTAAGGCCAAAATACGTTTTGCTTTTATTTGTAGTCAGTAATAAAAAATAAAATCATAGAAAAAAAATCCCAGATTCGCCTAAAACAAATTGCGGGAGGAGTTCAATTTTTTTGTCATCGATGCCAGTTTTGGATATCTTTCCATTCTTCGAAAACGGAGCTCCTCTTCAATTCGTTATTTTCGAACATGGGAATTTTTCTACAGGATCGCAAGACCCTCACGAACAAGCAATGGTATTTTTATGTGATTTTTCTTCTACCAATGAAATGTGATTAAAACAAGTTTCTGTGCCTGAAATCGCATTTCCCCCAACAGATGTTGGAGGTCCTTGCATGAAACCTCCGGAACACTTATATCACACAATATACATAACCTTTACTTTTTTTAAACATTAAATCTACAATTACCTATATCAACGTTCCCGTCTCGAAAGTTTGCAACGCCACTCGACTATTACCTACGTTTTTAGTGCGAAAGAATTCAAGTTACACTCGACGAAATGAAATTCAAGACGAAAAAAAATATTTACAGATATGATTGAGTTCAAAACTATGAAGAAAGTTTTTTGCGCGTTACGCCCGGTGCAGCGACGTTTCGGCTTGAAAATACAGCGATACAATCGCGGTTTCCGTAGTCCGCCAGGGAAGACTAATGTAAGACTGGCGTCTTGCCCGGCTTCTCTCGGTCGCTCGTCCTGCAATGCTCGCCGGCGTGCATCGTGCTCCTTCCATGCGGCTGGACCGACTCTTCTCCTCACGTTTCTTCCCCCCCCCCCCCCCCCCCCCCCGCCTTCTTTCCATCTCATTCTCCCTTCTCTCTTTCGACTCTCCTCGAGGTACATTGTTTTATATGTTTTTGTGCGGGTTCGCGCTCAGGCCCTCTGCCTTTTGCGCACGGGCTTTCACTACGTTCGTCTCTCGCCTCCTTGCGCGGCGGTGCGCCAGGGCCAAGCGGTCTCCGCTCCTCGTCGCCGTGGACGACCAGGGCCGTACGCCATGTCGGTATCACGCTCCACCAGCCAACGAATCGTTTCCCCAGAATCCCATCGAATCCAATCAAATCTCATGAGCCGAAGGACTCCGGTCGACGGCTCATTGGCATTTTTGTTATTGTTTTGTGTTGTTACACTGTAAGAGCTCCAATATGTATATAAAAGCGGATATGTATCGTCGATATTTATAACAGAATGTCAATACATATACGTACTACTACTACTCAAATCTCATCGAACATAACCTCCATTCGCGGATTCCATTTTATTCGCCCGGTCGCCCGTTTTGCCCCGTAGCGGCAGTTGATTTTGTTGTACCCATAGAAACGATATCTATCAAAAATTTTAAGTCGAAAGAACGATAAAAGTGCGTTTCGCCGCTACTTGTAGGCCGTGATACGTTGGCTACAATGAAAACTAACCTCCAAAAGCGCGGCGACTCCGCCATGAATAACAGACAAAATGTACGAATCGCGCTCAGAACTTTTCTAGACCAGCTAGAACGACGAAATTGGACTCGATCGTCTCGGCCTGACGTAGGCAATAATAAAAGTGACGGCTCAGATCGTCACCGGACGATTCCTGAAAATTAGCCTGGCCGGATTCACCCAATGGCCGGTGCTCGTTCGCTCTCCTCCGATATAAAATTCACTCGACAAAGAAAATTAAGAACGTTGGAAGAACCTCAAAGATTGCACGAAAACTCTTGTTCAATTTAATGCTTTGTACGCATTAACGCGGTTATGCTCCCAGGTACGAATGACCTTTATTCGGCGATGTCTCGAATCTTGGATCGGGTCTGCTTGCGCAAGGCGAAACCAGTCCCAGGGTCGGGGCCCTTTGGGCACAGGGAATCAAGGTCGCTTTCCAATTGGCCTTCGACCGGCCTCTTTCTCTCCGAGTTCGTAACCACGGTACATACTGAGGTCAAAATTCCGCACCTATGGGTAACCTTTTGTCGAACTTTTCTTTTCCTACATCGCACCAATTGGCGCATTTTTTTGTTACAACGATTGTCTCCGTGATCGATTGTTGATGGCAGCTGAAACGAATCTCTTTTTAAGTTTTTATTTTTTGGCATCTGCGATGGTATAAGATAATAAAAAAAACCGTCTAGCTTAGTGCCAGCTCTATACATGATGAAGTGATGCATTCGGGGCAAGATGGATCATCTATCAGTTACTACGGTGGAAAACTTGGCAAATAGAACGTCGACTGAGATAGAGAAATTTGCAGCCAAGAGAGACAAGGCGTTGGGGGGAACGAACAGCTTTGGTTTTCTTAACAATTCGATCGCTGGCACGGCGCCCTGACTGACCGGTACTGACCATCAGCAGCGTGTCGCAGCATCGACCCTGGACCCCGGTGGTCACCGCAAGCATCCACACTCTACACCCTCCACCTCCTCTGGCTCTTCTTATCCCGCAAGAGCATCTGACCGAATTATATGCAGAGGTGAACAAGTTCATGAACTGGTGTCTCAATAAAATCGCAATTTAAATCCTGTACCGAACGAAAATAATCCGTGTCACGAATAAAAAACGGCACGAAAATGTCGGGGCGTATTGCTAAATATGCGCTGCGATTTTTATTGTTAATCATTTTTTTAAATTAATTTTCGAAGAATGTTTAGTGAAGATATTTTTGGTGAAATATAAATATATATATATGTTCATTTGCTTTTGAAAATATATGCAATCGATATGGTCAAACCTTATCGAACAGAATGCCACTATTGTCCAAACACATGTACTGACAGCGTGTTTAGACGGCGATAAAAAATATATAGCGGGGTTAAATTCCTGAATACCGACTAATTTTGTAGCCTTTCGGGGTGATGTAACCTCTTAAAGTATAGCTCGATCATGCTTCTTTGTGTCTTATAGAACATTTCTTTCATGAATCCCTTTGTTGAACTAAAGCCCTGTACGTTCCAAGCCGATCGAACATATTCTTTCGTCGATTGAGCGTGTGCGCTATAGTAATAATAATTGTTCTCAGTGCATAACTCACCCTCTTATGAACAAAATCGGAACTTTCCCGACCCTGCACTATCCGTTGCATCTGTTTGAGGCTTCCGTCACCGCCCCGATCCATTTCCCTGCCAATCGGGCTTGCGACTTTTCGATCGCCTGCAAGTTCCAAAAACAAGAGTTATCATCTTAAAAAATTCAAAAAATTTCTACCGATTCATCGTCATCGTCAAGTAAGTACCGCGATCGAATAATTCATACGCTTCCAGGAACGCGCTCGATGTTGCGACGGTTAAGAATTTCTATATTCACATTGTTCACGTGTGCTCCGAAAAATCGAAAAATCAAATGGCAACAGCCTTCGAGAATCCCCCGAAGAGGGCGGGAGCTTCAAAAAAACCACTGTGCTTGCATGCCAAAGGTGGTTCCATTGCAAACAATGTATAATTCATGATCGCTTAAGCTCTCCGGACCGGTAGCGTGGCTTTCGCCGGAGAGCACTTTCAGTTACGACTGCGGGCGGGACTCGCAAAGAATAGCATCGTCCCGCCATCCTCGGAATAATCAATCTAAATGACTCTGTGACATAAATATTAAGGCCAGCCAGGGATGAAAAGATCCAAGGCTTCAAAACAAGAGTAACGACTGTCGAGCATCTTTCCACTGTGATATCGACGGCTAACATTCACAATGTCGCAACCCCCGTATTAAAACACACGGTTCACTCCCTTTCGATTCTTCGCCATCGTCATGGGTACAGTTGTTATGTCCTGCCTTTGCGAAATAACTGGACGTTTATGGCAATGATGATTTCACTGTGCATTGAGAAAAAAAAATTGTTGGATTCACCGAATTTGCAGTCACATACGTTCAAAGCTGTTATCTTGTCGGTAAAACAAAATAATTATTTTGATACGTTCAACAAAATAATTATTTTGTTGAACGATTGTTCGCTTCAGTCGATTCGAAATATTCCGATTCAAGCCGAAAATGTTATTGTACCAACTAAATAGCTTTTGAACGCGGGTGAACGCACCTTGATTGATCCAAAATTTTTTTTTTTCAGTGTGGTTGAATATACTCACTCGGACTGTGCAAATGCCTCTCGCTATTGTTGGGGCTCGAAACGCGATTCTCTATCGGCGACACGATCCGCATGTTTCTCGCGGGACTCATCAAGAGTTGACTGCTCCCGCACGGGGATGAGACTCTCGGGCTCTTCGGGTCGTTGGACGCTCTGCAAAAGATGTATACAGTTTTGCATTAAAATACCATTCCACTGTGAAGTTAAAAAAGAAGTAACAAGAAATCGGCTGTTCAATCGTCAATCGGAATCTGCGATTTGGGTGAGGCGACGTTGAAATACGGAAGAAATTATTGCACTGTGAAGTTAAAAAAGAAGTTACAAGAAATCGGCTGTTCAATCGTCGATCGGAATCTGCGATTTGGGTGAGGTGACGTTGAAATACGGAAGAAATTATTGCACTGTGAAGTTAAAAAAGAAGTAGCAAGAAATCGGCTGTTCAATCGTCAATCGGAATCTGCGATTTGGGTGAGGCGACGTTGAAATGCGGAAGAAATTATTGCACTGTGAAGTTAAAAAAGAAGTAGCAAGAAATCGGCTGTTCAATCGTCGATCGGAATCTGCGATTTGGGTGAGGTGACGTTGAAATACGGAAGAAATTATTCTATATACTTACGATACGGGACTGAGCCTGATGTCGCCGGCACTCGCGACTCTGCTGATGAGATTGCCGTTGGATTCGCTTCCAACGACGGTCGGCAGTCTCGCGGCCGACTGGGGAGTCGACTGATGAACCGGAAACGTTGGCAGTTGCTGACGATGCCCGCCGTTGGCACGCGGAAGGGGAAGCGTCGAGACTCCGGAAGGCGGCTGAGTGAGCGTTCCCTGCGGAAGCTGCGATGTGCTGACCGCCCTTGGAGGCAGCGGATCCCGACCGATCACCGACCCCGACCCGGATGCTGCAACAGAAATAAACTCGCTCGTCACTTACGTAGGATAACCGATAATTGGACGACTCGTTTGAACCATTAAAGCACCGTGAGGTGAACGGACAAGGGTACCAAAGTATCCACTGGCCTTCATTAATGCCTAGTCAGTTTTCCTGCAGCAGCTCTTTCCAGCTCGTCCGGGCATCAATGAAGGGCATGGCACACTGAGAAAAATAAATGGTTGGATTAAACAAATGCGCGACGACATACGTTCAAAGGCGTATTTGGTTGGTTCAACAAAGATGTTTGTTTTGATCGAACATTTTTTTAATAAATTGAAGCAAATAATCGTTTAACAAAACAATGCTATATTTGTGCCAAACAAATAACAGCTTTGAACGTATGTCACCGCGACTTTTGGTTAATCCAACCATCTTTTTTTCTCAGTGCACCCATTAGGGCTCTGAAGCAAGCTGTTCTTTTATTATAGGGCAACTATGACTATTATGATTGGTGCAGTAACCTCGTCGTTAATTAGAACACCGACTGCACGGAGAACAATAATTAGTTGTTCCGACTAACCGCTCGGTTAAATACTTCCCAGTAGATTTGCTTGGTTGGTCCAGAAAATGTTTTGGTCACCGATCAATAAATTCGTTGACCACACCAATTACTTTTAGGGCCAACACATTAATCCGCAGGCAACCAACTAACTACTTGGTTAAATTCTCTGAACGTGATTTGTTGGTTCGGACCAAACAATTTTTAGCTCACCAACCAATCAATTCGTTGACCCAATCAATTGGTTTTTGGTACCAACACACTGATTGATTTGCAAATATTTTTTAGCTCAACCAGTCAACTTTGCCGGCCCAACTGCATCAATCTTTGGGAGCGTTTTTAACGAACGCGATTGGTTTAACCGACTGACTCCGGTTTCCATGTGGATCGTTACTCTTTGCTGTCCAAGTATCACAGTTTACTTTGACGAAAAAAACGAATTTCAAGAATTTTTTTTTTTCAGGAGCGGAACTTCTCTTCCGCCACGAAACAGCGGAGCAGCCGAGTGTTCCACCGTCAGGGAATTGCCACCATTTGTCTTTCTTTGCGCTATCTCGTCGGTATTCCGGTTCGCGGCGCGTTATGCATTTTTGTACAGTGAGGAATGCCACAAGTGCGACGGGGAGTGTCAGGGGAGGCCGCCTCGTCGCCGCGGGGTTGGATGACGACGCTCGACGACGAATGACGGTAAGGACGGGGCAAGGTGCCGGGCGGGTCGAAGAGCTCTCTCCGCCGGAGCTGAATGAGGCAGATACGAGAAACGTCGGCTGAACTCTGCAAGGCAGATCGGGAATTCAATCTGGGGACGCGGCACCGAGGATGCTGCAGCGAACGCGGGCGGCCTCGACCGACGGGGAAGGACGTTCCCTTATCTGAAAAGGATTTGCCTCGGGAAACAACGTTGAAATAGAACGGGCCCGAGGCGACGGGGATTGAAGCCCGGGAAGAAACTCTGGAATTTCCGTCCCGAGTCACCCGTCCCTTTCTCCCCCCGGCAGAGCGAGAAATTTCTTTCACGAGTTTACAAAGTCATCGTTCGTCCGTAACTCGGCGTGAAATTTCGTTATCGGTTTATTTGTTATCGTCATAGGGCACGCTTGTTACCGGAGTTTATCTTCCATTATCGTTCCATCTCGTTTAATTTTCCACTTCCTTTCGCGTTCGTCCGAAGGGACTTTTTTCTCTCGATTATCGTCACTCGCACCTTGGCACCGACGACTGAGTGCACACTCGTTATGTTCCCACTTCCGCGAGAGCGAGTCTTCGCCTGCGTTGCCTTCGGAGCCGCGGAAGGAAATTTTTATAATTCGCAAATAAATGCATTTTTCTAACCCGGTTACGGTCTCATCCAGTTTCCCTATTTACGACGCGCTTGATTCATTGATCAGTTGAATTCAGGCGTACCATGACGAAACTCCGCACGGACTGGCTGGGAAGAAGCAAACCAACCGCAAGTAAGAAAAGCTGCGGGTGGTAACGTCTCTGTTGAGGTTTCCTGGCCAGTGCCTCACTACCTCATGACTAACGTTACTTCACGAACAAAACTGGCGCCAAGCGAGACATAATTGAGTTTTCCTGATTAGGTTCTGTCCAAACCCAGAAAAATAATTTATTTGATGGTCACCGTTTATTTGGTTTAAGTAAAATATTTATTTGATTTAAATAAACATTTATTTAAATTAAGTAAATAGTTACTTTAATGAAATAAATATTTATTTAAATCAAATAAATATTTTACTTAAACCAAAAAAATAATGGCCGTCAAATAAATTATTTTTCTGGCTGCAGTACCAGTCCACATTTCGTGTGGAGGACAACCTAGCGACGGACTGGACTCGAACAAGGTGTATTCTGAGAAATGAGTCCACGCGAGCTGCTCTGGAAATCGACGGTATTCATTCGCGAGGATACCGTGCCGAGCTTTCACAGATTCTTTGGTTCTATCCACTTCGTAATTCCACGAATATCCCAACATCTACGGTGTTGCCGACCTTCGATTCCGGCGAAAATTCGAACTACAATACCATTGTAAATAGTGCATACGTATGTTAAGGAACAGAAGGTTTACGTATGTATAATATATATACCGGTCACGTATCTGGTGCAGCGTGACCGGTTATTTGGCTCGATCTTTTATTTTCACTCCGACCGAATGCAATCCACGTACCGAGGTCGCCGACACGAAGCCGAGTACCTAATGTCGCGGTAGGTGGAAAAGGGAACATTTCGAAACAGCTACGAGTCCCAGGGATACACGCACGTACTCGTCACTTCGTCCGAGCATTGACGATTCCTTTCTTTCTTACTTAGACTACGAAACTCCCTGGCCACGTGTCCCAGAAAATTTCTATTGTCACCGTGCAGCCCACCCAAATCGCAGAACAATCTGTACACGGTTAAGAATTTTTTAATATATTTTGAAAAACATTCATTGTCCGCAAGCGTCTCCAATCTTTTTTTCTCCTCAACTTTACAATCTTCCGTAGTTAAGGGTTAGGTCAATCGATTTTAGGCAAAAAAAAAACTGTTGCTTCGTAATTTTTTTAAATAACCAGATTTAAACCAGACACATGAGATTTGCAAGACGGACTTTTTTTAATTCAAATTATTTCTCAGTTACACTCCATACACTTTCGATTGAATCGGCAATACATCTAACAGTGTCGGGGCCAAATTTTTCGCCCCCGAGATCGGCGAGTTTCTCATTAGTCGGACCCGGGCTTGTGTGCAATGTTTAAGCTCGTTAGCGGCAAGTGAGCGTTTCGCCGGTTTCCCGATATCGTCGTAATCCTTGTAACGGAATGTAGTAGCAGTGCCGGTACATACTCCATACACGGGGCCGGAGCACGAGTTAATTGTGAATCGGGTTGGCTGGTGTTTCGCGTTAGTTGTTGCCCCCCCCCCCCCCCCCCCCCCCGTTGTCGAGGGAGTTCTCGCCCGATTTCTCAAGCCCCCTTCCCACCCGATTAGCTTTCTCTTTCTGGGTCTGCGGTGCGAAACACCCCCGTCGGTACACACCGGCACCTTGTAACCGCTCGACCAGCGTACAAACCCATTGTCTTGCCGGCTCCATTCCGCTTACCGTTGCCACACCGTCGGCCGTATAAATTATCCCGGGGGTAACGCGGTGGCGCCTTGGCGAGGGTGGCCTGGTAATTAGAGAGCAAAAATTAGAGGCTCACCCCATAAATCCTTCGATTTCGATCCCGGTTAGCTCGGTAATTGGGTGTTATCGTGATTCTCCACCTCCCGATATCTCATTATCGGATCTGGGCTGCGCCGCTATTCAGACTATTTAGATTTAGCCGCTCGCATCAGGAAGTTTGTAGAAACCCGGCATCTTCGATACAGTGACTCGTTTTTTCGAAATTCTGATAAATGAGTCACGCTATCTCTCTCGCACTCCATAGGGGAGAGCGGGGCAAAATGGCACACCGGGGCAAAATGGCACACCGGGGCAAAATGGCACACCGGGGCAAAACGGGATAATGAGAGAAAACACGATTCTCCGATAACTTTTGGATGGTGGCGATGGTCGTAAGTGGGGCAAAACGAGTTTGAAAATCCGGATGTATTGTTGGGACAAAGTGGTGCGTCCAAAAATTATTGGAAAATCTCGTCATGCGACAGCACGACGAGAGCGAGAGAGATATCGCTATTGTCGCTCGCAGTGGAGTGAGACAGATAGCACGAGAGTGTTTCAAATGGCGTTAAGCCATCTGACGGCTCATCCAGTGTCCTTTAACAGTAATTTAATTCCGAAGAGATCTTATCTAAAATCGGCACTTCGAAGAGAAAAAAAAATAAGAAGCGCGATATTAAAAATAAAGTCTGCCGGTCGCAATTAAAAACCCGAAGAAGCTGAGGGCTGTGGAACGCGAGGTGGTCCGCAGGCTGAAACAGGTACGATGATACGGAAGGCGAAGGAAGGCGTTGGAGAGAACGAGGAAAAAGCGGAAATGTCTCGCAAAAAAAAAAATCCTTTTCCCGCTTTCTCGAATTCAAAGCGGCCGGCTGTGTTCGTAATGCGATATCTTCGCGAAATGAAAAAGCTCCGGCTCGCGCCAGCCCTCTCCCTTCGTGATTCGCGGCCGCTGAACATCATGCTGCTTTCCTGTAGTCACATTTTCTCTGCACCAAGAAAAAAAAGTACCAAGATATTTTCTCCGACGGGTGAATAAAAGGCAAGCCACGATGTGCTGGCAACGGACTTTTGGGCTGCGCCGGAAAACGCTCGACGAGTGCTGGCCCCATTAAGGGAAAGCTGATTAAAGTCTGTGTCGCGTAGCGCGCAGCCTCTTACGTATGCTTCGTCACAACAGGGCGTCAAAGTTATTTTCATTTTCTTTAGTCATTCTCTTACGGAGCTTTTATCCCATGAACCGTTGACGCGGGTTCGTTGAACTGAGATAAGTCACTGAGATAAAAAAAATTCAGTTGATTTAAGTAAATGCGTTTAGTTAAGTGGAGATTTGATCAGCATTACCAATGTTTATTCAAATGATGTAAGGCGCATTTAAATCAACAATATGATCAATGTTGAAACACCAATCCAGGTCAAACGCTCTATTTATTCAACAGAATGTCTACCAGTTCGGTTAACTTTATAAGCGATCGGCGAACCAAAAGTATGCGTATTTTTATTTTTGAACGTCAAAAAGTGAATCCTTTTTTTTCCTTTAATACATGGTTATTTTTTTGTGCGAAACCTTAAAAGACTTTTTAAGGTTTGGTTAAAGGCCAACTTAAAAAAAAACAACAGTACGGTATAAAAATTTATATACGGAGTACGAAATTTTTGTGTAGAAAGAGAATATATTAAATTTCATGATAAAGTCCGAATTATAATGTAATTATCGTTAGATTAAATCGATAATTGATGGACACATTTGATGGAATCGGTCGTCGTATTCATGTTTCGAAATAATTACGTTCAAAGTTAATTTGAACGTGCCACGGCGGTTCGGCCAATCCGCCATAATTAACACAATTTTTCTTTCCCATAGAGGAAGCTATCTCGCGAAAAAAAAAAAAAAAATCGAAATTTTAATCTCAGAGAACCGCCTTTGATTCTCGACTTTCGTAATAAAATGCATTCCATAAGTGTACACGGTCTCGTTAAACCGGAGGCACAGATCTCGTACGCTTTCGAAGGGCGAACGTGCTCGTCGAATTTTAGTACTGCGGTACATGAATAAATTTAATTACATAGGAACGCCTTCGGGAGGGCATAATCGTCGGTTGCAAGGATTTATCAGCGATAGTGTAACACGGACCCGTTCGATCGGAATTACGCCGGGAACAGCGATATTCCTCCGTGGATACGCGTGTGGGTCCGCGCTGTACGCGAAAGCGGGCATTCTTGTTACGCCCCCCACACACGCGAATCATTGTACGAAGGTATTACGAGATTTCCGAGAGTCCAATCTCTGCGTACCTCATAAATGTGAATCCGTGTTGGACCCTCGGTAACGTAGTCAGAAGTACCTCCTCGCTTCGCTCTCAGATAAAACCTGGGGCTAAATGAAAGTGAACGCTCGTGCGCGAGGCTTTATATTTTCGTTTCGACCTTTGTTATAAACGCGACGACGATATATAATTATATATATATAATTCCCTTTAAAAGTTGACGCCATGAATTTGCAGTTCGCCCGCCTCCGCGGCGAAAATTCATTAACTGAGAGACACGTGTAAAAAAAAAATAGAAACGAATTATTCGGATCTGAAAAATCGCGTCTGAAATGAACGAATTTAAGCTCGCATGTTATTAAGTCTACGGGAAACTGCGGGGTGATCGACTGTCGTGCGAATCGAGGAATTAACGGGAGGAGAAGGAGGAGATGGGGTATTCGAATTCTATCGGTGAGAGATTGGAATTCGTTGATTGCGCATTGCGGGTTCGTGCCGCTGGCACGAGCGAAAGTGTTCTCTCGCATTCTCGTGACAACAAGTGCGCTCGAGACTTCGAGGAGGATTAAGGTCGCTCGGGGAGTTCGTCGTTTCAGGATAATGCAACAACTGCGAGGCCTTTCGCTTGACCCGCGCCTCTCTAACTTCGCGTTACTATTATTATTTATGTGCAGCTGTAATAACCATAAGATGAAACCTCCTACCCTGCTTGACGAATTGATTTAAGACGTCCTACTGTAACCCTTTAACTACCAAATTTGCCGACGTGACGTTTAAAAAAAAAAACTGTTTTTTTTACCGAAAAAACTTGGTTTTATTTATTTATTTATTTATTTTACATTTTTGAGATTTCTAGGTAAACACGTAGATAATGAATTAAAAATTCGATAAACACCATTTAAAAAAAAATGGCTGGATGGATGGGCGCATGTATTAGGCCTGAAAAAAATAAACCTCCACAGAAAACTTCCTCAATGAGGGAAAAAAGATGACAAAGGTCAGAAAGCTTCCTCCGTGAGGAAGACTAGTTCGGTCGTCGTGGAAGCCGATAAAAAAATTAGGAAGCAATGTAAAAATTTAATTTGCATTTTTTTTACACCCCAACCAAAAATAATAGTAATGAAACCCTGGTAATTGAAAAAAAAATTCTCGCACCAGTATTCAACAAATTGTTCCAGAATTTTTTTTTAACCAAAACGGAATAACAAATTTGAAAAAACAGCAAATCTACTAAAGTGGCAATCGAAGCGATACTGAATAAAAAAAAGAGAACTTTAATGTAAAACGGTCTCTCGAGCCCGAGCGACACGTTTCCATCGCAGCCGATTGGTAAACGCGCTGAATATTTTATCGTCGCAATGCGAGTAACGGCGAATTTCCCCGGCGGGGATTTTATCGATAATCGGGAACTTCGATTTATATCGGAAAATATAAATAATCGAATAAAGAAGTCGAGCGGGCAACAAGCAAGCGACGATTGTTCACGAGGAAATGTAACGTTTCGATAGAGAACGAACGGAACGGCGAAGAGGAGTTGACACTGTGGCTATAGGGAGAGGTTTAATGGGAGCAGGAACGAAATAAAATCGGGTCGACAGCTAGAGTCTAATAATAGTTGTGCAAAGAGAACTCCGTCTCCTGCGCTAATTTCACTCGGCAGTGAAAACATTCTTGGCAACGTATACCACTCGCTCCCGGGATATTTTCGCAGCAGGTTATATTCAAACGGTTCGACTTTAGTTTTTCGCATTTCTGTGAATAAAAAAGAAAAAAAAATTGAAAAAATTGTCATCGCGACGGAAACTAAATTGTTCCATAGTTTTGGATGCGTTACGCGATAGCGTTACCTATAAAGGCTTACGACACAGTAAAATTTCGATTTTTGTTTTCCATTTTCTAATAATTTATAGTGTCAAGGACATTCAGTTAAATTTTTTATGTTGAAATTCATCGAATTACGAAAATTAGATAGCGTTATGTCGAAAGTGGCCGAACTTTTAACGCGTTTTTCTTGAACCGTGATTTTCAAAATCGGTGGTCCTAATATCTCAAAAACGGCTTGATGGATTTTTATGAAAACTTTTACCGATTCACTTCTACAGATTCTTTAGTCCTCAACGTTTTCATGTAAAAAAAAAATTATAAAAAATAATTTAATCAAATGATTGAAAGTTTAATAAAATGGGTTAAAAATCGATTTTCATTGATTACACAAGAAAATTAGACGAGCAATGTCTTTCTTCGCAACGAATGGAAGTGAAACATTAAAACCTTTCTACAGTCGATAGAAGTACATACATACCCTATAATAAAAGTAAAAGAGGTGGTTGGTATCCGCGTCACGTACGCGGCTTTTCGTTGGTTCGCTCAACGAAAATGTTCACGGAACGCAGATGAACGACGAATCCGCACAAGCGCGTTCTCGTGTCGCTCGAATATTTTCACCGCAAATATGGAACACGATTTTGTATCGTTTCCCCAACTCCTTTTTTGCTCAATCTTACACACTACAGGGAAGAGCGGGGCAAAATGGGACGGTGAGGCAAACCGGTGCAGTGGAGAAAAACGCCATATTTCAATCATTTTCAGATGGGAGAAGGGCGCAAAACGGGTCAGACAATCCGGATGTATCAACGGGGCAAAATGGGACATCCAAAAATGATTGGAAACTTGCATTATGCTTACTGTCCCGTTTTGCCCCACCGCCCCATTTTGCCCCGCTCTACCCTACATGGAAGCTGCGAGTCGAGCATTGCTTCTCTATGAATTTTATTGACAAACTTTGCTTCTCAAATCCGCCCCGATCCGTCAACTACTGTGTTGATTCGTCGATGCCCTTCTAGATGCGCAGCACTACACGCTATGCTATAATAAACTCGACAGAATTTTGCGAAAAAAAAAATTACGCACATAAAATTTCCATCATCTTAATCAATGAATATTTAACTTAGATGTTATATATTTTTCCGATTTTTAGACCTTTCAGATATTTTGATCGTGTTCATGTGAAAAACTCGAGAAAAAAAAAAGTCACGAAAACAAAGCTCTTTCCACGAAGAACCAAACATTTACGAACGAAAATACGAAGTATTCAGTGGCGAGGACCGATTAACTCTGGTTTTCAATCTTGGGTATGCACTTCACTATTCCAACTTCCACCCTCGCTCGTTCACTTTTCCTTCGTTTATTTCTGATTCCCTCGCTTGACCCTCCGCCACGTTCGGTCCGCTGATATATCTCTACGTGCGCCCCTGTCCCCCGGTCTTTCTCACACGTTATCCACAGCAGGGAAGTTTCCGTCTCTCTCGAGGTCCCATATGTCCGACATAATGGAGCTCATTGTACGGGACGGTTTAGCGGAGGGCGCAAGGCGCGTGCACGACGCGGCCCATTGTTGCGTCCTGCCGATGTGAAAAGCCCGGGTACACCGTTAGCTCTATTGTGCCTGTGTGTAGGCACATCCTTACTATACACAGTGCGACCGTGTGTCCGCAGCTCTGTACACGAGTTACGTGCTCCGTACAGCAGTACCGGAGACTCGCAGCTTTGGTACCCGAACAATTACAGTCGATGCTGCTGTTGCCGCATCTACCGAAGCTCGCTTCTCCATACCTCGCTATCACAGTCGTGTGAAGCTGTAAATGTTTTTCATCCGAAGATATCCAGCAAGATATCGAGCAGAATGTCCGGCACATGGCGGCCGTTTTTTCCCCGGACAAATATTCCCTGACTTTTCACTGACCAATAGAAAAATTTCCCTGACCCAACTTCTAATGACTTCTATTTAAAAAAATTAATGATGCGCATGAAAATGCCTAATTATTGTATTAATGTGTAATTATTTTTATATTGTTCCAAATTTTTTTAAGGGTCCCTTCATAGACTTCTTATTTATTTATAGAAGGTTCGGCGACAATTTACTTTTTCCCGGACCAATTTTGAAATTCGGTGATTTTTCCACGAGTCCCTGACCAAGGCTTTTTTCCGACTTTTCCCGATTTTCCCTGACCGCGGCCACCATGCGGTAAGACATTGTTGCGTCCTACCTAAGTTTTAATGAACAATATATTCATTTATTATTAGAGCGTGAAAACATTTTTTCACGTACAATTTTAGCAGTTGTATCCGCTACTATTTTAGTATCAAAATAGACGCCCAAAAGTCAAGACGATTTTATTTTTTCGTCATTGGTGCGATTTGTTTCACGCCATGGATTCAGACTCAGTGCAATCAACGGATCTGCTCGTTAGCAGATGTGCACTAATGTTCCGATAATTGAAACGCAGGGTACTGCGGCATTCCAGCCTTGGTCTCTTTCTCTCGCTTCTGCGAACAAGCGGGCGCCTCGAACCCTCGGCTTTATTTACCTTGCTTTTTATCGAGGAGAGAGCTCGTGAGGGAAGAATGAAAATCCGTAGTAGGTGAAAACAGTTAGAAATTCAGTTCGCGCATGCTATAGGTGAGGACATTCTATACACAGCTGTGTTTCTGGTGTGTGTCTATCTTCGTGGAATTGATAACGAGACTGCAATTTTTTTTTTTTTTTTTTTCGTTTTCGATACTGTGGTGACAATTGGGCCCTTCAGCCTTGTGGAGGATGCAGAAGGTGCGACACGAAGCGAGCTATTCTTACAAGAAACTGGTTAGTCCGGAATGCAGCGGTCAAACGGTGCTTCTCCCGCTCCTCGACAATTTTTTATTCTTTTTTTATATACCGCACTGGACCTCGATGCTTGTTTGCGGTTCGACTGTAATTTACAGGAAACGATCACGAACTCACGTTATTTCGATAAAAGGCGCTACCATCGACAAATGAATTTGAGGTCTTGAATTTTTTTGAGAGTTTTTGAAAGTTATCGAAGAACCGAAAGATTTTTTTTTTTTTTTTTTTTGAATTTTAATTTTTAATTAATTTTTCGATTTTTCGGCGAATCGTGATATGAAATTATCGAACTACGAGCGAAGTGGCGAGATTTAATATCTCTTATTCAGTGTAGATTACCCACCCATTCAATGGTTTTCAGTTTATTTTTCGATTCTAAAAATGAATTTTCTTTTTTAGGCAATATCACTTCACGATTGGAGGCAATTAAAAATCTGGCTTGAAAATCATTCCGAAGCGTTAAATGCCAAGAACAAAAGTCGAAAATCCTCGAGTTTTACCGATGGTTCGCCAAAGCCCCGGGCTGCCCTTCTATGGCTCTTTTCATCGGATTCTCTAATCGCAACGTCGGTCCCGTAGAGTTTTCTATCTCGCTCTTCGAAAATTTCAATTCTCCCCGAAGCATGTGGGCTTCTCCGGCCGTTGAATTCAAGGGACCGTCAATGGTCGGGGGAATTGCCGAGCACAGCGTTAAACGCCGTTGACAATGGAGAACGCCCGACGGGGTACAAAAGTATGTTGAATGCACATTCGTCGCGCCAATTCTATTCTGGCCCATTTAGTCATCGTGCCATTCACATTCTTTCGTCTCTCTTTCGCTATTTCCTTCGCGCCTTTACCCCTTCTCCGTTGTAAAAACCTAGCATGAGTTCGACGTTTCGATTCGCGGGATTTTGTGTATTAATGACTCTGCCCCTCCTCCCCCTCCCCTCTCCTGCACCTAAATATTGAATTCCATTATATCGTGATAGAACATGGACAAGAAAAACGCCTGATTAAAAAAAAAATTATCCATTCATCTGTGTCGTTAACAAATTGCAATCATTATTTCCCTTCGTAAACGCAATTTAAAACTTTATCGTGGTAGAATAAAAGACACCGGTAATTTGATAGTTTTTTTCTTTTTTTGCTTCCTCACAGAGGAAGCTTTGTTTTGGTGAGAGAAAAAAAAATCGGGATTTTAATGAAAACGTGTTGAGAATGTTCGAAAACATCGAAAAATCACATTTAGATTTAAAAAATTCTGGGTGCATGTGAAGATTGAAATTTTTATGTCGCTTCCTCATAGAAGCTAAAGATAAAAAATTTCATATCGCTTTCTCATCATGTTCCTCTATGAAAAAGCTTGCTCTATGAGGAAGCCAAAAATACAGAAATTGCATTACCATAGAGAAAAGTGTGAGAATAACGAAACATCATGAGAAAGCGATATGAAAATTCCAACTTTTATGAGCAAGCGACATAAAAATGTCAATTTTCAATTTCTGTTTCCTTTTCACAGCCAAGCATTTGATCCAACGTTTCTTGCAAACCAACTTGACTATGCCGACTTGGATGCACGATATGAATAATTTTCTGTAGCCCTTTTGAAGGGACCACAAACGAGGCGTGAAACTTGAGTTTCGCAGCAGCGGCAAGAGATATAATGTATCCTCGCAGGCTCTTTGGCGTCGAACGTCCGCGGAGAGCCAGCACCGAGCCTCGCTTGGATACGGCCTCGTGGTGGCCTCGCTTTCAGGGGCTGTAGGCTCTTGCGTGTGTTTCGGGGTATCCTGTAGGTGGCCAGAGTCATGAATATTCCCGAGACAATTCCAAAGATAGCCCGGGCGAACCGCAACAATTTGCGGGGGAACCCGGCTCAGGCTCCACGCTCATATTTTCATCATTTTAACCTTGGGAAAAGCTCAAAGACCGAAACCGCGTACAGATCAAGTTTCAGCGAAGCGCCAGTTTCACCCAATAATTTTATATACAAACATAAAGCTTGACCAATGCAAGGTTCGATCGACTAAAATTGTACTCTTCACTTCTGCCGTCTCACACCGGGTCATGGCTGCGGGTGAAGTGTTATCATGAAGAAGAGAAAAGACAGCCCCACCGAAAGCCACTTGAGCACCCAAAGTGTTTTTTTCCCCTTCTGAGCCTTACATGCATAGACGCGATTGAATAAAGTGCTCGATACAGCCTCGAAACTCATCCATCTTGACATTCGTTGCTATTCCAGTAACGCTGCATTGCCTCCGATTATTGATTTTACAATCGACGAAGATGGCACGGGCCGACGTATCGACCGAGAACGGGAAGCCTTTTGCTCGTCAGCAGTCGATGCATCGGCATCATTTTATTTCGATGCGAAAGGGCGGATATTCCAGTGCAGACTCGACGTTAAAACAAACAAATTGACCGTTCGAATTTCCTACCTATGGCCGGTCAACCCGACACGTACGATAGAGCCGACTCGCCTTCGTTACGCAACTCCGCTTTTTCATTAGACTTCCCGTGATAATACAGCCGAGGCGACACCGCCGCCAAGCTGGACACAATGCCGCACGATGGCCGGTGCGAACGTTATAATCAAATCGCAAGGCTACTCGTTAATTCCGGTGAATGGTCATGACGAGTTCCCCCCCCCCCTCTCTCCCCTCCCCTCCCCCTCCCCCGGGTGGTGTAACGAGAGCATGAGAACGAGATACGAAACAACGACGAAATAAAATTAAAGCGTCATAGTAAAGTGCGGCAGCGGAGACAAAAGAGGAACGTGTGAGAGAATTAGAGTTACAATTAACGCTTCGAGGCCGTAATTTTTTTTTTGCCCGTTCTCTCTTTTGACGGTAAAGCGCGAGCATAGACTGGCCGCAAAAAAATTGCAAGGTAATGAAACAGCTCGAAAAATGAAATTTTTCGAAAAAACAACGGCGTTGCTTCTGAGCGTCCTCAGCGTTGCGTTTCTGGGGACGTAGAGAGAATGGAAAAGAAAACGACGATAAAATGTGCCGAGGAAGAAAATGGCAAGAGGCGGAATGGAGAAATTGTCTCGTTTGTGGCAGAGAACGTTGTGTCGGAAGCAGGCCATTGAGGGGGACCGGAAAGGACAATTTATAGCGTGCAATTAACCCACAAAACGGCGCCACCACCACGTGTAAACGGTGGTTACACAAGGCTTCGCCCAGGGCGCCTCGGCCTCTATCCTCACACCGGTCCGGAGCAACGCTCCCCGCTTCATCACCGCATCACCCGACAACATCGGACAATTAATTGGCATCCTCCTGTGAGCAATTTCATAGCGGATCGGCAAAGATAACAGCTCATTAATCGAAAATCTCCGTCATCGTTGCGTTGCGTCTCATGCGAAGAAAAAAAAAGGGAAACGAAAATTTTACTACAAAAGATTAATTCTAGATGAAAAGTTGTAAAATTTAGAAAAAGCATAAAATAACTTTACAATCTCTGGGGAAAAATGTGCGATGCAGTTCGGGAATGCTAATGCAAAAATTCAACAGGCGTCCATCGATATCGGGCAAATATCGTATTTTGTTTTATTTTCATTTTTTCGGTAAAAAAAAAAAAATCAATTCATCAATCACCCGTTATTGCGACTTCACAACGGTGTTCTGTATCGTATTCGTATTAAATTTCGTACGAGATATTTCGTATTAAATTTCGTATTAAATATTCATCCGTGAATAAAATAAATGATGGATTCGTGATCAGCGTGAAAAAGTGCATTGAATATATTCCCGCAACGGCGACTATCGAAAAAAGTTTATCGTGAATATAATTTTTTTTTAAATCGCAGAATTAAAAATCGAAAGTTTCAAACAATGTTTTGGAGCACATAATTCCATGTATGCTTTCGCGCTGAACCTGAATAGGGCGGTCGTTTTGTCTAAAAGTCAAGCACGACGTTGACGTTAAAAAAGTTAAAAATCTAAATATTGATACCGCTTTCGCATTAATATCCCTTTATCCACAAAGATTCCTCTATAAGGAAACCAAAGATAAAAAAAAATGCTTTCTCATCAAAGAAGCTTTGCGAAAAAGGGATATTGCGAGGAAGCGATATGAAAATTTTCATTTTTGTTTGTTTGTTTGTTAACGATAAAATCAACGAATGATCATTCTCGGCGCGCTGAGCCCCTATATTGAAGATTAACCTCATTTCACTGATCTACATTCGGGTATAAAATAGTAAAAACATTTTTCACGGTGTTATATTTCATTTTCATCCGGCATTAGCCGCAATTCGATGGCGCCGGCCATTCGCGTTTATCTTCCCTTCCGCCAAGTTTATCTGTCAGTTTGATATCCGGCCCCGCGTGGCGCTGGTAAATATAGTCGTCCCAATTGGCACCGGTGCAGAAAATTGTAAGTGAGCGCAAGGTGGCACAACCACCGCCTGTACCAGATCTCGTAAGAAGCGTATCTCGAGTACCTATAAGGTATACGTCCGTACAAGGTATCCATAAACTACGTACCTAAGCCACGCCTCCGCGTGAACAAATAGTTGGCTAAACCCGACCAGTCGTTTGAGGCGACGAGAATCAGACTCGGTCGGTAACAAAAACTGTAAAACACGAAAGTTCAGCAGCCCCTTAAAAAATAAATGGATTACAGTTTTTGTTACCGACCGAGCCTGAGTCGAGCGGGAGAGATTTCGCATCGTTTAGAGCTTACAAACACAAATGCGTCTCGTGCATCTGTATATGAATATACGATTCCCGCGAGGCGAAAGTAAGAGAAATGACCTCGGTAAGTCGACGCACCGTTGGCAGTAAAACAATCGACTTGGCGCCCGCGAGTCTGGCGACGCGAGTCAAAGTATGAGACGCAACATTCGTTGACCCCGGTTGCGTGGTGACGTAACTGGTATCGATTCAAACCTTGTCTCGAGTCTGCTCGGGTCTCTTGAGTCTCTCTATAACTCCACTGCGAACGGAAGCCCGTCGGCTGCACGCACACTCGACCCACGACCTTAACAAGGATATTGGACAATACCGTAGGCATAATTGACTCTACACGTCAAAAGAAGTTGTTAATTTTCACCGTTTCTTTTTCGACAATTTCACTATTTTTCCTTTTTGAAAATCACCGAGAAAAAAAAAATCGTGGACTTTTGTGAACAAGAAAAGTTTGCTCAGTCTAAAAACCTTTTCCCATCTGGAATCTGGAAAAAAAAAATCTTCCGATGACGAGAAATAAAATGCTGCTGCGTAATGAAAATCGAGATAATTCTCGTCGTTTGATTTTAATCAAGTGCGACCTCCGGATTAATAAGCTGCGCCGCGAGTTTCACACAGATGCACAATCCAATAAAGGACCCGGCGACGTCGAGGGTGAAAAGGTCGTATTAACTAGCGCCTCGCCGACTGTCTCGTCCTCGTCGAGTGTCGCTGTTTGAAAGTTAGGCAACTTCCATATCGCCCGAGCGAAACGCCCTGTACGCGCGTATATATCCCCCGAACATTCATGAATGCACGCTCCCATAATGGCTCTAGCTATATCATCCGCGTGTTGTAAAGTGGCCGTGTGTGTTCGACGTATGCTATCTATACGCGCGCACACAGTCCACCGCTGTTCAAACACAAAGGCGAATATGTACACAGAGGTGTGCGAGGCTAAGTTATGACGGAGCTAAGCAAGTGCCTGGATAACAGCTTAACGCGAGCGCCCAACCCACAGGCATTCACGCTTTGGGAGGCTGCGACGCGGGCGGAGAAATTTACACACGGAAAAGAATTCAATTTATTCGGGAAAATTTACCTAAATCGACCGAATCGTTTCTTGTCGATAAATTTGATTTTCTTTTATCGATCCAACATTTCAGAGGACATTTTTAGTAATATTTCTTTCCGTCAATATTCCGAAGATACTCGATTTTCGGTAGTTTGGAACTATTCTTGCAGCCGTATAAAAGGGTAGAAAAAAGCCTCACTTTATCGTGTTCCACGGAGAAAAATACACGTCGCAGGGAATATGACGGAGCTTTTTTCCGTCGTTTTATCCATCGAGTCTCGGCCGAACGATCGATTTGTCCACGTACTAAAATTCATCGTGATATTATTATCGTCCTCTGGGAGATGGAAAATTTCAAATTTCAGATACTTCGAAGTTTGCAAACGCAATTGTGGGCGACGAACAGCTATGTAAAATACACACCATTTCATATGCATGTGTATAAGAAATATGTGTTGAATGCAAGGGTACGTGGAGTACGCAATATGCAATATGCATGTATGGTGTAAAACGCGACACGATGTAGTGGAAGCTCTCGGCACTTGCCACACCTGAATCTTAATATACAGCGGGGTGCCGTAAAGAAGTCTGTGAGAATATTATGGCAGCAGCAGCACAAGTTTGAAAATGCTGCAGCGATTTATTTGGTTTTTAAATATTTAGGTCGAAAAATAATCGTTCGGAATTTTTTTTTTTTTTTGAATGTTGAATTACGATGATAATCTTGAAACATTTGTTCTTCGGTCACTCGATAGTTCGTTTCTTTCGACACAGTGGTAACTGCAACTGTAACCACGGAAGAGTAGAAGCGGCTACCGGCTACGCCGGCCGCGGGAGGATAGAGTGAAGCAGGCTCGCGTGAATCCAGCGTCAGAGAGATTATTGCTGGGCGGGGCGCGATGCCAAGTAACGGTGCTTATAGTGGCACGGTGACTTAGAACTCGCTGCCTTCCGTTTCGATCTACCATTCTTTACACTCTCTAATAGTGTACGCTGCGTTTCTACAGCATCAACCTGAATGTTTCTAATGCAGGAGGTAGGAATTCATGTCTATGATGGTTTCTTTTACGCCCAGAAAAAAAAATTATTTGACGGCCACCGTTTATTTGGTTTAAATGAATATTTATTGAAATTAAGTAAATAGTTACTTAAATGAAATAAATATTTAACTTAAAACAAATAAACGGTGGCAGTCAAATAAAAAATTTGTCTGGGTGTGAGAATCGACGAGGTTTTTTTTGCTCGGCATTTAAAGGGCATGTGGAATGACTCGGTCGGTAACGAAAGATGTAATTAATTTTCCTCAACGATACCGACCGTGGAGGATCATAATAGTATATTACGATATACTATTATGTATATTACGATACTAGTGCGAAAAAACTTTTTCTGACGAATGTTGCAATCACACGAGTTCAAAAAACATTTTTCGTACGAGTATAGTACAAAACTCCCATTTTCGCACCGAGTGTAATAATAGTATATTTCGATACAAGAGGCCAAACGAGCGTTTTGAAATATAATATTCACAAATATAATATTCACAAATATTTGGATTAGCCGAATTTTTTAAATTGTGCAAATTTTTGAATATTCAATTAAAATTTTTAATTGGATATCAATAATCAATTCAATTCAATTCAAACGCTATTCGCACTTCCCAAATATATACCATAAATATTTGAATAAAAATACTCGGAGGGTAAAAAAATGTTCCGAGAGTTGCGAGCACGAAATGTGGACGAACCAAGCGAGCTGGAAGTTTCGCATTTATGAACGACTATAGTGCTTCACGATTGCACACTTGGAGAATCGGCATATGCGCGTTAGCGAGTTGGCGGTGTCCCGAAAGAGCGTAACTTTCCGGGAGTTCGAAGTTGTTAACATCGGCGTCCCTCTCCCTCGTATAAGGTATAATACTGGTACTCCGTTACGGATCCAGTTATGGGAAGAGTAAGAAACCTCGACGAAAACAACTTTACCAGCTTGCACGTACACTTGGGACTGCGAACGGGTCGTACTGACACGGTGGCAGCGAAACTGCGGTTTGCTTCAACCGCTGTTGTTGCTTTTGTGACCGGGAGCTGCCAGTCGGAGCGACAAACAACCGGGATGGTTGGAACTACCTTTTTCTTCTTTGTCTCGCAAGCTTTCTCCACCGACAACGGTTCCATCGTCGGAAATTGAAGAACCCCGTGCTTGTGCTCGTATTCTTCCGATTGTCACAAGTTACATCTTTTTTTTCATTTTCATTACTTTTAGTTTAATTCCCTTTGATGGCGTAAAAAGGGCGAAAAAGAACGTAGCGCACTTGCGCGCATGCGCAGTATTTTCTTCACACGCCTCGTTAAAAACCGCCACATTCGCCATAATTTATAGGTACGAAAAGTGGGACTTTTTGTTCACGTATTCAAAAATCGTACATTACGACACTGATGCGAAAAAACATTTTCTCAGTGTGAGTTTGCGGCATGAGCCGAAGGCGAGTGTTGCACACGAGTTAAAATCATGTGCGATACCGCGGTTGGTAATAAGAACTGTAATCAACTTTCCTCACGGACCCTGGCATGTACGGTCAAAAGAAAAGTCTTATCGGAAGTCGAGATGATATCTGCTTCGGATGAGACTTTTCTTTTGACCGTGAATGCGAAAACGCGTGAGAAAATTTTATTACAGTTTTTTATACCGACCGAGCACGGGACGGACGGGTAGGGAGACGTTTCACAGGCTCTTAAGGCCACGTGAAAGATGTACCACGTGACATAAGAGCGCGAGAGAGATAGATGCATTTTTTCGAATCGGCACCATTCAAAACCGGTTAAATTGTGCATCCGCTAATGCTTTTCTTTTTCCCGAAAAATCTCCGAATCGCATTCATTACACCATTTGGTTAACGACTGAGTCGTTTCACATGTCCTTAAAAAAACATTTCGCGCACGAGTATCGTACAAATTTTCATTTCAGAAGCTGTGAAAATGGGGCGTGCGCAAAACCGCCATTCTCGCACCGAGTGAAATAAAATATTTTATCATATACGTTTTTCCATTATAGAAGCCCGCGACGTGTCCAGCCATTGGGACGTTTACCAGTATAAAAGTTGACGCCCAACGGAAACATTTTTTTTTTTTTTTTAATCCGACACAAGCAGCTATTCGTCGCCCAGCGATACGAAGCTTTTCGAATGGCGTCGAGAAGAATCCTGAAATCGAAGACTTTATCCGAATGACCCGGAGCGGTAAAGGTATAAGCGGCTGTGCTGTAATGGGGTTACTGCGATTTTCCGGACATTCCTCCGCGGCAGCGGCAACAGCGGCTCCGCACCGAACGTGGAATTCGGTCGTTGGGGCGTAGCGGCGACGAGTATCCCGCGCCGGTGAGCCCGAGGTTTTCGTGGATTCACTGGCTCAACGGGAGGTTTGACGGTGTGGCGTTACGTCGCACAGTAACCCACACCGGCTTACGGTCGATTCATCGAGGTACATATTTTATGTGAAAAGAGTCGTGCGGCGAGAGAAAGAGGGAGTGAACGAGACTCGCGCCGAAGTAACGGTACTCGTAGAACGAAACGGAACGCATGGTACGCGACGCTTACCCACAGCCGAGGCTGTATTCCGTACACGTGTGTACGCGCGGACCTCCGTCGTCGGATACGTGCGAGAGTGTGCGCTATGCGCAGACGACACCGTATCGCGTGACTGAAATCAGAAGGGTGTATCATCTGGTGCAAGCATACGTGATACACCCTTGTCCAAAAAAAAAAAACAGTGCAAATTGAATTTGCACCTGCTGGTGAATAAACGGCCAAGTCACTGGGCTCTAAGACTATTTGAAAATGTAATCTATTATTATTTTTCTCATAATAATAATGATTATTATTATTATTATTTATTATTATTATTATTATTATTATTATTTTATTAATATTATTATTATTATTGCAATCAATTGTTTACATTCAAAAATGTTTAACTTTATTTGGGCAAGTACCAATATCCGGTTTGATTTTAACCCACAACCGATATTGGGCAACTTAGTCGTTGGACTCGTACAGAAACTCAAGCCCGGACCGAAGATGCAACGTTGAAAACGTTGCATTATTTTTCTGTTTTTTTTTCTTCAACATTCAAATTCCTACATTTCAAAAGTATGAAATTACGCTGTGGCACACTAAACGCGAAACCGCAAGCGATATCAAAAGCCGTTTGCGACAGCGTTACCTAATCGGAGATTTAAAAAAATGTATATCACCGTGGGAATATTGGTAACGTTCCACACTAATCTCTGCGTCTTCCACACTCATCTTTGTGTTTTTATTTATCATATACTTTTTTGTGCGAAAGTTTAATTTTGATTTTCTAACTAAAAGAAAAAATCAAAAATAGTGAAATTAACAAGAAACATAATTGCGGCAGACTGCGAATTTTCCGTAAGGCCGTTAATAAGAAACGCGGACTATCTCCGTATTCGTCGAGTCGTGCGAGTAATTTGACTTCTGCGCTTCGTCGACGTCGAACAATTATTTGCCCGAAGATCGTCCCACCCCGCCGTTATTATTTGTGCGAAGAGAAACATAACTGTCACAAGGTATGTCATGGTACGTACTGTATTTTCCGGACCAACAGCTACCGCATATAAATCCAACCTTGCCTCCCATCTTCGCGCACCGTGGACGCGCGTCCCTCCGCTTCCAATTCCTAATGTCTTCTCCTGCCCATGACGATCGCAGCGCCACCTGTGCGCTTTGTACTTTCGCTCGCACTGCCGCGCGGAAACTCTTGTGGATTATTCGTCCGCGCGCTCGTTTCTCACGCGTTCTCGGCCCGAGGTTATCTCACCGGGTGTGCAAGTGTAAGCCTGTCCGGATTCCAGCGAATGTGTACAATCTGCGATGCGCGCACAGGACGTGTTCTTCACTCGAGTCGCGTTCACTTGTTCACGTGCATCGACGCGCATGGAGACCCTCGGCACTTGACTCGTCGCCGGTGCGACGCCGATTTTCCATGAGAGCCAAGCTCTCATTCCCTTCCGGTATTTGGACCGAGCAAACAGTCGCGTCGAAGCCCCAACATATCACACACACCCACACACACACAAATCAACGTCTGACAACTCCTCTGTTGATTCCAACGGGCCGGCTCGTCGATGTAAACACCGAACCAAACTAGCGCAACGGTTTCTTCCCCGCCGCTTTGTCCTCCGCCTTCTCGACTGCGTCTTTCGCCCCCCTCCCCCCCCCCCCTCTCCCCCCTTCTCTTTACCGCTCACTCGCCGCGTGCTTCCCGTGAGGGGACCCTCCTGTTGCAATCCACCGCAACGCGCTGTTTCCCCGCCACTTTGCCACGTGGACTCTTAGTTTCTCGACCTCGTGGTCGAAAGACTCTCGGGACTGGTTCTCCTGCAGCTCAGCTGTTTAATTGGCTTCTGAAATTCTGTTCGCCCTATGTTTTTTTTTTTTTTTTTGCCGCTGCGGAGGCATTCAGCTTTCTAGCTCGGGTATCGCGGCGCTGTTGTCATAGTCTTGGACTTTCGTCTGCTGCAGTGAGAGCATGGTTACGGCTTTTTTTTTTGTTTCGAACACCGAAGCTCGAGCGATCTTTTTGCTGATTAGAAAAAATTCAACAGGTTTATTTTTTTTCACTGACATCGTAAAAAGAAGTTCTCTTAAGATTCTGAAAATCGTCTACAGGCGGCAACACTCTTGAACCCCATTGCGCAATAAAGGTTGGCGGATTTAACATTGTTGTCCACAACCGACCACCACTTGTTTTTCTTGTTCATTCTACGATTTTTTTCCCCTATCAATGAACTGCCCTTTTAAATGTGCCAAATTGTAAAATTGTTAAGAAAAGAAAAACTTTGAGCGTTCGCGAACTAGACGTTTTCGTTAAATATTCGAAGCATCTTTTGTACCGTGTACAGTTTCATAGAAAACGAACCGGTAGTTTTAGTTATCACGTAGAAATTGAGTATTTTTTTCCATGTTATTCCACATTATTTTACCGCCTGGCTATATCAAGAGACACGGTAGTGTCGGGACGCGAAGTACTTAAAAAAAAAAAAAACGATGTTTCAAAGCTACGATAATTATCCGAACCACAACTCTGTTTACCCGAGCGCTCGGTTATCCGAACGTTAGCGCGAAACATTATACATTGACTTCGATGTTAGAAACATGTTAAAAATATGTTTCGAAGTACAATACATACTGTTATTTTATTTATACATGTCTTCTGCATATACGTATTATAATGCGGTAAAAAAAAAGTGCGTTTCGATAATCCTAACTCTTGATTATCCAGACCAGATTCGGTCCCGACGGGTTCGGATAATCGAGGTTCCACTGTATTCCAATCTGCCGGAAATGGTCTCCTTTAATACGGGAGATCCTTTTACCCGTCAATCGGAAACGTTCGTATTCAAATAACAAGACAATGAAAACACCGTATGCTCCATTGATGGGATTTTGCATGGTTCGAGAGCAGCTTTGTGTTTCGCGATTTCGACAAAGTTATTGGATTTTCCTACATCGCGAACAGTCGGACCGACGTGCGAGCGCACAGATACCCGCCGCTCTTTGAGAGTGAGATGTGAGAATGAGCTCGAACCGGAAATACTGCCACCTCGATCAATACGCGGTCGAGAGCCGGGTTCATCAGTTTATTGAATTAGTACGACTGGGCTTGCAATCATCCGTCGTCCCCGCCAAAAGATTGTACCTCCCTGCTCGTCCGACCTTTTAATTCGTATTTTCCTTGAGCTGGAGTTTATCGTCGTTTTTCCCATCTATTGTGTATCGTGTCGACTATCCGTGTAAAAAAAAGGTCTTCGATGGACCCGTGGTAAATTTATTATGTAGATCTATCTAAAATCCGCTGGGACGATTGTAGACGTATAAATTTCGAGAATAACTGTAAAGCTTCTAATACACGTCTTGTTTGTCTTGTCTCGCTTGTATAATTGTTAAAAATCCAAACTTTTCATCGAAACCAAAACCCTGTCACGGATATCCAAATAGATCAGCTGATCAAGAAATTTACTTTGACACAGGCGGTACCGCACGATTTTTAAATTATTTCCGTGATTTAGGATGTACATGACGGATTGTAGTTATTTTTTGTAAGAATATATATATAAAATACATAATAGTGAATACGAGTTAGGTTATAGGTTATCAAGATATAAAGCGGACTGACAATACCAGAAGAAAACTGCGCGGACCGAAGCGACATCTACAAACCGGATATCTATACATAGCGAACATCTACGCGACACTTTTATCATACAATTTGGGACCTTTTTCGGCGCACGATCGCCTTTCGCAGCATCTGCCAAAAAATTATGATTGTAACTCCGCGCATTGGAAAGCTTGTGTCGGAATTATATCATGAATGTGTTTTAAGAATTCCGAACGGATGCTTCGTTTTCAAATATCATCGATTCAAAGATTCCACTTCCGACATATTGGAACATAACTACTTGTAGCCTTTCGCTAAAAAATTATTTTTATAAAATACTCGGCGCCGAGACGCTGCCGCGTCTCTTGATACTCAAGTCTACACCCTACGTAGAGTGTGGTTTATACAGACTAATCTCTGCAGTCAACGGTTTATCGTGGACTTCACACCAAAGTACATTAGACCGTGGATTTCAGGCCGCAAAAGGAAATCTACATCCAGAAAAATAATTTATTGTACGCCCACCGTTTATTTGGTTTAAGTAAAATATTTATTTGATTCAAATATATATTTATTTCGTTTGAGTAAGTATTAACTTAATTCAAATGATCATGTATTCAAATCAAATAAATATTTTTCTTAAACCGAATAATAATAAAAAAAAATAAGCATTGACCATCAAATGAATTTTTTTTCTGGATGTACACAGGCTTTTAAGCAGTACTTTCGGTAGACACACGTGACACATCTACCGCAAGTCCGTGGCCGACCAGATTTTTTCACGGATGTACATCACTTTGTTTGTTAGCGCTGTTTTTTTTGTACCGCTATACCCGGTGACGAATAAATTGGATAGTGAAAATCCTCGGATACCATTAAACGAAAACTTGTTTTGCTCGGCAGTCACGCGTGTTCCCATTTGTCTCGTTGCTTTCGCTCCGTGCTGGGAATTCGATCGTTATATTCCGCTCCGCTCGCTCATTTCTGTTACAGCAAATACTCGAACCGTTCGATTCGCTAAACTGTTGAATCGCAACGCAACGTCCATTAGCTGCAGGGAGCGCCGGCGCGCGCGTACGTGCGCGCGAGTGCGCTCGTTAATTTTCCCGATTAAAATCGGTCACTCCAGTTCGCAACTGTACGAAAGGTATTTGCGAACGCGACCGTTCGCTCTCCGTGCGCGAGACGGAATTTTACGATCGAACGAGTCGACATAGCCGCAGCGCGTGCGAGGATCCACAATCGAACGTGTCCGTCCAATGAAAGACGCTGGTGTCGAATCAGCTGCCGCCCCTCCCCATTAAAATTCAACTGGTTTATTAGACGGGAGAGACTCGACGACGATTGTTGTTTTGGTCCATTCGGAATAATCCGTTTTACGGTTAGATACAGTTAGGTACGGTTGTTGTCATTTTTTTAAAGGTTAGGTACGGTAATTATCATTCAATCGGTCGACACAAAGTTTCGTTCAATCGATCCGTTTTAGAAAATTCGTAGACCCTCGATCGAACGTGACTGCTGTTACGATAGACGAATGGACGGACGCACGCGGACCGGTTGCATGGTGTCGCACGGAGCGCCACCGGCTAACTGACTCGGCTCTGACTCGCGGCTCGAGCCTCGACCTCTTCCTCTTTCTTGCCCAGAGTCGACAGTCTCGCCAGTCCCGCCGCGTGTACACTGATTCCGACTACTGACTCTCTCGCCCGTACTCTACTGCGTATCGTAATACGGGAGACTGTCACCCCCTGAAGCGACGACGGCTGACGAGCGGTGACCGCTGTCGTTGTCGATTTACCGCAGCGTTCGTCACGGGAATTACGATTAAACATTCCTGTTTCATCTTAAAATAGTACAAGCCCCCCAAACAAAAACTGTGATAGTTACATCATTTTTAGGTTGCATGAAAACATAACGATGTCGTGTAATGTGAAGGTCGTTGCATTAGTTGTCCCCGACCTGTGACCCTCCTTAGCGAGAAGCCAATTTAACTGTGCTGGAACACAAGTGACCTTATTTTTGGATAACCCGTTATCCCGTGAGATGTTTGTGATGATCGATTAAATTGTTGATAATTCGTGCAGCGAGACAACTAAATTGATCCTAATTGAACCAAATGTGATAACGAAATTCATGTTATTTGTGTACGATTATTTCTGCCCGTATAACTTAACTTGTGTCATACATTCGTTATATCTATCGATCAATATCGACGAACCCATTATCGAACAACCCATTTTCATCAAGATTCTTCTCAACTCTAACGTGTAATTTATCGATGAAATTTTGTGCCCACAAACGGAAATAGCGAAGTGGTTGTCCTTAATTAAAATACGCACATGCCGCTGTACAAGTTTAACTGCCGCGAGACAACGATTATCGTGGGGTCAAAAGTTCAATGTAATTGCGAAGAAGCTAACGGAGAATCGTCCCTGAATAACTGACTCAATATCGGACGGAGAGCCACTGGTAAACTGTCGGTTCAGTCGATTCTTGTTTTTTTTTTAGGTCATCCTCACCCGGCAACATTTCGGCGGGGTCTACATTTTTCTTTTCGGTCTACTCTCGTGGAGTGGAATTTTCTACGCGAAGCCCGTCAATCCGACTGCAGTCAGTGAACGGCCCGCAACCATCGGTCTGGAGAGCTCCGTCCGTTGACTCTCGAGACGGGTCATCAACTATGTATGCTATGTAGGCTCCCGTGCTGGCGTAGTTTCTACTATAGCACTGTCCGCAAACGCACACGTACGATGCACGAACATTCGGCGGAGCATCTGTGTGCACTCCGTACAATGTTTAAATAATGATCCAATATCGAATAAGACACCGGGCAACACTGCAGGCATTGTACCGGTCATATCCGCTATAGAGGTCAGCGTCGTCTGTGAAAACTTTTCAAATAATTCACCGGACCCCGCAATTCGTTTCTTCATTGCAAATGAACAGATGAATGTTAATGACATTCGCCGTATCACGTGTTCCCCAGCTCCGAATTACAATCGATTATTGACAATCGGTCAAATAGAAATCGATCATTTTCGACGCTGTCCTGTAGAGGTAGAAAAACCAAAGACCTCGGGTTTTTAAAACAAGTTCTTTTTTTTTTTTCTTTGAAAAAAATGGTAAAGGTGTATTTACAAAAGGAATAAAAGGTTAAATATTCTATGAGTAGTGTATAGGCGCTCGTGCAATAAACTTTCTGCCTCAAAGGTCATAATCGATGAACGGAAGAAATTATGAATATCGCTTTTCGCTAAGAATAATCTATCTTTTTTCCGGTAAACTGGCATTCAATGTCCGTCGATATAATAAAACCAATACTGTACGACACATTAATGCTGCACGAAGATAGTGAATTATATATAGTAATTATAATAATCGTAACAATAATAGATTTCAATGTACGAGATTCGTTCGACGTATGCGGAAATGTGTGTTGGTCGGGCTGGAAAAGTTTTGCGAATACGCCCAACGTTCGAGTTCGCACAGCAGTGAGCGTACACTTGCCTCTGAATCGGTCAGGCAACTCTCTCGGCAAACTTTCGGCCCGCTGTTTGCGAACGAACCCTTCCGTCCGACTGTCCGATAGTTTAAACTCTGTTTACGTTTAGATAGTTTTTTTCGTCGCGGTTCTTTCCCTCGTATGGCCTTTTTAAAACAAGCTTTTGACGCCACTCCAGCACAACGAAAATGCAACACTCCTGCATCCGCACTAGTCCTGAGCTACCGCATTTGGCAAAAGTTTAACGACATGGTGGCCTCCGGTTAGAGAAAACGTGAACAATCCTGCAAACCTTGGGGATTGAAAAAAATGGCAAGGGAAATCAGGAAAAAGTCACCAATTTTTTTTCTTTAGGGAATAGGTCTCTGTACGTAATTTTATACTTTCGGAACAAAAATCGCAGGTATTATACAATAATGGACGAGACATAAAAAAGAAAATTCGAATGATTTTTTGACCGCATGGATTCTGAAATATCGGAACACAAACATTAAATTTGGGTAATTATGAATGGGTTGCAAGTGATGACCATTCTTCGGATTATTTTTTGGTAAATTTTGTTTTCCATTATTGACATTAAAACAGATAATCGAGCAGTGCCGACCTATTTTAGAAATGTGGGTCTCAGTTGGAAATCGAAGAACATTTATGTTTCAGGAAAAATCAGGGATCTTTAGCGGCCACCATGAATAAGTTCGGCCGTTAGATTGTTTGTTTGTTTGTAGAAAAACGTCGCAAATGCTGCGAAAATACTGCGAAACCGTTGTGAACGGAAATGGCAAAATAGCGTGAGTTTCAATTTAACATTTTTATGAAATAACTTTTTTCACCGAGTCGATAGGTCAGCGTGGAGACTGATTTGTCACGGCGATGTCGAGTGTTGAAAATTGACCCAATGTAGGTCGCGCAACGAGTCGGTTCATCGCCGACTGTAATCGATTAATTAACAAAATGAAAAGTCGCAAATTGCTAGGATTAAAACTGTGTCGCCTCGTTTCTCCTCGTTTTTGTTGTACGTAGTTCAACGTTCGTACTATTAAAAATGTAACATTTCATTGTCACATTGCGTCTGTCGGTCATAAAATATTTACATGCCGAATACGTACGCGGAGGATACTCGGTACGTAGTGTACATTTTACATACGATCTCCCATCAGAGCGGATGGAGCTGAGAGTTCACGTTAATATTACACATGGCGTGAACGCAACGAGATAAGGTCTTGTACACGTATACACACATCATCATTATAATCGTCGTTATTATAATTTGTTATTAGGGGAAGAGTGGGCCAAAATCGAGCACATAAGTTTTCTATCGATTTACACAACATTTTTAAATATTTTTTTGTTTTGAAGACAGAATAAATCTGCTATCCCCATATTGGGCATCGGGACAAAATAAAAGTATGAGGCAAAATGAACTGTCCTACAATACCTGTAAAAATTCATGATTTTAAGGCTGAGTTTGAATTATTTTTAGCCAAGCGGTGTTTCTCGAGAGTAGATAATCTAGGCTGAACATTGGCGTTTTGAGAATTGCATTTCGGAACGAGTCCATTTTGCCTCACGTGTTCACTTTGCTCCACTCTCCCCTATAAAGCCACTGAGACCGACACCGAAACCCCAGGCCGTGTTCCAACTCGCATGTCCTTCGACTGTTGTGCACCGCGAACAATTTAACTAAACAAAATGTCTACTAGCGTGAACAAGGTACAAAAAAAACAACTATGCTCACGGGCTTCACAGTGAAAAAAATCAGTTGTATCGTCAATTTTTGTCACTATTGAATTTTGTCACATAAGTCAACGATCGTGACATCTGGAGATAAAAATTGAGTCAAGCTGAAGGTGTAATCCTACTGTAAACCAGCGTCAAATCTGGTTAAATTTTCAAAATCACTTCCCGAAAAATTAAAAATTATTGACGCGAAGATCACCAAGAAGCAAACTCGACAAGAGAGAAAAACGTTTTGATTCAGAGACGCCAAGTGGGAACCCCGTCTGGAGTGTCTTTGTCTTACTTTGATACAAAGTAGAAAATAAATCTCGTCCTTCTATAAACTACATGTACAAAATCAAAAAAAATTAAAAAAAAACGATATATATAAATATCGATTTATCACTAAAGAGACAAGTCCTTGATCACACGTTTGAGTGTATATAATTGCCGATCGCAGGTACTTAAGCAGTCAGATTCGTAACAGTTCTGACGCGGTCGAGTAATTGATTGTTCGTCTTTGAGGGATCACCGACCATCACCGTTCGTGTGTCCTCAATCCAATTTTCCGTCGTCGTGGTCGCGGTCGAAGGCGTGCGGAGGAAGAAGACAACGGGTCGGGGGGGAAGTGTGTACCAGAAGGGGCGGACAAACGATTATTCCCCTCGGTCTCATCCCTCGCCCGTAATGCAACTGACTTGGCTTTGGAACACGGCCATCGTTTTACCTCCCCTTTCTTTATCACTTCCTGTACATCCCTGCACTAGTCCCGAAGAGCCACTCACCTGCAGCTCCGTCCCGGCATTCGTCCGCCCCTTCTCGCACTTCTCCTCCCCCGTCCTCTTCATCCCCCTCGAGCCCTTTGTCATCGCGATTCTCGGACAAGGTTGCCCCGCTCGACTGGCCCGTCCGTTCGCCATCGTCCCTCTCGAAGTTCACCCCGACGTCGTTACCCTCCCTCCCGTCGTTCCTCCCCCTCGACGGCTCAATCATCATCATCATCATACTTCTTCCGTCCCCGGCGTCGATCGTCCGACATTGCTGCTGTCGCGCCTCCGAAACTGGCAACCCTCGTCCCGACTCCGCCATCGAGGTTCGCTGCTGTTCCTGGAGCAAGCAGGCGCTCGACACCAGGTCCCACTGACGAAGCTTCTCCCGATCGAGCTCGAACGATCCGGACGTCGAGGTCGACGTTCGATTCTTCGCCTCCGTCGGCACGGACGGGGGAAGGTTGCCTTCCGATAAAAAATGCTCGCCGGACCCGGCGCCGCGACCGTGCCGGCTCGTCGGACTCTGTCTCCTGTAAGCCTCGTTGTCCGGATCCCAGACGTAATCGCCGGTCGTTCGGTGGCTCATCGACAGACTCTCGTAGGCACCCTCGTCGTCCTCGGGTCCGTCGGCTCCGGCCTGGTTTCTCTCGTTCGATCTCCTCTCGGCCGTCTCCTGCGGCGACGACTGGAGTTGCTGCCTCTGGAGAACGCTGTCGTTTACGTAGGTCGCGCCTCGCGTTATCCTGGTGCGCGTCTTCGACTCCTGCTGGGAATCCGCGGATCTGGCCGCGTTCTCGAGATTGTCCAGCGACCGAGCCTGTCGCAGGCTGACTCTTCGCAGGCTCTCGCGCCACAGGGTGTCCTGTTCCCACGGGTCCTCGCCGTCGAAGTTACCGCCGTCCTCGACGCTGATCGGCGTGAAGCTCGAGACGACCGGGCCGGACGAGTCCTCGGGCTCTCGGGTTCCGATCGGCGGCACCGACGACACGCGATCCGGAAGGTGTCTCTGCTCGACGAGACTCTGCAGACCGACGTCGTCGAGGAGTCCCTCGAGCGACCTGGACCTCCGGTGCGACGGCTGAGCGATCTGCTCGAGCTGCGAGACGATGCCGTCGAGCTCGAGGTTCGTCTGGCTGGTCGACTTGTCCCGGAGACCGAGCGGGTAAATGTTGACGGTGCTGACGTCGGGCAGCGGTTCGTTCGGCAGCGGATCGGTCGACCTCGCCCGTCTGAGGGTGTCGGACTCGTAGAAGTTCTTCCTGTCGACCAGTCCGGAATTCTTCTCGACGAGGTACTGGCCCGAGGACTTTCGCAACTCGGCGGCGATTCGTCTTGCCTCGTCGATGTCCTCGACCTCGATTCTCCGGGGAATCTGACGAGTTATCGGGTTGACGAGTCTGCCGATGTCGCTGCGCTTGTTGAGGCCCGAGTCGTCGCGCTGGTTGTTCAGCTGGGGCAGCCTCGAAGTGTGACCGATCGAGTGTCTGTTGAGCTGGGCGTCGACGCTGGACACGCTCACTTGCAGATCCGAGTAGTAGTAAGGCGCTCCGGCGTGGTCGCCACCTTCGTGCTGGTGCTGGTGCCGATGATGAAGATGGCTCAGTCCCATCGCGAAGTTCTCCCCGGCCGGGTTTCTCTGATGCCGATGCGGCGGATTGACCGCGAACGACGAGGCGGGGTAGAAAGTCGAGTCCTGGCTCGATGACGATCGGTGGTTGGGCGAGACGAGGTCTCTGGGTGTGTCGTGACTCGCCGATCTGGCGTGACTGCGAGCAATTCCGGAATGCTGTTGGTTGACGTAAGGGGTCGTCGAGAGAGCGCTGCTCGGTCGATGATAGGACATCGCCGAGCTCGAAGTTCCGCACAGGGCGTAACTGGAGTCTCTGCTGTGCGATACGATTTGACCACCGTGACGAAGGTCCTTCTGGTGTCTGGAGTCGTCCTGGTTCTGCTCGTGTTCCGGCCGAACGGCCGGCGAGCCGCGCAGCGGCGAGAAGCTCGCCACGTTCTCGTAGTGAGCGTCGCCGGTGAAAGACTGGGAATGCTGATGAGCCGGCGGGGCGTCGCTGACTCTCATCGACGGCAGACTGCTGGCCGAGCTCGTTTTGCCACGGCAACCGTACTGGAAGGGTTGGTCGAGACTGTTGCTGGACGTCGCGCCCGGTTTGTTGGTCAAATCCCGGGGCGACTGCTTCTGCAGCTTGTCGGTGACGACCATGTTCTCGTTGAAGCCGTAGATGCTGTTGTAGCTGAGATCCTTCGCGTACAGATCGACGTTGAAGGCGTCGCGCGCCTGCAGCTCCTCGAGATACTGATCGAGGTCTATGCTGGCGCCGTCGAAGCGGCTGCCCAACGACTCGAGCTCGTCGAGGCTGTCGAGGACCTCGCACACCTCGTCGCTGACCGGTCGTCTCTTGAGCTGCCGGTGGCGAGCCTCCTCGTCGGGATTCCTCAGTTCCAACGAGTCGCTGCCCGAGACGCTCTCCAGGGATATTCTGCTGTCGCGGAAGGTCGAGCTTATCGTCGCTCCGGAGAACCGCGACGAAGAACCGTGACTGTCCACCTGCCCGGCCGGTTTGTTCCAGGACTTCGGCGACGACCTCGTCGAGGAGTTGTCGCGGGTCGACGCCACCTGCGGCGACACTTTCTTCTCCTCCGTCGAGTCCTGGAGATCGAGCGAGTCGAGGTCGTCGAGGGGTGGCGGGGACGTCGGTATCGGCGGCGGCGACACTAACTCCGAGTCCGAGGAGTCGTGCAGTTCGGCTATCATCGCCCGACTCGCGCCCAGGTAGTACGAGGCCGGTCTGAAGGTGTCGGAGAGACTGAAGCGAGGATGACGGGGTGCGTCGATGGAGTCGAGATCCTTCGACGACTCGTCGTCGGCGTCGGAGCTGTCGGACTTCAGAGCTGTGAGGATGTCCGGAAGATCCGGTCGCACCGGAAGCTGACCATTGTTACCGTGTCCATCCCTCTTGTCCCTCTTCTTCGTGGATTTCCCAACGGTCTTCTTATCCTCGGTCTCCGACAACTGACTCACCTCCATGTAAACGGGCTCGACCTTGTTGTCCGCCACGCAAACGAACTCGTAGTGCGGCGTGTCCAGAGTCGAATAGTCACCTGAATCGTGCTTTCCGCCATCGTCGTCGGGCGCCAACAGAGAACGCCCCATGCCGTTCTGGGCCATTTCCACGTAGGAGCTCTCCTCCCCGCGCAGGTTGGCGAACAGGCTCTCCATCATCTTCGGATTCGGTCTGTCGTCGTTGTTCGGATCCAGAATCGCCTTTCTCGGTGACATCGGCAGGTAATGCTCTTCGGGATTTATGTCGTCGAGGTCGAGAGGCGGGCTCGGTGTTGCGCTCTCGTCGGACAATTGGTCGCCGTGGGTGACCATGGATTCGGTCATGCTGAGTCTGGCGAACGCGTCCGGATTGGACGTCGCTTCGAGGTCGTCGAGAACCGAGGAATCCTCGTTGACGGCCGTCGCCGAGGTCTCCGTCCGGGTCGGCTTGTCGCCACCGGAGTCTTCGGCTCGCTTCATCGCGCCGGCTCGATCGTCGTTGCTGCCGCAACGCTTGCTTATCGCTTGATAAAGATCCTCCTCCTCCCCGTCGCTTCTGTCCGGTTGATCCAGATCGCTGCCGGTGTCGTAGAGAAGCGTCTCCGTGTCGCTGAAGACACCGCGATGCTTGACCTCCTCCCTCCTGTCGTTCTCCTGGCGCCTCACCTGTTGCGACTTCCGCTCGAAATCGGCGAGAAGATCCTTGACCGACTTCCCACCGTCGACCATCTGCCTCGACCGGGGATCGACGTCGTCCTCGGCTCTCCCGTCGCTCGACCTCTCCGCGTCCTCGCTCGCGTCTCTGAGGGCGAATTCGCGAATCTTGGGCGAAGCCTTCCTCGTCGCGGACTCGAGCCTCGAAACGTGAGCCTCCGTCGCCTGGGACGGTGAAACCTTCAGCGGCTCCTGCATCGCCGAAACGTCTCTCACCACGGCTATCTCATCCGTGCTGGTCTCGAACGACCTGATTCTACTCTGGACCAAGTTCGTCGTTTCACCGGTAGCGACCTGGTCGTCACAATCCGTCACTCGCTCCTCGAGCTCTTCGGGCTTTATGTACTGGTAGGAAAACTCTTTGACGACTCTGCTCTCGTCGATCCTCGAGTCCCAATTGAGCTTGTCATCGGCGGCGCCCCACTGAACGTTCTTCGGGATCTGCCACGTATCGTTGGGCACGAAACCTGCGAGTGTGCTCGATCTGCCGGTCTCGCCGCAAGCCCCGTGTCGCCCGACTGGGTAATTCGTCGGCGTCTTGAGGATCCCCGATGGCCTCTTCGGGGTCTTCACCATCAGTGGCTCGACCGTCGGCGAGTTCGAAGCGGGACCTTGACGACCGGTTGGTACCGATATCGTGTAGTCTTTCTGATAGGTCTGGGAGAAACTGACCTCCTCGTAGCCCGCGTCCGGAGGGATTCCGCCCATCGGAGGCGGAGGATTTTCATGCGCATTGTGATGGTCGTGGCTGCTCGAGGCGTCACGAGGAGGCGATTTCAGACGAGAGGACGTCACGGTCTGCTGGTGACCAACGGCGCCTCCTTTGCTCGGACTGGCTCGATTAACGACGACCTCGTTGCTGCTACCAACTGCGACCTGAGTCACCGATGTTGGGTTCTCTTCGACGGGATGACGTGGAGTTCTGCCTGCGTGCGAGGGTCTCCGAGTTCGTTTCCTCCGGACATCGTTTAGCTCTAATTCGTCGTCGAAACAGAGACCACAAGCATTCGTGCTTCGTTACTCGAGGGTCAGATTTAAACTCAACGGGTTAGTCTTTTCTTTTTTTTTTCTCCCAAATTTAATGTGATCCACCGTCGCTGAGACGGATGGATCTGATACGTTAGTGAAGATTGGACAGATCCGGTTATACCAAGAACCTGAGAAGCCGCAAGCCAAGAGAGACGAGAGGAGGAGGGGGAAGGATGTTCAACGGCTACGGTCTCGAGGTCGCATCAAAATCGGGACTTCGGACTTTTTGACATCCGGATTTAACATCCTTGGAGAGTCGGTTGCAAGGAGTTCCCTCACCACTTTGTACAAGCGGACGAGCTTTGGGCTCGACGTCGGGGTTACTAGACGATTTTTTAAAAATGTTTCAGAGATTTTTTGTTTTAGTTTTCCGGTTTAAGTTAGCCATTGCGTTAGTTGGCGATGCGTTACGTAAAGGGGTTTTGTGGAGTCTGCGACGCTGGGAACGATACAACGCACACAGAAACAAGTAATTAGTTGAGTACATACATTTGTTTTTTTTTTTTTTTAATTAGAAAAAAGAAACATTAGTTTTCTCAACTAACTACTGGTAGCTTCTAAGTCGTCATTCTTTTTTCCAGCGTAGTTGTACGGTTATGGGGAAGATTAATCAATGTTATACCTCAACATGCCGTGCGCTGAGCCTGCACCAATACTCCCCTCGGGAAGGTATCTTTTGCTCGAAAGTTGACGTTGGTGTGTTTTCCTATTCGGGATAGAGGTCTTAGGGTTGAATTTTAAGACATTAGGTTGAACTTGAGATCGTACTTAAGATCAAAGTCAAACCCTAACTTAAGTGAAAACTTAAGATCAAAGTTAAGTCCGAACTTAAAAGCAAACTTAAGCACGCAATGAAGGTCGGGTCAAAATCCGATCTTAAGTTTAAACTAGTGTCTGAAAATTCGATCCGTACACCCCCAAAAATCAGTAATTTCAGGAGTTCCCTTCAAATAAATATTTATTTCAATCGAGTAAATATTTGCTTTAATCAAGTAAATGTTTATTTTCATAAAATATATTCTTTTTCGGAGTTTACGTTTTGTCCTTGCCATATGCTTTTCACGTTCTGATGGACAGTCAAATATGATGCAAAATAACGCGAGCTTATCTGGGCCCTCCCGCCATGCGCAATCTTGCGCAAGAACCGTTTACGACAAAACAGCTGTTACCAACTCGAAGAAAGAAAAAAATTCGGAATTTATTCTTGAAAAACTACAAACCGACATTGTTAATGTCTTTTTATGAAATATTGTATTCATGCTCCGTTCGGTGCATATAAATACCCATAAAAAATACTAATATCGAATTTGCTTTTTTCCCAAAATGAATTTCCAAAATGTATCCCGTTTTGACGTTAGTATTGCAATAGGATAACGCCATAAATTTACTTCACTTTCGACAAAAAGCAGACCAGACTCACCAACAGCACCGACAGAACATACCGCACACACTCGTCAAGCCACGGCACTACCACCCATTGTTTCATACACATTTCTACGCAGTACTTTAATTTATTTATTTTCTACCGTCTTCCCTCGTTGCCCATATTGCACTTTATTACTAATTCCCGCTTATTTCTCATCGCTGCACCTCAGTTATTGATAATGCGGCATATTGTTATGTAGAAAGGAGTAACAAGGCGATTCATTTCAAAAAAATAAATATAAAAAACTATTCGTGATTTTCATATTTTTGTTTTTCTCTTTTTATTTGCATTATTAAATTAAGCATTTAAGTAGCTTCCCTGCTTCGTCGTATCTGCCGTGTTAGTCGGGCGAGGCATTTATTGTGCGGTTCTTGTTGTTATAACATTAGTAGTAGGCAAATTCCATGGCACCTGCGCTTACAACGTTTACTGGTAGAGCAAAGGCAGACCCCTCAATTGCCACATACACTTCGCTAGTATTATTGCAAATGACATGAAATTCTCTGCTTTCCTTTAAATTATTACTCTTTTTTTCCAGCCTATCTCCGCGTTCTTAGAGTCATTGCTTATAGAAGTGTCATGTACAATCATACGATTAATTCGGTTAACATTAAACGAGTACATCGTACTTGGACTAAGTAATTAACGCTAGAATGCCACCAGGAGATCTGTAACTTTCGGGCGGGTTCTACATTTTGTTAGCCCTTTAACCGCCATCGTGCCATATTAGCTACGTTGGTAAAATATCTACTTCTTGAAAATTTCATTAGATTTTAATAATAATAATATTGGACATAATTTGATTAATCCTGTTTGACTCTGAAACAAGTTTTGCCAGCGAGGATTTTATTATAAATGTTTTCATTTCTGTGTACAAAATGTTTAAACATAATTTTTCTAATGTGACATAATTCACAAAGTAAATTGTTTGAAAATATATATTTTTTAACATCATCTGAACGAATTTCAACGAATCTTACTCTTAAGACAATTCAACACCCAATGGGGGCGTATTAATTCGTATGTACATCGAAAAAATAAAATCTGTCAAAAAAAGAGCGTATCCGTGGCATTCTGGAGTTAATTCGTAGGACGTAGATTAGATGTTTCCAATTGATAAATCTAGGCGAAAATGTCGATAGTCCGAGGGACTTATGGGAGCCAAAGAGGGGTGAAAAATGAAAGCGGAAACTTAGATAACGAGCTCGGGTGAAGAAGTGTCCCTACCTTCGTCGTCGCTGGAGTAACTGTTGTAACGGGACACGTTCGTTGCTACCGAGCGTCGGCCGTCGGTGCTTTTGCTTCTCACGTGAGGCCTGTGATTGTCGTCTCGCCGCCTCGAGTGCCGAGCTTCGGCGACGTTCGCCTCGTGAGCCGCGAGGTCCAGAAGTGCCTGGCGTTTGTAGTAACTCGAAAGCTCGTTCTGGGCGGTTCCACCCCCGTTCGTCGTAGCCGATCCCGGTTTTCGGGTCAATGGGGACTGCAGCATTCGCTGCTTCCACTCTAAAAGACGCTTCATCGACTCCTCACGCTGAAAAAATAATATTGCGTTTCATTCCACCAACCACAATCTCGTAAGTGATGTAATATTCAGATCGCACGTTTTTCCTCCTCCGAGTTTCAGAAATAAAATTTAAAAGTGGAAAAAAAGTCATAACTTAGGGGATAAAGTGTGAATAAAAAAATTGTCACATTTGAATAATGTTTCCGTAACGAATGCCACGTGTTCGTTGTTACAGAACTGTTGTGTCAATTATGAATTCTGTTTGGGCACGAAAATGTATGTGCTTTGTGGCTGGGACGTATCTCACGTGTGAAAACCACTTTCGGTGCGTGACAGTGATATCAATGACGGGCCGGGAGGCAGAGTGAATGCGGTTCTAGCTGCAGGAGCTACCTGTCGGAATGGTATGAGTCACGCTCGCGGTAACGAGGAATATGTTACAGGTACGACTATTTATCCTCAGGAATGTTACAGGTCCGCGGTGACTCAATGTCGACGACCTACGTTCGGGCCTCGGGGGCCAACGCTCGTGAATCACCGCTACAACGAGCACAACGGAATCGACGGAAGGCTCGCGTGACTCCGAGCTTCGGAACATTAGAAGTCGAATAGCGATTCCGAATAGCCGTCACGGAAGCTGTTAACGCAAATGAGCTGCGGGGCAAATATTGATGTAACTATCGTATCGTCAATGGAGAAAGGATTAATAGCGACCGAAGACGGAAATGACGAACCTGTTGAATTCTGCGCTCGCCGTCCCGCGAGCCCTGAGCGGCGCTCCTGTCGGTATACTCGTTTTCGTCCCTCTGGTCGTTCGGATACCTCGTCCTCGGCAATCTCGCCGAAGCGGACCTGGCGAACTGTTGTTCACTCCAGCGTCGCGGACCAGCGTGGCCGGTACTGTGACAGTTCTGCACTGCATGGCCCGTGGCACTTTCCCCGACGAGCAGTCTCCCACCGCTGGAAGATGGATCGAAGTCACGTGGCATTCGGCGAGGGACCGTGCCGGACTCGCCGTGAATCAGCGAATCCCGAGGACCGCTCGGATCGTAACTTCTCTCGCGTAGCGATCTTCTCAAGAGAGCCTCGTTGTTGCTCGACGCTCTGAGGGATTCGATTCAATATATTTTTTTTTACCGTCGCTCATTTGCCTCGAAATCTCGTGAGATTTATTTGGTACTCTGTCACGTTCGACGTTGGCAAAGACCCTTGGTCCTTGCACTGATATTCTCAAATATACTAACTCGGTGTATCTCTGAAGAGATTGCGTGGCCATCGGATGCTGCCTGTGAGAATATTCCCTCTGGGATTTCCGAATCGACGAACACGGCGTATCGGTCGTGGAAACTGAATTATTGCTTTCGGGATCTTCGACCCGAAGGGAATTCGTCTTCGACGGTGTAGTCGCGCGGGAGAGCGACTGATTTCTCTGCTGCTGATGATGCTGAGGAGTCTGATGAAGATAGACGGCCGATTGACGCATCTGGGCAGCGTATCTTTGGGAGAAACGAAAATTAAATTTCAAGCTCCAAGTCAGGACGTAGAAAAAAAAAATCGTTCAAAATTATTATTTTCAATGTTTTCTATCATTCAAAAAATCAAGCTCGTACATTGCCAGGCATTGATGCCTGGTTTAGTGTTTCGCTGGATATCAAACAAGATGTCCAGCAAGACATCAAGAACGACTGAGGTATTGCTGAATATCTCGCTTGATTTCGTCGATCCCGTCAAGAAATCGAACAGGATATCCAGAAAAACCAGACGTCGATAACGGGCAGTGTACAATTTTTTTACTCTCGGATATGAAGTTTTTTATTTTATATCATAACAACACCGTTACGAAAAATCAATTTCTCGGAATTGCTTGTACGAATTTTTTTTATCGATAGAAAAAATTAATACACGCTGTTTCACCGTTCAATAGATACTTGAAGATAAACTGACAACTTGCCTTTCTTCGGAATAAAAATAACCATCACCGGCCGCAGGTGGTGCGTTCGCCGAATTAACGACATCCAGACTAGATTTTGGCCTCTGAGGACGACGCTGTTGACTCGCGCAGTTCCCGCTGTTGTTCGACGATTGTTGATCGGGTCTTCTGTTGGCTTCGTACTCGAGAAAATCGGCGCTGTGAGGTCTGGGCGGTGGTTGACTCCGAGGTTGTCTCATGATCGGAACTAATGTGTGAAAATAAAAATAACAAATACATAGAAACCCTGCTGAATTATTATCCAACAAAAATATTCAATTCTCCCAAAAGTCAGAAGCCCCGAAAAATTTCGGGACTACGAACAAATTTCGAATCCTCACCGTTGGACGGTGAGACTGCTGGGCAAATGGGTGTCTGATTTGGTTGATGCTGACCGTAAATCGGTATGGGAACCGGCGCCGGTCCCTTGGTGTAGCCAACGGGACCGGAGGGTCTCTGGTAAAGTTGAGGACCGCCATAAACGTCCTCGTAATCACTGTTACCCCTGGCCGTCCGAGGTTTCGCGCTTCTTCCGTAAGTGTCGGGCGTCCTCCTTTCGGCCGGCTGTCCCTGACTGTATCCATAATTCAATCCGGACTTGTCGGTCCTCAGCGTAGCTTGAGGCTGCTGCTGTTGCTGCGCCAGTCTCGACGCGTAAATCGCGTTGCCCCTCTCGTACTCGGAGATCGGACTCTTCGTCGTTAACCTGACGCTCGACGACTGAACTGGAGACTTCCGAAACTCCGGATCGGGCGACGGGGTGGAGTACTCGTTCGATCCGTCGGTCAATCTTCTCGGCTTTGGCGGCGCGTTGGCGTAAACTGGCTGACCGAAATTTCTCGGCGCCGGCTGAACCGATTGAACATTGCTCGGTCCTGGCTGGTGTTGATGCTGTTGCTGGTTCATCTGCTGGGGGCGAACGGCGTGCTGCTGCTTCATCACCTGGAGCTGTCCACTGGTCAACTGTTGCTGTTGTATTTGTTGCTGGTATTGCAGTTGTTGATGGTGGTATTGTTGCTGTTGTTGTTGTATTTGTTGTTGTTGCTGCTGCTGCTGCTGCTGCTGCTGTTGTTGTTGCTGTTGTTGTTGGTGTTGTTGCTGCTGCTGTTGTTGCTGTTGTTGATGTTGTTGCTGTTGTTGATGTTGTTGATGTTGATGTTGTTGTGGATGTTGTGGATGTTGCTGCAACGGACCAGGCAGAACATGTCCATACTGCTGCTGAGACGTTCCTGGCTGTCCGAATTGCGCAGGTGGCTGCATCCACCCGTTCATCACCGGATGATGAGGTTGTCCGTCTTCCAGTATGTGCTCCAGATTGTTATCGTTATTGTTGTTCCCATTGTTTCCGTTACCTATGCTGTTGCTGTTGCTACCGCTGAGATTCGGAAAGGAGGCAGTGTTTGCGCTATTCGGACTGGAGTTGTTGTTCGACGCGTGGCTCGGATCGTCCCGCGATTGGAAACCGTGGAAACCCGAATCGCTGTCGTCGGCGCTCTGATTGAGGATCGACGAGATGGACGACACACTCGGTCGTGCGCTACGGTCACCGTCGGCCAAACCTGGCATGTCCAGAGCCACTTGCACTTCGCCTCCACCACTAAAAATAGAAACATGTTTAGCCAGTTCACAGTTTAGCCAGTGATTCATTTTTTTGTTGGTTCTTTGCCTGCAAAGAACCAACGCTTTATAGCGATTGAACAGGAAGGAGTTTTGGTCCAAATAATCGTAAGGAATTTTTCGCTTGTCATAGCAGAAATTTCGTTTTCCTGAAAAAATGTTGTTACAGGAAAATTTTCTTGAAATCTAGTTTGGAACATTCGGAAACGTAAAAAAAATCGCATTTGGAAGAAATAAAGTGACCGGCAAATTATGGACGATGCTTCGTAAAAAACAAAACGTAAATTAGGAGGAAGCAATGTGGAAAGTTGTAATTTTAAAGTTTTTTTAAGATAATCGGTGCCGATAGTCTTGCCCGGAGACGACAGCGAGAAGAAAAGGTTGCTCGTGTAAATAATACTTACGGATTGGGATCCTGCAAGAGGGTAGCCAGCGTTAAGACGTTCACCCACTGGTTCATGCCGTCGCGAGTGTCCGCCGCAAAGTGATAAGTCCTCATGTTCGCGTGCTCGGCTTTGAACGCAAATTTCTTGTTTACTTTGTCCTCCGGACTGCATATCGTGACTCTGTAAGACGGCAGAAGTATCGAACCCAACAGTCTCTCCTCCTCCGGACCTGAAATTTAACGACAGTCTTGGTACCACAGCTGCTAATGGAAATTCGATGTACGTCGAATAGCTCCTCATCCCTTTGCTTGCTTGATACCCGATGGAATTATCTTCTAGGCAAATACACGTTATTTATAGTCAATAAAACAGGCTCGCAGTAAATCGTCATATAGCAAGAAACGTAGCGAGCGCAACTGCGTAAACTCGCTGAAATTGTACGTGAAAAAATGTTCGGTAATTCTGGTCCGACACACTCAAATGAGGCATTCTCTGTCAACTCAGCCTCTTTTTTTCGAACCTCTCAGATGCATCCCATAATTGGCCATATTTTAGGTTCACTTGAAAGTACGCTTTGAGAATTGTTTCAAATTTTTTAAACCATTAATTTAGAAAATCCGTTTTTATTTTCAAATTAATAAATCTTGAAAGGATAAGTCAAGCAAAAAAAATCTAACGACAATAAAGTTCTCTTTATTCATTAACTATTTAATGCAATATGTGTTATATTTTTGTTCGTTTCGGAAAAGCTATTTTTTAGCAGAATGGAATGAAAATTATATTTTTTCGTGCAATACGACACCTTCGATTTCGCTGCCAATTTTTCAGGATGTTCAACGACGTACAAAAAACTTACAAAAAAAATGGCAAAGTGGTACTCGACTTAGTTGCTAAGCAACACTCAATAATAATCTAATATTGATATTTCCATATTTTATCTGACCCACACGTGGCTTAAAATAAATAAAATAAAAAGTAAAATTCCGCAAAAAAAAAAAAAAGAAATCCCAGTGGATGCGAAGTACCATTCAAATTTTGTTTTCGCTTGTTTTTTTCTCGCGCAATTTTCGGATTGATCTCCTGTCATAGATCCGCGTCGGTATCTCGTCGGGCGACTCGTCGGGCGACTCGTGCGGGTACGTTCCGTGATAAAATCCCTTGCGGACGGATCGCTCCGCCATTGGTGCCTTGCTACGCGTCTCATGTAGAATGCGCTCGCGATAAGTTGGGCACTAGAGGAGTCAAGGAGCTTTTTCCTTTTTGCGCGAAGCAAGCACGGTTCGCTTCCGGAGATGGGGACTTAGCGAAGTGAAGTAGCGCGGCAGCGGCAGCGCCAGCCCGGATAGGAAAGAGTCGGGGATCTTTCTGTGTATACAGAAACGACGGTGTGAGCTTTGCAGCGATCTGCATTATTAAGCGCCCCGAGCTCTCCCTCTCTCCCGTTATCACCGCGTTCTACTCGGCCTCTTTTCTCTTTACCTTCCTCGTGCCCTTACCTTCTTCACGAGAATAAGAGCGCGAAAGCGTAAGAAGGTAGCTTTCCCCGAACGTTCTTGAGCCGCGCACGGAGATCCATCCACGCGTTACCTTGAAAGCTTCAAAGCCGATTCCCCGAGGCAACCGAGACCCGAAGAACGATGAGGGAAAAGTGCGAGTGAAACGACCAACGGGACGGAGGGATATTAAAGCTCCGTCGCTTCTTCTCCGATCCGTCACTCGACTGAGACGCTTCGATATCAACAGGGCGTTGAGAGCGTCGGCTCCTTGCATTGCCCGATACTTCTATTTCATTTATATTCCCGATATTTCTTTGTGGAATCCATTATGGTCGCGTCTTCGCACGAGACTCGTCGATTGCCTATCATCTTCTTTTTTTTTTATTATCGCATCGAACGAAAGAAGTCGGTAAGGTAGGGCGGGCGAATACCGGTCAGTGGCCAATACCGGACGGAGTGAATGTAAACAATTCCGAAGCGATGGCAAGATAAGTCCTGGCTTTATCCTATTACGCACATCGAAACGAAACTTTTTACTCTGATCTCATCGTGATAGCTTGTCTAGTAGAGTTTTTAGATAATTTTATATGATACATTAACTGTACGACGGCCGTTAATTAAACACAATATAAAATGAATAAAGACTGTGATCTTTGTTTTTTTTTTCATGATTATTTCGATCTCTAACGATCTTCTTGTAACAGGTTCGCAGATAAAATAAAAAATAATCTGTTACAAACGAATCGATCTTCAAATCCAGCGGTATTCCTCTTTCGAGTTCCGGAAACAATAATCGATTTGTCGCGTAATGTGTAAAATACGAAAAACCGTGACGAAAGAACATAAAATTTAGATGAATATAATTTTGACACTTTTCAATAAAGTTTCCGTATTTTCGTATTTCCACGTCGATATCCCGAAGTTCGTACCGATTCAATATCATTTATCGAATGTTCACTTTACAGTTGACATACTGGCTGAGGCTGCGCCTTCGATGGCTGGAATTCGCCCGATCTTTCCTAAACAAGTTCGCGAGCGAAGACGGAAAATGCTTTGACGATGTTTTTTTTTTTTTAAAGACTCCATCGGTGAACGAACCTTTGTAATAGAAGAGGCAGTACTCCGAGAGGACGAACCATCGCTTTTTCCATAACATCAGGCCCTCGGAGCCCTGCTTGTGAAGCCAACCCTGCAGGGCGACCGGCGCGGAGAGCGGCCTCTTTGCTGCCGGTGAACGCAAACCGGGCTGTGGACCGTTTCTTCTGCGAACCCCCGATATCGATGCGCCGAGACCGGAACCATCGAGACCACTCTTGTTTCGCACCTGCGGCCCCGAAGCGACCGTCGATGCCGCCTGGACAACCTGAAACAGCCGAGTGAAATCGCTAATTAGTAGTAAAAGTTTGCACCTTTTACAACTTATCGTCCACGATTATTTATTTCATAATTTTCCGATCACACTATCCAGAGTGTTTTACAAACAAAAGTACAAACTGAAATTGTTAATGACATGGGGAATAAAACGACATATTTGTATATTCACACCTGAACAAACGAGTTTGCACCTTTTACAACTTATTGTCCACGATTATTTATTCCATACTTTTCCGATCACACTATACCGAGTGTTTTACAAATAAAAGTACAAACTAAAATTGTTAATGACATGGGGAATAAAACGACATGTTTGTATATTCACACCTGAACAAACGAGTTTGCACCTTTTACAACTTATTGTCCACGATTATTTATTTCATAATTTTCCGATCACACTATCCCGAGTGTTTTACAAACAAAAGTACAAACTGAAATTGCTAATGACAAGAGAAATAAAAAGACGTATTTGTATATTCACACCTGAACAAACGAGTTTGCACCTTTTACAACTTATTGTCCCCGATTATTTATTTCATAATTTTCCGATCACACTGTCCCGGGTGTTTTACAAACAAAAGTACAAACTTAAATTGTTAACGACAAGGGAAATAAGGGGAAATAAGGGTAGTGGTGGTAGGAAAAGGGTAGGATGTAGGTTGGAGGACGGTCAGTGAAGTCGAGGGTCTACAACAGGTTTAAGGGGGTGGAGGATCGCGATCGCTTTCGCAAACAAACGATGGAATCGCTTTCCGAAATAATTTATGACCCGAGCTTTATCGAGCGCGGAAGGCACGCGAGATTTTATGGTAAGTGGAAACAGGTATTCCACGAGGCTTCCCGCCCAGACTCGTGCGCGCGCTTCGCTCATTTTCTTTCTTTTCTTCCTCCCTTTCTATTTTCAATCTCTCTCGTTTTCTTACCCCTTTATTTCGACTGTTTGCTCGACCCTTGTAAACATCGCTAACCCCGGAACCATTCAACCCCACGGTCTTTCAATGCCGAACACGTTATTCTCCGATTCCCGATTCCCCGTCGTGGCATCGCTGTCGGCGCGAAGATTTCTCCGCCCGGGCCTCGCGAGAAGAATAAACCCCATTGTACGAGCGGCGCACAGACGGTGGAAATTCCAGGAATTCTTCGAAACCAGTTTTCTGATACCGGGAGGAAAGCCAAAGGTTGGCGAATAGGAAAAATAATTTGCCAACTGTTCGCCGTATCGGCTTTTCTTCCCTTCTTTTTTTTCTTCGATCGCCCAGCCTTCCGCTCGAGAAAGGAAATTTCGTCTTTTCGTTACATCGGCCACCTGTGCAAACACGGTGGAACTTCGCGCGTGCGCCTTCCGAATTGAAATTCGCGTCACGGATACGAACGCGAAATTGTGAATGGCTGGAAGTACGGAACACGGTACATCGTTTGCATTGCATCAAACGTAGATGCGCTCGAGAAATTCATGCCGTCGTGCCTTGTGCTGGGAGGGGGGAGAGGGGGGGGGGGGGGGGGGTGAGAGATCGCGTACTCGCACACAGCTGCACTCCCAACCCGTTTCCACCAGACCCAGACATTTCCTTTCGTCTCGTTTTCTCGAAAGTGCGGAGGCTTTCTCTGCGCCTGGAAATTTATTTTTCCGTCAGATAGAGAGACATAGAGAGAGGGCGAGAGGGGGGGAGGGGGGGGGGGGAAATCCTAAAGATAAAAAGGAGTTGAATGGTGGCGAATCGTGCGGTTGGTTGTAGGGAAGAAAAAAAAAAAGAAGTAAAAAATCGGTCCACGGTTACAAAGGAAGTTCTTCAGCACGACCCAATTACATTCGGGACGAGGGTTGGGGCAGGATTGGTCGTCTTCTATTAGACATATGCAAACAATACGAGAGCGCTTCAGTTCCTCCGTCTCTCGAGAGGAAGGCCCAAACAGACGGGGACGAAGAAAAAAAAGTAAGACCGGCTTCCTCTTTGTTACGCCAGTCGACGCAAAGTTCGATAATGACTGTGGAAGAGAAGAAAGAAGATGCCGCGGACTTCGAATAATTGCGAAGAAATATATTTAGAAAGCACGGAGATCCTGGCAAAGTGAGATCTGTATCGCAACCCGATTATTTCACAACCGATGGCTCGTTCTTGTCGCACTCGAGTTACCACACAAAATAACGAAGGCACAGCTGCATCGTAACACGAAATTTTTGCCTATTCGGGCGTGTGTCTGCCTGCGGACGAAACGTCGTGTTTTCTCATAATTATTTGCAATTTTTTTCTCTACAGCTTTTCACAATTTTTTTTATTTCTCCATAATTTGCAGAGTGGGAGTGAGGATTGATGAATTAATTCGAAACTTCGATAGCGAAACAGCGTATTTTATATGTAGAAGTCACGGAATTGCAGGAATTGCAGGAATCCGCTGCGATCCAAAGTTACTGTGATTCGAAATGGAAAGGCACACGAAACAGACGGGAAAAAGTTTTTTTTTGTATTTCAGGGTATGTCAAACATTTTTCTACATCATGACCAAACTGTTAAATTTTTTTATTTTTTAACTCCCAACTGCCCGCTGGGGCAAAAAAAAAACGAGATTTATGCGTTTCACTGCGATCAACCTAAAGGAAACAATGAAGAGGAGGATAAAGTTCGCCGTAAGAAAATAGCATGACTCAGGCTTTGGCGAACGCTTTGCGAACTCGTAGGGAAGATCTCTCACGATGTGGGAAGTAATTCGGGAATCGCGTCTTATCGGAGTTCGGCTTGTTCGCCGCCGCGTCGGGTCTCGCTCGCTCTTCTCTCCTTCATCGATTCGCCCGCATAATGGTCGGCCGAACGCGAACTAATTCGCGGCGATAGATCAGAGATAGGCCGAGATAGCGGAATGTGGTCGCAGAGATATCTCGATTCGTCAGCGAGAACGTGCCCGGCCGCGTCGACCGTATTCGACTGGAACTCTCGGAAAATCGAGACAATGGTGGTACGGTGAAAATTGTCATAATGCCGGCAGCCAATATTAGAAGTTGTTCGTCCCTCGCGGACACAACGAACAGTATGTTATGCCACGAGGGAGAAAAGTGCGTCTTTTCACCGAGTGGAAAGTTTGATGGCCGAGCGAAGCGCGGGCAGAAATTCGCACGAGGTGAAAATGCACTTCCTCCCTCGTGGCATACGATATTTTTTCCCCGACTATGCTAAAATATAAGCACATTTTTGCGCCCGCAACGGCCAATCGACACATCGGCTACTTTCATTCCCGCTCACCTACTTTTCCTCCCGCTGGTCAAGAATCGGTAACTTTTTATTCGTTATTTTTCTAGTTTTACAAACAAAAGTACGAACTAACATTGTCAATCACACGGAAAATAAAAGGACAAGTCAGTATATTCAAACAAGTGACAAACTCACTTTTTTAAGTTTCTCACTTATTTAAAAAAACTAATTTTTACGAAATTTTGCATTTCGTTTTTACGAAATTATTTTTTACCGTCTACATTCGCAGAAATGTATCTAAAAAATATATGCGAAAGACCGAGACGCTCGACGAAGATATACATAGTTTGTGACTGATGTATTTTTCGATACACGCTACATGGTTGTTTGTCATTTATTTTGGTTCGACCCGCAGAGCGGTTGGTCGTCGGAAAGTTGACGTGCAGCAGCAGCTCGTCACTGCAGCAAGTTCGTTGAATGTATTAGCAGACGTCCGGACGTTACGTAGTAGGAAGTCCATACGCGCGAGCGGAAAGGTGGGTATGGGGGGTGTAATGAAATTACGAGAGAAGGCGCAGAGGCGGAGGCGGAGGAAGCTCGCCGTAAAAGGGGTCGATGCCGCCCTAGCATGAAGCACCGCTCCGTCGACCCTACCCTATCCCTATATATACCCGGTACGTGGCCGATGCGCGACGTGCGACGTACCCTACCCGATGCCACCGCTGCTGCAGGCGCGGGTGGATACGACCGCAGAGCCTCGACCAGCCGAGCACCCCGAACGCAACCACCCCACTCTCCTCGCTCCTCTCTCTCTCCCTCTCGTTCCGAATCGATCCGACAGTTACAACGTCACGATATGCTCTCGCGAGCGATGACGTCACACATGGGATTCCCTAAAGTCTAATGAACTTTCCTCGCGCCGCGGTCGCGACGAGGAACAACGTCGAAAAACCCATCGAACAACGCTTCTTTCAATCCGCAACCACCAGTCGCGATGCGGAACCGACCGTTAGAGAATCGTTGCTCGTGTCTTGCAGGTTTAATAATAATAATAATGGTTTTTTTCATGGTTGCCACGAAACTGTCCAACTAGAATTCCCCTGACCTTTCCCGGTTCTCCAGAATTTTTTTTTTTTCAGTCTATCGACCAGGGTAGGAAAGGACGATTAAAAAATAACGTCGAATACAATATATAATGATTATTAATATATTAAAGTCAGTTCAGAATATTGAAAGTACCCAACGAAAATAATATCGTGACGTAGTGCATGTGCATGCTCAATATAGTCGACAAGTTTGCTGAAACGGAAAATACACACGTCGTGCAGCACTGAATTAAAGGGAAAATGTAAGGTTAAAAAAAACTCAAAGGGTTTGAATAAAATTCCATGACTTTTTCCTGACTTTTCCGGGTTCCAACGAATCCCCTGACTTTTGTGTGGTTTTCTAGCTTTTCCGGGTCCGTGGCAACCACGTTTTTTTTTTTTTATCTTTTCTAACATACCAAATGTGTCACCACTCAAAATGAAATAATGGATGTCTGAATTCCAGACGCATATCGAATTCACGTTGCGGACAACTGCCGGATAGCCAGTCTCTGACTTCCCGTGCGGTGAACGATATGGAGCTGCACGGTACGATTGGATGGGACGAGGCATCATCGCGTGTCCTGTCAGACCCGCCGCGAAGGCAAAGAGCAAACTTCCCGGATGAGTAATAACGGTGCGGATGAGCTTCAGCCACGGATGATCGACACTGATCACTTCATCGTTGCTGTTCGCCAAATTTGACAACTTTTTTTTTTCTTTCACCGTTCCCCAGAACTGCTCGGAGGGCAGCGGGATGAACGAAGATGAAAAGAGCTTGCGCTCGCGAAGAATCGGCGAATCGATCGAGAATATAGATAGAATGTGTGGAACGAGGTTTAACCGCAATTCGTATTGATGGTTGTATATTTTAACCGCAGCACAGCGATAAATGGGCGGTTCTTTTTCATCCCCCCCCCGAATTGTCATAAAAATATGTTGAAATTGAAGCTCGGCAGCTTTATATATTGACTCTGTAGCGGAGTCGACCTTATCCGCGGGAACGATAAAAAGTTTAGTGGTTCTTACAAAGTAACTGCTACAATGGAGGCCATCGGGAGGGACCGAGAGAGACCTCGGCAAAGTTGGTTTCTTTTCAGGACTGGCTTTTAACGCTGGATAGCGGATTAGCGGTAAGTCCACATCTATCCGGTACGAAGGTCGTGCGGGCTCGGAGACATATTGAACATTCTCCCGGGGCGGATGTTCCTGCGCTATCGGAGAGCAACGTGCTGTAGCTTCGGCTTAGCTCATATTCTTCGGCGTTATGAATACTTTATTATTCCTTCTTGAGATCGTGAACGCTAGAAACAATTTTTTTTGCTTATAAGATGTGTTTCGGTACGAAGTACCAATCTAGACGTAAAATGACGGTTGAATTTCTGAACGTCACGAAAACGTCACTTCCGGTCTCAAAATCTCAGTTCTCGAGCGGAAGTGATGTAATACTGGAAAACGTCACTTCCGGTTTCGAAGTCTCGGTTCTCGAGCGGAAGTGACGTAATACGGGAAAATGTCACTTCCGTTTTGGACATTTGAGTTTCCGATCGGAAACTACGTCACACGGAGAAATGTCACTTCCGGTCGGAGACTGAAACCTTGAAACCCAAAGTGACGTTTTCCGGTACGACGGCATTTCCGATAAAAAATGTTTTCAAACCAGAATTCTCATTCGAAAGCGATATTAACTGTATCTAGCATTGTCAGTTATCCTACAAATTTTGAATATTCTTTCGAACAAAACGGAGAGGAAAAGGTAACAGATGAGATCGATGCTGCGGGACGAAGATAAGGCAAACATTCTCCAGAGTGCTTGCTTCGTTGGAGAAATGAAAAAAAAAAAATTACAAAAAAAGATTAATCGAAAAGAGGCGAAGCACCGCCGGCAACGGAGCAGCTGTATCGTTGAGGGGAATGACGAGGAAAAGAAAAGAATTCCTTTCATGGGGGAAGGGGAGGGGGGGGAGGGGGGGGAGATTCGGCTGAATGTTTCTTGACTCAGCGAAGCGAACTTTCGATCCGAGGGCAGTTCTTGGAGAAGACGAGTAGAACACCATCACAACCACCACGACGACCACCACGTCACCAGTGTCTGTATAGGAGTAAACATAATATCCGAGCGAATTATGCAACACGGAGCTGTACAAGCTTCGGAGTCGGCAATATCATCTAACCGCTGCTACGGTCCGCCTTCTTTTCCTCCCGCCGCTATTCCATCTACCGATGTCTGGTGGCTGCAGCAGGTTCGGAGCTTAACGGTCCTCCTTTCCGGAGGATTCTTCCCTTTTGAATCCTTCCTGGTTGTTCTCCTTTGGCCTTGGCTTTTTACCCTGCACACTGTACGAGCTTCGCTCTGCGCATCCGCTGCTTCCTTCCTCGTGTTTCTTCTTCCGCAGGGCATTCGCTAGACATCGATATCCACCCCAATCAATTTTATCGAAAATCTTTGTACACTTCGAGGAGAAAGTCGCTGCGGAGCCTCTTGACCTCAGCATACTTGGCGAAACTATCGATTGCGAGTCACAACGTTCAGGTAAGACAAACTTGCTCCCTCCGAAGATCTTCGTCGAAGTATCGGTAACCGGTAATCCATGCAATGTTACGTATTTGTGTGGGACACTTTATTGCTGCTTTTTCATCATTCGTTGCGAAGATTTAACGATGTAACTCTTTCCAACATTAGCGCATCCATGAGTTGATGAATGAAGGCTTGTCCACCTATTGCAAGGCACTCACAAAGGACAATCGCAAAGAGACTCACAGATACTCGTACAGGCCTTGATAGACACTCAGAAAAACGTAGGGGAGATCGGGGCAAAATGGCACACCGGGGTAAAACGGGGTAACGAGACAAAACGCAATTCTCCAATAACTTTGGGATGATTGCGGTGATGGTAAGTGGGGCAAAACGGGTTTGGAAATCCGGGTGTATCGTTGGCACAAAATGGGGCATCCAAAAATTATTGGAAAATTGAGTCTCGCCCTCACTGTCCCGTTTTGCCCCGGTGTGCCATTTTGCCCCGGTCCCCCCTACCGTGCTGTTAATGAATGCCTGGACGATATGGATAGAGCCGCTATAGGAAAACTGACCAGGTATTCATGAACAGCAGAAACAAACTTCATAAGTAAACTGTTTTCTTGTGACATTGCGTACGTCACGGGGTTTGTGAAAAAAATAGCTATCAGTATACTTTCAGTACTGACATCAGATATCAGTACTGCTCTATATATATATAGGATTGTAACTTTGCCGTGGTAGAACAACAACATGAGAATGGGATTGATTGAGGATCATGCCATTGGCTATCCGGGTTGGTCGAAAACTGTGCATTTCATCGCCAGCGTAGCGATGAGTTTCTCGAACCGACGGTGTATTGTAGTACGCTATCGTATTCTGTATTATCCGGAAATGATGGGTTTCATAACAACGGGGCACACGAGAGAGCCGCCGGATAAGAATGAAATATCAAAACTGATTGAAATTCTTTGATAATTAATCTCTTCAGTACCTTTATTATGCATGAATTTTTTCACTTTTTTTATACCATCGAGAAATATTTGCAATTTTTTTCTTATTTTTCTTGAAGTTGTGCGAAATGAGCCCGAGGCGACGTAGCTATCTTAAATATCCAAATTACATTTAGTTATTCTTAACTGCACATTATAACTGGGCAACATTAAAAAATCTCAACGAACGGACTTTTTTATTGTTAAATTGAATGTTTGTTTCACGTAAAAGAAGTCGTCGCGTTCGGGGAATTTTTCAGGTACGAAATCCGCGCGGCACGTACAGGAACAAACGTAACCGTAATACCGGCGACGGAAACCGAGGAAACGAAACGGGAACAAAATAACGAAGCACCCGGCACCGGTTCGTTCTCTTGGACGAGATAAGCGGAAGCAATTTTCGACGCGCCTCCCCAGAGAAACGAAATTACCTCGATGTAATTAAGGGTGATACACGGTAGGGTACTAATGGCTCTGGAGACAAGGATAGTCGTTATTACCACGACGGATGGCAACGTTTTTTTTTTCTTCATTTTCCCACTCTATTCTATTACACTGATGTGTTTATTGTTTTATCAATGCTATTGTCATAAACGAAAATTGACGCACGAACAGTCATGATTCTAGATCTGCGTGAGGCTTAGTGCCTTCCGCGGAACCCGAGTAGAAATTTTCAAGCGTTACATCGGGCCCTGATAAGGCTTTGTCAGGCCTTATCAGGAACCTATCAGGGCCCGATGTAACGCTCGAAAATTTCTACTCGGGAGAGTGAATGAATGTCGGCCATCTCAGTCATATCATTAATATCTCCTGCAAACTGAGGTATTGATAAGAAATCTTGAATAGGTAAAAAAAACCACCAATTACCTCACTAATTGAGCGATAACATTATCCTTCAAGAGTTTCATTTTTTTCTTTTTTTTCGTAGTCGTACTTTATCAATTACAGTAGAAAAAATTAGAGTGTAAGAAAATTGCTATCAGAGACGTTGGAAAGACGATTCGTTGCGTGTCTCTCACGACTCAATGCATTCCGGCTTCGGAAAAATTTTCATTACCTCCGCGGCTCATGAATAAACAGGCGAGTAAAAGATGTAACTCCGAGCAATCGCAAAAGTGTATTTTAATCCTGGAATAACGTGGGAGCGTTGTGTCGTGCCTAACGAGGAGTTTTACCACTTTGTCGAGGGGTTCCCATCGCCGAGGGTTCGGTATTAATGCGCACTAGCCCACGCTCCCAGCCGCCAGCGCCGGGGTTCCGAATTATTATCAGATTTTCTCGTCCAATATTAATTACTGCCAAATGAGAGGGTCCGGATAAATCCGGAGAAATTGTTGGTTGTACGACGCGTGAATTCCGCTGAGTGAGACATTTGCGAAAAGAGGTTTATATGTAGTTTCCGGTGAGGTTAGCAGAGTTTTCGAAGCGGCGACCACGGCCAATCGTCACGAACCCACCCATCGTTGTCTCGAGTCTCCGAAGTTTCGGAGGAAAAATAAAAAAGAAGTCTCCACTTTTCTCGGGCGATCCCTCGGTCGAACAAGTCCACTCGAGACTGTGGGAAGGGCACGGACGGATCAACGGGGAGAAAGGGAGAGGGAAGAGGAAACTGCAAGGTGTAGAAATCGATCGGCATCGTATATGCGCGGAGAGTTTCAAGGGAATACGATCCCTTGGCGAAATGATTGCCATACACGTCACACAGTCTGCGCGATACACAATTCCTTCGAATTGTGAATTCCAAGACAGTTCTGAAGCATCCGAGTCCGGAATCTGACTTTTGACATCTATGCATGCATGTGTGTGTATATATGTATATATATATATATATATATATTGGCAAATAGGCAAGAGGAACTTTGCTCATTTCGCCGCCCGATGAATACCTCCACGTCCCAGGACGCGACCTCCTCCCGTTTGTATGCTAAAACTTATATCGAGATATGAAGGAGCGGATGGAGTGCAGACGACCAATGAAAATGCATAACTATATGTCGGTCGGGAATTACCGATAGGCGGGAGTCGGAATTGAGCGTTGGTGGACGGAAATTATTCTGACGGTTCCTCGGAAGGGTGGAAGGCCAGGAAGACAAAAAAAAACCACCGGCAGAAAAACCGGCAAAAAAATTATGGAAAAAAGCCCCGAGGAGATGATGATTAGTGGGATGAAAAGAAACGTCAGGTCGGTGGAAAACCTACGTTACCATGCGGCTACGCGGCACGACAACAATTTATGACCAAGGGTTTTTCTTCCGGATTTTTTTTTTTTTTTTTTTTTTTAACTTCGAGAACTTGCGATATCGACGAAGATCGGTTATAATTCGTAGACACCGGTAAGTCACGGAAACTAAGAGCCCCGACGAATTGGCTCGTACGATCGAATATCGGTCCCTTCCGATGCTTCGGGCGAGAAAAGAATATTCCCGTGCTATTTAAGTTTGTTCGATAGGAGACCGGGTAACGAAAATCGAACGACGTGAGAATACCGAAAACGAAGTAAAAGAAGCTCGGTTATCGGGAGAAAAATAAATCCCCGCTCGGCCGATGGGAACAAATCGAAGTGTCAAAAGTGGTGAGGAAGAAGCGGGGTCTGACGGAGCCAAAGTTAATCGAGAAAGCGAACGATCCGTGCGGGGGCATCGGCGGCGAGGCGATAGCGTGTCGGAGTTCACAGCCACCTCCACCGACTACGCCGGCCCTCGGCTCGGTGTTTTCGCTGAGCAACATACGTGCGCCTCCGCGCCCGTTTGAGACGGCGTAATCGACCAATGCGAAAGAATGCCGGACAATGTTGCGAGGATTCGATACAGTCGAACCGAGGCTGTTCCTACGAGGAAGCCGTGAAGCACCGATCGCACCCACATAAAGGGTGAAAAATACTCGAAACCCGAAACCCAAAAGTTCGAAATTTCTACACTGAGAGAAGGATCTAGTAAAAATTACCGATCGTCTAAGAAAAATCATCATAGCACATAGTAGTAGGGCGCCAGGGCGCCGTCTATGACAGAAAGTCCCAGATTATCCAAGAATTTTTACCATAATATCTCAGAAAAATTCTTATAAATCCGGTACTTCCTACCATAGGTGGCGCCCTAGCGCCCTACTACTATGTGCTATGGTAATATCTCTCAAGCGATATAGTCATTTTTAATTGATCCTTCTCTCAGTGTAGGTAGATTGAAAGTCACAAAAAAAAACACACACACATTAACCCTGGCGTTCCGACTCCGTCTCAGAGAGACTCCATGACCCGATGAAAATTCAACGGAACATGTGAAAAACGTACAGGAGTAAAAAGGAAAAAACCGACGAAAAATCGAGATTTTTACCCAGCTTCCTTACATTATGTACTTTTCAGGATGAAGCTTCTATGAAAAAGTATTTTCCGTGATTATTTCGCTTTTTCATTTTGCCTCTGCGAGGAAGCAAATTTGCTCGAATAAAATCCGTTTTGCGCCGTCAGGGTTCCGTTTTACTCCGCACTTCCCTGTGTGCATTCGCTACTGTGCAGTAATTTTTCACCTCGTTGGGGTATTAACGAATGGACAAAAAGTCAACGGACCGATTGAATCAATAAAGTCTGTACCGCAGTTGAGTAACGATCCTTTGGTTGGACGACGAAAACAGAGTTCTCGGTACCGCCCTCTTTATTCGACGATACTTTGTGCCGGTGGTTCACCGGAGCAATTAGTGCACGGATGGCACGTTTCTCTCGCAGTCTCAGAACCCACACTGCCGCCAGTAGACGGAGCACGGAGAACTTTCGGATACCGAGACCGAGCCAGCTCTCGAGGCTTTAATTACACCTGCTGGCAGGATTGACTCCAAATTCTAATATCATTACCCTGGACGTGTCTCGTTGCTTCATTTGCCTGAACAAATTTCATTTTGATCGAGCACAGTCTGCCTGATACAATTACCCGATTCGTGTTTCGACGCTGTCTTGCGTATGTGCTTCGAATAGGACATCAATCTCCCTTTGCGTCTACGTTGACACTGTCATCTTGAAAAATCTTTCGAGTATGGAATGTTCATGAAACCGCAATGATTCGGTTGCTTGGCTGTCATCCATTTCATCCTCCGGTTAATAAACAAACTTTGACTTTTGCTTCCTCATGAAACAAGCTTTCTTCATGAATTTAGAGAAAAAAAAAGGTGCACCGTAATTTGCATGTGGCTTCCGCTTTTGTTACTCCTCTGGCAGTGAGATAAGTTATGGAAGTGATAATTGATGCGGGACCTCGTTTTCGATGTAAAACACAAATTATTAGAGAAATAAAAAAATTTCATAAAATGTAAAGGGTTAGTGCAATTTTTCGCCAAATGTAATGACCTCCACGCTTACTCGAATCCGACCGTTTCAATGGACCGTTAGACCGATCGTAAAAGGAAACCTCTATGAGAAAGGAAAAAGTTTACAAAGCAACGTACCCCGGATGGAACATCCGTCGGCGAGCGACGTCTAGTGGAAAGCCCGCAATAGGAGACAGTAAACCGTAAGCTCGTAAAAAATATAATGACGTACTGATAATCTCGTGGAGTGACAGAGAAAAAAATGTACCTCGGCGGCAGCGTTTCGCCGTGTATCAACATTGATAATGCATTTTTCATCACTCGGTGCGGAAATTGCCATTTTTTCCGCCCGCTTCGCGCGCGTAAAACCGCCATTTTCGGACCTTGTCATGAAAAATTTCGCACATCCCTCGTGCGAATAGTGCATTATTCCACGAGGGCGGAAAACGTTTTTCTAACGAGTGTGAGTTTGCAGCACGAGCCGAAGGCGAGTGTTGTAATCACACGAGCTAGAAAAAGTGTCTCGCACGAGGGACGTACGAAATTTTTCATCTCAAGATGCGAAAATTGCGGTTTTACGCACGCGAAGCGGGCGGAAAGTGGCCATTTCCGCACCGAGCGATGAAAACACTTTTTCTAACTCGTGTGATTACAACACTCGCCTTCGGCTCGTGCTGCAAACTCACGCTCGTTAGAAAAACGTTTTTCGCCCTAGTGGCTTAATGTAATATTTTGTGTTTCAACTCGGATAACGAACTTTAAGGACAGCGGTCAGTTTCCACAAACCCCGGTGCTTCGTTTGCATCACAAGAGCGTATATCGCATCGCACCTCGTGATGACGATCCCTCTTGGGCTTTTGGTGCTTGCACGGATATTACCGGATTCACTTTGTGCTACTGGAATCCCACAGTGGATTCTCGTTAGAGCCACGGATTCATTTCCGGCGGGTTCTCACCCCCCCCCCCCCCCCCTCTCCCTCAGCCCAACCCCCCTTGTCTCTCTGACGACAGCAAAGCAAAGGGCAAAGCTGAGCCGCGGGAACCTTGCACCCGCCGACGGGGGAGGAACGGATAAGTTAGGCGAACAACCTGAAAATGTATTACTCCCCCGAGTTTGCCGCAACGCACACTGGGTATACACCGTCTACTGGGACCGTTGAGTGAAGAGAATTCCGCTGGCCGCACCGACGCGTTAACATTTTCAAAACCTGCAGGGGGAGGGGGGGGGGGGGGGGGGGGGGTCGAAGCTTTTACGATTTTAGGCCACTGAAGTTTGAGTGTGCGCATATGAACGAGAAAATTTTCGATCCTATACTGAGAAAAAGAAATAGTTGGATTGAGCAAATGCATGGTGAGATACGTTCAAAGGTGTATTTTTTTGGTACAACAAAAATGTTTGTTTCAATCGACAAATTTTGGTATAAATTGAAGCAAATTATCGATCAACAAAAACAATGCTTTATTTGTGCCAAACGAATGACAGCTTTGAACGTATGTCACAGCGACTTTTAGTTGATATAACCAATTTTTTTTCTCAGTGTGCCGAGCTCCGTACGGTCTAAAAATTGACTCTATTGTTCGTTTTTCAGCGAGTTTCGTACTCTACACAGCGATATTACGTTAAAATTATGATGATATTTAATCAACGATCAATAATAATAATTATTGTTTTATTTTAATAATGATAATAATAATTAATGAGTTTTATTATTCATTATTATCATTACTTTAACTGTCATATTAATTGGGAATGCACAAGAGTTTCAGAGTGCAAGCACTTCGTCGAGCTTTATCGAGTTTTCGCATTAATTTTAACGAACGACCTTATAACATTATCATTATCAGCAAACAAATTTAGCGTCTTATAATCTCCAAGTATTTCGTGACCTCGCAATTTCTCCGGTGAGGGAGATAGGCGACTGCGGAGCTCGAGGGAGCGCACATGAGGGTGCGGGGATGTCGAATATAAGTAGTAAAAGACATCCACTGCTTCCTTCCTTTAATTTTTTTTTCTCGTCTCTTCTCTTCCTCCCGCTATTTCGTTCTTTTGTTTCATTTCTCAATGGTTTTTTGCCGTCGGGCTCGAGTCTTCGACCCTCCCATTCCCCACGCTCGCAATGTTCTCAACCCCCCCCCCCCCCCCCCTCCCCCGTGCGAGACTGCTTCCTATCCTTTCTTCGCTTCGAATCTTTCGTAGATCTTTCCGCATAGCCCGGAAAATCCGGTTGGTGGAACTTGGGCTTTACGGACTCTAGGACTTGTTCGTCGGGGAGGCGAGAGTTCGGGTGGTCCGAGATAGAAATAGAGGAGGCAGAAGAGGGAGGAGGAAGGGAAACGTTGTACGGAAGAACCGGCGACTCGCTTAAGCAAGTCCATTAAATTAGAGTCCCCACACCAACGGTTTCGTCGTCATCCGGCGTTACCGCGCGACTACCGTACTACCTTGGTATCCAACGACGTCTCGGCTGGAAAATGGGCAAACTTGTTAAGTAGACACGCTCGCAGTGATTATAAATATTCTCAATCTTTGTCGGTTGGCGAACGATTTTCATTAAATTTTTTTTCCCTCATATTTCGGTGAATAACCACTCGGGTGCGAAACGTAGACGAGGAAATGAGAAAAAGTATCTTCACATCGTTATTGTTTATTTACCTTTTTGTCGTCCATGCCGGGGGTCGAACTGGTCACCGGCTGATCGAGCCTGAAACATGGAATAAACGTGATCTTGTTAATCAACGGTGTAATTAAAAACGAGGTCGATGTTCTTGGACACACGGTTAGAGACTTACACGCATCCTCACACAGAGACTTAGCTCTAACTTTTTTTTTTCTTCTTATTTCATAATAGACGGGCAAGCCCATTTCCATGAAAATTCATGGAATACAGAGAATACTAAAAATTACAATAAAAAGAAATTATAAGAACTAATGACTTATTTCAGTTGTTAACTTATCAAAATATTAACTTAGGTTGGAACTTTGATTTATCTTTTAAGATTTCAGGCCATAAAATGAAACTCCGATATCAACGATTTTCTCCCACCCAATTTGTCGTTGACAAATTCGGGAAGTACAAATAATTAATTCTCAAGTGAAAATCAGTTGAAGCTCAAACTTGAGTCTAAATTTATTTCCTGTTCTAAGATCAAACTCAAGTTGGAGTTTAAACTCAATCACAACTCAAGTTGCAACTTTCAACTATGCATTCGATCCTTGCACAGAGACTCATACAGATAGTTATGTCACGTTCGATGCAATATAGCGCGGTCAGACTCGTCGGCGGGTAAAGAATTAACCAAGACATCGGAGAACCCAGGATATCTCGTCTTGATTTTTCTGCATCGCGTTCACCGCTACCGCGCCGTTTTTCTATGCGACATTCTACGCGTTCGTACGGTAAACAATCGCTGATATATAAATTAATTAATTAAGCAAACAACACGACAAACTAAATCGAGGGAGTAACGAAGCTTCGCGAGGCGGCGATGTCATCGCTGATATGTAAATTCTTGTTCGCGGAGGCCTCGAGTCCCGCATACCGAGTACTTTCGTGTTCGGGGCTTATGTGCTCGAAAGTAGCAGAAAGGGGGTCGCGGGGTGGCGGCGAGGCTGCGAGTCGGGCGGTAAACTAGTGAGGTAGCACACGCGCCGAGGCAGTCCGGAGTGAGGGGTAGGTGGTAGGCCGGGTAAAAGGGAAGCAGGGACGAGCAACTACGTGCCAACGAGGAGCAAGGCACACACGAGTCGAGCGTACACGTTGTGTAACGAGCCCCACTTCGCGAGGCTGCGTACACAATCGTTGTGGCTTTGAAGCTTCGCCCAAACTGTTACCTATAGAGTAGACGCCCTGTACATCCGCGGCCTCCCCCCCCCCCCCTCCCCCCCACCGCCAACACGTGCAGTCTGGATTTCCGTTAATTATAAGGCTGCAAGATACGGAGCATCAAGTACGGGAGTGGATTTAGGGTAAGTAAAATTGGGAACAGGAATCAAGTGTGGTGTTAAGCCGGTCCGCGGGTCTTGTCCGACTGAATACGAGACTCGAGATAAAGCGGCCCAGAACGGAAAGCGAAATTCAATGGGTGGGGTTTCTTGGAATAGAAAAAAAGCATAGATCGTTATACGGAGAATCAATATGGTAAATTTGGTTGAGTGATATTTCGTCGTTTCGACAATCACTGGCGCCTTCGAAAAGACGCCGAATTTGGTTGAGTAATGTTTTGTCGTTTCGATCGTGCGGCGGGCCGGAAGTCATGGATGAGCCTGAGGCTTTGTTATACAGCAATTTTTTACTTTCCGTGCATGCGTTCTATCTGTTATGGCTCCAATGAACCGTGCACCGAGGGTGCGAGAAATTTCGGATATCATGCATGAAAAATAAGCGACTACAGAAAGCGGACTCGTCTCCTTCCGCCCCTCCACATGGGGTGAAAATGGGGATCGTCCGAAGGAGATACGAGGTGATTTCCGATAGATATTCGAATATCGCGTTTGTCACAAAAATTCACAGTCGGAGAAATTCGTGCCGATAACGGGAGTCACGGAGACCGAACTGATAACTTCACGACGGTATCGAACGCGTGACGCTCCGCATTTTGTGACGGGTATCAAAAAGGTTACCACATTTTTAGCCGTCGGTCCCGTTTTCCTCCACTGCGCTCCACATCCGGTCGTGATGTACGAAGGGGTTGCTGAAAAATTCGATCGCTGGACCGGCTAAAGTGTTCTCCGATTCGAAGTTTCCAAGGGCCACTTCTTCAAGCCGGAAAACCACACGAAGATTACCGAGGAAAAGCCCGGCTCTGGTGGAAACTCGTACGTTGCACTACGTTGCGAGGGGTCCATGCGAAAGTTTCGACGTAACGTACAACCCCGTGCACGTGCGTCCGTTTATGCTTTATACGTTATAATAGTTTGCTACCCGCAATTTCCAAGAGGAGCACCGCGCATTATTCACGGAGGCTGCAGCGAATTAAGTCTCGGGCTTGTTGATACGCCCTCGTGTGTGTTTGCGTCAACGTCGAGGGAAACGCTCGCTGTCTTTTGAAGCCTACGAACGGGCCGAAACGATACGAGCAGCAGACGGAAGAGGCAGGTAAAGCGAAACGCGCAAAAAGAAGGAGCAACCGGCCGGAGGGTAGGAAACAATTGTTGCGTTCCTCCAGAATAGCGAAGGCTCGTCCGCGAGCCAAACGGCGGGACAAACGAGACGGCAGCCGCTAATCCGAGCGATGTGGCTGAAAACACCGCTTTGTCGGCAACGACTCGGGGTAGAATTGCTGGTCCACAATCGCCGTTGAACTGTTTAACGGTACCGATCGATGGATCGTCAATCTCACAAATGTAAATCCAGAGAGAAAAAATTGGCGTGAATCATGAAATAAAATTAAATTATTTCAGTTAAAAAAAAATGATATTACGAGCAAAGAACTCTACATTCCTCGGAGCAAGCTTCACAGGAGCGAGCAACTCTCTACTATTTAACTGTGCCGATCGATGGATCATCAATCTCACAAATGTAAATACAGAGAGAAAAAATTGGCGTAAATCATCAAATAAAGTGAAATTTTTTTATTGAAAAAAATGATGTTATTTTATTTTCAAAAAATGATATTATTTTATTTTAAAAAAATGATATTATTTTATTTTAAAAAAATAATATTATTTTATTTAAAAAAAAAAATGATATTACGAGCGAAAGACTCTACATTCCTCGGAGCGAGCCACGCAGGAGCGAGGAACTCTCGTCTCCGAAGTATAACACCCTAAAATTTGTGAATGAGCGCCTAATGCGATGAAACTTAAGTGGGAGGAAGGGTCTTATAGTGGATAAGAATAAATGCGATTGCCGTTGTATAGCATAGCGCCAGTGGATATATGCAAATGAATGGATTCAGTGGCTGAGTTACGTTTTCCAGTCGAAATTCGAAAGGGATTTGCGCCGCGACCAATCGACGCGAGCGAACGAGTGTTGCCGCAGTGCGAGGGGCAGGCTCGGCCGGTCGTGGTAAACTCATTTCGTAGAGTACCTGCCCGCTCGACGGAAAACGAGAAAGACTCCGCGAAACGGTAGCGGACGGTGCTGCTACCTTCGAAGCGGTACTGCCGCACTATCTTCGGAAATAATAGCCCGGATGGCTGTGGGTTATTACCCGATACGGCTTTGCGCAACGCCGATCCATCAAAACACTCTAACTTCCGATGTGCTTCCGCTATCGCTTCCGGCCGCTGCTCTATCACAAATAAAAAAAAAAAAATAATACACAAGAAAAGTCTCGGTTTCGTGGCTTTAAACTAAAGTGAAACACGTTCTCTGTCGCTCTCTCGCTCCACCGTAAAACCAATGCCGCCATCTCTCTCACACTCCTGGCTCCGTCACGTGACTTTCACTTCATATTAGAATTTGGCGATAATAGCGCTTTTTAATTAGGCGTGCGCGTTAGATCTCCGCATGCGCACAAGCGTACTACGTGCTTTCCCGCGCACTTTTTTCACACAAGTAACAAACGCACAAAAAATGTACATTTTTTTGTACCTGTATATAGTGACGAAAGCGTGTGGATGAGTCACTATTGTGTTCAAAAAAATGCGCGAAAAAGTGACTAGAGTGATTTGCGCATGCGCAGTATTTTCCTCAAACGCCTCACGAAAAAAGCCACTTTTGCCACGCGTTACGGGAACGAAAAGCGGAACTTTTTGTGCATGTGTTACAAAGAAGCTCTAATTAATCAAAAGCAAAAACTACACACGCAACATTAACAGGTCCAAAAAAAATTATGGCCTTTGGTCAGCAAGAAATGTTTGCGTGCGAACTTTCTGTGCCGTCTGCGTTTGATTATCCATTTGAGGGTGTTGAGTAACGGAAAAAAAATGTGTTGAAAATGAAACTGACGCGAGGGCGCCAGAGCCGATGGAGCTGCAATCGAACTGCGGACGACGAACAATGGGATGTATATAAAGAAATGAAAAAAAAATGTAAACAAAGAGAAAGGAGGAAAAGGTCGAAAAGCGTAAAAGTGAGGAGCCCCGAGAGGGAGGAACGAGATAAAAAGAGGTCACGCGTTTCGCGACTGCCGATGCGCGATATTAATCGAATAGGTCGTCCATCGCGACGGCCCTCAGCCCCTCCGCCCGTTCGCGCTCCACGGCCGAAGCTCCCTGCGGACGAGAGCAGTGAGTTTGATTGGGTGTTCGAAAACAACGAAAAATGACAAAGCGAGCGAAACTGAGAATGGCGTACTGCTGCGTTGCGATACAGGGTTTGCGCAGAGGATCGAGGGCAGGGCGCTCGAGAGGGATGTAGGCTGCGTCCAGTTCGCAGCTCGGGAGCTGCGGGCTTTATACGTAGACAAAAAAAATGGTTCAAGAGGGCCGACAGCAGCGGCACGAAAAAAAATCTACCGGCCGCCTTTTTTTTACGAGATTCGATCGGTCAACCCGCTGACAGGACCTTTCCGGTTTTACACCGTTGTTCCGTAACTATCAAGAAAAGCGACAAACTTTTTGTTTCGTTTCCGACGCGCTCCGAAACGCTTTGTAAATTGTTAACCGAATTTTCGCAGGCCGAAGCTACACCGACGGTATGCCAAATTTTCGCATGGTTTTTTTTTCGCTTTTACCGCGGTTTTTCGTACGAAATGTCGAGCTCGAACCCCGAAGCGACAGGGGTACACGGTGCAAAGCCTTTGTGCATTTAACAAACATTTCTTGTAATTAAAATACCGCAATGTTTTTTTTCGTTCAATTTACAATTCTGCAGGTGAAAATACGATCCGTTGACGAAAAAAAAAAAATGAAAATACAACGGTGGATTTACTTGAAAAAATTGTGAATGAAGTTGACTGTTAATGGGGTGTGAAATTGGCAGCTAATAGGGGGTCAGACAAACAAACAAACAAACGAATCCACAGTTTTTCAAAATATATATTAGATTGTGCCCTTTATGTAACTTCGCCAATATCATCTTTCCAACGCCCCCTTTCGTGCATATAAAAAAAAATAAAAACCTAGAACATTAAAAACAAAAATAATAATTTACCTAAAAATTTAAGTTGAATGTACAAGTCTGTATTTTACTGTGAAATGAACTAGTACCGGCTTTAAACGACGGCGCGGAGATTTAGACGATCGCGCGAGATATTTTGTCATTCCGCTCCCCGATACAATTAACATCGATGCATATAAGGTATAAGGACAGTGCTAATAACCAGTTCTAATAACTGGAGTTTCCGTCCAGACCATCGATCAATACCAAACGCTAGACTTGCTTCCAATGCGGGCGACGAGCGAACAATTCGTAATTATGCTGGGAAGGCATCATCATCATCAGCACCGACTGTATCGGCTATCCGACCGAGATACTCTCTAATTAACGATAATTATGAACGATCGTGTGTGCGCAAGTGCGGCAGGGCTACTTCCACGCTACATTCGATTCTGCTTAGCTCCGCACTGGCGTTCGACAAACCACCTCAATTTCAACGCATAACCACTACATGTCTCTGTCCATACGAGAAACATTGGAATTCCACTTCGATAATGTTCGAACGATGGTCCATCATTCACATCCGTCTACGCGAGAAAAAGTGGCGCGCAGTTTGTCGATATTCCGGCGAATCGACTGTTACGGAAACTCGATGATTCTTTTTTGTTTTTTTATGGAAATACATTTTTTATGCCGATAGTCGGGCGTGATCAATTACACCGTTCACAGCTCCATTGAGCTTTTTTTTTAGAAGCCATATCGCATGGCTGAACCGAAACCGGTATTTTCCGTGTAAAACGTTTATGTAACTTTACGCATAAAATGTTGCACAATATTCCAGGTGTATAAAATTAGCGTGTGAAAAATTAAATAAACAGTCAGATTGGCGATATGTGATGCAGCTCTGTGATCGAGAGTTTCCGTTGCCCGGTTGATCGGGTTGTTAACGACGTCGACCTCGGGGCCAGATTGGACGGAATGGGTTCGTGCATATAACGGCATAGCGGGAACAAATGAATTACGGGCGAATTATGGCTTCGGACGAGGCACTGTCGAAATTCCATACTCGACCCCCTTTTCGCCTCGCCCTGGAACTTACGCCCTTCGTCTATATATTGCGGCGCGCGATTAATGCAATTACCCCGATCAAACAGTCGTTACTATTGTTTTCATTGCGGACGGTGAATACGTGTGTCCGGAGTGCTTGCGCGGCCGAACGCGCCCAATGTAAACCCGTGTGCCCTGTTATAATGTACACGCCGCACTGCGGTACCTATATCTACCATACGTATATGTATACTCTATCCGTGGACTTCCACCTTAGTACGACGAATTGAGGGGACAAGATGGTCGGTTTGCACATGAGCACCTTCGATCCTCCCTCGTTGTTGCAATTAAGGGAGCTTTCGACCTAGTTTAATTAAAATAGAAACGATATTCTTTTTTTCCAACAAATTTTTTTTTTAAGTTTGCATTCGTGAAATATGCTGGTAGCAATGGTCTATTTTTTCGACCAACAAGATAAGGCCCCTTAGGGTGATTCGGAAACTCCTCGCCACCGCCCAAGCCGGACTAAGTCGGCAACAAACTTCTCTTTGTAGAACCAAATTATTGGCGTCTGCTCGAAGGGGACATAATGAAGGCGAGGATAGCTTATTTTTAGGCAAAAATGTTGAAGAACCTTGATAACAAAAAATGCATTACAGTTTTTTTGCCGACTGAGTCTATTTCACATAACTTTAATGTGATGTGTGGTGATGTGGTATAGACACGGAGAATCGACTTACGTCTGCCAATTGGAAAGAAAGTTTTCTTTTTCGTCGACGGTTTGTGGCCTCAAAACGGCATTCTTTATAGGTTTTTGTTTTGTTACCGTTGGCGATATTTTCCATAACGGTGCGGCAAGGCGCATTTCACCCATTAACAGTGTATTGAAGAATCCAATATAGATTAACGGCGGATCTGTGTGACGCAACTGGGGGCGAGGTCTGAGACAAGTAAACAGCCGACGAGATAAATTCCCTGAAGGAGGATATTTACAGCAAAAAGTCAATGTTGTTTCAGCTTGTTTTATCGTTCAGAGTCGCGGATGGGCTGAATATCCTAGTTCAATAATGACCGAGCCTTCTGCTAGACCGTTTCTCTCCGAGGAATGCGATGCGAATGTCTCCGCTGTTTTCGAAGAAGACATTGAATGTTGATCGACTATCTACAACTCCGTTGTGTAGTCGCAAGAGTTTCCCTCGAGGACGGTTAATGAACTCGGTGAGCAGTAAACCGTAACAATAACGAATAGCAACAATAGCGAGGACGACCACGAGAATCGTAACTGCTGTAACGCTCTTGGTGGAACGACTGCCTCGACGAAGACGGTAGAACGGGCTATTCCGCTAAAATGCAAACTTGTCTCGTTCCGTCTATTCTACAATCGCAGCGGGCAACATTAGGATCAGTGCTTTCAGCGTTTCCGTGATACTGTGGCTCAAACGATAATGCGCCTCCGGAACCAGACACGAACATGAACGCGAACATCTCTCCAATCGCCAAGGAGCCGGGGGATAAATGGGCTATCGGAACGTTTTCGATCTTGGCTGTAAACGTGGGCACCGTGGAAAACATATATTGTATCATATTTTGCTAATGGCAAATTTACCGGATCTAACGTTTGTTTTAGATGTAAATTTATTGCGACATCTTTGTGGTCTCGAATTTTTATTTTTTGCTTCATGAATGTCCTGACGAATGTTCTGACGAATGTACTGACGAATGTCCTGATTAATGTCCCGATTAATGTCCCGAATAATGTCCCGATTAATGTCCCGATTAATGTCCCGATTAATGTCCCAATTAATGTCCCGATTAATGTATTGATGCGGGAATTCTGGGATTAATGTATTGATGCGGGAATTCTGTGATTAATGTATTGATGCGCGAATGTTGTGATTATCTTGCCCGGTTACACTCCAAACGTAACGTATTATGAGAAGACTTTATCATTCAGAAGTCTCGCCAAAGATGTTTTCAGATTGAAAGTTTTGCTTAACATTTGCATGAAACCCAGCATGTGCTTCCTGGGCGCGACTTCGGGGACAGATTGCAGTGCGGCTATGGTTAGCTAGGAGAACAGGGGAAGACGTTGGATCGTGAAGGGAGTGCCGAGGAAGGAGAAGGAGGAGGGGGCGTCAGTGGACCAAAGTACCAATGCAGTGTGCAGAAGCTCCTATAGGCAACATAACGTGTATACCTAACGCAGTACTGTTCGGTTGAAACAGAAGCTCCCCGCGAACGAAGCCATTTACGTGACTCGGGAGACTCTCACGTAGCGGTGTGAACTCCGGTTAAACGTTACTGTGTTTCTGATACGTTTACCTCAACGACGCCGTGCGAGGTACACCGTGTTACGATACGTAGGGGATGTAGATATTGTGCGGATACAAATGTAGATCGATACGGGCTCCGTTACGATAAAGATAGTGTCGATTCATAAAATATCTCGGAACTCGGAGGCTACAACACCGCGAGAGGCAGAACATGAAGCGATAAATCAACGAAGCTTGCGGGGTTCTTAGAGTGCCGAGCTACGCGTCCCACTTCGCGTTACTCGAGTACTGCAAAATTGTCCGATCACAGCAGCAAAATGTCCCTTTCACTGGAATCGTCATCTTGACTATCAAAAGTCAATAGTAGTCCATAAGAAAAAAATGCGAATGTACTTTGACGCTCCCGATGCTTTTTTTCCGCAAGGGTTGGAACATTTTCTAAAAACATTCGGTAATTTTTTTATACGAATTAACGTTACATTTCGGGTGTAACATTCGGGTATATGACTATGGGCTATTATGAGTGTAACTAATGTGCAACGCGATTAGGGAAATTATGCGTCGATAACCGATCTGTATGCTTATTTAATAATAAAACATTGCTTATTAAAGCTTCGTTAATAGTAAAAATGACTTGTTCAACAAAACTGCATGAGATTAGGATGCGCCTTCGAGCGGCGTTTCATCCGGACGATTTCTCGCGGCTGTGCGGGTTCGAAGGTGTATCGGGATGTAACATACGCGAGAAATACAGACGGTGCTAATCCTTTCACATGTGTACCACGGCGAACGATATACCAGGCAGATTCCGGAATGTATAACACGGAAGGGAATTCAAGACCGGCGTCGGGCAAGAGGCTGGAGAGGATAAACCAACGGAGCGGGCGGGCGCGGAGGGGGGGCGGAAACGGAGTCGTACCTCGCGGTGCGCTTTCCATAGCCGTACAACTGAACTGGGATTGGTGGAGCCGGGGGTGTTGGATAGTGGAAACGGAACGGGCCAAGTATATTTGGGCAATAATTCAGTCGACATTGAAAGCTCCGGGGCGCTTACAACCCCTCGCGTATACGTCTCCGTTCCTATATCGGGTGTGCGAACGCGCCCGCGCAGACACCCTTGTACTCCAGAATTCCGGCATTAAGCGCCGTGCACATCCAGCGGACTGTTTGCATGCAATAGTTGAGGCTATGTTATTCATGAACAACTATGTAACCGATGGCGCAGCGTGGCCCAGGGATGTGCAGGTGTTTTTGCACCACCCGGATCGAGCGGGTCGATTAAAGTTTACGAGATTATGCCGGCCGCCTAAGGGAGAACCTTAATATCTCGACTGTAAAATGCAGCTGCAAAGGGAAGTTTCGATGAACAATCTTGATGCAAACTTTGGGACGTCTGTGCCGGCGAGCAGCAACGTTCTACGATAGAAAATGATTGGCGTCTAACTTTTATTAAATCTCAAAGTAACCCCTACATTTTTTTTTTTTAAACATCCTTATTGTGAAATATCTTTAATATCGCGCGAAAGTAATTGTGTCAGTTTTTTTTTTTAGTTTAAATTATTAAACCAATCCCCTTTATTTCGATGTACTTGACGAGACAAGTCCATACTCATCTAGACATTGCCGCTCGATTCTCCCGAATCGGCCTGACCGATATTATCCACTTGTCGTCGTTCGACCGAATCGCAAACTTTCGGAACGGTCAAAATTGCGGTCTTCTCGAGAAGAATTTTTTAGGGTATAATTAATTCCGCACCGTTTGCTTCTAATACTACCAGGGAGAAATTTCCTGCCGTTGCTTATAATTCGGACACCATGAGCATTCTAGTTTCGACATGTGTAATGAGAAAAAACGTCCGTCGTGAAAGGGCTGAATTAAATGAAAGTACATTATTATATCTCTTTTTCCGCTGAAATTTCGTATAATCCGGTGGATGTATGAGCCGTTTCATGGCACGAGCGCGCCCAGGGATGAGTAAATTTGTTATACTCCTGGCGGTGAAAGGCTTTATCCGCGCGAGCACATAACATCGCGAAGAGCCTGAATACACCGCGTCGAATGCAGCTGGTAACGTATCCACAAATCCCAACAGATTACACTGTGCAGGGTACTCGACGAAGCGCGACCTGGTGCTCATTTCTCTTGCGTTTCCCTTGCCTTGTCCGTGGATGCGAAATAATTAGGTAAATACAGTTGGAATACGGAGGAGGAAAATTATCAAATGTTCACTAATTATTCAATTTTTCGAATCTCCGTCTAACCGTTGACGATCGAATTGAAGAAGTATAAACGGAAGTTGGAATCTCCCCGTCGCACTTTGACGAGGGTGAAACTAATCATCGTCCCCTCTATGTGAAATTAACATCATTAAGTGAAACTCATGAATACGTCACACAGATATTTGAATATCATAACGTGAAACCGAGCTTCACGACGACGGATCTCGGACGAATAAATCCTAGGGGAGAGTCGGTAATGTCGTCAACGCTGATTTAAGATAATTCAGCGGTGATGTCGAGTCTTTACTTATCTCGATACGTCGTTGAAGCAAAACCAATGAGTATAATTTCGACATTTTAGCTGATCCAGAAAAGTTTTAACATGATTGCCACGAAATTTTCAAACTGAAATTCCCTGACTTTTCCCGGTTTTTCAGAGCAAAAATTTAATTTTTCCAGTCTATCAATCAGGGTGGGAAAGGATAATTAAAAATTTCGTAAAATATGATATATAATGATTATTAATATATGAAACTCTGTTCGCAATGTCAGAAATTCCCAGAGAAAATAATATCACGACATAGTTATATATATGCTGTATATAGACGACAACTTTGCTGAAACGCAAAATGTCGACGTCGGGCAGCACGAAATTAAGCGAAAAACATGAGATTCAAAAAACTTCCAGGAGTTGAAAAAAATGCCATGACTTTTCCCTGACTTTTCCCGGTTTTCCTGATTCGTGGCAACCATGTTCAAGCGCGAAAACGAAAGTACATGCGGAAAATATATTTTGTATATAAATAATATATCTATCTATGTACGTAAAATGAAAAAAAAATATATCCCCAGATATATCCGTTAAATATACATGTTACATAATATATTTTTGAATATACTTTTTATCGATGGAGATGTCCGTCAGGTGAGCGGCATTCGGCTAGAGAATTTATCGTACGGGAGAGGATTACCCAAAATTCTGTATCCGCTTCATTATTTCCAAAGAGATGTAACAACAGGTATGCAATGTACGGTGGTCCGCGCAGCGCAAAGGCTGATGCCGATGCGGGCTTACGTCAACATGATTGACATTCTCTCCGGCTTCGAATTCCGTGCTTCGTGTTTCCAGCTCCAGGGTATAACAATGTTCGTTTTGTCGACAGAGACAACGGAATATTGAGTCGGATGGGCGCGGACATCGGCAACAGTTGTACCTCGCAATGTCTGCGTGATCGGACGAACGGAACAATGGAATTGACCAAATTCGCTGGCGGAATTGCTACTCTGGATTGAAGCACCCCCGGGGCCTCGACATCAATCCAGCATTAATTTATGAATCCCATTTCTCGTTTCGGACCGTCAACGGTCACGAGGGTGCAGTTTTCTAAAAACTTAAAGCGCTCGCTTCCCTTGCTGTACACGGTGTAAAAACCTACATAGGTTAACAATCTTTTTGCTTATCAATTTCATAATTTTCTTTTTCCAACGAACTCGAACTCAACAAAAGAAACTGAATAAAAATGAAAACAATTTTTGCAAAATCTTTTTAAAAAACGTACAAAAAAAATGGTTAATAAAAAATAACTTCAAAAAGGATAAAATAATTTATGTATGCAACAATAATTAATATTATTAGTAAACGATAATAGTAATAATTAACAATAAAGAATAATAACATAATTAACTAATCGTAATTATATCAATTCATTAATAATCTTTGCTACAGTCGGGAAAGTCTGTAAGAAGCCAAAAAAAATATAGAAAAGGATTTCTCATAGAAGAAGCTCTGCGAATAATGGAATATTACGAGAAAGCGATATGAAAATTTCAATTTTTAACTTTTTTTGTTGTTATTTTTGTTTTTTCAGTGGTTCATTCTGTTGTGTACTATTGCCAGCTCCATTGTGCAATATTATCCATTGTGCCCAATTACATCGTCGATGTAATTGGGCGCAGCCCGTTTATATATGTATGAACAAACAGACAAGTAAATAATCCAATCGTTACGACAAAAGCACAAAAGAATACCCCTTCCGGCTTAAATCACACCGCGCACTGAATAATGCCTGCGAAATTCAAACAATACAACAGAATCCCGTTGAATTGTACGTTGAAGCGAGGCTACTAAATTATCATCGAATTTCCCATGCATCAACGGTAAAAGCTTAAATAGCTTGTCTAATGGAAGGATTATCGAGCCGCGCTATTAATTCGGAACACTGCTCAACGGCATAATCTCATCGATATTTCGGCCGATTTATATACACTCAGTCCGATCGAGGGAAGTAGCAGTGTAGGCCAGGATAAAATTCATCGCGGATAAAACGTGCAAGAGCACTCCCGTTTCTCAAATAAATCGATGACGTCCGTCAGATACGCGTTCGGTCGAATTATTTTATTACCTCCTTCTCCCCCCCCCCCCCCCCCCCTGTAGTTCCGGACAATACATTACCGGCACCGAATTGCGCCAGCGGAGAACGAAGAAGGGGTTCGGATCGAAACTCGCCTCCAGACTGATGCGTTACATGCAGGATGCGCTACGCCCGACAAAAATACAGTCCGAAGTTCTGTGTGAAGTAAAAGAGAAGAAAAAAAAAATCGATAAAATGCGAGCCTCGTATGTGAGGGGATAAAAGTAAAAATGCCGAGTGTATCTTGACTGTTTAGTGTAACAGCTATTATTTATCGGCCCGTCACGATAACAAACTACAGTATCAGAGGCGCCGGATGGGACGCAGCGGAGGACCATCGATCAAAAATATCTATCCGGATCTGAAATATAAATTGAGGCGAACGGTAAGTGAGATGGATAGAGGCGGAAAGAGCGGGCGAAAAAAAAAAGATTGCAAATCGAGAGAAGGGATAGTAGGTACGTATCATTGCGGTGCACCACTCGTTGAATAACAAGCAACCGCGCGTTAGAGAGTCCTTGCCGGAAGCACATCGAGATCGAACAACGCTCTGTCCGTACCGCGCATTTCCCTTTTCGCGTATTTACGTCTCGATACACGTGGGGGAGACAGGTGCAAAATTGGAAAGCTGTGAAGTGCAGACACAGCCCATAATGGGGTAACTCAACGTATTTCGAAGTAGAAAATGAAATTTTCAAGCCGGAAACTTTCATACAGAAAATAAGATTTTCAAACAGGGTGTGACGTATTTCCTGTGTGACGTTCACTTCCGGTCGAAAAATGTGATTTTCAAACCCGAAGTTACGTATTTCCGTATGACGTTCACTTCCGGTCGAAAAATGTGATTCTCAAACCCGAAGTTACGTATTTCCGTATGACGTCACTTCCGATCGAAAAATTAGATTTTCAAACCGGAAGCGGTATATGCAATCTATGTATTGATCAATGTACTTTATATCTGTAAATAACCTTCCGAAGAGCTTCGGCATTATGAATCGACAGATTTATGAGACTTTTCGGACGGCGAAGCAGTTAAATAATGGAAAATTATTGTAAATCACTTCCGTATCCGAAAAAGCTTTTTGGATCATAAATATTTTCGGGCGAAGTGGGCCACTGCAGCCGCTGTGTTTCGTAGACGGGGGAGATCTCGGCCCCGGGCGGGATAGCGAAAGTATGCGGGTCGTTCGCAACGACGAACCGCCGCGAATCGTCCGCGTCGCTGGGAGCAACCTATATTTATTTCGGTTTCTCCGGTATACGTGACGAAAATCGTTGAAAGTCGTGTGTTTTCAATCGGCACGGTTGGCCGAACGAAACCCGCGCGACCTCCGTGCGCCGACATCGAGGTTGTCTCCCAGTTCGGAAAGTACGAATGGTCGATAGATCGACAGCGACCCCTTGCGGACGATTCGAGCCGAACGAGGAAATTTTTCGCCCGACCCAACACGGCTCTCTGTTTTCTTCGTTTCCTCTCATTCGCCCTCCTCCCTCTCGCTCCCTGTCCCTCCGTACTCTCAATTTTCTTGCATCCCACCGGACTTGTTTGGTCTCTCACCCGCCATTGTTGAAGAAGAAACTAGGTAAGCGAACGCTCCGGGCCGAGAACCTGGATTAAAGACCCTCTCGGCCAAATGGAGTTGTGAACTACGACTTTTATTGGATGCTCGTTAATGCGCTTGTTCTACGACGCCAGAGAGCCCGATGGAAAGTGGACGAGACGGAGAGGAACGCTGCCAGGACAGTGGAGAATCGAGGAAGAGGGGAACAGTCGGAAGAGCTCTCGAGTGGTACGCGAGAGAAACAGCTATAACGAGACGTCTATAAATTCCCGATCAATACGTGCTGATTTTAGGTTCGACCGGTTATGGAATTGTCAGTCATCGCAGCGCCAACCAAACGCCATTTTTCCAATTTCTCGATGCATGCGAAGCGTGTAGGGAGACAAACTATTGGAATCGGAGAAGAAAAAAATATTCACTGAGAGATCGTCTAGAAACGCGTTTTGCATGTCCCAGAATGCAAAAAAAAATAATTTTCCACCATTTCTGTAAGTCTATCTGTAGATCTGACCCGTCTAAAAATACAATAACCTTTATGAGAGATTTAGCGACCGAGGTAAAACTTACACAGAAGGGAACGTTTGAAACGAGTATAGGAAACAGAACAAATGTATGTGGGGAAAGATATATTTATATGCATGCCTGGCTCGTGTAACGTGAACGTTTATAATTTTGGAGATATCTAAAAATGCACAGAATTCGGAAAATTCATACCCGAGGATAGGGATATATCGAAACAATTAATTTAAACAGACGGAGAGGAATATAAAAAAAAAGATACGAGGAAATTGGTTTTTCCATCGTGAAAAAGGTTGTAATTAAAAAATTTAGAGAGGTATATCGAGCGCGTCCGTTACCCTCCAACTCCACCGTCAACTCGTCGATTTCATAATTAATCGTCGGAGTTCACCTCAACCTCCTCAGTTCTTTTTCCTCAGTTCGCCTGTCTGCGCTACTCTTCTCTTCTCCGCTCTTCGTTAAACGAACTAAAAAGGAAATGTAATCGGCAGATGCAAGTTCAACCCGTCGTCTTTTGCCAGCGCCATCGGGCAATCCATGCAAACCGGCGATCCATTCGACATTCTTGTCACTCTTTATTTTGCAATCCCGTTTCTCTGATCATCGAACGATGGTTAAATCGTTTCTCGATCGTTACGAGAAATAATGCCTGAATAAAAGCAATTTCATCGTGAGTTATTACAAAACTCTTGTACAATAATACTTATTGTCATAGTAATGACAATAGCAATACCGACAATAACAATTAAAACATTGACACAATAACTTCCAGATAAAAATTAATCAGATGTCTTTGATTGTCACAGATATTCTTTGACGATGTATGTGTTGAAAAGAAAAAGCGTCGTGACGTTCGTCAGCGTCGCCGATCTACACAGTGAAAATCAACCAATTCAAGCGTTATGTAAGGGAAGTGAGTCTCAACTACCAACTTTAAATTATTTTCTATTGTCGATAAGTTATACAGTATTCTACACGGCTTACGTTACCATTGCCGAAACAAACACATACATCCATAACAATTAATGTTTTGTGCAATTAGCCTTACCAGTCGAAGAAATTCCACAGACACGCGAACATCGTGAAGCTCACGTTCTTCGGACGAATTTAAAAAAATTCCAAACTCTATATACGTCAATGATTATTTCACCGATTCCAACGCAATCACATATTTACGCGCGCACAACACAGGTAATTTATTGCTAACAGTAATTTGTATCCCTTCGTAAATCAGTCGTTGAAACGTTTATTTTGGTCTCTATGGTTTTACGTATTTTTTTCCCTACATTTTTGCGGATTCAACGTTTAGGTCGGGGTATTTATTCATTGTTTGTCACAATCATCGTACGTTCGGTTCGACGTATCTCGACAGCTGACGGGCTTACCCCGTCCGCTTCCGCATCCTCGTTCGACTTTTTTCGCACTGTTTTTCAATCCCCCGCGTTCGTACATGGCGCAAGTTTATAACGTTCGAATAGGCCCGGGGCGGATTACTGCTCGACAGCGTGTCTCACTGCGCAGGTGTGTTTTGACATTTTTCATCGATAAAGCAAAAAATAAATTTAAAAAAAAACCATGTCAATATGTTGCACGAAGATATCGGGGGTGTACGCATTCGAATACAGTCGCGCGTGGCAATTCATTTGCGCGGAAGTTGGATTGAATCGCAACACGCAATTAGAAAAATATCGTTCAACGGTTAAGGATTTAATGGGATTAATTCAATCGACCTTCGACGAGGCTCCGGAATCCCCTTTCCGGTTTGCCCCGTGTTCGTTCGTTTAATCAGCATTCCCTTTATATGTTTTCGAAACAGGCCGATTCTGCTATTCCCTTTACAACACAACACTCCCCCCGACCACCGTGGTTCGTACTCGATGCATTTTCAATTAACTCTCTTTTACCCGTTAACCCGCGATTCTCTTTTCAGCCTTTCTTCGCACTGGGATCCGTCATCTAACTTTAACGTTATTTCGCATGAGGACGAGAATAATAATTTAAAAAATTGCGAATACTTCTCGATGCTATAAAAATCTAAAAAAATTCATGCTTACACTGAAAAAAAAGTTCGCTTGCAGGCTGCCGATGAAAAATATGTTTGTTTCAATTCTACTTTCAATTCGATATGAAATTGTACGAATTGACAGTAGAATTGAAAGAACATTTTGTTTTCTTTGGCAGCCCGCAAGCAAATTTTAACTTTGCATAATAATAATTCCGAAATGTTATTGACAAATCAATTTAAAAAAAATTGTTTACCAAATTACGCGGCAACCAAACTTTTTTTTATGAATATGATTCGTTCATTTTTCTGAATACGCATGAATTTTTTCAGATTTTTTCAATTAGCTTTGATTTTTTTTTTCATATGGAATAAATGTGGGAAAAAACACAAAAATCAAAACTAATTCTTCGGATGAGAGCTCATTTTGTAAAAAAAAAAAAAATTATTATGTTGTCTCTTCCTTTCGTGGTTTCATCGATTTTGGGTTCACAAATTTTTGACACAGAGAAATTTTGTTATAGTTGTTGTTGTTGTTTTTGTAAATGACCTACAAATGTGTGTGCAAATTAAGTGTATAACTTTTTCTACCGGCTGTATCCGAAGCGTTATTATAAACATTACGCGTCTTCCGCGAACCCCGTGGATCGGGCGTCGAGTTGGAATATTTCTTTTGTTGGTCACTCCGAAGTAGGATATGAATATTAATATGAATAATTTTTCTGCAAAAGGGGCACGCACGTTTCCCACTCGGTCCGTTTCATCTCTCGAAATTCTTGACTACCCGTTGCTGCTTCCAGCTTCGTCATGCGTTTCTCTCACCTTTTCATTTGTTTTCCTTTAGTTTATTTTACAATTATTTTTTTTTTTTACTCTCACATAAATTTTGCCGCTCTATCGCGATGTAACTCCGTGTTTATCTGTCCCTCTCGTTGTCGAGCTATGCGCACTCTCCATCTCGCTCGCGTCTCCCTTTCGCACTCGCTGATTAGCATTTATTTGCTCGACCTACGGAGAAACGCATGCTGAATTTTTAACAGGAACTACGGTACCGCAGATGGAAACCCGCGTTGCTCGCATCTCTGATGCACGCAATGTGTATGCTGCTAGTGAATCAGACGCGTCGGTACGGCTAATGGTAACAAAAACAGAAGGAAGCGTGAATTACCACACACACACACACAGATAGAGAAATAGAAAATGAGAATTAAAAACATGATCAAAGTTTGAGAACAGAGGACGAGAGAGCCACGTATTTGAACAGGTCGGCTGTGAATCTTTTAAATCGACTGATCATTCCATAATTATGAAAGTGCCTTATCTGCGGACAGGAATGATAAGAGAGGGTGAACTCCTCGTGATAAACTATACACGGTTACGCGGTGAATTTTTTTTTTTTTTTTGTAACAAAAATAAAAAGCCCCGACTGAAAAGTGGCTAATCCGCGAAAAGCATAAAGTAATGTTCGCCTGGGAAAAAGTATCCGGTGCTCGCGGGCATCACGAATAGAAGCAATTCAACGAACGTTCGCGAGACTGCACAGGAATTTTTTGCCATCTGCAAAATTGTTTTACACTTTTTGCCGACCAGCAACTTTTTAGAGGGGTTTTATCTCGTTTTTTTTCGGAATTTTAATCCTGTTCGTTAATTAATTCTTTTTGCCCATCGGATATTTACATTTTTTCGATACGAGTCGTTGACAAAATAAAAGTTGCGAACATTTTTCGTGTGAGTTATGTAACGATATTCTCAACAACTTGGACGTTTACATGTCTACCAGAATACAAGCCTCTGCCTAAAATCTAACGGCAGCAGACTTGCAATATTACAATTGTGCTATATGCAATTCTGCAATATTACAATTGTGCTATATGCAATTCTGCAATATTACAATTGTGCTATATGCAATTGTGCAATATTACAATTGTGCCCAATCACAACTCTACCAGACGGCAGCCCTCCAAAAAAATTTCTCGCAAATAGTTTTGACCCCCAATATTATAACTGTCCTATTGAAAGTCCCCCGGATCACAACTCTTTCAGAATACACCGCACCGGCGACAGAATTTGGGAGGATAAAGCAGGATTACGGGACATTCTGCTTTATCCGTCGAAGTTCTGTCGCCGGAGAGTTGTGACCCGACGGACTTGTAACACGCTAGTGTTATGATTTGGATTATGGTACAGTTCTAACTTGATGGCCTTGTTATATGGCAAACAAGTTTTGGGAGTCTAAGGCGCAGCCCACCGAAAAAATCTCTGCCATATAGTTTTGACCCGGTAGACTTGCAGTGTCACACCCAGTAAAATAATTTATTTGACGGCCACCGTTTAATTGGTTTAAGCAAAATATTTATTCGATTTGAATAAATACTTATTTAAATTAAGTAAATAGTCACTCAAATGAAACAAATATTTATTTGAATGGAATAAATATTTCACTTAAACCAAATAAACGGTGGCCGTCAAATAAATTATTTTTTTGGGTGTATAACTCCACCATATTTCAAATCTACCGATCACAACACTGTCAGAAGGACTACGGGACACCCTGCTTTATTCGGCGAAGTTCTGTCGCCGGAGGGTTGTAACCTGACGTACTTGTAAAACGGTAATGTTACGATGTGAATTATGGCAGCGTTGTAACTTGGTGGGAGAGTTATAATATGGATAACATGTTTTGGGAGGCCTGTGTTCTGGCGGAGTTGTAACCTGGTAGAGGTACCAGCGCCTGTTCGATTTGGTATTACGTTAGAGCTTAGGAACAGACTTGCATTCCGGTGGAACAGTAGTTCGGTAGTTACACTTGGCAGTGATGTAAATACGCCGTCGGTTTTCTGGAACCGATGACATATTTCGGGAGTTACCTACTTCAACGGTAACGTCTAAAACTTAGAGAAAAAAAAAAAAAAAAAAAAACAGTGGTTTCAATAATATTTGACGTGGTCTTTGTCAACGCTTGAAAACTGTTTGGCCCGTACGAGGACGACGATTCGTTTCTGGATGCTTCATATCGAAAATATTTTATCACGCCGCACGTCATTCTCCCATTTGCAGATATTAACCAACCGCTCGGAAACATTCGCGCAGCATACCGTATTCACGCGTCACAGTTCCGCTTCCGCTGTATATCGATATTCCATTTTCGCGATGCGCTTCGGATAACAATATACCAAAATTCTATTCACACTTCGAGTGACATTACCAGACGGTGTTCTAGTCAACGTTGTATTATTGCCACCGACAAGCGGGGTGTTTTTTCTTTCCCTCTAGTAAAAGTGGTTTTCACCGATCAAAAAAACCGTCCATATTTACATACATATAAATTATCCGACCAATATCCGAGTGTCCGAGTAAAATTGTCCTCTCTCCATGTTTATCGTTCGATCGACCCGCTCGTTTCCGGAGTGTTTCCTGTACCGGTGCGTTTCTCCGGCGGCTCCGGAGCCATCGAGACCGCTGTTATATTTCCCCGGAGGGTGAGAAAGAAATTCCTGACGATCGTCAGATACTCGCGGTCAATATACACAGTTCTCGAGACTTCTCGACATTTCGCTGATTCAGGTGCTTTGAAAACCACGAAGGTAGGGACCACCGAATGTACAGTACTTTCGAGGGCCCCCGAGGTACGGCACAACTTTCGAAAGAGTAAGAGAAAGAGAAAGAGAGCGAGAGAGAGAGAGAGAGAGAGGGGGAGAGAAAATACGCGAGAAGCCACAGAGTCGAAAGTTTCGAACGCGAAAATTGCCCGAGCTTTGAATATGAAAGACTCGCCGGTGTGCAGTCACTCTTTGTAAGCGCCGAATCGGGTATCTCGAATGCGCAGTGGCTAATTACAAACGAGTGAAGGCAGTTTTCGAATTAGTTAACGGCGACGTCGAAAATGTTGACATAGTTGTTTCCTTGAATATGCAAACGCGCAGTGGAAAACTGGCTGAGAACCTCAATCATTACCTCAACTGTATCGCCACGTGTGGAAAATATTATTATTATTATTATTATTATTATTATTATTATTGTAGTGTTTGTTATTATTATTATGATTAAATAAAATAATAATGATATTTACTGTTGTTATTATTATCCGCGTACGTCACGTTCCCATAAATTCGCAATGCTGACAAAACCTAAAAGAGCATATTTCGGCAGTCTCCGAACAGGCGAGTATTGAATCATATGAAATGTTATTTATCGTTCTCGTATTAAATTGTCGCCACGAAAGAAGGTGCTTTTTTATGAAAAAAATTAATATTTGTTCGCATTTTCGGTAAACGCGCTGTAAATTTTGTCGAACGTTGAGTGTTTGTACGATAAAAATTGTTAGCATTATTTGCGACTCGATGCCAAATAAAAATAACTCCCCACTACATTCGATGAATCCTAACCCGTTTCGTAATTTATTTAATGTAGAATAATAATATTACATTATTTGATTATCAATCTTTTTGCCACCACGAGTTCCGACCGCGATCGAAAAATTTATTGAATACTTCGCGACTCGATGCCAAATAAAAATAACTCCCCGCTACATTCGATAAATCCTAACCCGTTTCGTAATTTATTTAATGTAGAATAATAATATTACATTATTTGATTATCAATCTTTTCGCCACCACGAGTTCCGACCGCGATCGAAAAAGTTATTCAATACATTGCGACTCGATGCCAAATAAAAATAACTCCCCGCTACATTCGATAAATCCTAACCCGTTTCGTAATTTATTTAATGTAGAATAATAATATTACATTATTTGATTATCTATCTTTTCGCCACCACGAGTTCCGACCGCGATCGAAAAAGTTATTTAATACATTGCGACTCGATGCCAAATAAAAATAACTCCCCACTACATTCGATAAATCCTAACCCGTTTCGTAATTTATTTAATGTAGAATAATAATATTACATTATTTGATTATCTATCTTTTCGCCACCACGAGTTCCGACCGCGATCGAAAAAGTTAATTAATACATTGCGACTCGATGCCAAATAAAAATGACTCCCCACTACATTCGATAAATCCTAACCCGTTTCGTAATTTATTTAATGTAGAATAATAATATTACATTATTTGATTATCTATCTTTTCGCCACCACGAGTTCCGACCGCGATCGAAAAAGTTATCGAATACATCGCGACTCCACACTCGAAATGAATTCCGCATCGAAAGAGTACCCCCCCGATGGTCATCTAATAATCGGCCGATTAATAATTTCGTTACATTGGAACGATCGTTTTGCGTCGATCTCGACGCGTGGCGGTCGCGTAGTCGGAAGGTCGAATACGAGAAACACGCGGAGCGTCGAGGGACGTCGGTCACCCTGTAGCGCGACGTGGGCAATACTGCCTCGCGACTCGCACAACCACCCTCTCGCCCTGCGAAGCTCCGTTCTAAAATCTTGCGCGCGCATCCGACGATTGTTCGTCCTCTCGCTCCCATCGCGCTGTACCCACATGTCTTCGTCTTTCTTTCTCAGCGTCTGTCCTCTCTGCCGGGCCGCCTGCCTGCTGTTTCTCCGCCTCACTCGAACCTGCCTATCTCATTTTCACTCACACTCGCTTGCCCTTTATCGCTCACCCTTTAATACCCCCCCCCCCCCCCCCTCCCTCCCTCCCTCGGCCTTCGCGAGTTCTCTTGTCTAGTTTTACGTCCGTCTCGACATTACATTTGGTGCTTTGGGATCGTAGACGATAAGGTTGTCAAAAAATATTTTTAATTATTGATTACGCGGAATACAATAATAATATATGGTATTATGTAATATATTGTGTGGTAATATTAAGAGCGATTACTCATCGTAGAGGTAATAATGTTTAATAGGATATGAAATTATAGTATAAATATAGTAGAAGTGATAAAATTGATAGTGTATAAATAGTATTTATTCCACCGTACGGCGACTTTGCCTCTTACAAAAACGATCCTCAGCAATAATATTACTTCATCCTCTTTCTAAGTGCATCAACTGACTGTCTCTAATATCCTTCTCCTTGGCGCCAGACTCCGCTCAGTCAATTCAATAATGTTTAATAATTTGTATTTGTCGCCTACTGGACACTCAGTCGAAGTCCTTTGGCCTGAATACAAAAATATCTAAAATATATCCTATATAGTAAAGTTAGAAGATTCGATCGGTTCGTCGTGCGCGCTCGATTTTGATAGTCTATTGTTTTACAATGTTTCTATCAATTGTGATAATCTCAGAGTGTCGAATGCAAAAATCGAGCTTGCATCCGAAAGATCGGATTATATGCGATTGTTCGGTAATTATATCGATAAGCTGATTGTATCGTATGTTAATAACATTTTTCAAATATATATATATATATATGCAAATGTCATAGATAAACCTAATCGAATCTAGCGTTCGGGCGTGAATCGCTCGTTTCTAGTTTGTTAACAATTTCCAACAATCAAACTTGATTGTTATTATTATTATTATTAGTATTACTAGTGGCAGCTTGTACGAGATTGTACGAATGGCCTTTGTCGATCTACCAGCACGCAGGACAACGTTTTTCCCCAAAGAAAGCTAATCGTGCAGAACAACTTACTGCTTCGCTGCAGAGATACTCCACAGAGTTTTACGAGGTACGACCCTATCTATCTCTGCTACCCCTTGTTACACCCGAGCGCCCACTGACGCACACAAACCCACCCACACACAATTCCCTCACCTCGGCGATCCGTCTCTTTCTCTCCCATGCGGCGCGATAAGCGTTGCGAGGATATGGAATAAATTTCGCCATCCTCGCCAGCTGAGCACAACATTAAGATGATGAGCGCCCAAGCGGACTCCGTCCACGAGCTCCGGTCAAGCGCTCGACGACCCCAACACTTCCGGTCCCCGGCTTCGATGCTCTCCTCGGAATGGCGCAAGAAATGTACGCCAAGAAAACGAACGAGAGCAATCGAGAACGGCGAAAGGAACAAGAAGCATCGAATAGAGCGAAACGACGGAAGGATTTTTTTTTGTGGATGAGTGCGTGTTTGACGTAGGTACAATTAATTAGAGGGGCAAGCGCAGAAGATCGGAGCATCGAGCCAACGCAACCGACGCGTCGAACTCGACCGGCTCGATGGCGGATTCGAATGGCGGTTTTGGTGCGAGGGATTAAACTGGAGGCTTGGCACGTGGAAACGTGGAACGGGGAGGGCCGCTGGCCGGAGCAAAATTTGAAGCTACCTAAAGCTCTTGTGGGACCGGGAGCGGCGGGATTGCAGGAGCGGGTAGCTGGCTATTGGTTATTAGATATTAGACAAGATAGATGTGACCTCAGCTCAGCCAGCAGCCCGAGGGGATCCGAGACTGCTGTAACTATACGCTGTACCGTCCCGACGTCTCCCTTCACCGTAACACCCGACTCTCCACTCTGCCCCCTGTGGAATCTCTGACACTCCGCTTCTATCGATACAGGGTGACTCCGATAACGGAGTCTACGAAGCCGAACCCGCGTGTCGTCAAAGCACCTTGCCCCGCGTCAGTGGCAAAACCCGAGATTGGTCAGCCGCGCAGCAATTTCGGATTCGCCTGCACATCGAACAGAAATTAAACCGGCACTTCGGAATTCTTTTTGTATTCGAAATTTCTTTCGTGAAAACGAAGCTTCCTCTTTGAAAAAGCGAGAAGGTTTTTAAATGTAACAAAAATTTGTTGTCACGAAAAATTGTTTAATTTAAAAGAGAGATAGAATTGCAAAATTGACGAGTGAAAAAAGATTCTAGAAATGACTATAAAAAAAGTTGTATACTTTTGCAGGCTGAAGTGCACACTGTAAAAATAAATTTTTAATTTATTTAAATTTTAATAAATCAAATTTTAAATGTTCTGGAACTTAAAATTTGCTTACGTTACTTACTTTAGTTGAACATTAATTTACTTTTTTTGTAAAATAAAAATATCAGATGTTAAAGTTACAAATTTACCGCCTGAAATTTCCAAAGATTTAGATTTAAAATACAAATTTTATTTTAAAATTGCAATGCTCATGTCTTTGCAATTTTAAAAACAGTTTGTGTAAATAAGCTTCCAATACCGTTCATTAATTTTCATTGGTTCAATTAAGAACAACATTTTTTTTTTACAGTGTGCACAAAGTAGATAAAACTCTCGACGTTAATAGCGGATATTTGCGGTGTTGTAACCGTGTCTTTCGTGCCGTTGTCGGTTCACCATGTATTCTCCATCAAGTTGCATAACCGCTCGCTTCATCACTGCGGAGTATCGGGCACCCCGTACCCATTCACAGTTGGTACATGGATATCGATAATGGTTTAATTAAGGCGGAGCGCATGCACGCGTGTTTGCGACCATGTCAAAAGGCCCCCAGCTGTATCCAAGTCATCAGCGTTTCGCGTTTCGGCGATGGGACATCGGCGAAAATGGGACACTGGGGACAAAACTCAATGTTCCAATAATCTTCGGATGCCCCATTTTGTCCTAACGACACATCACAATACTTTCAACCTCGTTTCATCCCACTCACCACCACCGTCACCATCCAAAAGTTATTGGAAAATTGCCTACTGACTCATTATCCCGTTTCGCCCCACTGTCCCATTTTGCCCCGTTCTCCGCTATATTCGCTGGATACGCGTTTATAACTTTGACGGAGCTTTTTATCTCGGTACACCGGGGCGGTCGCTGCCGTTCTCGTTCCATTCGTAAGGACGGCATTTATGATTGCAAGTTTGAAAACATAATAAGACCAAATTCACCAAAATGTGCATGGCAGAGTATTTTCATGGATTTTTTCGCTCTAAGCACAAAACCGGTCGCAATTATGTCCCAAAGTCAAGTACCCGGTTGGTGATAGCATAAAAATAAAAAAGAAATTATTTTCCTCGTTTCCGGTACGAATGAAATTCCTCATGCGTAACGTTTGGCTCAATTCTCGTGTTACAGCGAATCGCAGGACATACTCCATAGGCTATTTACGCTATCCCTTGCGCTAATAACTAACGCGTTCAAACAAAGTTATCGGGAATATATACCGGACGCCTCTCTGGCGCCCGAATCGAAACGCTGCAACTTCTCAACGTGCATCCTAAAAGCCATGTTACATCCTGCTATGTTTTATGTATATAATATGTATATAAGTTTCACATATATACATATACGTATACATATATTATGAGCTAAAGGGAAATTGTGTTTGAAACGCGGGAAACTGCAAACATAATTTACAAGCCTTGCCCTCGCCGCTTGAATTCATCAAGGGTATTACTTCGCTCGATCTAATCGTTTTGGACCACTGAGCATACTATATTGACCGTGTAGCGCGTTAGCAATTTTGATGTTGTTCGATATTTCTTTTCGAAAGAAAAAAATTATCGTCGTCTCGACGATTTCACGCTACACACTCGGTAAAAAAGGTTTATACACTCAACAAACATTTCGCATCCTCGAATGGAAAAAAAAAATTATTTCTATTTTTTTTCTTCAATACTCTTTCTCTCGTTAATTCACCGAAGTCTCCGTTCTTTTCTATTTTACAATGTCCTTTTTCTCGTCGATTTTACAATCTTTCCCATAAAAAATACAGTTCATCGGCAAAGAAAAAAAAAAGTAGTATTAACGAGAACAATATTTTTCTCGCTAAATTTACAATTTGCTTTTTTCTTTGTAGTTTCATCGTATTATTCAGAAAAAAAAAGAATCGCGAAATCAGACAGAATATAATTTTTTGAACTTTGTGACCATTTTTATTTTTCTTAATAGACGTAGAATTTTTGTTGTTTCACCGTGCAGATAAGTTCTGTATTCCACAAATTTACCAACACCGGGAGCGAGGTTACCGCTGTGGATGCTGCGGGGATAATGTACGAGTTCCAGATCCCTGACCACGGACACGAGCCACCGGAGCGACCGGGTGCTTTTTCAGGGTTACGTGAACGATGCTCTCGAGGGTCTACCGCGGCCGCTCTGTTCGGCTCTCCCCTCGCCGGTCCGCGCTGCGAGCTTAAGGGTGGTCCGCCGCCCTGTCGCTGCTCGAGGGTAACTCCGGACGGGGTGAATCGGCTGCAGCGCCAGCCGAAGGAGCCACGGACGGGGACGGGGCAGTGCCGGGCTACCGGCCGATAGCGTACGCGGAGCGACTACCCCGACTGTGTGTTACCCCCCGTGTGGCGGAAGTAACGTTTCACGAATACGATGTATGGCCGGGGCTTAAGTTATTTATAGACTCGAGACACCCCCTCACCTCTGATTCCTTCCAGTTCGACCCTATCCTATCCATTCAACTCGGCAAGAAAGACCTCCAGCTTCGCTTCAGCCCCCGTCCATACGAAACCGCTCCGCACGAGTCCGTGAGAATTGTCAAAATCCTGCAAATCTTAATGGGGCACCGACCGAATCGGACACACAGTAGAACCCCGTTCGTCCGAACTAATGTGAGGAGAGCTCACGACGGATAAGCGAAAACTTGCATAACACGGATAACAATTTTGCGGTATGTAATATGAGGTCATTCAAACCTTTTTTTTCAGTCAACTTAGTTCGAAATCATTTCGAATTCTAGAATGAAAAAAAAAAATCTCATTCACTATTTCGTAATACCTACGATACTAAATCGAAAAGTATAAAATCACCTACTAGCGATATTTCCGCATTGAGACTGCAGGGATTAGCATCGTTATCCTAGTCAACGAGAAGACGAGATAAGTTTTGTTTTCCAATTATGGATTCCATAACGATTTGAAATAATAACTATCGACTCGAACTTTAGAGGACATTGGGGTTTAAAAAATTTTTTTACTCAAGGTTTTTTTCATAGTTCCAATTGAACTTTTTGAGAGGATTTGGCGTACCGGTAGAGCGGAAGCAGAAGGAGTGCTCACGCTGAACAGCATGGAACGACGTGGAAGAGAGAAGTTCGGGACTTGAGTTAATCCGGACACGCCTCGAACTCTCCAGCTGGTCAAGGGGTTGAAAATCCGACTGGCACGAGAGAGAGGGGAAGAGAGAGGGAATCCGTTCCGATGCTCGAAGCCCTTCACGTTTTACCTTCCACCAGATATACATTAGTCCAACCTATTTCTTTCCATCTATCCGACTTCTGACCGTACCAGCATCCTGTTTTATCGGTCTCTCGTCTTCTAAGCCTCTTTCGCTATGTTCCATTTTTTTCTTTTTTTTTTTCTTAAATTTATTCGTTTCTCCACCGTTCCTCGCTCCGGCGAGCGCAAGCCATTCGCAAATTTTATTCGATTCGACTTCCGGTATGAACGCCCGTGCCACGCGGGACTCCGTCCACAAATCGCCGGCTCCGTGTATATCTGAATTTTTATTATTTCCGTGAAAATATCGAACTTTGCAGATTGTATAGAATTTTTAACGCTTGCTTTGCGAAGCATTGGAAACACGAGAAACATCGCTAGAGTTTCGCGGCAAATCAAATTGATGAAGATGAAAAGAAGTTGAAAATTTAAATTTTCATACAGCTTCCTCATAAAAGGTGAAAATCGAAATTTTCATATAACTTCATTCTCGTTTTGATCGTCCAGTGACGAACTAGAGAAACGTTTTGGAAGCACCGTCTAATATAAATACAATATTTTAAAAAATGTAAAATATATATAAAATCCCATGTTATGTATTTCTTCCCGTAGGACGCGATAGGCACTTGGGGTTTTCCGCTACTTAATCGGGAAGCAAAGATAGCGCAAAAATTTCACGATAACGACTACAAAAATTCCCTGTAAAAAAAAAGGCCTGTAAAAAAAAAAATTGTTGTTGAATTTTCGGACGATTGTGGATAAAATATTTGCCAAATGCACAATGGATTTTTACGAACGTCACAAGAAGCAGTGGGAGAATCCCTGACCGTGGCTCGAGTCTCTTTTCCACTACGGATCCTTTACAATTTCATATCTCAACGTCGGATGTAATACTAGCCTCACAAGATTTATTAAAGTTGATTTCGTTCGGTGGGTTATGCTTACGCGACTCGGCCGAGCTAGTATATGAAGCACTACGCCGAGAGCTACGGCCTCTCGCGCAACGAGCGAGAAAAGGGCGGATGGGCAAAGGGTGCGAGCCGGCTTTATGCGGCACGCTGATAAAACCAGGAACATTTGTTCGAGATATGAGAACTTTCAACTTTTTCACCGGTAGCGACGGGGAGCCTCGGATATGGATGAGAAATTTAATGAAGAATATTTTTGTAGAGGGCGGATTTTGTTTCGGGCGGGTAATCCGAAAACTTCGTACACTGAATACTTTAATACGGGCAACGTTAATAATAACTGTAGTGGAAAATAATAAATTCCCAAATGTAGGATTTCCAATTAAACCCCCGACGATGTACAATTTATATTTCACTCGCTCAGCTTCATGAATACTAAAATGACGTGATTTACCAATGCAACTATGATAATGCAATCTCGTCACTTTTTTGAAAATTAATTACTTTTTGAATTCGTATTACATTCGGTCACGAACCGGTAAGCTAAAGACTACGGTATTAAGAGTGTGTGAATTACCGCGGTAGGTAACAAAAACTGTAAACCATTTTTTTAGGGATCTTCAACATTTTGGGAGGAAAACAAATAATTGTCTTCGTCCAACAGTTGAGCAGAACCTAATAATTCAGTCTTCCTCGAAAAGGCTTGGCGCACCCTTGAAAAAAATGGATTACAGTTTTTGTTACCGACCGAGCCCGAGTCGGGCGACCCGGAGAAGGTTTCGCGTCACCTCGAGCGACATGTATTGCATACGTTGTTGTGTTCTGGCAGGGGGTAAACTACCACGGCGATGTCACCTCGTGTATCCAACTACCAAAATAACGTTGATGCAATTTCTTCGGAGCACGCTCAAAGTGCCGAGGATAAGGAAGCTCGGGTTAACGCTGTAATCCCGAGAGAGACGGAGAGAAAACGACGCTCCCAGGCGCGCTTTAATTTCATAAAGGCCATTTTTCTTTCAACCGTTCCCTCATTCTCGTCGGAAAGGTATGGAAGCGAAACGGTTAAAGTAATAACGGTTAAAACAAAATTGGAAGTTAAAACAAAACTGAGATTCCTTATTTTGTTGAACATTTTTTTTTTTTTTTTGAGCCTCCACGGTCTCCAAAATACGTATATTTCTCCACATATTTTTACTGCGATCGTAAAATATTTACAAGTTCCGGCAGCTTCGCTCTCTGCTATATTTACAATAGTATGTTATTATTATTTGTAGGAAATCAAAAATAATACCCAAAACATAAAATGAGTTTCTGTTTTGCCGATCAAATCAACAACTACGATGCTCTTCGCGGAAATTATTGAATGTTACCGAACAGCCTCGACAATTTTGAGCATCATCATTCTTTCCAGGAAAAGTTTTTTTTTAAATATATATCTATATATATAGAGCCGAGTTCCCTTAACGTCTCTACTTTTACGGTACTCGAAGTTTGCGAACGCGCGTTGTGTGTGGAATGTGAACAAGTTCGAGTAGAGGAAAATTTGCACCGGAGGAGAGTGAGAACTCTGCCTCCCCCCTCCTCTCTTGCCATTCTTGTGGTGGCGTTGGAGGTACAGGATAGGCGGGTTCCGATGTCTGGTGTGGGTTTGTTCCGTGGAGGAGGCTTTGATGGGGGGGGGGGGGGGGGGGCGTTGAAGGAAAACCACCGCAGCGATAAGGTATGAGAAGTAATGGCTCGAGGAAACTCAACCCTGTGCTCTCACCATCCTCCGCATTGAGATAGTACAACAACGCGTTCGGATGGTATATTTACCGGCTGTTGGAAATCCTAAGGAGTCACCGATGGCTCGAAGTCGTCAACACAGCTTCCGAGCCGAAAATCCTCCCAGCACACATCTTACACTCGTGAATCGACAGCCAGCTTTTTTTTTGTTTAAAAATAAAAAAGAAGATTAAATTTTTGCAAAAAAAATAACGGCCGTCAAAAAATGTGTTACTCTGCAAAAAGCTTGAAACAATATTACGGACTGGGAATGAGTGACCTATGCAATCGGAGAACGCGAATACAAGAATTCAACGGGCGAAAACTTTTTCCCAGTTTGCAAAATTGTGCTATGCTTTTCTCCGATTAACAATTTTTCACTCGACGTTTTTGTTCTTTTATTCATTTCCATTTTTCTTTCGATTGCGCATCGAATATTCGTATATTTTTCGACTGCAGTTTCCACAAAACCCCGTCTCGGTCTGACCGTTCGAGTAAGATAAGGACAGTCGATTGGGTGTGGACCGAAAACTGACTACAAAATGTAAAAAAAAAAAAAACGTGACGATTCATTCTTAACGTTATTATTACATTATATAACGAGAACCAAGCTTCGTGACCAATTCACATTTTTCAAAATTATCGGACGCTTCACTTGAGGTGTAAAAAAAAAAAATATGAAATCTCCGACGAAGTTCGTTTTGAAAGTAAAGTTTTATGATAATTGAGTTTGCACGATCCATAAACCCGAGCGATGGTTGGGAATGGCTCGTGAACGTCTTCCGGCTTTATGGACATAAAAAAACCATCCCGCGAAAGATGCAAGCCCTTCGCCCTTTCGCTCGGATCCTGTCTCGTTCCGCCTTTCCCAAACCCGACAAGCACAGTTTCCAATGAATCGTAACGTAATTATGAATTTTACTCGAATTTTTCAGTTCCGAAGGAACAACCAACGCATGAGTAATAATGCCGCACCGATAAGGGGCGGAGCGACGTAAGACCGCCAATAAAGAAGAGATAAAATTAACGACACAAATCCGTTTGGTAATTCTTAAGCTTTAATGACGAAACAAACGGTGCGGCGTGCGCGCTCAAAGCCCAAAGCGATATAGCGTGAGAAGCTCGACAAAAGGTGAAAATATAATTAGTTAAGAAGACAAAGGGTAGGCGAGAGAATGGCCGACGAAAAGAAAAAGACGAGGCTCCCGTCCGGTTGATTATTCAAATAGGATCCCGGGCTCTCTCCCGACGCCGGACCGAAAGCTGATGGCCGGAGGGGAGTACAAAAAAAAAAAAAAAAAAAAAAAGAAAGGAATGGAGAGAAAAAAGAAGTTGATAAAAAAAAGTTTGTATACCCAGGGAAAGGGTCGAGGTGGATTTGTTTGGTAATTTGCTTGTTTTTTCCAGTTCCTCCGACGCGATTGCAATGTAAAGAAGATAAAGTGGTTTTAATATGAATCTTATAGCCGCGAGAGCAGAGGGCAGAGGATAGGGGGGGGGGGGGGGGGGAGGGGGGGGGGAGGAGTTGGCGCGTTTATAATTCGTTGTATATTCAGCGCGTAATTTGTGCGCGGCCCGGAGGTGCTTAGCGCGTTCTGCTATCGGCAGAGGGATAGATCGGCGGTCTGGTAGCATCGAAACGTTCGCGCATTCGAGCATTCCCGGCGACAACGGCGTCGGCCCGGCAGTCATTAGGCCAGGATGAAACCACGTTAAATCAGCGGCTATCTGCGTCGAACCGCTACATTAATCTTGAAACGGGGGACGATCACGAGTGTCCGGTCGCTACAATTAGAGCGATGTGATGAAACACATGGGTTAACCTTAATCCCGCGCGCAACCATTGTCCCTTATTCGCTACTGCGAACGCGAGATTATCGCGCGTCGTTTCGTCCATCCGAAGTCGGGGCGAGAAGACGCAAAACGAAAATTGAGAACTTTCCTTTTAGACTCTACGCTTAATTCGGTACTTTTTGCTTCCTCATAGAGGAAGCTTTGTCACGATAAAAAAATTTAAGAAAATTGGGATTTCAATGAAAACGTGTTCGGAATGTTTCGAAACATCGAAAAATCACATTTGGGACAAAAATGTCCGGAAGCCAAAAATACAGACAATGCTTCCTTATAGAAGAAGCTTCGCGAATAAAGGAACCTTATGAGAAAGCGATATGAAAATAAAAATTTTCAACTTTTTTTAGTATAAAAATAACAGGGTGAAAACTTAAATTCGTAAATTACTATTTTGTAACACATGCACAAAAAGTCCAAATTTTTGTGCCTGTAACGAGTGGCGAAACTGGACCTCTTTTTAGAAAGGCGTGCGAGAAAACTACTGCATGCGCAGATCGTATTAGCTACTTTGTCGCACGCTTTTTTGATTAACAACTCTAGTAATTTTTTCGCACGCTTTCGCCATGCTAGGGAAATAAAAAGCGGCCGTTTTTGTGCATTTGTTACAAAAAGTTGTGTCGGTTCCCGACGGCTGTTGACAAGTAGGTAAAATTCGCCTTCATCTTGTACCACAGATAGCACTCGCCTTCGACTCGTGCTACTGTGGTGCTCGCTTCCGGCTCGTGTGCCCAACTTTGAAACCTTCGTCACAAAACCGCTTTTCCGCACAGTATTGTTTTGTACTCAAATCAAAGCGTCCTCTATGGAAGCAAAATACACTGATATGCTGCGTGGTCATCGATTGCTTGCGGAAAATTTGTCTCAGTGCAATTTTCTTCCGTTGGACCCCGACACATTGTAGTTCAACGCCACGGCGTTCAGTACACGTGCGGAAGGGTAATTTCGTCTGTCGCAAGGAAAGGAAATTTCCTTATCGACATATTGCAGATTACTGTTTTGCCCTTGGAAGTGTGCACGCGACGTCAGGCGTGCGATCGATGATATTACCTTGCACGATAGAAAATCCACGGCTGCTACACGTGTCGTCGTTAAGGGGAAGTGGAATATCGCGGTCGGTATCGAAAACTGTAATGAACCTTTCTCAAGGGTGCTAATTTTTTTGAGGAAAAATTAATTTTTTTTCTGGAAAAAATTAACACCATCGAATAAAGTTAATTTGCAAATTGCAACTATCTCTCGCGCACGCACCGCTGTACCACTTCCCGTTAAAGCCATGTAGAATACCCTCTCGCCCATCGACCCGCGCTCGGCCGGTAACAAGTCGCCTTTCCTATGATCTTTTTTTTTCGGTATTGTTGATATTTTCGTCTAAAGCAAATTAGATAATCAAAGATAAAAGCTGAATACACCAACGCCTAATTTACTTTTGTCCGAAACATTGAGAGTCTCAGAGAAAATAGGGGAGAGAACTTGTTACCGACCGTGGGTCTACACATTCCTCCAAGGGCGCAGTTATCCGCAGTCGGTACGCATGGGTTTGGATAACGTAGAGTTCGTCCGTAAGGGTACGAGGGACTCACCTTGAATGGAGGGCGCAGCCACCGCGCGGCACTGTGGAGTAACTCGTCGTCTGGGTTGGCGGCGTGAAGCTTGAGGGTAACGCCGGTTCATGCTGTCTGTAGGAATTCTGTTGCTGCGAATTGCTCTGCGAATGGTTCAGGGAGTCGTTCGGATTGCCTGGAAGATGGCGGCGAGGTGTGGACTGCTCACTGAAACATCGGCGGAAGGAAATTGTTGAAAACAAAGTTCGGACGATAAATCTCCCAAACATAAATTCCGTCTTCGCGGAACGGAAATACATTTCCTTAAAGCTGTTGATCCCGTTGTAACTTTAACTTTGAGACCAATGTTTTTGAAATTTAATTTTTTTTTCATTTCGTCAACCTGAATCGCGCGCCATCTGTGTTATGGTTGGTTTGTCGATGGAAACAACTTTTCAATGTACTTCTGAGACATTTATTATTGCTAGCATCGCAGTGCTATTACAGCGACATTCTTCTTCGAACAAAATATGAAAATGGTAGTGAGTAGAAAGATCGGTCGATTTTTTTTCATTTCCTTGCTGCGGTCGATCTCACAAAAACAGAATTTAATATACAGAAGCCCATTATCGTTTGAATTTCGAGGATGCTTCGATGACAGGAATGTACACACCGTGAAAAAGGTTTGTACACGCAACAAACATTTTTTGTCAACGAACATCCACATTTTTTTTCTCGCTAATTTTTCCACACTATTTTCATCTTGATCTTAAGTTATTTGCAATCGAAAATAATGTTTGCCGATCAAAATAAAGAAATGAAATCGCCAAGCAAAAAATTCGAACCTGGACACTCTTTACATTATCGGATCCACCGGTAACGCGCAATAAATAACTTGAGTAGAGTTCATTTTTTAATCCTGTTTCCGTTGGCCATGTTGGAAAACAGAGCATTGCAGTTTCGATTACCGAGCGCGGTATTTCATATGCCTTCGAGCAACGCAACGAGCGTGATATTTCCTCGAACCGATATTTCTACCTTGTCCAGCCTCGAAGCAATGCCCGGAGTGCGATACCGTCGGTGTTGTGATTATACCTATACGAGAAACAAGTTTGCAGCAAAAGATGTACTGCGTCGAATCAGTTTCTCGTCACGCGAAGATACACATCGAGAGACCGCGTTTCTGCAGAGTCCAGTATCTGATCCTCTCGCGCTACGCTTGGAAATAACGAAAAAATGTGGTTGGGTTATACCTCCATCGAGACAGTAACTGCAAACCACGTGATCGCATCCAGTGAGATAGAATGCACGTGACGAATTCTTCGTACGACGAAAGCACGTGTTGCACCTCAGCCATTCCTCCATTTTCAGCCTTTCAACTAATGTAAATCGTAACACTCGGCGATTCTGTCGCTCGTCGAAGACGCCCGGTCTTCTCTTTGTCCGAAACGCGCGCTGACTGAGCCGTGAGAGTAAATTTCGCAGAAAGCCCTATGGACGAGCGACGTGTCGAAAGTGGGAGCGGGAAACGAACTCGGGCGTGAAGGTTAACGACGAAGTATCAAAAACATCAACAACACTTCTCCTCGTACAGAACGCCCGAGCGTTCGTTCTGCGAACTGTGAGCGCTCTACCGGACGCGGGGATTGTTTCCGTCTCGGCGCCGGCACTCATGTAGTCGAAGAGGAGAAAAAAAAAATCAAAACAAACCTTTGTGCGAACGACCGAAGAAGCGATGGAAAGGAAATCAGAGTCGGGACGGTCTTTCGAAGCACCCAACTGAGATCTTCAAATAAAAACACCTTGGAATAAATTATTATTAAGAAACGAAATATAAAATCACAGCGGACAATTGCACGAACCTTCTTTACCGTGTACTCTGGGAGGTAATTTACGATTTACAGCTGTAACAATGTATACAACGGACTCGTCGCTCTGTACCTCGGGCTTATCTTATCGGGCGCGTAATCGAGTTTATAGAACGAAAGATATTGCATTTCCAGGTAGCACCGGCGGGCTCTTGTACCGCCAGGTAGATAAGGCTCTCCCCGGTCTCGGCTCGCAGCGCCGGGAGGAGCAGCGACGAGTCTACCCGCCAAGCCGGCTCGCTCGAGGCTTTCGAGACTCGAATGTAACTTTTTTTTTTTACTCTCATCATTCTCGCACGACGGAGTTTCCGCTTACCAGCGAAGCGAAATTGTTTCGTATTAGCTCAATCTCGCCAACTTTTCTGTCGTTGTAACTTTCAAACTTTTTTTTTCTTCATATTCTGCGAATAATCTTGGCTCGTCGCGCGTTAAGCTTTGGAAATTTGGAAGAGCAGCGAGGCGCATATTGAAATTCCGGTGCCGTCTACCCGTCGCCCAAGGTGTATAATATTAACCGAGTTATTATAATGAATGTGCTCCTGCCGTGTTTGTTTTAATTAAACATTGAACGCCCCCCCCCCCCCCCCCCCCCCCCCCCTGTCGCCCGACGTTTTATGCAGACGGAATCATTGCAAGCGTCGGGCACGAAAAGTATACGTGAGCGGACGTTATGTAACGAGTATGATCGCACCTGTCGGCAATTACCAAGACCGGACGTGCAGGAACGCACGGGTGTCGCTTCCGGTTTTATGACAGCTGCGGCTCGGGTCACCTTTGTCACGTCCCAATATAGCGTCCCCCCCTCTGCCCGCACTAATAACACTTGCTAAGGATTCTCACGACACGAGTAATTTTTGACGATTTTTTTAAATCATAATTTTCGGAATATTGTATATAGAATATCCTATAAAATTTTATGTCCAATCTTTTTTTTTTTTGTGAAAACAAAGCCTCTATGAAAGAGTAAAAAAAAGTGACTGTGAATCTCTTTCATGAAAATAATCGAGAATTTTTTAGAGTTTTTTTTTTTGGCACGACGAGGCGAGGAAAGAATATATAAAAGAGAATGAATACGTGACCGTGTAGTGTACAAGCAGAGTAGTGTGCACAGCGGCACAATGGACAGCAGCCCTGGTGGAGCCTCAGGGTCACGGCGCTCGTCGGAGCGTGATAATAATTTTTAAAAGGTGTGCATATAAGCGCAACCCCTCGTACGTCGGATTCCCCTTGCACGCTTCTTCCAACCACAGTGCATATTACGATATACTTGTTAGGTACTTTTGTAGACACGTGCCACTCGCGCGAACACACCGAGAATCACTGTTGTGAGAAGTGCGAGCACGCGCGATCGCGAAAGCGAGAGCCAAGAGGCTGGGGTGCTGTGTGTAAATAAATCTTCACCCAGCGCGTTCGCTTCCGCACCAACGGTGCACCGCAAATTACATGGCTAATCAACGACTGGAAGAGTTAACGTCGCGTGGGTAAAATCTGCGAACCGAGTGGCCGATCAAAGATGCTTTTCATTAAAAAGTATTGACATTCGATCGATCATCGAAACGATTACGAATTGTTTTATTTTTCATTGGTCAACGATCGACACCTAAACTGCGTTCCGGCAAACACAACGATACACCGATAAAAAAATACGATTGAGTCAACTTAAGGCTAGGCCAGGGACGTTCAAATAAATATTTCATCGATTACAGCTAAAATATTAGTTAATTCAATCATTTTTTTGATGCTGTCAGTAAACGATTTTTAAGGCATTAAAAATGTATTAACCCAAATTAAATATTTATTTGAACGACCCTGCCCGAATCTTTAGTTGATGGAACCGCATTTTTTTATCTGTATATAACAGGGATGTTAAATTTGAATTTCACGAAATGATGGGTTATCTGTTTTAAAAAAAAGATCACTTGTGATGCACCGGTACGTCACAAGAAAATTGTTTCTCGCTCAAAAGAGTCGCAGGTGGGGGAAAAGTAACAACAGAATACGTATTTTGGCGTATCTGTCGCAATTATTTATTTGTGACGAAAATACGCGTTAGCGTATTTACGCCATAAATAAATTTTATATCGAACTTGAAAATGACGTAATGGTTACGATCTGCGCTTGATGGGATCACATGATAAGTGAGCGCAGGCGCAATGAGGAAAATAAGAGGTCAATTCAAAATCATATATCGGTATTGTTGTTAAGCCTGCCTTTTCTCAAGGGGAGTCTAAGCTCCTCTCTCTCGCTCTCACAGAGTCCCCGTGGCGCTGTCTCTCTCGCACCCAAGCAAACACCGGCTGGATTTAGACTCCCCTTAAGCGAAAGGTCAACATAGCCTCAAAATATTTTGAATTCATTTTTCCCCTTAATCATATTATAGAATATAAAAAAATTGCAGGGTGCATTGCGTATTCGATTTAAGCAGTACGTTCCGCAATTAGTTTTTCATTTTATAGAATCGTTTCGGAGAAAAATGGATTCAAAATTTTAACTCCCTCCCTCTCGCACTCATACATGTTTAGCCTTGCCTTAAGAGCATATGAAACAACACGTCCACTCTGAGCTCAGTCGGCATCAAAAATCGTAATGAACTTTTCTCTCGGATTCTCGCATGTAAGGTCAAAAGAGAAATCTCATCGAAAGCAGATATCATCTCGGCTTTCATTAAAACTCATCTTTCGACCGTTCATGCAAAAACCCGTAAGAAAAGTTGATCACAGTTTTTTTTAACGATCCCGGTATTCTACATGCTCTTAAGCATTATTTGTCTACGACAAATAAACTTGGATCCTTTTTCATTTGCGGTCTCCTTCCAATTTAAAAAACTCTACATTGACTTGCCTTATCGCGTTGTCGGTTTTAAAGCTGACCATTGCAATCGTGCGATTCGAGGAACAACGACGATAATCCAATAGCGTTTGTAATCCAAAGGGCACTGGTTTATAATTAAAACACTGAAAGGCAGTGCGACATTTTACCGCGTTAAACGCACACGTACGAGGCGCAGACGCTATTTCTTATTCGTCGCAGTTTCCACTCGTGCCAATTGCAAATTTTTTTTGAGCGAACGCCGCTTCTCTCTGCGACCTTTCGGATGCGCGTTTCCGGGCCGACTGCCGACAGCCACGCTCTACGTGTTCACGGCACTCCCGACTCCAGTCACCGCCGTCTCAACCACAACCGGCACTATCAGAGAGAAATACGCTACGAGCAAGGGGAATCACCTTAACCCCTCCCCTCTAACGCTGTGGCACAGGGCCGCGCTGCACCTGAAACTCCTTCGATGTTGTCCTAGCCGTCTCCAACAACGACGAGTACTTCAGACGCCATCATGCGCCCGGGCCGCATCGACTAAGACGGATAACTATAATGATGCGTAAACCGATTTACATTTTTTTTAAATCTCTACATTGGAAAAATTTGTCGTCCGACTGTTAAATACACGTTCTAGACGATTTATGGTTGGGGTGAAGGAATTATTAATCGGTGTAGCCAGGGAATTAATTGGTTGGGCCAACAGTGTTCAGTTGGGTCAGCAAATCGGGTGACTGGGTCACCAGGTTAGTTGATTGGGCAAACAACTGTTCGTTCTTCGTCTCGGGCAAACCATTGCCAAACAATTGATTCGATGGCCCAACAAATTGGGTAGATGCCAAACAATTTGTTTGTTGGACTGAGTAATTAGTTGGTCGCTAAACAATTGAGTTATTGGGTTAACAACAAAAATGGTTGGTTACCGAAGAACTGAATTGTCGAGCCAACAAATTAGTAAGTTGGAAAACAATGGATTCGTTTGCCCAACAAATTGATTGGTTGCTGAGCAATCGATATTCACAGACGATTTGTAAACGAAAGTCAATTGTACGAAGAGCCAATGTGAAAATCTAAAATCTGAACAATTTCCTTTTTTTTTTGGTTTTCAACTACCGGTTGCAATACTCGAGGTGCTTTCGATACGTGGGCTTTCGTTACTATAGCGTGAGTGCGCATGCGTACGCTTGGCACGATTTCACGGTCGAGCATGCACAGTAAAAAATAATTTCGTAAAATCGGAATACGAAGTTTCGTAAAAATAATTTCGTTAAATAAGTGACAAACTCGTTTGTTCAGGTTTGAATATTACAAACATGCCCTTTTATTTCTCGTGCAATCAACAATTTTAGTTTGTACTTTTGTTTGTAAAACTAGAAAATCAACAAAATCAAAATTATGGACGTTTGTGTATAAAAAGTTTTGTTGTAAAAAGTACAAACTTTTTTTACTGTCTACGTTTCTGGTATGAATTCTTGCAAAAAAAAAAAAATACCGCACGCATGCGCAGTCATGTTTCAATAAGGAAAAACGCCTAAACGCAGGCACCTCAGTACACACATCGGATTTAATCTTTGAGTAATCAGCTGTTAAAAATTCTTCGAAGTTTCTCGGCGTCTCTATTTCCACGAAGCGCGTATACTCGTCTCTCTTCGTAAAAGAAGACAAGTCCGCGTTCCACTAGCTCCGGACGAGCGGTTCCTTTCATTCCGGCTGAGCGGCTAACGTCTATTCACGGTTTCGTGGGCCCCGGTATTTGAGTACCTGTGCGCGTCCGCCGCACGCCCGCCCTACCCTGATTGTTGCGTGCCTGCTAGACGCCGGCAAAGGGATGCAGTCCCTTTGACCCTGCCTCCCAAAATACAATGGGCCATGGAAGAAAAAAAAAGAACTCCGGTCTACGTGCCTTCGGCATCCCAGCCGTCCTGCAGTCCTAACGACGTGCCTACAATGCACGCTACACACTGTGTCGTCAGGTGCAGCACACATTTCTTCGAGTCCTTGCGTTTCCGTTCAATGAATGTTGCACATGACACGAACACATGAACCGGAAGGACTTAAATCGTTTCCGTCACCGTACGGTTTTTGCAATTTTTCACGTGTCCAAAGGATTTTTTGTTTCTCGATTCAACTCCGCCCAAAATCTCGACGACCTAAGCCAAGAATGCAAGCGAATTTGAACGAACGGGAATTAATCCTTCGACTGCGTGACAAACTTTACCTCGACGACTCAAGCGGTTCTCACCTTATAGGGAGTTTCGATTTTTTATTTTTTATTCGTCCAAATCTTATTCTCCGACATTTCGGAACATTCCGAACACGTTTGCATGAAAATATCGAGAAAATAAAAATTTCGTGAAAACAAAGCCAGCGCTATGAGAATGAGAAATACGGTAGAAAATGGATTGAATTCAAATACGCCCGTTAGGCAGAAATCTATCGGTCGCCACTTAAAAATTCAAGTGGAGTCGAGCGCGTTTCTCTCGTATGACTTGCGGTTCGAAGTAGCCCTGGACCGTGAACGATTGAACGGAGATAATGGAAGCACTGGTAATTGGTGCTTCAATCAGTGTGAAAACAAAAGCTTATCCCTCCGTGATAGACGATGTCTCATGATCGTTTCGTTCCCGACCGGGGCACATGGACATTTTTCACGTCCGAAGGCAATCCGGATTCTCTGATATCGACAAAATGAATAATTAATCGTGCGCCATTATCCACGGACGATATCGGCGAAGAAAAAAAAATCCATGCACGACGAATCACCGCGAAAGGGCTGTAATTGAAAACTATAAAGATTTTATTACTCTCACTAATTGCCGAGCTTCTTCGTATATCAATGGCTGCAGAGCGGAAGGGCGTATCCGACATCGATTTAAATGCTAAACGGTGCGGGACGCGACCTTCCGTCTCTCAGCGATCGATGTATGAATCTTATCGACGGAAATAAATTATCGGAGAGGTAGTCTCTCCTTAAGCCCTCGTTATAATACTCAGAGTTAAGTATTAAAGTAGACTCGGATAGCCTTCTCGGTGGAGTACAAAAAAAAAAACCTCGGTCTCGTTACGAGCGACTTATATCCGGAACTCTATATCCGATCCACGGCCAATGACCGGGCATACTTCAGAGAAAAGTTTCTCAAGTATCCATTTATCAATTAATAAAGATGTATTAAAGTTCCCCCTGCGACAAAAAAAAAAGAAAAAAAAATGCATGGAACTTAAATTTACGCATTGCCTCGTCATTTTTTTTATCGTCGTTCGAAGCAACGACCGAAGCGCGAATGGATAGCTTTTTTCTACATCTTCCGGGTTCTTCGTCCAAGTGGAATCCCACTTGAAGAAGACAGTATACATATATGTATACCTTTCCTCGATAAAGTTAAATTTGTGAATTTAACATATCTGTAAATATGCATAACTCGAAGGGAAAAAACCTTATTCAGACAAGCTCCTGAGTGGTGACAGAATTTGTGGCGCCCTGGCCAATCCTCCCTCCTTCTCCCCCGCCTCTTCCACCTCTATTTCCATCCATTTCACCCTCTTGCGCATTTCCTCCCTCTCAGCCCCTCCTCACTGACTGTAGCTATGCGCTCGCTGAGGGTGCGAAGACCTCGCCTAGCCGCCGAGCCGGAGAAATGGATGCACGAGGGGGCACGCGGGGGGTTTCGAGGAATACGCGAGCGTTCAATGGCGAAAGTTTATGTCGCCGATAAATCCTCGGTGGGAGTTAAAGCCGCTTGGGCTCCGGGGACGCCAGTCGCACCACTCCGAGGTGTAGCAAGCAGTGGTAGCGGCCTCTGCAACCGAGAAGTGTATCTCCGGTTCCTATCTGCGTTGCTACACGTACCCTTCGTACCTGCTACTTACGTCTCCGCACACCCAACTGTGCATGGGTCATTCCCTTCTCACCCATTTTTCGCTTCCTCTTCTACAAAATTTAAACGAAAGAAAAAAGAACAGTCTGCGGTACTTGGTGACTCAATTAGCGGCTTACGTAACTGCTGGAAACTGTATTGCGTGTCGACGAGCGAGGAATAAACCATTCCGCAATTGTGTTTCTTCGGAGGATCTTTGCAGCCACTCTTGCGGACTCTGATACGTTAATAATTTTTAAATAAGGTTAATAATTTTTTAATAATTTTTAAAAAAATTTAAATAATTTTTTAGATAAAGTTTACGAAAATTATTTTTAGTTAAGTTTAGTTTACTCGAGTAGTATCTGTGAATTATTTCAGAATTTTCTCGGCACGCTACCGGCCAGTCCTAATTCTATGGAGTTTGCTGACTGTCTTGTACGAATTAACACCGTGGTAGTGAAATGAGTCGCAGGAGCGGTGTTGGCCGGCGTTGGGCGAACACTGGCCGGACGCCGTGCCAACACTGTGTCGCACTGGCACGGACATCGAGGAAATCTTCAATTTTCGGAAATACAAATTTGCCACGATAGTTCTAAACGATTGAGGGAGAAACTTTTATCTCCTCCGCTTCGCGAATCGTACACACCGGAGGCACCGCTTACAATTTGCGCCGAGTGGGGGAGGGTGGTTATTAGTCAATTGTCGGGGTAGAACAGTGGAATATCTCGTCCCGTAGTCTCTCCGGAACAGTGCCCTTTGTGCGCTTGTTTCCTGCTCCCGGTTTCCCTCTGTCCTCCATTTCCATGTAAATCCCCTTTCCCGTTCTCGCCACGGCCCTACCGATCCCTCGGAAAATAGAAGTCGGCCAAACTTCTCAAGCGCTTCGGTACGGGCTATCATATTATCATCCAGCAGCCGCCTCCTCCGTTCTCGATTCTCCATTCTCATTCTCGCATAGTTTTCGTTCACCAGGGTTTCGTTGCACTTTGCCGCATGAACGATGAATTCCTTGCTCGCACAGGCATCCATCGAAATCACGCACTCATAAATCTCTTTTTCGTCGTGGTACCGATTTAACTTTTATTCTTCAATTTTTATCAAAAATTTTGAATTTCATAAAATCCTAAATACGGCATGAATTTTCGTGAAAATTTTACTGAACGAAGTAAAGTGCCCACTTTGTGCTGGTACCTGTGTGTCGCTCCCACTAGGGTTGGTGGATCATCTACAACGAATATATGAAAACCATTCGAAATTTGAGCCAGATAAGCGCACATGCAGACATGGCTAAAAATCCGTTGGAATCGCTTTTCAATCGTTCAAAATACAAAGCTGTATTTGTGATAATTTATTTTGTAACTGTAATGGATCTCACCATGACGAATATGATGCACTTTTCGCAACTATATCCGACGATGATAAAATGAGGAAGCAATGTGCAGAATAAAGTTGCACTTTTGAGTGCTTTTTTTAGATTTTAACAGTAACATATTTATCGATTGCTTCGAACGGCTCGGTATCGCGGTTTGGCCTCGAAGGCTGGTAGTTTGCGATTTGCGGTATCGGTAAATCGTGCCGCATGACCGGAAGAGAAGCGGAACGTCGCGGTAGAAGCGAACAATTGTACCGACTGCTGAGAAACAGAAGGGCGTTTTCCCACACGATTTGGCACGTAAAACTATGCCGTGTACGCCCTTTTGCTTCCCAGTCGTCGATACTGCGGCCTATACCTTCCTTCCTTATGGCAGAGTGTGAACCAGATAGCAGGCATTTCCGGCAAAAGCACACCTCGAGCGTGTCCCGTTCGGTTCAGTTTGACCGCAGAGAATTCGCCGAGCGTGTCAGAAATCCTTAATTGCGAGAATTCTACACCGAAGTTATTTCAACGAATTTTGTATCGACGCGTTTAACCGTTGAAAAAAAATAAAAAATGCGCATTACGGCATTAATTTTTCTACTCGTCGTTTGTGGGATCATTCCGAGGAATTGTCTCGGGATAAATTCCGCAGAGAGTAACGAACGGGCGCATCGAATGGAGAAGCGAAGTCCCCTGGATATCATAATCGTGAGGGAGCGACCGAAGCAGACCGAAAAAACAACACAGCAACCGAACGTTTATCATCATTGGATCGTGTCGAATCAACGAGATTAATATTGTCGTTGCAATTTATCAGGATTGTACTATCCGCTGTTTGTGTTCAACGATATATTCGTTAATTTCTCTCCACATACTAAAAATCGACAGAAAACAATCATGCATGTTTATATTGTTATTTGATATAATATTGCAATAAAACTACATCTTGGATAATGAATATCTACTATCTTATTTCCCATATTCGCTGTATCGGAGATATAGGGGAGACCGGGGCAAAATGGCACAGCGGGGCAAAACGGGACAGTGAGGGCAAAACTCAATTTTCCAATAATTTTTGGATGCCCCATTTTGTCGAAACGATACATCCAGATTTTCAAACCCGTTTTGCCCCACGTACCACCATCGCCACTATCCCAAAATTATTGGAAAATTGCGTTTTGTCTCATTTGCCCGTTTTGCCCCCGTGTGCCATTTTGCCCCGCCCTCCCCTAGCCGAACCTCGAACGTTGAGAGTGAAATGTTGATTTGGAATGTGAGATGTTGCGGTCGGTAATGAAAACGGTAAAGTTTTTTGATTAACGATTCGAACCATTGGAGGTCTGCAGAGAATTCTTACCTGATGCCGAATCGACGTCCGCTTCGTGTAAGAATTTGCTTGTGACGGAGAACGATTAGCACCCGTTAGAAAAATGAATTACAGTTTTTGTTACCGACCGAGTTCGGGTGGGGCGGTAAGGCAGGGCGGGTCACGTCGCCTCGACCCGAGAAACAGATAAATTCGGGAAGAGTCGTAAGTTTCATTGGGCTCATCCGAGGAAACGGGCGGCCATTCGTCTCAACTTTAAGGTCGTCTCAAACTCATTAAATGTTCGTAGCAACGAGCGCCTCGAGACTCGCAAATTTTCTCTCAAGTACCAGTCATATTCGGAATTAACATACAATCAAGAGGGGATGCGATTAATCAGAGACCGGCTAGTCCGACTATCGCGAAGCACCTGCGTATACGTCGTCCTTGGGGAGAGTGACGCCAGGTACCGACTGTACGAGAATGCAATATTAGTTCGTCGATGGGAGCGGGGCAAAACGGACTATTTTTAACACCTGATCACCCTATGAAGAGAATGCTCGAAGCGAGCGGAATATTCTCGGGAAAGGTATTCCTATGTATTCTTCCTATTTATTCCTATGTATTCCTATGTACTATTGGTGCAACAATGAAATTCTTCAACTAGGAACAAACATACCTCTCCCTGAATATTATACTTGTTTCAAGTATTTATTTCTTTAAATGAAGCGAAAAAGAAGAGACTGCAGCAAAAAAAAACAACGTGGCGTGCACAAACTGCATCCGAGATTTGACTCTCAGTTTATTGTTATTATTATTATTAATCGCTTTTTGCAGATTGATACATTTTCAGTAGAAAAGTCTTTTTTGCGAGATTTAATTTCCATTTTTTTTTGCAGAACATAACGAAAAAGGCTTAACTCAAGTGGAGGAGACGAGGCCATTTTGCCCCGCCTTCTGTGCACGAAAAGCGTATATAGATTTCCACAGGAAGGTCCCAAGGTAATGCGCATAAAGCCGCAAGAAATAATCTAGGATAAAAAAAAGTTTGCGACCGATGATGCATACAGAAGAGCCAGGGCGCAAGAAGAAGAGATAGGATGAGAAGAAAAAAACGGGCCGAGTAGAGTGTGCAGTAGAATGATAGAGGACAAGGGTTTCCAATGAATTTCCGGGAGGCCAGACGGAAGTGAGTCTGCACGAAAGCGGTTAAGAGCCCCCAGCGGCTCGAAACTACCGAGAGGCGAAAATCCAAACGCCGCACCTCGCAGAGAGCAGATCTCGAGGGTCTAACGGACATTAATTGCGCAACTAGACGCAGTGGCATTGCTCCAGAACGATCCAATATCGCAGCCGTCGTCGTTCTCGTATACTTTTTTTTCAACGCCATTCTTCTTTCTTTTTTTTTTTCATCATCAACCTTCCGAGTTCCGAGAGCATGTGAAACATCCCGGTCGGTGATAAAGACTGTAATTGATTTTTTTTTATAGCGCTGACCATCTAAGACGAAAATCAAATTCTCGCATGAAGTCGAATCGATATCCGATTCGCGTAAAAATTTTCTGTTATAGTCACAGATAGTCCGCACGGTTAACAAAAATTAGTTCGTTAACGCCTGAAAGCAAATTTATTTAGCTTCGTGTTAGAACTTGCTTTTGGTCGTCCGAGGTCAGGTCTATTAATTTATTTATTCGAGACATTTTTTTTAATGTCTCGAAATAATAGGCTTTTTATGGGCTCTCGAAAGCGGCTAAAATAAAAAATGTTTGGGCTTATCCCTGTTTCGATCGAATCGAAATTGAAATGTGGGGATGCCAGCTTAACTATTTATAAGTCACAGCGCCCAAAACCGCATCGAAAAGGGACTAACGGCCGTGGGGTGGGGGCAACGCGTTGCCACGGTAGCGCCTAAGAGTGGGGATAAAGGTGTGACTTATAAAGGGTTGACATTAAGCCAGCGCCAACTTTTTTTTTGTGTAACACTTAGAAGCATTTTTTTAGTCTCAGAATTATGGTCTTTTTATGGGCTCTTCAGATGTGCAGCCCTCAACTTCCCGGCATCAACCCCTATGAAGGCAGCAACCGTTTTACATTTAAAAAAACAAAAAAAAAAAAATTCGCTAAATCTACACTAAGAAAAAAAATTGTTGGATCAATCAAGGCGCGTTCACCCGCGGTCAAAGCCGTCATTTAGGTGGTACAATAAAATTTTTTGTTTGAATCGAAATATTTTAAATCGACTGAAGCGAACCAATATCCGAATTAAATTTGCACCACTTTTTGTTTAAGCGAATGGAAAACGAATAAATAAACAAGCTCAAACTAATCAGGTATGCGACGAATACCCAAACGAGAGACCGTGCCGCACAGTATTCCAGTCACCCGCGTGCGCACGTACGGGGCTTCCGGTTACTGACACTCGTGCGACGGCCTATGGACGAAAGGGTTCGGGACTCGACCGCGAGTCCCTCCGTAGGGATTACCCGGGGTCACCGCACGCCGACCTCGCCCCGCTGCGGTTATCCCAGCCATTTTTTTCTTTCTCTCATTTTTGCACTGCACTCACGTTCCATTACCGGCAAGCTCCAGCGATCTGGCCGGTATTCGCCACTTTCACGGCCACCATTGAAAGTTACTCGAAATTGCACAAACGGACTCGGTCGACTGGTGTTTCCACTTTCCCACTGTTCGCCGAATTAATTCCAGCCCCAAAAGCCTCGAACCGCGAACCGGGCTTTGCCGATCGAGCCGAACGAGTTCTGCCCGAATACCTCCATTTTCGGGACTATGGAGAATGATATAATTTTTTTTTTTTAATCACCCCACACGAAGCAGTTTCGCCCATAATTTGTGAATTCGTTGCGAATCGGGAGTGAGAGGGGCGTGCACGAAAATCTGCTGCATCTGCCGTTCCCGACGGCGCAGCTTCCTCTCTGGCATCGCAACGCCGGCGGGGCGGCATCGTGTACCTGCAGTGTGATCTACTGTACAAACAAGCGTTATTAAGATGGACGAGAACATTCACCGAAGCGTCCGGTAAGCCATGTCGCGGTGCCCGTTAATTCTCATGCACGTTGCTGCGGGGCTCGCTGCAACACCGTGCACAACGGATGTTATATCACAAAATTATATTATTTTCCATCCCTGGTACGGCGTTGCCTCATGGCAATGTTAGTCGTGAATAAAGTGCAACGTTTTTTTCCCTTCCTCGTCGGGGGAAACTTTGTTTTCATGAAATAAAAAATGTTTCGAGTTTTTTTTTATGCAAACGTATTAAAAATGTTGGGATAAGTTGAAGTGATTTATGTAGAAAGAAATGTCCGCATGTGCAGACGTGTGGATGCGAGATAAGCCCGAAAAAAAATTAGAAGAAAGGATACGCGAAAATATATGTTTCAAATATTAAATCTAATTTTTGAAGCATATACACGAAAAATTGTATTATTGTAATTGTATAATTTAGAGTCAAATTTTGAGACATTGGTTTGAAGTTGGGATCGAACTTAAGATCAAAGTCAAGCCCGAACTTAAGTTCAAACTTAAGTACGAACTTAAGATCAAACTTAAGCACGCAATGAAGTTCGGGCCAAACTACGATCTTAAGTTGAAACTAATGTCTTACAATTCGACCCTTAGACTATACAGATTATGTTCCGCCGAAAAATGTGGTATAAAAAATTAATCTTAAATATATTTTTTGCATAAATTCACACATGGGCATATTATAGATATGTCTATTTATATCGGGAGATGAAAGCCAGAAAGGCGTACTTGGTCCTTCTGATTTTAGTAACGCGATATGTCATATATCTGCTCCAGTTGGAATGTCGAAGAGTCGTTGCAGGGCGAGCGAAATATAGCGTTAAACTTCAGAAATAACCACGGGACGCGCGACCTCGCTGTTAGTCGAACCTTTTCACAAGAGAGTAGAAAAGTATACACGGCTAACACGTGGACGGCACACGGGGCTTCGTACATTTATAGTTTGCCTTTTTACCTGACTCTCTACTCCATAGTCCCCGAGAGGAGTGTCAATTTTCAAGTAGCCTCATCGGCGAAGCCTTCATGCAGCCACCTCTGCAGTGCTGCGGAGCGTTTTTAGGCCAGAGCAAAGCAAACTAAAGCGAGTGGCTTCTCTCGCATAAGTGTACAAGCGCTTTCATCTCACAGACGAAAAATCTTTCGTTTGCAATTTTTTTTTTTTTTCTTTAACTTTCAATTACAAACGACCTCTGGTTTGTAAGCCGTGGCGACTCAGCTTTCAGCGATCTTGTCCTTCATCCCTCGCACAAAAAGCTACTTTAATTTTCACCGCGAAGTAGTTGTCGAGAAAAAATAGTTTTGATGAAAAAAAAAACTTCACAGTTTGATCGGCATCTTTCGTTGGATTGCGAATGACATTGAATTTTCACTAAACTGTCACCATGATAGTGAATGCACTTTATTATTTTTATGATAGAGGAAGCCATGTTTTCTTATATTAAAAAAGAATATCAAATAATTGTTTCTCCATTAATCGAAGTATGCAGATTTATTCGCGCGTTGCTTCCTTATTTTTTAAGCCATTCACATAGTTTTCTCCCCGAGGAAGCCAACATCTGTTACCAAATTTTCATTTATAGATGGCGCTTCGAGAACGAATCTAAAAAAACTGAAAAACCATTGGGCAAATGAAATTTACACTTTTTTTTTTTGCTCCGGCGGATTTTTCTATCGAAGGTTTATCTGATAGCAAAAAAACTGATAGCCTCGTTAATGACCAGTTAGACGGATTTTTTTCGATGGGAAAACGGGCAACGCGATCGCAGAAGATTTTAGAATTAATGTTTAATGACATGCGTTACTCCCACGCGTAGTGGTTAGACGCGACGGTAATACGAAAGTACGTAATATTCCGCAGATTGGATTGTAATGATCTCAAATCTAATCACAATCGCTTGTTCAATGCGGCACGGCCGGGCGGTAATCTCCGCTTACCGTCCGCCCATCAATCTGCGAATACCAAGGATATAATTGAATTCAAAGCGCGTTTGCAAGCTCGCGTCGGACCGGTCGATATATTTTCGTTCGTCTATATTCGATACGCGCATACCGCGTGTCGAACCTCGTCCGATATCTATGACGATCGTGACTGCGAATTGTTCGACTGTACACAAAATGAAATATCTCCGATAGCCAGTGTTAGGTGGTAAATCCCGTTGTACGCATCATCGAACCCAATTTCACCATTGAGCCGATACTTCGCTCGAGCATGCCGTTTTTTTTTTTTTTTTTCCTGTATCGCTTATTCTAATTCACGCTTCAATCGTCGTGATTTATACATATAAAAATGGGCGTTCAACGACCGTTTGATTGATCCTTGTTTGTTTTACTGCTCTCGAGGCGAACGACTATTAGCACGGGCATGTGAATTTTAATTGAAGAATACAGCCTTGTAAACAATTGTTCGTAGAAAGTAGGACAGGCGATTTGTTACCGACGACTGATATGACATGTGCCATTAACATTTCACCTGTCCAGTGGAGCTGCGATTTTTTAAAAATCTCGAATAGGTACAAATTTCGGGAGTTCGACCGGCAAATATTGGTTAATGCTGCAAAATTATTCTCCATTGATTATTGATAATAATTGAAGAAAAAGTTTATCCAGCTGGTGCTAATTATCAAACTCGAGCAATGCCAACCACCCTTCTTCAATAAAAAAAAATAAGAATTATAAAAAATAATCTGTCCAACAAGTGCAAAGAATAAATCTAAAAAAGACTCCAAAAATAAATAATTGTAGTAATTGGATTTATTGACAATATTTTGCATGGCATGGACATCGACACATTTAGAAAATTATTTACGGTATATATTTTTATTGCCAACGGGCCATCGACCTAAGTCCTTCAGCCCCTGATTCGCTTTTTTGTACTGGCGCGTTTGTTTTTCAGTGAGACATTTTTCGTTCATTTTATGTTCGAGTTTAGTTTACATCTCGGTTTACCATTCTCTCAAGCTGTTTCTATGTGGTGAGTGCTGGATATTTACGTCTGCGGTTTATATTTTCTGTGCAGAAATAAATAATTATTGAAAGATGTTACAGTAGAAAATTACATGTTTGAGCAACATAATCTTAATTCGCCAATCGTTATGGATTAAAGTCAAAGAAGTCTCACATTAACTCGTCTAAAACAGAGGACGTAGAGACGGACGGACGGACGGAAAATAGAGGTTGAGCAGGCAATTTTTTTGTACCGACCCGTTTCGCCCCGCTCCTCCGCTGGTACTTATTACCGAGATAAAAATCTGAACAGTGCTCGACTCACCTCAGCCTGGTATCCAGCGTATCGACCGTTGAACGCGAATCGATCGCGATCCCTCACTAGAATGTATTATATCCCTCTCGGCAGCTCGCGCACTGAAGAGCACGAGCTTCCACACTCGAGTCCACTAGTTTTTTCCTTTCTTAATCAAACATCCGTTTTAATGGAATTTAAAGTTTTTTTTTATCACAACTACACATTTTGGTTTAATTTATGGAATATCGTCAATTAGTCCTCAAAAAGGAAACGCTGCCTCAAATTGCCAGTTTCTTATTTATTTATTGTTTATTTTTGAAAAATGTCATTAAACTTTTTTCATTATCGCAAACCGAAAAGTTGTTCGACGAAGACAATTAACCACGTTGATCGATACGTTAATTGAAATTTAAAGTGATTTATCGGCACACGCTGAAATGGCTAAGAATTTAAGGTAAGTCTGCCGGTACGATCAAGTCAATCGAGTACCGGTATGTAAATAATTGTTTGCACACGTTTTAAAAGGGAAACCAGTGTCGACTACCGTGCAACTAGGTTAACTGGTTCTTACATAACTTCGAAAAAATGTATAAAAATGAACTTAATAGAAAAAAAAATCAGTTTACCTGAATATGGAAAAATGGTAAAAGGGTGATAATGGTAAATATGGCCCTGTCCATACATCTGTGATTTGCGTGCTAATCGAAGTGGGCCATATTCACAAATATCAATCTTATATACGGATAAATTTTTACGCCATTTTTTCAAAATTCAAATTTATAATTTCAGTTCGATCATCAAGCGTGAGAGCTCAACGACCGGTAATTACGTGTGATTGAATTCATCGTTTTTAAATAGCAGTCACATTTGTAATGAAAACAAATAAATAAGAGAAACAAATACGACTGTGAGCAAAGTTTTTGCTGTAAATTAATTTCAACAAATTTTCCGTAAATCAATTCGCCTCAATTTTGCGGTGTGTTAAATATCATCAATTTTTTTCTTCGTCAAGTAGGAACTCTTTAAAGCAGATCCACCTTGGGTCGCAGTTCTCCTTCGAAACGATTGCACACAATTTTTTAAATCCCGTTACTCAATTGTCCCAACTGTACACCGCAAGAATTAGCCCAACACTGCAAGCCTCGAATTAACGGCAGACGGCAAGCACGCTCGCGCGACAAGCTCGACGATCGCCGACCATCACGCTCCCCCTGTTCACTTTCACTGGCACCGATGCCACTGGGTTGATACACCTCTTGCAAAAGAAGAGAAAAAAAATCCCACGATGTTTACTCACAGTGACGCCCGTTCATTCATGCGCCGTTCCCATAACTGTTTTCACACAACACACTCGAAGGATCGCCCGTTAAGATTGCGATTAATTAATCTTAATCATCCACTGATATCGTTGGGAACAGTTTCGAGGAAACGTTGCCGAGGAACAGTGTCTCTCTCACGGTGTTAGCACACATCCGGTCTGGCGTTGAAGCCCGCTAGGGATATAACCGGACAATCTCTGCCCCGCACGCGAAACGCACAACAGCACGAATATTAAACTCCTTCGCACTTAAGGCATTAAAGCAATTTCATCAATTTTTTCTATCATCCACAAGCTAACATAAAAATAATTTTTAAACAATTAAAATAATTTTACAAAAATATATATATATATATATATATATGTATTTTTTTTATAAAGAAAAAAAAATGACAAGATGTTTATTTTTATTCGACGTTATTTGAATATCGATTGCGAGTGATAAGTGATGGAAATAAACAACGAACCATCGGGGACGTTGTGAATCATAACGGATATTGGAAACGGCGCACGGGGGGAAGAACACAACGGATATAACCCACGGGGCGCCACCGTTGTTGTTGTTATTGTTGTTGTTATTAGGAAGTTATAAATAACGCTGCACGCTGCGACGTGGTTGGATAAAAAAAGAGGAAAAAAAAAACATCGAAGAAGCACCCGGTCTGTGGGATCTTTCGACTATTGCATAATTCGATGACGCAACGAAGCGTGACATGTTCTCCGGTGGATCGTAACGTAACGTCGGGTACCTTTTAACTCGTTAAAAAAAAATAAAAAATAAAAAAATACCGACGAGTGAACATTGACAATAGAACTGTGTCCCTCAATAACGCGACAGTAGGTTGACGCGAATTAATTCTCGATGGCAATGGATACTCAAAAAAAAAAACATACACAATCGTGCAAGAATCGTCCCTCGCATTCTTCAAGCCCCAAGGTCGAGAAACAAGGTGTGTCGTCTAGAATTTCGTTCGCGACGTTTGCATTTAAATTCGAAGCGAGCCAGTGACGTCCGACCGAGCGAGTATTTCTTTCAAAATATGCAAAAAAAAATCGAGGAGAAATTTAAAAAAAAAAATTTCAAATCAAAATTTCGAAAATTAAAAAACGATCGAAAAAATAATTACGAGTGTAGATGACGATTTTTTTTTTATCTGTGGCGAATGTGAGTTTATTCGAACGAGATGAGTTTTTTTAAAAATTGGTTAGCACAATTCGAGTACCGCGTATATAAACAAGTCACCTTCGTGCACTGGACTCGGGAGCGAGCGAGGAGGAATACCGGTCCGAGCGGCAGTTCCTGCGGAACTGATTCGTTACCGGCATTCCGGCACGACGCCAGCGACTGCCGCGGCGTCACGACGTTGGATATAGAAAAAAAAAGTAAAAAAGAACGAGGAGGAAAAAAAAAATATAGTGCATACAGCATCCACGAGCGGGGGCGTCGACGCCCGCGCGGCTGCGAACCCTAGCTTCCCCCCACCCCTCCGGCGGCGAGCCGCGGAGCGTCACGTGACCTGCCACAACCCACTACGACCCGGACTGACTCCGCGGAACTCTCTCGGTCCTGTACGTACGAGAGACGGAGACGGGGATCGCCGAAGCGAGTAGCGGGTACTACGCGGGAGTTACCCCGGTCTCGATTGTTGCACCCTCTTATCGAGCGCTATTCGATACTATGTACCGGACGGGGATAGATAGAACCGTGGAACTCAACTCTTATCTTTGCGTCCTTACGGAGAAAACTTTGTTTTCATGAAAAAAATTAATAAAAATAGATATTGGTACCTAATTTTTTTCGTCGTCGGACCCAAAAAAGGATTGAACGAAAAAATATTATGATAAGTAATTTTACACGGAGCCTAGATCGCACCGTGGAACTCAACTCCCATTTTTTGCTTCCTCGTGCAAGGTAAACGGTCCAGTTTGTGACATTTTTAGGGCAGCGTTGTGGATTTTCTATTAATTACGAACGCGTAACATTGAAAACGAACTGTCTCAACGCGTGAATTAAAACCTTCTGAGTGAAATTCACCTATTGTACAAGTCAAATAATCGAGAATTTTTATAACAATATTGATTCAATAATGCTTGTCTACTGCCGGGGTTTCTGACACTGTGGACCCACCTATGTCCCGGTTTGTGACCCTCAAGTGTACCCGGTTTCTGACACTCACGCCGCAGCTTATGACTACCGCGTGAGCCCAGTTTCTGACGTTCACGCAGCACTTACTTACCCAGTTTCTGAAACTTCGCGACGTCAATTGAAACAGATCTAACTTCATTTCTTATGTAATGTTAGTACAAAATTTCAGCATTTTTCGCTAAACATATAAACATTAAAAAATCGCGTGTTGACAAAATAAACAACATTCAACGCTTTTCAATCTGCCAGCAATCTAGTTGATTTTTGACGAAAACTGAATTTACAGCAGACAAAAATGTGCCGTAGGAGTCACAAACTGGGCCGTTTACCTTATGTAAAGTTAATTTGCACGTTGCCTCCAACTTTTTTTTCGTCGTCTTTCGGAAAGCTTCTTCAGCGCCTCAACTTTGGGGAACGGAGTTAGAAAATCAAGACACAATGTTGCAAACCAAATTTGCAAGCTTATGTCTTAGTTATTATATGCGCTAATTAATTTATGAATGTATTTGTAGGGAAAGGCTGTTGAATCGAGTGAATTGAATACATAAACGGGACCTTTATGCCCAATGGCTCATCGACCCGTTCGTTCCTCGGATCGTGTTATTTACCCGGTGCTCTCGACACAGTAGTGCGCGAGAGCTCGTGCGGGGAAATCCCTACTCTCCGGCTGTTCCGTACGAACGTGTCACTCCCTCTTCGTTTAGTCACATTCCTCTCGGGCCTCGCTGGCGGTCCCGCAGTTAAACTGCGCGCTCAGTGATACGCTATCCGCCTCGCTGCATAGCAACGACTACCTGTCACGTTTTCGTTAAGAAACACATCCGCACGCTCGCTCGCAAAGAAAATTAAAACAAAAAAAGCATATCTGTCGTATCTCCCCGGCCACCGGTCGGTCGCTGAACAATAAGCCAATTCCATCGCTCGAAGCCGGACGGAGAGACGGTACGCAGTTTCGCAGTGTAACGGAATAAATTTCAACCGAGAAACAAACAATGAGCAGCTCGTCGTCGCCGAAGTGGGAGGAGCTCAACGACGAGGAGAGCGCCGTAATGAAGAAATATTATCCGGGCATCGCCGCCGGTTTTATCAAAGCTGGCGAAAAGAAGTGGATCTTACCGAGAACGTACGTCGAACATGCCGAAGAATTCCACAATTTCAAATGCAGGAAAGACGATACATGGGTAGTCACGTTTCCTAGATCGGGTAATTAGAAATTTTTTAAAAAAATGCAAATGGCATAAGAAAATACTTACAGATGGATGAAAAATTTATTCCGGAACGGTCGACAGTGTGATTTTCCGATGGACCGCGTTTTGTTTTTGACCTTCGTTGTTTTGTTTTGGCCCGCCCCCCCGCAGGAACGACCTTGGCTCAGGAGCTCGTCTGGATACTTTCTAATAACTTCGACTTCGAGACTGCGAAAAAAGTGCCACTGGGAGAGAGATTTCCTTTCTTCGAGTGAGTTTTACTTTCACTTTCTCATCACTTACGAAAGGGGCACGGAAACTATCGTTATCTGAAGAAAAAATCGACTCTCAGATTATGGTCTAAATACGTGTTTCGCATGTTCTGGCGTGAACAATGAAGTATTTTTGCTATTTCTGTGCCTCTGCCCGTCTGTCTGTTTTATCCGGAAATACAATAGAATTTCGAAGAGATTTCGAGTCGCAGCGAAATTTACTGTGAACCTTTTTTTTTTACCAACGCGAACGAAAGTATACGAGAACTATTTGCATGTTACAGATACAGTATAATCGCGGACCATAAAGCATTGAAGGCCGCTTTAGCGGAGGACCCTGATAACGTACGTTTGCGAGCTCAACTGCGAGAAGCAACGACCGATTACAAAGCTATCGCAGCTCTACCATCGCCGAGATTCATCAAAACGCATCTAGGCATCGAACTTTTGCCGGATGTTTTAAAGAGTGGCTGCAAGGTAGACAAAAAAAATGCAACTCGAACAGTCCATAAGAAACGCAAGATTGCTCCGCGAAACCATCTGTCTCCATTGGGGCGGTTCAAAACAAAAACGCCAAACTTTTTCACAGCATTGCGCGTCAAGATTTGTGTGCCTGATCATTACGAAACGGATGATTCATTTAGCAAAAAGAAAAATACTTTACAAAGTACAAACTTTGTGAATTACTGTTGTAAAAAAAATCACCGGGTTTAGGTTTAAGAAGAGCTTCTGCTTAGTCAACAAAAAAATATATAAATGGTCCAAAGAGTTTTCCAATATCCGCATTTTTAAATTCCCGAAAACGGTACTTTATCGCAATTTCAACATCTGGGCGGCGACAGTTAATAAAATCGTACAGGTATAAAAATCTCAATACACTAGGGCCTCGATTTTTGCGGCCTCGGTTTCCGTAACAGTCCCCACCACGGAGCGAATATCGATCGACGCAGTAAGCCATTTGCCGTGCTCGACAGTTAGTATGGGCGGGGCATGCGCAGCCTCGTTTTTCGTGCTGTGAATGAAGTCGAGGCCCTAGTGTATGCTTTGCTATGACGGAATTAAATTTTTTTTTATCCACCCTACCTTTCATTTGCTTCGATCGATATAGGCAAATAGATTTTTTTTTAAATAAAATAATAACCATTATGTTTTCGAGAGATCGTGTACGTGGCTAGAAATCCAAAGGACGTCGTAGTTTCAAGGTATTACTTCGCTAAGACGAACATCATGAAGTACAGTGGCGACTTCGAAACATGCTGGGAACACTTCAAAAACAGCACCAGTGAGAACGAAATTCATTGTCTAATAAATATCCTAAATTAACTTAATTATCAACCTAAATTGGTTAAAGAAAAAAATTGATCGATTCCATTTTTTTGCAGTGTTCTTTTCACCATACTGGGAACATATTAAAGAAGCCTGGGCTCAGCGCGACGGACCAAACTTTTTGTTCATGTTCTACGAAGAGATGATCAAGGTAAGTAGCCTCAGAAATGCACTGAGAAAAAAAATTGGTTGGATTAACCAAAAGACGCGGTGACATACGTTCAAAGCTGTTGTTTGTTTGGTAAAAATAAAGCATTGTTTTTTTAAGTGATTAGTTGCTTCAATTTATTCAAAATTTGTTGATTGAAACAAACATATGTGTTGGGTCCACAAAATACACCTTTGAACGTATGTCACCGCGCATTCGCTTAATCCAACCATTTTTTTTTCCTCAGTGTGGTAACGTTTGGATGTTGAATATATCGCACCCCTACAACAACAGTGTAACATCTCTTATGGCATTACCATATAAGTTGTTACACTGTTGTTCTACGGGTGCGTTATATTATTTTAAAAAAATAATAATTATTTGTCCGTTTAAACACAGGATTTGCCGAAGTCGATAAGAAAGATCGGAGACTTTTTGGATAAGCCGTACACCGACGAACAAGTGGCAAAGTTGGCCGAGCATTTGGCGATCGATAAATGTCGTGCGAATCCCATGATAAATACCTACGTAAACGAGGCCAACAATTCCACCGATCCGTGCCTGTTTATTCGGAAAGGAGTGATCGGCGACTGGAAGGATCATTTCACTCCCGAATTGGAGGCCGAGGCCGACGAGTGGATTCGAAAGAATCTCGAGGGAACCGATCTCATTTTTCCCGTTTAGCTTCAGTAAGATGAAAATAATTTTGAAGAGATCTTGACCCTTCAACCGCCAAGCGCAACATATTTGATACGATGGCGGAAGAACCGTTTAAAAAAGTATCTTCTTCAATTGTAATCGCAAAATTGTGGTAAATTTTGAAAAACTGTATTGCCTACCCTAAAGAAAGTTTTTCGGCCGCAATTTCTAGAAGTAAAAAAAAATTGAGCCTTTGTCAAAGGAATTTTTCAAAAAAATTTCGTTGAGTAAAAAAAAAATGTTACCTTAAAAAATGTTCGTCTGAATTTTTCAAGCGTGACGCGTTCAACATATTTTGATATGACCTTGAAGATATCCGCATGACATCGGATTCCATCTTCGACAAGTCTCTATCAGTGCGCGGCTTTAGGGGAAAAAAATTGTTCACTTCTCAACATTTTTTTCTCCGAGTGAACTTCCCTGAGCGAAGTTTGTGCGATGCAAATTATGTCCGTTATAATTTGATAAAATATCTCACGTCTCATGCAGATATCTTCGGGTCACATTTCGATGCAGAAAAGTGTCGAGCAATTGAAAAGAATAATTGTTGTCGAAAGAAAGTCGAAACGTTCAACGCTCGAACGGCTCGAAGTACGAATTACACTCGTTTGAAATGCCGCTGCGACCGAACGTATTTGTGCCCTCGACCTACTGATGAGAAAAGCGTCTCACGGTAACCAAGATGCATTAATCATCGGGCCCGCTAGTGGGTCGACGCGTGCAACGAGTGTACACAGTCCCCGGTTGAGATGGTAGTTTGCACCGGTTTTTTTTTTATTTAAAAAAAAAAAAAAAAATCTTAACGAGAACTCCACCTGCTCCGGGCGAAATAAGAAAAAGCAGCCTTTCGAGCATCCTCGAAAGCTCGAAGCTTTTCAACGGTTAGCGACTGAGTATCGCCCACCCGCATTCACGTACACGAATCCTTTTCACGATCTTTGACATTTCTGCCTACTTACGTAATGCACACAACAATTTTTTTTACACCATTCGCGCGAGGATTCTCCATGCTCGACTCGAGCAATAACGAAAGCGACAAAAAAGTTGTTAGATCCGGAGAGGAAGAGAAAAAAATGCTGCTAAAAAAAGCAATCACGACGGAAATTTCCTTGATCGGCAGAGGGCACAAAATAATTTTACGGACTGGATAGAACGCTAGAAGAGAGACATTGCGATCGACTGTGAATCCTACGATGCTACGCGTAACAAAAATTCTTCCACTTCTCGGAGGTCGGTGAGTGCGCGGAAGTAACTTTTTATCTTCTTTCGTTTTTTTTTTTTGCAATCTCGAATTCTCCAGCTACCTTCTCGCATCTCGAGGTTTCCGGCAGTTCTGACCGCATCGTAGGAAACGCCGAGTTTTCCAGTTCGGTTCTTTCCCCGTCGTATCGCACGAAACCCTCTCAGATTTTCCATGCTCGACAAGACACGATCGCGCTTGGAACTTACCCGGAGCAACAACGAAAGCGACAAAAAAACGTTGTTGGATCCGGAGAGGAAGAGAAAAAAAATGCTGCTAAAGAAAGCAATCACGACGGAAATTTCCTTGATCGGCAGAGGGCACAAAATAATCTTCCGGACTGGATAGAACGCTCCTCCTCTACAGTGGATCGTTGAGAAGACATTGCGATCGACTATGAATCCTACGATGCTACGCGCAACAAAAAATCCTTCCACTTCTCGGAGGTCGCTGAGTGCGCGGAAGTAACTTTTTATCTTCTTTTTTTTTTTTTTTTTTTTTTTGCAATCTCGAATTCTCCAGCTACCTTCTCGCATCTCGAGGTTTCCGGTAGTTCTGACCGCATCGTACGAAACGCCGAGTTTTCCAGTTTGGTTCTTTCCCCGTCGCATCGCACGAAACCCTCTCAGACTTTCCGACACGGTTATTCCGCTGGGATTGCAGGGGCGGTGATTCCTCGAGTCCCGGCAAACGCCTCGGGCATCCGCGGAGCACGAACGTTTCGCCGAGCAATTTCGTGCGACTACCGGAATTTTATATCAACACGCCGACGATTTCGGGGTACCCGTACGTATTACTCCGCTCTGCGAGTGAAGTCACCGCACCGGCGTGTACGACGTCCGCTAGGCGAGAAACGTGTATACACCGTACTCGTTATCGCGCGAAATTCCAGGATACTCGACTCTGCTTTTCAACACCCGACCGAGAAGCCGGAGTGTGTTCGACACCGATGCGAAGTTGTCAGTTCGATACGCGGACCCTCCCGGCGCCCGAGCCGGTGAAAGATCGCGATACAGCACGTGGAAAAAAATATTCGGAATTTTTCGTCGAGTGTTCTTAACCTGGTCGTTCGTTGACTCGTTCGACAACTCGGTTTTTATTTCACTTCGCTCGTTATTTCGGTTGACGATTTTTAGCTTCGTGGTGAAAAAGTTGAAATAAAAAAAAAACCGCACCTACAAGTTTATGTCAGAGTTGGACAGTACTCGAAGTACTGGGGTACTTCGAGTATGTACCTTCAGTTGTCAAGTAGTCTTTGGTACTTTGAGGTATGTATGTGTATCACCTGTGATACATCGTGCTTCAAAGGGTTAATATATTATTATCTGTGTAAACTTTGCAATAAGTATATTTTTAACGAGATTTTTTTTTTATGAAAAAGCATATTTTTCAAAAAACGAAATGAGGCGCTCGCGTTTTTTTTTAAATGCAATTGTTTATGTAATGTTTTTATGGACTTATTTGTGTTTACGAAAAAAACAGTGAAAAATATATTGATAATAGCCTTAAAACAGCGAATTATGAAAATTTCAGTTAGCGATTGATTAAAAGGAATTTTAAATGTTTAAATCTTGTTAATATAAAATTTGTTTAATGTCACGAAAAAATATGCAAACTTGCACATGACTTACTCAGTTATTATGATTTTCGGCGTAGCTTCCTCTGTGAGGAAGTCAAAATCGATCAACGAAGTTTCTCATAGAGAAAGTTGTGCAAAATTATAATAAATAAGGAGGCCATGTACAAAGTACTCTGTACCTTTTTTTTAGTCTAGATAATGCTTCACGTTACGAACCTAATTCCGCAAAGTACTTGAGGAATACTTAAAGTGCTTTCTACTTTGTACGCGAAGTATTTTTTGTGATCCATATTCGCCCGTCGAATTCTCGTAATCGCATTCTCCTTTTCCACAGTGCGCGAAGTTGTTTTATGCTTTTTCATTGCGGATCAATAACTTTTCAGTCATCGTAGGGTTTTTTTTTCCGTAATTTAAAATTTCATCGTATCATTATTGTACTCGCTGTTTTCATTCTGCGCCGCGATTGTTTTTAGTCACGCGACATTAAAACTCGCGCTGCCCGCTTTCCACAGTCTCGGCTCGTTCGTTCGTCCGGTTACGGTGCGGGGCGCAACGTTACAGCGATTCACGGTACATTAAACACAACGAAAATGCGATGCAGCTGTTCTTACTTGCAAATCGAGACGAATCCGGGACTCCGATGACGAACGATGAATAAAATCCAAGGGGCGAAATATGCGATAACTCCGTTCGTGAAAACGGCGAACTTCTGCGGATAACCTCGGCACCGAACAACGAATTGCACAAAAACTCCGACAAAAATTTTCGTCGAATCTCCGGATCCCCCCCGTCGACTACGCGCACGAACGAGCGACCGTTTTTAACCGCCACCAAAAAAAACTGCGGACACGAACGACGAGAATTATTCGTTACACTCGTCTACGCGCGCCTCGGAGAGCTTGCGTTATTTCACTTGCAACGAAAACACCGTGGTCCGAGCGAAAACTATTGCCAACTACGGCAAAGTTATTCCGGCGTCCTCAGTTTCACGGGGCAACACACTACACACAGACACGGACGGACACGCGCAGAATCGTCATGCGCTCACCACTCTCGACATTCCTCGATGCTCGAAACTTTCGCGTGACGCACGTTGCGCGAAACCGTGGGATGCTAATTTTTATATATATATATTTTACTTTATCGCCGAAAAATCGGTCGGCACGAGGCGACGGTATGGGAGGGATTTCTTTTTTTTTTTTTTAATTCAAAGGAGTACCTGTTACGACAGACTCGGACGAAAGCGAGTTGAAACTGGCTGAAAGCAGGCAACAGGTTCGCGACGAGTCGCGTATAGGAAGGACTTGATGATGCCTTGGTGGGGGGCGGAGGGGGGTTTGAGGGGCGGAGGAGAGTGGGGACCAGGAGGGGATCGCCTGGTCAGCCCAGTCAGGTAAATCGTCCGCCATCATGCTCTCGGCTCCTGCCGCAGCATCCGGCAACAGGTTATCGAGTGGCAGTAGCTCCAGCAGCGCGTCGCTCTCCCCTACGACTACTGTGTGTGTGTGTGTGTGCGTATAATCTTATAATTCTCGGTAGGGTCAGGAGAAAAAGCGGCGCTAGAGAGGCGCACTTGCTCTCGCTGTTGCGAGTACGATCTTCCGATGCTCCGATAGGATTACGTACAAGAACAAAGAATATTCATCTCGCGATAGTTTTAACGATACACGATTGTCGCGCGTTTCGATCGGTAACGGTTATTAATATTCATATCAGCGGCTAGAAAAAACCGTGAAAATTTATATTTCTTCACATAGATTTCTCGTGCAATTGATTTTCGTTCCTTTCTACGAAAAAACATTTTCTGTGATTAGTTCGCATCTTGACTTTGTGAGTAAAGGAGAATTATGAGGCAGCGATCGGTCGACCTGCTAATACGTTTACGCGCACCCGAGTTTCGTTGAGAACCTTACCAATCAATCCAGAAGTATGGAATACACACACGCACATACATGTGACACACAGCCATTTTACTGAATACGATCTTTCGACGTTTTGGAACATTATGAACATTTTTGCGTAAGATCTCGGTAAAAAGAATCGTAAGAACTACAAGCTTTCTCCACAAGGAAGCAACATTTGTATTCCGATTGAGAAGCATGGCTTTTGGCTCCGATTTTTCTTTTTCAAGTTACGAACGTCATAGATGCTCGATTATAGATCATACACGCACCGTGGACCTTCGACTGCCGAGCACGGAGAGGCGAGCCGCAGTTGGCAAGCACTATAGGTGATGTTTCATAAACTGCGTTGACCTTACACGCTACGTATGTATATGCGGTTGGAAATAGAACCGAGTCCCCCGTGCTTCATGTGTTGCACGAAGTTTGAAGAGTTATTCAGGGTTTTAAATACCCGAATGAGTTTCAAGTGTTACGACCTTAAGGCGACTGCTCCTTACCGACTTAAACCTTTTTGCTGGAGCGGTGACGGCGGTGAAATATGTTAAAAGTACAAACAATGGATGAAACAGTAACAGAATAGCTTTGACATTTGTTAAAATTCGTTTATTCTCTTTTTTTTTTAGCATCAGAAAATTATGTTCATTTCTCATTTCTGGTTTAACTTTGTCTGCGAGTTCGATCGCTAGTCGGGGACAGCACGAGTGATCGTATATAATAGTAAAGTATTATCGAGATACGATAGGGCTTTCTCGTAGCCGTGTGAAATGGTTCACCTGAGATTTGTAACAATATATCGATCAGGAAGATGAACGTTAATCGAACCGTAGCGTGTGTGTTTGTAAATTGATTGAAAAATTATCATTTATCGATAAGCTTGCCGACAGAGTTATCGAAAGAAAGTACTTCGTCAGTTACGTTCGAATCTCGTCTCTCGTCCGAATTCCTCTGGTTAAGATAAATAATTTTTTTTTAAATTGTTTATTTTCTTTTATTTTATTTTCATTTGCAAGTATTCTGAGCTCGTGGCTCGCGAATTCACGGTTCGATTGTACTGTTTTTTCATAGCGTGCGAGAACACTAAATTAAGTGCGTTGCACAAGATCGTCCGGTAAAATCGTATTTTTTCAAAATATCTTTTACTTTTTTTAAGTTATTTTTTATTTCATTTTATCATCTTTCCACCGCGTCGGAAGAATCATCTACCGTTTTTCTCGTGTTTATTCTACACACACGGTGCGGGTGAATCACATTCGTCAACGGTAATGAATTTAATATCATCGGTTTTCAATCGATTCTTCGGAAACGATTCTGCGATCGTTATTCCGTGAATTTTTTTACATTACGTCAATATTTCAAACAATAAGAAACCTGCTGTTAGCCTTTTTTCGCTTCGCACAATGAGTCGCGGATGAAACAGGTGCTCGTTCTGCAAAGGCGATCGCCCATCTTCCGATCTTTTTTTTTCCTTCTCGAATGAAAGGACACAGTGACTGGAATATATACCGCCAAGGATTACGTCGAGGAAGAACTCCAGCGCCATTTGATCCCCTTGTAGCGAAAGCAGCCCCGAACCGGTCCGATAATTGACCTCGATTAGTGTTAGAGCGATTAGCGTCATAAGTCTGGAAATCTGCAAGTTAAAATAATCACAAAAATTTTATGAGTATGAATGAATGCCGCATCATGGAGATTATTAATTCTGTTAATCGTGTGTTCAGTTAATGAAATTCAATGAACGACCTCGTGATGATGTCTTTTAGCGGAGATCCTATTAGAGTATAAATTTTTTAACACGTTATTTTCTCCCGCGTTATGGTCGCTGTTAGTTATTCGCGTTAGAAATGCGATGAGAACAGGCTGCATTAATGCAAACGCGATGTCACGATGACGATAGGATTTTTGAAATCCTATCCTCGATAGTTCAGGCGAACCGATGGAATCTAACGTGACGTGAAATCTTACAACGTCTCGTCCTAATTTTTTTACGTCGCGATCTTACATGACTATCGCGCGAGATACGTCAGACTGGGTCACTCAGTTTCGTTACGGGTTAACTCAAATTTTTACGGACTTCTGATACAAATTTCGAAAAGTTCATCGAAAGTTTAATTTTTTTTTTCTGATAAATTAAGAGTAACTTCATTAGGATGAATAGAGAATTAAGAGAAGATTCATCAGAGAAACCGTCAATTCAGAGAGATGGAAAACAACTCGTCGCGCAAACGGAGTGACTTTCCGCCGCATCGTTGTTAATTATTATTGTTATTAATATTTAACAAATGCTTATAATCGGAGAATCTTATCTTCAAACTGACGACGCTGTATGCAGAACCATCATCATAGTCAAATACGCGCCGTAGTTTCTGAAATTCATTAGTTGCATATCGCAATTTAATTATCGGACGAAAAACATTGTTACGATTTTTATTAACTAAGAATTATAAAATAAAGTTATCGATTCAATCGCCGACTAACGAAGTTGGCTTGTAATGCTCTCGTATGCTACAGCGTTGAAAGTGTTCGCTCGAGTGGAATACGAAAATGAACCACAAAGAATATATATGTATATATATATGCAAAAGAGTATCAGAGACCTTGACTCACCTCATCGGGTCCTCGAAATAGTCCGAGGGAACTTGAAATAGGTCCGGATCGATATCGTTTCTGAACGCGAATTCTTGAAACGTTATCTTGGCGGTGACCGTAGGCAGAATAGGTATGTCGATCTTGACCGGAAAACCTGGCGGCAGTTTCATAAGAACGAACTGTCGAAGCTTGCTGAAGTGCTTGAAAGGTGCAGTTACTTCCAGAACGTTTAGAAGCATCTCGACCGTCAGTGGAAAATCCGGGCTCATAGCCACCGTGGCTTTGAACGATTTACGGCCGACTTTGTACACGAGACTTCGACCCAAAAGCGGACATTCACCGGCCGGAGCTTCGAGATATTCTTCCCAAGTTATTTGGGGATCGGGCGGAGGATTTAACGACGTTCTTCTTACCGGTGGCTGTGAATTCTGAAAATTATCATTTCCATACCAATTACTTTTTTACACATTTGGTAATACGGGGAAACCAACCTCGCCGTTCGTAAATCCTTGCGAGCTGCCCTTCGTCAAGGATTCCATGATAGCCTTGTTCTTCTGAAGATCTTCCTCGCTCAGGTGCTCGCGCCTCTTTCGGCTCTCCAGTACCATTCCGTTTATCTGATAGAAGTCGGCGTTGAAAGGCCCAACCATTTCCTTTCGTACAAAAAATACTGTCAGTGTAATGTGAGCAGAATTAGTCGGGAAGTAAACGGTTCGTCGAAGAGACAAACCTTTTTGTCTTCTCTCCATATCCAGCCAGTCTGCGCTCGGGAGAACGTTATGCCTTTCGTCGACATTTGTGCCGCCATTATATCACTGGACATGAGGATATCGACTTCGTCTTCGATTTCCAGTTCAGTCTCCTGCGATTTTATCAGTCGTTAATTTATGGCGGCTCGACAATTATATTAATTCTTAATCAAGGGGAGGTTCGAGGATTTTCAATCAAAAAAGGGGTTTATTTAATTTTACCTGCAACGAAAATTGTGCAAAAATCCCATGCGATTGATTGTTCATAACAGTGTTCCGATCGTATAAAAAAATCGCCAAGTTTGAATGTGACAAATTGCCGGAGTAGATCCGTTTTTTCAAATTTTTTTTTTTTTGTACTTTAAAAAAATGAAACTGCTTCTACAATTTTTTAATTTTCGAAACTAGATTTTTTTTTTACATGACACCGTTACGAACAACTATCGCGTGCAATTTCTTGTGCGATTTTAATTGCGAACAACGAAAATTAAACACTTTTTTCCTTGAAGTGATCGAACCCCTTCCTGAAGAATGGACGGTTTTAATGGATAAATACTTACTTCATATCTAACCCTCTGATAGAGCTTGGCCTTATTATCGAGGACGGTGAGCGATTTACCGGGCTTTTGATCGCCGTTGAAAATGAAGGATATGTCGCCCCTCTCCCACCGCATGTCGTTGAAATCCACGAGCGTTGTGTCCATTCTTATCGACGCACCGCTTTTGTGTATCCTGCATATGTCCGACGGAAGAATTCTGGATACGAGTGGAACTAAAAGAACAAACAATTAAATGTACATCAATTAACTTTGCACAATCAACGAAGACAGGGAAAGTATGAACAGTTAATTTACCCCAACTCTGAAAATCCCATTTCAGTTCCATGTAAAAATCGCCCATCTGTCGCAGAGCCGATACTAAATTCGGTCGTCTCTCTTCCATCTGTTCTCTCGCCTGTTGCTTCAATTTACGTACTAACGATAAAACTGCAATCAGAATTTATACATTTAGAGTATATTTTGCGGCAGAAAAAAAATGTTAACCCGTGAACAGATTTGTTTCACTACGAATGCAAATTTAAAAATAGATTAACTAAATGCTATCGCATTTGTACCATTGTTTCTTTTTATTTTTTCTCTTTCAACTTTAATCCCTAATATTTTGATTTAAGATAGATACATCGGATGAAAGTATGTACTTGAGAAAAATTCCATAGACTTAATAATTGTAGAAAGTTTTTTTTCAATTCAGGAAATAAACAAGTTAATAAACATATAAACTAAAAATCTGAATCTGCATCGCAAATGATGCAATTTATTACTCACTAGTTTGTCTGTCTCCGTAGCTTATAGCTTCTGCCAGAGGGCTCCAGCCAAATAGGTTCTTCACCTTTACAGGGGCTCCGTGTGCGAGCAACAGTTGAACGCACTCTGCAAAACAGCAAAATTTTAGATAAAATACAACTGCGTAAAAGAAACAATGTTTTTTTTCCAACAATATATAATATAATATAATAAAGAAAAAAAATATAAAAACCTTTTCGACCTAACATCGCTGCTAGGTGTAATGGTGTATTCCCTGCAACAAAAAAATGTTTTAAAAGTATGTTTCATGTGTCATTGAGATTATCGCATCGTGGGATTATTCTACTAATGATTACATTCCTCTCCGTCTTACCTTGCTTATCTTTCTCAGCGATATCGTAAGTTCTGACGAGAGAGCTCAGCGTCTTGAGATCCCCGTGGAATATACACCTGTGAAGCGGATATTCCTCGCTCGACAAATTTTCCGCCATGTTTAAGCCCCTTTTCGTTTTTTTTCAAATCCCAACTTTGATGATTACGTCGTCGTGGCGAGTCCTTGCTCGCTTTCTCTGCGTGCAGACACGGCCACGAAACTCCCAACGTTCATCGCTACTTTCTTTTCTTCGGCCAATTCATCGTACGAGTTGAACGTTTGCGCTGTCTCCGCGGACGTTGCCGACTCTCCGACTCGATACTTCCGATGACATTCCTGCATGTAGATCGTCCGTCCTTTAGTTTTTACAACGCTCCGGAAAGCCTCCTCCCGTAGCTCAAAGAATCTTTGCAGCTTCGCTATCGAGTCTGTAGACGCAGCCTGCAAGCGAGAAAAACTCGTGATTCTCGATTGCCGGAGCTAATCAAGGTTGGATCAAACGAACGGTCGTTAAATTTTCGCTATCCTGTACTGTAAACTTCCTCGACTGTTCCACTATGTTTCGCGTTTTCGGTCGAAACCCGATAGCAAAAATGCAGCCCGTGTGTGGCGAGAAAAAAATTGTTAACCGCTCGAACGATAGACCGGTGCACCGGAGTCGGTAAGTTTTACGACTCTGGTGTGTTTACATGCGCGCCTTTTATCGCTCGCGGAACGATCGTACGCTCGTGTTCGATGTTTGCTTGACACACATTTGTTTCACACTGTCGTACAAGGTTATGTACAGCGTGTTTCAAAACCCGAATCATCACGTTACGATCGATTGCATTACTGCATTGTTTATGTTAATTCGTTCGCTCATTGCTTTTTTCTATATCTTATTGATATCATTATTATTGTTGTCAGATAATACCGACGAAAAAAAAATGTTTATCCCATCCAATAAATAAGGAAATATTAGTTTAAGTGATGTCTGTTTTATGTGTATTTTTGATCATTGACCATGAGCTATATTTTGTGTCTCGTTTGTTCGGAGTTGATACATGTAATGAACAAATGCAAATGCAATGAGATCCATCTGCGTGTGACGAGACGCGTTTGTTACATTTCTCGCCCAGACGTGAAGCATTGTTGTGTTTCAATGATTTTTCGTTGCTATTGCAGTGACTTGTTCGTATCCAATCGGGTGACGAATTGTCATCTTTATTTCGTTAACTTCGCAACTGATGTATTCCATGTATGTACGTACCGAACGGTCGAATATCCATTCGAATCTTCAAAGATGAAAAAAAAAAAAACGAAACAATACTGAAACGCGACGGGGCAAGTAGCACGCTGCGCGTGTTTCCCTTGTTCCACCTTTCTCGCACGCGATACACACGGTTAGTAGGTTAAAGAAATAACAATGTTCACACGCAGGCCTTTGTCGACTCGTTCTTTATGCACATATTAGGAGAGGCGAGAGCGTGGGTGACTATATTAGGTCCTCTCGGCACCGATCCGCTTTCTCTGTAATTTAACTCGTAACTGTCAGAATAGCAGAATATTGTCCGAAGAACTCGCCATCTTGAGCTCGCGTATAGTTTACTCTTTACAAATAACAAAGTGTTCACACTCGATTTACTCGTCGCTCGATTATACGTTAATTGTCTCGGGGCATAACTCAACGCAACGACGGATCGAGAATATATGACGCAAGGGTAAAAACGCGCTACGGAAATGTACGACTTTGACGCACGGGACACGTACGCAACCTTCGACGGTGCGTTCGCTACTAGGACGGAAGCATGTTAGCGCCTGTCACAGTCGGCGAAACTCGCTTTTCGCGAATACCTGAAACACGATTCTCCTCCTCGCCGATACCAGCGCCATTTACGATAGGTCTGACTCTCTCGCGGAACAATTGCCCCGCTTCGTGGCAATTTACATGTGGTGGTAAATTCGCTATGGGCTAAGTTCACTCTGTTCGGGTCGCATTTCAATATTGGCTGCAAGTTGTTAGCAGCATGGAGACGACAAATCTTTAGTTTTTTCTAAAACTTTAGCTGAAAGAGCTGTCGCCGCTGTATGCACTGTTAGCTAGTTACGCTGTTGGCACGTTATCAGTAGCCGGTAGTATGCCTTAAAGTAATTAACATAAAGTCGACGAATAAAATGCATACAACTTTATTCGTGTAGTTAACGTAACAACTGTCTCCAATTTATCACGTCAAGAAGTTAATTACGAAAGCTCAAGAGATTATCGGAATCTAATGGGATTTATATGAAAATTACTAAAACAACTCTATTCATGCAGTCGCGGTTACTTTACCGGTAAATAATAGCGTCCAACAAAATTTACCGACAAGTCCGAACTTTTTCGACCTCCAAGTGGCTCAAAGCCCCGTAGCGAACGATCCACGGAAGCTACGAGCGATTTCGAGCTATGATGTTGAGAAACTCCCCCTCGATTATCGATCTCTACGATCTCCTACTTTATCTCTTTTTCCCCTCATCTCCCCCACTCACTGAGGTGCGTATGTCATTTCGAGCCATGCGCGTATCGGCTGTAACCGACTCTATCGCCATCCCCGAGTACTACATCAGTACGTCGAGTGCACTCGCCATTCCGTTTCGCAGTTGAACGAAAATCTTGTGTTTATAAAAAGAAGAAAAAAAAAAAAAATTGAAATCTACGTGTCTCGCTATGAGATATTTGCACGGATTCTCTAGTCCCCCGGCTTATCAGTAAAAAACTTGGCGAAATTCGTGCAGTCATAAAATCCCGAAATGTGAAACACTTTGTCACATATCGTCGTGTCTTACCTACTACGCTAGTGGTAGTAGTAATGGTCTTCCAGTGCTCGTTATCCAACCTCAACGGAGAAAAAGAAAAGAAAATATGACGTTTATGTAAAAGTTTGTAAACTCAGTGAGTATCGTCGATGTTTCAGGATCGCAACGATTGTTGGGAATTCTTCGAGGAATTGCGATCCGGTGGATCGAACGTATTCACGGGCGTTTCGAACCACTGTGTAATTATCGAACTCGAAGGAGTCGAAAAAAAAAGAATGACGTTTCTTTGAACTCGACGAAGAGATCCCGTTCTCCCGTCACGGTTCCGCAACACCTTGCGCTCCGACGGAGAGAGAGAGAGAGAGAGAGAGAGAGAGCGACAAGCCTGGACACGAAACACGAAACTATCGTTCGATGTGATAAATCGCTCGACGCATTAAACTCCGTGAGAGTTTCTTGAAAAAAAAAAAAAACGTTTGACGTTTCGGACGTACACATCCGATCGACGCGATGGAGAAGTTCGCCGTCGATCTCGACAAAGTCCTGGACGAATTCGAATTCAACGAAGGTAATGTCTCATCGGTAAAAAGCACTTGAAAATTTGCGAAAAAAAAATCGCTGACCGAAAAGTTGTCGATCTGCAAAAATTAGAAAATAATTTTGTAGGTCAAGAAAGTGTGTTGGACGCAGTTGGGGAATGCAAATACAGGAATTCAACGGGCATTCGCTGACTGCACCGGAAATAAAATATTCCTGCTTTGTGTAAAAAAAAGAAAAAAAAGATAATAAGCTAGAACATATATTATTTATTTATTTATTTATTTATTTACGGGACGAACCCTTTTACATTTTCAATTTTACAGTTCAGATAAAAATACAAAATTTAACCAAGAATAGAGCTTGTGTAATCTAAATAACATCATTACATATCTGTTTATTTATTTTCTCTTTATCCATATTTCTATTTCATTTTCCCGTCAAAGGAAGGGAAGAACAACATTTTTGTCCTTTCATTCAAATGTCTTCTCGCTGCAACGGTCTTCTCATCTTGTAGGCAGCCATCCGTAGAAATTTGTGCCGGACTCTTTCTAGTTTCTATTTTATTATCTTTCTAGTTTATTATAAATATAAAAATATAAAATATGTTAATATTAAATATATATTTTATTTGATATTATATACATATATTATAATAATATTAAAAGAAAAAATATTTCTTTCCATTTTTAAAAATGAGCTGCATTCGATTCTTAAAAATGTATATTTTCAGACTGCGCAGAGCAAGTGGCCTCGAGCGTGGATGCCGAGAAGCCGATGTCGGCGTCTCTGGTAAAACGAGGTGTGCTGTCTTCGTCGAATTTCACCCAACCAGCCGGAGATCCGTCTACGTACGTCGACCGAAATGTTTTGTCCACAAAAAACTCTGAGCCTCGAAGAACGGAGGAAAAATCGTCCAATGCAGTAGCGACTTCCAGGATAGACGGAACCCTGGACATCAGAAAAACTGAGTCCAAGCGAGAGAATTCCGAGTCGATAAACGATTTTTACAATCGTGGTAGGACGCACGACGACAAGGTCCAGCAGAAACGTTACGCGGATTTTCGCGACGGCGAGCCAGTTTCGTTGACGATACGCAACGACATATCCCAAAAATTTGTTCAGAAGCGTCAGAACGAAAACGTCGCCGGGGCAAAGAATCACAACAGTTACGACAAGAAATTCAATCAGTCGAACGCCAAACCGAGCGTGAGTAACGTCTTCAGCAGTCTCAACGATTACATAAACGCGCCTAGCGGAAGTGTCGATCGGGCCGATTCCAGCGTCGACCGAGACGCGAGAAACCCCAAGGTCGACAACGCTCTCGGTGTCTCGGGCAAACAGGACAGGACGCTCGAGATCGTGGAAAACGTCTCCGTCGCGTCGAATTCCGGTGACGAAAACACGAGCGACGAATCGGGAACGTCAACGATCGAGGAAATCGCTAACGTCAACAAGTTTCTCAACTCCTCGTCGTCCCGATACCAAAATATTCTTTTGCCGGTAAAGTACGAGACGGTATCGAGCTCCAGTAAAACGGACGTTAGGGATGCGCGAATTTTACCGGAAGTTGCGAGCGTCGTCGGTATCGGCGGCAATTCGGGGATAAGCCTGAACACCAGCGGAACTTCCGTTATTTCCGGTGGAGTAAGCGTTACTTCCGGTGTGATCGATGTTAATTCAGGGACGAGCGTAGACTCCGTAAGTTCGGACAAGGCTGCGATATCCGGCGCAATCGGAGAAACGAATTCGACTTCCGGTTCTTCGAAATACCCGAAGAGCTCGGATTCGCAAGCCTCGAGAGTGGAACACGTTTACGAGAATGTTTACATTCCGACGGATGTGGAGAGCGTTCGAAAGATCTATACAACGATGAGCAAACCTCAGACCGTTTACAGATCTTCGGAACGCGACGAAGCTAAACACGTCTACGAGAATGTGGATTTCGACGTAAAAACTTCGGATTTCGATGGCAAGGAGGGGCCTTACGAGAGGATCTACATCGATCAGAACTCGAGTACCTCGGACGTTAGCACGGAGCCGGTGGGTGTTAGAAAAATTATTAAAAATACTCTCGTAGGGGCGGAGAAAGTGACGTTCAAGAGTTTGAATTCCAACGCATCGATGAACGACCGAAAGCCCGTGGTCGGTTTCAGCACGATCGACGATCTCTCGGAGGAGGAATTGAAGAAATATCTGGCCGACCTCGAGGCCGAAGAGCGAGCGATAGAGGGAAAAGCTATGTACGAAAATATTTCCTACAACGAGCCGATCCGCGACGACGGGCCAACGCGCCACGCTGTGCCGTCGTCGAGGAAGCACGAGGAGGACGACGAGGACGCGAACGAGGCACCGATTTTCGAGACGGTGACGATCGGCGAGTTGCCCACTGTGTCGGAAGAGAAGCTGCAGGAGAAGGCGAAGAAATTTCCGGTGATCGACTACAGCAATCAGAAAGGACCGTCCGGTGGCGCCGTCGACCCGAGATCCGGCGATTTTTTAGAAAAGAAGGGCCCGGAAAAGTCTCGCGCACCTGCGCGAACTATTTCCGAGGCCAGGGTAAGGGAAAGAAGAAGTAAAAAATTGGGCGACAGGAACGAAAGATCGTCCGAAGAGATGAGCGACACGGAGTCACAGACGGGAACGGAAGCCCGTGGATGCGTCGAGCGAAGTTTGCCTGCCGACGACACGACCGTAAGCACCGTAGAGCCCGTTGAAAATAATTCTCAAGATATTAATCAGCGATCCGTCTCGGAGAATAATGCAACCGTTAACGATTTGCCGAGTAGAACGACGGAATCGCGAGAAAATGAGGCCGACGGCGTTCACCTCGAACGCCGAGGCGACGAAAAGGCGGAAGCGCCGCCGGAATTCGAAACTGATAAGGAAGCATCGAAGGTCAATCGCGCTACACTAGAGGAGGTGGAATCTAATGTTGCCGTTGTAAATAACACCGCCGAAACTTCTGACAATTCCATCGACGAGAGTGGAGCTTCCGGTGCGCCGATGTCCTCGGAGAATGGTTTTGGAAATAGCGAAGAGGTCAATCAAAACAGCGAAGAGGACACCGAGGAAAAACCGTCCCGACCGCAAACCCTCGACATCGTGTCCACGGTTAGCATGGACGACAATACGACGATAGGTACTGTTTCTATTCTGAAGGAGTGAAAAAACATCTGTACGCCTGAATGTCCGTAATAATGATATATTTGTTTGTGTATTTTAGGACCGCCAGGCGCAACGCCTGGGACTCAAGAACGGCCGGAAACGGAAGGAAGTGCAACCGAGGAACCGCGAGATCCGTCGCCGGACGCTTCCGACAATTCTTCGATGGAATCCGGTGTGATATTGGGAAAACAACCGCCTTTCTGGATCCCCGACGCCGATGCGCCCAATTGCATGCTCTGCGACGTTAAGTTTAACGTCATCAAGCGTCGTCATCATTGTCGGGCGTGTGGCAAGGTATCGTCGATTTGTAAAGCGCTGCTCGTCGACCGATCTAAAAATATTTACGGTAAAACCTCGATTATAGCGAGATGGTTAAACCGTAAGGGATTATTACCAATTTCGGATGAACCGTGATTTTTAGTCAGTTCGGCGGTAATCTTTATCAGTAAAGAAAAATAAGCCGCTTGGGTTTTTGGACTTGTGTAGAACATGCTTTTTGGCCGGAAATCATCGAAGATTCTCTTAATGCGTACTTTTTTGATAAACCTAATCTGTGTTTTCGGCAGGTTCTATGCAACAAATGCTGCAGTATGAAGTACAGATTGGAGTATCAGGGCAACATAGATTCGCGCGTGTGCGGGCCTTGCTATCAACTACTAATCAAAGGTATGAAATCTTCTATTTTCATTTTACAACGAACCTCGTTTTATTGACTACTCAAATGTGTTTTATATTTTATTCAGCGGAACAAGAACACGGAAGTGGCGATTGGTCTTCCAGTTATGTAGACAACTCGGCGAACAACGTAAATTCTCCCCAGGTATGTTGAAACCCTTGCGATAGTGCGTTTGCAAAAATTATCGAACGATGGAATTAACAAGAAAATTGAACGCACACGAAAATATCCAATTTCGAGTTAAGCCATTTTACTGAATCGACGGAGTTATCCGTGCGATATAGATTATATTCGATTCATAGAGTTTGATCTGTGTCCCCGTTCACTGTTACTCACTATACGGTAACGATTTCTCATCTTATTCGTACAGTTTATAACCGAGCGCGAAGTCAATTTGTCATTTTATTTGTATTGCTAGTAAAGCAATGTGGTCATAGATCAATCACTTTTTAGCTTGAGTTTGAGACTACAGAACATCCCCTTCGCATGAGTTTTTTTTTTCTTAGTTTTCCGTTGAGTTTAAGTCGTCGGCGGCTTGTGAAGCGACGAATAAACTTTTGTTCACTTTTAGCCAAGCGTACCTTGGTAATTGTGTTCATTAACCACAACGTCTTTACCCTCGATGCAAAATAACGCTTTCTCAATTAATTTCTCGTTCCTCATTTCTCATTTTTATTAATTTTTATCGCCGCTCACAGTTAACACGTTTCTAACTGTATCTTCTTTTACTTCATTGCTCGGTTCATCGTGAACAGGTGAAAAAATATTAGAAATGGCCAAAAAATATTGCACAGGAATATTATCGATGTATTTCCGAAATATTGTCGTGTTGGTAACGTGTTAAAAAATGTGAGAGCGACCCGCCCGCCCAGTCTTCTACCCTGTAACAACTTGTTGAATACCTCCTCTCTTGTGAATTGATACGATCTCGAATATGAGCATGAATTTTGAGCTTTGTAATTTTTTTTTCCGTAGTGTTTCCTAATCTTGTTTGCATATAGTCGGTGAAGAAAGAAAAGTGCTGATCGAACGATATTTTAAAAATCCTATATATAATATGAGGTTTATTTTGAAGCCAGTCGTAGATTTTCGAGGGAATAGTTTCTTCATTCTAGTACAAACTTTATTTTCCGAGCCTCGCTAAAACATCGGAACTTGTAAATAAAATCCTGCATCGATCTATTTTTTATTTCTTCATTTTCTTATCAGGAAGATAGAGCATCCGAACGTCACAGCACGTGATTTTGGTGGGAATAAAATTGGCACTATTAAAAAATAATGCTTCTTAAGGATTCTTCTTGTATAGTGTCTCAATCGAAAGTTCGATTCGCTCAGACCTTTCAGTACTTTCCGAAGCGATAAAAACCTTTAAAAAATCAACCATACCAGAGATGTTAAGAACACTCATGTTACATGAGAATAATACCGGAAAGTTAATAACAAATTGATTATTGATTAAAAACAATAATGGCCAATGAATACCTAAACAGGAAACATTACTTTTCTCATGCAACCGACAGCGGTTGGTGAACGGCTTCGGTTCACGGTCAGAACTCGGATGGGTGACCGCCTAGCCGTGCACTGAATGTGGCGCATTGGAACCGTTCGCCAGGAGGTCGAACTTTGAGGATTGGTGTTCGTACCCGAAGTACCGAATACGAACATCAAGACTCAGTTGGAATGACCAGCTTTATCGGCGCTGGTTTTCTGCGGTTTCTCTGCGCCCACGCGTAGATGCGATACAGTATGGGGAGTAACAGCGGCTGCAGTAACGAACTTGACAGGCGAAAAATTGGGAAAATCGATGAGAATAGTAGCTAGATGGCTCACTGAAGTCCAAAAACCTTAAAAAGGGGGAAGAACTTTTCTCATGCGAAATGAATTTTTTATTTTTTTGTACACATTTATGAACAAAAAAAAAATTCCCATTTCGTTAAACAATTTTTTTTTGTTTGTAATTCGTTAATAACTGTGGAGGAATCAATGTTCTTAGCACCTCTCATATGGTTGATTTTACGAAGATTTTCATCGCATTGCGAAGTGTACAAGATTCTTACCGGATTTTCCTTTTTGCTGGGAATGTATACGCGATGCATCCTCGAAGCGTGTTTTTTTTTTCTTCTTCTTTCGTTTCAATAGTTTTGCATCCGGTTTTGCTAATCCACGATTCGTATTGTCGTGACGTTTCGCGAGAAAAAAAAAAGACATTCCAATCGCCAGAGTTCGGAGTATTCGACAAATGGTTATAGGGGAGACAGCCTAATCCAAATAACCCGATGGAGTACTGTTCAACAATACCGCCTTTACAACAGTTAGCCGGCGGTTTGCCTACTCCGCCGACGGTAATGGTACCCGTTGGTGTATTGAAACGAGAGGGCAGTTCCAAGCAACGACCCGAGGGACAAAAGTCCGTTATGTTCAGCGACGGTGAGTCACACGCAAAGTTACGAGTCGCGATAATTTTTTTTGTTTAAATATATACTTTCTTATGATTATATTACGTAAGGCTTACCGTTCAGTTCGATTTGTGTATTCAATTGACGATTACTTTTCAATCTTATGTCCACATGAAAAAAAAAAAAAATTCCGATCGAATGGGAAAAAGATAAGATAGACAAATCCGTTTCAGATATGCCGATAAACAGAATGATTCAGTAGTACAAACAACGAATGAACTTTGACTGGTTGCTTTTTTTTCACGTGGACACGAGAAATCGCTTTCATCGTACTTAAGAGAAATTTCCCCACTTTCTTGAAAACATTTTGTTTCGTTGATTTTTATTTTCATTATTCCTTCGTAAGATCCAAAAACGTTATTCTTTATTTCGGACCTATCCGCCTTGGCGCGCGGTTCCGGTGTGTCTCCGTTGATCGGGATCCCGGTATTTCGCGTCGCCGATCCGCATCGCCATCCCGTCTGTTTTTTTTTTTTTTGACCCACCTATACGTATAAAACACAGGAATAAGGCCTGGCTGTGACCTGACAGAGCTCGACACCTCCTGGGATCTAAAGCCGCCTTATCGAAAGATAGGAAACAAACGTACACCGACGCCCGGACAGACGTCGTCGTCGGGAGCGGCGAAACGACAAAATATGCCGCCGTTGGATCCAAACACGAACAGTTACATACCGCAGGATCCGGACATCTTACCGCCGACGGTTACGATACACAAAGGCCGTAAGAAATAACTACGAAGGAATTCAGAACACGTGCAATACCACGGTCGATAATAGAAACTGTAATCAATTTTTTTTTTTAAACCATGCTGACCATTCATTCGCAAAAGCAAATTCTTGTGCGGACGGGAATTGATATCTGCTTCACGCAAGAATTTTCCTTCAACCGGAAATGGTCAGCACCCGCGAAAAAAGTAATTGCAGTTTTTGTGACCGGCCCGTGCTAATATCGTCACTGCGGATTTAAAGCCGCTGATTTTTTTCTCCATTGGTTCAATTGCTGTTCAGAAATTTCGTACCACGAAGTCACGGATTCCGCAGCTCTTTACAAGTCATTGAAGAATGATTGCGAGCCACCAGTCATGTTCGCGATTAATCGCAATCTCTATGCGTACGTTAAAATAACGAATCGTGAGTCTCATTTGCCCTATTTAACCAAAAGCTAAGTTAATAGAACCGGAGCTTGTTGTTTCATTTACTTTTCTAAAATTATTTTCAGTCAATTGCTGCGTCAACAGGATCTGTTGGAACATCACGTCGCGGGGATTGGCCTGTGTGGGTCAAGACGAAATAATCTTATTGGTAGAGACGTTACCTGACGAAACGCAAATCCCGAAAGATCTTCTCGTTCATATCAACCAAATTTATGTCGAGGCGATAAAAGGTAATTTCAGCTATTCGATTGTAACTCCGGATAAAACTCACCGAATTCGAAGCGGTAACATTTATTTACCATTTATTGTTGTTTTTTATTTTATGGTTTTTTTTACAGGCAATACGATAACGGAACTCGGAGTATCGATACACCAGGGTGGAAACTTTTTGGGATCCCGTGAGCACGCTGGATTTTTATTTATTCGACAGACGTTTCAGTGTTTGCAGAAAATCGTTCTTCCGCCGGCCCCTTTCCTCGTCGGCCTTTTAGTTCACAGGTGAGAATTAAATACACGAGTCAAGTTCTTCGAAATAATTGGACACTTGTTTGCATAACAAAAGAAAAATGTTTTTTTTTTTCAGATGGGAAACTCCATGGGCGAAAGTGTTCCCCCTCCGTCTCGTGCTGCGTCTCGGTGCGGAATATCGTTACTACCCTTGTCCCCTTGTGTCCGTTCGTTTTCGCGACGCTGTTTACTTCGAAATCGGTCACACGATAATGAAAGTTCTAGCGGATTTTCGTAACTTCGCTTACACTCTTCCGGGCGTTCGGGGTCTTACGATTCACATGCAGGATCGAACGACCGATGTTTTGTTTCCAAAAAATCGCTACGACCAGGTCATCAAAGGACTGAATAATTCCAACGATCACGTTCTCGCGTTTGCCTCGAATTTCAGCGTTCAAGCGGATTCTCATCTAGTCTGTATACAAACGAACACCGGCGACGAGAGTAGTTATCAGACTCAGGCTATCAATATTCACAACAAACCGCGAAAGGGTGAGCTTTCCTTCACGGTAAGGGTGCGTTCTTGAATGCAACTCTGCTTCGTTCGGCGAAATGCAGAAAAATTCGAGATGTACTCACATGTATACACAACCGAAATAGGCGATCTTATAATTCCCGTCTGCTCTTAGTTCAAGGTTTACTTTTAACACAAATCTGCTCTGGCAAGCGTGCGTTTGTGATCAGAACGGACGAAATGTATCCCCTCGGAAAAAACCGGATGTACCGTTGGCAATTTTTAAAAACCCAATAGTAGTGGACAGTCACAAATAGAAGAACGCATAGCTGAGCAGATGTGCATTCAAGAACGCCCCTTTAGTAGCAGCTTACAAATACCTCGTCGCAATTTTTTTCCTGGCTCACAATCTCAATTTTACTCCGTTTGTCTTACACTGTGACTTTTTTTTGTCGGGCAGTTACCGGCGCGAGTTTCGTCGTCATAAACGGCGCTCTGAAATCATCTATGGGTCTCTCGGCAAAATCCAGTATAGTCGAGGATGGTCTCATGGTTCAAATAATGCCGGAGAAAATGGAGGCTCTTAAGGCGGCACTAAAAAATATGCAGGATTTCTCAATAGGGTGTGGTCTTCAGGGAGCACCGGAACCCGACGAAACGGTCAACATCAAGTGGGTCGACAACGATGTGCAGTTCAATCTAGGGTTGGTTACGACTACTTATCGTGGAGAGCAAATTTTCGAATGTAACTTTAATGTTTGTTAATATTTATGCTCGTTCTTTTCAGGGTCAAGAGCCCGATAGACGGTAAAGCAATGGACGGCGTACCGTCGATACGCGTTCACAATGGCACGGATTACATGGGAACGAGTAGGTTTATCCGTTGGACCGAAGTATTCATCATCAAGGTACATCGCATTTTTCAACAAAGAAAACAAAAACATTCTTCGACGTTTACAAATGTCTGGTTTTACTTTCGGCCGAAGCTGAGATCAGATTCCTGTTCTGTCTGAGCTGCGAGTGACGTAAACATATATCGTTCAATTTGTTTATTTAATGTCCGAATTAATTTATTACAGTCTGACGATCACCCAACCGGAGTCCACGATCCCGTGGACATAAACAAATTGTCGGAGAGCATAGCGAGAGCGACGTGCGCGGCGTTGGTGAAACTCTTGGATCTCTTGGCGACTGCTGGACTCACGAAGCTCGCTGTTAGAACGACAATCCATCCGGACAATGTATGTTTATATACATTCGCTGACAATTAAGGGCATGTGATACACACGTATCGATGGTCCGATGGTAACAAATCGCTTTCCCTATTTTCTCCGTGATGGTTGATGCTTCAACCAAAATCAAATTAGGTTTTTGTAGTCAATAGATATAAGTATGAAAACCTAATTTGCTTTTGCTCGTCGTATCAATCGTTTTGGAGAAAACAGGGAAGGCGATTTGTTACCGACTGAGTCTGTAACACATGCTCTTCAGGGCATTTGACACTGCCTCATTCCTACTCCAACTTAAGCCCAGTTGGTAACAAAAACTGTAATGCTATTTTTCAAAGGTGCCGAGCCTTGGCGTCTGAAAAAAGTAGAATTTCACTGCGTCTTACAGGTCTACAGTGAAATCCCACGTCCTCTGCACGTAAAAATTTCAGGACCTTAAAAAAAATCGCATTACAGCTTTCGTTATCGATTGCGGTATTCACATGGGCTTTGTCCGTATCACGCAAAATGCGTATGTACGATCGCAGTTATTTGATAGGACGTCTTTACTTCATTTCTTGCAGGTGGGATACGAAGCGGGAAGCGAGGGTACACGATTGCCACCAATCTACATGAACAGTTTGGACAACGAACTCATCCAAGTTCTCCACAAAGCTGCGCAAAGCAGTCAGGATACAAACACCGTTCTCGAACTGATATTCCACGTGTTAGACGACTAAATCGACAACGAGTAAACACCTTGAATAGAAACGCTCCTACATGGCTGTGCAATGCAAGATACGAATATCGATTCGGAAAACTAAGTTTACAACCTATCAGTCGATTGCGGAACGGAGAGTAAGGTAATGAAGCCGAAAATTCTTTGAGACTCGTACCGATGCCTCATAAGAGTGAAGGGACACTCGGGAATGCGACAACAAAAAAATAATAGAAAATAGTTTTCCACTTGATATTCCGGAGAAAGGAAGGAAACGATCATGTCCATGCCCGATGTGATAATCCATTGATATTACACTGAGGATAAATCTGTTGAAACGAAAGGGAGGTAACATTTAGTGCAGGGACTGATGTGCAATATCTTGAAGGGTCGCCCGAAAGTCGATAGACCGGCTCGAGTTATCAGTGTTCAATGAATATTTACCAAAGCGAAGGGAATAAAAAGAACTGGCACTCCATGTAAAAAAAAAAAAGAAAGAAATCAAGCGGGCTAAAGCGATGTAGAGTGTAGAGTAGAAGAAAAAAACTGAATTTATTTCTTGTAATTATTATAATTGTTATTGTTATGAAAATATTGCACCGAAGAATCTCAAAACATGAAGTGATTTCATTTTGCCGTTTAAACTCGGTGTGCGATAGGTCCATTAATCAAAGTTCTTTTTTTCTCGGAATAACGAATATTTTTAATAGTGAACGAACTGCGCGATCATGGCGTGCGAAATGACTGTGCGATAGTGCAAAGAAGAGGACTTGCAACTAATCGTGTTAATTTTTTTCCCCAATGTTTGAAACGGAAGGATACATTTTCCCCGTGCTAAGCAGTGGTGTCATTCAACAAAATCTCCGGTCCCTCACCGTTCCATAAGTTGTCTTTGCATCGCATCCGGTAATTTGGTTATCGGTAACGTCGGCCGATTTTAATCGTTCCCCGAAACTTTATAACTCGCTATTATTGCTTGAACAATTGAATATTATATTCTACGTTAACGTCACAGTGATTCACCGTAAAAGTGAAGAAAAAAAAATAGAAAAATGTTTGGCGAGGTCGAGAGGTTTTTACTTGTACAGTGTTGCTATATTTACTTTTACACACGATTTACCGAGAGGATTATGGGACTCGTCCGATTACACGTACAGTGTCGGCAATTTTAACTACTACAAAGAGAATAGAAGATTTTTGGTTTCCGACACAGAAGCGTATGACGGATAGTCGCTTGGATCTTAGGATTCACTACGAGATATTTCGATGTTCGATTACTTTATTAGCCGGACAGTTCGGGAGAGTGTACCGTGTTACAAAGTCGGAGGTTTGAGCCGAACCGATGAGAAGCGGGTGTAAAATTGAAGACTGCGCGCTCGCCTCTACAGAGGAAGAAATAATACGACTAGCGATTGGTACTGTGGGCGAAGAGGCTGGAGCCGTTACGAGCGTTTGATGTAATTATTATTCAATAGTCTTTATTTGCATCGATTATATATATACAGTATATATGTGCGTCGAGAAATGGGGAAGCAAGTCCAAAATTAGTCGCTTGAAAGTAAATGTTATGGAAAACACCAAGAATATATTATACATAGATACTGCGAGTCGCTGTAACTTATATCGCTAAGGTATGTATTTACGTAATGTATATACGATAAGATAATAAATTGTACATACCATGCTATTGTTACGTTGTGATGGTCTGCCAGGGTACAGATAAATGAGTTGTAAATGGTGGAATAATATCGAACGCGAACGGTTTATTGAACAAAAGTAGTGAACGAAGAAGAGCGACGGTCTAGCGGTTCGGAGACTGCGAAGAACGGAAGAAAAGACCCCCTGCAAGTAAGACCGCTAGCTGCTTATTAGTGTTGCTACGCGCGATGAAACGGCCGCTGCTCGCACGTGGCGAGTGCAGCGGCTGGAACTTTGGCGTCAGAGCTCGAACGTTGCGTGGAAGATGCTGACGGCTCAGAGATTGGCGAGAAAATAATTTAAATATTTCGACCATCAGTTTTCATGGATCAAATACAAGCGCGTGGAAATAAAAGTAAGCTTGGCTCAACAGCATGTGAAACACGTTCTCAGCGTGTCTCTCGCATATTTTTGCTTCGTCGCCACGGAAGGTGTTTTCATTGAGAACAAAAACATCTGGTTTTTCGTATAAACGAAATGTTGTCAAAGAAAATCGGTAATGATTTCTTTTAATCAGTTTTTGAGATCACAAAAGAAAATTATCTTTATAATATATAATAAATAATATATACTTTATAACAAAGACTGATTTCATAGTAAAACATCTTCCTCAATTATATATCCCGCTCTACCATGACAGAGAGTGAGGTTTGAGCGAGAGTGGGGGTAAGTCTTTGCTGCAGATGAATCAATCGGCACGGTTGTCACGATAACTTGTGCTCGACGCCACCATAGCACAACCGAAAACGATCTTTCTCAACACCGTGCATTGGAATAAAAGTATATTACCGATGTCCGTCAAGATTGCCGGATCATTTGAGTCCTCCCCTCGCCCCCCCCCCCCCCCGCCCGCGCCTATTTTCAAATTTAAAGTCTGGCACATCCGACAGCAGCGCCAGTTCGCGTTCACATTGTAAACTAAAATATTGAATCGACACTACCGTCGCCTCCGGTCGGTTTTCGGGAATCGCGCAGCTACGACGACGACGAGTGATTCCCACGAACACGAGACAGCCAGGTGCTTCGGCTCGAGTACATTATCCCCGATATACCCGCGGTGGCATCGGAACTAACTATGTTCGCGTTGTGAAAATAAGATCGAAAAATTGTGTTTGAAAGCCCAAAACCGACAGTGCAACTTACATTGTGTGACACGTCGATATATATATATATCTCGTTTCACAGTGGCTTACACCGTCGAGCCGCGCACATAACTCTCATCGAACTCAACGACAAACAAATACAACACACAGAACGCCATGGACCGGAGAAAAATGTCGTAAGTAACATTGAACAGCGGTACCTCGGTATGACGTGCGTATTCAAAGCCGACGTTCGGGTTTAAGATACGCCCAACAGCGGCAGGTTATCCCGGCCTAACGAGCCTCGGACACGAAAGAAATCCTGTCTTTTTCCTTCTTCCCCTCTCGTACCCCCTCGCAACACGCCATTCCCTCCGCTTACAGCGTACTTTATATATTCGATTGTGTTATAAACGAGCTCGACACTCGATACCTCGAGCAATGACAGCAATGTCGGCGATCGTAGCCTCATCAATTTTGTCCCTTTTTTATCCAATCGTTATCACATCATCGTATCATCGAGCAGAAGAGGGCCCCAATAAAATTAAATTCGAGTAATTTTTCTTTCGACCGCGACAGGTTAGTCCTTAGCGGTCATAGAGCGAGGCATAAGCGGCCAGAGTCTTGCGGTGATGCGAAAAATCGGCGCGAGGGGGCTCTCAGCTTTTTTCTAACTTCGTACATCGTGTCTTCGATGTTGCCCCGCTGCCGGCCTTCGCTCGGCTCCACCCCACATGCATACTCACGCTTATTTTATTATTCGATTATAACTGTGTAATCTCATTCACCGGGTTTATTGCTCCCGTGCAATTCTCATTCTTCGCCTGTCCGGTCTTTCTCGCTCTCTTTGGGCTCGAGTTACAACTTTGATTTTTTTACTTTTAAGACTTCAATCAATCGTTATATACTGTACGGGCGAGCTCGATCGGTTCGCAAAGGTTGACCTAGAAACAGCTGTTGGGAAGCTTTTCTTTTGCATCAGATTAGAACGCCGCGCACGGCGATCAAAACAAATTGGACGAAAGGTCCGCTTCGACTTTTCGATAGTCGGCCGTGACTGCAAGTAGCACTGTAACAAAGGCGTATACATTGAACGAAATTGTCACGGTCGAAGCAATGTTATTCAATCGGGAATCGGCAAATTGAGTCGTTCCCGCAAGTTTTCATTTCGCACTAATCGATATAGAGTCGTCTCTACGTTATATCGCTGCGGGCCGTTTGATAATTTATGGAAACGAGAGCAAACGTATTCTAACAGTTTTGTGCCGAGCGAGCAGCGGCAATTATAAACTCATTTTTTTTATCGCGACAATGAGATGGATACGATTTGAAAAGAAGTTCAATCGATTTTATTGGGTATGTATTATTTTTTTTTTTCTTCTGCAAAGTCAGAGGGAAACATTGGGAGGGGAGTTTTTTTAGACCGCCGCTCGCATGGGGCTTTGTTATCGTATTATATAGCGAGCTAGTGTCGCAGACTGCCGGTACCGATAAGATCGTGGCAGAACGCGCTGATTGCGAGAGAAATGAATCATCCATCGAAATTGATTGTTCAGCCACGATTGGCGCGTTCTATTTTTAAAATATTACGTGCAGCCGAAATGTTTAGCGTTAAACTTATATTTTCGAGGGGAGGATGTTACGAACATCATAAAAATCATAACATCAAAAAACATCAAAAAAATTGCATATTCGATAAAGGCATTGTGTTTGAGTAATAAAAATCCCCCACGTCCGATTATGGACAATTATCGGAGTTCCGTTTTTGAAAAAAGTGGCATTTTTTCGACTATTTATTTGAAAAAATGGAATTTGAAAAGTAATGGACAATCAGAATGGATCATTCAAAACCCCATTGCGAACAAGAAACGGTATCTTTTACACGATTTTTTCAATTGGTAAATTTTTTTCCTCCAATCCTCGAACCCCTCACCCCTCTAATTAATGTTTTTAACTTGTATTTATTATTTTCCTTTTTCTATTGTACATACCTACTTTTCCGGATTATTTTAGCACGGCAGGGGATTCCCTCTACCAGACGTTGGAGATACCAAAAACGGCTACATCAGAGGACATAAAAAAGACCTACAGAAAATTGGCGCTGAAATATCATCCGGACAAGAATCCTAACAATCCAGAAGCGGCTGATAGGGTAAAATTTTGTCCCTGTTTAAACATTTCAATTGTATACTCGAAATCTAAACGATCCATATGTGTCCCAATAATAATATGCATTTTCTTGTTGCCTCAACAGTTTAAAGAAATAAATCATGCACATTCGATATTGATGGACATAACCAAGCGCAACATATACGACAATTACGGATCGCTCGGTCTGTACGTAGCCGATCACTTTGGTGAGGAAAACGTCAATGCCTACTTCGTCGTTACATCTGGCGGGTGCAAGGTAAGACGATATTCCTTACATTCTCAACGGCCCGTACAATTTTTAAAATATTTCACACAATATTTTATACAACGAGTAATTTCAATGTCAAACCTCCTTAAACTGCAACGTAACGAGTTGTTTATCTTTTCACAGGCATTCCTCATAATCTGCGGAATTCTGACCGGCTGTTATTGTTGCTGCTGCTGCTGTTTCTGCTGTAATTGGTGTTGCGGCAAGTTGAAGCAGCCACGGCCCGAGGACAGTGGTCTCTATCACAATTTACAGGTGATTATCTAATTTATCGTAACTCGATTTACTTTCAGTATGAAATACCGTGCCGCTGATAATATCGCGGTGAGATGGCAGTCTCGTAGGTCCACTGTGAGAGATTCGAAAAGCTCACGAGAAAAATAACTGGGTAACGTCGTAGACGCAAGGCTAATCGAGATCGACGACCGTAGAAAGGAATTTATTGTGGGCTCACTGATTCGATAAGCGGAGACAGATTAACGTGTATCCACTGCGATAATTCGGACGCGCTAAGAATATCGAGGATTCGTTGGATTTGCATGCGCTGTTTGTGTGTTCGGTGAATTGTCCGAGTTTCTTTATGACACGAGACTAATTTAACGAAACACGAATCCGGATGTGTTCGAAGCATGACATTTTTTTTACACACTCGTGTGCTCTATTAGTTTTAGTTAGAGTATAAAGGTAAGTCTGTTTGTACAGCGCTCGTACGCCACAACGAAAGTCGTGCTGTCGAGCCAATCGCTAAATTCAGTTTAAAAAAAAAAAGTTAAAATCGGATGTAATTTTCCCGATATCAGTGATTCGGCCGTTACTTCTTCCCTTTCCTTCTTTTTTCGTCTTTTTATTTTTACATCTTTTTGGCTTCTAAGAAATATCTTTAGAAGACATTAGCACTAAATCGAGCAGTACTGAGAATCTTTCGCAGTGCCACTTCCGCTATCGGTGAGTAAACGTTGATAGAACACGGTTTCCTTTCTTTACGCCTCGATCACACGACAGTCTCGCACAGCTGATTTCTCACACCTGAGCGATTTGCATGAATCGTGACGAATTTGAAAAAAAGTCACGCATTTTTAGTGACGAGAAGAAAAAAATGTTTTGCACTTCCACCGCTCAGCGATTCTTGTTGCATCCCACCAAATGCAATCTTTCTAATAGCGTTGTAAAATTTCCGTACCACGAGTAAAAATAAGGTCACTTGTGATACACCAGTATTAAAATTTTGATGTCCATAGTACCTAAAAATTATGTAACTGGTTACCTAACTGGTCCTGTCTTTGGTGGGATTGCTCTCACTCACGCTTCTCATTCGTTGTCTCATCTTATCGTCGAACAATAATTATCCTCCATTTTTTTATTATTTTTTTCACATCTTCTAATCGTTCTTATTTTACTTATTTTACTTATTTATCATTGCCCTCCAGGAAATCAATCAGTGACCTCGCAACAAATTCATTCGCACGTCCTATCGAGCATCGCCCTTTAAATAGACGGCAATTAATCGATCGATTTGAACAGTATGGTTGCCGTTGTTTTGCCCGGCTAAAACAAATCTATCCCGAGGATTGAACGGTGAAAAAAAATTTCACCAGCGTCGAAGCTACGCTCGGTCGATCGGAGTATCGAATACTTCCGCAGTATGCAAATTTTACGCAAATTTTCGTATTCATCAATATTATTTTACATCTCATCGTGAAACTCATTCATCGAATTAATTTTTGTACATCATGGAACAAATATACTCACGGATCATTCATCCTGGCTGTGTTGATCCTTGGCACTGAAATCGGCGTCCTCGCACACTTTATGGTTTTGCAACTGTTGCTTTGTCTCTACTCACTTGTGACCGATCATAAATTTTTTGCTTTGAACCGGTGTGAAAAATCCTTCTATGGTGGTTTTCTGTTCACTGTTTTTTTTTTTTTTTTTTTAATTGAGTTTGCACGACATTGGTTTTTTAATACTTGCTAAAATAATCTAAGATTTACCAACCATCGAGATAATTGCTGAACCGTATCAAATTAATGGGGTCTAATTAGTATTATCGACGACTGAAGAAGAATCAAGGAGTTATTTGTTCGAGCATTGACGAAAAATAAAAGCCCATATGAATTAGGAAAAAACTGCGATCGTCGGGTCGTTTTCACTGCCAAGCATGATCATAGCCTCATTCTACGAACGCATGTAGGTTAGCAGTTTTGTTTACGTTGTTGTTGTATTATAGCGGGACCTGAATCCTGACGGCGATGTTGTGACGAATCAACCCCGAGGTTCCAACAAGGTATGTTATTCCGACCACCGTCATTCTGTTTTACCAGTTAGTTACGCTGCGATTTTTTTTTGTTTACTATTTACCGCTCTGTACATTTTTTTGCGATGATTTGGTGATCGTTACCCTGGTAACATTTTTTCTTATAATTTTTCCAATTTTTTTTCCAGATTTACTATTTCAAAAGCCACATTTTTTATGACTTCTCTCCAATTTTCTCCGACCGTCAACGAACTGACGGCCCAAATCTTCGGGGAAAATTGGATACTGTTGAGAATAAATTTTTAAAAGTGAAAAAAGTCGAGAAGATTTCTCAATTTTTCTCCCAGCTAATCTTTTTTTTTTCTCCGTCTGCAAGTAAAATGAGAAAGCAACTGTCGTGAGGAAATCGGAGAAATAATAAATAATTAATCGACAAAATTGGGAAAAATTTCGAAGAAATTATGAGAAAATTGTTCACTAGAGTACTTATATTTATTGCCAAGCAGATCATAACTCCACGCTGATTACTCAAATTCATAGTTGCGTTTAATTATTTCTGTGTGCTGCGATTGAAGTTTTTTTTTTTTTTTTAATGCTGTGAGTCATTGAATCATCAGTGTACGATATGAGCCATTTACTAAATAGATTCATTGCTCGATGCTCTTTCGTTTAATTGACTGGACGATGTAACTCGATCATTCATTTTAGCCAAGTTAAATATACCAATTCTAACTCTTCAAAGTCAACGGGCTGATGGTCATCAGGTGGTACGACTTAATAACAAAAATGAATTCGTCACTCCTCGATATCTGCATGAAACAAATCAGAAAGGTTCTTACTTTGTACTTGCATGTTCGCACAGCACTCTTTATCAAGTTATCAGTCAAATATATCTTTCTTCGAATACTGCAGTAAAACCTCGATTACGCGTCGTCCGGCCAAACCGCCTCCAGATAATCGATGTTTCACTGTACTCTTATCGAAATTGCCTTGTCAAAAAAATTGTATACCTTGGCGAGCAGTGCGAACACGATATTAATATGTTAATGTCATAATTAATAACAGAAGCATAATTTTTTTGTGCGGAACACGTCTAAGATATTTTTCCGGCACGATTGTGAAAAAAATACTTTATACAAATTAATGATCATTTTTGAAGGAGGACGAGAGCGAAGAAGAGGCAGTGACCGCGCAACCACAGAGTGGAGCGGCCCAAGGCGCGCCGGGAACCACGGTATTCGCGATGCCGGCACCTCCTTCATCGCAAAGCACGTTCCCGAACGAAGGTACCAACTTGACGAGTGGGGCAGATCGTCCCTTGTACGGCGAAGGTAAACTCACTTCTTGATTGCAAAAAAAAACAAAAATCTCCCTACTCTCGACACCGCCTCAGTCATTCACGAATTACCGCAATCAACGAACTGACACGAGGTGAAACGAACAAAAGACTGCGAATGGAATTAAGAACAAAACAAGAATGCCAGTGACTCACAAATGCGACAATCGTTTTTTTTTTTGGCTCGCTTATTTTTTTCTCTTGTGTGTTGCATAAGTTACAAATTGCCGAACCGCAAAAAAGGTGTTCCGAAAAGAGAAAAACAGCATTTATTATAACAACAGATACGGAGTGATGAGCGATATTTTGAATATACGGATTACGGTCGTGTATAATGAATAGCGATCGCATAAGTTCTGTTAGCGTAGTCGAATTAAGAAAAAAAGGGCTTCTACCTGTACGTAGTGTGTTCTGGACTTGCTTGGAAGTAAAGCCGGTGTTATATCGCCCATACGTATGCTTACATGATAATTCCTTATCGCACGATTGAAGCATGACGCTCGAATTTTATAACAGTCGTTGATACTATTATATTACAAGTGCCTACATTAACGTATCCAAACGTGCACAGGTCGTATATACGGAGTGTAATGGATATCGTGCGCATATGGACATTCTTCGTGTACTTGTATCTTTAGTATTTTTATTTATATCTTACTTTCTTATTTTTGTTTCTATCGTCGACAACCGCTTGGAGAAACCTCAAGGCCCTTGACTTTGCACAGCATAATTTCACATAAACCCACCGGATACAACCTGGCAACAGACATTTCCTGGTGTAGACGTTTTAATTTCACGAAGTAACGAGCGATGTCAAAAATGGGATCACTTTGTGATAAACCTGAAATATTTCCCGATCAAAGAAGTCACAGTTTGGAGAAAACAACAATTTTACAATACCGTTGAACGTTTTTATGGAACGTAAAAATGTTGCAATTGTTAGAGTTCGTGTTTGGTAGGAAGTTACCAGTGAGGCAAGACGTATTATTTTCCTCCATGTAAAACTACACAATTGTCTAGTTCCGATATACCGTGGACGATGCTACACTTATTGAATGCTTAGAAATAATAGTGGAAATTCTTTATCGCACAGTTTTTGGCATGCCTTGTCTCGATTATTTTGTTATAGAGGTCTGGTCAGTTTGATTTTCAGCGAGTAGCGTTATCTGCACGCCGAACGGATCCGTTTAACTCGCTGGAGGCGAAGGGAATATCTGTCGAAGCGGAAATGCATATTCACTCTCGTACAAAATGCCTCCACGAATTTCTATAGGAATAGAAGTTTACAGCCTTGAGTGAAAAACAAAAATCTCTTCAGTTTCATTTTTCTTTATTATTTTTTCTTGTTTGCTATAAAATCTTATGGTACGGGCCGTGGCGTACCTACATTTTTATTTATTTATATTAACACAGTAGTGAGAAAGCTGTTCGTTTTTTAAAATCAGTAGAGCGATAAATGAACAGTTCTCATGCAAGTTACAAGAGAGACGTATGCAGGGTCTCCGAATCGATTTATAGCGAAGCCGGGGTATCGTCTTTTGTGCTAAAAAAAAAAAATAATGCTTCCGTTCGGTCTTTATCAGTTAAAATGCCGTCTTATCTGATAAAAGAGAATTGTGATTTTCCTGTTGCTTTTTAGGGGAAGAGGGCAGTATTCGCGAAACGTTTGTTACGCTTTTTTTTTCTCGTAGACTTAATGATATACGTTTATCGTTCGCTGAGTTGTGTTACTTTGAATATAACGCTGAATTATTATTTACCGAAGTTCCATTCGATTTTACAATCATCAATCGATTATCTCGATTGACTATATACATATACATATATATACATATACATATAAAAAATTGCTACAAAGTAACGTTTTCGTTTTTGCTAATTTCTTCCTCATTGATATTCCGGCACTTTTATTTTACTACAGCCGCTCAGCAAAGAACTCCGTTCACCACCGTCGACCACTCAGCGGATCCTCTTCTACATTCCTCAAATCCTCCGACGTAGCTGGATAAAATAGATCGTTGAATTTTCGATATTTTATTTGTTTCTAGTACACAGATATTCAAAATCGAGAATCTAGAAAAAAATTAAAAATTTTTACGAAAACAGCTTTTTAAAAAACTCTTGCACCTGTGGCTTAATTCCAATCTATTAATTTAATCAATCTACTTAATCACTACTAATCCAATCCAATCGAGTGGAACGCGCTTCGTGTCGCACAGTCTACATTGTACAATGCCTTCCAATAAACTTTTTTATTTACAACATCTGTTATTTTCATTTTTATCGTTTTATTTCGACCAATAATGTATTATCGTTTTTAGTTTGTCTGATAGGTAGTTTGTATAGATGCTAGAATTTCGTGGCATTTACTGAGCGCATGGATTTCACGTATTTTATTTGAGCCCCCAGGCGTCGATGAGTTGAATCGTACGACGGACTCATCGCGCTGATTGTAGTTAGTCTTACTTATTAATGCAGGATTCCCAACGATCTGAACAATTGCGAAAGTTTTCACATCAAATTTGTCATGAACTTTCACGCGCTTCTGGAAAATTCATGAAACGCCATGAAAATTTACTGAGTGTCGGGATTTTTTTTATTCACAAAACTCTGAGGTCAGTAATCTCATTCTTTAGTAAAAAAAATTTATAATAATCTCATCATTTAGTAGTAGTAGCAGCAATGAGCCATCAATAGCGCGATGGAAAAAAAATAGCTGTTTTGTGCCTAAAAGGATCTAAAATGTCGTGAAATTTCGATCGAATACGTTCTCAATTACCCTGATTATATCTACAATGTGAAAAGGTGCACAAAGATTCGAATGACCAACTTTTTTGTAACGTGGCGATAGTCACAAATCCCTTCATAGGCACGAACGTCGGGGCAGCTGCAGCAGGACCGACCAAGTGGTAGTCAAGGACGACGAAATCGACCAACTATCAATCCGAGAATTGAAAAAAAAAGAGGAAAACGAGTGTAGCAACCGACACGGTGCGCCAGTAGGAGCATAAAGACGTCTGAAACTGTGTCTACCTTTCAAGATACAACAACCACTGAAACGACACGTCGTCGGCAGGAAAAAAATAAATATAAAAATAAAAAATAGTAAAATTTCGTATTTGCATCTAATTCCACTGAGTACGATGTGAGAACAAAAGATCAATAACGAAGAAAATAAGGGAACTGAAAGGTCAAAACTGTATCACAAATGAAAAGAAAATGATTGCCGCAAGATCGAAACATCACATGCAACGTCGAATATTTGTTAGATATGTACAAATTGTTGAGTATCTTCGTTTTGTTTGCTGATTTGATTCTGGTTAAGAGAAGGAGAAGAAAATAATGAATAACGCGAAGATAGCGGAAGGAGACACGGACGACGAAGTTGTCTGGAAAATACTCATAAGTACCCGAAGTTGCTAGACAGTTCCGATCATCACATATACTTTATACTTATTTAAAACTATGTTATAACAATACCAATAATAACGATGAACTGCATAATATAATTATCATGTATTCTCATGTATTGTACAGTTATGCATTAGTCTTTTAATTTGAGCAATTTTCCATAAATTTTTTTGTTCATCGGTTCGTTTATTCAGCAGTACAGTTTTCGACTGTACCATGACAGGCTTCGGTGCTCGCATAAATATTGAATAACGATATTATTATCAAGAGCACAATTGGCTGTTTGTTCCCGTCAGGATTTATCATGCGCGAGAAGATGCCCAGCCCCCCGCGAGGCGTGCGACTAGACTAGTAACTTTATCATCGATAAAAAAAAATAGTACTAGTCGAACATTTTGCCACAAGCTGAAGGTAACTTACTCGGAATCTTAAGTATATTAACCGAACGAGAGGTTCGAGCGGTTCGCGGCGCAAAAAATGTTTTTAATATTTTTTTTCTCTCTTGAATACGCTTGAAAACGAATCGCGAAATATATGCACGCGTAAAATTAGTTACCTTAAATGGGTGATGATGGCCAGTCCTATTGAAACGACCCAATTATCGCTCCTTCGTTTGTTATCACTAAATAAATATTCCTTCGTGTTAATGAAAGCGAAAAAATCATCACTATTTATTCGTAGTCTTAGAAATGTGTGCGTGGGAAGGATGTATAATCAATCAGGAATATTTCAGGATATATAGAATCGTATAGGCGAAAATGAAAACGAAAAATGAAGAAAAAAAAAATAACAAAACAAAACGCAGTAACCTTAGACACATTCACAACGATGACGCACCGAAAGTTGTATCAAAATCACTCGATGAACAGATAAAAATAAAATCAATTACGTCTTAAATTTTGGACCTTTGCGAACGTGATTAATAAAGACAATGCCTAAGGTGCCATGTTGAATGTTTAGTCGATATTTATACACATTACGGTATATAAAGAAAATGTTCTGTTACGTTATTATGTGTATATTCGTATATCCTCCATAGACACGCGCGGACGACATAAGCAGCCACAGCATAAAGATGAAGGGAAGAAAAAATTAGAATTTTTCCTTCATTCCTTGCGTTTCTTCCCTGGCAGAGTGAAAAATATAAATAATAGCTTACCAAGTGATATTCTGATATTCAGACAAGATTTTTCGATTATACACACATTCTTACAAACAATGTTCAGACGAATTATAAAGAAGAAATAATATTATATCTCCTCCTGCAGATGTTGCATCGATATTATACACATTAATATAACAATGTATTAATTATTAACGAGATTTAGATTATCAAGAGTGACGTGACAATTGTCAATTTTCCACATACGCTTCTGCAGCGAAGTTTCGTACAGGTTGTAATCTTATTATTCCAATGTTTACGTAGCATTATATATACATGAGCATAATAAATCGAGTTTCATTGAAATATATTTAAAAAAATAGGATTATAAAAAAAATAGTATTCGCGATCTCCGGTGTTTTTTCATAGATGTGTGTACGTCACGTGATGAGAAAAAGAAATCGCGCGGACAAATTTGAAAAATAAAAATAAACGAAGAAATAAACATTTTCCGTGCACAATATTGCAATTTTACGGAGCGGCTTTTACAGAGGTTCATATCGAAGTAAGCGACGGATATAGACGCTTGTTGGGCAATTATGTGGGTCGAAAAAAAAAACAGATTTACGAGTAAAAATGATGTACAAGGGAGTCGGACGAGGGCGACTTTTTTTCAGCATCGTGAAGAAATGAAGAAACATGCAAACCCGAAAGACTATCAAAGCGATTCGACACTGCAGCTGTAAATGCAAATGTTTTAATTCACTTTGTCTGTTGACATCAGTTTGAAAAAAAAATACCAAGTGTCGTTTAACCTTGTCCGATAACTCTATAAATACATACATTATATATCTTCCGCTTGAATGGCAACCACGAATATAAAACGTAATGAGATCGGTAATAACATGTGATTTGAAGAGATCGAAGAGAAATAAAATAAAAAGCAAAACAAAACAAAAAGATCAATAAAAAGACATACATATAAAAAAATCTTGTCTCACGTTGAGGTTTTCCATTGTGTGTTCCTCCCAAATTATAAACCGTTTATAATTATTTTGTCAATCAAATTTAATGTACAGTATGTCTCCGTGTTGTTAATTAATATAATCACGCTAATAAGATAGAAACAGAATCGTATCAATAAATTATATTCGAATTTTTAGTCTGCGGTCCATATATATCATCGTTGGAGTATTTTTTTTCCTCCATTGTTAAAGACCGTCCGTGCATTACAAATATTATTATTATTATTCATCGAATATGAAGGGCGTGCTTCACAATGTTGTTAAAATAGACGATAAAAATAAACTACGATTTAATAATAAAAATGTTTAATGTCTTGTGTGATTCTAGAAATTTTTGTCATAAAAAAACCTCTCGATAAATGCCAGAATCAATTGAAGCGAGAATCCATCGAACAGAGTTTGCCAACTTCAATTCGGTAGTATTTTTTGTGTCAGACGCAATAAAACGATGTCACAGATCTCTTTCGCGTGGTAATTTGCCTATGAAGATTGCTTTTTAAAAATGTCGCATCTACACGTGTACTATGAATCGCGTGATTACACGATGCCTGCGATCGAGCAGCGCATCGAAGATTTGTTGAAGCGTAGGATCGGCGCTCTGGACGGATTGCCAACGGAGAGCACGAAGGAACGGCTTGTACGTATTCAAAAATCTATTTCACAAAAAGTATTCGGAGCGGGGCAAAGTAGATTATTTTTATACATTTTTGTGCGGGATATAAAAAAGTGTCATCTCAGATAGAAGATAAAGTTCCATTTTGCCCCAGAGTTCGATTTTGCCCGGCTCCGGCCCGGAGAGCGGGGCAAAATGGCACACCGGGGCAAAACGGGATAACGAGACAAATCGCAATTTTCTAATAACTCTTGAATGGTGGCGATGGTGGTGCGTGGGGCAAAACGGGTTTTGAAAATCCGGATGTATAGTTGGGACAAAATGGAGCATCCAGAAATTACTCGAAAATTGAGTTTTGCCCCGCTGTGCCATTTTGCCCCGGTATCCCCTACACGACGAATTTGTAACAAACGATCTGAACGTTCGAAGGCGCCTCGAAGCGACTGCGATTCTCGCGTTTACATATTCTGCCACGAATGAACATATATATATTAGGCGAAATACAAAGAGAATCGAAGTACCAGACAAGGACTTCTGAAGACGACGCATCGTCACGTACTGGAGATGGTGGCTTACATACTGAACACGGAACCAGCGATATTGGAGGAAGGAGTTATCGACAAGGAGGAATACGTGCAAACGTTCAGTAGTTTTTTCACCGAGGGCGGAAGACACGCCGTTGCAATTTACTATCAACCGATGGAACCACCGCCGTTCGGTACGCGAATGCTGATGCGAAGAAATGCGTAAGTTTCGACATGCCAATCTTTTGTGTTTTTATCTGCAACAGAATCCGGTCGTTGGTCGCCCCAAATGAAGGAACAGTCGATAACTCGATGTTGCATCACCGACGGATCTACCGAGAAATTTTCCGGCAAATGCGTTATAGTTTATCGATTGCGATCCAACGTCGATTTCGAGGCCAAGCAATTGCTCGAGGTGAGAATCTCCCTTTAACGAACGAAGAAACGATTGGTTGTTCGATGATTTTTTTTTTACTGTCAGAAATTTTGTAAATATTCAGGAAACGTATTACGCTTACGCCGAAGTCGATCCTCTGTCGAAGAGCGCCCTCTCCGGAATATCAGCTCTGATATCGCGTCTAAACGAGCCAGCTGTAACGCTCAATACTCAGTGGGGCGAATTGGCCAAGAGCGAAGCTGGAAAGAAGATAAAGAACAACTTTATCGGCGACTTCAAGGACTTTTGCGAGTTTCTCAGCAGTAATCGAGAACAATATCCTGTTCTCTTATTTCGATCTTTAGGATAATATGAAATTCGACTCGGTCGGCAATGAAAACGGTGATCAAATTTTGCATTAACGCTCGCACGGGTCACCGAAATAAAGGTCTTAGTAGCTTTAGCAACCGTAAAAATAACCGAAAAAAACTACCGTTGTTTCAGGTCACTTTTTGCACCGTTAAAATAACCGCAAAAATATGCATATGTGCGAGCGCTCAGCTGCCGGTTCTTGCGAACGGTCGTCTTTTTGTTTGAGTATAGAAAAAAATAACCGCAGCAGTAACCGCAAATAAGCTTATAAGCGAGAGCTCAACAAGCGAGAGCGCATGCTCTCGCACGTATGGATATTTTCGCGGTTATTTCAACGTTTATTTTTCTTCTAAAACAACGGGTACTCAAGCTGCTAGCCGGTCGAGTTGCCATCGTAATCGGATAGATAACATGTCGAGTTCTGGTGAGACCGTATGAGTTTCTTTGACCGTAAATACCAGTATCGGTAAAAAAAAGTTAGTGACAGTTTTTATTACCGACCGTGGCATTTCGCATGCTTTCCGGCTTTCAGCATTTTGTTGTAAACTGTGTAAACTTGTCCCAGTGACGAAGATAGACCTCGAAGGAGCCATAAAGTTCGACGTCGATTGGGAACTGTACACGAATTATTTGTCACAGCCTGAGAGCGTTATGATAAACTCCAAGAATGCAGATGTTCTTCGCGCTGTAGAGGAGAACGTGACGATCTGGATGAAGGCTATGGAACGAGTAATGTCTTGGAGCTTTTTTTTGAATATATTAATCGCTTTCTTGGAGCGATGCGAAATCTCCTCCACCCCAACCTGACCTGTGCTCTGTCGGTAGGGAAAACTGTAATCCATTTTTACAAGAACGTTAAACTTTTCTGGGGAAAGTAAAATCGTTTATGCTTAGCTCGGTATGGCGAAATCCTTGAAAAAAAATCGATTACTGCTTTCGTTATTAGATAATTTATTAGATATATTTCGGGAGAATATTTAAAAATATTATTTCCATACGTTTAAGACGTATTTCGGAATATTTGAAAAATTGAAAATATTTCTGAAATGTTTTCCAAATACTTCGTGCTATATGGGTAATGTGTCTTATTGCACTACCATCAGGCAATAGTCGAGAGTCAGCAGTTGCGCAGAGAAACCGAAACTGTTGGACCTACCGCGGAGTTGACATACTGGAGAAGATTACTGGCTCGTTTCTCTTCGATCGTCGAGCACGTCAAATCTCCGCACACGCAGATGTTTATTCAGCTACTGATTCAAGCCAAATCGAAGCTCGTGAAGGCACGACCTCCTTTACCTTCTTCGGCCCTGAAAAATTTGATGACTGATACATCATTTTTGTTGTTGTTTAATCGTAGAAATGGAAACGTCTCGATAATCACGTTACAACGGTACAAATACTGTCCCAAGATAACGTGAAGTACTTGTACGCACTGGAGAGATTCACTCAGCCATTGTACAGACTGGATCCGACGAAAATAGGCGATTACTTGCCACCGCTCATGTACGCAATAAGAATGATATACGCGGCGTCTAGATTCTTCAATACGAGAAGAATGGTCACTGCTGTCTTCGTCAAGGTAATTTACAGTTTTTTTTTACTACGGTATTGGTATGCACGATTGTCACTCGATTGTACCGTACGCCGTTCACGGTATGCATGCCCTGTCGGGACGGGCTGCTGCGAATTGACCACAAAAAGAACCGGCTGAGATCGGCGAAAAAATAACCACTAATTTACCAGATTTGGTATCGGTTTGTCGCAAACTGTTATCGAGAAGTGTACCGTATTTCAAGTGTTCGAGAAACGTTCTGGTGTGATTGTAGTACACTGCTGTTCATGAATGCCTGGATGTCTTGCCGGATGTTTTGCCGGATGTCTTGCTTGGTATCTTCGACCCCGTTAAGACATAGAGCAAGATTTTCAGCAAGATTAAAAACTCAGAAAAACCAGGCATTCGTGAACACCAGCATACTTATTACAACCGCAAAATAACAGGTAATACAACCGGAACGCTCGTCCAGCGGTTTAATGACCGGTTGTTGTAAGTAAAACAACTATCAGAACGCTCCTTAAACTGGTTTATCAACTGTAAGCGTACAGTCATAATAAAACACCCATACTGGAAAGTTTTTTGAATGCTTACAATAGCGGTAGTTTTGCGGTCGCAATGTGTAAAATAACCACAACCCCTCAGAGACGCCGTGAAAATAACGCATACGGCGCTGCGTTCGGTCGGTTTGCGGTTTTCACCAGTTATTTTTTGGACGTTTTCGTCCGATTTCTTTATCGGTTGAATTACCGCAAAATTAGAGCCGCCCGTCGCAACAGAATGTCGAATTACGTGCTTGCGCGGATGGTAACGACTTTTTTTTTTAGATGACCAATCAGTTGATACTGTCGTGCAAAGCGTATCTTACTGAAAACGGTACGCTGAATATTTGGCACGATGCCAAGTTTGCCGTAATATCTCGAATGAAGGTAAACGAAATATAGTTTTACACCGGAAAGGACCCTCTTTTGTCGGTGTCTTTTCGCGCTCGTATTTCATCTCGCGGTATTCCTTCGATCCAGGATTGCATAAAGCTATGCGACCGGTACTACGATTGTTACAACGAGATGCGCAAAAAAGTGAGCGAATGTCCCGACGAGAAGCCGTTCGAGGTCTCGGAGATGTACGTCTTCGGGAAGTTCAACGCATTCAAGACGAGACTGAACAACGTAATCGATCGATATCCTCATTGACGATACAAAATACACAGGATTATCGAACAATTTCTCTTTTACTGGCAGCTCATCGACGTGCTGGAAATCACGTTGAATTACTCCATCCTTCACTGCTCGACGATCGAAGGAATCGACGCTTTCGCTCAAAAATTCACGAGTTTCTTTCAGAATATATCGTCGCAAAAGTACGATCCTCTGGATCACAGAAAACCATACTTCGATCCGGATTACGCGGAGTTCAAGAAAAACGTTGCGGAGACGGAAATCGAGCTGAGAAATTTCTTCACAAAGACCGTATCAGTTGTGCCGAATATCGACGCAGCCTTGCAGCTAATCGCGAGGTAACGTGTTAAGGGTGGGAAATATTTTTCATTACTATAGTTTTTTTTTTAAAATAGTATATATATTTGTTGTTCCAATTCCACCGTATACCCTTGTCGGGTTTTTACGGAACCCCATCCCGATTCCCCCCTAGCACTCCCTACCCGCACTCAGCTAAGCTACCTAACTTCCAGTGCGTCCGTAGCCGACTTAGCTGCACTGTACCGCATTTACCGGGGACACGGGGAAACTACGGAAAACCCGTGCCGGTACAGACGGCCATATTCTACTGATCCGCTGGTATTTTTGCACTTGAGTAAAGTGCAGAAACACCAAAGTCTCAGAAGAAAGCGCCTTCCGCTCAACGGTCGATGCGCCAGCTAGCGCACAGCTAAGCGGTCACCCATCCAAGTACTGACCGCGAACGAATCAGCTTGACTTGGGGGACCACCCGAGCCGTGCGCTAACCGCGCATCCACCGCTGTCGGTTAAAATAGTATATAATTTTTAATTAAAAAATGGACCTCCTACAATCATTGTTAAATATTCAAAACTCGGGATTTCTTCAAGTGATCAGAACACAGTCGGGAACAATCTGTCGCATCGGATTATTGATACGATTTATTTTTTATCGATAAAAAAATTAACTAATTTTAAGAGCCTGCTAATTTTTAAATCCTCTCCGTATGTAATCGGAAAAGAAAATGACTGTATTTTGATCGATCCCTTGATTGAAAAATCACTCAGATTCAAAAAATTGAAGTTCAAGCGATTGCGCGTCGACCGGAAATACTTGGAATTCGTCCCAATGTATCAGCAAGAGATTGAATCGACACGAGACAGATACAACGAGGATAGATCGGACCCTCCCCTACCGCGCAATATACCGCCAGTTGCCGGGAGAATTATGTGGATCCGTCAGCTGTACCGACGCATCGAGGCCTCAATGGATATATTTAAAACTCGCGAACGCGTTATCACGCACGAACGAATGCAGAAGTGCATCAAGATTTACAACGCGCTTGTGAGTGTCTTCGTACACTACGAGCGGATATATTACAAGGCCTGGTTCGATTCAGCGGAGATCGTAAGTTTTATCGGTCACATTATTATAGTAATTATGGATGATTTAGGGGCATTTACGGACATTTATAGGCTCACATGGGCTCAAATTGGCAATTATGGGCATTTGTGGAAAAATTACACGCAATTAAATAACATAAAGCACCCCGGAAAAAAATCCACCATTTACTTTCGGATAAATTTGATCAATATTCCAGTTTCAAATTTGACAAATAGGATCATAAATACACAATTAATTCAGGTCCGTTTGGCACTGTCCTCTCCCCTTCTGGTTCGTCATCCAAAGACCAACAGATATGTTCTAAACTTCGATCCCTACATAACCGAGGTGATCGGTGAATCGGAGCACATGTCGCGCTTCGGACTATCCGTGCCAGACTTCATTCAAATAATAACATTCTGCAAGGACAAGATCTTCTCGTCTTGCGAGATAGTGAAAAGGCTTGTCGTGAAAAACGATGAAATGAGGTAATTTGAGTGATCGCCGATGCAAAATTGCCCACTCAAGCGCATAGACGAACAAACGCACGGACGGACCGACGGATGGATGACATATTTATTCGTCTCCCAAAATTGAATTTTCCTCTTCGTTCTCCCTGTCTAGGCGATCAATTCCGATATTGTTCCTGAATTTGATGAAGTCAGCTTTCGTCAAACTGGAGATAGCTTTTCAGCCATGCTTGTCGGTCGTAACATGGGCGTCGTTGAAGATACCGGAAGTATGCGAAGAAATAAGCAACACTATAAAAGAAGTCGAGATATTTTCGAAAGAAGTTAGAGACATGAAAGAAGCCAGAGTCGACGAGGTGTTCACGTCGCTGGCGGACATGAAGTTGATAAAACTCCTCGATCATGCTCAAAGTCCGAGTCAATTTGCCGCGGAGAATGAAGCCTTCGGAAGCTCGGTTGCTGCGGAATTGGAGATAAAATCTTCCGCTGCGGAAAAAGCTGTTATAGCGATAATCAACAAGTGCTTGGGACTTATAACGGATCCCGATGTGGAGAGTGTCAAGTACGATTGGTTGGATCCGGAAAAAGTTACGAAACAGGTCGGCTCGCAAACGAAACTCAACAAGGGACCGTTCGAGTCGGGTAAAACCATCGGCGTTACTTTCCAGCTAATTGGGGTAGACCGGGGCAAAACGGGGATGCTGATCAATGAGACCTGCTACAACGATACCGAAAACATTGATCCATTGTTCTTCACACCAAAATTGTATTCGCACCGGTTATGAAAGGATATTAAAAAAAAAATTATTCTATGCATTATTATATCAAGATATTTAATAGTATAATTCGAGATTGCACAGAGTTAAAAAAAAAATATCAACCTTCAGTAGAATACGGATGTACTGAAGTGAGCAATGCGAGATTGTCGGAATTACTATTATCTGTAGATGTTATTAGACAATATATTATCAATACTATAAACAGATACAATAATTAGTTCTTGACAATAATTAGTCATATCCCTATACGAAATATAAAATATCCTACTAGGTAGTATTTGTGTGCTATCCAGTACAATATATTTCTTTCAGTGCATGAATCGATTTGTTGGATAAATTTGGGTACCCCATTTTGCCTCACGTCGATACGACAGTTCATGTCCACATTTTTCGCCATGAGCCCGTTTCGCCCCGGTTTCCCCTATGTATAATACACCGTGTAATTTTTTCATTGCAATTCGATTGATCAAACACAAAACCTTAAACAGGATTCAACGTTGTTGATAGGACCAAAAAAGTCAATATACCGCGAGTGCACAACGACTGTATGGAGCTGTTCGCTTATTTCAACGCAAAACTCGTCGAGACTTTGGTGAAGTGTACCAAGAGCTCGCTTGATCAACTGAAGAAGAGAGTTGGTACTTCCAGGTTCGACAGAATTTTTATATACGAAGAGATTTGTAAAAAAAAAAAAAAAAATTGCATGCGTCAAGTGAACAATGTGAAAATCACAATTTTCACGCTTTTTTCAGCGTTCTGTTGCGCGAAAATATAGAGGGTGGCGAAGCGCCGCTGATGCTCACTCAGTTCGTCTTGCAAATACCAAATATCGTGATAGTTCCATCGATCGAGGAGCTGCAGCATCACTTCGGCAGAGTGATAACCAACTTGATAGAAGTTCACAAGGGTGTTGTGATGTGGGGTCAACGTTACTCGCCGACACCGAAGAGAAAAACTTCCCTGGGAATGGACATCGACGACGGTAACGATGACCCAAAAAAAAATCTTACCAAACTGTGAAGCTTCGAGTTTATGGAATGGGTGTGTTTTATCGATCGGACAGATAGCGAAGATTTGAAAAATTATCACCAAACCATAGTCGACCACAAGGAAGTGATTCGTAGCTCGATGAGCTTGCAAGGCGCTATTTTGATGCTGAAGGACGACATAGCGATTCTCGGCAACGTAAATTCACATCAAACAAGATTTCATCCTATCACGATTTACCGAGGAAAAAAGTTATTTACATGATCCATAGTTGTCCGTCCGTCCGCTATACGAATCATGCATAATAATTTTTTCCTGTGTCTGAACATTCGATAAACTTTTTTTGTTTTCTTTAGTCGTACCTCCGATATTCCTTCGTCTGGGCAGAGGACAGAGAGGCGCAGGTGAAGGAATTCGTCGATTCCGAACCGATAACGCAGGTGATAAAAGAAAAGATGATCGAGTACGAGAACCTCGCATCGGAGATAAAGAATCTTCCGTATCGTCACGTCATTGGGCCCATAGAGATAAACATGGGTACGAAAATTGGCGACGAGCAGAGGCTTAATCGACATATCATAAAAAAATCAAATAATTCATCTTCCTCGTTACTTTCGGGAAAGAAAAATTGAAATTGGCATTGCTGGTCGAGGCCGAGGTCTGGAAAACGTTGTTGGGCTCGACGCTTTCCGCGACGTACAAGGACAAGCTCAAACGCATCACCGACTACATAAACGACAAGAACAAAGTGCTGTCGCGAAAGATCAAGGATCTCGAGGACGTTCGGGTGGCGATGAAGTGCCTCGGCGAGATAAGGGACGACTTCATATCGATGGACATGGAATTGATACTCATCGAGGAAACTTACACCTTAATGGGAAAACACAACATCGAAGTGTTGAAAGAGGAACAGGACACCGTCGACAGTCTTCGTTACAATTTTTCCAACATGCTGTTCACGGTAAGCGCGAATGAACTTCGATAAAAAATAACCGAATAAAATCTGCAACTATAATAATGTGGCATCGATGCAAAAGGCGAAGCAAGTTCAAGCGACGATATGCGAGATGCAAGAACCACTGAAGAAGCAACTCGTCGACGGTGTCACGGTTCTGAAGAGCGAGGTTGCGGAATTCGATACGGACTTCGAATACAACGGGCCGATGGTTGAGGGAATACCGGCGAAGGAGGCGAGCGAGAGGTAGGAAGATTAAACTGTTTAGGGATTGAGGACGATATGGCTAGCTCGGTGATTATGGGCGATCGCTATGTCTTCCTACAAGACCGGTAATCGCCCAGCCGTTTTCACGGTTTACGACGATGTGGAATCCCTTCCGCTCTACCCGAACCGGGCTCGGTCGGTAACAAAAAATTTTATGCATTTTTTTCACCGGTGCTAACAACTTCCGGTTGAAAACAAAATCTTACGTTGACGGGACAGCAATGCATCTTCACGTGAGAATTTGCCTTTCATCGCTAATGGTAAAAATAAAATTCATTACAATTTTTATTACCGAACGTGATATTAAACGGCATTCCGTATGTTACAAGCGATATTTCACATGCTCTTAAGGTAGTTCTGTCGATTGGTGGTCATTTTGCATAAGTTTGCGAAAAATGAGATAAAATTGCAAATACTTCTCGATGACATAAAAATCTGAACAAATGCATGCATTTTAAAGGTACTGAAAAGATCAATACTACCTTAAGAGTATGGATCGAATCGCACTTATAATTTTCGATCCGTTTTTTAAGGCTGTATCTTTACCTACTCCGTTTTGAATAATTGAAAAAGAAAAAATAAACAAAACAAAAAAGTGGTTGTAACACCCAGATTTACCCCAAATATCAAAGTCGCATAATTAAATTCTTGGCAGACTTATACTGGCCCAATCCCGCTTCGAGGACCTTTGGGAACGCTACGAAACTTACAGCAGCGGCGAGAGCCTCTTCGGCATCGAGTTAACCGAGTATCCGGCTCTGGAGCAGCGCAAGAGGGAGATAAATCTGTTGCAAAAGTTGTACGGCCTTTATCTTCAAGTTATGCGATCCATCGACGGTTACTTCGAGATACCCTGGTCGGATGTCGATACCGATACCATCGTCGCAGAGCTGACGGAGTTTCAGAACAAGTGCGGATTTTGCGTCAATACACTCGTAAAAAAATCTTAACGTTTGAAAGCGAAACCGAGATATTGAGAAGACAAAAAATTATAGATGTCGAAAATTGCCGAAAGTCATGCGAGATTGGCCGGCTTACATAGATCTGAAGAAAAAGATCGATGACTTCAACGAGACTTGTCCACTGCTGGAGCTGATGGCCAACAAAGCGATGAAGGATCGTCACTGGGAGAGAATGTCGAAATTGTGCAATTATTTTTTCGACATAGAGTCCGAGTCTTTCACACTTGCCAACGTCATGGAAGCTCCTCTATTGAAGTACAAGGATGACGTGGAGGTAAAAACTGTTTAATACAATTATATTACAGGTAGTTTGATATACGTTTAATGTAATGTTTAATATATTTTAGTAGTAAATGTGCTTTATATCGGTGGTTATGCGCTTTTATTCGGTGCGAAAATGGCGGTTTGTACCGCCAATGTTCTAATATATCGCCACGGCAATTTTTCTTCTCAGGACATTTGCATAAGCGCGACGAAGGAGAAGGACATTGAGAGCAAACTGAAGCAAGTAATTGCCGATTGGGCAATAGTCAATCTTCAGTTTACGAGTTTCAAACAACGTGGCGAACTGCAGCTGAAAGGGGCAGAGACAGCGGAGATAATAGCGCAGCTCGAGGACAGTTTAATGATAATCAGTTCGTTGATGGCCAATCGGTAAGCGAACAACAAATTCCATTTAACCGTTGATTTACCACTGGAGAGGTTCATACATATGCGTGATATTCTAAACGGCCGAAAAGGTTTGTACATGTAACAAAAATGTTTGGTCTAGAAACATCCACACATTTTTCGTTAAAAAAAAGTAAAATAAAAAATGAACAGATGTTGGCCATTGTTGGACAATAATTGTTTGTTAAATGTACAAATATTTTTTTACTGATTAGGGTTACTCCACAAAATATTTTTCAACAATCATTTTAAATACTTTGTCACTCAGATACAACGCACCGTTCAAAAAAGATATTCAACTGTGGCAAAGCAAATTGAGCAACACCTCGGAGATTCTGGCGAAATGGCTGAACGTACAGAATTTATGGGCTTATTTGGAAGCGGTGTTTATCGGTGGCGATATCTCCAGGCAGCTTCCCACGGAAGCTAAGAAATTCAATGTTTGTCACGATAGTCAGGGAGATCGGGGTAAAACAGACCTTTGTCGTCCATTCGAGATGAAACTTTGTTTTCGTGTCCCGTAAGGAATTGGTAAAAATGGTCTGTTTTGCCCCATTTTTCCTTATCTTCAAAACAATGAATTCACCTCAACTCAAACGAAGCATATTAAATCGGTCCATTGAATCGGACAGAGCATCGATAAATCGTGGGTGAAATTGATGTATCGAGCGAAAGAGAAGTTAAATGCCGTTGAGACTTGCACCGGTGACGAGACCATGGGACAATTCTTGCCGCATCTGCTCGAGCAATTGGAATCTTGTCAAAAATCGCTCAGTGGGTCAGGGAACTTTAGCGCAATTAACGTATCGATCGTCTTCGTCCGATCAAACTTCCCTAAAAATATTCGTTGCCTTTTTTTCCAGTTATTTGGAAACCAAGCGAGTTGTATTTCCAAGATTCTGCTTCATATCGGATCCAAGTTTGCTGGAGATTCTCGGTCAGGCTGCCGATTGTCACACGATAACGAAGTACCTCGATGGATTCTTCGACAATGTCGCAAAGGTCTACTTTCTCGTTTCGTTCATCGAGCATCGCATTTACTCCTCCTCGCGAATAAAATTCAGGCGCTGGACTGAGAAGAAAAAATTGTTGGATTAACCAACGCACGTTCACCTGCGTTCGAAGGCCTTATTTAGTTGGAACGATAAAAAATTTTGTTTGGATCGAAATATTTTGAATCGACTGAAGCGAATGATCGTTCAAGAAAAGAATGATTTAGTTGTACCAACCAAATAACAACTTTGAACGTATGTGACCGCGAATTTGGTTAATTCAACAATTAGGTGCTAACAATTGCGTATTCCACAGAAAAGTTTTGCAAAATCGAAAAAAAAAAATGGATTGCAGTTTTTGTTATCGACCGAGCCGTAAGAGTCGACATTATTTTATGTCCAAAAAACAGTTGGATTTCGCTGAGAAACAGTACGAAAATATCGTCGCCATGTACTCGCGCGAGGACGAGAAAATCGTTTTTGAGAAGGAAGTCGTCTGCACGGGAGGAGTGGAGAACTGGTTGAACTCCCTGCTGAAAATGCACCAGCAATCCGTCGGCGCTGTTATTTCTCAAGGGTTGCAGCAGCTCGCTACTCCCGAAACTGAGATGTTGAATTTGATCGACAACTCCGTCTTACAGGTGATTATTACAGATAATCACTAATACTTACGTTCAGAGAAAATGTTGCTGGTCTCTGAAAAGTATGAAATTTTCAGACATTTCAGAGAAGTAATTTCACCAGGGAAATTATTGTAATAATTTACGTCTATTATTTATGTAATATATATAACTAGCAGGTGCTATGGCTCGGATGCTTCGCGTCCGAACTATGAACTATAGAATGTAAAAACCGAAGATTTACGGGAAATACGACGTTTCCGATTCGAAAATCTTATTTTTCGACCGGAAGTGATTTCCGGTACGTCGTCACTTCCGGGTGACAAATAAGTATAATATATTATTATTATTATATTTCATCGCGCAGGTCGGTTTGTTAGCCATTCAAGTCTTGTGGACTCGGGACTCTGAAATCGCGATAATCAGCGCTAAGAGAGACAAGACGATTATGAAAAAGACTAATCAGTGGTTTCTGGATTTGCTGAACGGTCTCATAGAAGTCACGGTCAGAGATCTGTCCAAGTATGCCAGAGCCAAATACGAGGCGCTGATAACGATTCACGTCCATCAAAGGTACTCCTCTATCTACAAGGGAATCTTATTTTTTCACGAAAAATCGTCCAAGTCAATGATTTATTATCCTCAGAGACATATTCGACGAATTGTTTCGCCTGAAAGTGAGATCCATACAAGACTTCGAGTGGCTCAAACAAGCAAGATTTTACTACGACGAAGAGACCGAAGATGTACCGATCAAGATAACCGACGTGACGTTCGTTTATCAAAACGAGTTTTTGGGCTGCACCGATCGTCTTGCCATTACACCGCTCACCGATAGATGTTACATAACACTTGCCCAAGCCATGGGTACGTCGTTCTTCACGATTTAATTTAACTCTGATAAAGTGTTATTACATTCAATAATCACTCATTATTATCAAATTATTCTGATATTAATAAATAATAATTAATTCTTACTTTTGCGTGAATTATTTATTATTATTTCTTTGATTGAATTTTAATAAATATTGTATCTTTAAGGGATGAACTTCGGCGGCGCTCCAGCCGGTCCAGCGGGTACTGGAAAGACCGAAACGACAAAGGACATGGGAAAAGCTCTGGGCAAGTACGTCGTCGTTTTCAACTGCTCCGATCAAATGGATTTTCGAGGACTCGGTAGAATCTTCAAGGTTCGTCAAACTGCCACTATCACTTTTTCCATAAAAACACAATGCGATCGACAATAACCGTATTCAATGATCTCAGGGTTTGGCACAAGCCGGAGCATGGGGATGTTTCGACGAATTCAACAGAATTGATTTGCCGGTATTGTCGGTCGCTGCCCAACAAATAGCCATCGTTCTGACGGCGAGGAAGGAGAAGAAGAGCAGCTTTCTCTTCAGGTATTCGTCGAGCATAGCTTTCGTGAAAATAGTTTCTAGCTTGAGCGTAAATTTATGGACAGTGACGGTGAAACTTATTCCGTCGACTACGAGTTCGGTCTGTTCATCACGATGAATCCAGGCTACGCCGGTCGCCAGGAACTGCCGGAGAATTTAAAGATACAATTCCGAAGTGTCGCCATGATGGTGCCCGATCGTCAGGTGAAAAATCGTCGACTTTCCTCCGATCGTCGGCAATCGCACGAAATTTTTTGTTATCGCTGCAGATTATAATGAGGGTGAAATTAGCCGCCTGCGGATTCAAAGAGAATGTCCTATTGTCGAGGAAATTCTTTACACTCTACAAACTGTGCGAGGAACAATTGAGCAAACAGGTCCACTACGATTTCGGACTGAGGAACATATTGTCCTGCTTGCGCACTCTCGGAGCTCAGAAACGAGCACATCCCGGCGACTCCGAAGAAACTACGCTCATGAGAGTTCTGAGGCGAGTGGAGTCTTCCGTGAGATCGGAGAACTCGACGCCGATGCGAGCGGTAGCGATAAATGTTCTCGCGTTTCTTCTTACTCTCAGGGACATGAATCTATCGAAGTTGGTGGACGAAGACGAGCCTCTGTTCTTGTCACTGATCGACGACATGTTTCCGGGAATAAAATTATCCACCCAGACGTACAAGGAACTGCAAAAAGGCATAGTGAACGCTACGGCTTCGTTGGGAATAATCAATCATCCAGCTTGGAATTTAAAGACGGTCCAAGTTAGTTGCCTTCAACGAATACCCGTTTTGAAATTACCGGCACACGCCCTGATTGAGTCTAGACTGCAGCTAGGAGTCTGGACTCGATACCTGGTCAGGAAACGATATGTTAATGTCTCGACCGACGCCAGCGTTGCTCGTAAAGGTTGTGCTCGTATTAATAACTAGCCAGCAAGTCAAACAGAATGTTTACTGATCATGCGAGTAGTTACTGATGCCACCACACGTGGCGCGCCCGACGTTTCAAGCCAAGCGGCCGAATAATCGTGCGCGCCATCCGCGTCAGAGTCAGTGACTCTGCCGCGAAGACTTTTTTATTTACCCTACATTCATTTTATACAACATTTGTATATTAAATTAACTATACTAGTTTATGCATAAAAGCTTCCAATACAGGTACATTAATTTCCAGGCAAACATTTTTTACAGTGCTTCTCAAGTTCTGCTCGTCATTGATGCCTGGTTTCTCCGGTTTTTCTATCTTACTGGACATCTTGCTCGATATCTTTACGGGACCGAAGCTATCAAGTAAGACATCTAGCAAGATATCTAGCAAGACTGGATCTCTTCCTGGATGGCTTGCTTGATATCGTCGATTCCGTAAAGAGCAAGATATCCACGGAAACCAGGCATCAACGACGGGGCTGTAAAAAGGAACATGGCTAAAGTTAAAGCGTAAAACCGGACTTTCGGCGAAGGTTGGCGAGTGGGGCCACTTTACAACCGGAGTCTTTATTTGATTTTATTGCTTTAAAATAATTCGGGGTACAACAATTGATAAAGATGACACCATCGGTGGCGTCTCGGGCTCGCGTTGGATTTGACCCTACATAGTTAACTCTCTTTCTTTTCTTCATTGCCAAGCTCTACGAAACTTCTCTGGTGAGACACGGCTTGATGGTACTCGGACCAACGGGTTCCGGTAAATCGCGATGCATGTGGGCCTTGATGAAAGCCATTACTGAGATGGGAGCGCCCCACAAGGAAGTCCGGATGAATCCAAAAGTCTGCTTTCTTCAAATTGTCCTCGATTGTCCGAAGAGAAGTCGAGTGGAAAATAAATAAACAAATTCTTTTCCAGGCCATTACCGCGTCCCAAATGTTCGGCAGGCTCGACGTGGCAACGAACGACTGGACGGACGGAATATTTTCGACTCTCTGGCGTAGATCTACGCAAATGAAGAAGGGGGAACACTTGTGGATCGTTCTCGATGGTCCGGTTGATGCGGTGTGGATAGAAAATTTAAACTCCGTCCTCGACGACAACAAGACTTTGACGCTAGCCAACGGTGATCGAATCATCATGGCGGCGAACAGCAAGTTGGTATTCGAGCCCGACAACATAGATAACGCATCGCCTGCAACGGTTTCACGCATGGGAATGGTATTCATCAGTGCTTCAGTGCTCAACTGGCAACCGATTTTGGAAGTGAGTTCTTAAAAATTCACGAAATTAAATTTTCGTACACAATTCAATACAAAGCTTGGGCGATCATGTATACGGCATTGGAAAAAAAAAAAAATCATCTGTTAGGGTTGGCTCCAAAAGCGCTCTGCTCACGAAGCCGAGGTGCTGAGGAAATGGTTCTACGCGATATACGGTGACGCTCACACGTTCGTTCAGACAAAGCTCGTGGCGAAAATGGCCCTACTGGAAGCGATTTACATAAGACAGTGCATCGATCTGTTGATTGGACTGTTGGCCATGGATTCCGATGCGAGTATGTTCGAGTTACTTGTTTTACGTTATGAATTATTTTCTTTTTTCATACATTAACTGGTAAAGTATTATTCCGGTGATTACTTTTTTTTACTTTTTTATTTTACTAATTCATTTACCATTGTCAATATACTCAACTCTTTTTTTAATTCAAATTTAATAATTTACTATTGGAGCATTAAGTCGGTCGAATTTTCTAAGCTTACTGCTTCCCTCTTATTAATAGAAATTCAGTCGGACATTCATTTGGAAAGATTGTTTCTTTTCGCTTTAATGTGGAGCTTGGGAGCCGTTCTCGAATTGGACGCAAGAAATGCACTGCAGGAATTTCTCGTTGCCCATCCTTCGAACTGCAATTGGCCTAAATACGGCGTAAGTGCGATCGGACAAAATTAATTTTCTTTGATGAAATGGCGATATGATTCCGAGCGATGCGAAAATTATCAGGCGGACGAAACGATTTTTGAGTATATGGTATCCGACAAAGGCAATTGGGTGCACTGGAACGACATGGTACCTGTATTCGAATATCCAGAAGATCGCGTGTTGGATTATTACAATATATTGGTTCCAAACGTCGATAATACTAGGTCGCTTTTTCTCATCGACGTTATCGCTCGGCAAGAAAAGGCAGTGCTTCTTATCGGTAAAAAAAATTTAACTTTGTTATGAAAAAAAAAAAAAAAAATTTTTACTTATCAGTTTAGTTTCGTCCTACGATATAGCTACGATGCAGACACTATAAGTTTATAACTTACCCTCTGTAAAATCAATAACAACAATAATAATAATATCATGGACATAGATATTTATTTTTTATTTTAACGGCCAGGTGAGCAAGGAACCGCGAAAACAGTCATGATAAAGAGTTCCATGTCGAAACACGATCCCGAGCTGCATTTGAACAAATCGTTCAATTTTTCGTCGGCCTCGACACCCAATATGGTTCAGGTAAAAAAGTTTTATAAACTCGTCGAATCACAACGCCACGTGAAAAACATTGTTTTTGTTGCAGCGAGTTTTCGAGAGTTACGTTGAGAAGCGCGTGGGAAGTACCTACGGGCCGGCCGGTGGTAGAAAAATGTCGGTATTCATAGACGACATTAACATGCCGGTGATAAACGAGTGGGGAGATCAGGTGACCAACGAGATCGTCCGTCAATTGATGGAGTACAAAGGTTTCTACTCGCTGGACAAGCCCGGTGAATTTTCCTACATCCAAGACATTATGCTTCTCGCCGCCATGATACATCCCGGTGGCGGAAGAAACGATATTCCTCCGCGTCTCAAGAGGCAGTTCAACATATTCAACTGTACTCTGCCATCGAACAAATCGATGGACACTATCTTCAGTAAGTAAATACAGTAACGAATCGACTACAAATTTTTGCATCAAGGCGATATGTAATTCTCTCATGGCCGGATTCAAGCTCAGTCGGTAACGAAAACTGTAAACCATTCCTTCGCGGATACTCAATTTTTCTCAGAGAAACCAAATCGTCAGAGTTTACCCGACATTTTTTAGCGTTTAGTAGACAACGTTGAAGAACCGTGAAAAAAGAAAATGAATTACATTTTTTTTGCAACCAACATGAATGGCTTTTTAGGCTCGATAGGACAAGGCTATTTCTGCGAAAGTCGCTTCAACGAAGAGATAGTGAACTTCTTGCCAAAATTGATACCCCTTACGAGGGTTCTCTGGCAACAGACAAAAGTGAAGATGTTACCGACACCGGCGAAGTTTCACTACGTCTTCAATTTGCGGGATCTTTCGAGAATTTGGGAAGGTATATTGAGGATCGAGAGGGCCGAGTGTGACTCGCCGACGACTCTTCTCAAGCTCTGGGATCACGAATGTACCCGGGTTATTTACGATCGGCAAGTGTCCGTTCCATTGAACGATCCATGATATCGATAAAGCGTAATGATCTGATCAACGAGCGTACTCGATCGTTGCAGATTCACCAATTTCGCCGACAAGGAGTGGTTCAAAAGCACGATGAAGAAAACGGCGGAGGTTCTTTTGGGTCCGGATTTTCATCACTACGCACCGGTCGAAACATATTTCGTTAACTTCCTGCGCGAACCTCCCGAGCCAACGGGAATGGAGCCCGAAGATTTTGTACTCGAAGCTCCAAAAACATATGAAGAAATACCGAGGTAGATTCTGATTCACTGATCTGTTACGGAAAACGTATTGACCACGCGAATCTGGTGATCGAGGCTGAACTATTGAGAATTGGCGCTCTAATGTTCTGCCGCGAAACAATCTTACACCCAGAAAAATAATTTATTCGACGAGTACCCTGCGAATAAATATTTCTTTGAATTGAATAGATATTTAGTTAAATTAAATAAATATTCATTTACAGGGAACTCGTGAAATAATTTTTTTTTCTGGGTCTAAGACGAAGTGCAGCACCACGGTCGGTATTAAAAAATGTAATGAACTTCTTTAGAAACCAAATTCTTGGAGGGTGTAGAATTGTTCAGCCCATCATCTGCGAATTTGCTATTGGACAACCGTAGTTAGCACCCTTCAAAAAAGTCCATTACAGTTTTTGTTACCGACTGAGCATGGAGTTGAGGGAGGAACTTTCACTTTGCTTTGATACATGTTTTGTGACATAATAAAGTTGGAGGAGCGCAAAAAAAAATTACACAACGAAGCTTCCAATAGCATAGTTTTAAAATTGTAATGCAAAATTTGAAACCGCAATGACACTGCGATGCAAAACCCGATTTTATCTTCAGTTACGAAGTTGTGATTGCAAAAGTTCATCAGAACATGGAACAGTTCAACGAGTACGTTAGGGGCATGACCCTCGATTTGGTGTTCTTCCACGATGCTCTCGTCCATTTGATAAGGATTTCGAGGATCCTCGGGGTACCGAGAGGAAACGCCATGCTCGTTGGGGTCGGAGGGTCTGGGAAGCAGAGTTTGACGAGACTCGCTTCCTTCATCGCTGGATATAATTTCTTCCAGATAGTTTTGACGAGGCAAGTACGCAAATAAAAAATGAAGTCGGTAACGAAAGCTGCAATACATTTTCACTCAACGGTGCTAAACTTTTCCGAGGAAAAAAAATTGTTAACGTCTATTCAACTCTCAGATGAAATCGCTAACAATTTGATTGATCACTGAAGTGAACAATTGATTACAGTTTTTGTTACCGTCTGAGACTATCTCTCATCGCCTTAACGGGATTGCATATAGATTGAAAAAAAAAAATACTTGCGGCCCATTCTCATGACTAAAAACTTCGATGTTTCAGGAGCTACAACGTCGGCAGTCTGATGGATGATTTGCGAAAATTGTATCGCGAATCAGGCACCGGAAGCAAAGGTCTGACGTTCATATTCACCGACAACGAGATAAAGGACGAGGCCTTTCTGGAATTTTTGAACAATGTTCTGAGCGTCGGCGAGGTGGCGAATCTCTTCGCTAAAGACGAACTCGACGAGATCCTCACGAGTATCGTGCCGCTGATGAAGAAAGACGATCCCAAGAGGCCACCCACTCAGGACAATCTCTACGACTACTTCATATCCAGAGCGAGAAATTATTTGCACATAGTCCTCTGTTTTTCACCGGTTCGTAGATCCTTCAACGCCTAATTTTTGTGTTATTTCATTTTTTCATTTATTATTATTTCATTTATTATTATCAATTGATTAAGTACCAACCATTTTACGTACATTGCATTTTTTGTCCGCAAAAGCTTTTAAGCTCGTACGCGGATTTCACCCGTATGTTTTTTTACATATCTTAGATCTTCAGGTACAAATATCGCAGGGTTGATGGAGTGATACTCTATATATGTACTTTCTACATAAATGACGATCCGTATATCAATCCAGTCTATCATTAATAATCAATTTTTATTTTTTTTATTTTTTTAGGTTGGAGAAAAGTTCAGATCGAGATCTCTCAAGTTCCCAGGGCTTATATCGGGATGTACGATGAATTGGTTCACCCGATGGCCCAAGGACGCTCTGTCCGCGGTCAGCGAACACTTTTTGGGAAATTACAAGGTCATCTGCACTAACGAGATAAAAGAACAGTTGATCCAAGTCATGGGGGATGTGCAGGACGACGTCAACGATACCTGCGTTGATTATTACGATAGGTAGGCCGACGGTGGGGAGAACAGAACGTCGGGGCAAAACGGACCGGCGTTCCCAGTCGAGACGAGACTTCTTTGTCCCGCAAACATTTTTAAAGATAGTCCGATTCGCTCCCCATTCCTTTTCGCTTAAAAAAATGTTTAAAACACTTTTTTGTCTGCTTCGCGAAAATAACTGAGCTTTTTTATGTCAGATTCCGTCGACCATCGTACGTAACGCCCAAGTCTTTCTTGTCGTTCATCGACGGGTACAAGACGATCTACAAGCAGCGTTTGGACGAAATAAACACGCTCGCCTTTCGAATGAGCAGCGGCCTTAGTAAGTTGGTAGACGCCGCGGCTCAGGTCGACGACTTGCGCAAAGTTCTGGCAACCAATCAAGCGGAGATTGCGGTGAAAAATATTCAAGTCGAAGCGGTAATTTATTGATGAATTATTAATTATCATTATCCAAAGATGAAGGAAATCATTGAGTTGACTCGAGACTATCAACGTTACAGATTCTCGTAACAGTCAATGAGAAAAAACGCGAAGCCGAGGCAGTTAAGGAAACCGTACAAAAATCCAAAGACGAGGCCGAAGCTTTGCTGAAGATAATATCCAAAGAGAAGAGTTTCGCGGAGGAGAAACTGATAGCGGCCGAACCTGCCCTATTGGAGTCTGAACGGGCATTGCTGGTATGCAATTTTTTAATTGCACAAATTTTCAAAAAACTCATAATAATAAAATATATACATAAATTGTATGATTTCGTGTATAAAATGTTTACAATCACAGACTATCAAAGCTGCCGACATATCTACCGTGCGAAAGCTCGGCAAGCCGCCGTTCCTCATCACCCTTATAATGGATTGCGTAATCATTTTGTTCGGCAAAAAACTGGATCCCGTGAAACCCGATCTGGAGCGTCAGTTTTTGAACGCGACGTGGTCCGAGGCGTTGAAGGTACGAGATGCAAATATAGTATAATCAATTTTATATCTATGAAGTTCGAGTGGTGAAAATGGCCCACCACGATTAGAATGTAAATCAATGATACACGGACCGGTCCGCATTCAACACACATTACGGTGATTGATCATTTTAGGTCATGGCCGATACGAGGTTTCTTCACAACCTGCAAAATTTTCCAAAAGACAACATAAACGGCGAGACTGTCGATCTGATGCGTCCTTATTTGAATTATCATCTCTACACTTACGAGGCGGCTAAACAGGCTTGCGGCAATGTTGCCGGTCTCATACAGTGGACCATCGCGATGGTTTCCTTCTACGCGATAAACAAGGACGTCCTCCCGCTGAAGGTACGACAATTTAAAAAATACGACAATATATATCTATATGTCTATACGATATATAAATATATCTATACGACAAATTAATGAGAAATAGATACTGATAACATGGTAAATTTATTCAGGCTAACTTGGCCGTTCAACAAGCCAAGCACGACAAGGCCAATCGCAATTTAGCCGAGGCGGAGCAAAAGTTGAAAGAGAAGGACGACGATTTGAAGCAAGTTCAGAAGGAGTTCGATGGAGTCATGAGCGAACGTCAAGTACATTAGATGAATAAAAATAATTATTAATAATAATAATAATAATAACAATATTGCTATTTTATTTAAGTTATCGAAGCTTTCCTCAATTTCCTTCCGTGAGAATTTTTTTTTTTTTGCGAATAGATCGTGGTAGATCAAGCTGACGCATGCCAAGCGAAGATGGATGCGGCAACGGCGATGATCGACGGTTTGTCCGGCGAGAGAGTCAGATGGACGAATCAATTGGCGATGTTCAAATCGGAGATAGACCGTCTCGTCGGGGACGTGTTGATCCTGACTGGATTCCTGTCCTACTGCGGCCCCTTCAATCAAGAGTTTCGCAGCATCCTTCAAAGAAGATGGTTCGACTTTCTACAGAATCGAAAGATTCCAGTTTCCGTCAGCATCAGCATCATCGATTCGCTCACGGACACGGCGACGGTAAGCTCTCGTACTTAAAAAAAATGGTGTCAACTAACGTCGCTTATTTTTGTGTCAGACCGGTGAGTGGAATCTGCAAGGTCTTCCAAACGACGAGCTGTCGACTCAAAATGGCATCATAGTCACGAAAGCCACGCGATATCCGCTTCTGATCGACCCCCAGCTACAGGGAAAAACATGGATCAAAAACAAAGAGAAGGAATTCGATTTACAGGTAAATGTTAAATCACTGTTAAAACATTGTGTTCGGTGCGGGCTTCGACCCGCGTTCTCCCGAAATTGTTGCGTGAATCCGAGCAGTCTGAAAACCTACTATTCGTCCGATCAACAGTTGACTCTCCTGGGCCACAAGTACTTCAGGAATCACCTCGAAGATTGCATATCGATTGGTCGTCCGATGTTGATCGAGGACGTTGCCGAGGAGTTGGATCCGGTTCTGGACAATCTTTTGGAGAAGAATTTCATAAAAATTGGAACGTCATTAAAGGTTCCGATCGCGCTTTATTAAAATATATTGCCGCAAATCCTTTTCACGTTTAGCCCTTACGATTCTTTTTTTTTTTTTTTAATGCAGGTAAAACTAGGCGACAAAGAAGTGGACGTAAACAAGGACTTCAGGCTGTACATGACTACAAAGTTACCGAATCCATCTTACACTCCAGAGATCTTTGCTCGAACTTCGATTATCGACTTTACCGTGACGATGAAAGGTTCTCACAATTAAGATTCGACCGCCTTTAGTGCTGTCTTCGACTACATAATTTTTTTATTTTTTTTATTAGGTCTGGAAGATCAACTTCTCGGTCGCGTTATTCTGACGGAGAAGAGAGAACTGGAAACGGAAAGAACTCAATTGATCACCGATGTGACGACGAACAAACGGCAGATCAAGGAACTCGAGGCTAATCTGCTGCACAAATTGACGACAGTGCAGGTCTGTAACAATCAATACGAGAAACTTACATGAGTTCGTAAATTTTTATGGTATCGACGCTCGATGGAAACTACTTTTTTCTTTTTTTTTTCAATCTTAAGGGACCGCTGATCGAGGACGTTGAATTGATGTCCGTGCTCAACATCACTAAAAAAACGGCTGCCGACGTCAATGAGAAACTCACCATCGCCAGAGAAACCGAAATAAAAATCAACGCTGCGCGCGAAGAATTTCGTCCCGTTGCCACCCGAGGAAGCGTTCTTTATTTCTTGGTTTGCGACATGGCGCAAGTTAACTGCATGTATCAAACTTCGTTGGTGCAGTTCTTGGAACGCTTCGACATATCCATGGCTAGGTGATTTTTTTCATTAGTTAATGATTCGATAACAATGCGAAATCAACGAGACCTCAATACAAGACAATAGACATTATACAAATGCGAAATCAAAATTTTACTGATTTCGAGTCAAAAAAATATGCCAATTAGATCAATCTCTACAATCCACGCAATAACAAATTATGAGAAAATTTAATTCTCCCCGATAGATCGGAGAAGAGTCCGGTGAATCAGAAGAGAATAAATTTCATAATCGAGTATCTGACATTGGAGGTGTACAGATACAAAGCGAGAGGCTTGTACGAGAATCACAAGTACATGTTTATACTGCTGATGACGCTCAAGATAGATCTTCAGAGGGGATCGATAACGCACGAGGAGTTTCAGTACTTCATCAAGGGAGGTGCAGCCCTCAATCTTAACGCCGTGAAAGCTAAGCCATGCAAATGGATCACCGACATTACGTGGCTGAATTTGGTGGCCCTCTCAGCCCTCAGGCAGTTTCAGTATATCACAGGACAGGTCGAAGCTTCCGAGAAAGTTTGGAAGTATTGGTTCGACAAAGACGCCCCCGAAGAAGAACCTATACCCGATGGATACAATAGCTTGGATACCTTCAGAAGATTACTAATAATCAGGTAAAGTATATTCATATAATAATAAAAATATTAATATTGCTTCCTCAGAGAGGAAGCTTTGTTATGGTGAAAAATATTTTTTTCGAGATTTTAATGAAAACGTGTTCAGAATGTTCCAAAAGATCGAAAAATCACATTTAGAAAAAATGTCCAGATGTATATGTGTGCGTGCGTGCGTGCGACAACGCCTTGACTGATCAAGTCGAAATTTCACACACAGCATGTGTGGTTAATAGTCAATGTTTCTGCAATTTCCTTAAAAATATTATTTGCTTATCTGTGATTCAGGGCATGGTGCATAGACCGAGCTCTATCCCAGTCACGAAAATACATCGCCAGTTCGCTCGGACCGAAATACGCCGAGCCGGTTATAACGCTTTTGGATTCGATGCACGCCGAGTCCAGGCCAAACACACCGATGATATGTTTTCTGAGCATGGGCTCCGATCCGACACCGAGCATCGAGCAATTAGCCAAGAAAATGGAAATACTGTGCAAAAGCATATCCATGGGACAGGGACAAGAGATTCACGCTCGAAAGTTGTTGAACAGTGCTAAAACCGAGGTAAAAAATTTGTTGAAAGTTTGAGCTTCCGTTCAGTAATATAGATCGATACTAAAAACAAAATTCCTGTCGATAAACACCAACGTGCAGGGTTTCTGGGCGTTGTGCCAAAACTGCCACTTGGGCCTGGAATACATGAGCGAACTGTCGAATTTCATTCTCGAAATGGAGGCCCCGCATCCGGATTTCCGGGTGTGGATAACGACGGAGCCGCACGATGATTTTCCGATATCGTTGCTGCAGATGTCGATCAAGTTCACATACGAACCGCCGCAGGGTAACATTGTTTCTTTTTTTTTATCCACGGAATAAAAAGAGCATTAATTACACCGTAGTGTAAATGTTTTCGCAGGTGTCCGAGCCGGACTTCTAGCCACTTACAGCGGAATGAATCAGGAAATGCTCGACCAGTGCGACGCCGTTCAGTACATTCCTCTGATCTATGGAGTCTCGTTTCTTCACACTGTCGTTCAGGAACGTCGAAAGTTCGGACCTTTGGGCTGGAACATACCTTACGAATTTAATTCCGCCGACTGGTTAGCCTCGTGCATGTTCATGAACAATCATCTCAATGACTACGATCCCAAACGAGGAATAAGCTGGCCGACTGTTCGGTAAACGTAAATTCGATCAAATTTTTTGCCATACCCCATACAATGTATAAATTATTTAAAAAATTATAACATAAAATATATGATATATCATTTATGCAGGAAGACTCTACATTCGTAATTAATACCAATGATAATCATTGATCATTAATTAGTCGCTTGCGGCTGAGTAAAAAATTATCCATACTTCGTCTGTTTTATAGATACATGTTAGGTGAGGTACAGTACGGAGGCAGAGTTACCGACGACTACGACAAAAGGCTTTTGAACACATTCGCGAAAGTCTGGTTCTCCGAGGCTCTCTTTACCGAGGGTTTCGCGTTTTACAAGGGATACGTCATGCAGAATTTCAAACAAGTGACCGATTATCTGAAAGCTATCGACGCGATGGCACCGATAGATCCTCCCCAGGCTTACGGCCTTCATTCCAACGCCGACATAACGTGAGTGACTACCAATGCGCTCATAGAGGACAGCGGGGTAAAATGGACCCGTATCCTCCATCTGAGATGAATTTAATTTTTTTTTTTGCCTCGCGGGCATTGATGAAAATAGTCCGTTTTGCCCAGCTGTTTCTCAGCTCTTAACAAATGAGTTGAGAAAAAAAGTGGTTAAAATTGTACGGTCAATTTTCTGTAGATATCAGAGCAACACCACTCAAGAAGTCTTGGACACGATAATGTCGGTCCAGCCGAAGGAAGCTGGCGGTGGAGCTGGCGGAGAATCTCGTGAAGCATCGGTGGCGAGACAAGTAAAAGAGATGCTGGATAAATTACCACCGGCTTACGATCCTTTCGAAGTTAAAGCCAGGTTCGAACGATCCAACCGAATAAATAATCACCTTCCAAAGATAATAATAATAATAATAATAATAAATACAATTAATTATCACTCCGATTTTTTTAGATTACGAATAATGGATGCAACGGCGTCTATGAATATTTTCCTGAAGCAGGAGCTCGATCGTATGCAGATAGTCATTAAATTGGTACGAGTTATGCTGAAAGATTTGCTCCTGGCAATCGAAGGTGTCATCATAATGAACGAGGTATTTCTTTTCTTTTTGCATACATTGTTTAAAGAATGTAAACGACATATTTGTGAAATTGCTTTCAGCAATTGAGAGACGCCTTGGACAACATTTACGACGCGAGGATCCCACAAGCTTGGAGAGCGCGATCTTGGGAATCGTCTACCCTTGGTTTTTGGTTTACCGAGCTGCTCGAGAGAAATCAACAATTCTGCAGCTGGATATACGTCGGTAGACCTGTGAAATTTTGGATGACCGGATTCTTCAATCCTCAAGGTCTCTTTCGTCGTGTATTTTTTTTTTTTTAATTTTTAATCGTCGTGGTCAAATTTTATCCTTACTGTTGTTACTTTCAGGATTCCTAACGGCTATGAGACAGGAAGTAACGAGAGCGCACAAGGGATGGGCTCTGGACAACGTGACTCTTCACAACGAAGTTACTCGCAATATGGCCGAAGAAGTTAGAACGCCTCCAGCAGTGAGCATTCCTTCAATAACGATTGTTACGAGTGTCGGTAAAATCGCAGGAGGTAACGGGACAAAAAGAAACGTCGACACGAAATGGACCATGTTTATACATTTTTTTTGCGGGATTAAAAAAAAATTCTCATCCCGAATTGAGGGTCCATTTTACCTGTGGATCCGTTTTGATCCAGAGTTGGTTTTCCCGCGGTCCATGTTGCCCCGGGGTCCATTTTCATCCGTTGTTCTCTAACTACAATAATAATCGATGCAAAATTCGATAACAGGAGGGTGTCTACGTTTACGGTCTCTACTTGGAGGGCGCCGGCTGGGACAGAAGGAACAACAAACTTTGCGAATCAGCTAACAAAGTACTTTACGTCATGATGCCGGCGATTCATATATTTGCGCTCTACAATACACCAGACAAAAATCCCAAACTGTATCAGGTACTTGAAAGCTTGTGTAAAAACCCGTCGCTATGACGTACATATTTGATTCGATTTGCATATTTTTTAAAACGCCTAAATCGTTACAGTGCCCGGTTTACAAGAAGCCAAAAAGAACTTACATGCTCTTGATAACACCTTTGTGGCTGCAGACAACGAAATCACCGGATTACTGGATACTACGAGGTGCCGCACTTCTTTGCGACAATAAATAATGAAAAGGCGACCGAGTTACAATAAACACCACATTCGTGTATTTTCAATTACCGTCGAACTTCTCATACAAATTTGGAAAGTTTCACCATGGTACAGCTTGACAAAAGATAATTATTGCATAGGTTTTCACCAGAAATTAGAAAATCTAAGGTAAGTCACTCATTTCTCTGTTAGAGAAGTATATAATATATAAATGGTTTTATTCTTTACATTAATGTTACCCATCGCATACGCTCGCCTTATAAAGTTTTCCAAAAATCAATCATCGTCGAACTTCTCATACAAATTTGGAAAGTTTTACCAGGGTACAGCTTGACAAAACATAATTACTGCATAGGTTTTCACCAGAAATAAAAAAATCTAAGGTAAGCCACTGATTTTTCTGTTAGAGAAATATGTAATATATAATATATATAACTGGTTTTTTTCTTTACATCGATGTTACCCATCGCATACGCTCGCCTTATAAAGTTTCCCTAAAATTAATCTCTGCGACTCTTACGTCGATCGCGGTACATAATTATTACGATACATTGGCGTCATTGAAAAATATGGAAGGAAAAAATTGGAAGGAAAATTGGCATATCCAACACTTGTCAGGGCATTCCACCGTTTTTCCATTCATGTACCGCAAACGCTCGTTAGTAAATTCTAAAAGACAGCGACAATCCAAACGGGAAGAATCATCGACGAAGCAACCAGAAGTATCGAACTCATCTTCAATCCCATCGTCGAGAGAGCCATCGACGTCGCAGCCGCAAATTCGCTCTTCTTCCTATCGACGACTTCCTTGACCTCCTCGAAGAAATCATCGACCTCCTTCTCGTAACTTTCAAGGGCAACCGAGTCCGTCTTATCCACGGGTTTCAGTGCGTTAATTTTTTTCATCACGCCGGTCAACGTCTTGTTTATACCATTGACGAAAACAGCCCAATCGTCCGGAAGCACCGGCTGCGCGGTCAGCGACGGTGAAAACTGCAAATTTGCAAATTCGTTCTGCGCCTTGACCAACGATCCCTTGAGGGTCTTCGTTGGCGTTTTACCGGGAACTATTTTTCCAAGATCGTCCAGCAAATTGTGTATCGTAGCGTTTATGTCCGTTTTTAATTTCACCCAATCAAAGAGGGTTTCGCTGCTCGCCGGCGATTTTCCATCTTTCGTCGCGTCCTCGACTTTCTTCTTCTTCAAACCCTCGACCACCTTCCCGGCCGGGACTCGAGATTTTTCTTGCAACATTCCCGTCGTGTTCCTCAGAGAAGCGATTTGAGCGCGCAAATCGGCGAACGACTTCTTCACGGAATCTCTCATCTTCACCCATTCCTCGGTGTCGCTGGCGTTCCGGACACTCGCGAAGTTCGCCACCGCGTCGTTGATTTCCTGCTTGAAAGCTATCCAGTCGGCCGCGGATATTACGGGCGCGGTTGCTCCGAGTTTCATGTCGACTATGCTTTTCTTCAGCTGCACGAGGGTCTTGTTAGCCTTTGCCTGCAGAGAAAACAGATCGCCCGGAAGTTCGGGGAAATAGAAAGCCTCTTTCGCGCTCGAGGATGGCAAGATGGATTCTTGCGGAACGTCCGCAGCGATCAATGATCCTTCGGATTTGGCGGTGGCAATTTCTTTCCTCAGAGCAGCGAATTCTTCCTCTATCGAGTCTCTGAACGACATCCAGCCTGGATCAGCCGGTGCGGGAGCCTTCGATTTTACGGAGTCGATCGCGTCCGTCAGAGACTTGTTGATCCTCGCTCTGAACTCGGCCCAGTCCTTCGTGAGAAGCTGAAACTGAGCCACTTCCGGTTTCGGCCTCAGAGTGTCGATCTCCGATTTGATCACCTCGAAGGTTTCGTTGAACTTAGCGAACTTCGCGCCGAACCCGGCCCACTTTGGATCCCCGGGTGGCAGATTCGTAGGTACGGACTCCGCGTCGATTATGTCGATGACGGATTTGGCGATGTCTTTCTTCAGGGTCATCCAGTCGAAGGTGTCGGTTTTCGGTGGCTTCGCTCCTGCGGCAGGTTCGGCTGCAGTCAGCTGAACGGCCGGCACTGCGCTCGGTATCTTTGCGAATCCGTTGATGATTTGGCCTTTGAAGGCAATCCAAGATGGCGATCCGGGAGCCGGCATGTTCTTCTTTATCTCGTTGACCGTGTCGGCCACGGAATTTATTATCTCCGTTTTGAATTTTATCCAGTCGAAAGGCGCGACCTTTCCGGGCGCCGGAGCTTTCACCTTCGGTTTCACTTCGAATTTGTCCCTGAACTGCGTAAAGTCTTTCATTATCTTGGCACCGAAGGCTGCCCAAGCTGGATCTCCAGGCGCAGGCATTGTCCCGCCGATTCCAGCCACGGCGCTGCTGATCGATTTGTTCAGAGAGTCCCTGAGGCTGTCCCAGTAAGCAGCGGCCGATGGGTCGTCGGCCGCCAGTTTCACGGTCGGTAAAACAGGGATGTGCTCTTTTATGCTGGCAAATTGTTTCTTTATGTCGAGACCGTAAGTCGCCCAGGTCGGATCGCCGGGAGGCGGGGCTTTGGCCTTTACTCTGTCGACGGCGTCGGTGACGGCTTTCACCACGTCGGTCTTGAAGCTCAGCCAATCCACCATTGCAGCCGGATCCGCCGCCGTCGCTTCTTGCGCCAGATTGAGCTTGGTCGCTCCGATCGAAGCTATGCGACTCTTTATGTCTTCAATCTCAGCCACGATCTGTTTCTTCAGCTCCTCCCGCTGTTCGGCGGTCGGAGTTCCGGTCGCGTTCACCAGGGCGTCGTTGAGAGACTTCTTTATGTCTTCCTTGAAACTTATCCAATCTTCGTAGGTCGTTGGCTGCGTCGCCGCGGTCTTCGTGTATTTATTTATGTCCGTCAGCGATCTGTTCATCGCAAATTGCAGGTAATTCACGTCTGCCCCTTTCGTGACTAAATCTTCGGGGGATTTTTTGCCTTTGAGGGATTGAGTGGAAACTTCCTTTTTGTTGTCCTGGGTCGGAGGAACGCCGGCGATAGATTGTAGTGGCTTCGGATGCAGAGACGACACTTCGCTTCGAATGTCGGAAAAGGACTTGTTGACCCAGTCCTTGAAGGTCGTCCAGTCGGGACTTCCGGGCGCCGGTACGGTCTTGCCGAAGAAGTCGACGATTTCTTGAACGGTGTTGTTTATCGTCGTTTTGAAATTCAGCCACGTTTCGGGCATATCCGGGGCGGGAATGGCTTTCAAAATTTGCGGTGAGGACGGGTCCTTCCATGCGGTGACGTCCGGGCCGACAATGTCCTCGCATGACGTCACCGGGTTCTCGGGGCCCACCGAACGCATCACTTCCGGTTGGATCTGATCTATTCCATCGGAACAGTCGCAGATTAGCTTCGCGAGCGAGGTTTTGCGAATTTCCTTCAGTTGGCCTGGAATATCGAAAAATGGTCAGTCGATTATCTTGTCGAGATGAAAACCATTAACTTCAATACTGTTGATATCAATTGAGGGAGGGTTCGACAATTTCAGGCCGAAAAAGGCGATCTTTTTTTTCTTTGTCGGTAAACAAAATCAATTCGGAACAATTTACGGTGTTCCGATCATTCAAAACAATCCACCGGATCGAGTATAACGAATCGTAGGAATTAATTTTTTTCCAAAATTTTTTTTCATATTCTCGGTTTAGAAAAAAAAATTCGAATCCTGCAATTTTTTATATCCAGAGCCAGAAATATTTTTACATTATGAGAACGCTACTACGAACAATCAGTCACATGGAACTTTTTACACTATCTCAGTTCTTTTTCACCGACAAACAAACATAAAAACACGCTTCCTCGCTTGAAAACACGTTGAGACCTTTCGAAGACAAACCAAAATTACCATCGGTGAAAGATTGCGGTTCTCCGGGCACCTCGTACCAGAACCGATCGCCCTGCTGAATCCTCGAGAACTGATCGCCGATTATGCACCTGAAAGTCGGTCCGACAAGTCCGTCAGCCTTATCACTTTCGGCGAGAGCCCCGGTGTAGAGATCGACATCATCGACGTGCCCGTAGACCTTCGATATTTCGTCCAACGAGTCGGGTTCGAGTTGGCCAGCGAGCTCGGCGAAGGTCGCGACTTTACCGAGACCGCAATACTGTCGCCAAGCGTTGTAGCCCGGAAGTCCGTGGTCCCTTCCGCGCTGGATGTTCAGAGACACGAGATCGAGACCGCAAGGGACCGTGGCGTTCGCCAGAGGATCCTCGAAAAGATGCTTCGTCAGTTGGGACGTGACGTGGGTCGTCGTCTTCTGGATCAGGTTCGACGTGGTGGCGGTCAACGAACTCTCCATTCCGCCCTTGGTGTACAGGCTGTAAGGGTTGAAGAGCATCCGGTGAAGTTCGACGTACGACGACGTGGCTTTCTGCGAGTCGGTGACCTTCATCAATCCCGGCAGCAGAGTGTGAGCGAATCTGAAAGCCGCGGCGGCGAAGCTGTTCGCGATCGCCGGATCGACTTCCGCCGAATCGTTCTTCGGTCTGAATCCCGACGTCAGCGGCTTCAACCTTCGCGCCTCAACTTCCTTCTCACCAAGGACGATCGGCGTGAACTCCTTGTACGCGATGTGCTGCAACTGGGCGCCGATTATTCTGCGAGCTTCCTGATAGAGCTTCTCGTCGCCCCAGCTTGGATTCGTCTCCGCGAGAGCCTCGGCTATTCTGTTGTGTTGACGCGCCCACAACAGGTGCATCGTCGTCAGGTGCAAGTTTTCGTTGGCCCTTCCGTCGCCCGACGCGAAGCAGTAACGTCCACGGGCGCTCTCGACCTCCCTGTTGCAGCCGTCGTTCGGGTCTGTGCTTTGTGGTAGCAGCGTCCGGTTGTCCGCGGTCTTGAACATTCGCAAGGCACCGCCTTGGCCCTCGCGGAGGCTCTGGGCGGTCGCGAGGTCGGGGCCATAGATTACCGAAGCGTCGATGAAAGCTGTGACCTGAAATCGATCGGGCATCACCAAAATTAATTATTACAATCATTGATAACGCCACCAGGGGCGACATTGTTGTCATTTTATTTGCGTCGTGATTGGTCAGACTGAGCCGAAGACATTCCGTGTTATCCAATAAATTCTGTTGGGACGTAACTTCCGGTTTCAAAATCTCGTTTTCAGACCGGAAGCGACGTTTTCCCGTATGACGTCACTTCCGGTCGAAAACCGAGTTTTTCAAATCGCACTTAACGTTCACCACGTTACTTTCGATTTAGAAGTAACATTTTTCATTTTCCGGAAGTGCGGTTACGGACACTTGTCCCGGAAGTAACGGCTGAACGTTTTAATCGACGGAACAGTCTCGTTCACTGACCTGATTGAGCTGTTCGCGTGGTCCGATTTTGCACTGCGGTGCAGGTGCGCTTCTGACGAATTCCATACAATCTCTACCGGCGACGTCGTAAACGGGATCGCCGGGACCGACATCGACGGGAAAGCACTCGGGATGTGGATGAGTCGCGGCGGGACAGCATGTCAAAGAGCTTCCGTTGGTTCCCTGACTGATGGCAGTGGCTGTGATGTCGTGATCGAGGAATTGTCCAAAAACGGCGAGCATCACGGTGAACGCGGGATTGGCGCTCGGCGCGGGTGGATGGACCTTCAAGCTTATCTCCCTCGCGGACGGCAGAGCCCTTCCGAACTTGCCGGTCCTCGGTGCGTCCACTCCGTCGGCGTAGGCCGGAGGAAGCTTTCTCACGAACGGACTCAACGCCGCGCCAGAGTTTCTCGGATGATTGCAAGTTCCGTCGAAGTTTCTGTACTTGCTCGGCGGGCATTCAACTTTCGCGAACTCCTTGCACGTTCCTTCCGGTATCCAAATATTCTTGAAGTACGAACCCACGGAGGACGGCGCTCCGAGCTTGGCTCGTGCCTGCTCGACGCTTCGCGTAGCTGCCAACTCTCCGATTCCTCCGAGGGCCAGCTTCCCAGCCTGAAGACTTGTCTTCACCGCGTACTGGTGCCTCGAATCCGGCGACGGCCCCGGCAATGGCGTCGCGAGTGCATCCGCAGCCTCCCGCGAAGATATGGCTTCGCTTCCGGCCTTCGCGGCCTCCGCCCATTCTTCGGTCGTCAGAGAAGTCGAGAAAATTTCGTTGGACGCACCTGGAGACCAGGTGTCCGTCAGAGTCGGCGAAGGCGGTACAACTTCCGGATTCGTCGAATCCGCGACGAGGGGGTCCATCTTGTTTATCGAATAGCTGACCGTGATCACCAGTGCCATTATGAAGATGGCTCTGAAATTTAATTTTGTGCCATGGATAAGAACTGATCATCTGGTCTAATACTCGTGTGCTTGTTATAAACAAGTACACGAGTACTTGTTTGGTACTTAAAGTACCAAAGTACTTTTTGGTACTGTAAATACTTTTATAAAGTACTAAGATGCTAAAAATCCCATAAACCTGAAACGGTTAGATACATTTTCGCCAAATTTAATACCAAACATTGTACAGTGTTAGTCCATTCCCGTATGAAATTTAAGCTCGATACCTCCATGTTTACTCAAAAAAAAAACGCCCATAAAATCTGACCGCTTCGATTTTGACGAAATTCAATGCCAAAGGTCTTTGATAAAAAAAATATTCGTATGCAGTTTTCGGACGACAGCTCAAAATTTACGTGAGTTAGAGAAACCACGGACATAAAAAAAATCAAAAACGCATAAAATTTCCACTCAATGAAGAGGCGTGACCATTCTACTTGTGTACCAAATTTCAACTGGCTATCTCAAACCCTTTCCAAACCCGGAAGCTGGCGTGATACCCGCTTCCGATTAGAGTCTCCTTTTGACCTTCAAGGCGAGCTCCCGCGAAAAAAGTTAATTACAGTTTCGTTACCGACCGAGCCGGGTTTGGGTTAGAAGTAAGGTGTTTCGCATAATTTTAATCAAGAGCGGAGAATTGCAACATAGTAAACAGTCACAAACAGCTACGTAACGGATTAGTTTGCTTTTGACATATCTTGACGTTATAAATATCTTGCATCATTCAGCGATGTATATAACGCACTTGCTCGCAAGGCTGACGGTCACGTAACGCTAGTTTGTAGAAAAATCTACGCATCGAGCGAGCGTTCGTTTACGGCAGATTCTCAACAACGGATACGCACAAATTCGAACGTCCTAAGCTGCCGTTCTATTTCTTCGTACGTTGTACGTTTCATCGAACGGGCACGTATATGATTGTGTCTCGTGTGCTCGTACGCCGGCAAGGATCTCACAACGCTTCCGAAGACGTTTACAATAAAATCTCATATTTTTTTACGCGGAAATAAAGTTTCACGTATAAGGACGAAAAAAATTAACTAAAAAAAATGTAAAAAAGCTCAAAGTCGATAAAAAAAAAAGATCCACGGGTTTTCAATTCGCTACCTTGACCTAGATTGATGTTTGTTCACTTAAAAATCGTCGAGACTCAACTTACATTATGATAACGAAGGTGATACATTGCAATTGTTGCTCTTTTCTTCGTCGCGTGTAAAACTGATGCGTGCCGGTGTTGTTACCGTAATACGGATAATTGAGGGCGGCCCTCGCCGCCGAATCCGTCAGTGGAGTCTTTTCCGTAGACATTCTACCGCGGGCATGGAAGTGTTTTCCTACGCTATAATATCTAACGACACTGGATGCGAACTGTTGAGAATATTTCTCCGGACTTCATCATCGTGCAGGAGTCTCTAACACTTATGTAAGTCGCTTATATGGTGGGAGTACGCTCTTTCCATAGACGACAACCCTGCGGCGTGCAACAGTGCCTCTGCCTATTACACTGTCGTCTATACTTCGATACCATCCTTGATATACCGGTTTCATTGCATTATCCACTCCGCTTAGTTTGCCAAATAATAGGGACGCCGATTTGATTGCGATTATCCGACAGTCGATTAATCATCAGAGCACTTTTCGCTTCACTTGTCGCACGACATACATCCATTCAAAATTTATACTTTAATTACTGTTCACGAATATAAATTGTACATAAAAAAAAATGTTGTAATTTGCGTTTTTTTTTTTTCATTTTCACTTAGTTTGTATGAATTATTATTAGAATTTTCAATCATCTGAGACGAAACTTTGGAATTTTTTGTCAATTTTGGTAAAATTGTTTGCGGGTCAGATCGATTTTTCAGTTATTTCGAAACGAATTTTACGAGTTAAGAAATTAACTTCGGGATTGGAAATTGCGCTCTGATTCCGGCACGATTCGTACTGAAAGAGTCTTTTGTCTCCACGAGTCATTCAATGCCTTTTAGTTATTCTTATATAATATGGAGTTGCTCACAGTCATCGATAAATCATTCGATTCTTTTCTCGAATGAAAAATTCATTGAAATAAGTACCATAAAATTTTCGTTTAAAAATGCAACCCAACAAAAAACATACATGTATATATGTATGTATATATATATATTTTTGAATATTGTTTTCGTTATGATTAGTTGTGAATTTTCGTCTGAGCACAATTTTCATCGTCCAAAGAAAAAAAAACCACTCACAGAAGGAATGCGCAGACGCAACATTGAAATTGTCGGAGTTTGGTCCTTCGGGCGCGCAGAAGTCCGGCAAATTCGACGTAAGTCGGCGGATCCGTTGGTCTGGTAAGCGGTGTTCTCTCAGTCGCTGCCATAATTCTCGCACGTTCGACGAATAAATCCTTCGTCAATCACGCCAACTCGTCATCCGGTCGTGCTCCGAGAGAGCCGGAAGAAACACGATCGCACGCACGAAGACTTTGAACGTCACTGGACAACTGCCGACCTTATGCGTATACCTTGCTTCCTTCCCTGCGCCTCGAAGTCTGGGCGGACCCTCGATGCGTCAACCTCTGCCCCCGTGAATTTTCGGCTAGGTGCATTTTTCATTGAAATTTAATTGACACGTATGTAAGAATTCTGCGTTAGCGGTGTATTAAAAACAATATTATTTGTATAATATCTGTAATAATAACATAATTTTCATACACGGATGTCTTAATTTTCAATGCCATCACCGGTAATTTTAATGTACAGGTATTGCATTTATGAATAAATTATAAAAATTCAAATACAATGTATATTAATTCTAATTTCATATACCAAGGTTGTATATTTCATACTAAATAGGCGAGTATAGGCATGTAACAACACTGTAAAAAATGTCATGACATTTTTTTACAGTGTTGTTACTCGCCACGGCAAGAGCCGCGCCCCTTGTTGAAGCGTGTTAAAGCGCACTTTTCCTCTCCCAGCGTAAATCCGCTCCCACACTGGCTGGCTCGAGCAGTTTCATTCACCCCAGCAGAGTCGGACAGCGCGCATTAGAAACTAGTTTCAATAATGAAGCGGCTTCGCGATTTTTATGCTCAAAAGCTCGTCTTTATTTATTTCAGAGAACCCTTGAAGTAAGACATCGGTGTTATAAATATGTAACAAATATGTTTTGAAGTTTGATACATACCGTTATGTCATTTGTATATGTCTTATATATATACGTATTATAGTGACGTAAAAAAAATTGGGTTTCGATTATCCGAATTAGGACCGGTCGGATAATCGAAGTTCTACTGTCTATATTATTTGAATATACTTCGAAAATCTTATTTAAGGAAATTTTCTGGACCGTGACCTTGGCCTTCGTTGACTTTGCAATGAAAATTGCAAGGGTATCGAAAGGACGAATCATCGGTTAATTTTAAATTAGAAAAATAATCTAAGAGTCTGAGAAAGGCACTATGACGTCGATAAAACATCGCACCGTAGTGCGAGTCTCGAATCCAAGACATTGCAAACCGGTCTGATTACATAAAACGATCTGCATCGAGGGGGTTTAACTCTGTTATTCGATCAGCGGAAACATTTTTACTCTGCGGTCTCGAATAACTTTCGCACGTACACGGACAACATCTATGGATCTGAATCATCGATTTTTTGAAAAAAAATTTCGAAGAGGAAGTATAGGGAAAAATATCAAAGAAAATCATTACAATTTTCGAATTGTGTGGAAAAAATGTGTTATTTTTATGAGTGCAAAGAAGTCAATAACCGACGAGACCCCTCCGACAACAGGTAATTTGATATCGTGGGCCGGGCGAGAGGCTTCTTTGTCAGGCTTCGTGAATGCTTTCTAGTTCACACACGTGTGACTGTGTACATGAACGTTCAATTGAATATTCCGCCGCGCAATTGAACGAGTAAAAAATTAGAGATACACTTTACACTGTTGGTTCATATTAGAAATAGTAGTATAATTAATAATTAATTCGTATCTTTATTATTCTGTACAGCAAAAGTTGTAACGTTTCGGAGCTCGAAGTTCGAGCCACTGTTCTTGATTGGGAACGTACATTTCCGCTGGCATTCTTTCCAATCCCAGAGACTCCGGCGATCCATTCTCGTTCGTTCGTTGCGCTGAAATTGACAATATAATTTTTTTTTTAAATGCCTAAAATGTTTATTATCATTTCTACAATTATTTGGTGATATTTATATTTATATTTATATTTATTTCATAATATATTTTTATTTATAAATAGTAATAGGCACTCATATTATATATGGTTCCACTTTTTATTCGTTCCTAGCTGTGACTGGAAACTTACGCAGTCGTTTGTGCATGGCGATGGCTTCACCGGGATGCCGCAGAAGAAGTCGTCCGACACCCTCGCAGCGTCGCAAAACTTCATTTTTCAGCAAATAACTTCTAACGTTTTGCGATATTATCGAGCAGTCCGTCACCCACGTGGTCACGAAAGCAAAATCTGTTAGTAACTGGAGCGCGCCGAGCTCGCTATCCATCAGTTTTTTTTTTTAATGCGACATCCGTTTTTTTTTTGTAATTTGTAAGTGGGTGCCAATAAACGTGTTTTATTTAATTTTCATGAATAAAAAAATGGTCTTGAAAATCTCATGCGATTGACTATTTTTACTATATAGTATTCTATTGTCTTTAGACTGTGCACTATTCTAACGGTGTTTTGGTCATGTAAAGAAATCACCAGGTACGCATATAAAAGATTGCATATGGAGCCCCAATTTATCCAATAAAAAAAATATCAAAAAATGAAACTTCTACGATTTTTTAAGATTTCATGTTGAGATCTTGAGATTTTTTTAAAGACACGTTCCAACCTTAAAACACAGGTCCTGTATTTACCTGAATTTTATACGATGCAGATAGATATAGTCCAGCCACGCTTCGCACATCAGCTTCAGTATCATATTCGATATCTCGTGATCTTCTATAACTTCGAGAACGGGAAGCAACACTCTTTCTGAAAGACGATGTGCGGATTGCTTTGTATAACCGGAAGCAGATATAAAAATAAAAAATTATCTAAACGCACCGAAATATATTTCGACATAGGCACTCGGTGCCACAGGTGCAACCGTGCTGCTCTTCCTCCAGTAATTCGTTCGCGGAAAGCACATATGTAAATTTGCCAAACTAACGACTCGACAAATTTTTGCCAGAGTTTTGATACATTTGGCCGGAGAATCCTTTAAAAAATGTATAAATATGGTTCTGTCAAGAAATAAAATCCCATCTGATTTGACGAACTGTACCTTCAACAAGTCGATATTAGCGTGTACTTCCGAGACTATTTTTGCTCGCATTTTGGCGCAGACGTAAACTTGAACACTGGGGACGTCGTTGGCGATAGCGTTGGTGTGATCTGCAAGCTAAATAAAAATTATCATCAGAAATGAACTAGGGTTGAAGAAACAGTTCTTAATCGAGACTTAAAAAAAAGAAATTAAGGACTAACTTTGAGATAGGACAATTCTTCGAGGCAGTTTACGACGTCGCCCTTGACGAGGAGGAAGAAATTTTCGAGGTCCCATGTGTGAGCTATCATTCTGGATTCCTGCATGGCCCACAGTCGCATCGTGTGAACCGAATGATCGAGTCTGTGGAGAACGATTATTTGCTCGGCGAGCGGAAGTTCGAGGAGAGGTGCACCGATCACCCATTCACCACCGATCTCACACTCGTTACTCAGGGTCCTCAGAAGCTGAAATACTTCGGCAAACATTTGTCCGGTGTCGGTACCCTATATAAGAAGAAATAGAAAATTACCATTTTCGGCATCTTTAATCGCTTGATTTTTTTTCAGTTTTTTATACCATCGGGAAGTGTTCACAATTCCCTGTTATTTTTCTGAAACTTATGCGAAGTGAACACTATTCGCAAAGACTATCTTAACTCAAGCTCGGTCAGTAACAAAACTCTAATCGATTTTTTTTTCGTCGATCGTTTTCTCAACTTTTTAGGAAAATCGATCATTAGCACCTGCGAAATCGTTAGATAAAGACGCTAATAATTTACGTTTAGCCAAAAATATTGAAGAATCTAGAAAAATAATTGATTACAGATTTCGGTACTGACCGAATATGTTTCACATAGCCCTGATTGAGAAAAACAAAATAAAATCATGCTGACCTCGGGGGCCGACGACTTTGACTGACACTCGAACGCCGATATGTAGGCCAGTCTGAAGAGCTGGTCCCAGGCAGTTATCGTTACGTGACAGCCTATAGCGTCGCACAAATTTTGCAACGCGGGTCTCACGGTCGGAGGAACTACGGGATTGTTCTGATCGTTAGATTACAAGTGTGAAAACAATGTTTACAAATATGTATTAGGGTGACCCTTAAATTGAAAATTTTATTCTCTGGGTGCCACCCCATATATAATACATAATATATATGTATTATATATGCACCCCATATATATACATAATATGAGGTGGCTCCCACAAAATTAAAAAAAAATTCAATTTAAGGACCACCCTGACATATATATATATATATATATCTATTTATGTTACCGTTCTTTCGCTGTATGAATTGATGCAGCCAGTCCTTTAGGTGATGAGCCCCTTGGCTGTGCCGAGCAGCGAGAGCTTCAGGCGACCACCATAAAACCACATGATCCAATATACTCGACACCGCGCCCCATGCTACCTCTTGATAGTAATCCGATACTTTTCTCAGTGCACTTTTTCTTATTCTCGTTTCACCTGGATGAAAACATATTTTTATTCGCACTTCGAGGAAGCGATATTACGGGTACCGGTTACCTCTCTGTATCTTCAGGGTGTCAGAGCCAAGAAGCTGAATCGACATCTCCTTCACGATTTTCAGAAGTCCTGTAACTTGTTCCGTTTGCGTATTAACGAGGGCTTGGATACTCTCGACGTTCGTTGGTTCCATGTCAGTTACCGAATGACTGGTAACCGGTGGCGTCATGTGTTTCGTCAATGCACTGAAAAAATAATTAATCACAACATTTTTTTGTCGCAGTTTAAACTATTTTTTTTTTTTTATGCACAAAGTTCCCATAGCAAGTTGACGGACCGCAAACGGAAACGTCCGTTGGGAAACGAAACGGACCGAACATTTTTTGCCTAAAAATTTTCTTTGGCCCGATTTCGGTTCCGGCAACCGAAAAAGGACCAAGATCGTATTTTTATTCTGTCCTTTCATTGGGAACAGAATGAATAGCGAAATAAAACAAAAATTGAAAACTTAGCCAAACATTTTAACAAAAGACGTTCGGTCCTTTCTCGTTTTCCGCAACCGAAAAAGGACCAATCCAAAAAGGTACCGTCCGTTTTACCGTTTTTGCGGTCCGTTTCGTTCCCCAACGGACGTGTCGGTTTTTCGTTCCGTTTTTTTTTTAAGTTTTTTTTCCCTAAAAGCAGCCGTCCGTCAACTTGCTGGGGTCCCTGGACGAACTAAGATTTTAGCCTCTTGAAGTCGACGGGTCAATGTGAAACTCACCGATAAATTTCAATACTAGAGTTCTCCGACATCTCGATATCCGGCGATGCCGGTGACTTAATTTCTTGCTCGTTGTTCGGCTCGTAGTTTGCTAACAGACAGTCTATGAGCTCGTGGCAGTATTCTTCGGCGCGATTCTTCGCCAGTACCTGTTGTCAGTATAGCCAGTTTACACGTATATGAAAACAGGAAAAAAGTTTCGCTCTAATTAAATCGAATTAGATGGGGTCGATCCCGAGGATGGCCGACTTAACATGAAATGCCCCATACATATTTAGTGAAATGAATGAACCGCAAACCTGTAAAATTCGTGTTACCGATACTTTTTTTAGAGGTTCAAGCATCGGTGGACAGTCGTTTGTAAACAAATTGATCGATGGATCTGTAACGTCGTGCTCCAAGTCCAACATACCATTGTATGCGTTCACCAGCCTGCAATAGGCAATCTGTTAATCTTCTGTTGATTTACATTGCCAAAAGAAGCTATACGTGTCTCGGAAGAATTTGACAAAAAGGACAACTTTTTTTCACTCCAAAATAATGAATGATAATTTGATTAGAGTTTATCGATACCTGAATATCATTCGAAGGTGTTCGTCGCTCTTGCAATCGACAATTTCGAAGAGAAGATTGCGGGTGAACTTTGCCACGACGTTCAATTTGCGTTTCAACTCAGTCGACAGATGTTTGACTTTGTACCTGTAGACGGGATGTGCAGGATCCACGACGCCCCACAGTGCTCTGTAATCGGTTATCAGCTCGTTCAAGCTCTCAATTAAATCACTCAAGATCTGAAATTGGATTTAAAAAAAATATGCACTGCGGCAATCGGATCGAATAATCGACAAAAATATTAAAGAAAAAATATTCGACATCTTCAATTTTTGCACCGAGGATAAGAAAATATTTGTGTCAAACCTCTTTATCGCACTCTCCTGTATCCTCGACATCTTTCATAATTATTGCAATATCCATCACATGTCCGTTCATCGTTCTTATCAAAATTAGAACATCGGCGAACCATTTTTCGAGTTTTTTATTCGGTAGAGCAAGCCACTTTGCTATGTTGGCTCTGTAATTGTTATCCATGTGGGCTTTTAACTACCCCAAGCGTCGACAATTGAACTGTGCATCGAGTTTTTATTTTTTAGATTTTTTTGTTTTTTTCCCCTTTAAATGAATATAATTATTCACGGCGGCAACATAATAACTGATTCCGCAGCACTGCGTGACGATGAAATGTGAAGACTATTCTTCATGTTTTTCTTCGTTATTGTAATTAAGAAATTTGTCCGAAATCAGTGCGATATAAGTTTATTGTTATTTTCACGCCGCATTGCGTTGTTTTCCTCGATTTTAATGAACACTGAAACTCAATGCGGCATTGTTCGTTGCAGAGGGACAAACAGGATGTGTCGTTGCCAAGGAAACTCGAAGCGCATTTCTTTACCTTCGGAGCATGCCAACGAAGCTTCCCTCTTTGCCCGACAAACTTCACCTCGACTGTAATTCGCAGAAAACCATGGGAAAAAAAATCGAAAAACCTCTGAAAATCACTGAAACACTCCAGTTGTAGTTTTTCAGACAAATTGTCGAAACAAATCCGAGAAACAATCCCACCAAGAATTGTAGCACAGAGGATTCACAGTCAATAAAAAAACACTTCTTTCGAGCTCATTCACGGGAATATATTATGTTTAAAATGACAATATTGATAACAATGAGAAGAAAAAAAACAAAAGAGAAACACGCAAGTCGATTTCCTTTTTTGTTTTTTGTTTTAGTATAAAATGCAGATACATTGGTCCCTAAATTAGAGAATAATTATAGCTATGTATGTCATTATGGTAAGCTTAAAAAAATACAATGGCACTATCCGTGTTACCGTGGTTTATCGATACTTCTTTTCAAAGGGCTCTTTTTGAAAAAAAAAAACTGCTCAAGATAATAAAAAAAGTACTAACAAGCTGTTACTTGGAATATTTCTATCGCTTGATTACCTTTCTTATTCTTTTCGCTTTCGTTACACATGTGCGGACTAGCAGTTAGATACCCTATTTATTTCGTCCTGCGTCGTTCATCATTTCTTTTCGTCGTACGCGTCACATTGTTAATGATATGAAGGACAGCACAGACGATACTTTTTTTAATATGCGATATATGATACACAGGATCCCCGATGTACGAATATTAACGTTTTCTTTGGCATGAATAATGGAAATAATAATAATATAATAATAATGTGAATAAGTAAATAAATAAATCTTAGTCGATCGAGAAATCTCAAGCTATCGTTTCGCGACATTGCGACGAGAAAACAAAAGCTTAGCATTTTTCGGATCTACGCGAATATCGTCTCTTCATCGGTAATAAATATAAATTATTTGTCATTGAAAGGCCATTTTGTTTTGTCGTGCAGCAAGAGAAGTGCATTTGCCTTACGTATTGTTTTTTTTAATCTCCTTGCCGTAGATCAAACGGAAGACAAGATCGAGTTATTTACATCTCATCACGTTAAAGTATGCTTTGATGCAAGAACAGAGAAGTGTGCGCCTGAAGATCCGTTAATAGTGAATTATGTTTTAGAAGAATAAATAACTTGAGAGGACCGGGGAGTGAAACTGTGAAAGTTTGATTCTCCTGGTCATCCTCTACATTCCACCCGATAGTCGAACGAATGGCGAAGTATCAACGAAAAGTGAAATATATGACAGTTTTAACTTACACACGTAATAATACTAAAAGATTCAGTATTCACATTTCTACACACCGAGAGGTATCGTTACTGAATTGCTATCCTCTACTTTATCACGGCTTTTTTTTTTTAAGGTCGTTACAGTCAAGCCTATGGGGTACTAAGATTGAAATCTGCTTCTACATGTTTCAAAGGACAAACTAGTGTGAATAATTTTGACCTAAAAAACGGTCTCAAAATATGCCTGTGAATTTATTGACATACATTGAGTTATTTTACGGTTAATTCGTCGTTACGTGTTCTTTTTTCTACATTAAGTAGGAACTCTTCGGTCCAGATGAACGTTAGGAAATCGATAATTTTTTTGAAACGTAATACTCCATTGACTTGACCGTACCGCGAGGTTTACCTTAATTCAACTAGGGGGCCAACTTTTATAAATATCTCGCAAGTAAAAATGAAATAACTTTGTGATATATTGCTTGAAAAGATCCTGCAGCTATTTGAACGATATAAAATGTTAGTCAATAACAGATATTTATGGCTGAAGAAGGAATCTCGCGCGAAAATACTTTCGTCGAAAATTATGGCTACTTTTCTCAGGACGATTGTTCAAAAAGGCCAATCGACACGATTATATAAAATTCCATCCTTTCTTATGCCCGCAATTTTTTTTTTTTTTTTTGCAATACAAATGTACAAAAATGTACGTAAAAATATCGTTAGAAAAATTGTCGCTTATAAATCGTATAAGATATGAATGGTCACTAGTGAAAGATAAAAAGCTACGTCTCTCAAAAACCCTGGTTTTAATGTACATGGCACGATCAGAAGTCATAAAATTTAACTCTCTGCCCACCGATGCGTATAAAATTTTTTCCTCGTTATTTATATTCACCTTCGTATACTAAGCACGTTTGCAAGGCCATTTCAATGAGGAACACAAATTTTTTTTTGTTCTCGAAAATTCGATCTAAGCTATACGTAATATAATATTGCGCGTATAGTGTCTTTTATATTTTTTGTTGCATCGCTCACGTTAATCTTTTATCTACAAGCTAATACTTTGCCGGACTATTCAAGTACGTATATTGTTTATAAAAAAAAAGTCTAATCGTCCGTTAATAATTGTCGGTGATAAATGTCTTTTTTTTGTATACCCTGCTTCTATGCTACTGAATCGCCCGGGCGCATTCGATATTAGCAGTGTCTTTTTTTTGCACGGTCGATATTTTTTCATTTTCCGTCGCGCGAATAATATTAGATAATTTATCACCGCAACATGAAGTCGTCGATCACGCAGCAGAAGAGTCCGGTGGAGGACCTTCCGAATCGTTAGACGGAATGGAAATTTTTGTCAAACTGTGAGGCGGCGGTCGTTTAGGTTTCGGCGGAGGCGGCGGTGGTTTTACGTGGCTATCGTCGCTCTCCAGCGGCACGGGAATCTTGCTTTTGAGCTTCGGGCTCAGAGGATTGGCAATGTTGTTGATAGGACTTGTTGGACAATGATCGAGCGGTCCCTCGTTGGGTAAATTGCAGTAATCGGCTTCTCGCGTCTTTACCGGAAGAGGCGGTGGCGGATCGTCCTCGGAAGCTGTGCTGTCCGTCGTTCCGATACTGTCGCGATTTCCTTTGCCGAATTCCATCGAGTCGACGCCGTTGTTGACGTTTCTGAGATAGTGCTGCGACTGACCGGACCACCTGCTGCTTATCCTCTTTTCTTTTTCCGCCTCGGACCTCAAGGGACGCGACGGTGTCAACTGGACAGGATATAAAATAAACGTATTAACACTGTTAAAGTCGTTTTTATAAAGATACGCAAAAAATGTCACCAGATGTCCAAAAGTTCAGTTCTGAAATTTTTCCACCCAAATAATTTTTCTTTAGAATGTATGCGAGCTGGTTGAAAAAATTTCGTTGAGATTACTACTGGTGAAATTTTGTAACCATTTTTTCGCCATCGCCATTCTTTTCAAGTGGCATATTTACCAACCGATTGCAGTAAAGAAAAAATTCTAAACAAATTTTTTGAAAAAATACCATTTTTGTCGAAAAATTGTAAGGGTTACCCCTAGGGAATCCTATGTTAAATTTTAAACGATATATTCAGAGATAGGTGCTCTGCCAAAGTACACCGACCTCCTGTCTGAGCTCGAAGATCGGTGAAGTGGGAAAGCTCGAAGTCGGCGAAACGACTGCCGAGCTTGTCGTGCTCGCAGCTGTAACTGGAATTTCCGGTGTTGTGTACCACTGGCTGGTCGGTTGATCGTTCTTCGATGTGTTCGCTGAATCGCTCTTGCGGGAACTTCTTCGCTTCGAATCCTTCTTCTTGTTCGTTCCTGGACTCGGATTTCCCAGTGCTTTTTGCAGAGACGCCGAGGACAGGATGTGCGAGCGTACCGAACTGTTCCTGTATTCGTTTCATCAAAGTTACGTTTAGTCTTATTTTTTTGTCTTCATCCGACGATGAGCGCCAATTGGTCAGAAATAACCCGACAATTGTTCGTAAATTTAACAAATTCGAATCCTCAGGACCTTATTTATCCTGAGGAAAAATATTCGTGTCGCAACGACAACGTGACGATTTGTCTAAAACCGTTAATTTTGAGTAGGCAATTAATAAAACAGCGTCGGGTTATCGACTGACTCGAATGAATTTATTAATTCGCTCGATTAATTACCTAAAAGGTCCTTATCGTAGGGACGATAGTTATGAGTGGCGTAACCAGATGTTATCGAGGAAAAGAGTAACGTGTATGCGGTATATGAAGCTCGTAACTCGTCGATAAGGAAAGTTAAGGGTAAGCATGCAAGTCGTTAGAGGAATGGCCGATTGTCGAAAGATAACCCATTATTCCGTCAAATAAATCTAAAATTTGTAAAATCGTTTAAGTAACCAAAATACAAACAACACAACATTCGCTCAAACGGAAATTATATTATATTAATATTACTCAATATAATATGATCCACGAAAAAATGTGTTTTTTTTTTTTAAACAAAAAAGATCTAAGTTCGTAGGAATGATAATAGTGTATTGTATGGTATTTTATCTGGCCCAACTGCGATACTCCTAAAAACAGTTCACGTATTCCAATTATCTATCCATAAACGATTTTTACCAATTTGCGAATGTTATCGATTGTTAGAAACATTTAGAAACAGAGTAGGCCCGGTATAGCTTGGTCGAATGAGTAGTAATTTGATTTCGAACAGATCCACGAAATACAGACTATAACAGTTTCGTAATTTGCAGGTTCTACAAAAATGTAACAATTATCTGTAACAGGGATGTCACAAGTGATCTTATTTTTACGTGACCTATGATTTTATGAAATATAAATTTCAACATCACGGTATTTCATTCGACGAATCATACCTGACGGCACCATAGTCGATTAAAGATCGAATTCCCACAGACCGCATCTCATGCAAATTGTACAGTAAAGTTAATTTCATTCTCACAGAGTATCGAAGAAAAAAGTTCGACAATCCTTTCTTTCTTTTTTATAGTCAATTAGAGGTTTTTTTCGCATTCCCAATGGTCTTTTAACACTTTTACCTTGTCAAACTGACGTTTGTAACGCCAGTTATCGATGAACTGTTGTTAAAATTGAACGATGCGAGTGACTTGAGGGTCGTTACTTGCGATCTCGTGAGTGACGATACTCTGGATCGAGTTCCGCAACTAATGAAAGAATTGTAAAATGTTTCCAATATAACTAAATAAACTTCACGCTGTTTTTACTTCGACGCCAGACTCCTGGCCACCTCCGGTCTACCCCGACGCTTCTTCATTTGATTCTATTCTATTTCCCCCTTACCCCAGACACAATAGAACATAACACGTGACAATGTCTGATCGAGACACAGGGGTTTCCAACGACCGGTTAGTCCAGTTACCTAAACTGAATTTCACGCATTCCCTTGTTATCACATTTTCGTACACCAGACAGATACAGCGTAATCACGTCGACAAAAAAATACTGAAATTCCTGCATTGCCTTTTTTGTCAATAAAAAATAATAATTAATCAACTTTTTGCCGTTATGATTTCTTAGTACACGAAGTACACAAAGTTACCAAGACGATGAACGATAATTTTTAATAAGCTGTTCGAGAAGAGAAAAACTTACTCCGTGCTGATAACGCTGGATTCGGAGAGTCGATGATTTTCGCCTCGATAAGCGTGATGTTTCCTCATAGTGACTGTTTGCGTCAAGCTCTCGATCTGTAGGTCACACGTCTGTCGAGAAAACGTAAAAGGTATAACTTCTATTTTTTCCACGCTTAAGTTTCGAATGATATTTATTTTTCTTTCTAAGTCTCTGATTGCAGCTCGTTAAATTCTTAGATTGGCGATTCCAACATTGTTTTTAGCATTTTGCAGACGGATTTTTTTTTGCAAAATTTCAATTTTCCTTTTTTAATAATTTTTTTTTTCTTAAATTACCCTTTTGCCGTATTTTGCCTCGACTTGTGTGCGCATCGCCTGAAAGCATTGCTCCAGTCGTTGATGAAAAGGCGCGAGTTCCGCCGGCGCCCGAGATTTGTGCAGTTGTACGCCGACACCCAAGAGAGGAATTTGTTCGGCAATCAAACCTTCGAGCTTCAACAGATCGGAACTTTCCTCTGAATGGGCCTCGCGATAGTCCGGATTCAGGAAAGCCTTCTCGTAGTTGTCCACCCCACCCATCACGGCGGGATCGAGCACGCCGTTTAGTTTCATGCTGAGTGGATTCAGCGGAAGGCTCGAGTCGGCTCTACGGTCGAAAAAAAAGTCGAGTCAATTTTTTAGTACAAGTTTGTCCTCGAGTCGAGGACAAAAAGAATTTAAAAAATAATCGAGTTGACTTGCTCGAACATTTTTAATTCTTTTTTGAAAAGGAACATATTTCTTGAGTCTACAATTAACCTGTGAGCTATTATGAGATCCCTGAGGGCTGTGTTCGTGGCTTCCATGGTCTCGATGGCATTTCTCAAAGGACTGACAGGATAAGTTTCGCTCGAAGTCACGGGAAACCATCGCAATATTCCAGGCAATGGATGACTCGTGACGAGGACAGTTCTTTCCAGCCATAGCGAGGCGAATTCGTTGCTACTGCTGCTGCTGCTGCTTGTCGTGCTCTCTTTATCTTTTTCGCCGTTGGATGTAGTAACCACTGTGGAATCTTTTCGCGGGGTTGGGCGCGAGAATCGAAAACGCTGGACGTCGTTGACTCGATGGTATCTGAAGAAAAAACAAAATTTAGAGCCAATAAAAGCGAATTTATATATTTATTTTTATATAATAATAAAAGAATACCTCAATACTGCTTCAGCTGTGACAGGTTTACCACTCAATCGATGCCTCTTTTCATCCATCAACGGATCAACTTTATTTATCTGAACGTATTGATTAGCAGATTCGAGAATATCGTCGCTCGGTGGTGAAAGTTTATTCATCTGCTCGGCGTTCGGCAATTGATTCAAAGTTCTCGAGCAAAAATCGCTGAGACGCTCGTATTCCTTTCCTCGATAAACGAAAACCTGTAAAAATTATGATTTTAAAACTTCTATCCGTCGTGCTTTTTGTGCCTGTGTGGGGATTTTTTTTATACCTTGTTCTGAAGAAAAGGCGGGTGACCACGTCCGTAATAAGCCACTCGGAAATACTCGGGCTCTGGTCTCAGTTGTTTGACGATGGAATCGTAAAATTTTGCCATCCGACGGAGAAGAACAGACAATTGGGAGTAATCGAAGGTTTCTTCCTCATACTGTCCAGCCAACTCTTTGCACACGCCAAGAGCGCATTCCCACATTTTACCCTTGTCGAAGTAGTCGATCATGTCGTTGTACAGTGCCTCTTTCAATTCCCGATGGGTTTGGCACAGCGGATATCTAATATATGTAATAAATGTATTTGTAATAAAAGTATACATTTAAATAGTAACGGTACAACGGTACAGTACATCTTAATAATCGAAGATGTTACCTGTTCGAACGTAAAAGTGGTGGCAAAGGCTGATCGCTCCACGCGAGCAATTGACTGTGCAGTTTCAAAGAATACGCCGCTTCCGTGTAATTATCGCACTCGAGATGCAGCTCGCACAGCTTGTTAACGTATCTGAAAAAAAAAATTAAATTTTAAAAAATTTGGTCACGTTTACGGCTGTTTGCTCTCGACACAAAAGGCACGATGTTGTTAATCGAAAGTCTTTCAGACTCACCTGATATACATCTCCTTCCGATTGATCTCCGAATAAAATTCGAGCAGATTGACCGTGCACAACATACGATGTTCCTGCGATTCTGCGTGAATTATGTCACGATACTGTAGCAACCTTTCCATGAGCTTGGCTACGGTATCGACGAAGCGCAAGCCTTGCTCCCGCATGGTAGAATGATTCTCGCAGAGGACTCTCATAACTTGGACCCAAAGCGATCGAAATTGCTCGTCGCCGCGGCCGCCTTCGACCTGCAACATCATTCATGAAAGAACATTAACTTACGTGATTAACTTTCGATCTACTGTTGAGATTAATGTTACGAGCTTCAAGGAAACGGACCAATACGTCGAGTTGGGCAATCATCTCGTTTTCGCACTCGATAAAATTAGCTTTTATGTGAGCCGGATCACGCTTAGTGTCACCGTAACCCTCGACCATCCTCGAACTGTAAAATTCGCACTGCATCATATCGAAAAATATGGGAATCGTGGCTTTTCTTAGTTCGGTCTCGGGTATGAGGGTCATTTCGAGAATTGGTCCAACGAGGCTCGGTACGAAGAGGATCTTGTGCTGTCCGAGGTTGAACCACATCGAACGGATCTCGAAGGCAGTTTCCCTGCACAAAGGAAAAGACATTTTATTCGGCTATCGGAAGAGCTGTCTAACTGATAAAAAAATTAAAACACTTTTTTTGTCTGATATCGTTGGACCTCTCCTTAAATAATAACACACTGAGAAAATTGCTTCTCATTGTATATATTCAATTGGGTAAATTATGATTATGGTTGCAACCATGATTTTTTGTTATTGTCGTAGCTATAAAATGTAGGCGTTCCCCTTGGGAACTATTTTTTCGGAAAAGTCAGTTTTGTTGCTTTTACAATGTGATTTTTTCTCAGTGCAAATGAAAAAAACCCTACCTGCGCATATCCTTGTACCGCGAGACGATCCTGTTTCGTTTGGACGGACTGAACATGTCCAATTGGAGGGCCGGTTGCGTGAGAAACGCAATAGCGCAGTGAAAGAAATTCGACCAGGCTTGTTGCTCGAAATCGGTGAAGAAATAGTCACGTATAGTGCCGGAAAAGAATCGAAGACTCTTAAGAACAACGCTATTCTGTAGCATAATCATTTCGCTCCAGTCAGCGGGAAACACACTTCTCGAGACCAAATCTTTGAAGACCAGTAGTATCTCCATCAGGAAGTCGAGTAGATCGAAACGAGTGCCGAAATGGTTTATGTAGATCTCGTAGTGGTACTGTTCCATTTGTCTGTAAAAAAATTGCGATAAAAAAATGTCTTCACAATTCTCCGTTTCCCTTCCGAGATGGAAAAACAAGTTTGATTATTCATTGAAGTACGGTTCAATACCTGAATATAGAAAGCATTACGGATACCAAGTTTCCGACGAGCGGATTTTCCCGATCCATCGATATTACGGTCTGTATGACCGTTCGCAGAGCCGTTAGCATTATTTCCTTGACATCGGACGTCGTCGATCCAACATCGTCTCTGAACGTCAGTTCGAGGATATCCGATAAGATCTTGACGCACAATTCCACCTACGAGTTTCGAATAAAATAATTAAATAATTGCAATGGTTGCGTCAGTGCGTGTGTGTTCCCATTTATTCAGATCAATTAGAAAAGGCGTGAGAATAAAAATGTTCACGCTGCTTCCTCATATCATTTACTCTCCTCACACAGCTTCTGAGAGAAAGAATGATCTAGTTATTTGGCTTGGTCACAGATAAATACAGCAATTTCAATTTGTTAACTCGAGCCGTTTTCAAGCTATTAGATTTTTCATTTTTTCGGGCGCGTCACATACACACACACATACACATCCAAACATTTACTCTAAATGTGATTTTTCGACGGTTTGGAAAATTCTGAAAATGTTCACATGAAAATCTCGAAAACAATTTTTTTTCACGTAAACAAACGATTATTCGTCTATGACTGATTGCTTTCTCTATGGGGAAGCAATAGTGGAGTCAAAAGTCGATAAACATATGCAATTATGGACGGACACATGATTCTTTTCAACGTGCAACGTTGAACATTATTACCTCCTCGGAATATCCACGATGTTGATTGAGACGATGTCGATTTTCGCCGAGCAGCCTGGCTACCTTAGCCACGCTCTTTCCCGGTGTACTCGACAGTCCCTTTACACGCCATAAACCAAAACCAAAACCGAACAAAAGGAATAAAACAAACCCTCTGTTAGTTGAGAGATACAAAAAAATTATTCGAGAAAATAAATACTCGCTCTTCTAACTACGGTTTTAATGAGTTCGTTGAAATTCTATGACTACTGGTATATTACTACTACTATTAGACAACGAAAAAACAAGTAATATTCTATCCCAAAACCGTTTGCGGACTTCATTTTGCACATACAGCGGGTTTTAGTGATTAGAAGTTTACTGTGATTACCAGTCAATAACTTTCGGGGGAAAGTATATCGATGGCCGAATGCTGGAAGATCTCATCCACTCGATGCGCCTTTCGGTACGCCATCGATACGATTAAATGTATTTGAAATTATGAAATTAGTGTCGATAATCCCTTCATGCTCTCGGTTCATGCTGCAGTCCATGATTAAAACAAAACCAATGCAAACACTACACATGCGTGGTAAAAAAAAAAGTTTCCGATGATCGAAAAATCTCTTTTCAAGACGTCCATCCAAAAGGCTCTCGTAACCATCGTCAGAAATAGGGTAAATTTGTAAATTTTTCGGAATTCATTGCCGAAGTTACCCTGTTTCGACGATGGTTGCAGTAGGGTAACACCTCGAATCATTTCTCAAACATGCCTCTAAAAAAGTATTTCGTTTTATCGAATGTTTACAAACAGAGAAAACGAGAAGAAACTTCTGTATTTTTCTTCGTGTTTTTCTAATAGCCATTCCCAGTACAGCCTGCTAGTCGAGCGAAGAGATAAGATACCGAGTCACGCAGGAAGTACAGAATGAGAGATAGAATTGCCCGGACGGACGTGAAAAAAAAATGCAAAGAACGATAGAGGAAGGGAGATACGTACGACAAAACGAAAACGTGACGAAAGGACGAAGATTTTTTTTTTTTCATAGAAAGATGCGTGGCGAAAGTATGTCAGGCTGCGGGACAAGCACATAATGTATGACGTTGTTCATTATCGTTATTATAAATTTTATATTGGAATGCAGATTAATCGTCGCGAAGCCCTGTTCTTCTTACCACAAAATATATTTTACCATTATTTCTTTCTCGAATTTAAGTAGCTGATACCACTGTTAAATTGACCTTTCAACGAATTCTTAAAGGGAGACGTACCTCTTCCTTTGCCTCGAGCAGGTCGCGTACGAGGATCGTTATTCTGGGTAACAAAATCGCTCGACAATCCACATTGAGAAACAAGGGACTGTGAACAATGTCGTTCACCGTCATCATCTTTTGTTTCGTCAATCTTCCAGACGGCAATGTGACCAGTAGATCCGTCAGTATCGTGCTCAATTGTTTGCCACTGTAGACGCGGAGAAGATGAGGTATCGTCGTTGGTAAATATTTGAGACAGGCACCTTGAACCAACAGAGTTCCATCGGTTTCGTGGCTCATCAGTTCAACGATCGATTTCAGAAGGTCCGTCAACGTCTGGGAGAATTCTTTTTCGTCTTGTTCGAGTCTGCGGACGGTAAAAATTTGTTACTCCAATTCGTAGTAAATTCGAACACCGGTGATTATTACAGTGGAACTTCGATTAGCCGAGTCAATTGGGATGGAGTCTGGTTCGGATTGACGAGAATTCGGATAATGGAAATTTTAATTATGTAAATGTAAACGTAAACAAGTTTCAACATGTACGCGTATCAATGTCTCTGCGCGCCGCCAACAACTGACGAGTACTGCGTGAAAGGACAGAGTGCGGACCGTGCGACGTACAGACGAGCGATACAAGGTTGAACGCACTTCCAACAAAGTAGCGCTCGACGATGAAATCACATCGAAATTTTTTGCCGTTGCTATTTTGCGATTGAGTACTAATATACTATATTATTATATTGTAATTCAGATTTATAATAAATGAAAGTCTCAACTCACTCTGTAAACAGCAGTCTCGATTCCACGACGAAGCGCATACAGTACTGCAAGCTTTTCATGGTTTTCAGCAGCAAGTCGCGTTCCTGGCCGTCGTTGGTGCTCGCACTGTCGATTCTCTTTCGCAAGACGGCGATCAGTTTCTTGTAAGCTAGCGTGGCGGAAAAGCTCTCGGATATGTAGAGATCGAGGACGGGTTGAAAGTGCTGATACTTTCGATCCGACACCAAACCAATTATGTACAGTATACACTCGAAGACCATGTCGTCGTAGTCATCACTGTCGGAATTACTTATGAGAATATTGAAGAGTGCGTCGAGAACATCCTGAAAATTAGTAAAGGTAATTATCGATACGGTCGAGCTACTCACGACTATGGATGAGTAAAATTATCGAACTCACTTGTAAAAATTTCACGACCTCCTCGCCGTCGACTTTCATCAGAGCGGCCAAAGATTCTTGAAGATCCGTCGGACTCGATGCCCAATTCAAGAGACCCAATAAATCAACGTTCTGCGTTAACTTAGTAGAACATACGTTCGTGGCGATCAAGAAACTGTCTTTGGTTGTTAGACTCAACGGGCCGAGGGTCGGCTTCTTTTCCACGTTCAATTCAGCCTATGAGCAAGATTTAAATAGTATTATCGAGCTTTTTTCACGAACAAGAAATAAATTTTAAAATTTTGAAAAAATGGTAACGTGTTTATTCTCATAACAAAAATTAATGGCCCATACTTTTTTCCTCGACATCATCGAATCCCCCCTCAACATTGAATTTTTTTTGTAGAATTAGTTTGAGCAAATAAAACTTACTAATTCGCATCTCGTGGACGGAAGTTTCAAGTACGATATTTCATTCTCTTCGTATTTCTTGTGGTCCAGTTTGTAGACCAACAATTCGTGCTGGGTATCTTGTAGGGTAGTGCCATTGCGTTGCATCAATCTAACGTAACTGAGGGCAAAAGGTTTCTCCGATTTGTCCTTAGCTTCGTTGGAGCTTCGATGCTTGAATGTGAACTTCAGGTGTGCCTGCTTGAATTCCTCAATGGGCACGGCAATTTTAAACGTTTCGCACCATCGCGGCTTGTCCTCGTGATAATAAATAACGCTACGATACTCGTCGATCGGCGAAGCTCCGCCACCGAGCGTCATTACTCCTGGAATCGGTGTTCCCTGCTCGTTGCACACTCTTACCGTAACTTCAACGTTTTTGTCAGTCGACTTTGAGCCTTTGCTAAACTCGCCGCATATCAATGTCAGATAAAGATCGTTTCGCACGTCACCGGGCAATATTACTTCGGGAAAGCCCATTTTTCTAGCTATCGCGACGTTACCTAGCACTAAATGGGGATTCTCTTCGCGAACCTGCAACACAGTATATTCGATGACAAATTTATTATATGAAAAGCAGTTGAAACAGCTTGTTCCGGTTATTCCGAATATTCAAAGTTAGTTCAATTGCTAACTTGTTTAGTGTCTCCTCGAAGCAATTTCAAACTCGTCCACAAGCCCTGACCCCCGGCGATACTCCCGCTGTTCGCTGCATTGTTCTTCTGTATGTTCGCCTCCTTCTGCGCTAGTATTCTTCTCAATGTTCCATCCAGGCTCTCCTTCTCACAGCATCTGAATCCAAACGGAAAACGACCGACAAAAACGTGCTACGACGAAATTGCTGAAACTACGCTTAGCATTTTTTTTCAAATCCTACAAAACGCAGCACCGTGTATATTACTAATTGAATAGACAGACACATATAAGAATAAAATGAAATAAATATTAACGAAAAATTATTCTAAATTAAAAAGGAAGCAATATAAATAGTATACGAAAGGAGTTCTCGAGCTTACTGTAAAAATGGAATGAAGTGATGATGCTCGACATCGCCTTCGAGTTTGCCGGTGATGTACAGTGTTATATCCATAGCAGCAACGCCGAACGGTCGTCTCATGTTGTCGAGCCCCTTTGCCTTCTGATTATTCTGTACAATGCTCGATCTTCTGTGATCGATTTCCTTGGCTTCCATTCCACCGACACGAATGACGTAACAAACTAGGTAAACCTTGTCCCGGGAAAGATCGCGCGAGCCAAGATCGGTGAAGAGTACACGCAAATTGTGAAGCTGATCGATGTCCCGAGCCAGCCCCTCTTTGCTCCAGGAAACAACGTAATTTTCCGTTATCGCCTTCATCTCCCGTCCATCGTAGAGCGTCAAAAGTAATTCGACATCCTCGGCCATTTTGCAAACGAAATTTCTCACGCTCACGAAGAAAATGTGCGAGTAAACGGGAACCTGCGGTTTCGAGGGTTTTTTTTTAGTTTCCGTCGTAGCTTTTCTTATCATCTCGGCGGCTGTCTCGTGATGATAGTACAACTGCATTGTACTGGTCTTCGACGGATTCAAAACGTTTCCGTGCTCGTCACGGACCACCATGTCGAGACCCAACAACTGATTCCCCGTGTCTATTCGAGCGGTCGACAGACGCTTCATGTCCTTCAACTCGTCGACCGTCAGGGTGCCGCTCAGAATTTTGCTTCTGTAACATATCAGCTCCAAGATCTGCTGCTGTATCGTCGCGAAATGCTCCGAGTTTGTCTAAACGGATAACATATTTTTATTAATTTATTTATTCACAGGACGAGCTCTTTTGCATACAATATAGATTGGGATAAATCGTTCCATTCGTAGAGAGTATTTCAAAAGACAGAACGAGTAAGAAAATAATAAACAATTGAAAAAATTACATGTAGGGTATATTGAGAAAAACAACGAAAAATCAATCAGAGACTTTTAATTTATGGGATGTATAAAATTTATAAGAATTTTAGTATTTTTTATAAGGCAATAATGGTATTATTGTTAATATTATTATTTTCGATATAATCAAAAATTGACAGACTATTTTACTATAAAAAGAATTTGGACAATCGTTTGTTTCATGAATCAAATAAGTATGTAAACAAATAAATAAATAAATAAATAAATAAATAAATAAACAAATAAATCTTCAATAGATAGATAGACCTGCACATGATTTTTTGTTGTTGAAAAGTGAGTCCGGTGAAAGTAATTTATTTATGTATAAAACATACCACGTATAAATGCTTCCAATGATGACCCCATTCTCTCAATACGCTGGTAATTTCGTGCATCAGGGCTTCCATGTTCATTGATTGGGTCATAATGTGGACGTAGGACTTGGGGAATATGCCCCATGTCCCCTTGTACTTGCTGCATCCGTAATACCAATCTTCGCATTCTTCTAATATCTGTACAACATCACCAACCATAAGGCGCAATTGATGCACCCCTTCTTGCCCATAATTGTGGATAGCTAGAAACAAAACACATAATAGATCAATTATTCAACAACAATATTGATAATAATATTTACTGCATACTAATTTCCAACACAATTATGTACATTTTTACATATTATTTGGTGGTAAAAGCCTTCGATTATGATACTGATAATAATAATCCTCTCTTATAAAAAATTACCATTTCCTAATTTCAATTCTCAAGAACAAACGATATTTTTTACATATGTTTCAATGATGAAGTCGAATTAATTAACAATGGATTTTTCAGTGACTTTGCTCATGTATATTTTTGTCACGTGCTTTTTCTTATATGCACTTGTATATACGGACAATGTACAACAAAGAACAAATTGCCAGGATGATTCGAATATTCAGCGAAAAAACATCGCGAGTGCCGCAATTATTTCGAATTCTAGGTTAAGGCCAGTGTGGTCGTAAATCTTGGAACGTAAGACTGTCGACGGCAGTGTAAGAAGAAAAAAAAAAGAAAAAATCTGCAAGTCAACAATTATTATCGTCTGGAATGAAAGTGTTGCATGCGTTGTCACTTAGGGCAGTACGATATCTGAGCCATCGATTAACGAATTTAACAATCCTGTCAGTATCGTTCTATTTATCTCCGATCGTCGATTGTCCTAAGATATATGATCGGTGGTAGAGAAATGTATCATAATTTCGTGAATCAATCGATCGTCATTCGTTGTTAAAAACGACTGACAATGACAATTGAGCTTTTTGTTTTCTATGCAAAAACACAATCGTCCGATTGTCGGACGAATCGTAAATTGAATCATCCGGGTGCGGAGGCACCACCCAGGATGCGAGACTCTATGTGGCGCAGCATCGGCGCTGTATTTTTTCGTCTACATATACACAAAATTGTGTGTACTGTGGCCAAAACTCGAATGTGTATATATATATACATATATATATATTATAATAATCTGTCGTATAGCCTAGAGAGACTTACCCACGGCTAGACGTTCCTCGACTCTTTTCCATGACGTTGTCATGATTCGCGAAATCACACGCGTGTCGTCTAAAAGTTTGTTCGTTAAATTAATTTACAACAACTTATGTACGACAATAACATGACAAAAAGTCAGTATTACAGCCGTGCCATCGGAAAAAAAATAATATACGTGTTGTCTTATATCTCGACATCTAACAAGCGTATCCCGAAGCAGGATATCGTTCTTTCTCGCTTCTTTTTCAACATAGGCGCAGTTGTAACGAGGGACCGGAAGGGAAGGCGTGTCCTACCGCGCGGAGTCGAGAGGGCGGGAAAATTCAAGAGCACTTTATTCGTCTATGCGTACATCAATTACCGAGTTTCAATATTAGCTACGAGAGCTCGCAGCCGCTTTTGTAACATTTTTACAAAATATTATCATAAAAAGATTACTGGTTAATTCGTATTATACAAAGTATTCTCAGTTTTCGTTTCCGGAAAGTCGGCAGTAGTCATGTGCGTACATGCGCAGTGCGTTGCGCGCCGTCGAGAGCGTCCCCTTCAGTCAGTCGAGTCGCCGCAAGCATGGCGGACGCAGCGGCACGACAGCTTCAGTACGAGTATAAAGCGGTAAATAACAATAATCGATAAACAATTAAATAACACAGCAAATATCGCCAGTAAATAATCCTCGCAGACTCGAGTGATAAAACACTCGATTACTTCATAAGCTCCTTCGATTGAACTTTTTGTTTACCTACGTCGATAAACGTACAGGTTATGTTTCATGGAGACGGCACAAAATGTTTTTAAAAAGAAAATAAGAAATGCTTTAACGTTTGTTTACTTTTCAGAATTCAAATCTCGTCCTACAAGCCGACGTTCGGTTGATCGAGAGACGCAGTCGCGATGAAGCCACCGGTGAGGTTTTGTCCCTTTCGGGAAAACTCGAAGGTACAAAAATGGGGGATAGGTCGCAACGTACCAGACCCGCCAAAGCCGAAGAACGCAAAGTCAAGTGAGTACAATTTTTTTTTTTTTTTTTTTTTTTCAAATGCGCGAGTCATGTGCTCTAACAATTTTTCTTTATGAAACATCTATAGTTTCGTTTACAAAATTAACAAAAAAAAATGTTACCCGTCCTGTACAAATTAAAAAAATTATATTTAAAATAATTTTTTTTTGCAGCGTATCGTTGCATTATTTATTTATTTATGTATTTATTTAGTTTACGGGATGAATCCTTTTACTACATACAACAATAAAAATATGTCAGTAGATCAGTACATAATGAAAGTGTCTCTACAATTAGGATAATATCACCAGCATTATTTGTAAAATAAAATATTGTTTCCACAGGCGTCAGAAGAGGGACGAGGCGCAGTACGATTTCGCAAGAATGAAAGGCGCTACGCTGCTCTCCGAAGGCGTGGACGAGATGGTGGGCATAGTCTATCGTCCGAAGACCCAAGAAACCCGCCAGACTTACGAGGTACTTCTGAGCTTCATTCAGGAAGCTCTCAGCGATCAACCTCGCGATATTCTCTGCGGCGCGGCCGACGAGGTTCTCGCCGTTCTCAAGAACGACAGACTCAAGGAGAAAGAGAAGAAACGCGAGACCGAGCAGCTGCTCGGAGGTTTGGCCGACGAGAGATTCGCTCTGCTCGTCAATCTCGGCAAGAAGATAACGGATTTCGGTAACGAGGAAAAGAGCACGGGAAACGAGGAGAATATCGACGAGACATACGGAATAAACGTTCAGTTCGAGGAGAGCAGCGAGGAGGACGACGAGGACGCGTACGGTGAGGTTCGCGAGGTCGAGGACGAAGCCGAGGAGGGCGAGGAGGCGAACGATAATCGGGCCATACACGCCGAAAATTTGGGCGGTGCGGAAGAAATGAAGAAAGAGAAAGCTCTTCATCCTCTCGACATCGATGCTTACTGGCTTCAGAGGCGACTCAGTAGAATTTACAACGACGCTATGGTGTCGCAGGTAATTCGACATATTATTTAAATGAAAAACACAAACATGGTTTATATTGCTCCGAAATATAAACCGTTTTACATTCAGATCTAATTTGTTCGTTCGAATATCTTTGCAGGCTCGAGCAGCCGAGGTTTTAACCGTTCTGAAGGACGCCGGCGACGACCGTGATTGTGAGAATCAATTGGTCATCCTGTTGGGCTACGACTGTTTCGATTTCATAAAGCAGCTCAAAAAGTATCGTCACATGATTGCTTACTGCACGATGCTGGCTTCCTCGCAGTCCGAGTCGGATCGTCAGAAGATTCGCAACAAAATGAACGACGATCCGTCGTTGGCGAAGATACTGCGGCAATTGGACACGGGAAAGGGGGAGGACGACGCCGACGAGACTATGGAGGCGAGAGCTCAGAGGAAGCGCAGAGAAGAGAACGAGGACACCGGAGGTCCCGGGGGTCAGGTTCAAGGCACCAGGAACATGGTCGATCTCGAGGACATAACTTTTGCGCAGGGCAGTCATTTTATGGCGAACAAACGTTGCCAATTGCCGGACGGAAGCTTCAGGAAACAGCGGAAAGGGTTAGTGCAAAAAAATTTCAATTTTATACATATGCAAATTAAATTCGCACCTTCATTCTGGTACGATCAAGGCAAAAAAAAATAAAATGTTTTGCGGTACCAATCGTACGCAACCAGTACGATGTTAACTCACATCGTCATTCTCACAGATACGAAGAGGTCCACGTTCCAGCCCTGAAGCCGAAACCCTTCGGCGAAAACGAGAAGCTGTATCCCATCGAGCAGCTCTCAAAGTACGTGCAACCAGCTTTCGAAGGCTTCAAGACTCTCAACCGTATACAGAGCCGTCTCCATCAAACAGCTCTGGAGAGCGACGAAAATTTGTTGCTCTGCGCTCCAACGGGAGCCGGTAAAACAAACGTCGCTTTATTGTGCATGATGCGGGAGATTGGTAAGCACATTAACGCCGACGGTACGATAAATGCCGACGAATTCAAGATAATATACATCGCCCCGATGAGATCGCTCGTGCAGGAGATGGTCGGTAACTTCGGCAAGCGTTTAGCCGGCTACAATCTAACGGTCTCCGAATTAACGGGCGATCACCAACTTACCCGGGAGAAAATCGCCGCCACGCAGATAATAGTCTGCACACCGGAGAAATGGGACATAATAACACGCAAGGGCGGTGAAAAGACGTACACGTCTCTCGTGCGTTTGATAATAATCGACGAGATTCATCTGCTTCACGACGAGAGAGGCCCGGTTCTCGAGGCTCTCGTCGCCCGAACGATAAGAAACATCGAAACGACGCAGGAAGACGTTCGTCTCGTCGGGCTGTCCGCCACTCTGCCGAATTATCAAGACGTAGCGGCCTTTCTCCGCATCAAACCGGAAACCGGTCTCTTCTACTTCGACAACAGCTTCCGTCCCGTAGCGCTCGAGCAGCAATACATCGGCGTGACGGAAAAGAAGGCCATAAAGCGCTTTCAAGTAATGAACGAGATCGTATACGAGAAAACGATGGAGCACGCCGGTAGAAATCAAGTCCTCGTTTTTGTTCACTCGCGCAAGGAGACCGGCAAGACAGCCAGGGCCATAAGAGACATGTGTCTGGAGAAGGATACGCTGGGACAATTCTTGCGCGAGGGCTCGGCATCGATGGAGGTGTTGAGAACCGAGGCGGAGCAGGTGAAAAATCAAGAATTGAAAGACCTGCTTCCGTACGGTTTCGCCATCCATCACGCCGGTATGACCAGAGTCGATCGAACCCTCGTCGAGGATTTGTTCGCCGACCGACACATCCAAGTTCTCGTCTCCACGGCGACGCTGGCCTGGGGTGTAAATCTCCCGGCCCACACGGTCATAATAAAAGGAACCCAGGTTTACAGTCCCGACAAGGGAAGATGGGTGGAATTGGGCGCCCTGGACGTCCTGCAGATGCTGGGACGAGCCGGACGTCCCCAGTACGACACGAAGGGCGAGGGTATTCTCATAACGAATCACAGCGAGCTGCAGTATTATCTCTCCCTGCTGAACCAACAGCTGCCCATCGAATCCCAGCTCGTCAGTAAAATGCCGGACATGCTGAACGCCGAGATCGTTCTCGGAACGATACAAAACATTCGGGACGCGGTAACCTGGCTCGGTTACACGTATCTCTACATAAGGATGCTCCGATGTCCGAATCTCTACGGGATATCGCACGACAAGATAAAGGAGGATCCTCTCTTGGAGCTGCACCGTGCAGATTTAATACACTCGGCGGCGATATCCCTCGATCGCAGCGGTCTCATAAAATACGACAGAAAATCGGGCAACTTTCAAGCTACCGAACTGGGAAGAATAGCCTCGCACTATTACTGCACTCACGAGACGATGGCGACTTACAATCAGTTGCTGAAGAGAACCCTGAGCGAGATCGAGCTGTTCCGAGTGTTCTCGCTGTCCGGCGAGTTCAAGCACATAAACGTCAGAGAGGAGGAAAAATTGGAGCTGCAGAAATTGATGGAGAGAGTACCGATACCGATTAAGGAGAGCATCGAGGAACCAAGCGCCAAGGTCAACGTCCTGCTCCAGGCTTACATATCGCAGCTGAAGCTCGACGGTTTCGCTCTGATGTCCGACATGGTCTTCGTCACGCAATCGGCATCGCGACTGATGCGGGCGATATACGAGATCGTTCTGTTCCGCGGCTGGGCTCAGCTGGCCGACAAGTGTCTGTCGCTGTGCAAGATGATCGATCGACGGATGTGGCAATCGATGTCGCCGTTGCGACAATTCCGCAAGATGCCCGAGGAAGTCGTCAAGAAAATCGAGAAGAAAAATTTCCCCTGGGAGAGACTCTACGATCTCGGGCCCAACGAAATCGGTGAATTGATAAGGGCACCGAAATTCGGCAAGACCATACACAAGTACATTCATCAGTTTCCGAAGCTGGAACTCTCGACGCACATCCAGCCTATAACGAGATCGACGCTTCGGGTCGAACTGACGATAACGCCGGATTTCCAGTGGGACGAGAAGATCCACGGGGCCTCGGAGGCGTTCTGGATCCTCGTCGAGGACGTCGACAGCGAGGTCGTTCTCCATCACGAGTATTTTCTGCTGAAAGCAAAGTACGCCAACGACGAGCATCTCATCAAGTTCTTCGTTCCCGTATTCGAGCCTCTTCCCCCACAGTATTTCCTCCGCGTTGTCTCCGACCGTTGGATCGGGGCCGAGACTCAATTGCCCGTTTCCTTCCGTCATCTCATCCTGCCGGAGAAGAATCTCCCTCCGACCGAGCTGCTCGATCTTCAGCCTCTGCCGATAACGGCTCTTCGCAACGCGAAATTCGAGTCTCTCTACACCGACAAATTCCCGCAATTCAATCCCATACAGACGCAGGTGTTCAACGCCGTCTACAACTCCGACGACAACGTCTTCATCGGCTCGCCGACCGGCTCGGGAAAAACGACGATAGCCGAGTTCGCGGTACTTCGCTTGCTGACGCAGAACTCCGAGGGACGCTGCGTCTACATGGTGAGCAAGGAGGCGCTCGCCGAGTTGGTCTACGCCGACTGGTACGCAAAGTTCAATCAGCAGTTGGGCAGGAAAGTCGTTCTGCTCACCGGAGAGACCGGCACGGATCTGAAACTCCTGGCGAAAGGTCAGATAATAATAACGACGGCCGACAAGTGGGATGTCCTCTCCCGTCGATGGAAGCAGAGAAAGAACGTCCAGAATATTCAGCTCTTCATCGTCGACGAGCTGCAGCTCATCGGCGGCGAGGAAGGCCCCGTCCTGGAGGTCGCCTGTTCCCGCGCTCGATACATTTCCTCGCAGCTCGAGAAACCGACGAGGATAATCGCCCTCTCCGCCTCCCTCGCCGACGCGAGGGACGCCGCTCAGTGGCTCGGCGCACCGGCAGCCGCGACCTTCAATTTCCATCCCTCGGTACGCCCGATCCCGATGGAACTCCACGTCCAGGGCATCAACATAACTCACAACGCCTCGCGTCTCGCCGCCATGGCGAAGCCCGTTTACAACGCCATTCTCCGCCACGCGCCCCACAAACCGGTCATCATATTCGTACCGACGAGAAGACAAGCCAGGTTGACGGCCATCGACCTTCTGACCTTCACCGCCGCCGAGGGTCAGCCGTCGAGGTTCTTCCACGCCGAGGAGTCCGACATAAAGCCGTTCCTCGATCGGATGACCGACAAGACACTCAAGGAGACTCTCTCCCAGGGCGTCGCTTATCTTCACGAGGGACTTTCCACCGACGACAGACATCTCGTCGAGCAGCTGTTCGACAGCGGGGCCATCCAGGTTGCGGTCGCGACCCGGGATCTCTGCTGGGGCCTCTCGATTAGTTGTCACCTCGTCGTCGTCATGGACACCCAGTGCTACAACGGAAAATCGCACGCCTACGAGGATTATCCGATAACCGACGTTCTCCAGATGGTCGCTCGAGCGAATCGTCCTCTCGAGGACGACGACGCGAAGTGCGTCATGCTCTGCCAGAGCTCGAAGAAGGACTTCTTCAAGAAGTTCCTCAACGAGCCGCTCCCCGTCGAGAGCCACCTGGATCACAGGCTGCACGATCACTTCAACGCCGAGATCGTCACCAAGACCATCGAGAACAAACAGGACGCCGTCGATTACTTAACTTGGACTTTTCTTTACAGAAGGTTGACGCAGAATCCGAATTACTACGGTCTTCAGGGTGTGACCCACAGGCATCTTTCCGATCACCTCTCGGAGCTCGTGGAGAGCACTCTCAGCGATCTGGAGGGAGCCAAGTGCGTTGCCGTCGAGGACGAGATGGACACGCTGCCACTGAATTTGGGCATGATCGCCGCGTACTATTACATCAACTACGCGACGATAGAACTGTTCAGTCTCTCGTTGAACAACAAGACGAAGATTCGCGGACTCTTGGAGATAATCTCGGCGGCCGCCGAGTACGAGACCGTTCCGGTGAGGCAGAGGGAAGAGAACTTGCTGAGAAGCTTGGCCGGGCGACTTCCGCACTCGCCCCAAGTGCCGAGAATGGCCGATCCCCACGTCAAGGCGCAGCTGTTGCTCCAGGCGCATCTCTCGAGGATTCAGTTGGGACCGGAGCTGCAGAAGGACACGGAACTCGTGCTCGGCAAGGCGGTCAGGCTGATACAAGCCTGCGTCGACGTGCTGAGCTCTTCCGGTTGGCTGGCGCCCGCAGTCGCCGCCATGGAGCTCGCTCAGATGGTCACGCAAGCCATGTGGTCGAAGGATTCTTATCTGAAACAGCTGCCGCACTTTACCGCCGAAACGATAAAACGATGTACCGACAAGCGTGTCGAAACGGTGTTCGACGTCATGGAACTGGAGGACGGCGACAGAAATCGTCTTCTTCAATTGAACGACGCTCAGATGGTCGACGTCGCGAAATTCTGCAATCGTTATCCAAACATCGAGATGTCCTACGAGGTGCTGGACAAGGAAAAATTGCGGAGCGGCGGAACTGTCAACGTCGTGGTGCAGCTGGATCGCGAGGACGACGCTGCCGGTCCCGTCGTCGCGCCTTTCTTCCCCCAGAAGCGCGAGGAAGGCTGGTGGGTCGTCATCGGCGATTCGAAAACCAACTCGCTTCTGTCGATAAAGAGGCTCACGCTCCAGCAAAAGGCCAAAGTTAAGCTGGACTTTGTCGCACCGGCGCCGGGCGATCATTCTTACACACTGTACTTCATGAGCGACGCGTATCTCGGATGCGATCAGGAATACAAATTCACCATAGACGTGGGAGAGTATGAGTCCGATGCGAGCTCCGGATCGGAATCCGAGTGAAGGAGGGAAAAGAGAGAAGATTCGAGAGATCTCACATCCGAGCGCTCGTCGAACGGTCGCACATGATTTTTTTTTTTATCACTGGGAATTCGTATTTTTAAGTTTGGAACGGGCGAAAGCTCGATCCAGGACCATCCCGTACCTTACTTCGATAAGCAGATATCGAACATCAGGGAATCAGATTGTGCGTTGCGCGTTGTGAAAGGACGGACACAAATTCGGCACTATTTCGTCGTTGTACATAATAAGAAATAATACAGATATTGTACTGATAAAATGACTATCTTTATTAATTAACAGTCGGGTCGCTCTTTTTTTTTTTTTCTTTCTATTACATACGAAATTTTAATCACTTCTACTACAGTGCATTTTTAGACACCACTTGACAACCCTTGTGTTTTGTCCGAACACAAATAAGTTAGCCTTCGAGATTTCCACGATAGGACAAATAGAAGACAACGGGAAATGCTTTGTGCCCGCGTACACCGCACTGTAGTAGTCGAGAGTTCGATAGTATTTTTACGACGGTTGATTAACCGTTGGAAGACAGTATTATCACTTTTGACAGTTTCATCAGCTCGCCTCGGTAAATTAATACATTCTCGTATTTGTACAAAATGTTTCTATGTGATATTTATAACCGTATGGATTACTCCTGGCTTCTGGCATCGGGAACTAATAGATAAAGTTTGTATATAGTTTGAAGTAACACTTATGCGTAATCGTTTATACAATGTCAAGAAAACATTGGGAATGTAAATTTTAACGAAACCATTTTATCCTACGTGCGTGTCATACAAGCGATTGAGGTCTAACGAAGGTATTAATACATCTGGAAAACGAAGTTCAAGATCGCTTCAGAGATCGACTATCAATGATTGATGATCGCTAAAACAGTTCGACCTCGCAACTACGTTCCAAGCTCATTGTCGAGTAGAAACGGAGAGGCAATTTAGGCCTTAATGTTCCCTATGCAAACATACTTAATATCGACATAGTCATCGATCCCATGACTCGATCCTTCTCGTCCCAGGCCCGACTCTTTCACCCCGCCGAACGCAGCTTCCGCGCAAGAAATCAAACCCTCGTTCACACCCACCATACCGACTTCCATTTTTTTCGACACGCGAAATATCTGCGATAAATCCTGCGAGAAGAAGTACCCGGCCAGGCCAACGGGCGTGTCGTTCGCCCTGCGAAGGGCCTCCTCTTCGTCCTTGAACTTGTGAATGACCGCCACGGGGCCGAATATCTCGCGATCGTGAATCGCCATATCTCTCGTCACGCCGGTCATCAGAGTAGGCTCGTAAAAAAGTGGTCCCAAATCGGATCGCGCCTTGCCTCCGCAGTGAACCTTAGCGCCCTTCGAGACGGCGTCCTCCACGAGATTACCGACGATCTCCAATTGGCTCTGTTTTATCAACGGTCCGTGAGTCACCCCGTCCTTGCTGCCGTCCCCGAGTCTAATTTCCTTTCCAATCTTCTCAACGAATCTCTCCACGAACCTGTCGAATACATTTTCCTGAACGAAAAATCTGTTCGCGGAAACGCAAGTTTGCCCGGTATTGCGGAATTTCGATGCCATCGCGCCGTTAACGGCGAGATCGACGTCCGCCGAATCGAAGACGATGTACGGCGCGTTTCCGCCTAGTTCGAGACTCAGCCGTTTCATCGTCGGCGCGCATTGCTGGTACAACATTTTGCCGACGTTCGTCGAGCCTGTGAAGGAGAGAGCTCGGATTCGCGGGTCGGCGCAGAGCTCCTTGCCAACCGCGGCGGATTTACTCGCGCTCGTCGTCACGACGTTTATAACGCCTTTGGGAAATCCAGCTTCTTCGGCGAGGGCCACCAGCGCCAGGGCCGTCAGTGGCGTGTCCTCCGAAGGTTTGACGACGCACGTGCAACCGGCGGCGAGCGCTGCGCCAGCTTTTCGTGTTATCATCGCGTGGGGAAAATTCCACGGAGTTATCAGCGCAGCGACACCTATCGGCTGCTTGAGAAGCATGAGTTCTCGGTTGGGCAACGGAGCCTGGAGAATTTGTCCGTTGACACGGCGAGCCTCCTCGGCGAACCACTCGACGAACGAGTTTCCGTACTTTACCTCACCCCTCGATTCCGCGAGGGATTTCCCATTTTCTTGGGTCAAAATTCTCGACAACTCTTCGGAATTTTTTACCATCAGGTCGTACCAATTTCTCAGCCAATCGCTTCGCTGTTTAGCGGTTGTCTGTCGGAACGAATCGAAGGCCTTCGTCGCTGCTGAGATTGCCGATTGGGTGTCCGCGGAATCCATGTCCGGAACCCGGCCGATCACGCTCTGATCGACGGGATTGTGAACTTCGAAGGTACCCCCGTTTTTTGCGGCGATCCACTTTCCGTCTATGTAGGCTTTGTCTCGTAGGAGACTCAGAGACCGACGGATTATTGGAGATATTGCGGAGCTCGGTGAAAATGGCTTGCTCAAGAGCATCATTGTGAATTTCGTTTGAGGTTTACCCTGCAACATAAATTTTGCGATGTTAATTGTTATTGAAGCTAATGTTCTTTCAACACTCTGCAAATATTATACAGTATTGTCAGTCATTACATTGACGGCAAATTTATACTTTAAACTGGCTCGCAATAATTTTGTACATTCATGGACTGTCCTTAACTTCAAATGTCGGTCGATAATCATAATGAATTATTATTAATGTATTATTATTTACCTAATTTGTTTATTTATAACTAGTATTATTATTTAATTTCGTATTTTTGTTTTGAAGTCAAAAAGGAACACATGGGATAACAAACTAAGACATATATTTATTGAAATGTTCCATTTTTATTGTAAAACTGAAAGGAGTAATCCGTCAATAAATAAAATACCAAATTATTCATTAATCATAAATTGACGGTCAGTCATAATAAAATGCAGTGTTCTTATAACTCGAAAAAAACTTATGATCCTGACGACTGTTCACTTTATTATTCGAAAGATACTTTCCGAATTTAATCGGTTATCAGCATAACGATTAATTCTATCCACTATTGAAGGTGTACGGTTGTCGGCAGCTAGATTCTGCTGTTTTCAATTGTTCATTCAACAATGGAATCCTATTTAACAGTAAACAGATAGACAAGCGCCAACTGCTCCGTTTCGTGACGCTTGTCTATCTCGGTACACTTTGAGTAAGCGGAATAAATCAATAACTCTTACCTGTGCAAATGGGCACTTATGAATGAAAAATGCTCTACACAGATGTTACCCGGCGAAGTTGTCAACCGAATTCGTCGTACGAATGATCCCGTTTGACGTATATCATTGGAGCAGAATCAATTTATAAACTGTGATACCCCAGTCTGTTATCGTTATGTAAATCCAAGAGTTGAGAGGACGAAATGGTAGGGATGTTTCTGTACAGTCAAAACCAAAAGTCGTTAGGTGAACGGAAGTACTTTATCAATTTTATCATTTAGCGAGTCCATTCGGGGGTTATTGTTTTTTTTTTCTCTACGAGTATACGCGCATCGTTGACCGATACTATTTTACTACTCAATAGAAAATGAAAGAAAATAAAGAAGCCGAAAGTATCGTTTTATTGTGTTAAAGTGGAAACTTAGCCGTAACTTTCGATTCGCATGACTTTCTATTCCCTCGGACTCACGGTAAGAATTTACTGTTCTGCCTGTACTTACCAATCAGCGAAAGCATGCGTCGTAGGGACGACGTCGCTATTTGTCGGGACTTCTCTACCGGCGTCTGTTGGTCAACAAACTTTGTAATCTTTTATCTCACATCACCAGCACAGTGTCATCGAAATTTTCATGAACGATTCCCGATAAATTGAACGGAATTAAACGATGAACAATACGAAGCGAACCATATACGTAGGTATGTGTTTATTCGAGAGATTATTATTTATGAAAAACGCGACTATAGACTCACCTGCATAACCTCGAACAAGCGGGCTTTTCATGTACGGAGTATGATTTTCGAAAACCTTTTATAATAATCTTTCCATGCGATATTGTCCTCTAGATAACGATCAGCGATGATAAGATACGTTTATTTCCATTCGATAAGATTTTTCGCACACCTTAATATTGCGGTAATTCGTTTTCTGCAAGTTACCGATTGAGCAGACGACACAACATTGCGATCGACACTGCACGATAAGAATTGTACAAATAAACGAAAAGCTTTACTGAAGTTTATTTTTGAATATCCGATCAATGAATGGTCGATCAGTTACTCAAAATTTTTTTATAATTTTGAACCAATCGAAAGGATTTCATGAAGAAACATTATAAATAATCATGGTGATTAATGTGTCGAGTTGAAATGTATTGTTCATTACAGGTGGCCTTGCAGAGGAAGTCGATGAAAAAGTATTGCATGCAGCCTTCATTCCGTTTGGAGAAATTGTCGATGTGCAAATACCATTGGACTATGAGTCAGAGAAACACCGTGGATTTGCTTTTATCGAGTTTGAAATGGCCGAAGATGCTGCTTCGGCTATCGACAATATGGTAATATGGAATGGGTAGGCTAAAATTCTTTGCATCTACCACAAATTGAGTATACAATCTAAAAAAAAAAATCCATGTTAAGAAGGAAAAATCAAAAATATTTAAGGGCATTGCTGGTATTTAATAAAATATTTAAGGGTATTGTTGGTATTTAATAAAATATTTAAGGGTATTGCTGGTATTTAATAAAATATTTAAGGTGTTGGCGATTAAGATAAAAATCTTGGCCAAATTGAGTGCCAAAGATCCTTGATAGATATACATGACTATCGTTTTAGGGGGACAGCTCGCAATTTATGCAAGTTGTTACCAGTGCTATCAGAAAAATGTCAAAAAATCTTAAAATCCAACCAAATCACAAATCGGGCGTCAATTCTTATGAAAATTACGCTTAACAACGAAATTTTTCGTTCAAAAAACGTTTTGGAACGCATGGAGCACACTGATGCTGTTAGCCTTATCTTAGAAATTTAATTATCTTAAAATGATAAGTTGCAACGAAAATATTTATTTTGCAGAATGACTCGGAACTCTTCGGCCGAACGATAAGAGTTAATATCGCGAAGCCACAGAAAATTAAAGAGGGATCATCGAAGCCCGTATGGGCCGACGACACGTGGCTCCAGGAGCATGCAGGCGAAACTCTCAAGACGGACGATTCTCCTACAGCAAATGAAACGACAACTGTGCCCAAAAAAGTTAAACAAAATCCTCAAGTTTACCTTGACGTCAGCATAGGCAAGCAAGAGCTCGGCCGTATGATAATAATGCTGAGAGCTGACGTTACACCGAAAACCGCTGAGAATTTCCGATGTCTTTGTACCCACGAAAAGGGCTTCGGATATCAAGGAAGCGTTTTTCACCGAATCATTCCGGATTTCGTATCCTTTTTTCAAAACAAATACCCATGATGAGCCGCTTGTTGCTGTTTCGGACAGTGAATTTGTCAATTTTGCTAATTACACAGCTAATCACTGTTTGAATTATTTGGCTATCGATAAGACAATATTTAATTTATTATTGCATGCAGCTAATCAGGAGCACAATTTTATTTATTTATCCGTTACTGAATTAATTATCCTTAATTACTCATGAACAGATGTGTCAAGGTGGAGACTTTACAAATCACAATGGAACAGGTGGAAAATCGATCTACGGAAACAAATTCGACGACGAAAATTTCGAGTTGAAGCACACAGGGGCGGGCACGGTGTCGATGGCCAATTCAGGTCCGAACTCGAACAGCTCGCAATTTTTTCTGTGTACCGCCCGCACCGAATGGCTCGATGGTAAACACGTTGTATTCGGTCACATAATCAGCGGTCTGGATGTGCTTAAAAAGATGGAAAAATGTGGAAGCAAATCTGGCACGCCCTCGCAAAAGATTGTTATCAGTGCGTGCGGCGAGTTATCGTAAAGTCCAGACGTTTTTTTTTCTCCCATAATAAAAAGATAAAATGACGAATCCCAAATGTTACTTCGTCCTAATAGTCAGATTTCTACTGATCATTCGATCACGACGTTGTTGAAGAGGAAAGGAGACCCTATGCTCGAGGCGGGAAATAGAAACGGTGGCCTTAAAAACCGTTCATATACGGATATTTAATAACATTTTTTTCAGAGCATTATACTTCGTTTATTCATAATCGATAATCTTAAACGGACGTACTCAAGGTTTTTTTGTTGCTTTGAGTTGCGCTTGCTGGAACAATTGCTGCAATTTGTCCAAAGTTTCGCGATGTGTTTCCTGTTTTTTGTCGAGGTCGGTTATGAGTTCTTCCGTTCGTTTTCTGGAATTTAAATCATGATACTTGCGTCAGATTTCAGTTATTTCGGCTAAATGAATATGTCACAATCCTCGCTGGTATTAACTATACTGTTAACTCGTATTATTTACTTGAATATTGAATATTAAAATAATATTTAATATTTTTATAAATAATGGTCAGTAATTAATATGGTAGTTTGTAAACATACACTTTTTCCAGCATCACCTTCATACATATTATTGTTACTGTGATATAAATTCCCCAGATAGAAAAACGTGCTGCGCATTGGCCACGCCGTGCCCGCACAAGTTGCTGAGAGAAACTACTTACAATTCGTTAGAAATGTACTCCATACGTTTAGCTACATTCTGCTTTGCCTCAACCAAATCTTGTTTGACCAACACCGGTCCAATCAATTTGAAAACTTCATTTCCCGATTTCAAAAGATCCAGTTCTTCCTTCACAGCAGAATTCTCGTTCAACTGGCCATCCAACTGCTGCCGTTTGACGAGAGCCTTGTGGTAGTCTGTGGTAGAAAAAAAAAAAGAACAAATTGTGGTAAAGTTAACGGCACTTTTAACTTTTGACAAAAGTGGGCTAGTCGGCTTTATTTCTCCTTGATATCGTGGACAAATCCACATTACTCGAGTGACTTGTATTTAGCTTCGTTTCAATATTGCAGCATATCGTTTTGGTATGTTGTATTAAATTTCACCGTTTTCAGAGTCTGTACTGTGTATTCGATGCTTCCGAGATCTTTATGCAATTAACAGCTCAATGGTCCTCTAACGACCAGCGCCCAGAGCCACATTGTACACATTACGATCTTCATAACCTCTAATTTGACATTTCCTTTTCCAAAGTCACACAATTCCAATTCAAGAGTTCTTGTACCGTGAAACTGTACATACAGAAAGTACCGCTTTCGGCGATTACATATTAAAATTTCAGAAAACTTTTACGGATTTCATTAATTAGTTGATTACATTTTTTCGTACATTGATATTATTTTTACACTAATATTTATAATTTTCCAACGCGCAACAGAAAGAGGTGCTGTGCGACTAACCTTTCTGAATCTGCTTGTAGAGATCAATTTCGGCTTGAAGCTTTTTCTGATTTTCCTCGACCATTTTTCCCCTGCAACACAATAAAAATCAGTCGGCATAAAAGTATGGAAATTAAATGTTTAAATCATCAGATAGCACGTGAATAATTAATCGAGAGTTTGTTATTATTTCAGTGAAGACGGTTAACTAAAGGGATTAATAGATTGAGCCAATAAAATTGTGTTCATACACGACAATCTCAATTCAGTTGATCGAACGAAGACAGAATCGGCCGGAACTGTTCGCAATATTAAGCATACTTAATATAGTCTTGTTTTACAGCTGAGCGCTGGAGAGGTGGGGGATGCGCACACGTCCGCCGCGCAGACGGATAAGTAGTAGCGGCGCAGCACTAGAGTCGGTAAGTTTTGTTGGAAGATCTTTTCGTCGGTAAAGTTACAGGCTAGATTAACAGTTATTTTGGTATTAAATTCATATAATCTCCGAAACGTTCGCGCATTCGCAATCGATTTTTTGCCATGATAAATTGATGGGAAATAGTTACGTTACTACGTAAACTAAGTTACGCGTTTTACTCGTCGTCTATAGTTCAATATTTTAATACACGACCGATATGGGTCGAAAAGCAACCAGTCAAATGGCACGGCAAATAACTGGTTAATTAACCGCGGCCACGAACAATATTTCACAGGTGACAATTTATCAATGACATAAATAACAAATTTATGAATACAATTTATTCATTCACTATATAATCACTCGGGCGGATTTTAACAAAAAATAACAAGTAATGTAATTAACCGGTAAGTTCACAATAGTCGTTTATTGTGAAACGATGTGTAGTACACTTCGCTACTGTACTAATCTATATATATACGTAGAAACTATAGGAACAAAGTATTCTATACTATAGTGCTGCTGTTGCTAATGCAGCTTCTACCGTTGCTGAAGTCGGCAGTCGCAGGGCTGGTCAGGCTCGAGCAGTCACGAGTGAGCGCCGAGCGCGCGTTCACGACCACCGCGACGATCTCGAAGGCCCGTAAATATTATCGGCACGGGGCAGGGGAGCGACGGGAGGGGACGGGTGTGAGAGAGACAGATCGAGAGAGGAACCCTCTCTCAGCGTTGTGTTGTGAAACCTGTATCGCCCCGAAACCCGTGGCATGACAGTAGCGTGAAAATGGCGGTGTGAAATGGCAGGACGACGGTCAGTATTGACGAATCCCGAGTCCCTGACAGGATCCGGTGCGGCGGATCCTCTAAGGGAACTGTTCGAGGCGTGCAAAACCGGGGATCTCGCGCGAGTCAAGAAATTAGTCACTCCGAAAACGGTCAACGCACGAGACACCGCCGGACGGAAATCTACCCCACTGCATTTCGCAGCTGGTGAGCGACACTTTTTTTTTTATTCCTCCTTTACTTTTCCATCGTTCTTTCTCATGACCGTCTGTCGTTTTTTGACTCGTTTGTTTTTTTTGTTTCTTTTTTATATATTCGATCGTTCGTGAAAAAATAACGGTTTGTCGAAGGATTATTGTCGATATCGAAGTGTTCGACGGTGATATATATTCGAGGAGTTGGAACAAATTTTGTTCGGTTAGCCGAGCGAGTTCTGTTTCTCGTCTCGCAATCACTTTCTATTCAGCTGTGAATCAACGCGCGAATTATCGCAATTTCCCTTTCTGAGTGTGTACATCTCGCGTTTCGATGTCTCTCCTCCCCAGCGCCCGCGACGTCGGACTACCGAGCAACAAACACGTCGGGCGACGTGTTTACAACCGAAAATTAGATCTCGGCTCTACGATCTAGCGAGAAAACAACTCTCTCGAGCGATCGTATGATCAAGCAATGTTACTAATTTTTTTGTCGTTGTTTTTCAACGATCCGAATCTCTTGTTTCGCGAGACTTTCGTTATTGTTTCGATGCACGATTGTGTTGATACACTCGCGAGAACGTTTTATCGCGACGAATGGAGAAACGCCCCAAATAACATTTTTTTGTCGGTAATGAAACGACTGTATGTCAACCAATCCGCGTTCGATATTTAATTTGCATAGTTTAAACAGTTTTTCAAAACAGTATCTGTTTTTTTTTTTTTCCTGTGTGACAAAATTGCAAAACTGATTATTTCAAAGAAGAGATTTTTTTTTTTGCCTACTTTTATACAAAAAAACGTTTCAAATGGTGTTCGAGAGAAGTAATTTTTTTTTCTATGGAAAAAACGATTGGCTGGTAATGGGCTAAAATTCTCATATGCAGAAAATATATAAATAAGTCTGTAAATGATTTTTTTGTAAACAATTTTAAACAGAATTTTCCGCAATGGTGGATGAAATAGTATGTTCTTGAAAAAATTGCAGAAAGAATATGAAAATTTATCATGTTTTCTCTTGCCGCTTGGAACCAGGCAGCAACCAGTTTTCTAGCTGATATTTCAGGCACAAGTTTCTACGATTAAGTGAGCAATTTTATCAAAATCTGAACGAACAACTAATTTCAGGATACGGCAGAAGGGAAGTCGTAGAATTTCTTTTGTCTGCCGGAGCATCCATTCAGGCTAGAGACGACGGAGGGCTCCATCCGCTGCACAACGCGTGCTCCTTCGGACATTCCGACGTAGTGAGATTGCTGCTCGAGGCTGGAGCCAATCCCAATACCCGTGACAACTGGAACTACACTCCTCTGCACGAGGCGGCGATAAAGGTATAAACTTCACAGAGCTTGAATAAATGTTTTTTAATTTGAAAAAAGATCAAACCGAAACTGGCAATTTTTGGTTGTAAAACCAGCAACTGAATTTCGTATTCTGGGAGAATTTTGAAATCTACTGTCAAGGAAACGTAATTTACCGACCGAGTTCCGGCGAACGCGAGATATTCTTCATTCACCATTGATATTGATATTAATAATTTACTAACGGATTCCTCCTTTTACAGATCCAAAGAAAGTAGTACATTTCAATGTTTTGTCTACCTAGCGCATAGTCCCACTTATCCTCTTTTGGCTTCATACGCTGCAAAACAAAAAATTCCGGTTGAAAATTTACACATGGTATTTCGTACATTAATTTCGGTAAAAATGTTAATCCTCTGACGGTACTTTGAATTTCGTGAGGTTCTTATTATTTGCATACATCGCGGATCTCGCCAGAGTCGTTCTCATCCGAAGGACTATTTGACGTGTTTCGAATTAAAAAAAAAAATTTTAACTTTATAAATTTTAACATTCCGCATTGTTCTCCGCGACAGGGCAAGATAGACGTGTGCATAGCTCTTCTGCAGCATGGAGCAGACCCGAACATCAGAAATACCGAGGGAAAAACAGCCCTTGAGCTGGCCGACGCCGCGACGAAGCCCGTGCTGACCGGCGAATACAGGAAGGACGAGCTGCTCGAAGCCGCGAGGTCGGGAAACGAGGAGAGGCTACTGCAACTGCTCAATCCGCTGAACGTCAACTGCCATGCGAGTGATGGACGTAGATCGACGCCGTTGCATTTAGCCGCGGGATACAATCGCTCTAGGGTAGTACAAATATTGCTGCAGAACGGGGCGGACGTTCACGCCAAGGACAAGGGGTAAGAATTTTTACTTGTTCAAGAAAAACATTGTCAAAAAAAAGAAAAAACGCCGTCGATTAAATATAAGCGCGTTTTAAATAAATTACGAACGCGTCTATTATTAAACTCCATTTTTTTTTTCACAAATTATTAGAGTACTCGCACAAAAGCGCCACAAGATTAAAAAACTCATTATCAACTTTTTCCTACATTCGAGAGGAAATATTCGCCGTTATTATTTCAACGATTATTGTTGTGTGTATATTTTATAAATAACATAATTATTAGAATTATGAATAACATTATTTAGATTAATTTCAACCGTTTGTGCTGGTTTGGCCGTAACGTTCGAACAATTCCCAAAAATGTTATCCGAATATTCGGGAAACATAAAAATTGCGCATCGCAACTCTGACAATTTCGTTGTTTCGAAGCCACTTTGCGTGCAAAATACTGAGATATAGTTTTCGACAGATGAACGGTTTCGGCATGTTCAATAATGATTGACTATAGCATTTTTTTAAATTAATTTTTTACTGACACAGAGGCCTCGTACCCCTGCACAACGCCTGTTCGTACGGTCACTTCGAAGTTACCGAAGCGTTGCTGAAGCACGGTGCTGCAGTGAACGCCAGCGATCTCTGGGCCTTCACGCCGCTTCACGAGGGTGCGAGTAAGTCGCGAGCCGAAGTTTGCTCGCTGCTGCTGAGCGAAGGAGCCGATCCGACTCAATTGAACTGCCATAGCAAAAGCGCGATCGACGTTGCACCTACCATCGAGCTTCAGGAAAGGCTTGCCTGTGAGTATCCGCTAGCCACATCTTTAGATAGAGAATTTTTTTTTTTTTCACGTTCGAACATCACATATATTATTCAGGGTGGCCACTGTCAGGGAAAACCTGGAAATGTCAGGGAATGAAATATAAGTCAGGAAAAATACGAAATATGAAATCGAGAAAAAAGCACTTGGGCGAACGTTTCTTCTTTTTTCCAAAGCAAATAAAAAATATAAATTGAAAATCCGCGATCGCGATTACAAATTCATTGTAACTATTAAATATTGTAGAAATTGCACACTTTTCAAACGGAGCAAAATTGATTAATTGTTTTAAAAAAGTAAGAGTATCCTGAAACTATTCAGGACAGCTTCAAATATTTTTTTCAAAAATAAATAACTTACACGAGCCAAATTGATAGTTTCACGAAAAGGGAACCGAAAATTTGGGAAAACAAAATTGTTTTTGAAAATTCGTTGTACATCAAAATCGCATGCAACTCGAAATATTAGGATGATAGAGGACGACACCGTCGCTCGTCTACATTTCGATAATTCGAAATGTATTGATGCGGATTTACAGACGAATACAAAGGACACTGCCTATTAGACGCCTGCAGGCAGGCGGATCCAGCCAAATTGAAGAAATACTTGTCACAGGAGGTTGTGAATTTCAAGCATCCTTACACCGGTGACACGCCGCTTCACTGTGCGGTAGCGTCGCCTTATCCCAAGAGAAAGCAAATCGTCGAGGCTCTCATACGAAAGAACGCCGCACTGAACGAGAAGAACAAAGACTTTCTCACGCCACTTCACGTGGCGACCGATCATTCCTACTACGACGCGATGGACGTATTGCTGAGACACAATGCCAAGGTCAACGCTCTCGATGGCCTGGGACAGACGGCATTGCACAGGTATTCATTAAAATTATTTTTAATAAATAATAATAAAAGATCAAAAGACGTTGCAAATATTCGTGAACGAGTACAGAATAAATAAACGTTCGAATTTCAGGTGCGCCAGAGAAGACAACGTGCAGGCTTGTAGGATATTACTTTCGTACAACGTAGACCCATCGATAGTTTCTTTACAAGGTTATACAGCTGCCCAAGTTGCCACGGAGAATGTACTCAAGATATTGCAAGGTATGTTACGTTTTAATGGTAAACGTAAGAAATTTTTTGTTTTTTTGTCACTTGCCCGTATGGCGGAAGCTCGAAAAATTAAAGTATCGATAATTGTTGTTCGTTTGTCTTGTCAGATCCCCCGGGCGGTACGGAGGACGCGGAAGTGCAGCTCCTCGAGGCCAGTAAATCTGGCGACTTGACCGCCGTCGAGAGAATACTCCAGGCGAATCCACACGCGGTTAATTGTCGCGATCTGGACGGCAGGCACTCAACGCCGCTGCACTTCGCAGCGGGCTACAATCGTGTGCCTGTGGTCGAGTATCTATTGGCTCACGGGGCGGACGTTCACGCAAAGGATAAAGGGTAATGATTAGACGAATAAAACAGTTAAACCATGCAATCACACGGAGAGACACAGTTTATTAAACCGTTGAGTTAGTCCTTGCGGTAAAGTCAAGTTAATCGAGTATTAAGATTTCGAAAATTGTTAGTACGAGTTTTAATAAAGGAACTAGTCTGAGTTACGATTAATCTAATGGATTTTTAATTTAATTTTTCAGTGGTTTGGTACCTCTTCACAACGCATGTTCCTACGGTCACTACGAGGTGACCGAACTGTTGGTGAAGCACGGTGCATCGGTGAACGTCGCCGATCTATGGAAATTCACGCCGCTCCACGAGGCAGCGGCGAAAAGCAAATGCGAGATAGTGAGATTGTTGCTGAGACACGGTGCCGACGCGACGAAGAAAAATCGGGACGGCGCGACGCCCCTCGATCTGGTCAGAGAAGGCGATCAGGACGTCGCGGACCTCCTGCGTGGCAATAGCGCGCTGCTGGACGCAGCAAAGAAAGGCAATTTGGCAAGGGTTCAGAGGTTGATCACCCAGGACAATATAAACTGTCGCGACGCGCAGGGTCGCAACAGCACGCCTTTACACCTAGCAGGTAATATACGTTTTAACTGTAATTACATTATAATTTACTGCGGCGGCAACATTGAATAACGATACAAAAATTTCTAGCGGGTTACAACAATTTGGAAGTAGCGGAATTCCTTTTGGAGCGCGGTGCCGACGTTAATGCCCAGGACAAAGGAGGCCTCATACCTCTTCACAATGCCTCGAGCTACGGACACCTGGATATCGCTGCGCTCCTAATAAAGTACAACACCGTTGTGAATGCCACTGACAAATGGGGTTTTACGCCGTTGCACGAGGCAGCGCAGAAAGGACGGACGCAACTCTGCGCTCTCCTGCTGGCACACGGGGCCGATCCGTTTCTCAAGAATCAGGAAGGACAGAGTCCGGTGGATCTCGCTAGTGCCGACGACGTGAGATGTCTGTTGCAGGACGCGATGGCCTCGCAGCAAGTCGTACCCTCTGTTCCACCTGGAGCTGGCAGCGTCGTCAGTGGCAGCGCAGGAAACGGGAATGGAAGTCGACCGCCCAGCATAGTAGCAGGTAAATAATTATCGGCGACTCGATAGTTTGTCCAAGTTGGTTTAGGTCTCATTTTTTTTTTTTTTTCGATGAACTGATTGGCTTCCGAGGCTGCAGGACTCGAAGAAGTGATTTAACTGTGTTGTAAACTTTCATTTTTTCTATTTTTTTACTCAGTTCCCGTAACACCACCACCGTCGTTAACGCAAGAGACCGTTATCATGCCTTCCGGCGCGGCAATGACTCTGTGCGTTCCACTGGCACGTCCGACCACCTGTCTAAGTCCCATGCCGGCTATGGAGCCCTGTTCCGATCGCGAGACCAAGGACGGCTGTGAGGATCGTAATTGCGCGAATATCACGAACGTCGCAACCTTCCTCCAGAGTCTCGGACTCGAGCACCTTCTCGAGCTGTTCGAGCGCGAACAAATAACTCTCGACATACTCGCGGAAATGGGCCACGAGGATCTGAAGCAAGTCGGTGTCTCGGCTTACGGATATCGCCACAAGCTCATAAAGGGTATGGACAAGCTTTTGAGCTCCGCCGCTGGATCCATCTGGCAGCCGTCCATCAATCCCGGCACTTTGCTCGTCGATCTGCTCACCGAGGACAAAGAGTTCTTGGCAGTGGAGGAAGAAATGCAGAGCACGATCAGGGAGCATCGCGACAATGGCCACTCTGGAGGGATATTCGCGCGTTACAATATCGTCAGGGTAAGCCAAGATCTCGCTATGGGAAAATTGATCCTCGTCATTCATACGATGTACGAGTCCACAAACTGATGGTGTTTCTTGTCCAATGAAAACTAACACCATATCGGAATTTCTATATTCAAATTATGAATCGCTTACTTTATCTTTGTTTACTATTTATTCACAAAATTGTTTACACGATACGAACAGCATGTTTACCATTTTGTAAAAGATTAACGTTCACCGTGTTTGTAAATGGTAAATTTTTACCTCTTTACAGATGGTAAGGTTTTATAAATATCCTCGTGGCAACGAGATTTTATAATCCGTTTGTTGTTTTTTCCTGTTCGATGAATCTCGCAGATACAAAAGGTACAAAATCGGAAATTGTGGGAACGTTACGCTCACAGACGCCAGGAAGTCGCCGAAGAAGTTGGTGCCGCTGGTCCAGCCTCACCCAACAGCGTTCCCCGAACGAATCCTAGTCCGACATCGCCCCAAGCGAACGAGAGAATGCTCTTCCACGGCAGTTCCTTCATAAACGCTATCGTTCAGAAGGGTTTCGACGAAAGACACGCATACATAGGTGGTATGTTCGGTGCGGGAATTTATTTCGCCGAGCATAGTAGCAAGAGTAACCAATACGTTTATGGGATCTGCGGTGGCACCGGATGTCCGGCACACAAGGACAGGAGTTGTTACATTTGTCACAGGTACATACCAAAAATTTCTATATAATATTAAATAAATAATAATTAATAAATAATAAAGTTGTTAAAAAAATACGACTTTGTCTACGAGAAAGAAAAATTAAGAAGCAATGATCTTCGATCGGTATCTTTAATTTACAGGCATTTGCTGCTGTGTCGAGTGACCCTCGGCAAGTCGTTCCTCCAATTTTCAGCGATGAAGATGGCTCATGCACCGCCGGGTCATCACAGCGTGATGGGGAGACCGTCTCAGGGTGGTCTGGCATTCCCCGAGTACGTCGTATACCGTGGCGAGCAGGCTTATCCGGAGTACCTAATCACCTACCAAATCGTGAGACCGCAACAGGAGCCCGGCGGAGGAGGCGAGGGTGGCGAAGAACGGTGATCGGAAGAGCCGGGCCCTGCGGCTAGATTGCGTCGTCTCTGCTGTTGTCAGAGGCCGAGAGCTTGCAGTGCTCTGTCCTAAGTCACGGTACGGATCTCATTCGACAATTGCTAACAGCTCCGGGCTGCTGCGGTCGCTCAAGCAACGTCGGCCGAAAAAAAAAAAAATTAATCTTCGCTTCCTTCATCTATTTCACTCTTGACACGAGCTGACACGCAAAAGGCGAAGAGAAAAAAAAAGATTCCGCATGATCGCGTGAAACGAACGATCGGCATGTTTTCCTGATTCCACGACGTTACCTTTTTTTTATCAACTAAATCATTCCACTCTTCCGCGCTCGATTTTACAGGAAAACAAAGTTTTAATCGACGATTCTTGGATGATCGTTTTATAGATTCGAAGGTGGATTTACGAAAGGTGGTTTCAGGAATTGTGCAAAATAGTTCGACCTATCGCGAAACAGAGATGGCGATCCATCGTTGCGTCGAATAAATTTTCGTACACAAAAAAAAAATCTTGGTCTATTTCGAAGTAACGATAGGTGGCCAGCTCCGACGTCGGAATTATGTCTGTTCCGATTAACAAAATCGAATTACGGATCAAATCCGATGATCCCGATAGGAATCGCGCATAGTTCGCGTCAATCGAGAGACTGTTATCCGAACGACTACGAAAATCAAACCGTTCACGTAGAACGGATTCGCTTGGGACGAAATATAAACGCCAACCAATACGAACGAATGGAAGAGAAACTAAAGATAAAGGAAAAAAAATTGCGAGAAATGTTATGGACACGTAAAAAGTGCGAACGCAACGATGAGCACTGTACTGCGCGTGGCAGTGTTTCTGCGACGAGTAACTCGCACCGTTTAGTATCTACGTTACAGGTGACGGTGGTTTCTATTTATATGGGTACATATTAAGCTTGAGTAAGCGTATCGTCAAGTTAATGAAACAAAATGAAAAAAAAACGTGTCAGTGGCAGATCATTCGATCGATTGATTGTAAACCGGGAGAGCGAACGAGACAAGGTGAATGTACGATGAATCGATGTGATCGTACGTTGCAGTGATTAATTCTCCGAGGCGTTTTTTTCACCACTGTTGTAATCGTCAGTTTTTTTTTACTCCAATCGTTTAAAACCGGACGTAAATTTCTTTAATTCATGAACGTCTATTCTGGAGCTATCCGTTTGTACGTTGTGTACAGTATGCATGGTATTTATTACGGACATACTGATAATTCCGCCGGTCGCAGAAAAAACATCGTAACAAACGGACATCGTGACGCGAAAAAAAATATATATTTAAATATTTTCTTTGTCACGGGGATGGAATTTACTGAAATAAACTCGAAAAAGTTTGAATCAAACGTAATTCATTCGAGCCCAAAAATATTCAACTTTATTTCAACAAATTGTATCCACTTACCAAAGAAATATGACACGACGACTACGAGAAAAACGTATTCATTAATTTTTTTTATTAAATATTTTTTCTCAGTGTGCAACGATAATTTTTCTTGCCCCTCCTGGGAAGGTATCAGAAGCGAAATCACTGCGTCGTACGACGCAACTTTAACCATGTTTCGTAACTGCGCAAGAAAGTGTGAAAGATATTCGACGAAAAAAAAAAAATACCAATGAATTAAAGGAAAATAAAAAAGAAAAGTCATCGTGTGAAAGGTTGTTTTTTCGCTACACCCGCAGCGTGTTTCCGGTATTCTTTAAAAAACGGAAAAAATATCGGCTTATCGTTTGCATCATAGACAGTGGAAAAGTTCCTTGTTATTGATCGATTGAAAGAGCAAAATTTAACAACGAGAATGCACTTTCGTAATGCAATTTTCTCGAGACTCATCACTAACCATGACACGAGCTCCGCAACTCAGACGGCAAAGTCGAGCGCTCGAGTCGATCTGATCAGCATGCATCATATTATTTTTCAATGGAAAATTCGTTTGGTGGTTGGAAAACAAACACCAAAAAAAAAAATGAGAAGGAATAAAAGTGCAGGAAAAACAGCGCGCGATCGGGGCAGTGTCGTTCCTGATCTCAGTCACACAATCATGCCGGAGGATCGAACATTGTTGATGGAACTCGGGAGTCAACCGCACAGCCGGGCGCGAGGCTTCTTGATAACCCGTGGCGCCAGGGTGACGAGACGCCGACGATAACTCTTCGCCAAGAGGAACTCCGGCGGAGCCGAATAAAAAAAAGTTAATTTTTAGCCAATCAGCGAACGCGAACAAATCGACCGCGACAGTTGTTCGATTATCCGCTGAATTTTGTTAGACGAAAGATAAAGGTGAGAAAGAAGTTAATTAATTCGTATCGCTTTAAACTTGTACATCCGAGGTTCTTGTTAATGAAATGCAGACTTTCTGCCATAGGAATTACGGCCGGAACAAAAGGCCCATCGGTCTGTGTCGTGCGGCGGTGGCGCGCAAGTTCTCAATGCCGAAGGAGGCTGAGGGTGTCGTGTTGCGAACCGGTTCGACTCCCGAGCCCCGTCACATCGAAGAAGATGCTGTCGAGCTTTCCCAGACGTTATCCAGCTATTTTCTCACCCATCCTCACCGTCGAGAAATAGACCGACACGGAAATGTCACGGACGTGTGTATATTCACGAATATTTTATTAATCTTCTCGGTAAGGCCCGTCGAAAATTATGCAAACGAAGCCTGCACAACGATTTCTCGTTGCTTCTCAATAATTTTCAGATTTCCTCCCCCCCCTCCCCCGCCGCACAAAAAAGTGTCGTGCTGAATCTCGGCTTGCTTACATAGTAAAATTCAGTAGAATAGCATCAACGCGTTCGCTTCGCTCACGCTTATTTAATTCCTTTTAGGTTAAGTGTGCCGACCTTACTAACGAATGCACGATCCCGATTGGTTACGAAAACTGGCTTCACAATTTCGATTATTTCGATTTATTTATCTCGAATCATTCGAGTGTCGTGTATTTTTTAAGAGGGGAAAAAATTTCGGTAGATCCAAAGTTGGATACATTTACTCTGAATAAATTTAAGTGAATTTTATTCCGGAGTAAGTTTTTTGAAGCATAGTGCAATGTTCGTTTGCATAATGTTTTTCTTATATTTAGATGACTCGGTAGTAAAAAAAAAAAAAATTGTTCAATACGCGCAGAAACTACAGCATTCGATGCGTGTTCGGTCGGAAGACGCAACGCGACGAAGAGAGTTTTGCGCTATCTTGCTATACAACAGTGATTTTATTTCGAAACTACTATTATTGTTATATATGATATTTGTCGTTAAATTGCTCCACTTTCCCATTTACAGCGTTTTATTTGCGCGCACGAGCAATCTTTAGGGTCGACAGGGCGATGTGCCTCGTGCCTCACGTGTCTCGTGCATGCTTTTCTTGGGAAGAACGCTGATACGTACTAGCTTTTCGCCAAATCAGGTCTCATGATCTGATCCTCGCAAAACACACTGGAACCGATTAGTCTCTTGCATCATCATTCTTAATTAACCCAACGCCGACCCAGTGACTTAAATATAGTACAAAGCTTCTCGGATATTTGTTGATAAACATTAAACATATAAGTCAACAATTGACACATATGACATGCGACATATCGGTAACGTGTTTGCGACGATCAGCGATGGTTTATTTAGTTTCTCACCCGTGGTAGAAGCTTCGTACTTGCGATTTTTTTCGTGATTTCCCTGTAAACGTCAGTTCAAAATGTTCCAAAACGTCAACAAAATCGTATTCCGGAAAAATAGGTATTTTACTTCGTGAACGGGACGGTCCGCAATCTCGAATTTTGTAAAAAAAAAAAACAAAAAAAACCTTCATCTTAAAACCTGGATATGCCTTGCAAAAAAATTCTTATACAGCAGACTTCATTTTCATATTTTTACCTGATCGCGCACCGGTGAGTTTACCAATAAAAAAAAGTAGAAAGATGCTTCTTAATGACCGCGCCTCATGAAAAAAACATGACAATAAATTGTCAAATCTTTTCTTTTGCATTTATTACCAAGCTTACAGTATAGTGGCTGTGAATTTAAGTGGGCGAATGTATCGTGACGATAGTGATTCACGATTGGCTTGACGCTTACATTGCACTGTGACGTCACGAAAGTCAGGTAAATCCTTCGGTCGGGTACGAGCTACCCTAGAATTGTTGACTCAATGACTAACTATAACGAAAAGTAACGGTAACGGATTTTCACGGTCGGTGTTCAGTCCTGCAGTTGCATTACTCGTCACGCCACGGTAATCTAATTCGTAGTAGGAGAATATCACTGTACAGTAGGGCCTCGACTTCGTGAACAGCGGCGGCTCCCGCTGACGCGCACGAAAATCGAGGCAGCGCATGCCCCGCCCACAGTAACTGTCGGGCATGGCAAATAGCTTACTGCGTCGATCGATATTCGCTCCGCGGTGGGGACTGATACGAAAACCGAGGCCCCACAAATCGAGGCCCTAGTGTACAAAGTCCCCCGTTGTCTCACCGCTGTATAAGTCGATGCACGCGGCTTATCGCTAACATCTGTACGTGCCGCGCTGCGTAACTCCGAGTTTTCGACATATTACGTGGACGGTGTCGAGAAAAGAAAACGATATTTGGCTCGAAACGCCGACTGGGATGAACCGGGTTTCTGGAACACTGAATACCCGAGACGTATATCCGACTCTCGAAGCGTAAAATCGATAGAAGACGCATCGCCCTGTGACTCAGGCTCTCACAAGCGTAGACGAATGGTTTCAGCAATTTTTACCGATTATCAACGACCGAAATCATCGCAGCAGGTTTTTTATAATTTTTTCATAGTTTTTTTCTGAAATCTATTACGAAAAAGATTTTTAAAAAAAGATTTACTCATTCAACAAACATTGTTTATTATACAATTTTTCTTTCGCTAATTTTATAATTTTTATTTAGAACGGGCCGATTGTGAATCGTTTCTTAAGTGTACAAACTTTTTTTTTTTACCAACTTTAACAAAATTGAAAATTTCGTTATATTTTTTTCGACGAATTCATTGGATTCTATAGCGAGATTTTATCGTCATCGAGGAAAGAGTACGTTCTACCGTCGAAAAATGTTACACCCGACAACCTAGACGATTCGTCGGAGCGAATATAAGAGTTTCGGTGTCATTGTGTTTACCAGCATACGACTAAAGTTCATCTACCGAATAAAAAGAAATTGATTATTTTTTTAGCGCATTTGGTACTCGGTAGAAACTTGGAGTTGACTCTTCCCCTCTTGCACTCTTGACACGTTGAAATTACATGATTTCAATAATGAACCAATCTATAACGTAGACTAAACACACGATGAAACGATAATTGACACCAAGCGATTGCCCTATTCTCTCTTATCAGAAAGTGTGAAAATTGAAGTGTTGAAATCGCTTTGTGTGTCTTAAAAAACGTTCCATAATGCTATTTTATTTTTCACAAAAAAACATACGCTAGGGCCTCGATTTGTGGGGCCTCGGTTTCCGTATCAGTCCCCACCACGGAGCGAATATCGAATTCATTTTTTCCCCAAAAAAATTAACACCGGTGAATAAAGTTAATTTGAAAATTGCAACTATCTCTCCCGCACGCACAGTGGTTTCACTTCCCCTCAAGGCGAGGTGACAGAGACTCAGTCGGAAATAAAAACTGTCACGAATAGCATTTGGAAATGGTAGCGGAAATGATCAACATGACGCTGATTCGAAAGAGCAACTGGTTTCTTCAAAGTACTTAAAAAAACCAAGTAAATCATCGACCTCCACTCGTGGGTCTCGATTGGGCCTAAATCTGTCTTACCATGAGCCTCGCATAGATTAAGAGGCATTCGAGTCACGAGAGCAGAGCAGAAAAACCGACTATCTTTCGGGCTAGCGAATCCCGAAAATTGCGAAGTAACGATAAGGCACGACTTCTAAAGAAACCTCTCTTGCAATGATATGTCACGTGGTACGTGTTTCACCTCGCCTCAAGAACTGTTGGAAGTCACGTGACCGCACCTCGAGCGCGAGAGAGATACCGTTGTTGCGCTCGCAGTGGAGTGAGAGAGACGCGACGAGAGAGTGTTTCGCATGGCGTCAAGATTCGCCACGAACGTGGGGACTCGATGGATAAGAAAAAAAAAATGCCTGCGTAGAATACAGTAGTGTTTACAATAACCTCTCCAACAGTACTTCTTTCAGCTAATCTATTCCCCATGTACGCGCGCGCTACGTTTATGTGTCGCGACCGAACGAAGGGAGCTGCACGACACGCAAAGCCTCCGGCCAGTCACCGTCGACAAGCCTATACGCATCGTGAAATTTTTACCAAACCGCTGCATAGTATCTAATTGCACTCGAGTTATCGTGTAGCGGCACGCGGCGATCGACGGACACCCTCGTATCTCGTTCCAGTTGCGAGGCGATGGAAATTTATAGAAATTAAATTTTTCTAAAATATTTTTTTTCGTGGGGTCACGCCAGGCCGTGGAATATCACCGGGATTGAAGAGAGGCTATAAGCGTGCAGTCTCGGGTCGACTATCGCGTTCGTGACGCTTGCGCTAGCTGCGCGCCGTTCTATAGTTTACAATATACAGTCCGATAAATGACAGAACGGCCGAATCAGTGTCTGTGGAGATAGCCGTTCGGTCGTCATGTTACACGCGCCACAACAAGTGAGGAGAGGGTCGTAAATTAATTTATTTCGACTTGCACGAGTTTGATTAATCGACGGGGCCCCGTGTGTAAGTGAAAGGAAATAGGGTTAGCCTTTCTTTCGTTCTTGATCGCACTATTTATAGCGCTGCATGCTGATGCTGTACGTATATGGATTTGCACCGTCAATTATGTTGTCCGGTGCTATTGCGGAGTCTAGGAAAACTAGCACGTGGAAAATTGGCGTCGGAAAACGGGCTCACAGAAAATTGGACGCGAGGAAATTGGTCCCAGAAATTTGGCCTCCATAAAATGCATGGAAAGATCAATCCTCGCAGAAATGCAAAATATACCACTCGAAAGAAATGTATGGATCAGAATCTCAAAAGCTACCAAGCAAACGTACCAAGCTACCAAGTAAAAAAAGAAAAACAAGAACGCAAAAAAAAGAAAAAACACATTTGTTACGAAATTTTTTTGCGCGGACTTTTTTTTGGGCCTTTTTTCCCCATCGGTCTTTTTTTCCGCCTGGCTCGTATATTATACAGGCATTCCTGTGAATATTTCGGGGCCAATGTTGTGGGGACAATTTTCCATGGGCCAATTTTCCGGGATGCTAATTTTCCATGGGCCAATTTTCCGGGATGCTAATTTTCCATGGGCCAATTTTTCGGGAGGCTAATTTTCCGTGGGCCAATTTTCCGGGATGCTAATTTTCCATGGGCCAATTTTTCGGGAGGCTAATTTTCCGTGGGCCAATTTTCCGGGATGCTAATTTTCCATGGGCCAATTTTCCGGGATGCTAATTTTCCATGGGCGAGCTTGTGCTCGGTGGGTATGGAAGGTTTTGAGTATCGGCTGCAACCGAAGGATCCGATTAATCGAAACAGCGTGTCTGTTGTATCGGCGAGTACAAGTGAAACGTAAAAGTACACCTCTCAATTATTCGCTATAATTTCCTGGTAACTCAAGAAGGTCTCCTCAAGGTTCTCATGTTGCGCGTGCAGAGAGTACCTCGAGCGTAGAAAGACAACACGGTACCGTACCGGACGAAGTCGCTGCGAGCGAAATCTCCGTCGAGATTAACTAACGAGAGCTGGAGTAACAGCGAGATAGACAGCACGGTCGGATCCCTCTCGAGCCGTACCCCGTTGCGCCTACGTGCCGTACTGTACTGCATTACGTCTCTGTAATATACTACCTGTCTACTCTGATACTCGGGAGATAAATCTGCATTCACGTGGCGAAACACGTTCAAGGGAGAATTGACAAAAATTACCTTACCTCTCTGCAGTTTGCCATTCTATCCGACCCTTCGACTAGCTACGTAGAACATTTATTTATTTAAAAAAGTTTTTTAAACGCAAGTCGATAATTTTTTATTCATTTGGATGTAAAAATGAAAAAATCAGACACGGATTTTTCCAAGTCACATTTTTCGCACGAAACGTGAGAAAAATGTTGGTCTTTATTGCCTAAAGAATTATTGCACAGTCGATGAGATTTATGATAAATTATGAAGAAAAGTGTCGGTCAGTTGGAGGGATGAATGAAAAAATGTTTGCTCCGAATATCCGTCCGTTTTTGTTCCGCGGAGCCAAAGGTCCGACAGAGTCCGCGGGTAAAGAGAAGCGACGCCAGAAAGAATTCGCGGACCCGAAGACATCGGGGTTAAGAGTGTGTCTCCCGGCGCGGCGTTGCAGCGCAGCGGCATCCCATCCCTCGTCGCTTCCGTCTCGTCTGTCGCGCACCCCTTACTCGGCTCTCTCGAGTCGTACCTCGCACGTGCCGTTCCGCGTCCACCGATTGGCCGGTTAACGTCGATCACGTGAAGTACACGAGGCTGCGTGTACCGAGCATGCGTGGATTCGTTCGGAACCGGCCGAACGGGGAGATCGGGATTATTAGAGGGGGTAAAACCCGGCGTCGCGCACCGCCGTCGGCCAAGAAGTCGAAACGCCAACAGAAGCTGGCAGCATCGAACGAGAGAGAATTTCGGGTTGTCGGTCAGGAGTAAGAGGAGGGGTAGGGGGGGGGGGGAGGGGGGAGGAGAGGGGAGGGGGCGAAAAAAGCCCGAAGGATCGTCGAGACCGGAGAGACAGCCGACGGAGTACAGACGCGTCTACGCGGCACAACGAAGTGGAGGTCGAGGCACGCGAGCCGCCTCAACGACGCAATCCGAGCGTTTTCCTTCTAAAAAAAAACGTTCGATAACCGGAGAAAACCGTCCCGACGGTTGTCTCGACCGTCCACTTCGGAACATCACTTGTACAGTCCGCGCGGTTCTCGATTCGATTCGCGATGTAACGTTTCAAATTTATACACATTTTTCTTTTCTCCTCGATCTCGCTCATTGATAAAACCTATCGAAGAGAAAAAAAAAAAAAAAAAAAAACCTAACAAATTCGACGAGTCAAGAAGTCGAAGATCGAAGCATGAAGCGGATCTTTTGAAGTAGGCAACTCAGAAGAGAAATTGTAAAGACCGTGCGGAGAGTCATATCCTTCGAGATACTATAATAATAATAATAATAATAATAAACAGCAATAAAAAATAATACGCGACCGAAGAGGGCTGTGAAAAATTAATTTTCGAGAGGGTTGTGATTGATAAACGTGTGCGTGTGTGTGTGAATGCAATTTTTGGCAAGATTCGTCGTCCACTCGCCGACGTACGTAACAGTGCGCGAGGAGAGTGTTCGCCCGATGTTCGTTGAGCCGCAGCGGCGATGGGAATGACGGATTACTCCGGCGATCGATGACAAGTGACGTCGGCGTGTCCGTAATCGTTGTTTATTTTTATTGTTCTTTTCACTCGTGAAAATCGAAGATAAACGGTCGCGAGAAGCGGACGTGCAGTTACCGGAGGTTCGACGACATCGTGTAACGGATCGCAGCCCGAGTCGAAGACGATAACCGTTTCGATAATAGTTTCATCGTCGAACTTCCCTTCGACCAAGTTCGGACGAGACACTTTCATTGAGAGCGGCCGAGCTTTCCCACTCGAACCCTTCTCTACAAAAAAGTAAGTACCGACGGAACGGCTAAGCGATGCAACCTTTCGTTTTTCCGATTTGCGCATGTTTCTCTCGCGTGCCGTACTTTCGCTCACCCGGAGATGCAGAGAGGCCGCGAAATTATACGCCGTACGAAAATCTTTCTACGAACGCATACCCGGCTGACCGGTGAGCGCAAGAAAGCGTTCACCTCCGGACGCGACGTTGAGCGATCGGTTCGACGAGAGGCCCGACGCACGAGACGATTTCGAGTTTAACGAGTCGCCTCGTGTCGTCGCTCCGTCGTCGGCGACGTCGCGTTTCTTCGTCGACGCCTCGCGGTGAAAGCCGCCCAGCGAGAAGATTGTCGAGTTCGATTCGTCGTTAAATTCGCACTGTCAGGGTCCGTCAATGAGTCTCAGCTGGGGAGGTAATTGAAAGAAAAAAAAAAAATCACACACAATATTAATATATCAACATCATAAACTAAATGCCAAAGATCCTTGGCCGACTCTCCACTTGTTCACTCAGCCCGATGCCTTGAAAATTGCGCAACGAGCTGCTCGCACGAATAGTTAAAAAAAAAAAACAAAAAAAATCCGTTTCTATTAATAATTACTCGGATCGACACTCGATATGCAGAAAGTGTTAAATATAGTACGCCTCACACGCGTATTTAACACTCCATACGGATGTTGACATTATCTCGCGTGGCGTTCCTCCTATCTCGTTATTATACAAACATTTTTTTTTTAATTTTTTTTTTTTAACGATCACGCGACGAACAATCGGAGAAATCGTGACGAGTGTGTATACGAGAGAAAGAGAGCCATGGAAATTTACCGAACTCGATAGACCTTCCGGCGTACGGCCATTTATCGGCGGGGCGCGCTGGCTGCCAGGGGAAAAACGAAAAAACGAAAAACCAATGAGAGTGATTAATCGGCTTCTTCTCCGCTTCTCGCTGCTTCTGCTGCGGGTTATGGCCTACGCATCGATCTCTTAAATGCTACTCGTGTCGAGGATATTTTTCTCCCTCGATCGTCGATAGTCGTGTCACGAGTTAATACTATGCATTGATGCGATTTGTCTTGAAACATTTTTTTTTTTTTTACGAACTTATTGTAATTCATTTATCTGTTCCATACAATTATCTCGTATCCACACGATTTTTTCTTCTTGTCTTGCCCTCTTCCCCGTTAATATGACTCTCGTTATCTTTTCTTTCTTTTTTCTTTTTACCCATTGTACGGACGAGAATGTTAAGTATATTGAGAGTTTTCGTTTGCGTGTGCACACCGTGTATATACCGACGCGGAGTCGAGGATGAGAGGAGAACGGGCGACTGCCCGTCTGGCGCCTGACCCCGAACGCAAAAAGTAAATAAAGGACGGGAGAAAGGGACGGGGAGAGTCGTAACACGAGCGACGGGCGAATTGTAAATTCGTACGAACGGCCGTCGCTGCAGACACGTTTCAAGTTTCTCCGGTAACGTTTTTGGCAGTGTCGGGAAATATATCGATCGGGTAAATGAGGGTCGCGGGTTGTGTTCCAGAAACTCGTGAACATTTTTTATGGGCTGCGAGAAAAGTACCCGTATGTACGACTGTCTGTGACTCAAAATCGAAAAACAACATTTTTGGACAGTGCAACTTTGAAAAAAATTTAAATCGATTTTTTTTTTTTTTCAATCAATTTTCTTCGAACTCGAAGGGATAAAAATGTTTGTTCATGCGGCACTGTTTTGTTCTCTCAATTGCGTCAATACGGGCCTTTTTTTACGGCGTACGTAACCGTCTCAAGGATCGCCGCAAAGTGCCGACCACAAAAATTGCTTCGTTTCGTACACCAAGCGGAGCTTGGATGACTCTAGAAGGACGCGAAAGTTAGCGTATTAACAAAAACTCAATTTCTATAGCCCGAGAGTGATCATTTTTTAAATTTCTCTGCGACATACCGTAGCGTATACTTTTGACTTATTTGCATAAATAAATTATCGTACACTTCACGCTCGAGTTGATGGATGTCTCTCGAGTAATAAAAAATAATAATAATAATAATAATAAAACAAGCAAACGTCATCTCGAGAATTTCAAGTCTTCGGGCTACACTTGTCCGGCTTCTCTGTACTATAACTATAAATAATCCGTATACTTGTACATACCTCTCGTACCCGCGTCCATACACTATATAATCTCGCGAAGTTTCGAAAAGTTTCGTCCGCTATGAACCATTCCCATCATGCACGTACGGGACACTTCATTTGCATAGATTGCATTACATAAATTACCATACGTTCTCATGTGTATTTCGCAGGACTATTCCAATTCGCCAGACTCATAATCATTTAAAAAAATACTTGATTCTTTCCTTTTGAAAATTATCTAACGACTCTACTGTAATTCGAGTGCAATTCAGCAGTTTTAAAATTGTTTAATCGAAGAATCGATCTTAACGTAGTAATTAATCGATTATTCGCATCGATTCTTATTGGCCGATTAACTTACCGAATCGATCTGTCATGTTCAAGATCGATTCACATATTTATACACAACAACGAAAGGAAAATTATTATCGCGATCATACAACGTCTGCATTTCGAACACAATTTATGCGCGCATCGATCAATCGGGCGGCGATCCGAATCGATCCAACGGATCGACCTTTTCGTTTCGATCCGGCAATCCTACGAGCGGCACGTGCACATGCACGATGCACAGTCGTCCCGTTTTCGTTCATTCATGTTCAGTTGCACGCTTCGTCGTCTTCGCTGAACGGTAGGCGTGAAACTTCATTGGCAATAAACCCGCGGCTCGCGTATTATTTCTCAGTGAAATAATAGGGAAGTGAAACGCGCGCTGCAATGCGCATGCGCGATGAGAGCGAATCAAGCAAAAAACCAGATGGCCGACGAAGATTCGATGGGGCGGTTGCAACCCGAGAGTTGACTCCGCAGATTACCGACGGTTAGTCCCAATCTAGTTTAGTGTCGAGCGCGAAGGAACCGAAAGGATCTCGGCTGCGTGTACAACACGGTTAATACGATCGTGCCATTAAATTTTCTTACTCTTGCCTATGCGGTCACGCGTAGTAAACGTGTTTACACGACAAACTATTAACTTATCGACGTACAATCATGTACGAAATTGTTCTATAGCTGTGCACATCAACGAGGACAATCGACTGGTCGATGCCGTCCGCGTCGAATTGTACTATAACGAGACTCCGTAACGGGAATATGTACACAAACAGGCGACGGTAGTTTGTGAACGTAAACCGTGGAAGCGACACGCGTTTCTCACAGTCGACCGTCGCGTTGGTGCATTTTCTAAAAATAGTTATGATACGGTAATAATTGATTATTATTAACGCTTTATACAATTTGTGTAATTCATATTATTTTTATATACCGTATTGATTTAATATTTATATAAAAATTATTTATTTTTAAATATAAATATTTTATTTTTTCATTTCATTTTATTTTTTCATTTCCGTTCCTCGACACGCGTTTGCACGCGGTCGAAAATCACGATTCACCATCCGTTCCATTCCGCTGCTGATATCGAATCGATTGTTATTGTTTCTGAATGTCGTACGATTTTTTTTTTTTTTTTTTTTTTTTCTGCAAAGAATATCGCGAGATCGTTTGACCTCGAAAAAAAAAAACTATCGAGTTCGACGAATGATTAACGACAGTGCGAGTGTCGTGCACTTTTCACATGTAACACCGAGTTTAACGATATGTCGGTTTATAATTTCTCAATATGAACATGTGTACGACGATACCCTCGGCAATGACTTTCCGGCCGATGTTACGAAATGTATGACTTTCCCGTTCGATTTATGGCCGTTCGTGTGAACCGATGCTCAGTGGAACTCGAACGCTTCGCAGTGCGTGTATCTTCGAGACCTACAGTGATCGACACACCGAATCGTTAGTCCTTTTTCGTTCGAGCGCAGCCGAGAAACGACTCGGATTAGCATACCTGGTAGGAGAACGCTGACCGTTTCTCGGCCCCGTTAAACATCGCCGAGATCTCCCGCACGGTGCTGCGTTTTATTGCACAGTGTACGAGAAAATCATTCCGAGACGCGTAAATATGTGTCGACGATGAATGCGCAATTCACCGTTTTACAAATCGAAAATAATAATAATAATGACAACGATAGGATAGAAAAAGGTTTCATTCATTAAAACAAACGTTATTACTAACATTTTATTCGAAAGTGAGTTTACTGAGATTTTTCTGAACGAAATTGTTTGCTTCTTCTTATTCGTTATTAATTGCTTATTTTTTTGAATTATTATTGTTTCTACTCGCTCATCGCAGCGAAATTGTTTGGTGCGCTTTTCTTCTCGTGATTCGCCGAGTGTACGCGAGATTATTTAGCGCATGGGAGATTTTCTGCCAAGGTAAAACTCGGGTGCGCCTCCGACTCGTCGATTTATTGTTAGACGGCACGTACGCGTGCGCGTACGCAGGTCCGAACGCGAGACGAGGAGCGACAACTTTTTTTTTTTTTCTCCGCGACAGTCCGGGGACACGCTCGGGAGTTTCAAAGGGAAACCGGAGATCCGCGCCGTTACCCTATTCGTTTCGTCTAGAGACTGCTAGAAACTGTGCGTTGCTTCTGCAGCTGCACACGTTTTCACGGGCTGCGCGACCCGCCGAGAGAACGTTTCGCGCGTCGGAGTCTCTCCGTGTGTTTTTCTTGAAATTCAATGCTCTCTAAGACCCGACCATTTTTTACGCGACCTCTATGCTCTTTGTTATTCAAAAAAAAAAAAATACATCGAATAACAATAAAATCAAATACAATAAAAGAAAAATTGTCACAATCGCTGACTCAGCGATTTTGCTAATTGAAACCGCATCCGAGAGGCGCTGTGAAATTTTTTACATTACGGAGAAGCGACAAAACTTTTTGTCGCGTTATTGGAACATTTCCAAGGGCGTTCGTCTTGCGAGCGGCGTCGGGGGGTTCTGAAGTTCGTTAAATTTAGCCCAAACGAACGTCCGAAATAGCCTGACGACGGCGCAATTGTCGCACGGACACCAGTAAGCCTCGACGACGGTATTTGTGTACATGAGTATGCTTATTCGTTCGATGTCGTTCAATTTAATCGAATTATGGCTGTTCGGAGAAATTAATTTCTGTAACGTTCCGAGTTTATTATTATTTTATAAACTGCTGTTTTTGTTATTAAATTGTCAAAGACGCGCGTGTAAATATTTTGTACACGACTTCCTCATTTTTTTTTAACCCGTACGCAAAGCCCCTATTTTTAGAGGCGCCTTCAAGCGTACACAGGTTCACCGTAACACGACTGAATCTCTCACTTCGCGAAATGGCACGCGGCGTTCAAGCTTACACGACGAATTTGTGACAAACGATTTTCTAACATCTTACAAACCGGACAACGCAAATTTACTACACTTAAAGAAACTTTCACATTTTAAATGAACACATTCAGAATTTAACAAATTTATTTTGTAACAATCATTTGACGTAATTTTCAAAACAATAAATTTGTATCGATGCACTGATTTTTCATTGAACTGAATCCTCGTGCTCGATTCACTCTCTCGATTATTTTTTACCGTATTTCAGCTCGACTGCTCAAAATGTATTGTCTTGGGAATTATATCTGTTTATTCTGTTGTAAAATTAATAAATCTCAAAATTTCATACAATTTATTATATATACATATATACGTATTTGCAAAATTTAATACAAAGTCCTTTCGCGCGGCAAATTTGAGCACGATATACGTCGAATATCAGCACGATCGCCCCGAAGTATTCTAGCTTGATTATACTATCGTAAAAAAATATCAGAGTCACAGAGTCACCGAAATAATTGTAATCGACGAGAGCCGGACAAATTATTTTTGTAAACAATTTTTTTTTTTTTTATAACACCACCAGCCTCTCCATGTAAATTTGTCTCGATGACATTGCAAATCGGGGAACTCCCCGACGACTCTTGTGTAATTCCTCGTACGTTTTTTACATACATCGAGAGGACGCAAAAAAAATTGTTATCGGAAATAACGGAAAGATATCGAGAAAAAAAAATGCAGTGAGAAACAGACAGACGCAAAATATTCACGAGTCGAATGAATGACTTGTAATTTCTTATATAATCCCGTTATCATTGGATTTAAATGCTACAATAATATACATTTCTCCGTTATCAGCAATGTCATAATGGCATAGTAAAAGAAAAAGAATATCCATAATTCGGCGACTCTGATTGTATCGTCTTATCGCTACGAGTCGGTTGAAACCGCCCGAAAACGTTGATTTTTTTTTTCACGACACTGAGACAACACACTGTATGTAAATATCATGTTTTGGCAGCGTGGCGAAAAAAATGGTCTCTTCGGTTCTGTCACGTGCTTGCCAGAAAAAAACCATTCGCGCTACATGCGTCAGACACGCGTTTCCCGGCGCTCGGGTGACTACGAGTCACAATCGAAAACGAAAAAAGACCGTGCTCGATTCCACCGACGATACACGTATGAAAACAGAAATAATACAAAAAACGCCGACGCAGCGACGATAAAGAATCCGAGGGCCAGAAACAGCCTGTGGTTATCTCGAGTGGAAGAGAATTGTATAGAATTATCGGTGGAGAGGGGGATCGAAGAACTCCGGCAGGTAAATTGAGATTGATACAGAGAACGATAAAATTCATGAAGTTCAACCAGTTTAATAGGAATATCGAGAAAAAAAAGTATAATTTTTAACACGCGTAAAATATCACTACGGTCTCTGCCGCTTCCGAGATAAAACCTGTTCTAATTTTATTATCCGACCGAACACTTTAGTATTTTTTTGTACTATCAATAATTCCGGATCAACAATGTTTTTGTTAAACATTATTCAAATTGAAAATATTAATTTATAATTAGACAATAATTTTTGCTTCCTCACGGACGTAGCTTTGCTTTCATGGAAAAAAAATATTTCGGGATTTTTGTGAAAACGTGCCAGAATGTTTCACAGCGGAAAATCGTATGTAAAAAAAATGCGTGTGCGTGTGCGTGCGAAACTCTTATAACCTGTGAACGGCTTGAGTTAGCAAGCTGAAATTTAACATAGGTAGAGGGGTGAATCCTCAATGTTTGGTTGAATTTTTAGCAAAATGCTTTCAGCCACTAAAATTTCACGCGGTTTTCAACTTTGCTGTCTATGCGCACCTTAGCTTTTACAATTTTTGAACCATCGGGCTAAAACGTTGTACACAAAGGGGCTATTATTGACCGATGGTCCTTACTTAATTTGGAACCGTTTAAATTTTACGAGATCTTGAATTTTTGTAATTTTACGAAAAATTAGTATTTGCATTCTGATGCCAGTTTTCATATCAAATATTGAGCTACGAGCATAATAAGTAACAGATTCGTGATCAATAGGAATAAATACATTAGACATAGCCCCAACAAGACGAATAACCACAGCTTTTACAGGGAATCTTCGTAGCGAATATTGCCAAAATTGATGATCTTTGTATTTTCAATATTTTTCGAACGCGATTATTTTCTTTTGCCGACAAAGCTTCCTGTATGACGAAACAAAATGATCACGGAAAATGATTGTTCACGGAAGATTCGTACATAAAAGTAGATTACATGAGGAGGTTTTGTGAAATCGCGATGTTCCCCTTTTTTTTTTTTAACCATCGCAGAATTTTGAACTTGAGTGACCCTCATTTGTGTTTGTCTCGCCTAGATAAAAAGGTCAGTTTCGCAGACAGAGGTCGACGGATATGCATAGATTAAACCGGACCTACAGAATACGTTTGCTGTCGAGCCAACACACAAACGTAAAAATAATAATGCCAGTGTGCCAAACGGATAAAATTTCGGAGACTAGAAATAATTAACAGACAAGCGAGCCTTCGCCTAAGGAGCGAGAGAGAAATTCGAGGAATGTGCGTGTGTGCGTGAATCGGAGGAGGGGATGGCGCCGTATTACGATGCGAAGATACGATAACGATCACTGATTCACAGTCGAGTGGCTCGTGTGATCTTCGAGAGGGAACGACGGGGACGAGACGCCCGACGCGGTTATGCAAATATCAGAAACATTTAAAAACAACCTTCGTCCACAATGCCACTTAGACATTTTTTTTTCATCTAGTTCGTTTTGTTTTTTGTTGTACTTAATTGATCATCGTCAATTGTTATCCGTTCGTTTCTCGCTTCCGAGATGTTTTCGAGCACACCGACAGCCGAGAGTGAAAATGCCGTAGGGACTTAAATAAAGTGTACAGGATACGCACTTTTGATTCTTCGAATCTTATGCATATGGTTTATCCGCGTTGCGAAGTATGTGGACGATATTTCCGATTCCCAATTATTACGCAAGGATGATTGGGTGGTCTTTCGCCAGAATGGGATAATGGAAGTCACCTAAGGCTATCGAATATTTGAGGGAATAAAAAGCGTTTTTTTTTCAACAGCCGAACAGCAAAGGAAACCTCGAAACGTCCGCTACGAGACGCTCGAAGGTCTTTGCATAAAATGAACAGCTTGTCGTTTTTTTTTTGTTTCGCGTTAAATAAAATCGGGTTCACCCGACCAAATAAGTAATAACAGAAAGAAGATTATTTTTAACGTTCTAAGTCAGACCTCGCCGAGAGCGCCGTTCTCGAGGCTGGCTTCGATGCGTCTCGTTCGCTTTTCAAGAACACTCGCGACGCGCACGGTTTTTACGCGCTTGCTGTGAACAGCCATTTGTCGAAGATCGTCGTGCCGTGGATACTTGAACGTTAGTCTCATTGTCGTAAATGTACCTGCTTTCGGTGATTCTTATTGCTTCCCACAAAATCGGTAAGCCAACGAGGGGCCAATAATCGGTTTTCGGCAGACCGTTCCGGTTGCGTAGGCACCGATTGACCGTTTGGGTGCTGATTATTTTATGGCTTCTACGAGGGGTGTATTATGTTTTGCTAACACAAGTCACTATTTCTCCATGAGAAACGCTTTCGATTGTAATGTTATCCAGAAATTTCGTCCTCTGCTGGTATAATGGAGGGGCGACAAGGGTTGAACCAAAAGTCTCCTATTTCGAATTTTTCAGTACCCCCTTCCCTACGGCCGCGTAGGGGGTCGGGGGGGGGGGGGGGGGGCGCAATCACGAGTACTTAAAATACACGGATTCGTAAATTCCACTCAGACGCAATTTGTCGTTCGTCCATTCCGGTAGTTGACATGCCAATCGTCGAGATTCAACGACTAATAATTTAAAGAAGAAATTAAAAATCCGCTGCCGGTAATTTGACGATCTTTCGATTCACGTTTGCAGAGAACGTTGATGTAACTACGTGCAAAACTACATCTGCGATTAGCTTACAATCAGCGTTTTAGACAGTATATAGTAATAATCATAATCATAATAATAATAATAAAAATAACAATAATAAAAATAACCGAATTTTTTACATTTGGTGTTTCAGATTTAAATGTGTTCCATAGCGATGCCGGCAGAACTGATACTGGGACACAGTCCACCGGTGTACAGTCATCATCTCCTGTACCGTCCTCTAGTGGTGAGCTCGTCGCCGATATCCACGAGATCCGTGCCACCTAGAATACGACCCTGTCTCTCGACCGGATCGTTGCCCCTCGATCGTATACCTAACAAAAGCAACAATGACAACAACAATAATCGGCAGAAGAAGAGGGTCGTTTTTGCCGACGATCGTGGCCGACCACTGACACAGGTACTTCGATAGCATTTCGCCTAACGACAACGAACGATTCATCAATCCGCAACCATCTCTCGGATCGTCAATTAGCTCTGAAATACAGTAAATTCAATTTCAAAATAATCACATTACAATCGATAATTATAATAATATGATACACGGTATGTCAAATCATACACACAGTTGTAGATAATATTTGTATAATTCGTGGTACATAATTAATAATATTTAAAAAAAATAATGACCGCTATACATAAAAAAGGTGTTACAAACATTAGGCGAATTTCGACGGTTCAATTAATAATCGTGCGTGTCTAAAATTGTGTAATTCGATAATAAAAATTATGAACATATTTTTTTTTTTGTCATTACAGGTGCGTGTAATGTCGGAGCCGAGCAACGTACCGCCGCTCTGGACGAGTGCGTATCTCGCCGGTGTGACAAGGGGAGTTCAGGCAGAGGCTGCGTCGTCACCGTGGGAAACGACCTTTGCCCAGCCGGCCAGCGACTACTTGGCCTTCCGACGAAAGCTGGACCAGGACGCGGTGAGTCTGGAGAACGTTATAGTCCGGGAGGCCGAGCAGTGTCTGGTTGGCACAGTCAAGGTCAAGAATCTAGCGTACGACAAGGAGGTCGTGGTCAGGGCCAGCAGCGACGAATGGATAACCCACGAGGACGTTCACTGCACATACGTCGAGCAACCGTGCGCTGCGCAGGCGGCGCTCGTTCTCTACGACACGTTTCGTTTTCGTCTGACTCTGCCGGTAAAATTTGACAGGATCGAATTTTGCGTACGCTACAGCGTCGACGACACCGATTATTGGGACAACAACGACGGCAAGAATTACGTCGTTAAAAAGAGACTGGAGGTGAGCCCAACATGTTCCGATGACACTATCTTGTTAAAAGAGTTGGAAAGAAAGATAAACATGTTCAGACGTCGAACCACGTTTCCTCTCATGACATACGGTTGAAAAGAAAAAGACTTATACACTGTACATACTTGTTTGGTGAACAAACTTTCCTTTAAATTAATTCTCTTCAAATAAGGCTGAAACATTGTAGCTAATTTTGGAAATATAGATTATATGTTTTTTATAATCCGGGGTTAAATTCATTAGTCGATCCCGAAATTTCTGAATAAAAGTCAGTGGCGATGATGATGATGGTTAATGTCGTTCGTCGTTGTTAATCAAGCCATCGAATGCCATGGAAATTCGAGAACCCGCCTTTCCGTCCTTGTACGTTAATTCGCCGAGCACTCCGTGATCGTCGTCGTCGTCTGCCTTCGTTGGTTTGGGGAATATCTCGACGGTGATAAGCGATTCTAATCGAGCACAATCGTTGTCGCACTTTGACTCTCTTGCGAGGTTGTTTGAACTCCGACGAAAATATCAGGAGGTGCACAAAAAAAAAATTTAAACAAAAAAACACGTTAAGCATATAACACACTGACACTCCTTAAGAAAGGGTAAGGATGAGTTGGGAGGTAAGAATTTATAGCGCAGGACATGATGAGGTAAAAGCGGAGCGAATAATTTTTAAAAATGCGTAATTAAGAGGGAAGATGAGTGTAGAAAAGTCAGGTAGAAGAACATAGGAAAAAAATAGGATGGAGCGTTAAAGAAATAAGTCAGGGCGATACAAAATAAAATATTTAACGGGAAGGTTGTAGGCGAAGAGACAAAAAAAATTATCGATCGTACGCGCATGCGCGGGCGCAACGATACTCTTGAAGAAAGGGTTAAATGTGTCTGCAAGTGAGCATTATAACACAGACGAAGATCGGAGTGAGAGGAGCTAACATTAGAAACATAGGCAGGTGCGTAAAAGAAATAAGTAATTCAGGGTAGCAACGAAAACAGTTGAAAGGAAGATTGCAGACAAAGGAACGAAAAACTAATTAGCCGTAAAACATACACACGCGGGCACACCGACACTCTTCAAGAGAGTATGAGATAAGCCTGGAGGTAAGAATAATAACGCAACGAAAATGAAATGAGAGAAGCGAACATAAAAAAAAAAAAAAAAAAAGAAACGTTAGCGGAGATAATAACAGGCTAAAAACATCTCGAAAATAAGAAGGAGTTTAAAAAAAATCTTTCAGGGTGAAAACGCAAGAGTTGTGACCAACTCACAAAAAACATACTGCAACAGTTACATCGTTTTTAGGTTCTACAAAAACATAGCGATGTTCTGTGATACGGACGTCACTGTGATATTCGTTTCAAGCCATAATACTATCTGATTACGATACATTATCCGTAATGTTACCAAAAAGTTAAAATACGAAGGGGTGCGGAAAGAACAAGGGTAGATAACAAAACGGAAACTATTTAACGAAAAATCCAATATTTCCCAAGTCCCACAAATCCTCCAAATTGTCGTTTTAACATCCGTTCGTTTTACGTTCGAATTGCATTAATGTTGTGTTGTGTACGTGTATGTATATATATATATATATATTTTTTTTTTCAAATTTATTTTATCTCATTTATGTTATTGAATTCCAGCCTCGTTCGCCGAGCACGGAGGTCACGGTGCCGAGCCAAAACGGTGGGCCGATTTTCAACGGGGTGACGAGTCCTCGGGAGTGCAATGGAACAACGAGATTCACGGAGGCATCAAGGGCGAGTTTGAAGACGTGGAGTGAATTCGCGTCCTGGAATCATCTCAACAACGATGCGCCGTACTGGTGACGAGCTGGGGCTCGGGAATTTTGCAACAGAGCTTGTCGCCATTTCTTGTCGTCGTCGTGTCGTGGACGAAAATAGGCCTGCGAGAATACGTTCATTAAATTGCGTATTTTCGTTGCAACGAGAACGGAACAGGGGAAAAATATATAAAAACAAAAAAATAGGTTAGCCAAAAGTACTGGATAAACCGAGTCCCGAAATAACGCGAACCGAAAAAGGAAGTTCACGGTGATGATCGTTGTATAAAAAAAAACAAAAAAAGAAAAAAACTAAACTGCAGAGAAGTCGGCGAGAATGTGCTCGAATCTAACGATAATTTTCCATCGGAGAACGTGAAATTTTTAATATCTGCGACAAGGGAATAAACATTGCCCGGATATGAATCCAGTGTGACGTAATCGTTGATCGAGAGTTACGAGGTGTACGATTTTTTCATCGGCGGAGCAGGAGCCAGTGATGAAAAAAAAAATAAGAAGAACGAAAGGCGGACACAATTTTACGGACAGACGCGCTGGATATATTTCTGGAATAAAAAATAAATACAAGCGAACGAGGAAATCGGATGAAGCGGACGAACGGAAGACAAGAAGGAGGATCATCCTCGAGGCGATCCCGTCCCATTTACGGTGAGTCGAAAATATATATCGAGTATCCAATACACTTGATTTAATCAACTGTCGAACGCAGACGGCGACCTTAGTTATCGCGAATTCCACTCTAAAATATCAGTGTAAGAAAGAAAGATCGTCGCCGCAATGAATTCGGACGAATTTGCTGCGAGTGCAAATTTTATCGAGGTATCCAAATGAATATTATCAGTCGGTGCTGCGTGACAGGATATATAGGTGTAAATACCTACGACCATAAAGCAGATATCGAGTTACCGGAAGTTTGATATTTCTAAGCTCGCATAAATATTGGACAACAATGTTCGTAGAGTTTCGCGTTAACTTTCGGTAGTATGGCGTCCAATCTGGCCACTCTTAACGCGATACCCGAAAGTACGTAACGTCATCTTCTTATTCGCTCCTATAAAAAGTTGGTGTATCTCGACATTATCGAGCGACGCGGCAGCGTCTTGACGCCGAGTATCTCATGATAGGTCGAAATTCGATATTTCCATTTTTGCCCTCTTATTCGAGCCGTCATTGGTCAGGGTATGATCAAGTTCGCTCCAAGCAAAGTGAGCTCAAGGCACACCGTGTGTTTCTTGATTCATCGGTTTCTGTCGCTGGCTACATTCGAGATGAATTCTGAACATATTCGAAACGTACTGCACCCGTTCGTTTGCCCACTTTTCTTTCTTGCTTGATTCACACGATTCTGTCACTGGCTGCATTCGAGATGCATTCCAGAGAAGAGACGGTAGCGAATCGCGTTAGTATCAACTCTCGTCATCAGCTCTACTCTGTCCCAATTTGCGCAGTGTTCGACTCACGTCGATCTCATCTCACAACGACGAGCCCAAGACCGATTTTTGGAAAATCGGCGAGTCGGACATTATTCGTAAAACATATTTTCCTATTATGCTTTACAAATAAAGTATATTAATAATGCAACATAACAAATAATAATAATAATAATAATAATAATAATTATTATTATTAACAACATATATTTACTTACCTTCGCATGAAATCGCGATTCACTGGTGACGTAAGAATGCTTGCGATAGTATTTACCATTTAGAGCGGTGCGTTTCTCGGGCGCGTGTAATGAATCTTGTATAGAGCCGTCGGTATTGAGGATCACTGAAATAGCTTTGAGTTGCGTGTGCTGTGAGCGAGGGTCGACGAGAGGTGAACCGATCTCGAGCAACGTCACAAATCGTGCTGTGAATTAGGATCGACGAGAGTTGAACGTAACGAAAACGAAGCCGAGCTCGAACGACGTTAGTAGATCGCGCTGTCAGTTCGGTCCCTCGTAGTGAGCATTAACGTCAGTCAAGAATGGTGAGAGGCGAGACCGGTGGGAATTGACACAGGTAGCTGACCGCGACCCGGCTTAGCCATCGGCACAAGGGCCGGCGGTGGAGTCGAGATCGACGTGAGTCGATCTCGAATGCATTTCAATCCGACAAATGTGAATTGTAATTACGAGATCAGCTACAATCCGCCAGAGAATTATTTTTTTTAAATTTCTATGACGGTAATTCTCTTTTGAAAATTTCATTTTTCGAACGGAAATACGTCTGCACTTCCGGTCTGGAAATCTCACGTCTTAAATGTCGCGTGACGGATTTTCGGTACACATCACTTCCGGTCGAAAAATGCGAGTTTCGAACCGGAAGTGATGTACATTTTACGAATCTTTTTTTACAAACATTTTTTTCTTTACACCTCACATTTCGGGCATATATTAACGAGCATATTGTCTTACGAATATATTGAAACACAGCCGAGTTGTGCGTTATCCCGCTATGCCCCTCGGCTGATAATACTTCATTCGTGAAAATCGGAAGCCGACGGACGAAGGAAAAAAATGTTCGATCACAATTGATCCGTGTTCACCGTTTGTTCATTCCGCATCGTGGGACGCCACGCGCTTTAAAATTAATACGGCACTTAATGCCTCGTGCTTCGGTGTCACGAGGCGCATTTTCCGATGCCTCAACCGGTCTCTCCACGGGTTTGCGCGTAGTCATTGGGTGTCCGGTCGATTGAATGCCCTCTATAAATAGTTCGAGTTCAGCGTATGGTGCGCGAGCGTGCGTTTGTATATAGGTTAACTATAGTACGCGCCGTAGTATACATGCGCAAGTGACTCGAGGCGATCACGGGTGCGCGAACTCGTCACGTCAAAAACGTCGTCGGCTAGCGAATCGTCCTCATGGGCTTATTATAAACGTCGTTTAGACTATCGCAGCCACTAACCTATCTCTATCTATGTCTCGGCCAAAGTCATGCATTATACACGGCGCGAAGTTGGTAGAGTGTAAGTGCCACTCGAACGCAGCCGGAGACCGGGGACCTAACGCCGTCTAAGCGAAGCGAGCGAAATCTATCGTCACCGTTATGCAACGAGCGAACACACGTTTGGAGGGCGCGCGGAACAAAGACAGGACAAGTAAACAGACGACGAATCTTCTTGTACGGGAGTGAGACGAGATGAAACACTCGACCACTCGATTCGTATCTTATTCAACGATTTATGACGCACTGTGTGTTTTCATACCGTAGCGTTGAAGTCTGTGTTTGAAATCCGTCCATTGCGTAGAACTCGTCACTGTCTTGTCGCCTCGGACGTTTCGTAGCTGTGATGATTCATCACGGGGAACTCGAATAATCGCTAATCGTTGCAGATGGGAATGTAATGTTGAGCGTACTGGAACAAAGATGCCAATCCACTGCGAGAAGATTCGATATATGACGAGTTGGAAAAATGACGGTTTTGCGCTCGCGAAGCGTGCGCAAAACCGTCCTCCTTAGTTCAACTCGTGTATTTCGTAAGAGAGAGCCTAGGATCGTGTAGGTCGTTGCGTAGGAGAAAAGTCGATCGAGTTCGTAGCGCCGAGACAGGAAATCATTTTGAATGAGAGCGAAGATTGCTATGTCATACCGATACTTCCTATATGCACCCTGATTGAGATAGACGAGACTCTCGACATCGTACACTCTTATGACTCTCGAAAGGCTGCGTTATAACGGTGCGTGTGCCGGGTTTGCTTAATAAAATCTAATCGGGCGTGCCTCTCCAACGCGCGTGCGGGTCTCTATCTCTCCCCGTGGTTCAGCTGTATGCACTGCACCTACGTGTGGTGTGTGTATATATATATATATACATATATATATGGGGATATATGGGGAACATGGGGCAAAACGGGACACTGGGGCAAAATGGGCCCCAGGAACTTCGGAAAAAAAAAAAAAAATGTTTCCGAAAGTTCATACAGAACTACATCCGTTTTTTTTGAAATATTGTTCTGTTCGTCTAATAGTTTCAAAGATATCGTTGCTAAACAAAATCGAATTTGACATATTAAAAAAAAAGGATATAAAAATTCTGAAAAAAATTACAAACCTTCCTTTTAAATGATTACGAATTGTGGTGGAATTATGATTTTTTTTATTGGAAGGGATGAGTTTTTATGTTTCTGGAGTTTTTCACTGGCCAGCTTATTATAGTTACGGTGTCGCTTGAAAGGCGGGTATGGTGGTATGCAGAATTCGAGTTTGCGGACATGCGCAGTTTCACTGCTCTGTTTCATTGACGAGAAAGAACTGAATCTGTAGCCTTCGGACTTAAGGTGAAGTGAAACACGTTCTTCGACACTCTCTCTCGTTCCACTGTAAACCAATGCCGCTATCTCTCGCACACTTCTGGCTGCGTCACGTGACTTCCACTTCACCTTAAGGCCTCAAGGTACAATTTTTGCGGACAAGGCAACTGTTGTTTAGGGCGACTCACTCAGAATATTATCACTTATTAAAATCTTACTCTCGAAAATTGTACCTTGAAGTCGTGAGTCGAAAGACGCCAATGAAACACGAATTCCTCACATAATGTGAATAAAACTCCGTCCTCCAACGTTTCTGAGGTCGCTGATTTCGATTTGGAATCAGTTAGTATTAGAAAGTTAAAAATGTCAGATCTAATATTGCGGACCAACTTTTGAAAAAATTGGGATTCAACGCTAATTTTTTTTTTTTTTTAATAAGAAAAACTGGAAAAATTGGAAAACCGTTTTTTAAATTTTGACTTTGATTTATCCGATTCCCTTTATAGCACGAAATTGAGCAATTTTTTTGGTGGCCCGTTTTGCCCCAGTGGCGCGTTTTACCCCATGTTCTCCTACATGTGTACGTCAGTCGAACCTTTTAACTTTCTCTCTATAAATAATCGTTAGTCCGGGCGACGCCGTTGCGCGGTGTGGTGAAGCGACGATAAACACCGGACGGACGAGAAAAGCCACTCGAGCGTCTAGACCGGTTGGGCGAATTCTATTCCACGGAGGGACGTTTTTCGCCCTGCCCACTCTTTTAATCGCCTACAATTGCCACGGTCACTCATAATTGTGTCATTAAATACTCAATTTATTGTTTAATCGATCTAAACGATTGCACTTAAGTTTCGGTAATTTAACTCTGTTAATTATGGTCGATCGGGTGATTAGACTTATTTTTTGTTGTTGTTGCTGTCGCATAACTTTTTTTCATGAGAAATTCTCGAGAAATTCAGTTGAAAAATGTTTACAAATTAAAAAACAATGTGATGAATTCATCAAATATTTTTTGTTTAGACAAAAATTTCAAAAGTTATTTAAAAAAATTGCTGTTTTACCGATGCAACAAATCACCACAAATATGCCACATTGGGAGCTAAAAGCGTTCAATTCATCACGAATAGGAGCTCACAATCGCAGCACGAATAAAGCGTCGGCAGTACATTCGAGTTTTTAAAAATTTTGTTTCTCAACGACGATTTTTTTTTTAAGGTAGGTTTATTATCATGCATGAGATCGAAGACTGCACATGTAAATTGGCACTCGTCGAAACATCCATTGGTGGACGTGTTTTATATGCCGAATCGTAAATTTATCTGCCGGTATGCAAACAAACACACTGTGTAATAGAAATCGTTCGATCGACGAGACGTTTCTCAAGCGCCCGTGGGCGCGATCTTGGCGATTGCATCCAAAGTCTTTTTTTGACTCGTAGTACCTATTCATAGATCGTTGAACGATCGCACGAAGCAATTTTCTCTCGTCTCATTTTACCTTGTCCACATGTTTCCTGGTTGCAAGCGCAGATGCATGTTTTCTCCTCTAAATATAAACACGATGATTCAAGGAACCGATTGGGTTTGAATGCGCGTATTTTGGCATGAGATTTTTGGAACGACCCGGCTCGATGTCGACCACCGGAAGCTCACGGAAATAAAAAGCAGAATATGTCACGAGGCAATTGGTGAAAGCTTCTCGTCCCACTGACTCCAATCTTCGTCGAAAATTGCCATGAAACTTTTATGCCGGACTAAACGGACTATTTTTGATAATTTTCCGCGGAACGTAACAAACGTTATTTTAGATGAGACTTTTTTTGTCCCGCGAACAGTATTTTTAATCAGTCCTTTTTGCCCGTCCCTTCTTTAAACCTTATCTCGTATGAAACTTTGTCCCGTTCGTGAAAATTTCGGGATTCTTCGATAAACCTCACGTACGTAAATTGCGTGGGTTCGCATGTACAGAATGCACCGAGAAAAAAAAAATTGGTCGGATTAACCAAAAGACGCGGTGACATTCATTCAAAACTGTTATTTGGCACAAATAAAGCATGGTTTTGTTGAGCGATTATTCGCTTCAATTTATTCAAAATTCGTTGATTGAAACAAACATATGTGTTGTACCAACAAAATACACCATAGAACGTACGTCACCGCGCATTTGCTTAATCCAACCATTTCTTTCTCTCAGTGTGGGAGGGGGTAATACGGATCACCGCGCGAAACTCGGCGTACGCCGGCTCCGCGCCGCAGATCGTTGAGCGAATTTTTAAAGAAGCCCGACACGAGTTTTCTACGTGCAGTCGAGAGGCGAGTTCAAGCACAGACCGCTGCACGAACGTGAAGATTAAATTCTTCCAACTTCCGAACTCGTCTCGCCTCGGCTTCTCCTGAACGAGAATTCCGTCGCCTTGGTGCACCAAAACTCGTATTTTAATCCCCTTTATCGCATTTTTGTTTCTCTTTTTCTTCCACTCAATCGCTCGTAATCATCGTCTCTTTGAATACGAGAACACGCTCGCGTATGCACAATGTTGTATCACCATTGCAGCGAAATAAACGGGAACGACGATTGTGAGATATCCGAAGGGACGAGTTCCCGAGTTCCCAATGAGATGAGAGATCCGACTATACGTTAGCCGATTTCGCGTGTCGCAGCGAGAATTTATCGGGGAGAGCGGGACGAAACGGGACTCTGGGGCAAAACGGACTATTTTCATCAACTGGCGATTATCTTGACTCGACAAGAAGTCTTCCTGCATAAAAAAGCAGTATATACTCGAAAAAATATTGAAAACAACTAATTTCTGGGAAGATTTTTTTTTCGCATACCCTGATGTATTTTGCACAAACGCGCATTTTTTTAATATACTATTTTTTAATATACAATTCTCCATGAAAAGTATATTTACCGTATGAAAGTAGTATTTTCACATATATTTTTGGTACATGGGGATCATAAAAAATGGGGGCAAAAGTCCGTTTTGCCCCCCCCCCCCCAGCCGATGGCTTGCGATAAGGTTTTGGATATGATTATGATAAAGTATCATGGGACGATATTGCAACACATAGTTCATAAATCATTCGGCTTTGTCGTGACGTGCGAGGCTGATCGGCTTTTATCCTACCGTAACAGACACGGCACTTGCGTACACGAGAACTCGAGGATCGTAACGATGATGATTTGAGATCCGATGGAATGCATCACGGTGGCGTGATCGTTTTTTATCTGTCGCTTAATACGCTTCTGAATTCCATTGATAAGTATAACGTATGCAGGTACAGTAGAACCCCGATTAACCGAGATGCTCCGGACCGAAGAATTCCGGATAATCGAAATCCCGGTTAATCCTAACTAGACAGCGAAAGTATTATGAGTCAATAATGGCTAATGATGCAACTTTATTTTGACTACTAACAGTGACATTTGGTACAATTTGTACTTAATTGTTAAATAGTGTGAATTAGAATGCAAAACTTCGGATTTTTTTTTTCATTAATAGTAAGTAAGCTTGTGACTTTGGTTCGCTTCTTGCACTTCCTTCGATTTTCGTCTATCACTTGTTTCAATTTCGCGAGCTCCGCGCGTTAAAAAAAAACAAAACAACCTCGGAAGACGCGCGATTAATCCGCTTCCCGATTAATCCGACCCTGGTTAATCAGGGTTCTACTGAATGTATATATATATATATACATTCAGTGTATATATATATGGTCTTACGCCAGGAAGACATATAGATGGCCTTATGGCATTAAGTCGTTGATATACAGAAGAGCGGTGCAAAACGGATTGTAAAAAAAACCTTTCGCGAATCATAAAAAAAGAGTTTTATCCTGAACGGAGATCGTGGATCTGTTTTGCCCCACTCTATCTTATTGGAGGCATAAATATGCTGCAGGATATAATACGCGATGCGGAATTTTATCGATTTCATCGATAACGCATCCGAGTGTTTTATTGACATCGATTGTAGATTTATTAATATTACGAAATGCTGTTTATCCCCTCTCGTCCGGTCCAATTTTGTTTCTCGATCCTCTCGATTACACTAGGTATTTCTTGCTAAAATAAAAATAAAAATAAATGTTTTTCCCAACGCATGCACGTAAAATCACGCCTTCCGTTCCAGTGAAGTGTGCGCACTTTTTCGCGTCGCGTGCGGAAAAAATATTGCACACGCGTACAAACGCAACATGGTCGTTTTCCCGCACTAGTGCGGAAAAGTGCCTTTCTACGCACACCTCCCAAAAACGAAACGCGTGATTGTCGTAAATTCGTTAGGAAAACTTATGTGAATGGCATGGGCGTAGAAAGGGAGTTCTGACTCGTATGAACGCCGCATTTTCACACTCCTCGAGAACTCCTTTTCCACGCCTTTGCCATACAAATAAATAAATCGTACTGTATTCAAGATAATGAAAAAAAATTTATCTCTGACCCCGTCTTTCCGCTGCATCATTGTTATCAAATTAATTTTCTATTTACATTCCATGTTGCAGCTTCAATCGCCTTTTACCGTACCTTACACAGTTCTACTCGTACGATTTTATCCGACTATCCTCATCATCATCATCACTATTTCTATCGCGCCTTTCTCAATCGTTCCCGTATAGTTACTCCGCGCGGGCGCCATAAACGTTACCTGACCTTTAACGAAATTGAGTTTGTTCGTTTCGCCGCGAGGCCGAAATCTTAAATCTTGAGTTCCGATGTATTGACGATCCCCATAACGCATGTACGCCGGCTATCTCGTTCCTCCGCTCGAGATAACGTCCTCGAGGCTCTCGAGGTCCCGTGACCGAAGACTCGCGCGCCGCGCCGTTTCGGCGCAGTCGCCGCTGCGCGGAGGACGATGCGCCGGTGAATGGATAAACTCGCCGAGAGGGTCGTAAATGAAGAGAACGAAAAAAAAAAAAGAAAAAGGTATATCTCCTTCCCGAAGATCATTGAGGGAGTGCAGGAGAGTGGAAACCGAACAGGAACGAGTGTATATCTATAGCGGCCATCGGTCCGTCGGTACCGGTCGAGGCGTGGCCCTCGGTATCGTCTCGTACCGCAGTCAGCGCGCACTCTCGACGCACAGTCCGAGGCACTACCGCGCACGGCATGATCACTCGACTCGTAAAACTTTGAATACGTGTCTAGACGCGTGGGACGAGATCGAGCGGTCGTTGCGCACGGAAAACGCGCCCCTATACGATACGCGTGCGTAAATCCTCGAAGGATATAATACAAGGGGGCACGGATGGGAGAATGGCATTTCTCCGCGGTCCTTCGTTCCGTTTCGTTCGATACCTCGATATCTCCGTCTCGCTTTCAGAGCTAATTCCTCATACACTTCGTATCCTCTACCCACGTTGTCGATCCGTGAATTCACTTGCGTACGGTACGGGCCTACCTGGCCGAGCACGTTGTACAGTAGGAACCCCTTATCGGCAACCGTTGTCACGCTGTTTTACCTACCGTTACACGATAGAACCGAAAGACCTCCCGAAGCGTAGTTTCTCGAAGGATCGTAGCACTGATCAATTCGACGCGAGCTTTTCTATTTTTTTTTTCTGTAGGTTTAATGGAGTAGAAATAATTCGGTCCGATTTACAGAGTTCCTGTGAGTTAAGTTAGCTAAAAATTCATACCTGTTCAGAAAATTGGACGAATCATTTTCATAAAAAAAAGTTTCGTTGCCGGGTAGTTTGTTAAAAAATGATTTTTTGGTTAATTTGGTAATAACATTTTGGAATTATTATTATGCAAAATTAATCATTTCAGTACCTTCTTTTCTTTCAATATGCATGCATTTTTTTTTATACCATCGAGAAGTATTTGCAATTTTGTTATTTTTTTCGAACTTATGCGAAACGAATACCAAGCGACAGAACTACCTTGAGCTTTTTTTTTTTTTGTTAAACGGCGCTCTATTGATGACGCGATTTGTCTAATCAATAACGTCGGTACTGAAAAAAGTAATAATAAAAATAACTTTTATTACTACTATTATTATTATGGAAATATTACGAAACCAATATAATTATTTTAAATAATTTTAATTGAATAAAATGATTTTTTTTTCGGTGATGCGAGATACTCTTTATGTCGATCTGTATTCCAAACGAGAGTTGTCACTGTACCCACGCAAATGCATGCACGTACGGATCGCTCTCACGGCGTGTTTACGAGTCGCGAGTGGACCGCTTATCGCCCACCCTTCCTTTCGCTACCTTCGCAGCTGGAATTTGCGAACGCGAGACACAGAGCCTCGCGACATGCCCGATATATTTAAACCCGTGAGAGTTTCTCGCACAATGAACGGAAAAGAAGTAAAGAAAATTTTATCTCATTCGTATCATTCGCTCTCCTGCGAAATTCACGATTTAACGCTGAGCCCTGAGAACGTTTTAATTTTTTTTTCTCTAACGTTAATTTTTTTTATTATTCTGTTGCAGATTTGTCACGCGGGCGTGAAGTCGACGCAGCTTCGAGAATCGGAACACGAAACTATGCCCAGCCCCGGTTTCTCGTTTTTATTGACCTTCCGATCGACATTCGAACGAGGATTCAACTTCGATCGGCCTGCTTCTCGACAACGACGACGACTTCCGGGCTCTCCAGGGCCGCGCCCGGTTCAACCGCCTTCCCCGTGTCGACTCTCAGCAATGCCTTTCTTCATCAGCTGTTGCGCCTCTCAATCGTGCAAAAATCCTTCGAAGAACGAGCTCTTGAGAATTAAAAAAAAAAAAGAAACATTCAGTTTTTTTTTCACTCTACGCATTTCCGTGTAACGTCGGAAGCAAAATCTCAAGGAGCTTCGGCTTCGAATACTTTCGAGTGCGGCGACGCACACAATTTTCGTTCGCAGTGTAACTGAAATAGCGGCACGATTTTAATTAGCGAAGATCCGGGATTTTTGCTGTCGCGCCCCTCGATGCGTTTGTCGATTCTTCATATCCGTTGCGGCTTCAGATCAATGTCAAGGGGGCTTCGGGGGCGATAGACGTCCTTACGAAACACTCAGAATCATTCGAATTCTCGATACAACCTCGCGAATGCATGATTTTTTATTTTTGTCCCTGTTGCATAAGCTTTTTTTCTTCTTTTTAATTAACGGTGCTATATCTTCTTTCGCTGATGAAATTATTTATCTCACGGTTTCGCGGTCTTGCATGTGAGCCGACCTTCGAATTTATCGAAATCTCAAACGTTATCGTCAAACTATAGTTCCTTCCACGGTGCTGACTCGACGGATACCAAAAGCCATTTTTATTCGAGGACCGAACGATTTCATTTTTTTCTTCTTGTTTTCTGTCGAACAATAGTTTATCGTAGTTTTTACTGTTTAGACTTCGAAAGCCAATATTTCATATGCGCCTGAAAGTTTTTTTCGGTTCCTCGTGAGATTGACCTTGACATTCGTCTGGCCGAACTGCAATTGGCAGTTGATCGAAAGTTGGCATCGAGTTGCAATTATATCTTTGCCCTTCCCTCTTTCTTCTCGAGATGGAATTCCAATCTTCGAGGCGCTCGATTTATATGTTCGCGATAACCCGACTGCGCGATAATTCGCCAATGGGCTAAAAGTAATGTATCTCGAAGCCGGGGTTCGAGGTCACACGATTCACGCGACTGATCGATATATATGTATATTTTTTCGTCCCCTCTTTTTACGTTTTCTCCGCGCCGTCCATCGTTGAGCTCGAACGAAGCTAATTTAAGAACGAATAATAACCGAGTGTGAATTGTAAATTGTGAGTGTAAGGAATATTGTAAATATATCGCATTCTTGTTGCGAGCCTTTTTTTTTCATACATCGATGCGACGATTTTAACTTTGCGCTCATTTGTATTCTATTGATTTTACGTCGATTATCGATCGAGTCTCGGAGAGTGTGAATTTTTTTTCGCTCAAAGTCATTGAGAGATTTATTGATTTACCAACAATTTTACGGGACTTTGTGAATGTTGACGTTTCGACCCGAATATCTTTGCCGGATAAATTTTACGGTTGTAATTTTTCACGTCGATAGCGTGAGACACGAGCAAAATGGAATGCCAGAGGTTTTTGTTTTTTTTGTTTAAGTACCGCAAAAATTAATAATGATGATTCATTTTGCCCCGTGGTTCCGTTGTGCCCCGCTCTCCTCTACATCCAAATGTAAAACTTGGATGTAGAGGAGTTATTGTAATGTAAAGAAAAAAAGCATTGTGTCTACGAGAACATTTGGAATAATGAGATAGGATAACTGTCGCACATTTAAAAAGAATATCAGTCACGTTAGAACTTTTTTTTAATTTATTTTTTACATTTTTACATAAACAACAGGAGGTTGTGACAATGTGAACAGGAACTCTTGGGAGTGATATTGAAAGCTTTATAAAAGGATCGTTGCAAAAGAATTTTATAGAAAAAAATGTTGCAAGAATCTTGGAACAAACTAGTGCGTGAAAGGGAGAAATGGCGTAAGATTATAACATGCAGATTAAACGCAGTCTCTTTGCGATTTAAAAAATTATTTTTCCTGATAGTAAATACTTGTCCCGTTCGTGTGATTAATTGACGGGGAAGAGATATAAAATCCAGAAAGTGTGAGAATTTTAGTCATCCTAATAAAAATTCTCGATTAGTCGATTTACTTAGCACTTTTACTTGTCATTATGAGGCAACTGTATGATTATCTACATTTAAAATAACATTACTTTCGTTATAACAGTAGTTATCAAATGTCGGACCGATTTTGACTTTTCAATGACTGTTGTACTCTTGTAATGCTCAACTATTGTCTATCGTCTCTCTATTACGACCCGCACGCTTTCGTCGTTTCATTGTATGTTTATTTTATTAGCGACATGAGGAAATGGGGGAGAGTGTAGCAAAACGGAACCGTGTTCTCTATTCGAGACGAAATTTGGTCTACGATCAGTGAACATTTGGCAAAAAATTGACTATCTACCCAGTTCACATTGTCCTGATCTCCCCTGTATAGAAAATTCTGTGATCCAGTTTTGGTGTTCGTATGCGTGAAATTTTTTTGTACAAACGACTATTGCAATTGGGACAGCGGTAAGAATAGATAAAGAGAAAAAAAATGAATGAAAGGAGCGAAAGGAATAAAAAAATGGCAAGGCTCGTGTATACGTCGTCCGTATGTGTTTCAGCATAGATATTCACATTCGGATTTTAAATAGACAAAGAAGACTGATATATAAAAAAAAAATGACAACATCTCGATGCTGTCATCAGTTTTGCAAACTCTCGATGAAACCACCGATCGAGCGACATTGATAATCGAATTCGCACATAGAGGAGAGAGAGAGCGGGGCAAAATGGATCGGTGTCCTTCATTTAAAATGAGACATTTTGTTTTGCGAAAAATATCAAAAACAGTCCGTTTTGCCCCGTTTTCCCCTGCGTATGTATTCACTTATCTTACCGGTAACTCGTAACTCGATGAGCAAAATACGAAACTTATTTACGCGGACTGATAGTGACGATCGTGTCGGAAAATATTCCTCTCTGAACCAAACCACAACATAAAATAATATATATAAAACAACATCGTATAACGTAATCGCCTTCCAAGCTCCGATTGTTACAAGTTTCTCAACTATATACGCTTTTTGCCTAGTTATTCTATTACGGTTCGTCTATAATTTGATTTTTTATTCGTTATCACTTTAATCGAAACAATCGACACAGTCGAAACGTAGCTCGCGACAATATACTTCCCTTCAGAGAGCCGTAAGACTGATAAAACTCGACAAAACCCCTGGGCTAACACCTATTTATTCCCTTCGAACAATTAACCCCGTAGACGTTGTATCTAGAAGGTTTTTTTTTAAGCGAAGAGATCATGTAAATATGAAATTATTATATATAGTCAGGCTTGCCGTTCTTGACTGTTTGTATAGTAAATGCTCCGATAATACATTTTCCTATTATATTATCTGTATGCTCGTTATTATTATTATTGTTTTATTATTGTTTTACTATTATTATTATTATTATTATTGTAGTATATTATATTTATCATCGTGTCGTCATACACAATTGAACTACTCGCTCCAAGTCTTCCAATTAAATGCGGCATATCTCAGTGACAATTATTCTTATAATAGTTAGAATTATGTTCGAGTATCGCCTCTAGTGCCTTGAACGGTGTATTATTCCTCGTTTTGGTATGAAAAGAAAAGAAAAAATATAATCGCCCGAAATGCTGTGTTTTTTGTATGATTGAAATATTAAGATTGTGGATTTCGACGTGCAGAGAAACGCTATTCGAGAAAAAAGAAAGAGTCGAGGCGACGAATTGTAAATGTAAATTATTTCGAATCAACGACGTATGTTATATTATATATCTATATTATTATACATATTGTGCACATCATACTAGTGTGCCGCACGGGTAATTTTAGAAGACACCGAGACGCAATAATGAGCAGATGAATGATGAAAAAAAACACTAACGTGATATTATCCCACTTATCATTTTTCTTCTGTTATAATATCAGCAATTTTCCTAAGCGGGAAAATTTGTCAAAATAAAATGAGTTTGATAATGAATCGTGTGTCTGTTTTATTTGTTTGCATTTTTGTTTGTTGTAATTGTTACATCAACACGATTTTCAGGGCCAAACCAGGCTCTCTATCCAGTCGAGATAAGCGCTGACTCTCGTGTAGATAGCCGGCGAATTCTTGAAAGCGCAGAATTTGCCGAAACTCACCACACCGACGACGCTGTAAGTGCAGTACGGGTCTTTGAGGACGCGCTGAAGAGGACCGCCACTGTCACCCTATCGAATGTTGTTCGAGTAAATAATTTTTGTTTCACAATGCGATACAAATTTTAATTGACGACTGTCAATATATTTTTTCATATTCAACGAATATTTGTGAGGATGACGAAGAGTACCGCAACGAACAGTTTTTTCACCTGACAAGTGTCTTTGCCACCTTCCATTATCCCGGCGCACAGCATGTTCGGTATCAAACCTTGGGGCATCTGTTTCCCTCCGAGTTCAGCGCCGAAGAGTTTGTTGCAGTCCTCCGTAGATACGTAATCGAGCGTGACCTTCATGAGGTCCTCGCTACCACCGACAGCCTCTGTGGTAACGAAGTTTTGTTTTACTCGATCACAAAAAATGCTTCTTTTTTTTTAATTGATAAAAAGCTTCGTCGAGAGAAAACAAGTTTTAAAAGATAGCTACCGTACGACGTTTTCCCGAAGCCACTGGCAATCGCGCTCTTTCCCGTTGGACTTTCTTCGATTTCCAGACAGGCCGGTCTCACTTCCGGTCCCAGTTCGAGGGGCTTTTCGAGGCGCAGCAATGCGATGTCGTGATACCGCGACGGCAACTTGTATTCCGGATGCGCTATTCTCTCAGCAACGTTTCTCTCTTGCATCTCGGCATCCGGTTTTTGAAGATTTATCAAACCGACCCGCACCACCGTTGCCGGACCCCTGAAATTTTATTTATTTATTTTCCTTTTTATTTTTCATTTTTTTATTTTTTTCGACAGAAACCAATTTGGATTGAACGAGCGAACTTGTCTTTGGAATCGAGGCAATGCGCGGCGGTGAGGATATAATTCTCCGATATAACAGTCCCTCCGCATTGCCAGAAAACCGGATCACCGTAACCGATCACCGCCTGCATGGAAAAGTTCATTTTTGTTAACCTCGTTACGTTTCCTACAATGAACGGCACAGTTATTAGCACTTCAAGACGTTCCTACTAATTTGAGACAAATAAATGAAACGATGCGCATAGTTACGGAACTTCCGGTGCATATCTAAGGGGCTATAATTATTTCACCGATGGTATGTTGACTGCTAGGAGCTCTCAGATGTTTCTTTCGATCTAACTGGATCGCTTCAAGAAACGACGATTCCATAATCAATTAATGAATTTTACGATTAATTCTCAACGCTGTGAGCGAGCATGAAAAGGAAAAAAGGTACAAAGTAATTTGCACATGACTTCCTTATTCATTACAATATGTGCATAGCTTTGTGTGCTCTATGAGAAATTTCGTTAATTGATTTTTCCTTCTTCATAGAGGAAACTATGTCCAAAATTGTGATTGTGATTGTGTCGGGTGATTTGTTCCGAATTTTTTTTTCATTAATTTGTTAATAACATTTTGGAATTATTATTATGCGTAATCAATATTTTCAGCGACTTCCATAAGCTTGATTTTTTTCAGATTTTCATCCCGTTGAGAAGTCTTCGCAATTCTCTCTGAACTCACGTGGGCTCAGTCTGTCCGCTAGTATTATCTTAAACGGAGCAATTCTGTAATGCACGCACGCACGCACATACATGCATCCGGAAGTTAGCTATAAATCGCATGTGTCGACATTTTAGACGGTTTCCAGTGCTCTGACATTAAAAATGTCAATTTTTTTTTACGAAACCAGCTTCCTCTATGACGACGCAAAAAATTGATGTTTCTGCTGGCCTCAAAGACGCAGTCGTTAGTTTACCAAAATTCTATTCTATGTCTTCCTGTTTAATATGTCTCGTATTAAATCAACTTTAATTTAATTATAACAGAAGTTGGGCTTTCGATGAACGGACTGTACGGTGCTAATGACTGTACCACAGATCTTTAACTTTGCAGCGTTTATAAAAACACGAAATACGAGTACAGCTTAGTATGTAACTTCCGAGTTTACCATGTGGGGGAACTCCATCGGTTTAGCTTTGGTTCCGCCGACTATGAGAGGTGTTTCAACTATACTGCATTTGGACACTTTGTTCGTACCCGCATTGATTCTCAACACCGGTGCCGCCTCGTCAACGTACACCAGTTTTCCATATTCAATGCACTCTTGACAAAATAATAATGATAATAGTAATAATAATAATAACAATCATAATAATTATGACAGCAATAAAAAAGGGAAAAATAAAACGTAGGTTTGTTTTTTTGTAGGGTTGAGCGAGGGTCGTAATGAAAAAGGTTTTGTACTCTCTTGACTTTTTCTTTCGGCACCAATTTTCCTGAACGACAGTAACAAGATTATAGCGAACGTATAATTCACTGGCCTCATTTTTCCAGAAGCGATTTTTTAATGCAACAGTATCGATTCCCGACTTCCGATTGTCCGAAGAAAGCTCCTGAAGATACTGGAAGTCCGTGTGGCTGTCGAGGGATTTTTAGCAACCGCCGATAGTGTAAACCGTGCAAAATCACCGTTAACGACTCATTGTTGCGGCTCGGAAAAACGATTTAATTGGCATGTTAGCGCGGTTTAATTTACTGACGCTCGGGTGGCTGCGCTCATTTTGTCCGCTAGACGTTTGGTGAGCAATAACATCGCAATAACGCTTGACTGCAGATAGACGCAAAATAGTGATCGATTCATGGATTCAAGATTATGGCTAACTTTTTTTTTTCACACGCTCTCGATCAGCCATTCTTGAAAACCTATTAAGTAGAAACGAGAAAATTATTAATTAATTGCACCGACCCTGACCATTCTTAAATTGCATTCCGCAGAGATATTCTAGGATCGTAGTATAAATAAAGAAGCGTGGCGTGCGTGCACCAGCTTACCAGGAAAACTCTGTTTTCCCTATTCCTCGCGATCTCGTGCGTAGGTTGATGCATTTTTACGATACTCTTTCGCTGGAAATATGTGTAAAATCCTCTGAGTGTCTTACTCACGCAAAGCGGGAAACCTGTGTACACACACACACGCACGCATTGGAATTCTCTACATGAGTTGGCGGGACTGAGTCCTCCAATAGTGGGGATATTATGTTCAAGAGGCCTGACGCTTAGCTACACAGGAGAGTCGTGACTCCGAAGCGGAGCGTTGCGTATCAACAAAATTAGTCTCGGTTTGACAATAAAATAAAATAAAAATGTTGCGTTTTCTGTTCGCGGTTGTTACGTTAACGTTACTTGTTTTTCACGGAATCGAAGCACAGGAGAACGAGGGTGAGTTTTTTTTTTTTTACTTTGATAACATTTCTGCTGATATCGGTAAGAATAGTTCGAGAATAATTTAAGACTGGTAATGGAAAAAATAAATTCAGATCCGAGGCAAATGTGTTGGATTGGGTGGGATTAAACAACTGGCAGATTCGTTATCAGCGGGTGAAAATAAATCAGATATAATCCTGAAACGACGAACGACGAAAACTTGTTTTGGCGATTTAATATTACCCACTGTTTCGAGAAGCGACGATTTTCGGTATTTTCAAAAAGCGATTTCCATGTTTCACGATGGTATTACAAAAAACCTCAGGTTCCCGTCGTGTCCTACGGTAATAGTATATTATGCTACGAGGGAGGAAAGTGCGTCTTTTCACCGAGTGTGAAGTTCGAACTCACACTCGAAAATTCACACGAGGTAAAATGGCACTTCCTCCCGAGTGGTATACGCTGTTTTTTCTCCCACTGTGCTAAAAAGTGACCATATTTCTATGCCTGAAACGGGGATGGAAATTGGCCGAGTTTTGACGAGCGGGAGGATTCAGATAATTACTTTTTTAATCACTAAATTACTTTTCCTCCCGTTGGTCGAGAATCGGTCACTTTCCACCCCCGTTGCAGGCATGAAATAGGGCCTTTTAATCGTAGTCGGGAAAAAAATATGTATGGGATAGGTTATTCAACGGTGTTTTAAGATATTTGTTTCGGGTCTTCAAAGAGCGATGAAAAAAGAGAAAAAGGCGTGACGAAGAACTACTTTGCAATTAAAAAAAAGAACAAAAATGGTCATAAACTGTACAAATTAACGATCTTTCGAGGGGAGCTATAACGTACCAGCATCACAGACAGACGGATGGCCTCGCTGCGATTAATGCCATCGCCAGGTTCGCTAAACGAACGGGTCTTTAACGACATAACTGTTGTTTTTTTAATTATCCGGAGTAACAGCACGGATTTGCAGTACAGCTCGTTATAAACGATAAGAACCACAACGATCGTATTTAGCCGCATGTGCGAACCGAATTCGATAAGCTTCTACAGCCAACGATGAGAGTAAAAACACTCGCAACCGAAATCCTCGGGGCACGGAAGTTTTGGTTTTTTTATTGAAATCACGAATATGTAAAAAAAAAAAATGCTGACTGTAAAATCTTGACATTTTTTTTCTTCACGAAAACGCAACTTCATCTATGGGGAAGAAAAAGTTGAAAGTTGAAATTTTCATATGGCTTACTCATAAAACTTACAAATTGAAATTTTTGTATGACTTGCTTTTAAAAGTTACAAATTTTCATTTTCGCACGGTTTTCTCATAATGTTCCTTTATTCGCGAAGCTTCCTCTATGAGAAAGCATTTTCTGTACCGTTGGCTTCCTCATAGAGGAAGCTTCGCGAATAAAGGAACATTACGAGAAAGCCGTATGAAAATAAAAATTTACAACTTTCATAAGAAAGTCATATAAAAATTTCAATTTGCAAGTTTTATGAGGAAGCAAAAGTAATTTTAAAAAATACCCGCCATAACATCTTAACACGGGCTGAAATTAATGCATCATCGTCGAGCAATGACAATAATAATTTTGTCGAATTTCGTTGTTTTCAGGCGATTCTTGTTCCTTGACAACTGGCGCGTCGGGTGTATGCAGAGTCCTCGGTAAATGTCCTCCGGTCTATCGAGACTTGCTAGACGGCAAGTCACCGGACACTCTCTGCGGTTTTGCCGGATACGAACCGATCGTGTGCTGTCCACGTGCGAGCGTCACGCCTGCAACGCCGTTCACACAAAAAACCCCAACCGAACGGACAACTTTGAGTACTGCGACGCAGACCACGACCGATACTCCTCCGTTCGCGACCGAACCGTCGATACAAAGCAGAAATCCCGGCGATTTGGCGAGGCAAAGTGAGTCACTTCGTCGATAAATAATGATAGATTGAAGAGTTCAGCATTTTTTTCCAGTCGGCTCGGTTTCACTCGGCTCATTATTGTGGAAAGTACGAGAATAACAAAAATTCCGAGAATCACTGAGCGTACACACTCGATCACTGCATATACTCAAATAATAGTCATATTTCATTAATATTAAACATTCCTTTCTCGTATAGTCGCAGATCATTCGAGTCATTCTAATCGGAGAAAAAATGATCATATATTATGTATAAATATGCGATATGTAGTCATATCGATTTTTGTCTTTTGGTAGTCGATATATATATATAAAAGATTCTCTAAAAACCATATGCATAAATATGGTGTATATGAATATATGATCGTGTATGAATTTAATACGATTTTTGCGTATGCCCAAATCTATTAAAACTTCATATACAATTAATGTATAATTAGATATTATAATTCGTATAACTATATATGGATTATAAATTTTTTATTATATGTGGTAATTTTCTCCCGGGAATCGTACGCTCACGATGTGTTTTGCACGAGGAAAAAAAATGCAATTTTTCAGTCGCGATGATAAGAACGATATTGGATAATTGCAGAATGCGCGGAGTACGCGAGATCCGTTTACGCACTTGTCGAAGCGCCTACGTTGTCGGTCAACCGGAAGCTGGTCAACGTATCTCTGTGCGCCATAAACTCCAGAAAGCTCATCGTGGGCGGCACCAAAGCCGAACCGAAAGAGTTTCCTCATATGACCGCTGTGGGATTTAATTCCCGATCGGCTGGGATCGTATGGCTCTGCGGCGGTACTCTGGTTTCGGAAAATTTCGTCATGACGGCGGCGCACTGCACTTACTCCCTCGAATAGTACGTAACGACGAACGATAGTGCTACAGTAAAAATAAAATCGTAGAAGAGTAAATTACTAGACCTTGAATTTAATTAATTGATATTTCACCATTTTATTTTTTATTTTGTCAAACAGTAGCAAAAAATTATTACTGTCAAAAATTTAAAAACAGTAAAATAGTTTTTAACAAAATAGTAAAAACAAAATGGTGGACGGTAAGATAGCAAAATATTAGATGGTCCAAATTTGAGTATTTCATGTTACTTTTTATAGTTATATAAAATAGCAAAATTTGGAAGGTTCTTCGAAAATATATATTCAATGATGGCGCCGATTAATTGTAATATTTCGTTCCAGCGGAAATGCGGTTCGGGTGCGAGTCGGAGACTTGAATCTCCAACGAACCGACGACGACGCGAAGCCCCAGGAACGTGGGATAATAGAGAGACTTCGCAATCCGTTGTACAAAAAACCGTCCGAGTATCACGACATAGCGCTGCTGAGGCTGGACAGAGCTGTGACTTTCGACGCTTACGTGAGACCAGCCTGTTTGCCGACCTCCAGCCGCAGCGAAGGTTCCCAGGCGATCGCAACGGGTTGGGGTCGGGTCGATTGGAGTGAGTTCTAAAATTATACTCTCGACTGCACACATAAAAAAAAAAAAAAATTCTAGTGTTTTTATGCATTTTTTTTTCACTAACAGCCGACGAGGAAGGTTCCAGCGACCTTCTCAAGGTCACGCTAGTAACGGTTCCGCACCGTCGCTGCAACGCCTCGTTCAGTGGGGGATCGGTCGACTTTAAACTCAAACGTGGGATAGTTAACGATTGGCAGATTTGCGCCGGCGGAGAGGGGAAAGATACGTGCCAAGTAAGTCTTCCAGCTATCCGACATCAATCGAGGTTTCTCATTCGCTGAAACATCAATAGTTTTACATGTGTTTTTTTTAACCCTTTAAAAATGCGATGAAAAATTAATAAAATCTGGCATGCATGAATGCATTTTTTAAATCCTATTTGGAACTTTTGTTTCAGGGCGACAGCGGCGGTCCTCTGGTAGTATTCGATCCACAGTACGACTGCATGTACGACGTTGTCGGGATAACGAGCCTCGGAAGATTATGCGGTAGCATCGTTCCCGGTGTTTACACGCGTGTTTATAATTATATCGACTGGCTCGAGAACACCATATGGCGAACGTAATCGAGTGAGAAAATAAGGCAACTTAAAAAATCTCAGCTCCCAGCTCCGGCACCCGAGTAGGATAATTTCCGGCTGCCATTTCCTGAGAAGAAAATTTTTCCGGCTGCCGTGTGTTTCAACAGGGCTGCATCAGTTACCTGTCGATGTGTATCAGTTCGGGCACTAACACGGCAAGTGAAAACATATTTGCCGGATTGTCACGTGAACTGGGCCGGTACTGGCTGCAGTAAATCACACCGGATTTGTTATGCTGGATATCGCCGGATATGGCATTTGTAATCATCGTACAACATTTTTTTAAACTATTTTTATTTGTTACTTTGAAATTAAATGTCTTTGAAGAGAAGGGAATTTGGGAAGTAGGCAACACTCGTATTCGGCTCGCATCACTGTGGCACTCGCTTCCGACTCGTGCGGCCAATCAATCTCAGAAACCTTCGTCGAAAGTGCACTTTTCGCACTAGTATCGTAAAGTACTAGTTTAAAATATATATATATATATATTTTTTTTTTATGAGCATTTATTGCGCATTTAGGATCTTCGCTCTATCGAGAGCCGGATGATTTTTCAATCGTATCATCATCTTGACATTCTTGAGTTCGATGTTTTGACCAGTGTTGGTAGAGTCGTTCCAGGCTATACCGCTAAAGGGTCCTCGATTTTGATCCTTCGCGTAGTAATAACCGTTTAGATTGGCGTAGAGGCAATCACTGCGAAAGAATTTTTGAAATTCAAATGACGTTCACACCGTTAAGCCCTTGATAGCCGAGACCCTTTTCGGTTGAAGAAATAATAATTTTTATTTCCTGCTCGACACTGTACTGCGTCAAAGTATGTGAAAAAGTCACTTTTAAAGAAAAGTTGAGTTAGAAAAAATGTACACTCAAATAATTTGTTTCGAGAAACTTTCCTTGAGATGTATTGCCATTCGTCAAATTTTGTCGACTATAAAAAAAAAAATTGCTGTTTTGCCAACGCAGCAAATATGCTACATCGTCAGCTAAGCGATTGAGATATTTTGGTTTGGCCTCAAACGGCTGATGATTGTGATGATCGTACTGACCCAACATACCACCATCCCCCGCTGAAGAATGACTTGCAGGGATGCTCAGGATGTGGACGATCATTTCTTCTATCGCGGGTAGAAAACGTTGTAGAGTTGCGGATACTTAACGAATCCGTCGCGTTTCCCGTGTAATCACCGATGAGGAGACGATAATTTTGCTCCTGGGACCCGATCCTGCAATTCAAGAACACTATATGTAAGATTCAGTGTTGAAAATCTTCAAATAATAATAATAATAATAACAGTTTCAAGTACAAAGCGATATTAAGTTTTTTTACCTGATAAATCTACTATAAATACTAACTTGAATTCAGAATATTCCGCCCACGTCGTATTACCGTTCCAATCTTCGAGTTCGACTCTCAATTGGTACGGGCCGAAGAACGTCGTCAACCTTTGAAAAAAAATGTCGACACTTACTTTCGCTCTAAAATTCCTGCACTAAACGTTCGATTTTTATTAATAAAAAAAATGTTCAAGGTGCGAAGAAATAGAACGAAAAGTTTCGATGACGAATAAATTTCCGTGAGTATTCCGATTTTATCGAGTAACTGATTTTTTACCCCGTACCTGTGAATCCACTCGTTACCCAGCCAGAATTCTCCGTCGAGATCACCGAAGCCTTTCGCGTAGTCGTTCCAGGATTTTCCGAAATCCACCCTTCCCGCGTTCGATCCTCCGCGTCTCTGCACGACCGTCCAACCCCCGCCGGCCGACTGATCGCAATATATCGCGTAGACGTTCCAAATCCATTCGACACCCCTGCCAATCGTTCCGTCGAAGTGATAAATCCCTGACGGCAAGTCCGCCTCCGCGCCTATCGTGCTCTCGCAACCTGGCCGCGTACCGGTCCAGCTACTTTTTCCGACACCCTCGTCGTCGTCACCCTCGTCCCTGATCGTCGAACCGATCATTCTTATCATCATTCTGTCGAATTTTTTGTTCAACAGTGTGAGTTGCTTCAAAATCCTCTTAGAATAGAAATCGGACGATTGCATATTCGCGGATTCGTAACGAGATTTCGGCGTGTCACCGTGCCAATTTTCTCTAAGTCCGTCCGCCGCTCTGATCAACATAGTCTCTATCCCGTCGGTCGTTAAGTTGGATTCCGTAATAATCCCGCCCAACATCGAATCGGCCGATACGCACTGTGCGAAAACCACGAGAATCCATACCTATGATTAAAACAATAATGCAATTGTGACGAATTGTGACGATTGTTAACGGCTGTACGTGTAATCGGCAAACTCACTTGCAATTCCTTGATCCGAAGCATTTTACTTTGAATTACAAGCGACGAGTCAAATTCCTATCGAGGTATCGAACAGAGCGTAGGGCGGCTATCAGTGCAATGATCAACCGTGCGCCGAAAGTTCGTGGATTATTATCGAATTATTATTCGCCTGTTCCGATCTGCACGAGGATAGAAGATCGACTGCAATCCGATAATTGTGTTGATGTCCCTTGATCCGCGACCGCGAGAGGTCAACTATTTTGTTATCTGTAACGGTTGTGCCATGCATCGAGTCGACAACTTGGGCGATTCGATCAATCGTTGTTATATCGATGATTTAATGCCAGAAAAGCGTAGTGGCTATGCCTGTAGACAGCCTGTATAACCGTGTGATGTTGAGGCATCGATTTTAGGAATCGGAAATTACTGTCGTAACATGGCGGCCCTTCAAAGGTTCTCAAATTTTATTTCGAACTTACACTAGACACCGTAATTTTTATTTTCGTTGACAAATTGCGGTTAATCAGCTGGAAAATAAAAATAAATTGAAGAAGAATACGAGTCTGTACACTCAGAAAAAGGTTTAGCCCCGCTAAAGAAAATCTATGTCAATCAACTAAATACTGCAGTTAGGGATGGCGAACGAAACATACACTTCAATTGACCATAAGATTCAGTTGAATTTTGAAAAAATATTTGTTTCAGTGAAATACATTTTTCTTCCTTTCGAAGAAAGCCCGGACACAATGGAAGTATTGTAAGCAAGCCTTTTGTTGGGTCGTGTCACGAACTCCGAGTGTGAAAATCTCTAAGATCTTAATTCTGCAACAGAATTTAGATCTATAACGGATCTCTAAAAAAAAAAACATCCTCAGATACCTGTATTTATTTATTTCTATGAATTAATTTCATGCAGATTTTTTAGATCGATGCATTACACATTAATAACGGAAACGGGGTGGTCATTAGAATATTCTCAGTTAGAGATAAATAACGAATCTTCTGTGCTGTTTGAGATTCGAAGACGCGTTTTTCGCATCGGATCTCAGCCGTGGAATGAGAAATACAAGTCGGTCGACATCGATATTACGGTGGACGCGCAAGCGCCGTTCGCTAGGTAAAGCTCCGTCGTTTTTGGCTGGGTCGGAAAGCGCCGGCGCCGTGGACGCACGGAGAGAGGCTGCACGGTGAGTTCATTTCCAGCGAATTACTTCACCGTTCGACATTATCTTCGGTCTCTTCCCAACGTACCGCGCGAAACATGTATTTATTATATTTTTTTGATTAGACATTCATCGATAAATAAACTACAGTCTTGTCGCGAGGATGGCGAGCTTTCTGGACCCTTGCAACGACACCGGATCACCTTCGATGTCGAGAGCGGAGGACAACTTGTCGAACAGCGATGGCCCGCTGCTCAAACGGAGCCTCGGCAAGAATAACACCGCCGTCAGGTGGGTCGTCATGTTTCGGACGCATCTTTCTCTAGACCTAAAATAATCTATAGATGTTATCTTCTTTTTCGTAAATTGTATTACTAATGTTTTATCCCGCAAAATAAATTTTAATTTCTAATTCGATTCAATTTCAACTCAATAAAAAGAACACAAATGCAATATTATTTTGTACTTAAAGTAAAGCCCGACATTGGCATTCGCTGAAAACAAACCATTTCACAGTCATTGAATAATAATTTAATAATAATAAATTATTATTTTTTATTGTAAAATCATTATTGTTTTTTAGTTATTCGTTCCGACGAATCACTTCGGCCGTCGTGCGAAAACCGATCAGCGAACGAATAAATTGGCAACGATAATTTCGATTATGTCGCCAGATTTCGGGTCGTGGATTTTTTAAGACAGAAGGGAAGAAAATGTAGTGCGTCCGATGAAGGTGGACTTCGAATTTCGACTTTGTTTTTATGTTTATGCCGTCCGTTTTTTTTGTGGTCTTCGAAGATATTTTTAACAGATTTTTCGTACTTCCGTTTTCCATCAGCTCCGAGAACATATCCGGCGCTAAAACCGTCCTCTCGAAGCATCCGTCGAGAACGTCCTGCCGGGAGAGTTCGGTATCGCCGTTCGAATCGACGAAGAAACGATATTGCCTCTGGGCTCTAACGTTCGTTCTCGCCGTGGTCGGTGTTTGCAATCTTCTGCTGAGCATAACGATTATCGCGGTTCTTAGAGTCAGCCAAGGTATGGAAGCGATGGAAGTTATACCCGAAGAGAGCCTCGTGAAGTTCTACGGTAGAACCGATTTGGACAAGGTAAAATAATCCTGTTGATAAGCTGATTTTTTTTTCTTTTTGATTCGCTAACGTACCAAATATACCACATTGGGACATTAAAAATTGAAGTTAATTTATCGTTTAATGCGTTAAAACTTCATATGACGTGTATAAATGTCCAGTTTTTTTTTTTTTTACAGTTTTTACTTTGCTATAATTTTATAATCAAATTGTGCTAACTCTTTCGTCTGAATTGTTATTCCGACAGGTGTGCGTTCAAGGGGGTGTCTGCCAGGGTTACGGGGACGACCCGGTCGAGCTCACCGGTGACAATTCGGGGGTCGAATTAACGGTGAAGAATCGTCGTCGCGACGACGGCCGAGCGAATCTTCGGGTTCAACATAACGGCACGAAATTCTCGTCGGTCGAGTCTTTCGAAGTCAAAGACTCGCGCACCGGAAGCACATTTTTTACCACGGATTTTCCGAATTTCGGTCTGCCGAGCGGGGTCGGCAGATTGGCTGTGCAGCTCGCGGAGACTCACAGAATCGTGTCGCCGGTGAATTCGAATCTGAGCTTCGAGGCGAACAGGCAGATAACCATGCACGGAGCCGAGAGCACGAGAATGGAGAGTAAAAGAATCGTGTGGATGGCGGACCGCGATGTTTACATCAAGAGCAACGACAGCGTTGTTCTGGACGCGAAGAAAGGCATTTTTCTGGATGCAACCACGATTCCCCTCGCACCGGCTTACGAGAACAGCGGACCGGAAGTGACCCAGTACAAGGTGTGCGTCTGCATGCCACAGGGTAAACTCTTTCGGGTTCCGGTGCCTCCCGGCGGCAACGTCAGAGTCAATTGCGCCAGAGTCAGCACTTCGCCGGCCGACGATCCCTGCCAGTGAACAACAAAAACTTTTGTATTAATTTGTGACGCGAATGGAACCCACAACTTCTCGTCTTGCTCCGATTCGCGGAGCCAGGATTTTTCTAAACTTCATATGCGTATTAGGAATTTTAGACACGTGGCTTTTCTTGAGAGAACATTCGATGAACTCAGGCCGAAAAAGTTTTATTTATTTTTATCGGTGAAAAAAAATTGTACAGGGAATCTCGGGTTATCGATTGTGCGTAACAGTGCTTCGAGAATGTTAAAAGAATTCAAGGTTCAAATATAAGATATTGTTAGAGCAGTACGATTTTTTTTTCGATTTTTCAGAAATTCAACTCCGCCTGCGATTTTTAATATTCAGACCTGGTTTTCTAAAAATATGTTCAGAACACCGTTGCGAACGACCAACGCATGGGATTTTTTATACGATATTTTACTGTGAGAAAATAAAGTAAAATATGGTTTTTCGTTGAACGCACTTTTTGTGTCCAGAATTCATCGAAACCCTCCCTTAATGGTACGATAGTTGGACCGAAACCTTTCAATAAATATGGTAGCCATCCGAAAAATCGTGTCGGTGGTTTATATAATTCAGCTAGTAATTCAATGTAGAAATCGTCGATTTTTTAAAATAGATTGTAATGTAACTCAAAGGAAAATATAGATAAATATCGCTGATTGACACGACAGGACGAGCCTCGAAAGGGTTAAGAAATATCGGCTCTGCCTTGGTCGCATAAACAATATTTTATTTCAGTCGTGGACACGAACACCTTAGATCGTGCAACGAGATATTGCTTGCGAATTCCACTGAGAGTCTGTATAAATGTCGATTAGCACAATTGTCAAAGTTACGTAATATTATCCTAAATTGTTTTTCGACGTCCGTTCGTCCAACATTGCGTCGAGTCCATTTAATACGATGATGCAAATATGATACTGAAAAAGAATGAAATGCTCTATAAAGATATCGTCCGTTCAAGCACTTTCGGTTATCATTTCTTCGTTGCCCTCCTCCATATCTTCCTGCTGCTCCTGTTCGGTCGGAGGCTCGTAAGCCTTGTCCAGAGGACTCGCCACCACGCCACCCGCCCAAACGCTCATTTCCACAGCGAGTTTGTTGCCACCTTCGAGGAGAGGTCTGTAGCCTCCGTGAGCCAGCACGCGGAGCAGTGTCTGGGCCGTTAGACAGACGAGATCCTGTTGCTCCAGTGTCATCGCAGTGTGGACTCTAATGTTGCCGCTTTCGCAAGGATCCGAAATACCTGGTAAAAAAAGGTTTATGATACAATTAAAAAGAAAAACAAACAAGTTTACATAGAACTATAATCGACAGCGACACAGTAAGGAGGTAAGACGGCTTCGGACGCAAGGATCTCCAATTTAAAATAATACTTAGAACCGAATGCTTACCATCCGAATGCTTCGTTTAATGATTTGTGATCATTAAAAAAAAAATATTAAATTCGAACCAATGCTGGGTTTCTCACCAAATTCAACTGTCGTGTTCCATTAGCTCTTTTGAATATTAGTATACGATTTAAACTCGTTTATGGTTGCGACGAAACGGTTGTTGTTTGTAAAATTCAACAATTTTACAAAAATTAAAGTCCTCCTTTATAAAAAATAAATAAAAGCTTACCGGCTGAGCCCGGCAGAAACAGACCCGAGGCCAACAGTTGGAGAACTCTTCTGTAAGCCTGATTTATCGGCAGTGCTTGCCTACCGGGATTGTTCATAATAGCATTGTGAGCCAAAAGATCCAGCATCCACGGCGACATCGGCTCGAGACCTTCGAATCTGCTTCGCAAATCGCGCAGCAAGCGAATGAGAATTTTTATGCACGAATGATGAGCGTTCTCCTCGAACCAACGAGAGTGTCGAATCGCCGCGAGATGTCCTGAGGAATAACAAGTTTTTTTTTTAATACTGTTTTAATTACCTACCATTCTTCTTACTTTTTTTGTTTGTTTGTTTTTTCGTTACCTTGACAAATCTTGACGTCGAGGTGCTGGTCAGACTCTAATTTTCGTAAATTTTGGTGCAAAGTAGTTATGAGAATCCTGACGGTAGCTTCATTGTTGGATATGTCGAAACCACGTTCAGTTTGCAATAGCTTGAAGGTGTCTTTGGAATTTGCTGTTTTCAGATCCGTATGAACTTTCGTTCCCAGAGCCTCGACCGCCGTTTTCGTCGGCAATGTTTTCAGTATGACGACGATATCGGCGACGTTGTGGCCCTTTATCATCGTTCCTTTCTTGAAGCTCCCAACCTTTCTCACTTCTTCCAATTGCTGTTAAAAAAAAAATGGGCAACCATTGAAAAATAATTAAACCGAATGATCGTCGAGTCAAAATAAATAAATAAATATAAGCGATGACCTTGTCAACTGAATGAAAAACAATTCTTACGCAAGCTTCGAAAGTTCCAGGAGCGACGATTAAATTATCCAGCACAGTCTGCAGTTTGACGACTAGGTCAAGAATGGACGATTGTTCGGTCGGCGTTGGACACATGTCCGTATTCTTCTTGACCAAAGCTTGCGTAAAGTCGGCCTCGTCGGCTACTGGCTTAACAGAGGGAAACGCAGCTTCGCAGAGAGTATAGTCAAACGGATGGCGAGGAAGAAATTGTTTTCTCGGGAATCCCATTCCTCTTCCCATTCCGCCTCTTCCGCCTCTGATTATTCCACCTCTTCCGCCACGTACCATGATGTCTGAAATGTATTTAATTATTATCAACATATACGTAATACCGATGAAGAAAAATGCAAAAAAGCAGTTTTATAAAAAAAAATATTTTTATTATTAATTCCACAACTTCATGGCTCGCGAACGCCAGTGTAGTCGAAGAATTAAACTCTGTGATTTTATTCTAGACTAATTTTTATGATATGTACTTTCAATTGTCGGCGATGTTTATTTGGGCAAATGTGCGAAAAAATCAATAATACCGCTTTTCAGGCTATGGCCACGGGACGGTAACTAAGTTGAAGCGAAAATAATGTAACAAAAATAACCTACAGCCTTATTGTTGTATCATTTTTTGTTTTGTGCAGCTGTATTGTGACGTTCGTAAAACTTACCAATTTTTTACGACAATATTGACAGAACAATGTAAAGATATTCGGAGGTCTGCGATTGATTAACTCCGAAAAAAAATCCGGCGACGAACGCTTATGGCAACGAATGTCGACGCTATATCCGCTATATTCATTGCCGAAGATGGGGCAGCGGCGGAAGGTGCTGCACTGCGGCAAATAAGACGAACTAGGATGACATGCGGCAAAGAATCAGGGATGGTAAGAGCGTTTTGAGAGATTACGAAATCTCAGCTCAGAACCCACAATTTGACTGCTTTTTCTTGATATTTGAGCAAACAGAATGCGATATGCAAGAATAAAAAAATATCGATTTCCGCTTAGATTGTTGACTACAAAAACCTAATTTGATTTTGGATTGAAAATAGGGAAAGCGATTTGCTACCATCGGAGCATCGACACGTTTGTATCACATGCCCTTAAATCATGGCACATGCTGTCAGTAGATGGCGATAGCCAGGAGTAAAGGATAGAAGAAGAAGAAATAGGTTATCACCGAAACAGCTTCGGTCTAGTTCAAAGTTCATTGCCACCGCACTCCACCTCGAGTGCAGTCGAGCTCCGGCACTCCTCGGACGCAGCGACTAACTTCCCGTTGGTTGCGGTTCGTCGTGAGATAATGTCGCGATAAGCCGATAACACAAATAAAAAAAGACATCGTTCCATCGATTGAACTCGGACGAAATCTTTGTTATTTCGTATATTCGTTATTGAAAGTTTCAACATTACGTCCACAGTTTAGACGAACAATAATATGCCGAGAGTGGAAGATCGTTTGGTGAAATTTCGCAACTGTCGCATATTAAGAGATGGTAAAATTGTCGACGAGGATCTTTGGGTTCGCAGCGGAAAGATCGTTAATCCGGAGAAAGTTTTTTACGATGAAAAGATCGAAGCTCAGAGTTACATCGATTGCGGTGGAGCAATCCTCTCGCCGGGATTTATCGACCTTCAGATCAATGGTGAATCATACAAACAAATGTTTATTCCAATACTGTTTTCACTTTTTAATTTCATCCGCTTGCTTATTTATATGTAATTGTATTTTAAAACACAAAACTCTCAACATGATGAAATGTATTATTTAAAACAAATTTTAATTTTCATAATTCAAATTTTGTCTATTTACATGTTTCAACACAAATGAGAGATGACATCATTTTCATCTTATTTAATTTTCAATCCATGGTCCGTCAATGTTATATTACAAATTTCCATTCCAGGTGGATTCGGCATAGATTTCTCAGAAAATTGCAATGAAGTGGAAAAAGGCATCGATATTGTTGCGAAAGGACTGTTGGCATACGGAGTGACCTCGTTCTGTCCCACTGTCGTCACTTCGTCGACAGAGACTTATCGTCGAGTACTGCCAAGAATAAAGAAACGCGAAGGAGGCGAGCACGGAGCTACTGTGTTAGGCATTCATGTAGAGGGACCTTTCATCAGTCCTACCAAGAAAGGAGCTCATCAGGAGAATCGTATTTGCAAATTTGACGAGGTACGCACGTGAGACTGCTAAAAATGCACCCATACGCATAGACAATATATGAATTGTAAGCATGGATTTTTTGTTCAGGGTTTTGATTCCGTTATTAACATGTATGGGAGCCTGGCCAACGTTTGCTATGTCACACTGGCTCCGGAACTTCCAAATTCATGTTCCGTTATAAAAGAATTATGCAGGAGAAAGATCAAGGTTTCAGTGGGTGAGATAAAGCTTTGGAATCTCTTACTCGTGAAGAAAGACAATGTCGATGGATCAATGGAATTTTCTGTTGAAGATTCTTACAGCATTTGCAAACTTTCATTCCAGGACACTCAATAGCAAACTTGAAGGAAGGCGAGGAAGCTATCAAGTGCGGAGCTTTTTTTATCACCCATCTGTTCAATGCTATGCTTCCGGTATGCAAAGTCTTTTATTTTTACTTGTTTTGCATTTTTCCAAATGAAAATGAAAAGTTTGGTGACTTTTTACTACTTTAAGCAATCAGATCTTTGCTTCTAGTTTCATCATAGAGATCCCGGTCTAGTGGGATTATTGACATCAGATCAAATACCACCGGGAAAAATCGTTCATTATGGTATAATAGCAGACGGGATACACACGCATCCTGCAGCGTTGCGAATCGCTCACAGAACTCATCCGAAAGGTGAATAGCCAAGGGCAAACTATTTATCAGTATCGAATTCGTCTTAAAATAGAAAAAAATAGTACATTTCGCAGTTAGTAAATTTCGCAACATTAAGCCAATTTTTATATAATAATTGTACTTTCGATTCTTTATTTAAGGTCTTGTACTAGTAACGGACGCGATAGCGGCTCTGGGTTATAAGGACGGTACCTATCGCCTCGGCCAGCTCGACATCCAAGTTCAGAAGGGCTATGCCTACATTCTCGGAACAGATACACTTTGCGGAAGTACAGCAGACATGGCTACATGCGTCCGAAACTTGAAGGAAGCTACAGGTAAGCAAAATAAATGTTGTACAACATTTTCGCACCTTTGTACTCTTATTTATTTCTTACTGTGTATTGCCCTGGCAAATACGTAAACTATAAATGTGTATGTTCTTGGCCAATTAGCGTTATGTTTATACATTTATATTCAAAGGAGAATTCCATTGAAATAAACAAATATCGAATTTCATTTCAAATATCATCAATTTTCCTGTAGGATGCTCAACGGTCGAAGCACTCGAGGCCGCGACCCTTCATCCGGCTAGAGCTCTCGAGATAGAGTCTCGCAAAGGCATCCTCGACTTTGGCGCCGACGCTGATTTCGTTATGCTTAACGATGATTTAAACGTCATGTCTACTTGGATTGCTGGACAACGTGTCTATCAGGCCCCATCTCAGTAAATTATTGCCGATATATGTAATTTTTTGTTTTACATTTTCATATCTTGACCAAAATTTGTTGGAACTTCTGGCTGTGATTCATCACGTTCAAACGAAATTACAAGGCTATTGTTGTTTATAAAAATTCACAAGCAAGACTAAGGTCTAATTTTCGCAATCAATTGATTTGAGGGCATAGAACGGGGCATGCCAAACACTTGTTAAGATAACGTCTTCAATCGGATAACAAATTGGCCAGCAATGAGGAATTATAATTTGTTCTTAATTTGACAAGTACATTTTGTCCGATGCCTTAGTGATCTCATGAAAGATGCAAGTTTGAAACTTGCAGGTCTTCACAGTTCTTTTTTTTTTTACTTATTATTTTCCAGACCAAATTGCATTCAACGGTCTTGATGTGAGCCATCTTCACACAGATACTATTTTATATAAAAAATTATATATATACATACATATTTTATAAAAGATATATTGAGACGCAATTGACAAAAGTGTCGAGGATACAAACTTTGCTACGAGCATAGAACATGCTTCATTCCATGCTCCAAAGTGAAGTTTCTCGCGACACATCTCAATTGTTAATTAATGCAAATCACTACGATAATTATTGTGGCATTAAATATAAGTTAAGGAAATTTATAATCTTTCGAAAGAAAAGTTTCCACTAAAGTTGACGAATAAAAATCATCGCTTCAACTGTAAAATATGTTTTATTCACTCGTGTAAAAACATGATACAGCCCCTCACAACCTCATGAGATGTTTCTGCAGCTACGATAAAATATATTAGAAAAGGAATCTGTCTCAAGAAAAAAAAAATCTTAGTATCGCGAACTAGATACGAGTTGTTAAGAGCGGCGTGAATATATTACGGTTTTATGTTTTTCAAGCTATCGTTTTATCGTTCGCTCGCAAAAGCCAGGCAATGGAAGAATTTAGTGTGTACGAGGAGGTGTGTTAGTACACGGCGTCCTTCAGACTGCAGATGTACGGCGAATGGCGAATTCCGAAGGTGTGGGCCGGTGGGATGTCGAGAAGGACCTGCGTGAAAATAATACGTGATAAGAAGAGAATAAAATTCTAAACCCAAAATTCATTAAATTACTGCAACTAATTATTTGCAGTGACGTTTGTTTGAGGAGGAAAAATGTATGACGCGTTGATTACTTTTTCAGGACAGTGCGCTCCGGGTCCTGGAATCTTCGCATTATCGTTCGGCAATGAGTATCGTGCGCTCATGCTGTAAGCGGCGCTCTTGACCCTCATGATGTCGGTCTTGACAGACTCGTAAGCTCCTGGTCCGGGAACTAATACTCTGTCGTCCGTGAACACTTTTTGCCTGCCCGACATCGAGTATGCCGGCGCGGTTTTCTTGTTACCCTCCTTCGTTCCGCAAAGCGTTGACAGAATTGTGTACACGTTAGGGGCTGTAAAATTATTTCAGAATTACATTTTCAAATTGCTAAACTAACTTTTGTAAAGCACGTTAAAAAATAAAAACGCAAAATAATCGGCTTCCACGATATAATTAAACTTTTATGATTCCGATTCCTCATAGAGGTAGCTTTGTTTTCGCTATTGAATTTGGAGAGAATTTTTTTTTATATGGTGGCCGCGTCCAGCGAAAATCGGGAAAAGTCAGGGAAAAAGAATCTTGGTCAGGGAATCAGGGAAAAGTCAGGAAATTGCAAAATTTGTCAGGGACAAAGTAAATTCCTCGACCAATTCCCGAACCTTCTATAAATACATAAAAAGTACATAAAAGGGAGCCTTAAAAAATTGAATTAAACATTGATACAGCAACTAAGCATTGTCATTTCCTTGATTTTTAAAAATAGAAGTCGTTAGAAGTTTGGTCAGGGAAATTTTTAATTGGTCAGTGAAGAGTCAGGGAATTTTTTTCCGGGGAAAAACGGCCACCATGTTTTAATATATTCAGTCAGGAGTAAAATAAGTGATCACCTGGGACATTGTTGCCCCTGTCCATGGGCGGTCTGAGACCAAACGTGTACTGCAACGCCTTTTGCCATACCATCATCGCTTTTTCCGGATTATACGCTCCGGGTCCTTCGGATTAAATTATAAAAACAAAATAAAAAAATAAATAAGTTAATGAAAAAAATTCGAGACATTACTACGGAACGTAACTATTACTACGTGGATAAATTTCGCACCTGGAACATCGTGCGGCTTTTCCTGTGTTCCCTTTCCAGTAAGACTGAACGCAGGTCCCCTGTTAAAATTTGTCTTTTCTGGAGTATAATCCCCCGGTGCTGTAAAGCGTTCGACAACGATGTGAAAATAAAAGCTTGTCCAAATACATTTTTTAAATTACATTCTTACCTGGTGTGTCACTCAATTTTTCACGCTGCGTTCTGAGACCAAAACTATACTGCGGTGCTTTGTCGCTATTGAAATTCTCGGGACTATAAGTTCCGGGTGCTAGAATAAAAAAAAAAAGCCAAAAAGGTGAAAACTAAGTCAGGACGAAAAATAGATATTACAAGAAAAGTTTCGTTTACCAGGAATGTCGGTTGATCTCACAGGCGAATGTTTTATACCGAAACTATATTGTGGCGAATTATCGAGATTCACTTTTTCCGGAGAATATGTGCCAGGTGCTGAAATATAATATTTGATTTTTTTTTAAATGTGTAAAAAGGTGCTGAAGGATCATTTGGTTAACTTGCAAATTATAGCACTTAATTGTTCAAGCATACATCAGAATTACCGTACAAACCCGAGGCGAATATATATGTCCGTCAGTATGTTTAGTTTAATGGAGTAGTAATGGCTTTTTAATTAAAATCGACGGTTAGCCACGGTGATTAGTCTACACCATTACCTGGAGTATCACTAGACTTGACCAATGGAGTTCTAATACCAAAGCTGTAATAAGGTTTATGCTCCAGATTGTCTACTTTCTCGGGATAGTAGCGACCCGGTCCTACCAAGGTCATTAATAGAAATAGTTATTCGTCAGATATATGTTAATATTTATAAAAGCTAATAATTATTAATTTTTTCTTAATGTTCGAACCTGGATTGTCATTCGGCCTTTGCTCCATTCCTTTTCCGTATAAACTGTACTCGGGGCCTTTATCTAGATTGTGTTTCTCAGGACTGTAGGTTCCTGGAGCTGGATTGTCGTTCGGCCTTTGCTCCATTCCTTTTCCGTATAAACTGTACTCGGGGCCTTTATCTAGATTGTGTTTCTCAGGACTGTAGGTTCCTGGAGCTGGATTGTCGTTCGGCCTTTGCTCCATTCCTTTTCCGTATAAACTGTACTCGGGGCCTTTATCTAGATTGTGTTTTTCAGGACTGTAGGTTCCTGGAGCTGGATTGTCGTTTGGTTTTTGCTCTAATCCTTTTCCATACAGACTGTATTGGGGACCTTTATCGAGATTGTGTTTCTCAGGACTGTAGGTTCCTGGAGCTGGATTGTCATTCGGCTTTTGCTCCAGTCCTTTGCCATACAAGCTGTATTCCGGACCTTTATCGAGATTGTGTTTTTCAGGACTGTAGGTTCCTGGAGCTGGATTGTCGTTCGGCCTTTGCTCCATTCCTTTTCCGTATAAACTGTACTCGGGGCCTTTATCTAGATTGTGTTTTTCAGGACTGTAGGTTCCTGGAGCTGGATTGTCGTTTGGTTTTTGCTCTAATCCTTTTCCATACAGACTGTATTCGGGACCTCTGTTGAGATTATGTTTTTCAGGACTGTAGGTTCCTGGGGCTGGATTATCGTTCGGCCTTTGCTCCATTCCTTTTCCGTATAAACTGTACTCTGGGCCTTTATCGAGATTGTGTTTCTCAGGACTGTAGGTTCCTGGAGCTGGATTGTCGTTTGGTTTTTGCTCTAATCCTTTTCCATACAGACTGTATTCGGGACCTCTGTTGAGATTATGTTTTTCAGGACTGTAGGTTCCTGGGGCTGGATTATCGTTCGGCCTTTGCTCCATTCCTTTTCCGTATAAACTGTACTCTGGGCCTTTATCGAGATTGTGTTTCTCAGGACTGTAGGTTCCTGGAGCTGGATTGTCGTTTGGTTTTTGCTCTAATCCTTTTCCATACAGACTGTATTCGGGACCTCTGTTGAGATTATGTTTTTCTGGACTGTAGGTTCCTGGAGCTGGATTATCATTCGGCTTTTGCTCCAGTCCTTTGCCGTATAAGCTGTATTCCGGGCCTTTATCGAGATTGTGTTTTTCAGGACTGTATGTTCCTGGAGCTGGATTGTTGTTTGGTTTTTGCTCTAATCCTTTTCCATACAGACTGTATTCGGGACCTCTGTTGAGATTATGTTTTTCAGGACTGTAGGTTCCTGGAGCTGGATTGTCGTTCGGCCTGTGCTCCATTCCTTTTCCGTACAAACTGTACTCGGGGCCTTTATCGAGATTGTGTTTTTCAGGACTGTAAGTTCCTGGAGCTGGATTATCATTCGGCTTTTGCTCCAGTCCTTTGCCGTATAAGCTGTATTCCGGACCTCGGTTGAGATTATGTTTTTCAGGACTGTAGGTTCCTGGAGCTGGATTGTCATTCGGCCTTTGCTCCAGTCCTTTGCCGTATAAGCTGTATTCCGGACCTCTATCGAGATTGTGTTTTTCAGGACTGTAGGTTCCTGGAGCTGGATTGTCGTTTGGTCTTTGCTCTAATCCTTTTCCATACAGACTGTATTCGGGACCTTTATCGAGATTGTGTTTTTCAGGACTGTAAGTTCCTGGAGCTGGATTATCATTCGGCTTTTGCTCCATTCCTTTTCCGTACAAACTATACTCGGGGCCTTTATCGAGATTATGTTTTTCTGGACTGTAGGTTCCCGGAGCTGGATTGTCATTCGGCTTTTGCTCCAGTCCTTTGCCGTATAAACTGTATTCAGGAGCTTTGTGCAGATTATATTTTTCAGGACTGTAGGTTCCCGGAGCTGGATTATCATTCGGCTTTTGCTCCAGTCCTTTGCCGTATAAGCTATATTCCGGACCTTTATCGAGATGATGTTTTTCGGGACTGTAGGTTCCCGGAGCTGGATTATCATTCGGCTTTTGCTCCAGTCCTTTACCATATAAACTGTATTCGGGACCTTTGTGAAGATTACATTTTTCGGGACTGTAAGTGCCAGGAGCTAAACAAAGAACCGATAAAACGAAAGTGAATTCAACCAGAAAACAAAACAAAACTCTCTCTTTACCTACTTCTTAGGTGATGAACTTGACTGACGAGAAAGTTTAAAAAACCGACAAGAAAAGTGATAATTTGTCAAACAATACAAACAAACAAAAAACCATTGAATCAAAATTTACCAGGAGTCTCGCTTGGCTTATCGTGCTGTGGTCTCAAACCGAAACTGTACTCCGGCAATTTGTGGAGATTTACTTTCTCGGGACAATATGTACCTGGTGCTACACAATAACAAAAATCGCATAAAATTAATTCATCTGTGTCCGAAACATAAAAGTTACGTAATATTAAAATGTCAATTATATCTCATTTACCAGGGGTATGATCGACCTTATCGAATGAAGTTCGGCGACCAAAGCTGTACTGTGGTGCAGCTCTATCGAAATTAACTTTTTCCGGGCAGTAAGTTCCGGGTGCTAAAAATATAATTTAAAAAATAATGTTTTCCATGATCCACATATCGCGTAACTAAAACAGAAGGATTTTTTTCCTACAGTGATACAAAAAAATCTTTCTAGTTTTCGTCGCGCGACGTATATATGTATACAAATGTCGACTACTAAGAAACAAAACCACGTAGCCCGTATGCTTCAACACAGGTGATACGCCCTTTTGTCGTCTACCAGTCGATGTAACGACTAGCGTAGCATAAATACATTAACAGCAATTTATGGTTGAGCTTTTTTTACACTGAACATGCAGCTTAGCCTAGCTCGTGCGTGATATAATTACTAAAAACGATTGAACTACGCATTTTGCCATAAAATACGACCAAACAACAAGCTCTCGATTATACGCAAATAGATTTACCAAAACCTTGATTAGCGTCGATTCTTCGACTTGCATAGTTCGCCTCGTTGAACCGTTAAATCGATTAACGGCGATCAACACACTGCATTCTCGAACGCCGTTTCCAGTGAGCTTATCGAAACTTTTAACCAGTAAAGTACATGATTTCGTGCTCAAAAAAAATAATCCAAGGATTTTGTTTTTAATTAATATCCCCTTTTTTATGGCAACGTTGATTTTACCCAATGAATGGAAAATGCTATAAAATAATCGCTAGCATAAAATCCACACAAATAGTCCGAATCTGAGATGTATTGTTTTTTCAAATTTTTCTAAAGAATGCATTATGTATCCTGGTGATAGAAATGAAGATTATTGCCGGTTAGAAGAGCTCCTCACGCTATACGCAGCAGTTAAAAGATTCTACAGCGATATGCAATTATATATATGTATATTATATAATGCTGACACTGAACATATGAATTCATTTACCAGGACCATCGTTCGGCCTATCCGACGAATGTTTTACGCCAAAACTGTATTGAGGGGCTTTGTCGAGATTCACGATTTCCGTGATATAGTCACCGGGAGCTACACATCATTTTTTTCACAAGATGATTTTTTTAAATGTAAAATGTAATCGTGGGAGCCGATTTAACAAAAAATTTACAAACACGAATATTAAATCTTTGAAGCCAGTCATCGTTTTGTAGCTTATTTCAGCAAAATTTTTGATACGTCAATTTTCTTTTTAACTTTATTGTAATCGTTACTGTAACAGTGAAAATGAGAAAATAAATAGATAATTTCTTCAAAGGATTAATCTCCGTGGGCAACATTTTGATTGTGAAAATTCGAATTAACTCGACGAGTTTTATTGTGACGAATGCGGATAAATATTTACCAGGCGTCGTGCTAACTTTATCGGTGTGAGGCTTTATACCGAAGGAATATTTTGGCGAGCTGTCTTGTATGATCTTCTCGGCTTTCTGAGGGTCGTAATCACCTGGAGCTGGTGTGTACTCTACTTTTCCGGACTTGGTTCGACCGTGAAGGGATAACGCGGGAGCTCTATCCTTTCCTAAAACGACAGAATTACCTTAAAACTGGGTAGAATTTTTGAAAATGTATATATATATTTTTTTAAAGTGGAAATATCGTTTTGCAAGATTCGGTCGGAAAAATTTCGTGATGTTCGACAAACACTTGACATTCCTGTATAGAGAGAGCCTGTAGAGAGTATAGTCATTTTAATGCGGCGTTTGATCGATAAGTTCAACCGCAAGAAACACGCACATAGCATCGAAACTAGAGTCCAGGTATTTTCGATGAAGTATGAGAAAGAATTTCGGGAAGGTTTTTCGTCGATTGAATAAAACGATAGTGAAATTTTACCTTTCGAACTGAGACCGGAAATGTTGTACTGACCGGGACCAGGTCCGGGACTGTCGTTCTTGCTCGAGTGTCTGAAATTGTTATTAATGTTACACATCTATTACCGTTGTATTTAATTACTTTTCAGATCGTTTACACCTTCGGATCGAGGTGTTGCGTAAGCTCAACGAGCTTTTCAGTAAGTGAAAAATAAAATATCACATAGGAAAGCGGCGGGTGGCATTTAAAAAAAATCCTCAAAAGTATTCGACGCTCAAAATTGCTACGAAGGTACGATAAAATTTTTATTGTGAATAATGAATTATATTTCACCTGCTTCCAAACGAGAACGCCGGAGCTCTCCCCCGCTTCGAGTCCGGAACGGTTTTCCCTGTAGAATAGCATACAATATATACGTGTATGTCAAATGTATTCAATGCTCTCTTGTGTTATTGTATATATTGTAAACATCGGTCTGTACAGCAGAAGCTCATTGATTTACCTATTAGAGGTGGCAAGGTAACGCAAGCCGGACCGGGACTGCTATATTCGGCGGCAATGGGACCCCTTCTTTTCGTCGGGGTCCACGGTCTCTGGGTCATGCCACCCATGTTCGATTATTAATTTTTACTCCAACCTCGATCGAACGTCCTCAACGTTCCGTCTCCTGTTGGCAACCAAATGGATAGAGAAGTACATCATTAGTAAAAAAAAAGTGTTCGAATACTTAAAAAAATAAAAAAATAAAAAAATACATCATGATGCGTCGAATACAGAAATGGGTCATGACCATTACACGGGTATAAAGATACGGTGATCGTACGCTCAATCCCCCTCTACTAAGATCCTCATAATATTGAACGTAACATTCTCTATCTTATATAATGTACGATAAATTATATACTATAGCATAAGACGCGAGACTGGCGTAGTAATGGCTAATTAATAAATTTCACGGTTAATTAACTTTGCTCCAATTAAATACGATCTTCATAATAATGTAACGACCAATCTTACATTCAACTTCTCTCGCCAGTAACGGATGGGTAAATTATACGATAATTGACTATTTTTATGGAGAAAACAATACGGATGGTTTTGGAAGTTATAACTGTGATGAACAATTTTTCTCAGAAAAATGCTTTTGCAACTAAAAATGAAGAACTTGATCGAGCTCAGTTGTATTAGTTGACGCAATTGGCATTATTCCCTGTTAAGTTTTCCAATCCACTCGATCACTCCGAGATTGTGAACTTTCGCTTAACGAGAGCATCTTTGCTATGTCGTATTTTTTTCTGGATAATTCCGGGAAACAAAGCATTCGCTTGTTGACTCTCCGTACCTCTGTCGCAAATTGTGTAATACACGATACAGAGCGTCGCCGAGACGCGGATGGCCTCGAAACTCTGGAAAACCGAGTCATGGCTGGCCATATAAGAGCATGCCCATGACGGGATTTCGCGTCGCCCACCACTTCGCGGTTTTTTTTTTTTTCCTCTTCGCTTCGCGCGCTACACATCTCGCGAGATATTTACGAATCCCTGTCCAAATAACTAGTATATGCAGCGCATCTGAGTCACCTGCGGCGCGAGAGAATTGCTCGGCGACGCGGCGGGCTAACGCGCGAGAAGACTTTCGAGAACAGAGCGCATAATGATCACCGGCTATCCTCGAGACGAGATAACTAAATGGTCATCTGTGACGAAGGACGAAATTTTCTGCTTACAGAGATGAAAAGCAATAATTACTGAAGCGCGAACATGGAAAACTTTCATTCAATTTCACTACGGAAATCGATAAAAGTTGGAAAAAATTGTTTTTACAATTACTCAGCTGGGGCAACAATACGGATGTTTTTGCAAGAAATTTTTCTCATCTCGCAATTTTGTTAAAATGTTTTTTATTTACCACACGTTTTTATTATTCGGGCCATAATTACGAGATAAATAGAAACGGGGCTATGAACGGCTATAACCGTGTAGTTTCATGTAGGACTATATAATCGAGCTAGTATTAATTTTCTTTCCTTCCCCTGGGTACCGTGAATTGAGGACGACGCTTTCGCTTCCGGTTCTAGCAGCAGCAGCCAGCTGTGGTCGGACGCGCACATGGAACCGATGTGTATCGAGTCTTTGCAGATCGTATAGCCGGGAATACGAACAGAGTGCGGTTTTCATGCAAATACATTGCTTTCACACAAACAGCTTGAATTTTTTGGGAATCTATGCCCGTTAACCTTTCCGTCCTTTCATCGAGTGCTAGAGCAGATCCTCATTGTTGAATTAATTTTTATGGTAAATGAAAATGTGAAAAAATCACCGAGCTCCCTCAAAATATAGTTTCATTGATGGCACGGAAAAAGTGTATTATAAACATCCGTATGGTCGCGGATGTTAAAAAGGTTTGAAAAAATAAAGCAACCGACATAGACGTCAAATTTTAATTTTTTTATTTGCTCGAAAAATAGGAAAGGAAAAAAATGATGTGGAGTGAGAAGCTACGTCTTCACTGCCCATTCGAGATTTAAGTTCCAATGGCGATATCTACAGTACGGTACAGACCCTCGACGAAGATTTTTCGTAATAAATCTTTAATGCTCTCGATGGCCTTGTCGGTTATTTTCGAGTCTCGTACTGGCGTACCTTAAATTGTTGTCCACCTTCGCGTGACGTTCTACGCAGCGGCGAAATACAAGCGTGGACGATTGAAAAACCAACGAGCATTCCCGCTTTCAACTCATGCAATGGTTAAAAGATTAAACGATAAATGCCCGAAAAATGTTCACTCGTAGTAGCATTTAGCTTCAAAATCTCTTAATAATCTCAACAAACATATTCCTGACATTTTATCTTAATGATATCACAACAAACGAGAAAAAACTTTTTCGACTATTTAAACATTTTTAGTAAAAATTCCAAATTTTTTCATCTCGGTCACGCGCTCAGAAGGATAGTGTCAATAAAAAAAGAATAATAATAATAATAATAATAATAATAATAATAAAAAGGTGCGATCGACCAACCTTTCCTGTTATAGCTCATCAGTAAAAATGGCGTAAATTGACACTCCTTCAACTATTATTTAGGAGGCATCTATATAGTACGCATCTATTCTATAATTTTTATAATAATACATTCGAATAACATCATCTACTCCGATGATTTGCTCGAGGTACACCTACGATAAGGAAGAGTATAGTTATATGTATATAGTATATATGTTCGACTGAAATGGACAATTCGATCGGTAAATTGTAGGTACGGTGATTGGTACCCGCCGAAAAAGGCAAAGATCACGATAGACGGACACGCGCTGCTGAATCAAACGATGAATATACTCGCCCAGCGAGAGAATCGAGGACATAATACACGATACACGAACGGTGTATTTACAGTACGATCTCCCAGCTCATTGCAACGGATGTTTTTCCTCCCTTTCCGAAATTCGTAGCTACGGGTGAAAAAAACGTAACCGCAAGACTACGTCGTAATAACATTGATTCGTCGATTGCTCGTCGCGAAAATACATTATTCGTATGCATAGAGGAGAGAGAACCTGTATTAGTCGGAATATGGGTATGACGAGAGCGCGTATAATAAAAACGTTGACACAGCACGATATCGTGCGATATCCCCGAGCGAGGTAGTAGTAATTTATTTCACTTTGCTACACCGTCGTAGCAAAATTAGCGATACAGTACTACAGATATATGGATGACCTCACGGTAAGCAACAAACGAGAGTGGTTTGGAATCGAAGGTCACTTCAAGTACAATTTACATCTCGTCTCGGACAATCGTCCGATTTCGATGACTGAGAACTCACGCTTATTTACGTTTTTTTTTCGTAATTACGTTGTAAACGGTCCTCATCGTCACAGCGATATTTTGGTCGCTCTTGTTCTCAAAATTAATCGAACCGAATCTGAATTATGAAAATTACTCTATATTCCTGTCGTACGAGAAGAAACACATGTATGTTTCGTGTAAAGAACGGGTGAGAGATTTTTTTTTCCGAATTAAAATCTAATCGAATTTTAACCAATTCACCGACAACCAAAGTTGAAATATTTCTCGTGGCACAAGAAAAATTTTATGTCCCGCCGGCAAACTGCCGATATCGGTAAGTGGCCTTAGGGCAAGGTCATTGAAATTCAGACCGCGAATCGATGCCGTTGTGTACTTGGAGAATGTACGAAAAAGTAAAACGACGAACGGTTCTTTCTATACATGTGGTAACGTGTGCATGTTGTACACCTTTTCGTAAAAATGGTTTTTTCTACTTACGTCGATAGATAAGTTTCTTTTATTTTTTTATGACTGAGACACTGTTGGCACACGATGATCGGAAGAAATACGAAACGGTCGAAATGTTTTCGTTGATCCAGTTGGGTTAACAATCGAGGCGAAATTTATGATAATGGATAATCAATTATTTTCGGAAGAGGCACACGAGACAAGAATGCGCGCTGACGGTGCGATCGCAATTCGAAAGATCCGTCGTCTGACCGAGAACGGCTCGTAACCACTGGTACAAGTTTTAACGACGATCCGCGTGTACTCCCCCTCTCTCCCCCCTCCGAATCCGCTGCCTAAGCGAAACGCAGGCGCGAGACCGTTTCCATTGTCACGAATCTGCAACTTACGTATTATTTTTTTACCAACTACATCTTCTGACTAACTTGTTTTGGACGTAAAATACAAATTTTACGAGACTCAACAATTTCGAAATCTTATAAAATTTAAACAGTTAGATCCATTTTCGCCAAATGTAATACCAACAATTATACCGAGTTAGTCCATTCGCTTACCAAATTTCTTACAACATTTCTCGATACCTTCATGGTTACTCGAATTATATAGTTTTTTTTTTTGTAATTTTTCAAAATAACATAAATTTCATAAAATTCAACTGAACTTAATTTCGACACAGGAATGGACGAACAGTGTACAATGTTTGGTATAACGTTTCGCAAAATTTGATCTCACCGTTTAAATTTTGTGAGATTTTGAAATTTTTGAATTCTTCGAAAAATGGGTTCTTTACGTCTGTTACGAGTTTCTGAGTTAAATATTTTTTTTGTGGAACAAAAATGTGACAACAATTGTCACATTTTTATGGCTTTCTTAATGACTCGATACGTTATGGAAATTAATTCTGGAGATCCACATATGTGAAACTGTATGTTTCCAAAGTCAACATTTTCTTTTTTACTTCAGGCTTCAAAAAATGTATATATTTCACAGCTTCATAGCGACACATTAGCGACATACTATTAAAGAGCGCGACTATACGACGAACAGAAGAGACGGGTTCCGAGCCACGCCAACACTTGTGTTCAACATTGTGCCCCTCTCCGGGTGTGCTGACTCGGAGCGATGATGAGAGCTGCATGTCCAGTATAGTGGCTCGGTCTGGTCAGTCCGATAGCAACTAATGCGGGAATGCTCTCTTCCTGTCTCAATCATTTATCAAGAGAATCGAAAAAATACAGCACCACAGTCGCAGGTGTGACGCAGACACCGTTCCGGCGTTCTCGAGTAAGTTTTATCTACATACAAACATTAAAAATTACACCATAAGCGCTTCAAATTAATTACCTAAAACAATGTTTCGGGATATAAAAGATACCACTCGATGGATCAAGATCGCAATTACCAATACGCAGAACCATTATTTTTCTTTTTTCCTTAAATACAAAAAAATAATAATTTCGATCCGAGGTCGAATGTTGTCCGGCAGATCGACAGGAAGTGAATTTCCGCGAGATAGCGCTTCGTCGCACGTTATTGTTTAATGTAATTGATGCGTTAACAGTAACGGTCCGTAACTCGCTTTGTCTGACGGCGACGTTTATACGGACGACTATTGTCGTACCGATATTTTTTTAAATTGTCTTCGTGTCTGTTAATTAGATCATTCATTCTCTGTGAGAATAATGAATGCTCGAGTTGTGTACTTTTTTCAGAATAGAATTTTTATTAACCTGCGACACGATGACGAGTTTGATAGTCTTCCGGGTATTTTTTGACCGGCGGAGAACGACGATATTTGGTATTGAGCTCGGTCGTATTTAGTCTAGACGATTCGACACATGAGAGAGAGGCTTCGGTGCCACCTACTTGCTTTATAACGTGACTATACGGCGTAGCGAGATGACATCACTGTCACGGCCGAATAAAGCCGGCCCCGAGATGCCCACGCTTTAATCCTCGCGTCAACATAATTCGGGCACACCTAACTGTTAAAACTCACTGTATGAGTGGCAGCGATTTTCGACTACGAGACGTTTATTTAAGTCATTTTTGAGTTTAAAAAAATCCGATTGTCAACAGGAATTTCTTATAATTTCTATTAAAAACGGAACTCTACTTACCATTTTTTATATTTACACCTGCGGATTTTTTTTACATAATCATAATCTTATGGCCTATCCAAGGGTTGAAATACAATAACATGTTCATTGGGTTAATAGATATTTCGGAATTTGAAACAAGATTGGTTCGAGGCTTTGTCTCTACAAATTTGTTCCATGTCCGAATTTTTAGAAATTATTGCATGGACTCATTTTTTTCACTTTCTGATACTACGTTAAATAGCAAGCGATTTTAAATGTCGCGAATAGCGATTTTTAATTCCTTTATTGTTAGAAAAAAATGTAATTGCCAAATCTACAAATCGACTGGATAATCATCGATGATTGATAAAAATTTGTTCTCAGAATGGAGCCGAGAGAACTCGAGCCGTTGAGTCTCCCACGCGAGCAGTCCTTACTACTGGAAAATTTGCGATCGAATCAAAACGCCGCATTCGAGGATCTCGCTCGACGAGCTCTGGCCCAGCCTAACATAGACGTCGATTTTGTTTACCCGCATCCGTTGAACAAAACCCTGCTGGAAGTCGCTTGTTGCGAGGGTCGAGCGGAGTTCGTCGAAAATCTACTCAAGCTCGGCGCGAACGTCAATCGATGGAACGATGTGCACAATCGTGCACCGATACATTTCGCCGCGGAGGCCGGTCACGCCGCCGTTCTCCAGGTTCTTCTCCAGGACAAACGATGCAATCCGGATCTCGAAATCGGAAAGCAGACGGCTCTGCACATCGCGGTTCGCGCCGATTCCACCGACTGTGTCAGAGCTCTGCTCGACAACGGTGCGAATCCAAACATCGCGAATTCCAAAGGTTCGACGCCGATCCACATCGCCTGTACCGACGGAAATCGGGAGGTCGTCGAATTGATCCTGAGGACCTCACGATTCCCACCGAATCTCGACGATTTCCGGGATTTCCGTAAACGCACCGCCCGACAAATTTTGCAACAGAAATTTCCCGACCTCGAGCTTCCAACCGCAGCGGAGAGTAAAATCGAGATAGACGAAGTTCGTCGTTCCTGCTTCGAGGGAAACGAGTCCGATTTTTTGGAGAATCTCAGACGAATCGACGACGATTCGTTGACCGACGTCGACGAGTTGATGAAAACGGCGGCTAAACGCAACTTTCCGGAGGCGATCGGTGAATTGTTGAAGAAAGGACGACGAGACGATCGTTTACCGAGCGTCGCCGAAGCTTCGAAAATTGCCGTTGAGCTCGGTCATCACGGAGTTCTCAGAGAAATTTTGAGCATCGACTCGAAAATCGGAAGCAAACTTTTACTTCCGGCGTGCAAAGAGTTGGGCGTGCCTTGCTCGCCGGGCGAAAATCGTGCGGACGATCGGATCAACTGTGTCCGATTGATTTTGGAACAGCCGGATATCAACGTTCGATGCGAAGATGGTGGGTACAACTTTCTTCCTTTCACCACCTTCGTCACTTGTACTATGTTTCCATTAATTTTTTTATTTTTTTATTATTTTTTATTATTTAACGTCGCATCCACTGCTATGGTTATTAGCGACGTCACCTTCTATTTTTTCCTTTTAGTGGGAAACGTACCACTTTGGGGGTTACTCAATATGAGCGAACGTTAACTTCACTTTCGGATGTCGGTAACAGTCGGTCTTCTAGGTTTGCTTCACGGCGCCGGAGCTACGTCGCGTCGATTGCTGGCTGTAAACATTGGACGTCTACTGACATATATCGTATATCGCACGATAGATGCCAGGAGCTACGTCGCGTCACAGTATTTTTCTGCCAGCAAGGCTACGGCACCGGAATTCGAACCCGAGACCTCCCGATACTTTGTACTCGAGGCTAGTACGCTAATCACGAGACCAAAGTGATCGGTCGTTAATTTTTCTATCCCGAACGAGACACAAATGAAAAACCCCGAAAATATATATTCGTAAACATTCTTTCAGACAAAGGCAACACGCCGCTTCACTACGCAGCTCGCGCAGAGTCCGTCGAGGCGGTTGGCTGGCTGTTGAGATTGGGCAGTTACATAGGTCACAGAAACGTCCTCGGTGTGCCGCCACTGGCGCACATGTCGCCCGGCGCCTTGTCGGATTTCTTCGACGATTGTATACGCAGCGAGAATGATCGCACCGACGAATACGAGATAGAGTTTGACTACCGTTCGTTGATGCCCCACACCGCGTCGTTCCGACGATGCGACGAAGCTCACGAAGAATTTCGAACGAGCAAAATCGACGAAAACATCTCCATCTCCACGGAGATGGAGGCTCTCGCTTACATTGCCGAAAATCGCGCTCTAAAGCCATTGCTCAAGCATCCCCTGTTGTCATCGTTTCTCTACCTCAAATGGCACAGAATCCGGCACGTTCTCTACGCGAATTTCGTTTTTTACGTTATCTTCTACGCTCTCATAAATTCCTACATACTGTCGACCAATCACGAAACCGATTCGTCTTCGTCACCGCCAATGACGTCGAATTTCCAGCACCTTCACGGTCTCGGAGCTCTCGCCGGAATATTTCTTATTCTTCTCGCCGTGCGCGAGACTTTTCAGCTGGCATCTTCGCCGGCGCACTACCTCTCGAGTTTCGAAAATATGCTCGAACTAGCGCTGATCGTTCTGGGCGCTTGGGTGCTCGCAGATCCGAATCCTCAGGTCGGTGCCGTTGTTATATTGCTGTCAGCCTGGGAGCTCGTCATTCTCATTGGTCAATATCCCCGCATGTCCACCGGCATCGAGATGTTCAAAACTGTGACGATCAATTTTATACGATTCTTGTTTCTATACGCATTTCTCATTCTCGCATTCGCTCTTGCTTTCTTCACGCTGTTCTACGACGCGAAGGATAACGAAAATTTTCCCGATCCCGGTCACTCATTGTTCAAAACTATTATAATGCTTACCGGTGAATTCGACGCAAATGACATACCGTTCGTGTCGCATCCGGTCCTCAGTCGATGTATATTCATTCTGTTCGTATTTCTCATAGCCATTGTTTTGTTCAATCTCCTCAACGGGCTTGCCGTAAGCGACACCGCGGAAATATTGAACAAATCCGAGCTCGTCGGTCTGATATCCCGTGCGAAATTGGTGAGTTACGCCGAAAGGGTGGCTGTAGGCACGGGGTTGATGAAATTTGGCGGACTCTGCTTCTCGGCAAGAAACGTTCATCGATCGATGTTCAATCCAATCGGATTTCTCGCTACGAGAATTCTTCTTTTCCCGTCATACCTGCCGCAGGGAAAGCTCGGTGTCCAACCATACAAATCCAACAGGATACGTGTATATGGGAGAACGAGGAAGACAAGAAGTTGTACCGATTGGTCGATGGATCCATCGATCGTCGGCCGGGCAAGAGAAGTCCTTTCGCGTCGAGGTGCGATGACGGAAAACGAGAGAATTATTGCTGAATTGGGCACGGTGAAAGACAAACTCGAGAGACTAGAGACTGTAATCGATAGCATGAGGTCGGCCTTGGAAAATAATAATATTCGATCTAACGGCGAAGACTGAAAAATCGAATCGTTGAATATTTATTTTTTAAGCAAAGTGGAGACTCTCGTAAATTATAAGATTTTGACTCTCTCCTCGCGGGTAAGACTCGCAAAATGAAATTCAAGTATCTTACGACGAATTTTATTAATAATATATCACTTTGTGAAAAAAAATCTTGCTGTTGTGTTTTGATTCGATTATTTTTTTACAAACTTATAAACGATATTATCACGTGTTCGGTAGATTTAATACCATTGGAAGTTTCGAGTGCATGATTGAATCTTATTGAATTAAAAAATATCGAGGGCTGTAGGTGAGTTTATTCTTAGGTCAGCGAGAAATCACCAAATGGTACCGATTTCTTGTTTCATCCAGAGACATCTTGCTGGGAAGTTGATTTTTCTCTTCCCCGACGTCTCAGCATATCCGTGTAGAACAGATTGAAGTCCAATCTGTGGAAAGGATGCGATTACAATTGTTTAATAAAAATTTTACAAATTTTTAAGAAAAATTGTATGGAGGAAAAAGTTTACCTGCACAAGACCGTTAGTAACTTTTCATAGTTGTTGTCGTATCCGAGATCACAGATGCGATCGAGAAGACGTACGAGGACGTCGGTGAAACGATTGTCCAATGATTCGATCGTAGCTTCAAAACTCGAACCGTTTGTCTTCAGTTTCGCGTTACCTTCTTCCTGCGAATTTAATGGAATTATTTTTTATATGAAAAAATGATAATGTTTCGACGACTCGGATGAAGATAAAATATCCATTCAGGCATGATGCATGAAGCATTCCACCATCCATATTCTAGTCCTCTCTATAAACTTACCATCTTTCATACGAATAGGAGCTCTAAACATTCTGACGAGTCAACATGAAATATGACATTAATTTTAAAATCTACCAATCAATTATCGTTCTCAAACATGCTTGAAACGAATTAATGTTACGATCTTTTTTACATTCGTGCTAAAATGATAATGAAAAACAATTTTAACTACTGGATAAATAATGTAAAATTTTTGTAAATATGCAACAATGACTATGAGAACGCCTGACCACGAACTATGGATTTCAAGCCTAATTTTTTTGTCATCTGTTTACTATAATCGAGATGCATGTAATAACATTGAATGAAAAATACTTATAACATTTTTGACATTGTATACCTCAGGCTCATAGCCATCGTCTTGGCAGGCGCCGATCATCGAAGTCAATTCGGCGGCAATGAAGTACCGGCTCATATGCTTAACATCAGCAAGATCAAGTTGAAATAGTTTTAAAAATACACACACGCACACACATTTCCAATTTTCTGTCAGAATATGTCTGCACTTATGTTATAGTTGTTGCAATTTTTTTTAAGCTCAGAGACTTGCGCGTCAAGGATTCGTAACATTCGACAATTACTCACTTGCATAAATTCACAGAATTCGACGCAAACGGCGCAGAGGCCTGTTATACAGCCGAGCAAATCGGGGTCGGTTAGCATACATTCCTTCAAGTAGCTGTCCTGCAAATCTTGATGTACGCTCAAAACGTCGTCGACGTTGCTCACCTGAGACACAAATTCGCATGAATGTATTTTATTTTTGTAATATATATATTTTTCTCCGTTGTAAAAACGCTAATGGACCGGTTAGTCTAAATATGAATTTGTACTATAGTCCGTATTTGTATAGTTGTATAGTTACCTTGCTCATTTTGTTGATAAACATCAGCCAATTCGGTTCGATGACTTCGACCATCATATAATACTCCAAGTGTTGTATGCAGTCGAGCATACGTTGCCTAACGGAAAAAGCTTGTCTGTAAGCCATTGCTGCCTCGTGCGAAAAAGTCTTTGCTATCTTGTTGCTTGTCCATACTCTGAAACGATTGTTAGTCTTTGAGCTGTTTAGAAACTTGTTATCAACCGTTATCGTTTTACCTGCAGAGAAGCCTCTCGACGTGTTTGCAGTAGAAGAGATGCCTGAACAACATTTGATAGCACGCTATTGCCTTTCTATTGATAACAAGCGACACGGGCCACTTGACATCGTAATTGAAAACAAAAGCTTCGAGACCGGTCAATGGTTTTTCAGCTTGGAAGCAAAACTCTGAAATGGGCAAAAACATGGTCACAGCATTGAATAATAAATTTCGGGGTGTTTGATCGCATGTGGGCAACCGTTTTCTTCCCACCAAATTCCGCGTATAATGATCTTTATGTTAAATGTTAAGTAAATGTTGGTAAATGTAAAATTCAATGAACGAATACCTTTTTCGTCGCTTGTCTCAATGGAAAGTATGCGAAACATCTGAAATTGCAGATCGTAAGGCAATAGTTCAGGCTTGAGATCATCTTTGTACGGGTCTGAATCGGCGGTAGATGTGCGCAGGGCGACTTCGAGAAGAGATGCCAATCGATGAATCACAATGTCGTTCATATTTTTGCTCAGCTCCGATTCGCATAGGTTCAAGAACTGTACCTGAAAATAAAACAAATATGTTTAAACGGCAATAAACGGCACAGTTGCGAAAGGAATGGTTAATAAAATGTTAACTAACGACGAAGTCTCCTTGAGCTAGAAGAAAATAATTCTTCACGCTACGCAGACGACCCATCAGATCGTTTTCGTTTATGAGAACCTCGAGCAATGTTTTCGCTGCTTCGGAGTACGCTCTGTCGATTGCGGCGATGTATTTCTGTTCTCTATGCTGATAAACAAGAGGCTCTTGCTTTCCCCACTGAACGGTTTTACCTGCACATTTTTTTTAATTTTTTTTTTCTGATTCAAGTTTGTTACGTTAAAAGTATAAACTCACCACATTGACGAATAACGTTGAAGTATTTTCCAGTTCTGAGTATCGTTTGGGCGTGCTCGTTAAGAAAACTTGGTATTCTCTCGGACCTCATGGTGTAACGCTTTTCCCAATAATCTTCGGAATAATCCATCGGTAATTCTTCTCTCTGTATCAACTCATTGTCCACGACGAGAAACTAAAAATTAAACAAATTGTACAGGTCCTTCTAGCGACGAAATAATCTTTTTTCCGTATTTTTTCCCGCACCAGTGCGGAAAAAAAAACCGGTTCGTGACACGGGCGAGGAAAAACGATCCCTCCCGCACTCGTGTGAAGCGCCTCACTCGCCTTCGGTTCGTGCGCCACTTGACACTCGTCGAGAACGATCGTTTTTTCTCGCCCTTGTAACGAAAATAACTATTTAATCACCTCTTGATACGGATCGCAAATTACACCTTTGTAAACCCACTTCTCGAGAGTTTGCATGTACGGAACGCTCGCCGCCTGTATGAGAAACAAACCGAGCTCTTTGCACTTGGCATCACCGCTCAGGTCGTTAACTTGATCGTGCAGAAGACTCAACACTTTGCCGCCTCTCGCGTTACCCTGTGGTACAAACAATTTTTTCATCACATCTGCACATGGTACATCACACAAATGTTCAACTTTTTTTAAATACCAAACAAAACCAACTTTGCAAATTGTTGAAGTTATTTGCGAAAGCAGGGACATTGTGGCCATTGTCGGTTGTACATAGAACCACAACTTTTGGAGATTTAGTTTGCCACGCATGTGCTCGCTTTCCATCTGGACGACGAATAACTGGGATGGAAAAACTCATTATCTTTCATGATTAACGAAAAGCAAAAATAATCAAATTTCAAGTACCAAATAATCTTTCAGCAAACATCTTAGCGCACCGCGCAAGGCATGATTAACTTGTCCCTCATCGGGCAGAACTTTTTCTTCAACGAATCTAACGGTCATCGAGTAATGAGAAGCCAGCGGCAATATTCGCAGCGCCAGCTGCTTGAAAGATATGTAGACATCTGGTGAAATACTGAAAGTCTTTGTTTCGTAGGGACCCGATAATTTCTCAGCAACTATGTACGATCCATCGGTTCCCTTGAAGCAGTGCAGAAGATCCCAGAGTAAAACGGTTTCTTGTGAAACCAACGGAACAACTTCTGCAATGATTAGGTTGGTCTATATAATAATCTAGCGGATTATTATAAAGAATTAATTATATTTAAAAAAAAATTATATTTAAAAAAATTCTTATATAAAAATAGCGGACAACTCACACAGCACTCGTAGACATTTGCCTAGGAGTGTCTGTGAGATGCCGGTGCGAGTGTCGATGAGAATTTCTAGTCGTCTTGTACTCTATGGTCGAGTAGATATCGATGGCATAATCCCAAAAGGGCATATCGATCGTGTATAAATGGCACTTTGCTTTAATGTGTTGCCAGAAGGAAAAAGTCATTCTGAAAAGACATACTTTGATGTAAAGCAACGCTCGTGTCTTCGTAAAAATCCCACGATATTCGAGGCCGTTCGACGACCCAGTTGTGCTTCATTATATTCGGATCGTCACGCTCGCCGACAGTGCCCAGGTGTTTATTCAACTTTCTCTCACCCTCCGCAGCTGCTTTGATGATATTCTTACGAATCTGAAAACATTCTCATTAATTTAGGTTTGTCTCGGGGCAACAATTTTGAGAAACAGCGTTGTCGTGCATTTCTGCGACTTTGGTCGTCGGGATAAACCTACCAGCGGCAGATCTTCATTGGTGATCGTCGAACTCTTAGTACCGGTGTCAATGGAAACCGCTACATTCTTAGCAAGATACTCCTTCAGGGGCTTGTCGGACGATATACGATACAGCAGTTGCATGAAAGAGCCCAAACCGTAGATTCTGAATTAAAAAAAAAATTGTAACAAAACGGAGAATTATTTCAATAATGTGTATATAATAGCTTTTGCGAATTACTTTTTGGACTTGAGCTCTTCGTATTTGTGCAAGAAAGCTTCTTGATTCGGTGCATTTTTTACGAGATACTTCAAGCAGCTGTGCGTCGGAACATTGTCCAGTGCTGTTTTACCATTTTGTAGTTTTTCTACAAGCTTCTCCGGAGGAGTCGAAGACCTAAAAGATTGTCGTTTCATTTACTGCGAGATAAACATAAAATTTGTTTCTTTTTTTTTTTTTTTGCATAAAAAACGGTGGCCAATCGGAAAACTTATTTATTATTTTTCGAACTCACTCGAGCAATTCAGTCAACTCGACGATAAGATGATGTAACTTGAATTCACTCATTGTTTATTCATTATTTTTTGAGACTGACGCATCGATCGTACTCTTCAGGTTCGCATAACCTCGAAATTTCGTTCAATGTGTTATAGTTATCGTATTCCAGAGGAAACGGGGAAAAAAGCAGCAACGTAATGTACGACGAAAGAAAACAATTAAATGTTAAAGACACGCCACCCTCCTCGCTCACGGACGGTTCGTGAATAACGTTGGTAGGCTCTGTCCGTGCAGCGCCTCTCGTCGGCGACAGTCGGCGACACTCGATCGGAGCAGGAAATGGTCAGGGCGAATGTACTCTCACCATTTGACTAAAGAAATGACGAAATAAACTTTATTAGTAAATTATACGGTAAAGATTATAAAAGGATGAAATATAAGGTTCGCGCTACAATTAACTCGTTCGCCTCGCCTTGCCCTCGTGGCTCGGTTCGACACTCTCTCACACGTCCTCGCGGTTTTACACACCTCGCGAGATTACGGGACCTTGCGCTTCTCCGGTGCGCGTCGGAAGACTCGCTCCACGCTCTCTCGAAAATTCAAAGTTAATAGAAAAATCTGAAAAAATTCATACGTATTCAGAAAAATATACGAATAATTGTCATTAAAAAAAAAGTTACGTTTCCGGGAGATTTGTTGAACAATTAAATTTTTCATGAATTTTTTTATAACATTTTAGAATTATTATTATGCAAAATTAATCTTTTCGGCATCTTGAATGCGCTTGATTTTTTTCAGATTTTTATACCATCGAGAAGTGTTTACAATTCCCTCTTAATTCCCTGAAACTTATGCGAAGTCGACACCATTCAGAAGGACTACCTTAAATACGACGAAACTGTTGCGAAAAAGGGCTTATCTCTGACCGTTCTCAAGGAAGGATTAATCTTTATTGTTTGACCGCGTAAATTTGTTTCCAAATTTTACGAGACACAGAAATACAATCTCGTGGAGGGCTTGTCGTTGATAAAACAAAAGAAAAAAGTGAAATGAATGTGCATTTTTTCAAATTCTCGTTCCTCGATTTTGTTTCTAATCGATGTTGAGCTTGCGGAAGGATCCCTGCATCCCACTAAGCTCCTGCAAGAGACTCCCCTCGGAAGATGGCAGCCTCAAGTTCTCGTTCGTTCGGCTGAGTTTCTCCTCCCTGAGATACCAGTCTCTCTTGTTCTCGATCTTTTTTCTCCAAGCCTCTGCGAAAAGAAGAAAAACAAATGGAAAATGAAATTGTCGACCGAAATAGATTTTTTCGAATGGGGTGAGAGGGAGATAAACCTCGTTGAGGTAAATACATTTTTAAAAAACCACTTCCTAAAATGTCCTCTTAAATTTAAATCGACAAAAAATGATGCAAACATTTTTACATATTGTTAATTCATCGTAGGGGAAGTTTATCGATCGCAATTGTCTTGAAATGTTTGTCTTCTTTTTTTTTTACTACTTTAGTGTAAAAACTGTACAAATTAATTATCCCGAAACAATTTTTTTTAAAGAAGCACGATCGACGATATTTTCGCGTGAAGAGGAGCGTTGCATTTTTCTCGAAAGATGTTTACCGTTGAGTTCCTCGAAAGTCCCCGCCTTGCCACCCCACTCGTTCGGCAGAATGTCCTTGTCCATGTAGCTATGCAATTCTTCGCCGCCGCCGGTGTGTATTCTGAACTGCGACCGCCGAGTTTAAAGGAAATCGAAAGACACGCGAATTAATTTAAGGTGACACTATTGCAAGGCCGCGGTAGCGAAGCCGTATAAACGTCTCGTTTCGACTTCATTCGTCGCTGCTCCGTTGCTCGACGGAGGAGCTTTACGTACCTTTTGAATGAATTTTTCCTTCAGAAAGGGGGAAAACATTTTGAGGATGTTGTTTATGAACGAGGGAGCGTGAAGATAGTGGATCCGATGAAGACGGAACGGCATGCTGTCCTGAGTCGCGAGCATCCCCCGACGAACTACCGAGTTCGACGGGCTGCACTTTGCGTAATGCGCTGTCGTATAACCCTGCGATTTTTTTTTTTTTTTTGCGAATGGTCGAACACCGAAAATAATATTTGTACTTTTTTCATGCAAAATATTGAACGAGAGAAATAATTTTTTTTCAATAAAAATTTTGATATTACCGTAAACAAGAAACTTAATATTGTTATTTTCCAAGAAATTCGTTCTTTAAGAAATTTTGCAAGAAATTAAATTTTACGAACCACATGTTCGGGACAACTTTTTTTACAAAGTGGAGCCAGCTAGAAGCTTTACCTCGAGATCGACGACCATGATGTTCGACAAACTAGCCTCTTCCGCGAGTCTCGTGTCCATTACCAACAACATGCGTTTCGCTAAGACTTCAATGGAAAAATTATCAATCGACTTGTCGGCAAGTCTCAATATCGTCACCCGGTGGCCTTCCTCGGTCAGCGACGGCAGTACGTAATACTGGCTACAATTAAATTTTCATATATTTTTTTCTCTCGATATTTTTACTCGCCGTCTCGTCCGATTTTCGTATCGCAGGGAAAAGTAGACGGGGCAAAACGGACTACTTTCGCGAATTTTTTTTTTTTCGTGAGCCATTAATAAGAAACCGCTTTGTACCCGGTCCGGTTTGCTTCGGGGCAAAACGAACCGTATTAATTATTTTTTTCTTTCGAAAAACACGACAAATTTACACAGATCCTATATCGAATGTCCTCCATTCGATATTGAAATTTTGTTTATTTTTGATGCTCCTCGAAAAACATCCATAAAAATAGCTTCGGCACAAAATGGTTGTTTTTTTATGTTCCTCGAAAAAATTTTGCATTAACAGTCCCTTTTGCCCCGGGTTTCTATTTTGCCCCGTTCTCTCCGGTTCCGTTGATAGCCGGTAACAATTCGATCGGTTAACTCACATGCTGTCGCAACAGGCCTGTATATCCGGCGAAAGTGGATCCCGATTCGCGAAAAATTCCGGCAGCGCCGAACGAACGCTGAAGTATCTCTCCAGTATCATTTTGCATCGTTCCACACTGTTCTTGCAACCGAAGAGGAAATGTTCCAACCTAGCGTCGTCTGTAAATTCAACGTATACGGAAAGAATTACTATAAGAAAAAAACAAAATTACTGTACCACATTTTTTTCGTTTCCTGGGTATGAAATTACGTTCGGAGGTCTGCCGCGCAGTTGCACTCGAGAACTTTTCTTCCGTCTAATGGTAATGCGCATGGTCTATTTGATCGACCTCTCTGAATTTGGATCTTTGGATCTTTGGATCTTTGGATCTTTGGATTAATTTTTTGTTAATTTTTTTTTTTTAATCGTTACCCACCCATGTGCTTGGGCAGGTGGGGTTGCTTGTCGATCCACTCGCGAATGGCCCGAATGTCCTGTTTCCTCATTGCCGGATCGGGCGGGAGCTCCTCGTCGATTTTCCTCTGCTGTTCTACCGTCGGTGGGAGCAGCGTCATTATTTCTTCCGTTCGAGTTCCAACCGGAAACCGAATCTAAAAATTATTATGTATCATCTTATCGGATCGTTATTTAGGTTAACAGTTGCTGGCCCGACGTGGCTGAGAGTTGGGCATGCGCAACCGTGCCATTCCACGAATCACTGAAGAATTGAATAGATTTAACTTTCGAAAAATCTCGTTATCTTCGGTGCTATGCGTTCGTCGGCTCGTCCGTTTCCTGTCAAGGATCGTGAGTTTACCATCGCCGAAAAATCCACTTCCGGCGCAAATATTTGCGTGATGCACTGCGAGCCGAAAGTTAATTTTTATATTTTTCCGACTTTTTTCCTCATTTCTTCTTCTCTTCTCTTCAACGAACCTAAACCTCGGATATTTGCGCACTCCCGGCGAGTCAACGAGAGCCTCGACGGAAGTTGCACTGTCACACATGTACGCCAATGTGGTTCTGACCCACACATCCAGAAAAAAAGTTTCAGTAAAATATTTATTTGATTGGAATAAATATTTATTTAAATCCAATAAATATTTTACTAAAACCAAATAAATAAATATTTGCGGGTGCCCGACAAATAAATTATTTTTCTGGGTGCGATGTCGGTATATTATTGTTACACGAGAGAGAGAGAGAGAGAAAGATTTCAATGTGGATTTGGGTTTTAGATAAAATGTCACGTTAGAAATTATTATCACGGATAAGTATTTCGATTTCTCTATGTTTCTCATCGTCGAACATGGCAAACTTTGTTCCCGGCAGCGGAAGCGCGACTGGAATTCGTAATCATTGCACGATTCCGGATTTGAAAAAAACAAAAAAAAACAAAATTACGTGCGATTCACTTATACGGACCGCGTGTGTATAGATATAGAGACTGTTGTTTCGAGGCGTGGAAGTGAATTCTTAACGAGCTGTAATGAAACCTCCTAGAAAGCTGAGCGTTATTCCCGCGTGCAGAGTAAGAGGCTGAATTCTTGTGGAAATTTGCTAGAGTCGAAGTTACCGTGAATTTGTTGGAAAATAAATACCGGTGAGTCATTTATTCGATCGAATCTCGCTTTCTAGATCGTGGTAAAAAAATATTAAAAATCTAATTAATGTGATTAATTTAAGAAATCATAATTAATTTAGTTAATTCATTTTAACCACAAAAAATGACCGATGCGTGAAAAAATCCTTCGCCCATAATAAATTTTCTTTGATTGGAGTAAACTTTTTTCTGGGTGTGCCAACGAGCTGTATTATTAACCGGACTTGTGGTTAAAATCGTCATTTTTGCGCACAAATATATTTTTAATATATTTTTAATACATTTATAAAAAAACGCCAAGTTACAATAAGATCAATGAGATTCGATATTTCGGAACGCATGTTATTATAATGCTCGACGTAATCGTCCTGCGCCTGCGTGATCGCGTTCACCTGCTTACCCGAGTTAAAACTGGTTTATTCGCGGTTACGTAAAACCGGAAAAGTCGCAATTTGCAATGTACAGCGTTCACCGCCAGTCAATTATTAAAACTCGTTCAGACATCAAAGCTAATATGTATGGGGAAAAAAGAGTCGGCGGGGTGGCGAGAATCAGCCCGTTAAATACCCTCAAATAATACTCTTAAAGCGATGAGTTCCGTCGGTCCAGCTGAATCAATGAATTTATTGGTTCATCTATCGAACTAAAAGAAATGTAGATGTTCCGCCTTTTTTCAATATAATTTTGTTTCCTACTATTAAAAAATCAAACCTTTTCTACAATTGTTTAACATTTCGACCCGGAGTTTTTTTCTTCATGTGATCGATACACCCTTATACGATCTATCGATCTCGAGGAATTTTCGATCAAATTTTTTCATTACCGAGTGATAAACCAAATAACACTTTTCTTCCTTGTTCTTTTACCTCTAAAATTAATTAATTGGCGAGCGCATCGCAAGTAGATATAAATTCGAAAGACCAACAAGCGAAGCGTATCCTTACTCGTACTCACTTGCCTTTTCGTTTGCCTTCGAGTGAAAACGGTCGAAGCGATTGCCTCGGATAATTCGAGTTTTTTTAGAATTTTATTTTCAACAAAAAATTACACACGCGCACGACAAAGAAGTGACAACAGACAAAAAAGGTCAACACCGAAAGCTCGTGTTCTCAAAGAGCTGCTGGAGGTTCGCGCTCCTCGAGGCGAATCGGGACTGCCTCGGACACTTGCACCTTAGGCATTTCTATCCGTCCGGGAAAGTAGGGACGGCTGCACCGGCGGGACAAATTACGATATCCCCGAGTGTCGTTGCGTCCCCACCAGATAAGCTAAAACTCAACGAGAGTCATCGGTCTCGTGAGCGAACGTTCACGCATGCATGTACCTCTGACTCACACTCCCGTACCGAATTCCCTCGCACATGCCCTCGAGAACGTGAGAATGCTGACCCGAGCGCCGGCCGCGTCGAGCGTATCTTTACCCGAATACGAGAACGGCGAAGAAAAAATATATATGTATCGACAGCTGAGAGGCGAACGAGCGTATCCGTAATTGTCCTGTACACCGAGCCCGGCGAGATGCGCCGTTACGGTTCTCAGGGGTCGATTCACGTGCGTTGACTTCCGCGTCTGCGCAGCGCGCGCTTCTACCTTACACTCCCGCTCTCTCGGTCGTCGTCGATTTTGCAATTCCCGATACGGTTTGTTTATAAGCCGTCCGTGCACGCTCTGCGGATTTCGAACGGTGCATTCGCACATTGCACGATGTGGGACGAAATTGGGACGATGCTCCAGAATTTTGGGAATTTTGGGAATTTTTCGATACGATAGGGCAACGAAAATCGTCGGCCTCGGTGCGGTTGCTGTCCAGCGCGCATGCGCGCTCCTGATCCATGAGCATCGGTTAATGTGTCGTCCTTTTTTTCTTTCTCTGGTTTTTCTCTGTTGAGGTGGTATGAATACAAAACACGTGCGGTTCAGAATAGAATCGGCGAAGCCGATGGTCTATCGGCAGGATCCAAATGGTTGTTAATCGGGTGCTGAACAAGTGGGACGACCGATTAAAAATGCACGCTCGGAGAGTTGTGTTCGCTGTTATTATGTCTTCATGCTTTTATTTTTACGTTTGTCTTTATACGTTTAGTTTTTCTTCTTTCTCATCGTTTGCAGCTTTGATAACATGCATGGTCGGATTGTACAATAAAATTTTTTTAAAAGTCATTCGACACACATTTAGAAAATTCGAAACAGAAGATGACCAGAATTAAACTGCGTCGTCAGTTACGACAGTGCACCAATTCCAGTAATTCTCAGCTGTTAATTACGATCGCTGTTTCGAAACAGCGTATTCTTTTTATTTCACTGTCAGCAATTCATAAAAAAGCGGGCACGTCAGGTGCACTAATTCTCGGTGTCAGAGATCGTCGACGATGCAACATTACATGTATGTCGGTGACACTGCAGTTTCTTCACCAAAAAGAAATTTCACCTTCTATTTTCCTTCTCCTTCACCGTTAACATAACCGCTAGATTATAAAATTAGTTGAAAAAATAATTTTATAAAATAAATTAGGAAAATACTAGATTAAATTAAATAAACTAGATAATTTAATAAACTAGATATCTTATCTGAAAAGTCTCCGATCATGTGATTTCCCCTTTCGCCACCGGTCATTCGTGACTATTTCGAAAATCATCCTATACCGAGGAAAATGTATGTAAAAAGAGAAGAAAAAAAAAGTGTTGCTTTATTAAAACTGCAATTGGTTGTAGACTGTATAATTGGCTACACGAGTTTCTAGCAGCGGCGTAAAAAAAAAATTCTTCTGGCATTCGCCAACGTTCACTTTGACCTCCGCGCCGGCTTTTGTCACCTTTGTCCGCGATCGATAGATCGAATGCATCCGGCGATGATGTCCGACGAACGATAGAGATGAGCAATTTTTGGTTACCTTTTTACAAGTATTAGTCACACAAAGTTCTAAAATGATGAGCAACAGGCACGAAGAGCAGAAATGGTCGCTGCTTTCATTACTCTGTGCAATAGCGCGTGTATAACTTGCATATGGTGTTTCCTGCTGTCGATATGGTGAGCTGCTGAGTTAAGAGACCAAACATGGTGACCGCTTTTTCCCCGAAAAAAAAGTTGCTGACTTTTCATTGACCGATCGAAAATTTTCCCTGACCAATTTTGAAATTCCCGGACTTTTCCCGGGTTTTCCCTAACCGCGGCCACCACGCCAAACTCGAAACCCAAAACACAGAAAAAAAAAATGATACTATTATCACACCGGCATTTCCCTCCAGCTTCCCGAAATTCGTGCAGAGCATGGAAGAATCCGAGTTCGGCGAGGCCCGCGACCGGAAGTTCGGACGTCGAGCCCGCAGACATTCCTCCGAGAGTCTCGAGAACTTCGCGGTCAAGAGGACGAAGGAAGGAAAACGGGAGTCCGATGTTGACGGAAGGCGAGACGGTCGTCATCGAAGATCGAAAGATGTCGGGCTGGTTCGTCGGGCTGTTGCGTCACCGCACGGTTCGACGAGCCTGGAGACGCTGGACTTAGCGGAAGTCTATCGGAACGATCGGTCCATTCAACAAGCGGAAGGCCGCGGGCGATTGGACGATCGACCGAATCGATCGATCGGATCGATCGGCGATCGAGGCGGAGAGTACAAAGTCTACAGGAAGCTGAGCGGAGTCGCGAGTGGACTCGGGGAGCGTTTTCTAGAGATGAGGAAGCGGCCGTTGCAAAAATATTCTTGCGAGAAGCCGAACCGATGTTACCGGCAATGCGAGAATCGCGAGATCGGATATCGAGAGATGTAAATTCTTGGCGAAGGGAGATGACCGGACTCCGGGTAAATTAAACTCCGGGGAGTCAATAAAATGATGTGAGAAAATATGTGACCGCGATTTTATTCCTCTATATCGTCATCGCCATTCCGAGCTCTCGTCGATCCTCAACGGAGCGCAGGCGCAACCGTCCCTTCGCCTCGGACCGCAGATCGGCTCCTCCTCGATCGGCAGAGCGTGGATCAAAACTTCTTTCGGGCATTTGCAAGTCACTTTTCGTAAGCCTTCTGGCATTTCTGGCTCGTGACGTTTCCCAGCTCCGCCGGCACCACCGGCGGTTCTTTCGTGATTTCTGGCGACGGAAACGCTGCTTCTCTTGGCTCGTCGGACGTCAAGATCTTTCCGTAATTCCAACAATTTTGGAATTACGCACTGCGGAAGATTCACAATTTAACCTCCCATTTTTATTTCTCCGCACACCATGAGAAAAACCTCTCTATGCCGACTTTTTTTTAAATTCGTCCATTAAATATGGTTTCTTCGAAAAATACACAAATTGGATACGGAATATATTTGCTCACGAAAATGTTTATATTTTTATACATTTTTCGCACACGTGTTTATATATATATAAATTTATTTTTTTCGTTCGCACGAGAGTGAAGAAGGAAAATAATTTATTTGCTCTCACCAGTGCGCCAGTCACGAAGCAGCAAATGCACGAGAGGCAAGACGTGCATATACACAGAGCTATAACCTCGTACATAATTGACCGTTGTTGTGAATTTTTTTTTTCTCTCAAATCATGAATAATGACGAATTTTGACGCGTGAACGGTGCGAAGTCAAGTCAGAACTGATTGGGGGGGGGATACTATTTTCAGTCGGACCATCGAGTGTCACCTTTCATCGAAACACACATACACATTTTTTTTCTGTCTCGATAAACGCCTTTTTTCGCGTAAAAAAAATTACAGTTGCTCGTTCGCAATGTTGCCTCCCACGTTGTCACGGCGAACCGGAAGTCCATCCGACCGCGGATCACGGAAATCGTGGTATTGATGTTGGAATTAGTGAGTATCAGTGTTCTCGGCGCGTGTTTGACGGCTTTGATTTGCATGATCACCGATGGCACGGTAAGTCTTCGAGGGACCGAAGATCGTACTTCCGGTTTGTAAAAATAGTAGTTTGCGACACTAGTGCGAAAAAGCGGACTTTCGACGAATGTTGTGATGTTCGAAGCACAAGACACGAGACCGCTTTTTCGTACACGTATTGGATAGTGCTTTATTTCACTCAGTGCGAGAATGGCGGTTTTACGTACGCTTGGGGTGAAAACACCCGTTTTCACACCTTGCCAAATAACATTTTGTACGATACTCGAGCAAAAAACGTTTTTATGCGTCCACATAAATAACTATTTCGCACTAGTATCGTAATGAACTAATTTGTAACAAGTGCACAAAAACTCCCACTTTTTACGCCTATATCGTGACAAAAAAATAATTAGAGTGTTAAAGGAGTGTGTAAAATAGTGATCGGCTACAGACCAGTGTGATCTGCGCATGCGCAGTATTTTTCTCGCATGCCTTACTAAAAAAAACTAAAAAGCGTCACCTTCGCCATGCGCTACAGGCATGAAAGGCTTTTTGTGCAGGTGTAACAAATAAAAATATATTACATATGCAAAACAAATCAGCGCAATGATTTTATTTTACAGCCTTACGAATTGCCAAAGCTAATAAGCTTCGAGAAAGGGTTCCTGAGACCCCGGATAGTACGATCCATAAATTGGCCGAAATGGAAAATCGCGAGTTTTCAAAAGGACGAAGTAAGGAGAAAAAACTTTTATCGCTCGCGTCGTAGATCGAATAAACTATCGCCGGAAGATCGAAAGAATCACGGACGTCACGTTCAGACTTCGTTCACCTATCTGGAACCTTTTGCCGAAACAAGCGTCCCTAAAACTACGAATAGCATCGAGGAATACCTCGAAGAAGGTCGAGAAGATGTTTTTTTACGCGGATCTCCAGAAGGGACTGCGAACTCTCGGAAGTATCGTGAAAGGGCGGACGCAACGAGCCCAAAGTCCGTCGACTCGAAGTATACATCATCGATCGCAGAGAGTCTCACCAGGCTGAAAGTTAAACTACGGAATAGGAAACCTGGCGATGAGAGATTGTACGGCGGCTCTAAAGTTCGAACGAAGAAGCGACGCTTCGTCCTGCCGAAGAGTTTCGTAATAGGTAGGAAACCGGAAGGCGACGTTGTCGCCGAGCGACAAGATGACTCCGTAGATCCGATCGATGAACGGCTTCGATCACCCACGAGATATTGTTACCTGGAAGCCTTGAGAATAAAGACCAGTTGAAGCTGATTAAAATACACGCTTTCGAAGTTCGAGAGGTCACGCTACGATTTCTTTGCAATTTTTGCAAAACCGGAAGTAGGACACCGATCAATTTTCCTCACTGGCTTTAAAACTCTCCTTGGATTTGTTGCGCACGACGAACTTAATTTTTCTCTCGTTCTCCGGTAAAAATATGTAAAACACGTTGGTTTCCGGTTCGCCGGTTCTGTATCGCACGGAGAAAAATACTTCTGTTTCTCTAATAAAATGTAGATCGTTAATAATTTATTATTGTGACAGTAAAAATATGTGGCTGCTACAGTGGAATATTTTGTTGTCCCTATGTAAAGCAGATAAGTGATTTATGGTAACATGATTCTTGTTGTCCCGACAATTTTTTTTCTCCGTGCGGAGACGTTTCGGGCTACAACCGCAAGATTCGTTCTTTTTTTTATTTCCGAGACTAAAGACCAATTTTGAAACTAAAGACTAAAGACCAACAAAAGTACACGCTCTCGAAGTTGGAGAGGTCACGTTACGATTTCTCCGCAATTTTCGCAAAACCGGAAATGGGGCACCGATCAATTTCTCTCAATGGCTCTAGAATCCTCCTCGGATCTGCTGCGCACGACGAACTCGATTTTCCTCTCGTTCTCCGGTAAGAATCTGTAAGTGACAGTTTCCCTCGGCGATCTGGCGGCGCGATCGTGGTCGAATATCTGAACGACCTTTTGCACGGTCGAGACTTCCATCACGACCGTCGATTTCGACGAGGGCGACGCGGCTCTCCGTCTCACGTCCTCGGTCGACGTGAGTTTCTCCAAGTGTCTCACAGCGTCTTCCCGCTTCTCCTTCGGCGCGGGCTGCATCGAGAGTCTGAAAAAAAAAAAATAGCGGCGGTAAAAATTACAGAGTTTCGCGACGAAACGCCCGGTCTCGGTTCGCCGGTTCGGTGTCGACGCTCATCGACGCACCCGGAAGATTTGTTCTTCTTGGTTTTTCTCGACTCCTTCGCGATCCTCGATCCCGACTTTCCGCGTTTCTTCGCCGACGATTTGCTACCGATGACACCGATCGCGTCGCTGATGTAACATTTCTTACCGGTTTCGCAGCTCCTCGACTTTTTCACTTTTAATCTCGTCGCCTCGCCGCCGTGGCTCGAGCACGAATGGCGGTGACTTCTGTACTGCCACCTGCAATTTTTTTTTTTTCGAATTTTTTTTCGAATTCTTCGCTACGATTTTGGGTCTCATGTCGTTGCTCATCGAGCTTCGGTTACCACAATGCGCAAGTCGTCACCGTGGAACTGAACATGAAGAAACAGTTGAGAACTGTGAGCATCAGAAAGGGCTCAAGCATCTTGGGCGATTAATTTGTCCGATTCCTCATTGATTTCGAAAGTCCATTGTACGATCTGCGATGAGACTCGTGCCCGGAATGGAGAACTTGGCATCTTTGGCAGCTGCTCTTCGTCTGTTCTCAGAGCCGACCGCGATTCAACTTCGCTGCCTCGTTTTACGATATCTTCGCTGGGAGTTCGTCGCGAGGGGACGACCGACAGCTTAACCAAATCTTCGGTGTGTTGATATATCAGTTTCGACTTCATGAATTCCGGGGAAAATAATTGAACGATTCTCGTCGAGGATGAGATGTTGGGGATACTGAGCCTCGGAGTCTGCGTCGCCTGCATCTCGTGCCTGTGCTGTCTCTGCACCGCCACAGTGGTGAGCGACGATTAACCGCGTTCGTCCATTTGGCTTGGTCGTACGATTAGTTTCAACGATTTTAGAACTTTAGAATTTATGGAATATTTGAAATTTCTGTAGTGTTTGAAATTTCTGTAATGTTTGGAATTTCTGTAATGTCACGAATTTCCGCAATTTTTGGAATTTCTCAAGGTGGCAGCTCCAGGGTTGATCGACTTGCGAACCGGCCTGCTCCTCTGCGGAAGACAGCGGTGCCAACAAACCAGCCGCAGGAGCGAGGAGATCTTCGCGCTGGATCCTAAAAGGGACCCGTCGGCACGTAGCGACAAAACGATCGACGGAAGCGAGAGCGAATCTTGCCCATGTGCGGTAACCTACGTGCTCGACCCGATTGTACAATCGCGAAACGTCGGCGAGACATGCGACGGATCGTTGAGGAAGCGGAGATACTGCAGATGTCCATCATTCCTCGACCTCGTCGGTGACGGTCCGGGCTCGCCGAGCAAAGTTCTACCGCGCGCTTGAGTAAAACACTGTAACATCGTCTCGGGAAATACATAAAATTCAGCGAAGAAATCCCTGCTGTCTGTTTGCACATTCGATCGATAACCGTTCAATCGATTAGTCGCCTATCAGCGCGATCGACCGCCGGAAATCCGACACTTCTTCCTCCTTCTTTTCTAATTGCACTGTAAAAAAAAATCGTTTGAACTTAAATGTGCTGGACTAGAAGTTTTTACGCAAAAACTGATGTATTAAATTTAATGTACAATTGTGATGCAGGATTCATGTTCAGTGTCTTAGAAACATTTGAAATACGTTATTTTTTAATGATTCACTTTAATTTTAATAAAAAAGGACTTTAATTTTTCATCATAATGGAACATTGAATTTAATGTACAAGTTTTTGCGCATAAACTCCCATTCGAGTACATTAAAATTACAATTTTTGTTAACAGTGTGCATTTACGCCACTTAGCCGAGTTCGCATTATCCGATACACTCAATGGAGCATAGCCAAAAATTTGGCTCTCGATAGCCGACGACAGGTATCGGACCGAACCGTCCTGGAGCATCCAACATCGAGGGGTGAAGATGAGTTTCCGTTCTCTCTAGCGATACAAGGGAGGAAGCGATGAGATGCACAGCGGGCGGTGCGGCTCGTAAACGCAAATCCTAATAAATACAATAACCAACGATAATAAAATAATAATAATGATAATAATAATAGAATCGCCTGCTGGTACGAATATCGCTGGATGGGTCCACCGGTGTGCATCTGTGTGACGCAACGAGATAATCGGGCGCACGGATGTCTCTTTGGTTTCGCTTAGCCCGATGCGGTTGCGCACGCATTGTCGGCTCTCTCGCATGTGCATAAGGCATGCTGACGGTGCCTGATGCTGTATGCAACGCCGAAGGGGAACGCCGGGGGCCAAAAGGCCAACCACTGACTCCGCTTCTGTTGCCACCTATGGCGCTGATTTATTCTCCCCGAACGCCCTTTTGTCGACTATATGACGTTATTAATGATGACTAGGCGCATGCGCACTGTTCCAATGTACGAACGAACGCTTTGCTTAAGTTGTGTCTATGGTCGACACTTGTCAAAAGGACTGCCCATTTTTTGAGTGGCCATGTTTTTAAAACGAATCCGTACTTCGGCCGGAAATTTTTATTTTCAATTCACGAAATTCTCACTTTTAATACACGAAATTCTGATTTGTCGGCTGTCAAAGAAAAAAATTGTTATATCAATTCTACTTTCAATTCATACAATTCCATACGGGACTGAAACGATAACATATATAACAGGAACATTCTTGCCGTCGTTGTTTCAATATTATATGGAATTGTAGGAATTGGAAGTAGAATTCATTTAAAAAAAAAAAAAAATTTGGCAACTCGCAAGCAAATTTAATTTGTTCAGTGGATTAATATCTGGCGAATTGAAATTATACATGTTCGACGAAATTTCACCGGTGGGAAGGGACGAAGAGTGCGAAGATTTTCTCACGTATGCAACAAAACCGAAAAGGCAATAAAGCGCGAGCTTCGTGGGGTTTCCAACTAAAACGTGGGAGATGCACCGGCGTTTCGGGAGCACGAAAATACCCGGACGTCCAGTGGATTCCGTTCTAGGGCGAGATCGAGGCTGAATAGAACGGGAGTGAGAAAAAAAATCGACACATATCGAGGGTAGAGAGGAAGATATTAGTTGGCAAATCTGATTGTCGCGATCCGCGGTGATGTTGTTCCGTAACAAAGAAGAAAAGACCGTGTGCGGTCGCGTCACGTAAGGTCTGGCAATCGATATCCTACTGCGCATGCGTCGACACCGGTCGTGTGGCGAACGTAACAAGGCTCGATCACGGCTTGTATTGAATAGCATTCCCACGGAACCCCGTGACGAGATTTAACTATACGCATGCTTGTGTATAGGTGGACCGAAGATCAATTCGAAAGTCAATTCGGAGCTCCGCCGGTTTCGAACCAGACTTCCATTGATTTGATCCATGATCGACGATCCACGCTCCAATCTGCCTATCACACCTCGAGCAGTATGCGAGATTGCAAATAAGAAACATCCCAGTCGATAAAACATATGCTGTTCTTAATGTTCTTAATGTTCTTAACGTTCTTAATGTTATTAATTTTCTTAATTTTCTTAACGTTCTTAACGTTCTCAACGTTCGTAGCTTTCTTAACATACGTAACTTTCTTAAGATTCTTAACATTGTTGAATTGAAGAATGTTCTTAATATTCTTGAAATTAATAACATTCTCAATATTCTTATCATCCTTTGCCATACTCGCGAGTAACAGCCACAAAATTTGGCTCCCACATGTATACGAGGAATACATTTTTTTTAAATCCGCATCCGAATTTCTTAGCCTCGTGGAATCACGGGACAGCTCCCGCGTTGTCACAAGACGTTTTCTCGCGAGCATTGAAACATTTCGAAGAATAGAGAATGCGCTGCGGTCGAGCGACTACAGCGTCGGAGGTGTATCGCGGTCACTTGTCGTCCCATTATGTCCTGCGACCGCAACAACGAGGGAATAAATAAGAAGGCCGAGCAGGAGCCTTCCCACCATAGGAGCGAAGATCCTTTATCGTTACAAAAACGAAAGCCACGAGCGGGGACGAGAAGAATAAACGGTCGAGGTTTCCCTCCTACTGTTCAATCATATACGAGACACGCTATTTTATCGCGTATCGGGAGCGTGTCTTCGGAAGAGAAAAATTTCTAATTTATAGGTGTTTCATTGTCGAACGATCTTGTATGAGCGTGCGTGAGCGGACCGCACACCGCGCCACGATCCAGAGGAAAAAACTAAAATTTTATGAACTCCCACGGCATTCAATCGATTATGAAGCTCCTTCGCTCTTTTTCTTCTTCATCCTCGGTAGCTTCGAATTTTCTTTTCTTCTCCCATAATAGCGCTATCTATCCGACGGACCGCGATTTTTACGAAACTATACAAGTCGATCGTTCGTCCATTGTACCGGGATAGGCGTCCACGAGAATTTATCTTCCGAACGACCTGCTCGTTTCACGCGTGATTTCTCTCAAGACGTTTTTGTTACTCATTCGTCAATGATTTTTTTTTTTTTTATGCCATCGGTCTTGCCAAAAATATCGGACAAACGGGAAGATTTAGTATATATATATGTACAACACCTGCTATATTCTAAAGCCATAAAAGGCAAAAGTGGCTAAACAAATTAAAAAAAAAAAAAAAAACTCAAAAAAAATCGGAGTAAAGTTTTTTAAAAATCCGATTTTGAAACACCCTAATATATACGTACGTTAGAAATATAGAGACGACAGACGTCCCAGTAATTAATCAATTTGCATGAGGCGTTATAACAGTCTTGGCCCAAATGATAACTGCGGTCGCGCCTCAACGATAAGAAACCCGCAATTTGTCATGTACGGAAAATTACTCGTACAAGCGAGCAACGAAGTGCGCCTGTACAGACTGTACCTCGAAACTCATGAATGAACAGTGCTTCGACCGACCACCGGCTCGTCCCCGACGATTCGCCGTGAAACCCGAAGACGTTAATGGTTTTTTTTTTTTTTTCGGAGAAGATGGGCAAACTGCGAAATGAATGACATCGATGTGTAATTATAACGATGACTGGTGAGAAAGCTCGGTGTCTCCGGAGAGTGGCGAGGGGAGGAAGAAGAAAAATTCCATAAATCGTCGGTACTCGTCACAATCGTAGTTTCTCGTAGCGCGACGGAAGGGAGCCCCTCGGCGCCATTAACGTACCGATTTCATTGAAGGGTCGGCGAGTAGGAGGAGGACCGGAGGGACTCTCATTGAGCTCCGGCCGTGTCCAAGCCAATTTTTCCAATGGATCAATGGCTCAACACGAACATACCGTTGTGGGTCGTTGTGTCGATAAAGATGAATGAAACTCCTCGAAACGTGAATTTGAAATATACGATTTAAGCATGCGACGGCCCTGAGAGCAGGGTAAAACAGGGTCTTGGGGCAGAACGGACCGGTGCCTTTCGTTCAAGATGACACTTTATTATTTTTACGTCTCGGGATAAACTATTTTTGGTAATTGCAAACGAAGTCCATTTTGCCCCCAAGGTTCCGTTTTGCCCCGCTCTCCCTTGCGAAGTACTGAATTCACCTTATTTATATCCATAGCAGCGATGCGTAGTGGGTTCCTCGTTATACCGATGAAAATGAATGAAACTCCTCGAAAAGTGAATTTGAAATGTAGGTTTTAAGTATGCAGCGTTCTTGAGGGCGGGGCAAAACGGACCGCTGTTTCGCGTTCGAGATGAATATTATTTTACTTTCACGTCCGCGTTAAATTATTTTAAAAAAATTGTAATAGTGTCCATTTTGCCCCCAGTGTTCCGTTTTGCCCCGCTCTCTCTTACAGGATACTGGAGGCACTTCGTGTATACATTCACAGTAGTAAATCTTTCCAAATACGAGTCACCGCCTGGCAATGATCCTCGAAGAATATCATCATCATTTCTTCTTTTTCTTCGTCTTCTTCTCCTCCTTCTTGCCAGCCTCTTTAGCACCGTTGATCGTCTCGGCTGGCATTTCACGCTCAGGGGGCTTCGGCACTTCGGTCTTACGAGATAAATCCTCGGAAACCTTGCGAGCCGGCGGGACTTTGGGTGTTCTCAATTCCAACTCTATGTTTCGCCTCCTCTGATTCGCCGATTCTGCCTTTTTCTTAACACGAAGTAGATATATGTTCTGATTGCCGTCCGTTATGTGGTCGCTGTGCACTTCCTGAGACGCGACTGGATCGCCCAAGTGGGGATGGATCGTGATAGTTCGGTGCTGATCGCTCGAGTCTTTCCCCTTCTTCGCAGCTCCCAACTAATACAAATGTTTTCTTATGAATACATTTTTTTATTGTTAGTTTTTTATTATTATTTATTAATTTTTTAAAAATTATTTTTGATACACTGAGAGAAAGCGAAGCTAGTAAAAATTACCGATCATGTAAGAAAAATTACCATAGTACCATAATAGTAGGGCGCCATGGTGCCACCTATGGCAGAAAGTCTCACATTATACAAGAATTTTTACCATAATATCTAAGAAAAATTCTTATAAATCCGGTACTTCCTACCATAGGTGGCGCCCAACGCCCTTCTACTATGTGCTATGGCAATATCTCTCAAGCGATATCGTCATTTTTACTAGATCCTTCTCTCAGTGATACTGGATCCTTCTCTCAGTGTAAGGATTACTTGATAAGCGAATGCTTCGGGCTTGTAATTGGTGTCGTCCTTGCCGACGAGATTCCTCGAGCGTATTCTGAATAAAATTTGATTGTTGTCACCGGCGTTGACGATTCTCGGGCCTTTCGTCGCCGAGGGCATTTTTATCTCGGGTATCGCGCAGTCGCACGGAGGATCCCACTGTCCGGCTTTCCGCTTCGACGATCTGCTCTTGTCCTTCTCGACGCGAATTATCAACTGATTGCCGATCATCTCGGCACCGATCTCTTGAAAGTATTTCGATTCCGGCGAAACCGCGTTTGGAGAACTCGAGCCGGGAGGCTCACGGATCGCTGGAGAATGCGTGGGTCGACAGCCGCAGATATCTTCGGTAAATAAATTAATGTCACGATTAAAAAAAAAAAAAACTGAAATAGGTAAATTTGCGTTTGGTGCCGAACTCACTCTGTGCTCCAGCGTGGGTTTCCATTTTATTGCTGATATCGATAAACCGATGATTTTGATAAGAGAAGAAATAACCGAATGAAATCAAACAGACATCGGAGAAAAAAAAATGATAAATGAATAATAGCTTCAGCAATCGAACGAACGATAAATTAACTTCACACGGCTGCCCCCCCCCCCCCCCCCTCTCTCTTCCCTCTACAGTAAAAATGTCAAAATACCTTTCGGCGATGAAGTAAAAATATAACAAAAATTGGATGAATAAATTCTAGTAGAAAATTTAATAAATCGTTATTTGGCAAATATGATTACGGCTACTCGAAGATGCGGCTGTCCACCGAAACACATTTTTCTTCCAACCCCTGACCAGTCGAGCAAACACGCTGAGCCACGGATAGAGTCGAATTCTTTCGATCGAATAAATCACACGGCACTAAAGGTTTGTGTACATTGAACAACATTTTTTTGCCCATAAAGCTCCACAATTTTTTTTTATCCCACTAATTCTGCCATGTTTTTTCTTCTTTTTCTTGTGAAGCCATTTTGTCAAGCCGTTACAGTTATTAACTAAATAAAAATGTAAAATCCTCGAGAAAAAATAAGGATTGTAGACGTGAAAAGAAAATGCGTTGTTTAATGTTCAAACATTTTTTTTCGTAGTACATGCACAAAAAGTCCCACTTTTTGTGCATGCACCCAGAAAAATAATTTCTTTGACTCCGTTTATTTGGTTCAAGTAAAATATTTATTCAAATTAAGTAATAGTTATTTACATGAAATAAATATTTATTTATATCGCTTAACCCTCGTCAAGAGATCGCTTTTACGCACCAGTGTCGTAAAGTACAATTTCTCACCCTCCATATTCAGGGAAACTGGGAAGATTCGTCGCAGGCGTGTCGCTGTTCCACCCAATCGCGACGCCCTCCGGACCTCGCCGCGGCGGTTTCGGAAAGGTCGTTGCCTCGATCCCCGAAACCGCGCGAGAAACCCGTATCGGAGATAGTCGGCACCGGTTCGCCTTACAAGGAGATCGAAGCTATAATAAACGACAACCGCATGGTCCTGAGGATCCAAAAACTGCCGGTCGAGGAAGAGTGGGATCCGCCGTGCGACTGCGGTACCGGAAGTGCCGAAGAGAACGCGGCGGAGAGCAAGAGTTCAACGACCCCGGGACCGTACGGCGAGGACGTTCTCTTCAGGAAGGCGGAGGAGAGCTCGAAGCCATCGTCGGTTCACCAGGAACGAACGGTCGAGCCGGGAGGATCGGGCAGACAAACGATCACTGTCGTGGCGCATCCGGACGGCGAATCCGGTCCACCTTCTACCGCCCCGGTCACTTCCGGCTCCGAGGAGGACCGAAGGGACAAGAGAGAAAAGATCGGAAGGGCGAAAACTCCGCGATCCATCGACCTCGAGGATAATCCTAACTTGTTTATCCTGAAGATAAGAAGAAAGAGCGAAACGGCGGAGGGCCGGGAAAACATAGACCTGGAGTTCCGGACTCCGCGTCCATGGATGGCGAGACCAAGGGTCGTTGGAAAGATCGCGAAACCGCTGGTCGATAACAGATCGGTACCGGATGAAGAGATCCGGGGTGGGGATGAGAACGGAAGTGGGAAGAGGAACTCCAAAGGGAAGAATGGGAATGGAAAAAAAGATAAGAAGGGCAAGAAAGGGAAGAAATGATGAGAAGGAAAACATGCACTGAGAGAAAGATCTAGTAAAAACGACTATATTGCTTGAGAAATATTAACGTAACACATAGTAGTAGAACACTAGGTACGAACAGCACCTATGGTACGAAGTACTGGATTCATAAGAATTTGACTTAGATATTATGGTAAAAATTCCTGGAAAATCTCAGACTTTCCATCGTAGGTGGAACTCCTATTATGTGCTATGGTAATTTTTCTTAGACGATTGGTGGTTTTCACTAGATCCTTCCCTCAGTGTAAGACTGGAGTTTCGGACGAGGAGTGGATGGCCCGTTCAATGGCCGTTGGAAAGATCGTGAAACTGCCGGTCGATGAACCACCGAGGAAAAGATTCGGAAAAATGGGAAGAGGAACTCCAAGTGGACAAATCGATAGGAATAAAAGAGAAGAAGGGCAAGAAAGACAAGAAATTATGCGTCCGTTCTGACAATTATTTTCATCTGTTGTTCGTCTCCAAATCGGCGATCTGAGAGTGCCTGATTAGAGATATTGAGAGGCGAGCGAAGTTTCTTCGAAATTGTGGCTGCCAGTCGGCTCCCTTTGCTCGTCGAGCTGGAACTAGGAGTTTCCGCCAATGGGGCGCAGGATGGGAACTTACGGAATGAAAAATCAATTTGACCTCATTGTTGGCTCCAGGATAGCGAATGGCGACTATTCATCGGTTAACTGCGTGAAGAAGCTGCTTTATCCTCTGGGCGAGAAGAAATCGGCTACCGGCATCGGGCTCGAGAGATGCAACTGGCGCGATGGACCGACAACAGGTGTTTCGCGCGCCTCTCGGTTGGGCGTGGCGGTCTCTCTCCGGAACCCGCTTTTCATCGTCTCATCGGTCACTTAAGTTCCTTCGTTGATCTATCGCTCTAGTGGGATTATCGTTGTTCGAGGCTTTGAGAGAAATCGCTAAGGGGAGCAAAACCAGTCGAGAGACCTTCGAACACCCTCACGAACTCTCTGACGCAGTGTCATCGACTCCGAAACAAAAATAAAAATAAAAATAAATTCTGACGATCTATCGCCTCATCTCGATCCAATATGCAAATGAATACTTTGAATAAAATCAGTTTGAAAAAAAATTATTTTCACATTGCCCAAATATCAACCACTTTGCATGGATGCAACAAAATATTATACTGTATGTACGAAGCTAGACAAAAAAAGGTACTGAAATTTAAAAAAAAATTCACAAAAACATTGCTTCCTCTACGAGGAAGCAAAAAAACCGACAGCAAGGATTTTCTTACCAAAACTCACTTACCTGCTTAACATAGGGGCATCAAAATATTTTGCTGTGGCAGCAAATGTTTTGCTGCAGCAGCCAAATATTTTTGCTGCCACAACAATAATTTATTAACGATCTACATTTTGTTAGAGAAACGGAACACTTTTTCTCTATGCGCCGTCTCCACTAAAACGCGACACGATGACTAGAAAAAAACACGGCTTCGTCGATTTTGATAATTTTTTTTTCTCAGCGTACGCTTTACTATTGAACCATGGGATAGATTTATCATGCCTCCACGGTCCCGCCTCCCGGTACGGATCCTCCGGCCCGCGAGGAAATCCGAGCTGCAGTAAGACACATTCCGTGCGAGCAAAGAATGAAATTTATCAAGCAAAAGTCTTCGACGCAGTTCGGCGGTTCTCACGACTCCTCGTAGCCGAGTGCCCGAAGATTTCGGGAGTCAGGTGTTTCCCTCAACAAACTCCGCTGGCGATCCCATTCATTCTCGCCACAGCCACCCGCCCACTGCGAGCCCATTTTTTTTTAGCCGGACAGCACGAAGATCCAATGTGTCGGGGACGTCTCGAAGAACGCATAGAAAAAAAAGCGCCTATTCCACGGTAAAGTGCACATCGCATAGAGCGAGCCGGAGTCAGAAGTCGGAGAGTGGCATCGATTGCGCAAGGATTACGACCGTTTACGGTTGTTCCATTGTGCGCTCCGGGTTGGCTTTAATGACGAGCAACGATCCATGGGATTCCACAAAGTAGACGATATATAGCCGTTCTTTGTCCCCTCTTCCACGCGCTTGGACTGTGGAAAAAATTCGTATGAAATTTAATGTACCGACTGGAAGTTTTTACGCAAAAACTGGTGTATTAAATTTCATGTAGAGTTGCGATGAAAAATTAATGTTCGGTGTCTTGAAAACATTGGGAACTTTAGTTTTACTATAAAAGCACTTTAATTTTAGTAATTTATTTTGATTTCAACGAAATAGTACATTTATTTTTTATCCCAATTGTGCATTAAATTTGATGTACCAGTTTTTGCCTAAAAAGTTCCAGTCCGGTATATTAAATTTACTATATTTTTTTACGGTGTGTACTGGAAAATCACTTAAGTACAACGCGGCTGAGACGGCAGTTATTTCTTTTTATGCCTATCAAACAATCGCTCGTCGAAAGGTACACTTAACAGTAATGACGATTTTCCCGTTTTCTCGGATAAACGCCGTCCGTCCGATGTTGCTGTATTGCCGGTTGATTGACGTTATTCGTCGTAATCCCGTGTCCGACAGTCATTTTGCGATATTCGGGCCAGCCGGCGCTGAACCACGATGGACTCGAATTATCCGCACCTATTTATGCAAATCGTCGCTCGGCCTTGACGTTTTTCAAGTCTTCATTCTTTCGCCACGTGCAGAGCAAAAAATAATTTTGTAAAATCGGAATACGAAGTTTCGGAAAAGGTGATTTTTTTTAAACAAGTGACAAACTTTGGCCATGAAAATACAACCGCTCCTTCTATTCCCGTTTCATTAACAAATTTTATTTTGTACTTTCTCGAATACCATCGGAATCGAAAAATTAACAAATAAAAAATTGTGGATTTTTATGGACAATAAGTTGTTCTAAAAAGCACAAACTTTTTTTTACTGTGTACACAGTAAAAAATATTTGTACATTTAACAAACCTTTTTTGTCAACAAACGACCACAATTATTTGGTCGTCAATATTACAAGAAGTATTTTTTGAATTGACGTACATTTTTGTAAAATGGACAAGATTTTTCTGTAAAACTAACAAGAAAATAATTGTGGACGTTTGTGGACAAGAAACGGTACCATTTTTACGATGTATCGATGATCGATGGGACTCGGTAAGGAGAAGTTGCACGTGCCGTTTTTCACGAACAGTCGTTCAACGACACGTGTACCTAGAAAAAAATTATTCTTTTTATTATTGTTCACGGATAAACACCAGTTACATGATATTGTCCATTATCGATTGATTGACGGTTGTTCCTCGCAGTCGGAGAGCGGGCACGTCGCCGATAGCTGGATAGAAACACTGGGGGCCTCAAATTATCAAGACCTACCTTAGCCAATTACCGCGGGACATCGCCATTTTTTTTTTAATTATTATTTTTTTCACACCGTGTGCACACGAATGACTTTAGAACGGAAGCAAGCGCGCCGCTCCCGCGCATTCGTCGGAACGACAAATTACCAACATCTATGAACACACACGGTAAGTCATGCGACCGGCAGCGAATTTTTCGATGCGGCTCGATTCTATAATTTATTTTATCGAATAAGATAAAATTTAATATACATTTTTCAAATTCTTGAATAGAATAAGATTCAATAAATCAATTATTATTTTCGAACACGAGATAAGAAAATCTTGTAACGTCATACATCTCCCGTTCGGCAAGCGATTGTTTATTTACCTGTGGAATTAATATTATGTGTTTTCGTATTTCGTGAAAAATTGAAAGTCGCGCGCCGAGAAAACAGTTATAAAAGACGAATAATGGGTATCATCCGTCGCAGATGAGTAAACAGAAGGTTTACACCGTCAGCCTTGAGACTCGCTGATTGCAGAAGGAAATTACATCGACCCCTAAAAATCAAAAGGGCGTAAGTCGTGCGTTTAAGTCTTCAGTGAAACCTTTTGATATTCAGTCCCGCCTTATGCAACGAACGTGGTAAGAAATTCGTCGAAGGGAAGTGATCAAAAAATAAATTTTCATAAACATTTGCTGATCGCCGAGTTTCATCTCCGGCTCATCGGGCTGAAGATTACGGTCATTGAACAGGTGATAATTTTGCACAGACCCTTGGTGGAGCATCCGGTCTGGGATCTTTCCGTTGACTGCAAAAAAGTCCCCGTACTGAGAACAACTTCTAATAGTTGTTTTGCAAAAATGTGCATCTTGACAATAAATTGACTGATAACGAAGCGGGGCAAACGTGTAAATGAACGATGCACGTACATGCGTAGAATGATGCTTCGCGTTCAAGTGAGGAAGTGGGAAGGTGGACAAGGTTCCAGGTATAAATAGTAGTCGTGTAAGCGGTAATTCTCATAATCAACGGAGAAGTTGTTTCTACACAGTCAAAGAGGAGGCTGTTCGTAACGGCAAGAAAAGAAGAAAAAAAGAAATAAAAAAAAAGAAGAAGTATAAGAAAAATGGTCAGCAAACTGAACATTATCGCCGTTGTGGCAACATTCGTGGTTTCCGCGAGAGCAGCTACGACCAACTACTGCAACTTGAAAACTTGCGGAGAGCCTAATCACAGCATCTGTAAATACGGCGTAAGTTTGTCTCGGTCGAGGCTCGTCCTAATCCGTTAACTTCGTCCGAAATTATTTTACGCTCGGAAAATCCTACGGGAGTCACTCGATGAGGAATTGTATTAAAATGTTGTTTTTGTTTTTGTTGTTATTGCAGTTACTGACTGTCAATCGCAACCAATGCGGCGATCCCAAATCCACGGGTTTGACGCGGTCCGAAATCGAGGAAGTTGTAAACCTCCACAACTCTTACAGAGCAAAAGTCGCCAGGGGACTGGAGCGTCGAGGAAATCCTGGACCCCAGCCTGCTGCAACGAACATGGGAAACCTGGTAATGACCGATAACTAACTATACGTAGAAAAAAAAAGGGAAATTGATATCCACGCGGAGGATCGTGCTTACGTAAATCTTTGCCTCTTCAAACTGTTTCGTAATAGTCGTGGGACACAGAACTCGCCAACATCGCTCAGACCTGGGCAAATCAGTGCCACTACGGACACGATAAGTGCAGAGACTCCGGTATGATTCTTGCAAAGTATTTTTTAACATGTCCGTTTATGAAAATGACCGTTTTATAAAATGTCAATTTTTTGTAATGTCCACTTTTTTCATGTCCTTTTTTTATAATGTCCGTTTTTTATTATGTCCATTTTATAGAGGGTTCATTTTTTATTGTTACGTATTTGACATTTGTTACGTTTTGTATTTTGTGTTCTTGTTTTGTTTCCTCATGGAGGAAGCTTTTTTGTATAATAATATAGGTCTGTGAAAATCGTATTCGACGATGATTTAAAACGTTTGCTTCGCAGCGAGATTTCAGGTTGGCCAGAATGTCGCTTCCAACGGATCGACCGCTGATTACGACGCCAAATTTACTGACATGGTGACAATGTGGTACGAGGAAGTAAAGGACTTCAACAAGAATCAGGTCAAATCCGTCACGTGAGTGTAGAGTGCAGGATGCAGGAAGAAGAATGCTTCGTGACGAAAACGTGATTTTGTTTGTTATTATCTCGCAGTGACTTCAACGGAGTTGGTCACTACACCCAGATGCTGTGGGCGGACACAAAGCTCGTGGGATGCGGTGGTGTTCGTTACCAAGCCGGGAAGTGGTACACGACTTACCTCGTCTGCAACTACGGACCTACCGGAAACTGGGAGGGCGAAGAGATGTACAAGACACGTTGACATCTATCACGATCCGCGCCGTCCAATCGACACGTCTCCACAATTATTTATTTCAAATGAATGATTTATTATCACATCGCACTGGCAGATCTTACCGTGCCTTATTTTTTTACGGAATGTTTTAAAATATTTTTTGGAAAAATAATAAAAGTAAAATATATCTCATTACACGAATGATCGATGGAAATGAACGTGTTGCCGGCCACTCAACACAACAAATTTTTGTTTGGAAGATTTTCCAGGCAAACACAGGCTCCGCGTTCTTACGGCCGGTATTTGATGCCCTGGTATCAAAACATATGACGATGTCATTTTCCCGGATAGCCCATTCAATGATCAACTCAAAGTTATTTTGCAATTCGAAAAGTTGTTTTGTAATTTGAAAAGTTAATTTGCAATTCGAAAAGTTGTTTTGTAATTTGAAAAGTTAATTTGCAATATGAAAAGTGATTTTGTAATTTGAAAAGTTATTTTGTAAGTTAGAAAGTTATAACGGATCGAATTCCACCGTCTGCAAACACTGCAAAGTAAATAGCACGAACCTTCGCTTATCTTCTAGTTTCATCGACGAATCGCTCTTCGGGCCGAAGATTATCGTCATTGAACAGGTGCCAATTTTAGAAAGACCCTATTGGTGAAGCATTCGGTGTGAAATCGTACCGTCGGCTCTGCAAAAATTCTGTATCTATTTCTACATCATTATTCAATAGATGTCTTGAAAAATTTGTACTTTGATCATAAATTCACTGATAACGCGGCGGGCTAGTGTGTAAATACATGGTAAAGGTATGGTGAAGAGAAGTGCAGGGATGATCGATAAGTTTCCAGGTATAAATAGCAGTGGTCTGAATGGTAATGCTCATAATCAACGGAGAAGTTGTTCTGGGACAGTCAAAGAGGACGCTGTTCGGAACAAGAAAAAAGACAAGGAAAAGAACAAAAGAAAAAAGAAGAAAAAAAACATACGAAAAATGGTCAACACACTGTACACTATCGCCGTTATGGCAACATTCGCAGTTTTTGCGAGTGCGGCAACCGACTACTGCAAATTGAAATCTTGCAAGGGGTTCAATCACACCGTCTGTAATCACCACGTAAGTTAATCTCAATCGATGCTCGTTGTATTTTCCTATTTCGTTATACTGAAAAAAAATCGCTTGCTGGCTGCCGAAGAAAAAAAAATGTTTATTTTAATTCTACTTTCAATTCTTACAATTCCGTACGATGTTGAAACAACGACGGCAAAACTGTCAAGGCGATATGTTATTGTTTCAATACGGTATGAAATTGTACGAATTGAAAGTAGAATTCAAACAACATTTTTTTTCTTTGGCAGCCCGGTAGCAAATTTTACTTGAATCAATTTTTTTTTTTTGTATTAAAATGAATTGTGTTAAAATGTTGTTTTTGTTGTTGTTGTTATTGCAGTTACTGAGTGTCGATCGCAACCGATGCGGCGATCCCAAATCCACGGGTTTGACGCGGTCCGAAATTGCGGAAATTGTAAACCTCCACAACTCTTACAGAGCAAAAGTCGCCAGGGGACTGGAGCGTCGAGGAAATCCTGGACCCCAGCCTCCTGCAACGAACATGGGATACCTGGTAATGACCGATGACTAACTAGACGTAGAAAAAAAAATGAAATTGATATCCACGCGGAGGATCGTGCTTACGTAAATATTTGCCTCTTCAAACTTTTTCGTAATAGTCGTGGGACACAGAACTCGCCAACATCGCTCAGACCTGGGCAAATCAGTGCCACTACGGACACGATAAGTGCAGAGACTCCGGTATGATTCTTGCAAAGTATTTTTTAACATGTCCGTTTATGAAAATGACCGTTTTATAAAATGTCAATTTTTTGTAATGTCCACTTTTTTCATGTCCTTTTTTTATAATGTCCGTTTTATATAATGTGCATTTTTTATAATGTCCATTTTTAATGATGTCGATTTTGTAAAGTGTTCATTTTATGAAGCGTCCATTTTTTATTGTTACGTATTTGATATTTGTTACGTTTTGTATTTTATGTTCTTTTTTTTTTTTGCACAATAATATAGGTCTATGAAAATCGTATTCGACGATGATTTAAAACGTTTGGTTCGCAGGGAGATTCCATGTTGGCCAGAACGTCGCTGTAAAGGGATCGACCGCTGGTTACACCGCCAAATTTACTGACCTGGTGACAAAGTGGTACGAGGAAGTACAGGACTTCAACAAGAATCAGATCAAATCCGTCACGTAAGTGTAGAGTGCAGGATACAGGAAGAAGAATGCTTCATGTCGGAAACGTGATTTTGTTCATTATTATCTCGCAGTAACTTCAACGGAGTTGGTCACTACACCCAGATGATGTGGGCGGATACAAAGCTCGTGGGATGCGGTGGTGTTCGTTACCAAGCCGGGGAGTGGTACAAGACTTACCTCGTCTGCAACTACGGACCCGCCGGAAACTGGGTGGGCAAAGAGATGTACAAGACACGTTGACATCTATCACGATCCGCGCCGTCCAATTGACATGTCTCCACAATTATTCATTTCAAATAAATGATTTTTATCACATTGCACTAACAGATTTTACCGTGGCTTATTTTTTTTCCGAATTTTTAAAAATATTTTTTGGAAAAATAATGAAAGAAAAACATATCTCATCACACGAATGATCGATGGAAATGAAGCATTTACAATAATTTGAGCGATGAGCGATATCAAGATGCTACTAAGTAGTCATACTTCAATATGCCGGGGGTAATTCTTTGCACTCAATTATCCCGAAAAAACGCATCGGATCGAAATGGTCTTAACATTTTCTTAATCGGGGGGGGGATAGTACTTGGATGGGTGACCGCAGTCACCCATCCAAGTATTGAACCCGTCTTTTGAAGTATTTAGAATAATAAGGGTTTACGTCCCGAAATGGGTGCGAGCGCGCGAGCCACAATAACCCGCTGGTATATATATATATATATCCTGGGTTACAATACCCAGGACGGAATGTAAAAAATTGTAGAAATTAAATTTTGAGGAAAATATCCAATAGTTTAAAATATAACATTAAAATTACATCCCCCCTCCCCCCTCTGCAGAAATGATTCCGTTGTGTAGAAACTTGGTACCGCTTTTAATACATTTCGCAATCTCGTCTGCGAACTTGTCCGAATGTCCAATGTGATAATGAATAGACTGATAACGAAACGTGGAAGCGTTCGAACGAATGACAAACGGCGGTAGAATAATGTTTCACAATGAAGAGAGGAAGAGGGAAGGTGGACGAGTCGCCGGGTATAAATAGGGTCTTTGTAAGCGATAATTTTTACAATCGACTCAGAAGTTGTTCCTTCGCAGTCGGAGTTGTAACTGTAAGCCACGAGAAAAAGAGTAAGTACGAAGATGATAGGCACACCGTACGTTGTCGCAGTTATTGCGACGCTCGCCGCTTTTGCCAACGCGGCTACCAACTACTGCAATTTGAAAAGTTGCAAGGGACCCAATCACTCTATCTGCAAATACGGTGTAAGTTATCCGAACCAACGCTCGTTATATTTTTATATTTTTTCGATTCGTCCTTAGCAATTATTTGATGTGCCAAAAATTCTCCGAAACTCACTCGAAGACGCCCGGATTGACATTTTTTTGTTTCTCGTTATTGCAGTTTCTGAACGTCAATCGCAAAAAATGCAGTAAATTATTTTACACGCGAAAAATCTTCTGAGATTCACTCGAACGGACAAGGTGGACATTATTTTTCTCGTAATTGCAGTTTCTGAACGTTAATCGGATCAACTGCGGCAATCCCCAATCCACGGGTTTCACCGCGAATGAAATCCAGGAGATTCTGGACTCTCACAACTCGTACAGAGCACGCGTCGGCAGCGGACAGGAGCCTCGTGGAAAGCCTGGACCTCAGCCTGCTGCAACGAACCTCGGAAATCTGGTAGTGATTGACGGCACTATACGCGATACGATAATCACACTGAGAAAAAAAATTCGTTGGTTTAACCAAAAGTCGCGGTGAAATGCGTTCAAAGCTGTTATTTGTCTGGTACAAATAAAACATTGTTTTGTTAAACGATCATTTGCTTCAATTCATTCAAAATTTGTCGATTGAAATAAATACCTTTGTTGTACCAACCGAATACACCTTTGAACGTATTTCACGCATTTGCTTAATTCAACCATTTCTTTTCGTCAGTGTAGAAGCAAAAACAAATTAATGTCCACATTAGCACGATTGTGCTAACTTTGTGTGCTTCTTTCAAATGTTTCCTAACAGTCGTGGGACCAAGAGCTCGCTAACATTGCCCAGAGCTGGGCTGATCAGTGCGCCTACGGACACGATCAGTGTAGAGACTCCGGTATGATTCTTGCAAAGTATTTTTTAACATGTCCACTTATTAAAATGATTAAAATTATAAAAATAAAATGATCGATTTAGTTAACAATTATCTCCTCATCGGACAACGATTGTTTCACCGTCGAGTTCCTCCGGTGCGGTCTGTAAATGGCCGATGTCCGTCTGTTCCCCAAATTAAGAAAATAGAAATTAATGACTTTATGTCACGACCGATGAAAATCGCATTCAACGGTGTCATCGCGTTTGCTTCGCAGAGAGATTCCCGGTCGGTCAGAACGTCGCTTTTCAGGGATCGACCGGAGGTTACAGTGGCAAGTACACCGACCTGGTCTCAGCGTGGTACAACGAGGTAAAGGACTTCAACAGGAACCAAGTCAGATCCGTCACGTGAGTATAGAACGCTATACGCAGGAAGTGAGGCTATCAATGTTCCCGCAACAAAATATTACTTTATTTCACTCGGTGGGAAAATGACGATTTTTACGTACGCTTCGCGTGCGAAAACCGCCATTTTTACACCTCGTGAAAGTTAAATTTGGTACGATACTCGTACGAGAACCGTTTTCTGAGCTCGAGCGATTGCAACACGCGTCGGAAAAAGTTTTTTCGCACTCGTATAAAATGTACTATTATCGCACGCGTATAAAAATTCACTATTTTGTAACAAGTGAACAAAAACCCCCACTTTTTATACCTCTGAAAAAGTAGCTATAATGTTAAAAACGTGGGAAAAGTAGCTAGAGGGTTAAAAAAGTGTGTGAAAAATAACCAGTGTGATCTGCGCGTGCGCAGTATTTTTCTCGCACGACTAACTAACAACCGCAACTTTCGCCACGCGTTACAGGCACCAGAAGTGAGACTTTTTGTGCCCGTGCTACAACCATTCTACTTTTGTATATATATTTTTTCGCAGTGACTTCAACGGAGTTGGTCACTACACCCAGATGATGTGGGCTGACACGAAGCTTTTGGGATGCGGTGGCGTTCGTTACAAGGACGGCCAGTGGTACAAAACTTACCTCGTCTGCAACTACGGACCTGCCGGAAACTATGTGGGCGGACAGATGTACAATCCACGTTAATATCACCGATCATCGATCTCCGGTCACCGTTCATTAAGAACGAAATAATTTCTCGTCGTATTTCACTGGCGACGCTTATGTTACCGTACTTTCTTCTTAAACAATAAACGATACTTTCCGGTTAGACTGAATGACCTGATTCGTGAATCTTCACTTCCTCATTTTTCCAAAAGTAAATGATGAAATTGACGTGAATGCAACGTCTCCAACGTTTGTTCGGAGATGCGAACACCGGTAGTCGATCGATTACTGCCCGCCGAAAGTTGGACTAGTCTAAGTGGACAAGATCGACAAATTTTAGCAATCTAGACCTTCGATTTTCGGTCAATAATGTAATAATGTTGGTTCGTTCTGGCGACGACATTCCATAAAGCCGAAACACTGGTATTTGTGCCGATTGCTTCGTCAATATTATCCTCGTTGCGTGCATAAAATTTAGTGCACCGATGATGAAGTGCAGAAATTTTAGATAAGCCTTTAACGAATACAATTCGTATTCATTAACTACTTTATCGTCGAGTCACTGTATTTTAGTGTCGAGCCGTTTCGGCAGTGACAGTAACGCAGTTATATCTCATTTTTATTTAATTCTTATTTCATTTTTATTCAGCGTTTACTTAATTAACGACGATGCTCGTTTGCCGATAGTATACATTAAGTTTGGAATGACCTTAGGTCTTACGTGACACTTACGGTGACACTTTGATGACTCTAGTTCCATGAGGAGTTACCAGTTTAGCTTCCATTGGGGAGGGTTTAAGCTTAAAACTACCACGCACACGTGTTGCGATGGATTTTAACGATTTTTCTTCTACTTCGATATAATTTTTATTTAATTTTATTCTGCGATTCAATTGTACGGAGAAAAATAATTAAAGGACCCGTTTACCGGTAAAAGTGACTTTAGGCGTCGCGTCGATCGGTTCGTCCGGACAGTCGTACGGATGAGCTTCTTAAGCCACCTCGTACATGGCCATTCCAACGTAGTTTCCTGCGGGTCCGTAGTTACAAACGAGGTAGGTCTTGTACCACTCGCCGTCTGCGTTGTAACGAATTCCACCGCATCCGACGTACTTGGTGTCGGCCCACATTAGCTGAGTGTAGTGAGCCGTGCCGTCGAAGCCTGACGCACTGTCATTAGATATTTTTATTGTTGTTATTATTTTATTTTATTCCAATTTTTTTATAGAAGAAAATTGCGATATTTCGCGGTTTCCGCATTTCGCAGACTTACGGAACGCTGCTGACGAGGGTTCCGTCGAACTTGTCCACTTCATTGTACCACTGCTGCATTATGTCGGACCATGAAGAATCCCAGTCAGCGGTCGAGCCAGCGAAAGCGATGTTCTGTCCTACGGGGAACCTCTCTGCAGAAAAAAACGCGAATTAATCGTCGATAGTTCTGTGTCGTATTAATTTGTTTTTCCGCACGAGACTCACCGACGTCTCTGCAAGCGTCGTGACCGTAGTGGCACTGATCCGCCAATGTCTGAGCAATGCCGGCGATCTCGTCGTCCCATTCCTATCACGAAACAATTATAAAACCCACAAAGTAGATGGACGTCTATTTTCATTTTTTTCCTTATAAAAAAATGCTTAGTCACATTTTTTTACTCGATGTAATTTAATTTTATTTAATTTGATGTAATGTCATTGAATGAATTTTGATGTAATTACATTTAATTTCGTTTGATTCCATTTTTTCGTTACTTTAGATAAACGAAATAAAAATTTAGTTAACTTTTTCTTCTTTTAATTCACAACGTATCAGAATATTGCATAGCGAGTCTTTACCAGGGGACCAAGATTCATTGCGGCGGGTTGAGGGCCATTACTTCCGCGAGTCTCTTGTCCACTGGCGACGTACGCCCTCATCTGATTGTGATTGTCGAGGATTTCCTGAATTTCTTCATCGGTCAGGGTCGAAGATTTGATTTGGCCGCACTGGCTGTCGTCGGTCTTCAGGAACTGCAGTGAAGAAAATAAAAACGCGTCATCGAACGAGTCTCATAGACAGTGCGAATAATAATTTAAAAAATGAAATAGAACAATCGGTAACAAAAACAAAGTTCGGAAGTCGTCGCTTACGGCGTATTTGCAGAGGGTGTGATTGGGCCCCTGGCAAGATTCCAATTTGCAATAGTCGGTATCCCCGTTGGCGAAAGCCGCGAGGGTTGCCAAGACGACGATATTCAGAACACTGACCATTTTTCCTTACTTTTTTTGTTGTTTGAAAATTGTTTTTTATTTAATTTTTGTTACAACTGTAACTTATTTGACTGTCGAATATCGAGTTCTGGGTTGACTGTGAAAATCCCTGCTTGTTCGGCAACTATTTATACTCGGCCAGCTATTCATTTTTCCCGTATTTAAAAAAAAATTTACTTTGCATATGCATGTACATTTATGAATCTGTTATTATAATATAATCAGACAACTGACTATAATAACAGGGTAGTTCGATTGACGGTGGATTTTTTTAACATAATATTAATGAAAAGTTGCGGCAACGTTAAATGGGTCTAATGTCGTTGCTTGTCGAGTCCAAGAAAATTATCCTGCCGTATTCAACATGAAAAGTATCATCGATCATTTCATATTCGACGATTCAAAAATCGTAGAAAAAACGAACATTAATTTTTTTCTCAGATGTACGGAATAATTATGGCGATTTTAATTTATTATTTTTTCTTCCTCATAGAGGAAGCTTTGTGATGGTAGATAATTTTTTTTTCGAGATTTTGATGAAAACGTGTTCAGAATGTTCCAAAACATCGAAAAATCACATTTAGAAAACATTTCCGGATGTATGTGTGTGTGTGTGTATGTGTGTCATGTGTGTGTGTGTGAATCGGACGTGAAATCCTGTAAATAAATTGTTTTGGTCGATATGTATACGTCTGTATATAATAATTCTTTGTGTCGCTAACTTTCGCAACCTTGCAGCAACGAAATGACCTCGACTGTTAATCTTACGTGCCGCAGATAATGACTATGTTGCTTTCAATTTTTATTTACCGAATGTCCTTCGCGTTGTCACAAGTCGTATGAGCGTGGAAAATTTTAGTAAGGTTGCTAGTAAATTCCCACTAAATTTCGGGCAAATCTATGCGGGGAAACCTTTAACATGCGGACAACGATCAACCTGTAACTCAGTCGACCTTGATCACAACGCAGTACTATACACTGTAGAAAAATGTTATTTGAAACTTAATAAACAGTATTGAAACCTTTTTTACATAAACTGTTTCTGAAATTTCGAACACATCTGCATTGCAATTTTACAGTAAAATTTATATTTTTCATACAATTTTGCTTCCTCATAGAGGAAGCTTTGTGATGGTGTAAAAAATTTTTTTCGAGATTTTAATAAAAACGTGTTCAGAATGTTCCGAAATATCGATAAATCACATTTAGAAAAAATGTCCGGATGTATGTGTGTGTGTGTGTGAATCGGACGTGAAAAATTCAAACGGCTACAACTCGAGAACGCCTCGACCGATCAGGCTGAAATTTTACAGACAGCATGTGTGGTTAATAGTCAAAGTTTCGCAAACGTGCAGCAACGAAAAGACTTCGACTGTTAAACTCACGTGCCGCAGATAACGACTATATTGCTTTCAATTTTTATTTACTGAATGTCCTTCGTGTCGTCACAAGTCGTATGAGCGTAGAAAATTTTAGTAAAGTCGCTAGTAAATTTCTATTAAATTTCAGGCAAATCTATGTGCGGAAAACTTTAGACATGCGAACAACGATCAACCTGTAACTCAGTCGACCTTGAACACAACGCAGTACTGTGCAGTGTAAAAAAATGTTATTTGAAATTGTTATAGTCAGTTTTTTAATAATATTAGGAAAACACATTCATAAATACATGTGCATGTGCATAGTCATTTCGTTTTTAAATATGGGAAAAATTAATAGCTTGCCGAGTATAAATACTAGCCGAGCAAGCAGCGATTTCCACAGTCAAACCATCACTTGATCTTCGACTGTCAAATAAGTTACAGTTTTGAGAAAAATTAAATTAAAAAAAAAAAAAATTCAAACAAAAAAAGTTAGAAAAAAATGGCCAGCATTCTGAATATCGTCTTCTTGGCAACCCTCGCGGCTTTCACCAACGGGGATACCGACTATTGCAAATTGGAATCTTGCCCGAAACGCAAGCACACCCTCTGCAAATACGCCGTAAGCGACGACTTCCGAACTTTGTTTTTGTTGCCGATTGTTCTATTTTATTTTTTAAATTTTTATTCGCACTGTCTACGAGACTCGTTCGATGACGCGTTTTTATTTTCTTCACTGCAGTTCCTGAAGACCGACGACAGCCAGTGCGGCCAAATCAAGTCTTCGACCCTGACCGATGACGAAATTCAGGAAATCCTCGACACTCACAATCAGATGAGAGCGTTCGTCGCCAGCGGACAAGAGACTCGCGGAAGTAATGGACCTCAACCCGCCGCAACGAATCTTGGTCCCCTGGTAAAGACTCGCTATGCAATATTCTGATACGTTGTGAATTAAAAGAAGAAAAAATTAACTAAATTTTTATCTCATTTATCTAAAGTAACAAAAAAATTGAATCGAACGAAATTAAATGTAATTACATCAAAATTAATTCAATGACATTACATCAAATCAAATAAAATTACATTACATCGAATAAAAAAATGTAACTAAGCATTTTTTTATAAGGAAAAAAATGAAAATAGACGTGCATCTACTTTGTGGGTTTTATAATTGTTTCGTGATAGAAATGGGACGACGAGATCGCCGGCATTGCTCAGACATTGGCGGATCAGTGCCACTACGGTCACGACGCCTGCAGAGACGTCGGTGAGTTTCGTGCGGAAAAACAAATTAATACGACACAGAACTATCGACGATTAATTCGCGTTTTTTTCTGCAGAGAGGTTCCCCGTTGGACAGAACATCGCTTACGCTGGCTCGACCGCTGACTGGGCTTCTTCATGGGCCGACGTAATGCAGAAGTGGTACAAAGAAGTGGACAAGTTCGACGGAACCCTCGTCAGCAGCGTTCCGTAAGTCTGCGAAATGCGGAAACCGCGAAATATCGCAATTTTCTTCTATAAAAAAATTGGAATAAAATAAAATAATAATAACAATAAAAATGTCTAATGACAGTGTGTCAGGTTTCGACGGCACGGGTCACTACACTCAGCTAATGTGGGCCGACACCAAGTACGTCGGATGCGGTGGGATTCGTTACAACGCCGACGGCGAGTGGTACAAGACCTACCTCGTTTGCAACTACGGACCCGCAGGAAACTACGTTGGAACGGCGATGTACGAGGTGGCTTAAGAAGCACATTCGTACGACTGTCCGCACGATCCGATCGACGCGAGGCCTAAAGTCACTTTTACCGGTAATCGGGTCCTTAAATTATTTTTCTCCGTACGACTGAATCGCAGAATAAAATTAAATAAAAATTATATCAAAGTAGAAGAAAAATCGTTGAAATCCATCGCAACACGAGTGCGTGGTTGTTTTAAGCTTAAACCCTCCCCAATGGAAGCTAAACTGGTTGCTCCCCATGGAAGTAGAGTCATCAAAGTGTCACCGAGTTTCGAAAACACGTGACATCGGTGCGGTGTACACACGGAAATAGCGAAATGGCGTGGGGAAGAGATAGAAACGAGAAGAGAGGTAGAGTCCAGTTCCATTGTCGGATGGCGATTCCGCCAGGGCTCTCGGAAATTGGATCACGCCATTGTGGCCCCATCGGTCACCCCTCGAGACGCGCACTTCCTATCCTCGACTCTCTCTCTCTCTCGTCGATGTGCCGTTTAGTGCACATTTAGCTTCGCCGTTATTTACGAGGTTTCGACATCACCGGGGGGGTTGCTCTTCAATCTACGGGTTACGATGTCGTTACCGGAAACCGTATACTTTGCCACAGCGGCTGAAAATATCCTGGATCGGAACCAATGTACGGTAAATACGCTGTAACTTGGGAAAAAAAAATGTCTTCTGTAATCCTCAAGTGCGTTGCACATGTCATCACGGAAGCAGCAGAATGGGGAGATACGTTTTTAGTCGGAATGAGTAACAATTAGTTGGGAGACATAATAATTAGTTGGGCGAATTAATTATAGAATAGGATTGTATTTTTATGCCTTCTACCTTCTAACACGGCCTTTCCTGACGTTCCGCGACATAGACATGAACTCTGCTTTACCACATAAACAATGTCTTGATCTGTCATCTTTGGCGTCCCTCGTCAACGCTACTAACGCTACTCGTGTCTTAGAAACTCTAACAATACCGATGGGAGAATTAATAGTTATTTGATATGACTAATAGTTGGAATGCCTTATAATGATTTGGAACGATTAATAATTATTGGGAATAATTAATGATTATTCAGTAGAATGATTAATTATTTGAAATAATTAACGATTTTTCGAGAGAATTGAGTTATTTGAAGAAACTAACAGTTAGCCATTACAAAACATTTCCCTATTATTTTTTCCTAAAACTGAGTTGCCTCAGCGCTTATTTGAAGCCCCCCAATATCTTTTCCAGCCTACGAGCGACCCGAACAAAATTTCGTCAAATTCGACAAAAATAGGTCCGAAACTCCGCTGGGGAGCGAGGACTCCCCAGGATTCTTCGGGGCCCCACAGGAGCAAGCAAGAAAAGAATCGTCATCGCACGCAGAGTAAAGCCGAAGGATCGAATCGGGCGAAGATCGAAACCCACGGCAGCCCAACAGAGGATGTCATCCTAATGCGGCGTTGGATCGAAACGCGCGAAAGAAACACTCGCCGCGGGTGGGTGTACGAGAAATGTTTGCCCACGTCATTGTTGCGAGGCCTCGATGTGACACTCGACGTTTGTTATATATCTTAAAAAGTGTTTAGGCCTCTAATAGCCAGGAGGAAAATAGGAGACGAGACGCGAATGCGCAGGCACAAGTATCGGCCGGCCCCCTCCGTTCGACTTCCTCGAGCAATAACACACGGAATAAAGAGAAGGTGCCTCGTCTGTCCTGTCATTGAAAAAGAAAAAAGCCCACCGGGAGAACTACCGGACAACCGGGATCCCGCATCGAGACCCGCTACGATCTAACTGTGCCATAGTAACTTCTTCCATGGCATCGCATGGATCCATATATCAGCCAGTCAGCGCGCACCGGGAGTTCCCAAAGATTCACTCGATACCTTCGCACCTTTCGTAATAATACCCTAATGCCTCCCCGAGGCGAAGATCCGACAAAAGTCGTGTGGAGATTCGCGAAGTTCGGTAAAGAGCAGGAAAATATATATATATATCTTATATACATATATGTGTGTGTGTGTGTGTGTGTGTGTGTGTGTGTGTGTGTGTGTGTGTACGTTAGGTATAACGCGCGGGTGTCCAAACTGTCCCGCAAAGAGCTAAATTACGTGAGACTCGAAACAGGTATTTACACCGGCTGCGCACGTCATTTTTTTGCGAGTCGCGGAAGGAAAACAATTTTTTCGCCGTCGTGGAGTAATGTACTAATTCTTATCGCGAGCATGTTTTTTTTTCTCGTCAAATGAGATTCATTGAGGTAATTCGGTTGGCACGCTCGTAACTACTCTTTCCTCTACTCACTGGAGATTCGCGAAGTTCGGGAAAGAGAAGGAAAAAATATATATGCATACCTTAGGTACACGGAGAAAAATAGTTCTGTTTCTCTAACAAAATATAGGTCGTTAATAATTTATTTGCCGATACAGCAAAATATTTGCCGATGCAGCAAAATATTTGCTGATACAGCAAAATATTTGCTGATACAGCAAAATATTTGCTGCCGCCACAAAATATTTTGTTGTCCCTATGTAAAGCAGGCGAATGAGTCATGGTAACGAAATTCTTGTTGTCCCAACTTTTTTTTTTCCAAATCAGTGGGTGTCCAAACTGTCGCGCAATAAGGTAAATTACGTGAGACTCGAAACAGGTAGTTACACCTGTTTCGTCATTGTGTGGCTTGCGGAACGGAAAACAGTTTTCTTATCGCGAGACATGTTTTTCTTCCTCGTACAATGAGATTCATTAAAGTATTTCGGACGGCACGCTCGTAACTACTCTTTCGGTGCTCCACTCACAATTTCCGTATTTTCGCATCGGTTATTTACGGACGAAGATGCGCAGTTCGTGATATAAGCGTACTTTTTTTATTTCGTTGAGTCGGGACGCACGTTTGTACACTGTCTGATACCTCGATGATTCACAAACTAGCGTAGTAAAGATAAGGCGTGGTAGAATCGTTCGAGACAACGACCGATTGCTATTGAAGATATGTAAATTTGACGAAGCTGCTGAATCCATCGCAACGTTAATGGCATCGTAAAATATTCCGGAGGGGGGGGGTTAGGATAAGCCCCAAAGCCGATGAGTAAAAAAAATACTGTGACTTTCCCTGTCTTCTATGTATATCATTTACCGTATTGCTATTGTATAGCATTTACCGTATTGATGTATGAAGTACCGAGTCAGTGCCCACTACTCACAACTTCAGGAATTTACTTTCGCCAGTACTCAATACGTCAAGTTCTCAAGAACTATCTAGCGCTCAGTACTTCGAGTACCTGATACTTTAATACGTACTTCAAGTATTCAGGGTGTTTGCCCAACTCTGATGTACACATATATTAGCAGGTTTTTGTAGCTCGGGCTACGGCTTATACAATTTAGAAAACGGAGATTTAGATTTGCGGAGATTCACTTGGAAATACGTCACGTCCGGTTTCGAAATCTCATTTTTCGACCGGAAATAACGTATCTCCGGTATGACGTCACTTCCGGTAAAAAAAAATTAAATATTCAAATCTGAGTCACTTCCGTTCGAAAAATGAGTTTTCCGAACGGGAAGTGACGTATTTCCGTATGACGGCACTTCCGGTAGAAAAATGAGATTTTCAAACCAGAAGTGACGTGTTTCTGGTACAAAAAAAAATTAATTTTTTTCTTCGCGACGACAGTGCACAGCGCCGTCGCAGCGATTCCCCGGAGTCTCGGGCGCGATTGGCCGCGCTCGTCTCGGTGCTCGAGTAGCACAACGAACGCCTCCTTAATCCTTGGCCGCGAGCGTCGAATCTAACAGTGTAATCCGAGGAGAGGAAGAAGAAAAAAAAGATTAGGAGAGTGCCCGTGTAATCCGGGAGTAAGCGATCGTTTAGGAGCGAGTCGAGTGACTCGCCAGCGGGACTGCCGGTATTAGTGCAGGGGAGCGTCGGAGTGTCGTGAGCCAAGGGGTTTTTGGTAGTCGCAGCCGATGGCTGTGACGCAGGGGTAGTTAGGGCGAAAGAGAAGAATGAATGGGCACCGTAAGGAAGAGACACGCAACGCGGCGAGCGAGGAAGAAGGAGGAAAGTAGTTTGCCGGTCCCGCGTTGTCCTCGGGATTGAACTGTCATATATCTGCGGGACAGTCGGGGGGTGTCAGCGAGAGTTCGAACGAATGTCCCAGCAGGGTTGCCGAGGCTCCCTCCGCGCTACCGTAATGCCAACGACGCGAGAGTGTGAGAATCGTCTCGCGATTCTTTGTACCTTGCGTCGTACACGCGCATTTATTTATCCGCTCGATCTCGGTTCAAACATTTTTCACACCTTGTTCAAACATTTTTTACACCTTTTTTTGGTAACGTAAAAGAATGTCTGTCAAAATTTGAAACCGTCAAAATTTAGCGCATAATGTATTGCAGGAAATCGCAAACTGAAATTTGCCGATTTCGGCGGTTTGAGGCAATTTTTCATGTATTCTTCACCGCTGATTACAATACTGTAACGCAAGGTTTGTGAAGTGGATTATCGGGATGGCAGATACGTATTCAATACTTAGATATTATAAATATCAATATTAATGATAATATATGTAGTTACAAATATATTAACAATAATATAAAAATAAATATAATACATCGCAGAAATATAAAATATGACTGAAACTTCGCAATATATTTCTATGATTTCTCGATGATTCGAAGTATTCTTCTTCGCGACTTCGGTTCGCTATCGACGCTTCCACCCGATGCAACCTAAAAATTTTATTCCGCCTTCAATTTTTTGTACTGCAAGGGGTGAGTTTGATGTTTTTTCTATCATTTATCAAATATATCAGTACATCAGTGTCTTTGTCCCGGTCGAAGCCACATATATATATGTATATATATATATATATATATAGGCGATCTAATCAGAGCGAATGTCCCACATCATTTTTTTTTCTTCCCGTCATTTCATCATCGCCCCGTCAGGCGACCCTTCGACGACTCCCTCCGGGCGGGCCGACCGCAAAATCGACCATAACATTCATATGCAACCCCTGCGAATATCGCGAAGAGAGAGAGTGAGAGAAAACGAGTCTGGAAAAAAAACGGGCAGGCCTCTGCGGTAACCAACCGTTCGACGGAGGGAAGCAACCCCTGCGTGTGTCGTCGCGTAATTGAAGAAGGGGGACGGGATCGGAAACCCACACACCCGTACGATCGTGCAGCCCCCATTCGGGGTTCGCGCCGACGCCATCTTAGATTTAATCGAGAGGAAAATGGAGAATGCATCCTCCCCGGAGACGCTGTGCGTATAATTTTTTTTTTCCACTGTGTCCCGCGTTGTTCGAACAATTTGCGACCGGAAAAGTCACCGTTTCCGAAACGGAAATGGAAATTCGGTGTTAGAATTTTTTTTCACTCGATGGGGAAAAAACGGAACGTTTATTGTAGTTCTTTTTTAGCAGAGGTGAAAAATAAAGTATCGGGGGTTACAATGAAACGAACAATTTATAAGTGAAGAGTTTCTTTATTACTGTCATTATAATCATCATCGTCATTGTGGAAAATGTGCATAATAATATTGCAATGCGCATCTCAATGGAAATGTCTTTGAAACTACAAAAAAAAGTTTATGTAAATAAGCTTCCAATACCGTTCATAAGTTTCCGATCAATTTTTTTTTGTTTACAGCGTACTATTCGCTGAGTAAAAGTGTTTTTCTTTCTTTTCTTTTTGATTGTACAATTTAATTCGTATCATAGGTGTATTTTCGTCGATGTACTTGTAAAAACATGGAAAAATAAATTCCTCGTGCAGTAGCCGGTAAGACATCAGTTGCCGTCGCGCACTTTCTGTTTCATTGGATGGGACAAAACGGACCATTTTTAGACATTTTTTTCGCTGACGTGAAAAATAAAGTATTGGGGATGAAAATAAAATAGATAAGTTATAAGTGAACAGTTTCTTTATTACTGTCATCACCATCATCATCATCATCATCGTTGTGAAAAATATATATAACAATATACACTGTAGATCTCTTCTCCCGTCCGTCGGACACATCAATTTTCTTCACTTCCGTCGGGCCATATATCTCTGCTTATTTACAATAATTTACAATATAATTATCACTGTAATACATATATATACATATATATATATATACTATATCAGTCAACGCGAACATCAAATTATCGTGAACAATATTTCTGCGGTGGTCCGAGTTCAAATTACTTTATTACTTCTCTATAATGCAATATTACCGAGTATCCTATTCTCGGAGTATAAATGTCTTTCTTCCTTTTTTTTATCAAAAATACGTATCATCGGTCTATCTCCGTGGATGTACTTGTAAAACCGTAGAAAAATCAATTCCTCGTGGACTAGCCGAGAAGGCATCATTAGTTGCTATACCGGATGTGTTTATAAAACGTTATATTAATAATTTATCTATATATACATACATACATACATGCACTCGTTCGTTCATTGTTCATCCGCCTATTTACAGACTCGCCGGCCGATCGATTTTGATCCGATTTTTCGAGAACGCCCCATCGATTTCCGATATCGTCCTTGACTGCGGCTCTTATCTCCCGATACTCTCCGTAGCTTCCCAACGCATATTTCACCGTAATAGAAAAAAATAAAAATAATCTCCATATCCACATTACTCAAATGGGATATATGTACGAGGTCATGGGATGTCCCTGTGGGAGCGAGTGGTGACCGATGGCGAACGGTCCCAGAGCCGACGCGGGTATGTGATAAGCGGCCCGATTGTCGTGGGTCCTCGTGTGTTTCTTGAGATGATCCTTGCGACCGAAACGCTTGCCGCACAGAACACAGGAGTGCGGCCTGAGACCGGTGTGGATTCGCTTGTGTCTCGTCAGCTCCTCGTTTCTCGTGAAGGATTTGCCGCAACCCTCGGCGTCGCACTTGAACGGTCGTTCGCCTGTAATAAAATAAATAAGTAAATAAGTAAATAAGTAAGTAAGTAAGTAAGTAAATAAGTAAATAAGTAAATAAGTAAATAAGTAAATAAGTAAATAAGTAAATAAGTAAATAAGTAAATAAGTAAATAAGTAAATAAGTAAATAAGTAAATAAGTAAATAAGTAAATAAGTAAATAAGTAAATAAGTAAATAAGTAAAAAAGTAAATAAGTAAATAAGTAAATAAGTAAATAAGTAACTGAGTAAATGAGCGAATAAGCGAATGAGCGAATGAGCGAATGGGCGAATGAGCGAATGAGCAAATGAGCAAATAAGCAAATAAGCAAATATGAATCACGAGTCAACTAATTAAAGCTCGAACGGGTGCGAATCACAACACAAGCGAATCGTCGCCTAAACAGACGGACGATTGTTGATAGCCGCAAGCCGTCGATCGCCGATAGCTTCCCAAACAATCCAGACCGTTGTACGAATACAAAGTTCGAAGCCGAACGTCAACAAAAAAAAACGATAACAGCCCGAGAATAAAAGCTTACCGGTATGAATGCGAACGTGTCCCTTGAGCTGTCCGTTGTTGCTGAAAGCGACGTCGCAGTGTTCGCAACGAAATTTCTTCGGTCTCAGTTTCTTCATCTGCTTGGCGGCGGCGTCCTGTTGATGGATGTATTTGACGGCCTCCTCGACGCTGCCGCCGTAATGTCCGAGGGGCATGCCGCTCAGGCCGTAGAAGAGATGCTGATGAGGATGAGCCGCGTAAGCGGCCTCGAAACTGGCGGCGGCCGCCGCAGCGGCTGCGTTTTCCGTAGTGGCCAATCCGGCCCTGAACGGGCCGAGATAGTCGAGAGCCGAGTAAACGGGGCACCGATGAGACGTTGGCGTGAACGCCGATTGCGGGGAGGTCCGCGACGCGCAGGATGAAGCCTCGCTGGACGAGCTGCTGCTCCTGTTCGCCGCCGAGCCGTCGGTCCTCGAGCGCGCGTTCTCCACTTCCGGTACCGCGCCGAAGACGAAGTTGCTCAGCATGTCGAGACTCCCCGCCTCCGGAAGGTCCTCGCAGCTGTTTATCGAACACGAGGACGAGACGCTCTGCCTCCTGTTCATCTTCTCGTCGACGAGGCCGCCGCGACGACGGTAACTTCCGGTCCCGCTGGTAGCGCCGCTGAGCGAAGAGGCGACGCTCTCGTTGTCCTCGTCCTCCTCGACGCTGGCGTCCTCGCGTTTCACCGTCGCCCTGCCGATCGCGGGCCGATCCAACGGACTTCCGACGGTCGTCGTCGTGCCGGTCGCCGTCTCGCCGCCGAGACCGTCCGCTCCGGAGGATCCAAGGACACACGCACCGTTCCAAGGCCTGAAGAACCTCGTCTTGCTCACGTCGCACATTTTGTTTCAATCAATTGATAGATGTTATATTTTTTTTTATTTGTCGATTGGCGAAGTTTTGGGCGACACTCGGCGGGGTTTTATCGACACTCGGCACTCGAGGGAACCGGCGGTTGGTGCCGCGAACGATCGGCTGAAGCAACGACGAACGTAAGGTCCAAGAAGAAACTCGTGTTTTTCCGTAGGATCGAACGGTTCGCACGGTACCGTAAATACACGGACTACGGGTTTGGCTCCTCGAGTATAACTGTTCGGGTTCGGAGCTCCGCCGAGTTTTATATAGAACCGAGGGTTGCTGGAGAAGATGGCAGGGGTTGAGCCCCACCTCCCGTCCCACGATTGGGGCGTTTCGGAGCTATACGAGACTCCGGCGAACCCTCGAAATTTCTGTACGGGACCCGAGGATCTCGCGTTCCGGCTACCCCTGTGACGTTCTCCTCTCTCTCCGACGCGTTCTTTGATAGCGGTGGCCGTGGTGGTGGAAGGCTCGGACGAGGGCTGAGGTGGGTTTCCTCGTAGGCCTGCGAGAGGCACGAAGCGTGTGCCCGCTCGCGCGCGCGCCCGCGCCCGGGAGCTTCGGCTTCTCTCCCTTTACATGCTTTAGATAGCCTGTATCTTTTGTCGTCGTGAATTAATCTGCGGCCGCTACGCCGATTCTTCAGCGTAGCGACCGCCGATTCTTCGGGTTGTGAAGCGGATTGTCGGGATGACGGATAAGTGTTCAATCTTTATTTATTATAAATATTAATATTAATTATAAATGTATTGAAATAATATACAAATAAATAGAATGTAATGTGGTTTAGAAAAATGTGAAATATGACAAAATCTTTTCTGTCTATTTCATCGATTTATCAATGATTAGTTATTATTACTATTATTATTATTATTATTAATTTTAATGCGACGCATTTCCCGAGATCGACATTGCGTTTCTTCTTTCGCTCTCGCCAGACCCCTGACCTGCTATCCGCTGTTGCGTCCTCAGCCGTACGGAATAAAAGTAAAACGAGAACGTGATATTGTTTTATATAAAATTTTTCGTGCCGGAATATGTTTTTGTTTTTAATGTTTGCTCCAATATATATCGATTTATATATATATTCGTACATAGATATACTTTAATGTATATCCGTCATGTATATCTCATAAACTGAATTATTATATTTAAGAAATGATCGTGAAAAGTGTATTTAATGTATGAAAAATATATTTTAGCCTGTATATATAAGTTACGACAAAATGGGGCATCCAAAAATTATTGGAAAATTGAGATTTGCCCCTAATGTTCCATTTTCCCCCGCTCACCCATATCCATCCGATTATCCCTCACAATTGAATAAAAAATAAAAAAACGCGAAAAGTATATTTACTATATGAAAAATATATTTTCACGTCAACTTTTTTTCCATGTAGTTTAGCCATGCCATTTTGCCCTATAGCCTCCTCCCGATTGCAGAACACCGAAGGCATTGCCGAAGAAATTATTTATTTACTTATACCGTCTCCCGCGTTCGGTGCGCCGCGTCTGCCGATCCGTGGATCTACCGCGCATGCGCTCTCCGCGATTCGGCGCCGCCAAAGCAATGGCCACTTTAGGCACAAAGCGTGAAACCTACGTGAATGGGCTCTCCGGCGCGTTGAGGGCTTCTTGTCATTTCCCCGTCGTGTATGTCGCTGTTGCCCAGCTTCGCTACGCGTTCCATCCTCGTAACGAAACGAGGGGTTGCGCGCGGGGGTGGAGTCGCCCCGACCGGTCCTCGGTTCAAGCGCGCTGATTTATTGTAACACTTGGACCGAAACTACCCTCCGCTCGAATCGAACAATCCACGCGCTGCGTCTCCTCCTCGTCTACTTTATAGACGCACACAGACTCGCTCACACGGACGGATTTTCGGCAGTTTCGACGACCCTTGCGGGCGCCTCTGCGACATGCAACTATGTTCACTTTCCGCGTCTCACAATTTTAGAGCGGATGTGTGCGTGCGCGTCGCTTTCGTAACAAGCGACTCCCGGGCACGCATGTTGCCGCTGAAACGACTCTCCTGTCCCTGTCAAAACGGAACTCGACTCCAACAAAAACCCTCCGGCACACACTCGAGAGTGTGCGCCCCATTGATATGGATACGCAACGCCTTTTGTGTGACTATCGGACGTCACCGATATATTGCGTTTTGTCTCCGATGCGGGACACAGAAATCGGATCTTATCTTTGAAAAAAATGATAATAATTAAAGTTAACAAAGTATTTTAGTCTTCTAAAGTTAAGAATTTCTTTTAGTTTTCTAAAGTTCAGAATTTCTTTTAGTTTTCTAAAGTTAAGGATTTCTTTTAGTTTTCTAAAGTATCGAAACATCTCAATTCCGGTATGCGCCTCAATTTAGGATGAAAGGGCTGTTCGGATTTCGGATCTAGGGTGGAAAAATTCCGATGCCGATGCGATAAGCTGTAATTTTTATTAAAAAAGTAGAAAATTAAAAGAAATGGAAAAACAATGTTGAGTACAAGACTCTCCGACGTCGGCAACTTTTGTGTTCAACGTAGAATTTTCGAGAAAGATGTGCAGCAGAATGGTATCACAAGAAAAAAATATATTGTAACGGGGATTTCACGGATCAGAGCAAGTTGCGATTTCAAACCGATCGGTTAATGAATAACACGTCGCCGATGCGCCAAGCGGTATTCAAAATAATTAACAACATTCAAAGAAAAGAACAAAATGATTGAATGTGCGGTTCTCCGTTACCGGCGACATTTATAATCGACGTAGAACTTTCGCACAAGTTCCGAAACACGATGATATAGCGATGAAAAAAAAGGAAATTATAGCAACGGTAATTTCACCGATCAGCCCGATTTCGGGCCGATCGGTAAATGAAAAACACGTCGCCTCGTCATCGAGTATTCCCGGAAGCGCGAATGAGGCCTCCGAGCCACCGTGTCACAGGCGATTACCGACTTCGTGTCTCGACTAGTCGATTCCGAACATAATGGAGTGATTCTTCGCCTCGTCCTCCCCCCCCCCCCCCCCCCCCCTCGAGTGTGCTCCGCAAGCGCGTTTGAGCCGTGTAGTTTCGACATAACGCCGCGCGCAACAATAATAAAGGCGGTGCAGCGGAGAGACAAAGAGGGAGCGAACCTTTCGAACAATGCCGAAGAAAGACGATGAGGGAGAAAGGTCATTAAAGTGCCCTCTCGTTTACTCAAGGGTTTTCGGTCGCGCGAGCCCCCTTTTGATGCCCGGAGTACGGGCGAGGATCGTCGATCCTCACCGCGGCTGGTAGAAAATCCCTTTCGAACAAACGACGAGTCAATCGATTATTATAATCCCCCCCGGTGACGCACAGACGCCTTGGAAATTCTTGGGGCAATAAAGTGTTTGTACTGTTTTCGGGACCGTCGATGTTGCAGGGTGGGAGTTACCCGGTAAACTAGGCGGGTACCGTTGCTCCTGTCTCCTTGCCGAGAGCTTTGATTCCAAGTTCGCACGGATTCGTAATTCTCACACAGCCGAGACGGCAGGTGGATTTCGTCTCGGACCCGTCGAACGGACCTTGGCGAGCAGCAGGTAAGGAGTAGGGCGACGATTGCAGGTACGAAGAGAAGCAGCGATTTTGTATGCTGATTATGATATGGGAGAGAGGGGAGTGGCGGGGCAAAACGGACCAGGTTTTTATCGACGCCGACGAAAATTTGTAAAAATCGTCCGTTTTGCCCCCGGTTTTCAGATTTTAACCCCCCTCCTCTACATACGGAGAATGGCGAGTAACAGGTAGAGAGTAGGGCGACGATTTCAGGTACGGAAAGTTAATTGTGATATGGAAGAGGTGGGAAATAGCGGGGCAAAACGGACCAGGTTTTTATTGTCCCCGGCCAAAATTGGTGAAAATGGTCCATTTTCCCCCGGGTTTCCGTTTTCATCTATGTGCGATGTACTGCTTAATGCTCCTTCGGACAATCGAAACGCTGCCTGAAATCTATTCATACCTATTAATCGTACCTAAATAATCCGTGAATCCAGATCAGGCTCGTTAATTGCACGGGAAGAGGAGTCGAACACGTGCAGGGAGAAGGGAAATTCTGAGAAACCAGAAGCTATATAAGGGGCAATTAAGTATCACTAAGCCGCAACATTTTTGTATGGCGCGGTCGGTAATTTTTCCCACGTGGGTAGAGGACTATTTTATGCCTTTGTATCGGCGCGTAGATGAACAATTTCGGAATGGTGCGTATTTAACTCATCGTAAAATGTAGTTCCGCGAAGCAGTTCCAATTGATGACGAATTTTTACACACTTCTATAAATTACAACCGAACCGAATCTATCTCCGAGCAGCGATCGGCGAGGCAAAACGGAACAGCGGCGTAAAATGAACGTCGCCATTTTTTTTTAAGTCTCATTTTCGAGTAAAGTACAACGGTCCGTTTTGCCCCGCTCTTCGCCCTGTACACCAGTTTCTCACGAAACCTTGTGCAACCATCGAAAAACTCTTCCGAACAGAATAAAAAGAAAGGCGAACTTCTGAACACGCCGGATTTGCATCTTCGTCCGTGTTACATTTCTGCCATTCTTACCGATTTTCTATGTAAAGTCAAACCTGTGCCATTCTCAAAGTTCCGTGAAAAGATTTTCCTGCGCTGCTGCGTACAGAAAAAAACCTCGTCTCTATATATATTCTTCCGAAACTGGGGACGCTTGAACAGGGTAAACAGTGCAAAGAACGGAGACACAACTTTCGACGCCGTTGTGGGCGACGCGATTTCGAGGCAAAAGCGATCTTGATGGATCGATGACACGCGTACCGTGAACTTTTTTTTTTCTTCCCCGTTTCGTCTTATAATTTGTACGCGACGCGTAAAGGAGCTATATCTATTGGTATACACACACACACATACACATATATATGGATATATATATATGCAGTGTTCGAACAGTGGCGATCTGTCTTGCTCAGTCCTAAGAAGTCACAACAAACGCCGCTAATCCTACGCTACACGGGCCTATTTCTCTATCTACATCACCTTACCGAGCATACCTAGTATAAAGTGTAGTAACGTTAAATTTTGAAGCCGTCTGAACCAGCTTCTTCCCCACACTGTTGAGTGTAATCCGCAATCTGGGTACTGTGTAATATGTCTACTAAAGGCAGAGCCAAACAGAGGCAGCAATAACAGTCTCGTTTTTAAGTCGATCCCTAACGGAGGATTGAAACACTCAGCTTGTCATAATAGCTATCGCACGGACGCGGGGAAAACAGTGTACATCCACAATGTGATCTTGCGCAGCACCGGATATTTCGTCCGAACACGTGAAGGACGCTTAAATGAGCTATATCTATCGTTCCAACATATCGTCCCAACATTTTATGAGATTTTCAAATTTTGAATTTTTTCAATGTCTGAATTTTTCAATTTTTTTTTACAGGAGTTTCTAAATCAAACATCACGCAAAGGGTGAAATGAGTTATTGTTTCGTAATCAGCGCTGCAGTTTAGATAAAAAATTGCCTGAAAACTTTTTGATTGTGTTTTAATTATAACTTCCTCTTTGAGGAAGCCAAAGTGGCAAAGCGGAATTTTTTAGTTATTCTTTATCTGCACTCTCTCTACTTGTTCATTACACTATTGCTACCGTGTTGCCTATCATGCTTGGCTTTTTACCCTCTGTGCTGTCTTCTTTGATTTACTACCTATCTTAATCCAGCTTTGTTCTGCCTGTATTGCATCGGTCCTACGACTCAATAAAATTCTATCTATCCGTCCCGTTTTTCGATCTACACCCAACGTAGGATTAAGAAACTCGAGTTGTCACAATAGTTAATTTACACCCTGAATACCACACGGTCGCAGCGAAACAATCTACCGCCACAAAGTATTCATCCGCAGTTCCGGATAATTAGTCCGAACACGTGCAACTCAGGCCGACGGAAGCGATTATTGCCCGATTAATGACGCTAAGAAATGGAAAAATTTCACCGCATCCGAGGCCGCGCATTCCGGTCTATACCTAACGGAGGATTAAGAAACTCGGCTTGTCACAATATGTGTCACACGGACGCGGCCAAACAATGATGCACCTCTACAACTCCTTCGCACTTTCGGATATTTCGGCCGAACACGTGCAACTCGGACCGATATAAGAGAACGGATTATCGCCCAATCAACGACGCGAAGAAACGGGAAAGTTTCACCTTATCCGACGTGCAGCACGCTAGATTGGGTTTCCATTCGATAGCTCGAAGAGCGCCGCGACCGTAAAGCGACTGCCAAACGAATAAAGTCAAAAAGTCAAGCGACTCGTACGCGGACCATAAATTCTATCGGTTACTTCGCCGTCACGGCTTTTGTCGCAGCTGTCCACCCGGATGACGGATCGGTGCGCTCTGCGGAGATTCCTGAATTACGCGATTCTCGCTTCGTCCTTTTTTTTTTATTTTATCAATACGACCCAATTTGTAGGGCGCGCACTTTTTGCGTGAAATTCATGTTTTTCGTTTTTCGTAACGCAGTCACCGTTGCGCGCGCCCTTTCATTGGAACGAAACGTGAAAGCGGGAATACAGCCGAGACGCCCGTCGGGATGATCGATCACCCGTGCAAACCTCTTCTGAGCGTCGATCAAACGTTTCCGGTCACCGAATTGAACCCTGGCTGGACATTGGGCGCCACAAAAAAAAAAACACGCGTACTTTTATTTTTTATTCTCATGAACTATAAACCTTTCCTGAATACTTTGCTGAAAATTCGTCCAACACGATAACTACAGATAAGTATGAAATTTTTTACCTGTCTCACTCTCGGCTAAGAATATTTTATAAGCAAAAGCCAGGCGGTAAGGGCAAAGAATGTTCGGTAGGTGTTTACGGAAAAACACACCCGCGAGGTGCGAGAGATCACCCGTTTGCGGTGATGGAATTAAACTGTGACTAAATATACACAGCAAGAAAAAAAGAAATATGCGTACTTTCATTATTTTGCTTTTTTTATGAACAATGAACGTTTCCAAAATACTTTTCCTAAACTATGCCTAAGACAATAACGATAGATGAGTAACAAAATCTTTGACCTATCTTATTTCCGGCAAAGGATATTTTATAAGAAAAAACCAAGCGAGAAGCAAAAAGAAACGTTACTTTAGGTTTTTACGAAAAACACTTTCGGTAGTGCACCGATTTTATGGTGGATAGTAGTGTGCGAGAGATCCAACGTTTCCGGTGACCGAATTGACCTCTGGCTGGACATTGCACAATGAAAAAAAAAACCTCGGATTATTTTTTATTTTTATTAACGATGAACCTTTCCAAACAACTTTTCCAGAAATGTTTCCAAAAGAAATAACAAAATCTTTGCCCTATCTTACCGCGGGAAAAGGATATTTTATAAGAAAAAAAAAACCACTTAACAACCGAAAGAGATCTCACTTATTCTCGGTCCTTCCAAAGAAAAACATTCTGCAGCTCACCTTCGAGTCTCTTGATGAGCGAGAGAAGCGCGAATCTGTGGGGAAATGGAGGATCGGAAGGGCCGGTCTCCGCATCGTGTAACAAATAATTTTTCTCTCCGGTCCCGAACGAGCGAGTAGTCACCCTTCCCCCTGCGCGCGGTGCCCACGCCCCGTGGGCAAAGCCCTCGCGTATCGCACGCTCCCCTTCGCTCAGCCGGAGAGGTAGTTTGGCCCTTCGAGCTTCTTTGCACGGTCTGCACGTACGCGCGCACACACATGCGTTGAAATACATGGAACATACATAAGGGCCCTTACAGTTAAACTCGACGGCGCTTTTCGGGCGCCGCAGTCCCTAAATTCTGTACCGCAAATATGAGACACCGCAGAAACCCTCGTTTCAGCTTTCCGCATTCAGAAAGAAGTTTGTTCCAATAAAAGAAATTTTATTAAGGACGACGAAAAATGTTTATTTGTTTCACAACCTAACGGAGCGTTTATTAATTTCTAATATATTTATTTGATTGACAGTAAATCCAATCTTCGAAGTAGGTTCTTCGAGGACTCATTCCACAACCACAATTCGATCGAGGTTACATAGCTCGATGTAAACAACGTTCCATAAAGGCAACCCGATGAGTTGCCTCTCTATTACAATGTAGCGTCTTGTACTATAGTTCAGACGACTGACGTGTTGGCGACTCTGCAATGCGCCCTACCCGACAATAGCCGCGTTTGTCTTGACGTCAAATATTTTATTTCAATTTTATTGGGATAAACGGACAATGCCCTTTTTACAATTTTTCGGACATTTTCGAGCGTGTGTGTGGTTTGGAAAATCGTAGATAAAAATAAAAATAGCTTAGTCTACACGCTTAGAAATATATGATTTTTTGGCGCGAATAAACCTTTATTTTAAAGAATAAATCTTTGAATACATTTTTTTTACTTACACCGAAGAATATCATTTGAATCTAATAAGGATTTCCTAAAGGCAGGTAAACATTTCTTTTATATTAATAAACGTCATTTGAAGATCGAAATTTATTTGATTTGAGTGAATCTTTTTTTCTGGGTGTGCCTGCGGTCTCTCGCACGGCATGCACGGGCGAGTCGACCGTCGATGGAAGGACCAGCGAAGCAGAGCAGCGGCGGTTCGCGGGGTCGTGGCAAGCCCCATAAAAGCCCTCGCGTACCGCTCCCGGTTACGTCCCACCCTCGGGGAACAACTTCGAGGGCACGAGTGAGCGCGAGAAACGACATAGTCGACGCCCCTGGTATGGCGGGCAAAAATTTTATTATGCCCTCTTCCGCGCGGATGAACCCGACGGCTCTGCCGTTTTGACGGCGCGCGGCTTAGCCGCGATGCGCGGGCCTCGCCGATGGGCTCTCTCTATGATTTATGCCGCCGGGAACAGAAGCATCGGCGGGGAACCTCCGGCACAGCCCGCCGCGGACAAATGTGCGGCAGACGCTGCGTTTGCATCTTTTCCGGATTACATTTTTCACTGCCGAGAAACACGCTCGAAGGATTGATACAACCGGGGGCTCACGGAGATAAGCGAATCGTCGAGACACTTGTCGAAGAAAAATATAAGTTTTGTATTTTGTACGTCCCGTTTCTCCGAGCAGAAATATATATATATATATTATAATTATAGAGCAGAGTCGAAGACGATTAAATATACTTGGTAGCAGACCCAGAAAAATATTTGATTGATTTAAATAAATATTTATTCAATGTAAAGCGATATTCATCTAAATCAGTGAAAATATTTATTAAAACCAAATACATATTTATTTGCGGGTGCCCGTCAAATAAATTATTTTTAATTTAAATTATTATTAAACTACTCCGTAGTAATTGCATTTGTTGAAAATATTTTGCATGGAACGAACAATGGACCATCGATCTAAGTCCGTCAGCCCCCGATTCGCTTTTTTTGTATTGGTGCGTTTATTTTTCACTGCAATGTAGGTGATGAAATAAACGAATTTCGTAGCCGGTAAGCGATTTTTTTTTCGTGTACGATCTTAATCGTCCATCTTCCACTCTTTCTTCGGGCGGCCATTAAATAATTTGGGGACGTTTGGGAGAATTCGTTACGCTCGCGCTTAAACCCGATTCTACAGTTATCCCCCCCTTCAGTACAGTGGAGCCTTCGTGTCTCCAAGAAAAAGAAAAGTAATCTCGAAGAAAAAAAAGAAACCGAAAAAAAGGAAGAAGTCTGCGCACGCGCACGCTTCAGCTTCGTCTCATTCTTCTTCCCATTCATCCCGCACCACGTGCAAGTCCCGCTTATTTTATTTCATTTCATTCCTTTATTTATCGATGACGGGAGACACCTGAGCTCGCGCGTCTTCCCCGTGATTCTCCCGTGGTAAAATTTTCCGAGGGGAAAGTTATCCATAGCGAAGGCGCTGAGTCGAGAGATCGAGGAGGCTGCCCGTTCTCTCTGCGTCCACGGGAGCGCTAAAAGGCCGGAGCCCGCGCAGCCCCTCTGGGCCTGGCTCCGCAGACCACAACACACAATGTCCTCACACCGCACTGCTTCCCGACAATAAAGGGAAAACGTTATAGGATTATTTATATATGTATACATGAGTGTGCGTGTAGCGGCAGTGCGTGTACCGCGGCGGAGTCAACCAAGTTCCCTCTCCCCAAAAAGTTTGTGACACACTCGTGTAGGGGAGACCGGGGCAAAACGGGCACCTCGATTAAAAGTCGGTATTGCCGCAAAACGGACACCGTCTTAACTTTCTTACACAGTAGGACCGCGCTTATCCGACCTTCGATTATCCGAGCCTCCGCGCTGTCCGAAGCAAGCAACTGAAGCTGCTCGCACAAAAAACTACATACGGAACTCAGGCAGACCGTGCCGTATCCACAAACAGCCGTGATTGGCTGATGCTCGCGAATTGGTGTCCGATCCGATCCGATCGACTCGTCTGTGTCACGAAGTCGTAAATTAACTAATAAAGTTAATTTTTATATGAAGTGGTGTGTTATTTTTTAAGTATACTTATATTTACTTTATATTTACAATTTAATATAGTAGTATACAAGCTTAAATTGAGTATGTAATCCGAGTTTTCGCTTATCCGACGTACGCTCTCCCCGCATTGCCTCGGATAAACGGGGATCTGGTGCAAGTCGTTTATACGAAAGTTACGACGGTGCCAGTTTTGTCCCCAATCCGTATTGTCGGTCGAGGTGGCCGTCTTGCCCCGGTCTCTATTGGCGAGCGGCACAGCGTTGGAACTAAACGATCGCGAGCTACAGCCATGTCGGCGGGTAGGTTAGGTTAGGACGCGACCATGGCGACCCGCGCGGGAGAAACACGCACGGGGAATGAGCATCGCAGCAAATGTCCTGGCACGGGCCATCTGGCCTGTTGGCACCCGTGATATCCTCCACCCGTCCCGCACTCGTCCGGTGTTCACGGGCGCGGTGGCGGCGGCTCCTGACTCGGCGAGAAGATCGCTCACGCGGAAACTCGCTGTCCTTTGATTAATGGACGCTGCGGGCAGGCATCGTAGACACGCCGCAAGTCGCACGGGGACGGCAAAAGGTGCGACTTCTGCCCGTCGCGCTCGTTCCGTCGAGGAGACGACCGCACGAGAGACACAGACTTTTCGCTCTTGCAGCATCTACGATCAAATTATTTTTTTGCTTCTTTATCTTCTAGCATTTTTTCGTGATTTTTTCAAACTTTGCTGTTTAATACTGTGTATTTTGTTTTAAAAATTTAGTTTTGTTGTTTGGTTGGTAGTGCAAGTATAATAAAATGTATGCATAAGTGTGGAGAGGTTAGGCGACTGGTGGGCCTCGTGCATGAATTACCGTCCTAACATCGAGAATCGCCACTCCAAGCGCGGCAACCCTTTCATCACTTTCATTCTTCCTGCGACTATTATACTGTGCAACAGTCCCGAAGTAGGCAGAGCTGTCGCGGGCCAACGCCGTGAAATTTTCGTCAAAACGTTCGGTGGACCTTTCTTTGGATTTATTCTCGACATAGTCCGAACAGCCGAAGAATCGTCGCCGGACGCGACGCAAGCGTGAGCTAGTTATTTGCATAAAATCACGATTTCTCGGGGAATGAACGCCGAGAAATTCGCCGTGGCGAATCGTCGTTGAATGAGAGACGAAGTACCGTCGAATGGCTCGGGACAACCCGTCGAGAATTCTTGTCGCCCTTGTTGTATCTATCGACGTTTTTCAATCCGACGCTCGACAAAATTCGCGTTCCAGCGAGAGAATAAATATATACGACGGATGCACACAAAGCCGAGTGGATTAGAAAAAAATTATATTCTCCGCTTGATTAAAACGAAGCTTCTCTCACGTGCGCCTATGGGTAAAATTTTTTTTCCTTTCCTTTTTTTTTTAATAACTCGGCCCTTCGGTGCATCGGCGAATGAAAGATGCATCTCCGGAGCGAGACTACCCTTGGAAGGTATAATAACTTTCTCGGATAGAGGAGAGGGACTATCGTCGGGTAAATCATCTCTTTCACATTACGCAAGGCGAATCAAGACGTTATTCGAGGCTGCGCCGGGATAAATGGAAACAGATTGAGTGCTCCAGAGCTGTGAGTATCTCGGGGTGCAACGTGCCGAATCGTGATTCGTCACACGACAGCCCGCCGTGTTCGTCGACGAGCGTTAACCTCGCACAAGTGAGTTCATAAATTCCCGTGGCTCGGTATGCGGTTCGGCAACGATCGAGGCGAGAGACCCACAGAGGGCCAAAGTTTACGCTGTTTGACTGTTTAGCAGCAGCGGATAACCATGCCGAATTTATTGAGACTCCGTATTCCCACCTCGGTGGTCCACGTAAAGGGCATCTGGTGTTGCTACGAGTGCAATATAATCGGGCGAGACTAAAGATCTCCGTGATGTACTGCAGCGAAGACCGGGACGATGCTGCAGTTCTCGAGCAGTTCTGTGGCCTGACGATCGAAAAAGTCGACCCTCGAGCGAGCCGAGCAACCGTTTAAACTGCTACACAAGACATCAGGTGAGAATCATTTTCGGGAAAAATGATGAAGCTATACATGACCCATTTTTCGTTTTTATTGAAACGTAGACATTCGTTTTTTTTTGGGGCTGCTTGGTTATAAGTGAGAGACTTAGGTGGCGCTCTGAGACGAGTCCAGTGAAGAGTTTTGGACCTTATATTACAAGCTGGAACGCTTACAGTGATTGCATAACTCATACGTTCGATTTTGATATAAAGTGACTTTGCATTCTATGAACTTCTATGAGCAAATCTGGACGAGAACCTCAAAGCGAACAGACAATATATATGTCAATGAGTACACAAATTAATACATGACAATATAATGACACAGGAATTAAATATTAGATGTCAAGAGCTATGACACAGTCGGTAGAATAATAAAGTAGAGTAAAAACAACAATAAGCTGCACACGAGGCCCTGACGAACTGAATTAAAAGCAATTCAACGAAATTGTTTTTTTCTTCGAATGTTTGGCAAACATCGAACGCGCGCTTTCTCCCGAGTCGGTTTTCTTAGGCGTTCCACACGAGCCCGTGTAAAGAAAAAAAAATAGTCGAGTCCTCCGAGCTCGGTCACGATGCATCGACGAGGCGACGATGAATCGTCGCATTGCGGATCGATCCCGAATTTCCGACAATCGGGTGTGACGAAAAACACACTCGACCGCTTCATACACGCCGCTCCGAGTTTTAAGAGTCAAGTGAGATCGACAATGGGGATCACGAGCCACGCCCCGGCACGCCAATATACCGTGGATTTACCTAATACAAATACCCGGCTCGACGAATACCAGCCTGCCCGTACGGCACACCAAGATAGGGCAGCGAATCTCAAAAGTGTCGCATTGTGCGGGAAGTCGAGCGAAAAAAAAAAAGAAGAAAAAAAAGTGAGAAGCTTCATGGGGTAGGCTGCGGTGTACGAGGATCGGACACGATTCACCAATAGCTGGAGTAAATTTGACGTTAACCAAATAAACACATTGATGCCGGCCACGTTTGAAGTGGTGGCTCGGACGGATTGACGACTCTGTGAGAGAGCTCTGCTCAATGGACAAACCGACCAGCGGGTTCCATTGTCCCGATCCTGTCGGCGCCTTTGCCCGCTCTGCGGGAAACATCGTCGCTCCCTTTTCTCGCGGGCTACCGAGGGTTTTTTTTTTTTTCTTTCGAGGTTTCTATCCTTTTTTTTCCAGTATATCAGCCGTTTATTCGGCTCTCGTTCGTCGTCGAAACGGCGAAGTCAGGATTGTCGCACCGGTCGCACCTTGCGCTCTCGTGCGCCACGCCGCGGCGTTCGGACACCTCAAAAGGACCCGCAAAGCCATTATTAGGACGCTGGGGGTATGGATATCTTCACTCCGCAGAGGAATCGTCCTTATTCGAGCGAGGATATCCAGAAAAGTGACTCGTTTACCCAAACGAGCCGAAAGAGAGACACGAGACATCTTTCAAGGTATATACCGTCTATATACAACAAGAATAACATTGTTAAATTGAATGTAACTTCCATGTTATAATGCCATAAATAACAATAAATAATAATAAAATGAGCTCACTGAGTAGTACCGTCACGGAACGAGTTAAGTTTTGTTTATTTTTGTTAAATTTGGCGCATACATTATTCGATACGCCATAAAAATGTATACCAGAAATTGGCACGATTTTGTATGAGTCTCTTATAACGAACATTCACAAACGACATATTTTCTTTTTTTTACTGTCTAAACGAGATTTAAGAATCGAAGAAAAACGAGAGTATTGTAGGAGAGGATTCCGCAAGTATGCAAGGAAAATTGTAGGATCAAGAAACGCGGCAGTGTGTCGACGCCAAGTACTTTTGAAAAAACGTTTTTTTAAAGCGAGTCGCTACCGCTTAGTACCGTGTTAGTAACACTCCAATATATCGGATGTGAAATCTCTCGATCGATGGTACTTGAAAACGAAGAATCGGATATCATTTGATCGAAATTCATTTCCGCCGATAAATAACTAGGCTGCAGAAACACCATGTGTACGAATCGTACATATTATAGATGGCGCTGTGAGGCTGCATTGGAGCGAGTTTAGCTTTCGATTGGGTGAAATTAAGGTCATGTGTAATACCGCCACAGGTAACAAAAACTGTACTGAATGCAGTTTTCGGTGGCCGGCGCGTTTTACACTGTGACCAGGTTGGAGAGCACTCTATTCTTATCGAGGTTCCAACTAGATTGGACGAAGGAGAAGAACGCCGTTGTGGCACCGCGGTTCGTCGAGGAAAAAGAAAATTGTCTTTTCCTGGGAAATCGCACGCCGAAGCCTTCATGGCAACATTATAGTCCTGCACGATTTGAGACATATGCGCAGCATATTAACAATACTAAATTGAAACTAATAAATCGCCAAGTTCCGTCGGTAAAAAAGGTAAGTAAGGAGATAAAAACGGGTCCAGCGTACCCTTAATGTCGCTGTTGTCACAGTTCGATAATTTGCGAACTGGTCAATTGACGGTTGCGTGAGTCAGTTAACAAAAAAATGACAGATGACAAAATGACAAAATGACATGTTTCTAGAGGGGATTCGCTATAGCAAATGAGTTAGGAGGATCGGAATTGATCGATACGAAAATTTAAACGTATTAACAACGCAGATTGGATTCGCATGTATCCTTGTATGTACCATAGTTTATACAGACATCAATTGTAATAACTAGCAGACGACGCCCGACGAACAGTCGTCACTTCTCCGTTCAAAGTGAAAACTAACAAATCTCGCGATAAGCGTCGAGTCGAAGCTATATTCTGTGATGTAAAAAAAAGGAAGCGGATTTGAACCGCCGCAAAGTAATAGTAAATAGCAATAGAAGTGCGGTAAAGCGAACTTTATACGCACTCGCCTTGCCTTGCGGAGTAGCACTTTTCCCGCATTCGTTACAAAAAATATTATGCGATACTAGGCACGCTTCAGAATGCCTAAAGTATGCAGGAAAAGTGCTACTCCGCGCCTGCTGATTGTGGCGCTGTGCAGCAAGCCTACTGCGCATGCGCCGTACTTTACGCATTCTGAAGCGTGCGTAAAGTACTTTACACATCTTGAGGCGTGCGTACAGTACTTTATTTCACTCGGTGGGAAAATGAAGGTTTTTTCGCACGCTTAGCGTGCAAAAATCACAATTTTCACACCTAGTGAAATAAAATTTTATTTGATACTCGTGCGAAAAACGTTTTCTGAACTCGTGTGATTGAAACACTCGCGCCTTCGGCTCGTGCTGCAAAGTCACACTAGTCAGAAAAAGTTTTTTCGCACTCGTATCGAAATGTACTATTACGCACGTTTAAGGGTGCGTAAAGCAGAGCGGACTGACGCGCGCATGCGACGGGTAAAGCGCCACTTTCGTCCCTCTCGGCAGGCAAAAAAAGTAGCACTTTTCACATGAGTTGCATGAAAAATGAACTATGCTCGAGCGTCCCCACTCGTCCGGCATACGATTGCCATACCGTTGTAAATTCATGATAGTTGAATAATCTGTAACGAATAAAAAAAAATACAAAATAAAAAAAACCGCTAAATTACGAATCGCCCCCTAGCCCTGACCGTGACTCTTCATGTGTATTCTCAATGTCGCCCGATTGATGAAAGCCTTCGGGCACACGGGACACCGAAGTGCCCTCGACAAGTGTTCCGCGAGATGTTCGTTCAGGAACGTGTCGTTCTCGAACAGTTTCTTGCATATGTTACACTTGTACTCCTCGTCGACGACTTCCGTGTGGTCCTTAGTGTGAGCCTCCGCGGCCTCGACGGTCGTGAAATCCTTGCAGCACACCCTGCAAGTGAACGTAACGTCGCCGTAACTGCCGGGCATTCGACCCTGCAATTTTTTCGGCCCTCCACCGATCTTATCGTTGGCCTGAATCCCGCCGATTCTCTCGACCGGCAGCGCCATCTGGCGTTTCCCGCGCGCAGAGTCGCTCGAATCTTTCGGCGCGTCGTTCTTTACCGTCGATTTCTCCCCGGAGTGCGCCGATCGAACGTGCGCCACGACGTCGCGCTTCGCCCCAAATTTTTCGGGACACAAGTGACATTTGTACGGCAAACTCGCGTCGACGCTCGCGTGCAGTTTCTCGTGACTCTCGCGATTGATCTTCGTGCTGAAATGAGCCCTGCATATTGCGCACGAGTTCCTATGATGTTTCTTCTTGTGGAGATAGAGAGACTGGACGGACTGATAGACTTCCTCGCATATCGGGCAGACGGCTCGTTTCTTCTGGAAGATCGAAGCTCGGTCGGTAACTTCGACGGCGACTCCCGCTCTGATCTGCTCGAGTCTCCTCGCCTCCGCCAAGAAAACGGATTTCTTCGATCGGGGACACGGCTTAGGTCTGATCTTCTCTATCTGTATCATCAGCTTGTAGACTTTCCCTCCCATTTCCACTTGTTTCGAGAACAGCGACGAATCTACGGAACCGTTGTTCTCGTGTTTTCGCACCGCGAGCACTCCCATTTCTACGCAGTCGCTGCTTCTTTCAGCCTGAAGGAAAAAAACAAAAATGTCTAATCGGATTCTGTAATAAATCGGGCGGAGAAAAATCTGTTCGAGTTACCTACATTGACCATTTTTATTGTTCTTTACTTTCGAACTCAGAGCTCCGTTCTGATTCACGGCTTCATCCTTGCAGTCGCTTGGTTTATTCTGAAATTTAGAAATCGACAAAACAACGATAAATTCCACGTAAAATGACGACAACGTGCATTTATTTTTCTGTACAAAAAAAACGGTTTTGCTCGTTTATACCAATGAAATAAAATAAAAATAAAATAAAATTCATTGAGAACCGAGTTGTGCATCGACAGAGCAGCCGATTGAGCGAGATCGTGAGAATTATATGAGATACAAGAATCTAACACTTTGATGTATTTACCCGACACGGTGAATCAATCCGGTAAATTGTTTTTCGAGCTGTTCAGTCAGTAGTTTATTGTATCATCGTACACAGGATTAACCTAGCTAGCTTAAAAAAAAATACAAGATTTCGATTGGAGGATGCCATGTCCGATACTTTGTCAACGGGATTTCTTGTAACACAAAATCCATCGTCGCGAGCACTTCAGGAATGTAGGGATCTACGAACACTCGCCGATAAAACAGAATTCTCCGTAAATAAGATCCCCTAAGGCGAGGTGAAACAGACTCTTAGTCGGTAACGAATACTGTAACGAATGGCATTCGGAGATAGTACACATTTCGCGAAACAGCAAAGTATCAGCGGTTGTAGAAATTCAATATCGCGTCGGATGATACTTCGCTTTCACACCAGTTTTTTACATGGCATCGATTCGATGAAATGCAACTACAATTTTTCTTGCACTAATTTGTCACGTGGTACATGTTTCAACTCACCCTAAAAGTATTTAGAATAATCAGGACAGGGGGGAGGGGTCTGGCAGAACACCTAAATTCTTGTAACTCGGGACAAACAAACAACTGTCCAAAATGTATGTAAAATAATGTTTATATACACGGTGTTTTTCCGACCTAGTCACTTTGTGGCGGGACTGAGTTTTGGCCAAAATGCATTCGGCGTAAATGATACCCTCCTATCCACAGTCCCTCCTGCCCAAACAATGGCATTGTTTGATCCATGATGATAGCTCGGGCTCCTTGGTTACGGCTCGATTCGATTGCAAACGAATGTTTCCCTCGATCCCGTGACAGGTACATCTCCACAGTGACGTTCTTCCATACCGAGCCAGTAGCGTTATATAGCCTTCTTTCGAAAGACACTTGTCAAAAATTTTCTCGTAAATCAGACGCGAACACCATGCATACTTTCATTGTTGCCGGTGTAGCATTCACAAATTCTGTAATCCGATCAATCTAAGCTTTGGATGCGAGAGCTTCGCCTTAAAAAAAAAAAAAAAAAACATCGGAATAAGAATAAGGATGTATTCAAATCTGTTGAAACGAATGGACTTTGATAGAAAGTACAGCAATGCGCTCTCTCCGAGTTCTCTGGCTACGGCCGAAGGTAATGAGTTAGGGTTGAATTTAACAGCCATGGAGGGAATAAGTGCGATTACTTCGTTTTCGTAAAACTCGTTATTCTGCTCTAGATAGTCCGAGAATCGATAAGAACTGTTCGCATAAAGCTCACGTCGATGTTGGCTCGAGGAGGCTGCGGGACCGAGGGCAGTCGAGTTCGAGCGACAAGTATCCCGAGCTGACCGTTCGAATGTTCTTCGAGTTTATGAGAACAGCATACCAGGTCAACGATAGCTTTGACGAATTGGCGAGCGTGCTTGCTGCGAACAGCGAGATCGATTGGACGGAATTGGCGAAGATCGATTTGAATTTGCAAGCAGGCCCGGACGAGGACAGCGAGAAATGTCTCTCGAGGAAAAATTCATTCGCGAACAATCGCAGGGACAAGAGCATCGGCACGAGCGAGGAAAAGACGGCTGCAGTCGTCGCTGATTCGATTGTGGAAAGCAATTTAAATCGGAGTCGATGCAATGTCTCTGCCGAATCGGAAGATCCGAGCCCTTCGAGCGACGTACAAAGTCAAGAAAGTCCGATCGGAGAGCCTTCTTCTTCGCTTCTGGATAAGGAAGGGAAACAAAATTTCTCGACTCCGACGAACTCCAACAAGCCGTTGGATGCTCAGTCTGCTGCGAAGAAGATTAAAAGCCTGTCTTCCGAAGCTCCTGCCGAGACAAGGGATCATCCTCTGGCGAGATGTATGAAGAAAAATTTGAGCGATATTTTGCACGAAGGCCTCCTCGATTCGGTGCTGCCTTACATGCTGCCGAAGCCGGTTTTCTCTCAGCCGATCATCAAGAAACCGATCACTTCTGTAGAACCGAAGAAAACCGCGTCTCTCGGAGCCTGTCATGAGGGTAAAGCCGTTCCATCTGCAAACAGAGACAAGGAGAAGGACAAAAATAAGCAGCAACGAAAGCTGGCAGAGTAAGGATTAAGCTCTTACCGTGTCGATGGGATGCGAAACAGACTCAGTCGGTAACAAAAAAAACCAAACCATTTTCCTTTTTCTTTCCCGAAGCTCTTCAAGATTTTGGGCGAAAGACAATTTATTGACGGCCTTGGCTGGCACTTTAACGAATCGCTAATTGATTTGGTTTTCTTTGACAAAGTTGGGGATGCTGGACCCGTTTTTAAATCCTTACTTGCCTTTTTTACCAACGGAACTCGGCGATTTCTTCGTTTCAATTTAGAATTGTTAATATGCTGCGTATATGTTTCAAATCGTGCACGACTACAACATTGACATAAACGCTCCGGTGTGCAGTGAAATTTCGATTCATAACATACAAGGAATCAAGAAAATCGTATATTTCATTTTGCGAAAAAGTATGAACGGTCGCGATTGACGCAACCGGTGGCTCCATATCGTATCCTACAACATTCAGACGCTTTTTACGGATCTGGTTTCTTGTATCAAGTGAATAGTAAACCTGAATGTAAAATACACTTTACATGGCATTTTTTTTCGTGTCACAGAATTTGTGACGATTTCGGAATATTCTGAGAATTTCGGAGAATCGGGGTGATGAAAAAAAAAATTGATTTCTGTTGAGTTTTCGTTACCGACCGAGTCACGTGGGGTGGAGATTTCATGTATGGTGTACAGAGCTTGAATCGTGAAAAATTTCAGGAGCGAGGTGGAGATCCACGTCTGCGACGAGGCGAAGAATCTGAAGAAAGACTTTCGATGTCCCCAAAAATTGCTCGTGCAGAAGATGTGCTACTTTGCCGACGTGACCGCCGGTCAAAAGCTCGACGAGATGGACATATCGGTTCACTGCGACATCGTTATATTCGACTGGCTCATGCGGTGGGTCAAGAAGGATATTATTAAAAAATCCGAGTGGCCGATTCTCGAGGCGAGCAACGTCATACCGATAATGGTGTCGGCCTCGTTTCTCCAGATGGAACCTTTGCTCGAGCAGTGCCTGACTTATTGTCACGAAAACATGACGGAGGTCTTGAAGACCTCGACGATTCTCACGTGTCTCAACGATAATCTTTTCACAAGGTCGAACAAAAAATAACAATAATTACCAATTTTGCACGAAACACGTTATCTGGACGACCGATTGAAAATAATAACGATATCATTTGCATTTCCATAGATTGGCCGACCTGTTCACAAATTCGGAGGTGGAGGCCCTGAAAGACAAAAAGGACAAAATTCAGAGCCGATTATTTTGCAAACTGATAGTCTCGCTCGTGGATTCAACGCCCGATAACCGGAGGGGACATTACAACTCTCTAGCTACTCTGTTCAAGTGCGGAAAATGCGGTAAAATTGTCATCCGATCTGTCTCGGAATCGGTTCCGTGCGTACCGAGTGCGATGAGACTCGACGCGGGAGGAAATCTTCACAGCAAACACATGAGGTTCGCTCGACGTTCACCGAGCTACGTTTCGATCGAATTTACCCGCAACGTGAATTTCTCGAATCTCGCAGAGACTTAACGTGGACCCTCAACGACTACGTAGTCCTTCTGCGATCGGAATTGCGATCGTGGCGTAAAGTTTACTGGCGACTCTGGGGAGACTGCCACTTCCTCTACTGCCGTCGGTGCGAAACATTTTTCCCGATTCATCAGATGGACTGGTGTTCCTATCATCCGGAAATACCGCAATTTTTCGCCAACGAGCAGCAGAGAACGTCGCCTTTTCCTTTGGGAAGATACCCGTGCTGCAGCCAACGCGCTTACCGATTCGAGGCCTTGCCGAACAAGGAGGGATGCAGATTCAAGGTGAAGCGACCCGGTTTGGCGATCGAGACCATACGAAACCCTGTACTCGCTCCGCGCTCGGTCGGTAACGAATCGGCTTCCAAAAACAAAGTTGCTTTTCGTCCCCAATAATGAGACTCATGAAAATGAAATTTGTTTAAGATTTCTTTAAATTTACATTCTCGAAAGAAAAATAGCAAGGGCGATTTGTTACCGACCCCGTCATTTCACAACGCCTTAGCTCGACACATTGATCCTAACATTATGTTTCTCGACCAAGACGATGCGAAACCTGTCCAACCAACCAAATTCGTTACCGAGCGTTGGCCGCTCGTTCGGTAACGAACCGCCTTTCCTATTTTCCTCGACCCTGTTAATATTTTGGGCACAAGCTAAGTTTTTTTTCGTCGGCAATAGATAAATAAAAAATAGATCATGAGCATCAAATTTGTTTAATTTTTTATTTTATGCTTTTATTAAAAATCTCGAAGAAAATGGGAAAGACGATTTATTACCGACCGCGCCTTGAATCGCCACATCGACTCTGACACCCCTAAAATCTGCAGGAACACATACCAGGAACCTCAACGGGGAACGAGGCGGACATCTTAACGATTTTCGCGACCTACAGAGACATCGTAGCTCTCGATCCTCCGCAAAGATTCTTCCCGGAGAATATAACGAGATTGGTAGCGAGAGATCCGTCCCTTCAGCCTGGCAAATTGTCGTGCAAGGAAACGATGTGGTGGGACGGTATAGAGCTCGTACCGCCGAGGCCTAAACTCGGTCTCCTAGGTATAACGTCCAAATACCGCTGACGCACATCGGCACCGAAGTTTCGACTGTCCTAACGCCCCGGATGGGATTGCAGGAAAAATTTGGGGAGGCTCGGGACTGCGTCGACCCTGCCAGGCACCGGAGGCTCAGAGATCGAGAAAATTGCGTCAACAGGCGTCCCAAGTGACGGACGCATCATCGCCGTATTCCTCGGCAACGGAAAGCGACGATGACGAGGCGGCGATGGGATGCGGCGAGAGCAGCGTCGACGAGGATTCCGATAACAGCGAGGAGTCTCGCGCCTGGCCGTCTTACAAACGGAACGCCAAAGCTAAAAGGAACTCGAGATATTACGCACCGAAGAGGTATGAGCGGAGATTTTTTTTTTTTGTTTAAGCAAACGAACTTTTTACGGGTAAAAAATAAAATTTCAGAAGCGACGGAGGACGTTCGTGGAGCTCGAACTTGGTTGTTCGATACAATCAGGACAATCAGCGTGATTTCGAGGAGAAGGCGGGAGCTCAGATGGTCGCGTTGTTGACGAAAAGAATCACTATGGAGAGCAGTCTGTTCCCGAAGAGTGGAAAGCAAAACGCGCACAATTGGAACAATCGGCCGATAGGTGAGGTGTTTTTTTTCGGACTTTTGTGATTTCGATCTGAGATTCTGATAGGATATTCTGACGGGGTATTCCGTCAGGATATTCTGGTGGGATATTCTGATACGATGTTTTGTCCATTTGAATAGCGGGAACGTACGTGAGGTTGGAAGCTGAATTCCGTGAGCAATCGTCACAATCGCACAAATGCAAGAATGCATCGAACGTCAAAGGCTCGGGTCGCGTGCGACCGTCAAAGATATCCTGATAGACGTTAATGGATCCAAACAAGTGTTGAAAAAATGCAAAAAAAAAATTACATACAGACAAAAATGAAGAAATATATATTGTGCGTATAAAATTGAACTGTACTTTAATCAAAGTTCTAACGAGTAATAATACTATAAAAATAAATACGTAATCACACCGGGTGAGTTAAGAGACAAAGAAATTACGGTAGATGGACGTTCACTTAGCTAAAAAATTATCTACGCCCTAAGCCGAATGGGAAAGCTCGGACTTCGTAGGTTTCTCGAGCTTGGGCTGTATGAGATCGCTTCTATCCAAGATTTTGTCGAGCTCCGCTTCGGTGTAGACTGAAATTAAATTAAAAAAATTGAGTACGTCGAAAAAATTGAATCCAAATTGTAATAATCGATCTCGCGACTGAGCTCACCCTCTTTCTCGGCGGACACGACGACTTGCTCGGTCGAGTCCAGCAGACGCTTGAGTTCTATCAGGGTACTCGCGTTTTTGAGATCGAGCTCGGTTTTCTTGGAAATAACCATTTTTTCGAGCTTCCTCTTAGCCTCGGCGCGCGATATTATATGCTCGTCGATAGTTCCTCTTGTGCACAGTCTGTAGACAACGACCGGACGAGTTTGACCGATTCTGTGACAACGGGCCATGGCCTGAATGTCCGCTTGCGGATTCTGTGAAAAGACGTTGATCGTTGATCGAATAAGTAACCAAATTTCATTTGCAACGAAAGAACAAAAAATAAATTTAAAAAAAATAAAAACTCACCCAATCGCTGTCGTAAATTATGACTGTATCGGCAGACGCGAGATTGAGCCCGACACCGCCGGCTCTCGTCGATATGAGAAACAGGAACATGTCGGGATCGCTGTTGAAGAGCTTGATGTTCTCCTGACGCAGCTCGATTTTGTCCTTACCGGTCAGCATCACGAAACGCCACGGTCTCATCGACAGATAATCGGCCACCAGGTCGAGCAGCATAACCGACGTCGAGAACAAAAGTACCTTGTGGCCTCCAGCTTTGAGCTTCCTGAGCATCGCGTCGAGGACCAGAAGTTTTCCGGACGCATTCACCATGTCTTCGTTTATGGCCGGTAGACCATCGGAGTCCAAGGGACAATGCATCAGGTACGGATGGTTGACTATCTGTCTGTACATCGGACCTGGAAAGAGATAGCTATTGTGTAAGACAGAGCTGGGCAACGCACCAAAAAATACCTCAAGTACAAACTACAAAGTATCACAAGTACAAAGTATCGCAAGTAAAAAGTACAACGTATAACAAGTACAAAGTCGCAGAAGTACTTGATGTATCAAGTACTTTTCGCAATTAGGTTAGTAGCCTTAAGCACGATGTAGACCTAAGAAAAAAAAGGTGCAAAGTAATTTGCACGTGGCTTTCTCATTTATTACAATATTCGCATAGCCTTCCCTACGAGAAACTTCGTTGATCGGTTTTGGCTTCCTTATACATGGCGTCCAGTAAAAAGTCTGTATGAAATTAAAGGACATTCAAGGACGATTTCCAGGTTGTGTTGGGACATTTATAAAAAAACAATGAAAAAAATGCAAAGTTCATTTTGCTCCAAACATGTTATAGAAGCAATGCGAAAGGTGTAGTGAATGAGAAAGTCATGTGCAAACAAATTACTTTGCACCTTTGTTCGCAACATTAGAAAAAGTCTGCATTTCATCAAAATTAAACGGTCAAAATTTACCGCTAAATCTGTTGTCAAAAATCGTTAACTGAAATTTTCGTAATTCGTCGTTCTGAGGCTATTTTTAATCTATTCACTATCTTCATAAAAAAATTCAAACAAAAGAATATACAAAGAAACAAAAAGTGGTACACTTCTCGTTTTTTTTTAAATAACTTTTGTAAAACAAATTCTCTTTAAACTTATACTTCTTCAGAAGTTCAGACAGGTAATCTCATATATTAATAGAAACAGGATCTCACGCTACTAATCGTGTCGGTCCATCCCATTCGTGTAATAATATTCTCACCACTGTTGCCGAATCGAATACGAATAAAGAAGTCCAGATTGCGGGTGTCGACGTCGGCGTATTGTCGCCAGGTATTCAGATGTTCGTCGATAGAACTCTGATTGGCGGCCCGATTGGCCTGTGCCGTGGGATACGCGTTCCAGTCGAAGTTATCGTTGTCCTCGCTCATCGGTGTCGAAGGCCCCGCACTTTCGGATCCGGATGTGTCGTAAATGTCGACGTAGGTCGAGCTGTACTTGTTCTTCATCGTACATCTGCGCTTCGGTCGGGTCTGTCCATCGTCGAGTCTCTCTGGCTTCTCTTCAATTTTGCTCAGTGTCTGAAGGTCCCTGGTCAAAATAGCTGCGTATAAATCGTGCTGCAGCTCCGTCATCGGAGCGTAGACGATCAGTTCCTTCCTCGGCGGAATGTCCAGGCACACGTCGGTCTTCACGCGTCTCAGCATGAAGGGCTTAAGAATCTCGCGCAGGGTCGAAAGCACTTGCTTCTCTTCCTCCTGCTTCAGCACCTTCTGCGTACCCTGGCCCTCCTGCAGCTCTTTGGCGTCGAACCACGACTCGAACACAGCGAGGTCGTCGAAGATCTCCGGTAGCAAGAAATTCAGCAGCGACCACAATTCGGCGAGATTGTTCTGCAGCGGTGTACCGGTCAGTAAAAGACGATTCATCGATTCGCACCGACGCAGCACCCTGTCAATTTTAATTGCAAACGTTGATTAATCAGTCTTAACAAAAGAATAATTTTTACTGTGAGCAAAGTTTTTTCTGCCTTGAAAGCTTTTTTCTTAGGGGAAAAAAATATCGAGATTTTAATAAAAACGTGTTCAAAGGTTCGCGAAGACTGGATATTTCGAAAAAATATATGGATATGTGTGAGTTCGTCTCAGACTCAGACCAATTTTACAACGTTTTGGACTTTCCCAAAAAAGCCTGTGCGCATGCTAGATTTTACAATTTTTTATAGCTATTCGAGCTAAGAAGTTGTAGACAAAGAGACTAACATCGACCGAAGATCCTTATTTCATTAGTTCATTCGAATTTTATGAGATTTTGGATTTTGGGAATTTTACGAAAAATTTGTATTTTCCGACAAACCTTCCTTTGTGAGGAAGCCAAACAATCACAGAAAATGGTTTTTCGTAGAAGCTTTTCACACAAAAGTAGATTAGACCTGGAAATCTTGTGAAATTCTCGATTTCCACACTTTTTGTTTACTACAAAACCGGGTTAATTTAACTTACTGAACAAGTTGACACTCGTGATTTTTTATCCGATGACCCTCGTCGATGACGATGTATCTCCACTTGAAGCTGCATATGAAACGACTCTCCCTGAGAGGTACCTCGAAAGTCGTTAGTACGATGGGATAAGTGCTGTAATCATTGGTGATCTTGTGTTTTTTGCTTATCTTCTTCTCGGCGGCTGCTCGGGCCTCGGCCTTTCCGTGGTAAAGCACGACCGGCAATTGAGGAGAGAATCTCTCGAACTCCATCAGCCAATTGGGTATCGTCGAAAGCGGAGCTATTATCAAGTACGGTCCGCCCTGACGTTTCTCCAAGAGATGGGCGAAGAGCGCGATCACTTGAATCGTCTTTCCGAGGCCCATCTCGTCGGCTAATATACCGTTGACACCGTTCTCGTACAATATTTTGAGCCACTTCAAACCAGCGATCTGATAGTCGCGCAGCTCGCCGTCGAAATACTTCGGATTCGCGAACGCGGCCGAGTCACCGACCTCGGGCTTCGTATCTTCCGAATCGGAATTCTGACTGAGCTCCGCTTCTATGTCTTCCTGACTGAGGTTCATCTTCTTCTTTTGGTCGACTAGCTTTTTCTTCATCTAGATGCAACATTAAATTTTTAATAACAAAACGTTAATATGGATGTATATTTATTTTGGAAAGTTGTATCCAATTTTGTCCAATTCTTCCAATTTGGAAGAACTGGAAGAATTGGAAGAATTTGGAAGAATTTGGTTTCCTGTTCCAATTTGGAAGAATCTGGACGGCCCCCGGCCTGGATTATTCTAGGTCCTCTCTCCCCCTCCACTTATCTTTCCCAGGCCTAGATAATTATTCTCCTATTATACTATTATGGTACTATCCTACGCGCTCGACGAGTTGTGCACAATCATTCGTTCGAGTAAAAGTCAATATAGATTTACGAAAAATAGTCGGAGAATGTTTGTCATCGGTTATCGAAAATTTATGTTGAAAAATTGTTGTTGGAAAACTATACGTTAAATAAATAAATAAATAATGCGATGCACAACGATCCTGTGCCCTATCGTCGTGTGCCGAAAAACTTATTCTTAGACCGGAAATGACGTTATATCCCGGTCCGGAAATTGGACTTCCGGTTTGAAAATCTGATTATTTCGACCGTAGGTGACGTCATACCGGAATTATAAATTCTCGGTTTCGAAATTTCGGTCTTTATTTTTAATATTAATTTTATATTGGAAAACTAATTGCACAAAATATCTATGTAAAAGAGCTTTTTACGATGAAGTGAATAAATAAATATTAAATTATCACTACAAAGTTTTGGTAACTATTCTCATCAATTCGTTGTAAAAAAAAATGTGCCAATTTTACGATATCTTTACATGAGATGTTCACATGAAATTTGTAAGAATTTAAACGAATTTATAATAAAAGAAAAATTTATTCAGTTAACAGGATGCGGATTTTATGAGTGTTGCACTTTTTTCTGTAAAGTTTAATAATAATAATAAAGCCATTGTCGAGTATCATTGTTAGTATATGTTTAGAGTTCTAAGATCGATGTAAATAAAATTCGTTAAAGCCAAAAGTTTATAAATGCGACTAGATATTTAGCTGTTGAAACAAATTTGTGTTTATATAGTGAGGGAAATAAAATCAATCAATCAATAATAACAATTTTACTCACATCCGTCGATACGTATTCCCTGATGTCGTATCTCTTGCTGATGGTCCCTGTTTTCTGCGACCTCTTGGGAGGCTCGTAATTCTCGTTGTCCAAAGGTTGTCGTCCGTGGCGCTTGGGTCTGGTGTTTTTAGGCGACGACGTCTTCTCGTCCGCTGCGCCGCTTATCTTCTTGACGATGTAGTTAGAGTAGAATTGACTCTTGGTCAACAAATGCATCAGACGCTTGTAGGTCTGTTCGCGCTTCTGTTCGGCATACTCCTCTTCGGCTTTTTTCCTCGCGTCATCCGCGGCGCTGTTCGGAACGACGCGTTTACGTTTCGTCAGCTTGACCGGCGCCAGCTCGGCGACGTTGATGCTACGAAACTTAACATCGCCTGCGATCGAAAGACCATCGTGGTCGTCCTTGCTCGGACCATCTGCAAAATTTTCGTAATATTTTATGAAAAACGCAAAAAAAAAAAGAAAAAAACCTAAACCTTTGTTCAAGTCTTCGAGAAATTTGAATATGTCGGAAAACGGTTTGAAATTTCGTAACGAATTTATGAACGTGCCGTACATGACTCGAGCAATTTTGACCGCGAATTAAAAATGCATCGTTTTTTTTTCTGTCGCTTCTTCCTTTGTTTTATTCGAGAATTCGTGTCGACACGTTCGGACGTGTCGTCTGTTATTTTGCGTTATTAGTTGGAAAAAAGATAATCGATATCGATGTCTACCTCCGACGGATCCAGCGATGCTGGCGAATCCCGAGTCGTCATCGACAACGCCAATGCCCTTGGGATAATTTGCTTTGTTGTCGATGTGTTCTCTGAGTGCGTCGCTTTTCTTCGTGCCTTCCATCGCGTCGACGATAAAACATGTGATACGATGGGAGATTAAAAAAAATTGACGTATCAATTTTGAATCTTTAAGTTATAAAACAGACAAGAAACGAGTATTTATAAACGGCACAAAGACAGCAACAGGACTAAACGAACGAGGACACGAGCGGGTTGTGGCACGCGTTGCGGCACAATCCCGCCAAAACCGGCACGTTCGTGTTTACCCCCCACCGGATGTGCGCCGGATGGTCGCCGCGCACCTGACGGGCGCAGAGCGCATGCGGGGCCGAGAAATCTCTCTCGAGCCTTTTACCGACAAATAAATTCTAGCTTACCGACAGGTGCTATGAAAAACGCACAGCACGCGGCGAACCCCCCTCCCAGCGTTGGTGACCAAGTGCTCACAGCTGAGAGCTCATTGTGTTCTGCTATTAAAATTTTCATCCGTAATCTTGTATATTTTATCGATGTAACATTGTCATTGTCGGTCTCTTTTGGTTCGCGAGAAGCGCAACGTTATGCCTACGACCTGTACCGCGGCAATACGACCTCGCGGAGCGACGACGCAGGACAACACACGTCCATGTGGCCCTTCCACGAAACGGGAGATGTATAAACAGTAAACAAAGCGAGGATCCAATCGGGAGCGCGTCTTACTCGGAACATCGGGTGACTCGTCCGAGGAAACAAAACATTCTCCATAAGATGGCCGGGGCACGAGGTATTCTGAGCCTGCGATTCAATCAGGATCAAGGTAAGAGAATCGGTTTCGTGAAGCAAAAAAAAAAATTAATGAAAAGTAATTTAGCAATTTAATAGTCAACGCTTTGTTTTCTACCCCAAATAACTATTTTTTTTTTAGCACACAAAGTGTGATATATATATATATTTTTTTTAAATATATAAACACAAAACATTTAATGACTTGTTAAAATGTAAAAAGGGATTTCCCTGTCTACTACTGTAAGTAAAGAAAGAAATAAATAGACAAATGAATAAATAATTAAATAAACAGATAAATAAATAAATAAATAAAATTCTATGCACGTTGCTATCGTTGATGCAGTTCTTTGGTTGGTCGAATTTTTACTCTTTTTCCATTACCGATCAAACTTAAACACGCTACTCGATCGTTCGTATGAGGGGGAAAAAAATTGTATTGTTTTTTTTTCAGGATGCTTCACGTGTTGCATGGAGTCGGGATTGCGGATATACAATGTCGAACCGCTTGTGGAGAAAGCACACTTCGAGAACGACCTACTGGGAAGCGTTTCCATCGGCGAAATGCTCTGGAGAACCAACGTCATAGCCGTTGTGGCTGGGGGAACCAGGCCAAAATTCGCAGACAACACTGTACTCATTTACGACGATTTGGCCAAGAAATTTGTCATGGAGATCACATTCACCAGTCCCATCAAAGCTGTGAGACTGCGGAGAGACAAGTAGGATTTTTATCCTCTCATTTCGGTTAATCTCAGTCCCTTGTTTGCAAGAAAAAAAAAAATGATTGTAGTTTAAACGTCATTGATATGTTTTTAAAAAAACCGAAGTTCTCATTTGGAAAGATAATTTGAGGATAAAAAAAATCTTATGATTATCTGAGTTTGCAGCAATTTTTCTTCCTCAGGGAGGAAGTTCTGTTTACGTGAAATAGAAGGAGAGGATTTTTATCCTCACGTTTTGGTTTCTCAGCGTGCTGTTGTCACGAAAAAAAAACTTGTTTTCGGGATATTAAACTATACATAAATTCGTTGAGAATGATCCGAAACGGCTAAAAATTATGCTTTAAACAAATGTCCCAATGCGTGTCCGCGCAAGTGTGGCGCTTACAGCAATTTCATTTTTTTTTAAATCGCAGACTGATCGTCGCCCTGCAGAGAGAGATCCATGTATTCTCCTTTCCAATGCCGACGAGAAGGTTATTGACCCTGGAGACGAGAGACAATCCCAAAGGGCTGGTAGAAGTCGCGACTCTCGCGACCGCTCACAAGCAGCTGCTCGCGTTTCCGGGGCACAAACTTGGAAGCGTGCAATTGGTAGATCTCGGTGCGACGGAAGCCGGCAGTTCCAGCGCACCTTCCACCCTGGCAGCTCATCAAGTTTGTTACAATTTTTAGAATCTCTATTGTATCAGAAGTTTAAAAAAAAATGACGACTAATCTTGTGGCAAACAGGGAGCTCTTGCCTGTCTGGCTGTGAACGCGAGCGGAACCATGGTGGCGACCGCTTCAGCGCAAGGAACTCTCGTTCGCGTTTGGGACGGATTTCGCAGACACTTGCTCGTCGAGCTGCGGAGAGGAGCCGATCCGGCAACGCTTTATTGGTGAGCACGCTCACAGAATAATCTGATTCTTGATTCTTGATTCTTGATTCTTGATTCTTGATTCTTGATTCTTGATTCTTGATTCTTGATTCTTGATTCTCGATTCTCCATTCTTGATTCTTGATTCTTGATTCTTGATTCTCGATTCTCGATTCTCGATTCTTGATTCTTGATTCTTGATTCTTGATTCTTGATTCTTGATTCTTGATTCTTGATTTTTTATTTTCAGCATAACGTTCAGCAGAGATTCGGAGTTCCTATGCGCCTCCAGCGACAAGGGAACCGTACACATATTCGCCCTAAAAGACACGCATCTCAACCGTAGATCCACGTACGTTGAATTAACGAATGAATTAATGTCGATTGTGTTCAATTTGTTACGCAAGTCCCATGGAGAGAGTTCTTCCTCGCTCCAGAGACTCGCCAGATCAGGGAAGAGCGCGTGAGACGAAAATGAAAACTTATGGGCGTTTGAACGATTGTTAGATTTTCCAAGATGGGATTCCTCGGAAATTACGTCGAGAGTCAATGGGCCCTGGCGACATTCACCGTTCCGCCGGAGTGTGCTTGCGTCTGTGCATTCGGATCGAGAAGCTCCGTCATAGGTACAGAATTTTTTTTTGTTTAATCTACTTCAGCCAATTTTCGTAAAAAACATTTCCGATAATAACTCGTTATTTTTTTTTCTTTTTGTTTCGTTCTTACAGCTGTTTGCATGGACGGTACGTTTCACAAATACGTATTCACGGCGGATGGGAACTGCAATAGAGAAGCTTTCGATGTTTTTCTCGACGTCTGCGACGACGATGATTTTTGAGGTGTACGAGTGTTTTCTTTTTTGTTTTTTTATGTATATAAAATGTACAGTTTATGTAACGAGTAGGGAGCATTTATTTGATACGCAACGACCTCTTGATCTATGTATATTTCGAACGTAATTATATTTTTATCTACTAAAAAAACGTCTAGAAAGAGCGATTCAACGAACGAATTTTCAACTCCCGAATTTTAGACTTTGTGCTCTTTCTGATCGCCTCTGAAAGAAATATTTTAATTACGACGATTGAAGCAGCGGATTGTTGATGAAATAAAAAATTATACAAAAAAAAAGAAATGTTTCTCTTACTGTAATAATCCGCATTTATCATTGGCTGGATCGCAATCGGATACAAAGCGAGCACTATAGTTCCCATGAATTGTTCCTATAAATATAATTGTCGAAGGCCGTAATCGATGAGAAAACGTATTCCTTTAACTTGCTGTGCGATATCAAAACGAAAATAAACGGGTAAACTACGATAAAGACATGAATGATGGGGAATGGAGTAAGTAATATAAGTTAAAAATATATTGACATGTATCTATGTTAGAAAAACATTCGGTCGGAGTCAAAATAAATATCGTTCGGCCAGAGTTGACACGTAATTGAGCCTCTTAATTAAAAACCGAAAGAAAATAATTAAAAAATTAGACCGGTCCGAAGCCACAGCAAGTCAAAGAAATAAAAGTTCTTACCCACATAGAACAGAAATATTTTTCAAAGGTTTTAATAATATCTTTTTGAGGTATTACAAATAAAAGTATAAAATGTACAGTTTACGTGACGAGTAGAAAGCATTTATTCAATAAACAACGACCGCTTGAGCTATGTACATTTCGACCGTAATTATATTTCTATTTACTAAAAAAACGTCTATAAAGCGCGCTTTAACAAAACAAACGAAAATCAATGCAGGCAACGAAAAAAAAATTCCCCCGTTTCGTCAACATGGCTCGTCCCTCAGAGACGTTTGTCCTCCCGAATTTGAGGCTGTGTTCTCTCCCTGATCGTCTCTGAAATAATTTTAATAATGATAATGTTTTAGCGGATTGTTGATGAAACAAAGAGATCTAAAAAAAATGTTATCTCACTGTAAGACTCCGTGCTTATCATCGGCCGGATCGCAATCGGATACAAAGCGAGCAGAATGGTTCCGACGAACATCGGAACTAGCAATTTTTTGGTACTCCCGCGTAGCCTCGCCATCGATCAAAATTTAATTCTGCAAACAAACAAATAACCCCGAGATCGTTGAGGTTACATGAAAAGAATAAAATTAATTATTCAACTGTCGTCCGATCACGATAATCGATGTTTGTCGGAAGAAAAAAAAATACGTACAGCATAATTTTTATTACTAAATTCAGTCGTTGCAATGATCGTTATCAAATTCATTTCGTGTTCCGAAGCCAAGAGAGAGCACAAGCGATTACATGCCAAGTCTTACAGCTATCGAAATGTTCTATTTTCGTATATCCGTAAACGGAGCAATCCGTTGATAAATTAACGTCAATATTAATATCGAATACCTCGATCGGCGATTCTGATTAAATAGCGAGCTGGACCGAGGGAGTTTGATATTTTTTCGGAGCAGGTTTCAAGACCGCCGTGTTATCCACAGCTGACTGTCGCCGTAACCTCGAAAAGGCTTGTTCGGCTGTTCGCGAAAACAGTGAGATTCAGCTGCTTCATCACACCCAAGAAAAAAAATATATACAAGCGAAGGAGGTTCGAAGCGGTTCGGTGTGCCGAGTCGATGACGGAGTTTTGTATTCCGAAGTTATGGAATTGTGACTCGCGTGAGAGAGTCTGAAAGATCGAATTAATGAAACTTCCGGAATACCAGGTGGAGGTTAATAATCCGTGTAAACAACGATGACGGGTAGACGATTGTTCTACTGCGCTCTCGCAGGTGCGATAAGACCGTTGCTGATGAATTCGGAATTCCAAAAAATCATCGGCGATCGCGTCGAGGTGTCCACCGCGTTGAATTCATGGAAGAGAGGTAAAACTTAAAAATCTCTTCGCCGCCGCCGAACGGATGTAATTATTTTTTCTTTTTTCTTTTGCCTTTAGTGACGGAGGGCGTTTACCTGAGAAACTTCGGCATCGATCCTTACAGCGGCGATCTGTTCCACGAGACACCGATCGGTCTTCTCGTTTTCACTTATATGCTCGAACTTCTGTCGCTATGGTCGCTGCGTATCGTCTTCATTGTCGCGGACCTCGCTACGGCCTGGTTTCTTGCAGCTACCGCGGAGCTTTACATCGCCGAGCAGGTAAATTAATTGATCGGGCACAGCGAAAAGTGCACTGAATGGTGCGTGTTGAATTTTTTACTTTTTGTTACGGGGCTGGATAGATTATTTTCTTCGATGAATTCGTTACCTCGTAGGAGGTAACAAATTAGATAATTTTCTTCAAAAAAAATTTGTTACCCCGGCGAAAATATTTCTCTGAATGTGTCCGAAAATTCGAAAGTATCGGAAGATTTATCAGAAATTTATCTGTAAAGTCCTCCGAATTTTTCGAGTTATTGCATTTTACAGAAAAAGTTGTAACTTATAGTAAGCACCTTATAGTTAGCTTATGGATAGCTTATAATTATCATTCCGAACGATGTATCTAAGTTTAACGATTACACTTACATAGATCGAATATTCAATTTGAAAACTTCTCATCGAATTGTTCGACTTTTCCATGTAACCCATTTCGATCACTTTGTCATACCAGAGATCTTTTTGCTACATCGAAATTCTTCCGGATAAATAAAATTCTTCCGAAACGTCGCATAACGAAAAAACACCAAGTCAGTGCGACTCTTGTGTTCGAGACAAATGATTTTTACTGCATTTGTATCAACGTTGTATTGTCGCATCTGATGTCGTTAATTTATTGCAGGCTGCCAGGGAGGAGAAGGAGAAGAAGGAGAAGAAGGAGCGCAAACCCGACGAGCCGGACGACTCTTCCTTTACGCCGATCTCCGCGACCGCCGCTGCGTCGGTCGTCTACGTGCCGGCCGCTTACCTCTTCAATCCCTACATAGTCCTCAATTGCGTGGGATTGACGACAACGGTTTTCACGAATCTCCTCTACTCGGCAACTCTCTATTCGATGACGAGGCGCTCGATGTTCTTCAGCTGTTTGCTGATCGCCCTTTTAACGCTTCAAGGACTTTATCCGGTGTCGCTGATGGTGCCGGCGACGATTTACGTGGCTCGTGAAAAAACGGGAAGAGCTAGATTGGCCGTCGTCGCTAAGATGACGACGATGTTTTGCGCCATGCTGGCGTGCCTTTTTTACGCGTCTTACAGAATAATGAACAGTTGGAGTTTCATCGGTAACACGGTCGGTTTCATTCTGACCGTTCCCGATTTGCGACCCAACATCGGACTCTATTGGTACTTCTTCACCGAAATGTTCGAGCACTTCAGATGGCTCTTCATAGCATCCTTTCAAATTAACGTCGGACTGCTGTACATCGTACCGCTGGCACTGAGACTTCGACGCGATCCTATGCTGCTCGCTTTCTCGTATCTGGCGATCGGTGCGATCTTCAAGTCTTATCCGTGCCTCGGCGATGTTGGCTTCTACATGGCTCTTTTGCCACTGTGGAAACACTTGTTCCAACGTGAGTACAGCACAATTTTTTCATTTTGTACGATTCTATCTATCTGTAATAATAATACTAAAAAACGACTTGAAATTAATTCAACATATTAAATATACTAAGGACTCAGACCACAGCAAATGGGTAAACGCGCATGCACATTTCGTAATTTTTTTTCCGGTTCCACATAAAGGTCTCTAACTTTCGTAGTTTGTTCAATTTCGACATTAAAATTTAACCGAATATTCTTTACACGATGAACTATTTAAAAAAAAAACGAATTTTCAATATAGCGTAAGCCTTCAAATGAAATATAATAACAATAATTAAAATCGATAAATTAAATAATTAAAATTAATAACTGAGTACATAATTATTTTTCTCGTTCAGATATGCAGCAGGGATTCATCGTGGGTTGCTTCATGCTGTTCTGCACGGTCTTCGCTCCGACCGTCTGGCATCAGTGGATATACGCGAGATCGGCCAATGCGAATTTCTACTTCGGCGTTACACTTGCGTTCGCGATAGCTCAAATATTCTTGCTGACGGACATTCTTTTCGCCAGTGTAAAGCGAGAATTAGCGCTTCGCCACGGTCTCACGAGGGAAGTAAATGGTAACAAGGCGAAGCTGATACTCGAGTGAATCAGCGGTCTCGTCGCCGTCGTTGGATCGACGAGAAACCAAAGTTTCGACGCTTCGAGCTTTTCGAGATCGAAGCGCGCTACGAGTAAACGTGCTTACCATACGCGGGACCGATATCGCATAAATTTTTACTAGTTGTATCAAAACGTTTAGTCCTTTCTCCGAAACGAGAACTCTCCAAAAGGCTATACGTATAGTTCGTAAGCGGTATTAATAAATGTTCTTATATAAACTCGTCACTGCCGATATACAGTTATTTTGATGCGACTGCTATTACTCGTCTTTCCACGATCTAATCGAGTTAATTTAGCATATTATTAGAAAAATTACGTCAAGTTTGTTGCGCCAAGGAGTTTAAAATGGAAAGCCGTGATTTTGTATCAATAAACAAAATCACGGCTTTCCATTTTATATATAGAAGTATATGTAAAATGCGGAGCGGCCGTATAGTTATTCCAGATGCTTCGTGGTTCTCCGGCGCGTCGGATCGTCCAAATATTTCGAGGAGCTAAGCTTTTCCTGGAAGCGCTATTGAACACGGTGACTACGTTAACGATCAAACAGATATTCAGCGATCAATTTCGCATATTACAAGAATTAGGGCAAGTTCGTAGCGTGAACGAGTTGAAAATGGAAAGCCGCGATTTTGTATATCATACTCGACATACTTCATGATCTGCGGGCGCGTCTAATCGTCCAAATATTTTAAGGTGCTAGGCTTTTTTTGGAAGCCGGCCGCGTCTCTCGTTCCGCCTCCGACCATCCGGAGTTCCTTTGGAACACGGCCCGGCGCACAAGTTAGTCTGTATATCGCAGTCATCGCGAGCTCAATAAATCGTACACTCGTAGCTTCGATGAACTTTTCATTCTTTCAATAATACCGTTGCTCTTCGCGACGCATACACTGCGTTACTAAAAATAAATGGGAAATGAACCGTCCGTAAGACATTAAAAGAAGCTTATGTCTGCTCAATTTTCTTTGAGAAAAAAAAAGCTATCGTTCGTTCGATAAATTCGTTTACATTGAACTTGAATCACCGCTAAAATCGAGCCTGCGTTCGACCCGGTTTATTCGCGCTCGCTCGTCAATCACACCCCTTGCAACGAGGCTTGTATCGTTGCGCCGAGACAGATGTCGAATTACGAAACACCGGGAAAGCGCCCGGTCGGCGGCAGTCGGACCTTGGGCATTTCGCGAAAAATGCAGCGCGGCATCAACCGAGTAACGAGAAGTATCCAAAAGATGACCTCAGGTGTGTTCGATTTTTTTCGTTTGCGACAGTTTTAAACGAAATTCGTATGAAATTTGATGTAGAATTGTGATGAAAAATTAACGTACGATATATTAAAAATTTTAGAAATACTTTACTTTAATGATTGGAAATAGAGTATTTTCAATGTTTTTAATACACTGAACTGATGTTCAGTGAACAATTAATATTTTCCATCCCAATCGAAATTTAATATACCAGTTTTTTTTTCGTATACCAATTTTTGTTGCAACGTAATTACAAAAGGAGAAACAATTGATGTGTAATTTTTGTTAATTACCAGACGATTACGAGGCGGACGACGAGCAACCGCTGCGAGTAACGCCCGAGCGTTTGGGGTCATTGTGCGATCGGACCGGATTTTCGAGGGAAGAAATACGGAAGATGTATCGCGACTTCAAGCAACAATGTCCCTGCGGAGCGGTAACGACGAACGATCTGAAGCCGGCTTACGCGAAGCTATTTCCTCTCGGTGATTCCACAAAATACGCCCAGATAGTTTTCAATCGATTCGACAATGACAAAGACGGTATAGTGAGTTTCGGCGATCTCATCACGGGATTGACGTGCATAGTCAAGGGTGACGCCGACCAAAAGTTATCCTGGATATTTGGGCGAGTATTTAAAAAAAAAACCAAGAAGCCTTTTTCTGTTTTCTTTTTTTTCCCATAGAAATAATTTACACTTCCGTTTATTCGTCAGGTTGTACGACGCGAACGGAGACGGTCTCATAACTCGAGCGGAAATGCTGTCGATCGTTTCGTCCGTTTACGAAATGATCCAGAGCGATCGATCCGTGAAAAGCGCGGCAAACAAACACGTCGAGAGATTATTCGAAAAGATGGATTTGAACGGGGACGGTGTAATCTCGAGAGATGAGTTTTTTATGTCCTGTAAAAATGTAAGCCTCTCGTGTATTCATCGCTTCATCGTTCGGCAGTCAATAATTTTCATGCGTGCTTTTTTCTTCTTTACAGGACACGGTCGTGCGCGCGCAACTCGACGCGTTCGATCATTGCTTCTGGCGCTGAACGGTAGCAACGTCTCGTTGTCTCTTGTGGTGGACAATTTTCCGGTACAAGTTTTCCACTCCCTCACCATAGTCTCTTCTGCAGTATGTAAAAAACGCAAGCAAGAAAAAATGCAAACGCGAGGACCAACAGAGCCTTGTCGGTGACCTCGCGTCGGCCGTATTTGCCCAGAAGCTTTCCGGACTGGACTATGGCTTGCTGCTGATGCTCCAGCTCGTCCTTCGTGCTGTACACCTTGTCCGATGACGTTACTGCAACGAAAGTAACATCGTTTATGTAATTCCCTCGGAAAAAATTTATGTAAACATATTTTCTTTTGATTAGATTTTGTCTATGATGTTACTGAAACGACAATAACGTCGTTTATGTAAGACCATCGGAAGAATCGTCTATAGGTATATATTTTTTTATTAAATTTTTCCGATGACGTTACGGAAACGAAAATAACGCTGTTCATGTAAATTCATCGGAAAAATCGTCTATAAATATATTTTTTTAATTAAATTTTTCCAATTACGTTACCGAAACGAAAGTAACATCGTTTATGTAAATCCCTCGGAAAAAACGTCTATAAATACTTTTCTCAAAAAATTTAACGATTCATATAATAAAATATTTCATGCTGACTCAGTGTGTCCAGCGTATCAACGCTTCTCTGAGTTGTTTCGGCCAAGTGCCTCGATATGCTCAAAAGCCTGTCGGTCACTTTGCTCGAGGTCTCGGACAGATGCTTCTTGTCTCTTCTCTTTCGCACCGTGTTTTGATCCTCCTCGCGTACGGATGTCAATTCCTCCCTGGCCAGTTTGTCTATCACGCAGGCGCTCACTACGTTGGCCTTGCGAAACGCAGCCAGTGCGACAGTCAGCTGACCTCTATAACTCTCCACTCTGGACATCAACTCCGATTTCTTCCTTTCGTCTATCTCAGTCTCAGCCAGAGCTACCAGACGATTTATGCTGTCTTTCAGGGCTACTATCTTCGCTCTGCCATCGGTATTTAGATCGTGCAGGACCTCTAAAGGTCCCACGCATTTTTGAATGTCCTGGAATAAATAAAAGTGTACATATATGCTTTATGTATTTTTACGTGAGGAATATTATGTGGAAGCAAATGTAAAAAGTGCAAACTTATGTTTGTAAATAACAACAACAACAATAATAATAATAATAATAATAATAATAATAATAATAATGATAATAATAATGATAATAATAATGATAATAATAATAATAATAATAATAATATATTGGAGCTGGGCAGTACTTGAAGTACCGGGTACTTGTTTGTACTTCAAGTGTGTATTTAAAGTACGCAAGTACTTTTTATATACTATATATAACGAATAATTGAGGTTATGCACGAAAACTGCATCGGTCGAGCGTACCTGTATGATAGCAGTGACTTGAAGATGATTTTTCACGATCTCTTGACATATCAACGACAACGTGGAGTCTTCTACAACCATTTTTTTTCCTTTTTTTCTATCGTGTTCGAAAACTAATTTGCCCTTCTAACGAAAATTCGGCTTCCGATTTTCTTCTTTTCTTTCGTTTGGTTTTGTTGACAATTCTACAAACTTTGGGCAACAATGTAGCTGGTATTGTCACGATAATTAATCACAATGGACATCGTTGAGATGGCAACATTTTGGTGTTTGACAGTCCGGCGCGCCGAACAGCGGAGAGGAAACAGCTGGGCCGTTCAGAAAACGTACCCGTGTGACGAGCTTTTCTCTCTGACATCCGCACCAGTGCCCGAATATTGTGGCCCGAATGCGAATCAAGTCCCATTGCCAACACAAAATCCAGCTTACGAAATCCCCAGCGCACTACTTTCGATTTGGCGTTTTTCGTGTCATAACACAATCGCGCATACGCGCGGGCATTTTTTTGGTAAGAATTTGTACCAGAAAACGACCGTGCGCATGCGCAGTCACATTATAATTACGAAAAACGCCAAATCGCGCAATACAGTCTAGTTTACAGTTAATAAAAATACGTGAAATTTGTTAGATGTTTCGCATATCTGAAACTACAGTTCGCGTAGTTTCTATGTGTATCGTCACCAAATCTGATTTTAGCTGCGCGATCTATGCAGATCTCAGGGTAATACACGATTATATGAACGGGAGATTTCACTGGCATCATTTATTTTTACAATTTAAGTATATTACAATGAACTATGATACAACGGAGGATTGAATTTTACTTCCGCGGAACAGATTTAGTCATACTTGTAAAAGATTCGCAATCGCAATTACACCCGACGACAACGGAGTTTCGTATTTCTGTTACTTTGTTGTTTGCCAAAGTTACAAGAATTGCGACTCTTGGGTGAAGGCGTCCGTGAGCTGGAACGTACAGGACATCGGTATCGCTAGATTACGACTTGAGGCTAGATTCTCCTACGTTGGGTTGTTCCTCCGTTTATTTTTATTTTTTGCAGGTATGACGATCGTGTTGCAGAACATCGATTTAACGGAGGCTGTTGATAACCGCCTGAGTAAAGTCGGTCGTTGAGCTTTGACCGCCCAAATCTTTGGTAAGAACTTTGCCGTCGTTGAGGACACGGTTCAGAGCGTCTCTTATCTGTTCGGCGTAACGACGCATGTTCAAGTGATTGAGAAGCTTAACGCTGCAGAGCAACATCGCCGTGGGATTCGCGACGTTCTTGCCAACGGCCTCGGAGTACGTGTGTCTCGCACCCTTAGAAGAGACAAAAAATGTATATTATCGTTGCGTTACAATCTTAAACATAATCATTTTTTTCGAACATTTAATAATGTTTTTTATGGCACTCGCCGCGAAAATGGCAGTTTTACGCACGCTTCGGCATGCATAAAACCCCCATTTTCACACTGGTGAAATAAAATTATGTACGATACTCGTGCGAAAAACTTTTTCTTAAGAGCATGCGGTACAGACTCAGTCGGTAACAAATCGCCATTCCTGTTTTCTCCAAAACGATTGATACGATGAGCAAAAGGAAATTAGGTTCTCATACTTATGTCTAGTGACTGCAAAAACCTAATTTGATTTTGGTCGAAGCATCAACCATCACGGAGAAAATAGGGAAAGCGATTTGTTGCCATCGGAGCATCTATACGCATGTTTCACATGCCCTCAAACAACCATCATTTTTTTCGAATGTTTCGTAATATTTTTTTTAAGCAATCTCACCGGTTCAAAGACAACACAATCGGCGCTGTAACTCGCTCCGGCAACGACGCCAGCTCCGCCGACCAATCCGGAGGCAAGATTGTCGACGATGTTACCGTACAAATTCGGCATTACCATTACATCGAACTGATGGGGATTCGAGACCATCTGCATTGTACAATTGTCTACGATCATCGGCTCGAACTGTATTCTGCACTTGGGAAAATAAGAAATATATAAATATCGTGAAACACGTGGGGAACGATCGATCGGTCGATCGGTCGTGCGGTTCGTAATATCGATGGATTTTTACTTGGGATAAAGTTTGGCGATTTCTTGACACGACTGAAGGAAGAGACCATCGCCGAGCTTCATGATGTTGGCTTTGTGAACGCAAGTGACCTTCTTGCGATTATTTTTAACGGCGTAGTCGAACGCGAACTTTGCGATTCTCTGTGACTTGACTCGCGTAACGATCTTCAGGCACTCAACCAGGCCGGTTACGCATTCGTGCTCCAAAGCCGAGTACTCGCCCTCGGTTTGCTCTCTTATTATAACGCAATCGACGTTCTGGTGACGCGACTTTACGCCCGGCAACGATTTAACGTGAACGACGTTCGAATAGAGATCCAAGTCCTTCCTCAGCTTCATGTTCAGCGTTTGAAGCTCGCCCGTGTGCGAGTGATCGGGAGTCGCGAGAATACCCTGCACATTTTGTAGATTCATTTACTTTAATTAATAAAGAATAATAAAAATTACGCTTTTTGATTCTTTCTTTTTTACCTTCAGACAAACGCGATTTCTGGCGATGCTGCTGGAAACCTGGTCCAGCGGGGCGCTCAAAGTCGGATTAACTTCGGAGAAGAAGTAAGGCTCGAACTCCACCGGCACGCTGGCGGCTTTGAAGACATGCTGGACAGACACGACCAGCTCCGGACCCACGCCGTCGCCAGGGATGAGAGTGCATCTCGTCTTTCCCTCTTGTTCGATGAACTGGGCGGAAACAGATAGTTTTTAGTCAGTCAATAGCAAACGACGAATGCAGTGCCAACATTTTTTAAAAAATGAAGCACGTTTGGCGAAAAAAATGTAATGGAATTAGATTTGACATAAAAAAATGTAATACAATTGAACTTGATATAAAAAAAATTGTAATACGATTAAATTCGATATAAATAAATGTACTATAATTATATTTAATATAAGTAAATGAATTACAATTAAATTTAATGATAAAAAGACATCATTTTATGCACAAAGACTTTTGTGATGTTGTAAATCAATTTTTGAACAGAATTGTTTTGGGTCGCGCGTGTGTCTTGTACAGGACACATCGGAAGTAACTCACAGTCTCCTGATGACGGACCGCGCTCGCGTGAAGACTTCTCACAGTTCCTTTCTGAGCAGCCTGCAATCGTTATTGTATGTAAAAGACAGTTCGTTAAAAAAAAAAAAAAAAAAATTATATTATATCGAGCATTTATATCGTCGACTGTAGTTGGGAAATAATTAGGACCGGAGTAACTGGTGTGTTTTCAGGACGAGGTAAGGTAGTGCTTGCGTGGACAGCTATCAATCGGACATCGGCTATTGGCTCGCCAAAAACCAAAATTCTATCCCGAAAATGTTGATTTTTCCACCTTTTCGGATATTTTTATAGCAACGATTTTTTCAGCCCTTCGTCGTCCGTTCGAGCGGAGTCGCGACTCCGCGCGCACCCTACGAGTTACGTGCTGAAAAATTCGGCTGCTCCGCGGCAATTGTTTACCGAAGTTGAAAACTCGAGCGTCCCTGGCACGAAACCTGACGATCGTGAAAAAAACATCGGGCGTAACAATGAAAATTTAGTTACCTGAGAGATGGTTTTGCAGACGTTCCTGACGAGCAGAGCCATTTTTCGCGATCGACCCGAACACTCTGAGCAAACGGCACAGCTGAGCACAGAGCAGTAGGTCTCGCTCGCGAGGTATCGGACGAATCGCCGAAGCCCTCTGCACGACGTCGAGGAACGAATTCATCGCCGCTCGCGAAATCTCGGCTATCTTCGGCTACGTTCGCGATCTCGTACATGAGCATCACATTTTTGTCCAGTATATATATAGATACAGTATATATATACACCTACAGGGCCAACGTTACCGAGTGTGATGTCATTGCAAATCGCAATAACGTGCCAAAACCATTCGCGCAAGTTTTCCCACCAACATCTGTAAGATCTATCTTGCATGTACTTTTAAAATGTAATTAACTTATATTATAAGTACGCATTAAAACGGCTGAGAGAAAGTCGTCTGTCTTTCCTTTTTACAACGACTCAGTCTAAGTTGCCAAAAGTAACAAAAACCGTTAGATTCTCAGTGCAATCAAAAATATTTATTTTCATTCTTTCGTCTCAAAGAAATTCAGCTGTCGCATCGTACGTAGATCGCGTTTGATTAAATCCGCGCAGTCGTCGCAAGTTTGTTCGCACTCGCGGCGAGACAAAAGATGACAACCGAGTACGAAGAGTCTAGAGAATTTCAAGTGTTCGGGATGCTCCGCTTGGTACGAGATGCAAATATAGATATACACAAGCGTGTGTACGGATAGACGAGCGCTAAGTAACGAGGAAGCCGAAGGGGACAGCACGTCCCACAAGAGGATTGGAGGAACGCGCACGATCCTTGCTGCCCTAAAAGTCTATTTTTGTTAATATATATAATTTTAACAGAGAGAGATCTGTGCGCATCGATCCCGAGATCGCTGGATTCCCCGTCGACTTGCCACACTCGTTTTCTCCGCGGGAGGGGGGTGACTGCTGTTTTCATCGACGATCAAAATGCCCGACATAAAAGATAAACGTGAGTATCGTGTTTCTCTTATCAATTCGCGAGGGCCGAACACGAAACCTCAAAAGCATTTCTTATCGCCGAGTGTTCGAGATTTATTCTCTCTTATCTTTCAATTTTTTAATTTTTTAATTTATCAAAAATGTTAATTTTTTTCTGTAATTTTTATTTTTGTTATGGCGGTTTTTTTTTTTTTTTTTTCATTTTTTTGTCGCGTAGACGCGAAATACACGGCGCCGTATCCGTTGGCGAATGACAATTTTTCGTCTTTTTTTTCTTGTTGAAAACTTGCGAACCTATTACCGAGATTCTTGTGAAAAATTGTCTGTATTTTTTCTGAAGTTGATGTGAATTTTCAGTTCCAGCCGAGGAGGTGACGAAGGAGAGCTTCAGAAAAAAAATCTGGGATCACATAACGAAAAATGAATTGGCGTTCTTTCCGCTGAGCGTGCAGAGCAGGATTCCTAATTTCAAGGGCGCAGCCGAAGCCGCCCAACGGCTGGCCGAACTGGAGGAGTTCAAGAGAGCCGGAACCATAAAAATAAATCCGGACAAACCTCAGGAGCCCGTGCGACTGTTGGCTCTGGAAGCCAACAAGGAAATTCTCGTGCCAATTCCGAGACTCAAGTCCGGACTGTTTTTACATGTGCCGCCCTGCGCTGGAGCCAGCAAAGAGGAGCTGAAAAACCTTGCGACCAGAACTGGCCCGCGGGAATTTGGAAAGCCGCTGGGACTGGATTCCAATATTAAGGTAACGCCGACACAATCTTTTCCGTCGTATCTTCGTTCTTTTTTACGGATGCGTAAAATTCAACCAGATTAATCTTTAGACTGTTATTAAATATTTCTTGAAACTTTCAGCCTCATAACTAAACATTCGATAGAGACAGGATATTTATGATAATTTTTTTTGCAAAAGTCAGGATATTGATAATATTGTATTTGTAAAAGCCAGGATATTTAAACAATTTTTTTTGCAAAAGTCGGGTTTGCCTAGACCAGCCAATGAATGGACAGGGCCAATGAATGGACACTTTCCATAAAAGCGCATGCGTAAAAGTCTATTCATTGGCTTTTTCGTCTGCTCAACTGTCCATTCATTGGCCGGTTTCCCCTAGTTATAATAATTTTTTTGTAAAAGTCGGGATGATTACAATTATTTTTCCTAAAAGTCGAGATATTTTCAATAATTTTTTTTTTTAAGTCAGGATGTTTCGGGTAATCAAAGAAATTAGAATCTCATAAAATTTAAAAGCCTCGTTTGATTCTTATCAAACAATACAGCAAGCGAAAAGCTTAAATGTATACAGTTAGTCCTCGAAACAACGTTTATACGAATAATTTTTTTTTTTTATTTCAACCCTCCAAGGTGGATCTAGTGGTGCTCGGAGCGGTGTGCGTGAGTCGTTCGGGCTACAGGATCGGCAAGGGCGAGGGTTTCGCCGACCTGGAGTTCGCCGTTATGATGAAGATGGGAGCGATAGACGAGAACACTACGGTCGTAACGACGGTTCACGATTGTCAGATAGTCGACGATCTGCCGGCGAGTCTCTTCGAGAAGTTCGACGTGCCGGTGGACATAATCGTAACGCCGACTCAGACGATCGTCGTGAAGGACAAGTTGAAGAAGCCGTCGGGTATTTATTGGGACATGCTGACGGCGAGGCGTGTAAAGTCTATGCAGATACTGCAGCAGTTGCAGGCGATGGACGAGAAGGACGGAAAGATCGTCGTGCTGAAGGAGGAGGACTCGAACGACGAGAGGCGCAGATTCGAGAAGAGTTGGGTGAAGCGAACGAAGAGCAAGAGGCGACCGAGGACGAGGCGCGACGTCGCGGAGACGGACGCTCTCGCCGTCGTCGACGGAGAGCCGAAGGACGTCAAAGAGCGCGACGGCCGAAGAGGCCGCGCGCCGCGCAAGCGCCGACTGCGCGAGCGCAAGGGCGACGGTGATCGGGAATCGTCCGTCGCCGACAACACTGCCGAGGAGGCTCGGAAGGACCAGCAGCCACGTCGGCGTCGATCGTTGAAGCCTCGATCGAAAGCGAATATCGACTTTTCGCTGAAACTGTCGAACATAAAGTCTGACGTTAGGGTGCGACACTTGAAGGAGGCGCTCGTCGAGCGCGGCGTCCGACCGAGCGACATAACATGGCACGGTCAGCGAGGCTACTGTTATCTTCACTTCGGCAAGCTCCGAAACAAAGACTCCCAGCCCGATCAGCCGGTGCAGGTGGACTCGATAGTCGCTAACTTGCAACAGCTCCGACTCGGCGAAACGGCCGGTGACGAGGCGGACGAATTCGTCCTAGTCGAGCCCGCCAAACCGATAACCAGAATCGAGATAACCGACGTTACTGCCGTTTAGCCAACTGTGAAACCTCGATCGATAGAAAGCTCGACATCTCGGGCTGCGTTTTAGGTACTCGCGATGCACCGTTCGAATCGATTAATAAGCTAACGTATTACGAATTGTTCTTGGGAATTATATTTAAGAAACGAAGAGAGGAGGAAAGAAAGTACGCTCGAGAGCGCGAGCTCGCGTCCATCTCGGTTGTGTCTCGGGACGTATTTTACATATGCGATATAAACTAATCGGTGGTGGAAACGAAATTGAAGCACGAAAAAAAAAGGAAAATACTAGTCTTCGGATAGAAATTTTTACGCACGACGATTGATCGTTGTACGTTTTCGTCGCAAAACATATCTTATTTTTCGATATAAATGAGTATAGTACAGAGAAAAGAAAACTATATTTTGCTGCTCCGTGACGCGCAAATTTTTGCTCCTTAACCGGATAAACTATTGAGAAACGATAAATGGAAGAAAAAAAAAACGAAAAAAATTAAAATAACTTCGATAATCATTGTTCTGCGGTGCTTGTGATATAAATATATATATATATATATATATATATTATATTAAAGGCTAATTAATAGCCGGGCTATGTTGAATGACTCAAGATTGCACGTATCTCGTGGCATTTGGCGAAAAAAAAAGAACAACAATTTCGGGCATAATAGAATGCGCGAGAGGAGTTTCGGTTGCCGTTAGGTAATATTTAACCGGTGTATTGAATAGTGAGAAACTTATCTATATTTTTCTGAAGAGATATTTTCACACGGCTTCCTTCTTCGTAATAATGGCGAGAAATATATAGTGATGGTTCTAAAAAAAAAAAAAAAAAAAAAAAAAAAAAAAAACTAAATATAATTGTAATAACAAATGAATCTATATTTTGATGCTTTAGCCGCTTCGAGGCGCGCCTTTCGGGCTTCCATGTGCTGTGTTTCGAAGATAAACGACAGCCAAATGAAAACGGATAGTGCGAAACTCAGATATACGGGCAAGCCGTTAGTGACAAGGAGCGGCGATACTTTGTGATATTAACGTATATAATTTGTTATTTTTATTTTCCTCTTATTATTATTATTTTTTTTTCATTAGGTATAACCGAGTTTAGTGCTTACGAATTTTTTCAGAGATTAACCCGTTAACTATAATAATTATTATTATTATTATTTTTTTCATTTCATCGAGTTTCACGTTGCGTGACTGTTAGGCAAAGGCGTTTCGTGTTATATTATTCTCGCGAAGTAATTAAACTAACCGAGGGAGCAACCACCGTTATGTATGGGTGTTAACTTTCGCGACGTATCAAACTGCTCTCTCTTATAAACGGACGAGCCCGAACTCGCTCGATCGTTCGCACAATTAACTTTGTGATTAATTAAGAAAGCTTAAAAACACATACACACACATACAGACAGACGGAACAAATAATAACTCAAAGAGAATTCGAAAACGATCACATATTTTTCTATCGTTTCTATCGTTATTCATTTTCAAAGCTGCATTTAAACTTTGCCCGTTGCTCGATTATGTAGAGTTTCAAGTGTATCTTTATCCGTTCAGGAAATTGTCATCACGAATAAACTATACTTTCAACAAAATGTCTCTTCGGGTCTTCATTTAATTGAGGGCTTAGGCCACAATAAAATATCGATTTTTTTTTATACAATAGTTTATAGTGTCAGGAATATTCTGTTAAATTTGTATGTCGAAGTTCAACAAATTACGACAGTTTGAAACCGTCATGTGGAAAGTAGCGGGGGCTCGAGCAACGGCCCGACCGAACTTTAAAAGCGTTTTTCGCAAAATGTGATTTTCAATATCGGTGTCCCTGATATCTCATAAATGGCTTTTTATGAAAATTTGTACCCATATACTTAAATAGGTTCTTTACTCCTTGACTCATATGTCATTTAAGAAACACTGAAAAAATATCCTGTCTGATAAAATGACAAGTTTAAATCAGGGACACCGCAAAGGAACAAAAACAAAATTCTTAACGCCGAACCATAAAAAAATACATAATAACAAAAGTGAATGAAAAAATGCCTAAATGTTCTTCAATGTATCCTCCTTCCAACCTAAAAAAATTAAATCGATAAAGCGTATATTTACCGAGGAAAAAAAATGAAATATCCATGCGGTTTGACCCATTTACTGTGGCGTAAACCCTTAATCCCCGCTACCCACCCATACGACGTTCGTTGTCAAACATCTTCGTAATTTTTCTATCGAGGGCATCAACAGTTTCGGAATTGGTATAATGGTCAGTGGGATATCACACAGCGCTTTATTGACATCGAGAGTTACATCAAAAATTTTATGAATTTTTTATTTTATTTTTTCTCCATATTTTTAGCACGGGTGTCGATGCTGAACGTTAAATGTGCTGTAGCCAACATCTTTTTGTTTGATCTCCAATTCTACTCGTATTGTGTGACCCGACCGTCTCGTTTCCGTGATTCCGTATCGATAAAGTTCTAATTTATAGTATACATATATATGTATCAGTATGTATAGATATATTTATATAAGGCGTTATTTCACCATCGTCGTCTCAGCTTTAATTTATACACTATAAATGTTTCTGCTCTCGTCGCCGACGCTGTTAAATTTGGTCCACTTATCGGCCCTCCTTTCCAGGCACTGTTACGGATTCGTAGTCTCTCTTTCTCAGGGGAATCGTTTGGGGTGATTTTTTTTTTTTTTGCCGCACCGTCCGATCCCTCCAGAGGGCTTTCGCAAGCTTTACGTAGCGAAGATACAAAGTGTACAAAGATCGTACATGGTAGTACAAGTCACACCGCAGTCGAACCAATGTCACAAAACTCCACTCTTTTATAGCCTGCTGCTTTCTTACGCCATACGTATTTAACCATATAGCACGAAATATTTGAAAATAATTTTATTAATATTTAAAATTTTACGGAACATTTCTAAAATATATAAAAATGATATTTTCAAATATTCTATCAGAATATTTTAACGAAACGTTTCTTGAATGGTTCAGAAAGATACTCAATCTTTTAACACATCCAAAATGTTTCTGAAACGTAGTGACAAAATATTCTGAAATATTTTTTGTTTCATGTTTCAACGAAATATCTCTACGAATGTTTCCGCATGTATGCGGGTGTGTATATGCAGTTTGCATTGGTGACGCAATCGTTCACATTTCGCTGAGATGCCGCGAACAACATTTCAGCGAAACATTTCTGAAACATTCCAATGTAAGATTTACGAGCGGATAAAACAATACTTTTAAAATGTTTTAGAAACGTTTCACAAATGTATTTTTAATATTGATGAAATATTATCAATGTCAAAAAAATATTGAAACCTTTCAAAAATATTTCCGTGCTATGTGGCTAACAAATAGGATCTTAGTGTAAAAATTGATCGATTCGTAGGCGTGGAATCGGCACTATTACTATTTCGGCCCGAATCAGCGCGATTTAATCGGCGTATCGAGGTGTAACAAAAAAATAAGAAAAAAAAACATTTGAGGTCAATTGAACGCAGATTTAGGAAGTGGAGGGCTCGGGACTTGCGTCGATGTAATCGATCTCCGAGGAGGAGGTTGTAGCGCTTCTTCGTCGATTAGGTCGGGGAGAACCGCCGATCCGAGCTTTGACGCTCGCCGACGAAATGCTCAAGCGACTTCCGGCTCTCGCGTGCTGCTTGTGTCGTTGGTGCTTCGCCCTGCGGAATGCAAAGAGAAAAAAAAATCGTACAAGAATTCTAATCGATTATTTTTTTTTTTTGAGTATTGTTTACCTCGACCTCTCCTCGGCCCCCATCATGGCAGTGTTTAACTCCTCTTCCCACTGTTTTTCTTTTCTTTCACGCTCGATCCGTTCCATCTCCCGCTCCCGATTGTAGACTCTGTACTCGGGGATGTAGGCGAGCCTCGTGGCATCCGTCGTACCCGACAAAATTCCCCCGTTTCCGGTCGTGGAATTCTGATCCTGCTCGGGATGGTGCAGCAAGTCGCTGGCTCTGAGAGATCTGCAAAGCGAAAAAATTACACGTTTTCAGACTGTTAACATATCGAAACTGATCGATGACAAATTGTAAAGTAGGAGAGAGTGGGGCATAGCGTGTTACTACTATTTTATGTTTGGTTATTTGAAAACTAGTCTGAGCTGAATAAACCAATCGAAAAATAACCTTCATAATTGTCTTCTATAGACAATTTTCTATTTCGATACGTTTTTGCTGTAATCATTGTAGGAAAAGGTACGAATTATTTAATTAATTTGATTTAAAAAAAAATCCCGAATGGTTCACTGCAACCGACCGGTGAAGCAAAGTGCCACTCTTTTTTATTGGTAAATATTAACCTTTGGCCTTACCAAAATGAAGTAGCTGACACATAATCTTTATATTATTATTATTATATTTGTTGTTCCAATTCCACCGTATACCCTTGTCGGGTTTTTACGGAACCCCATCCCGATTCCCCCCTAGCACTCCCTACCCGCACTCAGTTAAGCTACCTAACTTCCAGTGCGTCCGTAGCCGACTTAGCTACACTGTACCGCATTTGCCGGGGACACGGGGAAACTACGGAAAACCCGTGCCGGTACAGACGGCCATATCCTACTGATCCGCTGGTATTTTTGCACTTGAGTAAAGTGCAGAAACACCAAAGTCTCAGAAAGCGCCTTCCGCTCAACGGTCGATGCGCCAGCTAGCGCACAGCTAAGCGGTCACCCATCCAAGTACTGACCGCGAACGAATCAGCTTGACTTGGGGGACCACCAGAGCCGTGCGCCAACCGCGCATCCACCGCTGTCGGTCATAATCTTTATAATTAGCTTCTATAGACGGTTCCTCTATATGTCTTTGCTGCGATCAATATATATAATAAATAATTCCAATGGAAAAAAAAAATTGCCGAATGCCACACTGGACCCCACCGGTGGGGCACAATGTGTAACTTTCTTTTACGTAAATATTAAGCGTTACCACAATGAAGTAGTAAAAAAAGAATCTTTAGAATTCGCCTCCATGGATATTCATTAAAAAAATCATAATTTATGCACCCAACACCCAAGGTGTCTCGGTGTCTCTCATTGCGCCCCTCTCGTCCCTACCTCTGTTTCGCAAGCCGCTTCTTCTTCTTATGAAGGGGCTTCGTCTCGATTATCATCTCCTCGAGTTCGAAAGTCGGATCGCAATTGAGATGATCCTTGGGCGGTGTGAAAACGGGTTTGATCTGTTTCCTCAGAACCCTGTCGAAATCCAGTCGCGCCATTATAGTGATGAGCTTCAGCTCGTCGAGTGTCGACACACGTTCCTCGGGCGAGTGAGCGAGGAGTTTGTCAAGGAGCTCGCGCATCGCCGAACTCCATCGGGAAGGTGGTTGTCGTTCGGCCTAATTTAATCACAGAGATAAGGGATGAACCTGTTTAATAACATGAGCTTATCCTGAACGTTCATCGAATTATTTATAAGTACAAAGTGGATGATGGCATACACAGTAAAAAATATTTGTACATTTAATAAACCTTTTTTCCGTCCACAATTATTTTGTTGTTAATTTTACAAAAAATATTCGTAAAATTGACAGACATTTTTGGAAATGGACAAGATTTTTTTGTAAATTAATAAGAAAAGAATTGTGGACATTTGTGGACAAGAAACGTTGGTACCTATTTTACTGTGTAAGTATAAAGTAGATGCTAGTAGCTATATAGCATGCAATATTTTGAAAACATTTCGGAAATGGTTTTCAGTCTTTGAAGTCTTACGAAATATTTGTGAAAAATATGCAATATAATGTTTTGAAATATTCTATCAAATTATTCCAATGAAACGTTTGTTAAATATTTCGAAAACATTCTTAATCTTTCAACACATCTGAAATATTTCTGAAACAGAATGGGAAACATTTCTATTTCATGTTTCCATTCATCGGGAAGGTGGTTGTCGTTCGGCCTAATGTGATTACAGAGATAAGGGATGAACAGCGTGATTGTTTGATCGGATTGCTCCGAAATTCCTTTCGGGATTGCGTGAGTCGAGTCCACGAAAGGGCACGTCGGCTCCTCGATAAGCGCCGAGAGATTATTGAATTACATTCATTATTTACTCGCCTGGATAATCTCGAGAGCCTCCCTGTGGCTGGTCGCGGCGTGCAGCGAGTACGGACGAACTCCTGCGAGCGTCTCCCACGCCAGAACACCGAGACTCCACCAGTCGACCGGGTAGTCGTAGCCCTGGATGCAGTATTCCTCGCACGAGCACATGTAAATCTCCGGAGCTGATCGATTCGAACAATAAAGTTTTTATTCTCTATCAAATTTTGCAATCTCATTCGATTGATTCGTCGATTTCTTCCCTGGTGAAAATGTTTATCTCAATATGTCTGAACGTTTGTGTAAAAGTCTCGGAAAATTTATCAGCAATTCCTCCGAAAAGTTCTCTGAATTTATGAAAGTTTCCGCACTTTTCAGAAAATGTCAAAGATTTTTCTGAATCTTAATATTCCCGATTGTTCTGAAAATCTCTGATTTTTCCCCGTCGACTTCCCTTAATAATCATGAACTTTGTTGATCTCTGGCTAGTAATTTTCTATATTCACGAACATTTATCTAGAAAACTCAAATTTTTGCTGATTTGTAGCAAGTCACGGAACACGTGAGTGTTGTCTAAAATGCTCTAAAAAAACGTTTTCTAGGAAAATCATAGCATTTCCGATAAATATATTTTTTTTTAACGTCTACTCTTGGTACGAGTAACAGAATGAGAAGATCTTAGAGACAACTCGTATTTCCTCTCAACGTACTTTACCACAAAAAAAAATCAGAGTTTCTCATAATTATTCGAAAAATACTCTAAATGTCTCAGACAAATTTTGATTGATGGAGGTTTTGCCGAGAAAATCGTAGAGATATTCAGCAAATAGCAGAGAAACTCAGAGAAAATTTTTCCAAAATCTCTGAAAATCACTCAAACGGTCAAATTCTTCAGACAAATTATCAGAGAAATATTTCCACCAGGGTTCTTCAACGAATTTTATCTGATTTTATCATTATTGTTATTATTATATAGAATATTATTATTTTATTAATATACTGCATTGCAATGAGGCATGCCTTCGATTGTTCAGATCATATTTTGCCTTCATCATAATTGCCCGACAATCGATGCAACGCGCGCTAGGTATAGTCGGGTAGTAGCAGTAGTAGTAGTAGTAGTGTACCGAACCGAGAGGTTTGTCCCTTCACCTATGTATGGCTTCGTTCCTGACATCGAAGTAGCAAGATGTTCACCCTCCAGCACGGTCGCGATATTGAAATCCGTCACGTGGGCGTGTCCTGAAAGTCCATCAAACTATATTAGCATGAAGTACATCGTGGACAGCATCGAGGGAAAAGCCATTTGGGCTTTGAGATTCCCGTCCGATGTCTACAATGAAACTACTCCGTTTCGCACTTGGATATCCGATGGATGTATTGTCTCCGGTTCCGTGGCTAGACGCGTTTGATGTACCGCCTCGACGAACATTTAACGGTGCGCAAACCTATCGCAGACACTATTGTGACCTGGTTAATAACGTGAGCGTATCCCGAACGTTCATCGAATTATTTATAAGTGTAAAGTAGATGATGACATACACAGAAAAAATATTTATGAGCGGACAAAAAACATTTTCCAAATATTTTTTAATATTGGCAAAATATTTTTAATATTAAGAACATATATATTTTCGAAACCTTTCAAAAATATTTCCATGCTATCTGGATACAAGTATAACGTAGCTGCTAGCATAAGTATAAAGTAGAGGCTAGACAGCTTCGAGCGAAGGCCATTTGAGCTTTTAGTTCCCCGTCCAATGTCTACAACGAAACTCCTCCGTTTCGCGCTTGGATATCCGGTGGATTTATTGTCTCCGTTTCCATGGCTATGCGCGTTTAATATAGTGCTCGAAAAATATTTAACGACGCCCGAACCTATAGCAGACACTTTATGGGTGCGGCTTTATCACTTTACGCGTTCCATCGCTAGAACCGGAGTCGATATTGTCAGCTGTATAATGACGTGCGCGTGTCCCGAAAGTTCATCAAACTATTATATAAGTACGAAGTAGATGCCAAGACAGCTTCGAGCGAAAGCCATTTGGGCTTTGAATTTCTCGTCCAATGTCTACAATGAAACTACCCCGTTTCGCCGTTAGACATCCGGTGGATGTATTGTATTCGTTTCCCATTGTATCACATATTAATGACTATACGCCTTTAATGTATAGGGGAGATTGGGGCAAAATGGCACAGCGGGGCAAAACGGAACAGTGAGAGCAAAACTCAATTTTCCAACTATACATCCGGATTTTCAAGCCCGTTTTGCCCCACGTATCACCATCGCCACCATTCAAGAGTTATTGGAAAATTGCGATTTGTCTCATTATCCCGTTTTGCCCCGCTGTGCCATTTTGCCCCGCTCTCCCCTAATACACCGCCTCGAGAAATATTTAATGATGCGCAAAACTATCGCATACACTAATGTCAGTTGTACAATAACGTGCGCGTGTCCTGGAAGTTCATCGAACTGTATAAATATAAAGTATAGTAGAACCTCGATTGGGAAATTAATCGCTGTCGAACTGAGTTCGGACTAACGATTATTCGGATAATGGGAATCTGACGACGAAAAATTGGGAGCCAACGATGTGCCGGTCTTGCTTTGAAAAAAATCCAACTTTTTTTTCCCACCGTAAGAACATTATGCTTCCGATTGGAGGTGGAAATATTGTTCGTCAGAGCCACAACGCACTCGACTACACAACTATTATTTAATCGCAAAGAATTTTATTTCAATGGCAAAAACTCCATTTTCGCACCTCGAGAAATAACATTTTGTACGATACTCGTGCGAAATACGTTTTCTAAACTCGTGTGTTGCAACATTCACACTCGATAGAATTTTTATTCGCACTAGTATCGTAATGTACTAGTAAAAATATTAACTGATTTGTGCTATTTTTTCTACACATTCGTTCAGTTTTTTTTTCAACGAATGATCCGCAATTTTTCGATTTTGATGTTCTCCGGCTCACTCTCTTCCTCGAAAGATGCTCTACGAATTCACTATCCAGATATCCGATAGTCTTTTCCCTTTACAAATTCCGCTTTACAAATACAATTTTCCCTTTTACAAATTTCCAATCAAATTGTAAATTTTCATTAAAAATGTTCCCTTCACAAATATTCTCAATCGATAATAAAAAGCCTGTAATTTTTAATCACTTTTAAATTACATCTTCAATACACAGCCTCGAAAAATATTAACCGGTGCGCAAACCCATCGCAGACACCATTGTAAGCTGCATAATAACGCGGGCGTATAAATAGAACGGTGGTGTACGGAATCCGTCTCTCGCAGAGGGTGTCTAAATAATGCAAGAGCTATTTCAATCGTCAAACACGACCCGTAGCCGAAGGCGACAAAAACTAGTTGCTGCAGCGCTTTATTAAAAAAAAAAGTACTCGGTATATGGAACATAGCTCTGTGTAGGTATCTACCGTACCGCTTGCCAGACGGCACATGAAACACGTGCGGAGTATGTACTGTATGGCTGCGACTTAAATAATATAGGCGTATCTTCTGTGTACAAGCATGTAAAAATAAGCCGCTCTGGCTTTCAGTCGCGTGACGAACGTTGAAATATTTCCCATCTTGTGTTATGTACATGTCGGCTTGTAATGGAGCTTTTTTCGAGCACCGAGAACAAAGACCAATTTCTGAGCCGTTCTCTGTTTCTCTCTCTCCGACCGTGGCATTGTACAATGTTTCGGATGAGAAGATAACGAGCGGACGACAATACGAGTGGCTTTTGTGTTACGGGCAATTTGCAAATAAGGCTAACGATCGTTAACGCTCGACCCCTCGATAAGGCAGCCGAATTACCTCTTTCTTACATTTTCTTCGTTCTTGGATGAAAAATCTATATTTTTTTTTATGTCGACATTATGATTATTATTTTTTTGAATTAAATATATTTCTTTACAGGAATGGAGCTTTCTAGGAACAGAGTACAGTAGACAAAAGCGTAAGTTGCATCCAGTTAAGCTTTATTGACCGGATAAAATTACGACAGGGTAAGTTCGATCGGCCTTTACTGGGAGTTCAATCTATCTGCGGTCAAACGAAATAGGTTTTCCTTTTTGTTACCTGTCTATCAAATCGTTACTGCAGGTACTAAGGCAGGTAGTGGGAAATGCAACTTATCCGGACGTGCTCAATCGACTTGCTAACCGAGCATGCAACTTACGCGATCGTCTACGGTATTACCAAGAAGCAACGCGAAATAAAAATTTCAGAAAATTCACAGTGGCTCGCAGGAAAAATTGGACGATTTCAAGGCAGTCAAGTGAATCGAGTGGCCGGATTTCAAAAATTGGTTTAAAGAAGGCACTTTTGCGAACCAAGACGGATCTAGATTCAAGAGTTTATTGCTTTACGTTGACAAAAAAGAATTTAGAGAAAAATACGTCAGCTTGTGCCGATAAATCCACGGGCATGTTTTTGCGCAATTGTTGAGAAGTCAAATTTTCAGTCAATTTGTAGTGAAGTTAAATCGTTTGTTATGAACAAATAAATGAACATCTTTTCAATCCGGTCATTAGATAGGAAATGTTATAATCAAAGATCGGTCCAAATTTAAACTTAATCGCACGGATAGATTCTGACATACGTTGCCAATAGTCAATAGATATTAAATTTTTTTTTTTACTCAAACTTCATAACACTTTGTACTAAATGTGTATAAAAATCCGAGCTTGCACCTTCCAATAAGCGCGTTAGAAAAAAATTTGAAAATCGACCTGTTTTTTATGCTAAATCCCTATGCTAGTGCCTTAATGAACGGTCCTTTTATGCTCGCAAGTTTTCCTCGATTCCGCATTTAGCCTAGTGTTATTACAGCACACACGCATAAAGCGCGCGCGGAGCATCGGTGTGCATAGCGGCACGTGCGGTAGAGATAAATGCCCGCACGCGATATAAAACCTACGAGAGAATTCCATCCGCTTAAAACCGCAGGGACTTTGAATGAGGCTCTCGGAATGCCCTGATGGGTGGAGTTTTATCCCTTTACTCGTTACATCGTTGTTGCCGCAGTCGCTATAGCGTCTTTTCCGCGAAACGAGAGTATCAACTCGAATTGGTTCTTCAGACCAGTCGGGTCGATCGTGGCTCGAAGTTCCCCGCGGGCTTTGTACGACGGAGCTCTCTGTGAGCCACCGTTAAATCCAACCCCGGTGTCACTCCGTCAATATCCCGGGCTTTTTATGCCGGTACGAAACCTCGATAGTTTCGACGAAAATTTATTGCCGGAAAAGCCTCCGTCGCGCGGAATGACGCAACTGCGTAGAATCTACCGACGAACGACTCACCGTCCTCGTCTAAGAGAATATTGTCCGGTTTTATGTCCCGATGAAGGATCTTGTGGCTTCGAAGATAGTCGAGCGCCAGAGCAATCTCGGCCACGTAGAGAACGACGCTCTCCTCGGTGAACATCACTTGCTGCTGTATGTGGTATCTCAGATCACCGCCGAGAAGAAGATCCGACACCATGAAGAGATCCTCTTCGTCTGAAAAATAAAGTCGATATCGTGTCACCAAACTTCTGATTCTATCAGCTCCGGGAACCGTTGAAGTAACCGAAGAAAAATTGCGGTAATTTCCGGTAACTTTTTATACAGTTAGAAGTAACGGTCAAAATATCGGTATTCGAACTGCGGCGCATGCGCGGCGGCAATCGCGCATGCGCGGAAGATGCCATGCGGTTACTTTTTCGGTTATTTCTACCGGGTAAAAAGTGTCCTGGAACGAGCGACATTTTTTTCGGGTACTGTACGGTTAGTCCTTTAAAAATAGAGCGGTTGCTCAGGTTGCTGGGGAACGTTTCGCCTTTCGGGCTGCTCGCGAATGAGCTCATTGAAACTTTGGCGATTAAATTTTCGTCCCGAGAGTTTCGTATACCCTACCATATATAATCCTAGCAGCTTCAGCAAATGTACAAGTACCCGAAAAAATTACGACAATTTCAGGTCGCCGTACGCCCATGTAGCACGAAACCTCGTGAAATCATTTTAGAAATATTTTCAATCTTTGAAATCTTACGAAATATTTCTAAAATATATGAAAACAATGTTTTGAAAAAATTCTAGCAAAATATTCCAACGAAATGTTTTTGAAATATTTCGAAAAAAAACAATTCATCTTCCGACACATCTAAAATATTTCTGAAGCTCAGTGATAAAATGTTTTGAAATATCTTTGATCTCAATCTTTTACGGAAACATTTCTACGAATTGAACGGGCGATGCAATCTTTAACGTTACGCTGAAATGCTTGAAGAACATTTCAATGTAAGATCTATGAGCAGACAAAATAATATCTTCAAAATGTTTTAAAAAAAAAATTCTAAATTTTTTCAATGGCGGCAAAATATTTACAATATAAAAAAAAATATATTCGAAGTATTTCAAAATATTTCCGTCCTATGTGGACGTTGAGATAAATCTATCCATCAATTTTTTTTCAAAAAAAGTCTCAAGTTGCCTTTATCGCCTTTCGAGCCGCCGGAGTTCGTTGAAACTTTGCGCAATTAAACTTTCGCCCCGGGAGTTTGGTATGCCCGGCCGTAAAGGCGACGACCCGGTCGCAAAGTGAAATAAATGGAAAACACGGACCCTCAGTTCAGCATATAAACGCGGAAAGAAAACTCCCCGGCAAAGGAACGAAACTCAAGACACGGGCGGAGTTTCCTATATCCGCAGTTAACAATAAAAAAAACTATGAAAAAAAAAAAACCGACCCGACATAGATAAAGAAATTTAATATAAGGAGGGTGACTCGTGCCGTCCGGTGTACAAAGTGTAAAATGATCCGAGGAAAGCTCACCTTGAAAGCTGAACCAGAGATTCACGAGGCAGGGGTGTTCTAATTTCGATAGGATCTCGACTTCCCTCGCAACGTTCTTCAGCGCTCCCTTCTCCGCGCACTCGCCCTTGTGAACGTATTTCATAGCGTACATGTTTCCCGTTCGATCGCGCTTCTGAACGATGCAGACCTTCGTAGAATCAATGAGAACGAAAAAAGGAAGAGAAAGAAAGATAAGAAAAGAAAGAAAAAAGATTAAATAAATTCGAGAAACAAATATCGATCGAGGACAATGACGAAAGTAAAGGAGCACGTGGCCTACACACCTTGCCGAAGCTGCCTTTGCCGATGGCACGCAAAATTTGAAAATGGTCGAAATTCACTGAAACGATAGAAACGATGTGTTAACTACCTGTTTATAACTAGTTGTGTGGTTTTTTTACATATTTTTGTTTACTGTAACTATACGGCTGCTTTTGCCGATGGCCCGAAAAATTTGAAAATCGTCGAAATTCAGTGAAACGATATGAACGTAGAATTAGCTACTTGTTTGTAAATAGTTGTGTGCTTTTTTTACGGACTGGAAGTTTTTAACGAAAAAACTGGTACATTTAATTTAATGTACAATCACAATGATCGATATTCACTGTGGGAACGATAAAAAGGAAGAGTTAACAACCATAGCTGCATTTCATCGGTCAATCCAATAACAACTTTACGTGCTTTTTTTAATTTCTTTTTTTACCGTAACTACGCTGTTAAAATTTTTTTTAAATTTAATACACCGGATTCCAAGTTTTTGATTAATGCAAAAACTGGTACATTAAATTTAAGGAACAATTGATAGAATTTTACAGTGAAATTAAAGGAAATCATTGAATTTGAAGCACTTTTATAGTAAAGTTAAAGTACATTATTAAAGGTAAAGCACTTCTGAAGTTTTTAATACCCGGTACGTTGTACGGTAATCGTTCATCACAATAGTACATGGAATTTAATATACCAGTGCAGGCATAAAAACTGCCAGTACCAGTAAATTAAATACCATACAATTTTTTTTTCCTCTGTATATCGGGTCGTCCATGCTTTTTCGATGATCGACCTTGAGATCAGGTGAGATACCACGTTCTCTAACAAAAAGTGTAGCCAACTTTTTTCGCGAACGGTGGTGTCCAAGGTGAAAAGAAAAGTGTCATCGAAGACGGATCACATGCCAGCTATTCGACGACACTTTTCGTTCGACCGTAGACGCCAGTGTTTTTCATCCGTGAAAAAAGTTGATTACAGTTTTCGATATCAACTGGGCACGTTCAGTTCACATGCTCCAAGCCCTTCGAACCATAAACCTTTTAACCCTTCGAAGCATAAACTTTTTTTCAAGTATAAAGTTTCAAATACATCGGTTCATTATTAAGGATTTATCACATACATATAGGCAACCAGAGTTCAATTCGATCAAAATTTCAGTGCTTCGTGACATGCAAAAAATCCGAAAAAAATCAGGCGTATTAATGATGTCAAGGTTTTTAAATGATGTAAAAAGCTTTCGTCCCGTCTCCAAAACAAACAAAGTGAACGAACAAACAAAACGATCCCCCGTCCATTACCTTCCTCGCCGGGTGTAGGTACACTCCGCGTAGATTGATTACCACCCATCTTACATTCGATGTCCCTCGCGACAATGAGTCCGACGAATACTCGCTGAACGTCGTAGCGCTGGCTCGTTCCTCGCAACACCGGCAACGATCTTCACTGCCTTGCTCGATGATCTTTCGTTCCCTCGCATCTTAAATCTCTCTCACCGGCCTTTTTTATCCACCCTCGCGGTAGCTTTCCACCTCGTGTTATCGTCCCTCCGCGCCACTCGAGAGACTCATTCACTCATCATTTAATAATCAATTAACTTTACCATCTACAAATTCTCCTCTTCAACCTTCACCGAACGTTTCGCGGCGACGATTCTCGCGCGCGCGCCCTCGTGCCTAATTTTTTTTTTTTCGCGTTTTTTTCCACGCAGAGTTATTCGATACGAACGCTCCGGATGGGAAGCTCGATGCTAGCCCGACGCCGTCGCGGAAGTGAGTACCGATAGCCGCGGTCGGCCGCAATGCTTTTGCCCTTCTCGGCACGCGAGAGCGCTTCGGCGTCGCCGCGTCGACGCTGCGACGTCGACGGCGCTCTCCGTCCGCCTCCCCCCCCCCCCCCCCCTCACCGTCCCTCCCCGCCGTTCCTCCTCGATGTCCACTTCGTCCCCGACGCCTGTACAAGCTCCTCATCTACGACATGCAAAACGACCGTTCAATGTACCGTCTCTAATTCCACCGGCGTAGCACATCGAAACGGTATCTTCGTGGAATTTAGCGTCGAGCGTCGAACGTGGATATCGCAATTAACGGGCGGCGGGAAAATACACATAGCACGCAGGTTACACTAAGAGGGCGTATGAATAATACGCCTTGGTGCATTCGCCCACGCTCCTAGACTTGTTTTCGTCTATATACAGTTACGATCCTGTTTATCCGAGGTAATGTAGGGAGGCGTACGTCGGACGAGCGAAAACTAGGATAACACGGATAATATACTCAGTTGAAAACCGAGCACTTTGGTCACGTGATTGGAGTAAGGTAAAAGTACCAGTTGCCGCACACCTGAGGCCAAGTCCTAGTTTCCGGACATGCATGAAAAATCGTATTTGCGTCTATGTTGCACGCATGCTTTGCACGGCCACTGGGACGTGTTCGGTCACTGGGGCGTTTACGTTACGAGCCTCAAGAACAAAGGATTTGGAGGTCTCGGGCTCGAAGCCCGTTGCCGTAGTCTTGCGGACGGAAAAATATTATGACGCGACGTAGCTTCTGGCATCTACCGTGCGATAGCCGATGTTTATGTCAGTAGACGTCCGGTGTTTACAGCCAGTAAGGTAAACGTGCCAATGGTGGGACACTTAAGGGAGCAGTCCCAGTCCCTGGGCATGCATGAAGAATCGTGTTTCCATCTTTCTTGCACGCACGCCTTGTCCGGCCACTGGGACGTGTCCGGTCATTGGTACGTTTACCTCAATCGACGTGACGTAGCTCCGGCGCCGTGAAGCAAACCCAGAGGACCGACTGTTACTGACATCCAAAAGTACAGTTAACGTTCACTCTTGTTGAGTAACCCATAAAGATGTACGGTTCCCACTAAAAGAAAAACAGTAGGGCCCGTCGATAATCATCATAGCAGTTGATGCGACTTAAAATAATAGCAAATAAAAAAAAATGTTTGCTACTTGTTTAACTTTGGAAGCTTCACCTTTCAACTGACTCACTCGAAATTCGGACTTTCCGGCGATGCGCAAGCGGAAATTATTTTAAGCTCGTCTGTTCTATTTTTTTTTTTTTTCATTTCCCGGAAAATCGAACTCAGCGATGAACCCTGCTCCGGAGAATCCGACATTCCACATTACCTGTAAAAAAAGAAATAATAAAAATTGAAACGAGAAAATCGTCTGTCTGGCGAATAATAATAGAGATTACGAAGAAATTTCGGAGTCACCAGCGGTGCAGAAATGCTTTTGCACTCGGAAATTACTTTAAGTTTTATTCACTATTTTTTATTTATTTTTTCATGATATCTCAGAAAAGTTATGATGAAAGGTAGAAAAAAATAATTCAGTTATCCGTTCACATCGGAGTTGGAGGACGAGAAAAGTTATTTATCCGTCTCGCGGAGCTTCTCCCGGAGACGTCGAGTATAAATGGAAATTCGCAAAGATTTACGTTGAGAGGAATTCGTACGAAAAATAAATAAAATAGAAGTATGCGAAAGCTTGGGCCATTGCAGCTCACACATAGAATGAATGAAGGAATACTCGACAAATTGTAAGAAATCCGAGAGCTGTAGAGACTTGACAATAATGGGTGAAGGGGAGGGGGGATGGGATCTCCGTAAGTGGGGCAATTTATATGCGGTTTTTTTTATTCTACGTTTCACGAGCGACATACATTTTCAAAGCGAAAAACCATATTTTACCTCGGAAATAAAGGTTTGACAAAAAAAAAAAAAATGTTAAAAAATCTCGAAGACGTCTCAACCCTCCGAGCATTTCGCGCGAATTTGTCGATGTTTCATTCGGTCGTTTACGATACGCGGAATTTTAACGACGTAGACTTTACATAGACTAAGCTTCAATGATTTTCAAGATTTTGAAAGAAGCAAAGGGATCGAGATCGAAACAAGGTATACGGTTTTTTCTCGGTAGTTCACTCTCTCTACCTAGTAATTAGTTGAAATTTAAAAAATGCATGACGCGTTTATAGTAAAAATGATCGTTTTCATGATAATAAAAAGTACTTGGTTTATACATCGGAACAAATAGATGGTAAATCATACTGTGCGTGGTATATCTAAATAATAATACATTATATAAGAAAAACATTACAATGGTAATCTAGCGATCTATTTTTTCCAGTGCACGAACGTTCCGCCTTTACATAACAAAAAACTTAGCGATTCTTACGCGTATCGACCTTTTAGTGTAAAAATATAACGTAAAATTTCGGTCTATAGATAGATTCATGCAGTGGTGGGCAGTGGGCTCGATGAATCAATCTCCTAATACGGGTACATCGACCCGTCGGTAAAGTCAATATTCTTGCGCGCATGAACGGCCACACGCCTCTTTCCGCACCGAAGTGATAGACGAGCATGAGAAATTGGGCAATTTACGAAACTCGATTCTAACGAGGACGCGCCAGCCATTGCCAATCGGAAGAGAAATCCACGTGACTCGATTGGAGAAACGTAACTACTGCGGCGGGATGTATGGCGAGGATAGGGGTTGGTTAGACGAGAGGGTGTGAGTAATTCGAGCAAGAGGAAGAGCTCGATTGAGCTCGCTAACGACCGTGTCGGGAAATCGTTAAACATACTCGGTCGGTAACGAACACTGTAATATTTTTTTGTTTGTTTTTTTTTTTCTTCGCATCTAGAGAAAAACACTCACTTTGCCTCTATCTATAAGTTGAGGTAGTCCTTGCGAAAAGTGTTCACATAAGCATAAGTTTCAGAGAAATGAGAGGGAACTGCAAGCACTTCCCGATGGTATACAAATATTTCAAAATATTTTATCACCATGCATGAGAAGTATTTCGGATGTGTTGAAAGATTAAGTGTGTCTCTGAAATATTTAAGAAACGTTTCGTCGGTATATTTTGACAGAAGATTTGAAAACATTAATTCCATATTATTTCAGAAATATTTCGTAAGATCTGAAAGATTGGAAATATTTCTAAAATATCTCGCGTTACGTGCGAAGCGATGCGTCGCACACTGAGTAACTCTTTCTTTTCTCCCAGTTCTCAAATTCCTCAGCGAAACGAAAAGAAACAAAAAATGATCTCGATCGTGACTGCTCAGTCGGTAACGTCCGGATCGGTCGGTAACGTCACCGTGAGGTGGAGGACGACGACGTCGGATAGCGGAGAGAACAAAAATCGGGCAACCAGCTGTAACCGAGTTTCCTATCGTTGATGTAATTTCCGTACTCTTCGCGCTGCTGCCTGAGGGAACATAAAACTGGGCATCGATGGCAGCTGCTGCGATGCGTTTCTTAAAGCATCTTTACAGCGTACGCTCTGCAAGTTATTTTCTTGGTTTCCGTCACTGCCTCCGACTTTGCTCCATCGTCTCAACAAAGCGGACACGCAACGGGACGAACCGATGCGATTTAAATAGCAAAATTCTCCGTAGTCTCGATTCGGCGAACACGTGCGGGTATCCGCGATGCGCAAGTGTTTCGGCTAGAGTCGAAATCAGGAGAGAAAAAAAGTAATCGCGCGCGATGCTTTGGCCCGCACGGAATTGACCTCGGCACTGGAAGGCCGCGAAACGTTATAGCTCCGAGCCCGTCTGTTCGGGGTAAATATTTCCCGTACGTACAGCAACGGGAAAAGAGAATATGCACTTTTTCATCGAGCTTCGGCAGTTCGCTCGACGAAAGTCAAATACGATCACGAATGATTAAGAACAAATAAGAAACCGTTCGATCGACGAAAATCAAATACGAACATGAAAGATTCAAACGAAAAGAAACAGTTCGGTCGATGAAAGTAAAATACGAACACAAATGACCAAAACAAAAAGAAACCGCTCGTTCGACGAAGGTCAAATGAGACGCCGAATGATAGAAAGAAAAAGAAACAGTTTGTCCGACGAAGGTCAAATACAAAGACGAATGATTGAAACAAAAAGAAAAAAAAAAAAAAAATTTAAACAACAATTCAAGGTACTAATGCTTCGAAGGATGACGATTGTTTCACGTCTCGCGGCACCTAAGGGAAATTTGTCACGTTCTTTACAAAAATATTACGTCGTACAGCGTAAATTTGCAGACTACGAGTAAAATTTACATTAAAAAAAAGTTTAATCAATGTAATGTAAAGTCAGACTTTCGTTCCAATTCCTCGCGGCACAAAGAAGAAAGAAAACGGACGTTCTGACTTAACTTCAATTTGAATTATACTAAACGGAACTCGAGAGACATTGAGGCCTTTGAGAGGAAAGAAATAATGGTGCGCGGTGCTTTGGCCCGCACGGAATTGCCCTCGGCCCTGGAATGGCACGGCGCATTAGCCGCGAGCCCTTCTTTTGAGGGTAAATATGTCCCGTACGTACAGTGCCAGAAAGACTGAGTGTGTACTTTTTTCATCGAGCCTCGGCAGTTCGTTCGACGAAACTCAAAGCGAACAGAAAGGATTTCAAAAAATAAAAAAATAGCCACCCAAGACATTAATGCTCCAAAGGATAACGATAGTTTCACCCCTTTTAACACGACGTTAAAAATAATTACGTCGTGAGAAATTGCGTAAAGAATACGCAAATCCCACCGCAACTTCAATTATCATCGTACCAAATGTAACACAAAAGACCCAAAGCCTTAGAGCCTTAAAGCCCCAGAGAAAACAGAAATTAAATAAATCTAGTCGAACGGACAGCGCGTCAAAATGAAGAAAAAAAAAATTCTACCGTGATTTCAATTTTCATTATACCGAACGTAACCCGAGAGCGTTGAAGCCTTAGAGGAAACAAATCTATTCCAACAGACCGCGCGTATAGAAGATGAAAAAAAAATACTGACACTCCACCGTAACTTCAGTTATCATCACACCAATTGCAACCCGAGAGCTATGGAGGAAAGCCTTTGAGAGAGAGAAAAAAAAAAAGAAAAAAGGGATTAAAAACCCAGTCCGACAGACCGAGTTTGAGGGGTTTGAGAATCGATTAACAGCTGACAGGTATCGGCGAGCCCTACGTTTGTGAAATTTCGCATCGGGGGAATGAAGAGCCGAGCCGTCGAATGCGAAAGTACTCGTGCGTATATTCGAACACGAAACAAAAACGCTACGGTTGAGCGGTAACGAAAATAAAGCAAGGTTGTTGAAATCGAGTGGTGCCGTCAGGGAGGGGGGGAGAGGGAGGGGAGGGGGGGGGGGGATGGTGCGTCGGACCTTTTGCCTTTTCATTCGTTCTCATCCGGCTGGACCGTACTCGAATCGCGTGCGCGGGTCCGCCGGTCGAACGTGCTGACCCGTGACGGTCGAACACCACTACTCTGTTTCTCATCGACGTTATATACGGGTTACGAGAGTTACGGCGAATAATAGGACACGGCTCGAGTTTCAGGATCAATAACCGTTACCGTGCGGTAAAACGCGGGCCGGGCGGAAAAGCGAACGGCTCCGGGCTGACGGGACGTACACACGTGTTTGCAAACACAGCTGTGTGCATATATCCGAAAGTGTTTCGCGATACCGGCAACGATCTCGAAGTGTCATCTCGGGGATTGGATTCGACGGCCCGATGCTCAGCCTCGGCGGGAGGCGATGCGCGTCAACATGAGCAACCGGAATAGGTGGGTACGACATTTACTGGTGTGGCGGTCGAAGCGCGGATATCTAAATCGTGGCGCACATCAAATCCGCTCGGGAGTCGAGAGAGTATTTCGACATTGAGGAAACTTCTTTTTTTTTTTTCTTTTTTTTCTTGCTGTGGTAAAAAGTGCTTTGCTTCGTGCACGGTAGAAACGAAGTTTTCTTCGCGATCGTCTACCCGGTACGAAAAGTAAACGTTGAATAGTACATTACTGCACGAGGGCGAAAAACGTTTTTCTGACGAGACTGAGTTTGCGGCACGAGCCGAAGGCCATTGCTGTAATCGCACGAGTTAGAAAAAGTGTTTCGCACGAGGGATGTACGAAATTTTTCATCGCGAGGTGCAAAAATTGCGGTTTTACGCACGCGAAGCGGGCGGAAGTTTCCGCGACGAGTGATGAAAAATTTATTTCATACTTCCTCTACCTTTCACACCGTACTGAAACTGAGAACTAAGAATTTTCTTCGTGCTTCTCCCATCTTTCGTACCGTACTAAGACTTAAAACTAAAAATTTAGTTCATGCTTTTTCCATCTTTCGACCCGCACTAAAACTAAAAACTCAAAATTTACTTCATGCTTTTTCAATCTTTCAAACCGTACTAAAACGAGAAACTAAAGATTTAGTTCGCGCACCGTCAAAACAAGGTTTTCATTCTTCCGTCTTTCACACTTTACTAAAACTAGAAATTTACTTCGTGGACCATCGAAACGAGGTTTATTTTTCTTCCATCTCTCACCCTGTTCTGAAACTGAAAATAACCTCGATAGTCCCCCGGATCGCCGCTATAATGGTAACAGGTCCAGCGGGGGTGAAGGCGGAAAAAAAGTGCCCTTGATCGTAAAATATACACGATTGGAACTGTAAGAAAAAAGTATCTCATTTAACTGAGGCTCTGTAGGACTAAAAGAATGTTAAATTGTAAATAAACATTTGAGAAAAGATCCATGCATACCGGTTTTCTGGGGGTCAAACATCGATCGATTTTCTACCAGACAGCCATTCGTCACCGAAGAACAAAACGACTTTTCCAATAAAAGAAAAAAAGAAATCAATTTTTTTTGGAAAAACGTTTCATCCCTATCGACAATGGAAATCTAAAAGGATATTGGTTTTTTTCTCTCCCGATTAACGATAACATCGGCGGAAGGAATTTTTTTTCGATGGAGCTGCTACGATGCCTTCGAGGAAAAAAAAATGTTCGCAATGTCCGGATCCGTTTAAAGCTGATAGTAAAAAAAGTTTCTTCGAATACTTCGCGGTCCGTCGACTGAGAACCCCTGCTTCTCTACCTGCATCACTCACCGACCGTCGTTACGCTTCTTGGATATGATGGTACTTCTCCGCCTTAGAAAAAAAGTGCTATAGCATAAACTACCGTGGGCAAGTGGGAAGGCAATTCTAAGTGTCTGTACACGTAGCGCGCGGACGGTGCGTAACGTACGGAAGTAAATAGCCGGAACTGTATTGGTATTAGTGGTAGCCATGACGGCGGAGGCGGTTCCGCTCGAACATACGAATGAGAAGGAAAGTAGAAAATGCGTTGGTGTAGAATCGAACTTAAAAAAAAATTCCTAAAGATTTTTTTTTTAGTTCTTTATTAAAACCGTGACAGCGGGCCGAAATATTAAATTTATAAAAACTAGCTCAAAAATTAATTTAAAAAAAAAATTCGAGAAAATGGGTTGGTAGAGAATCAAAAAAGGCACAAAAAAATCCTTACAGATTTTTCTCCCAAGGCGATAATTTAGACGCTACAAGTTGCCAAATTTAATTTTTGAAGATGCAGAAATTTTCATGGTCATGCACGAAGTCGAGAAAAGGACGATAGAGCAAAGTGTTCGCCGTCGCCGACACGAAGAACAGGCATTGTTAGCTCGGTTAGACTCGGTAGTTTCTTAACTTTTCTTCTGCATGCAGCGGGCCAACAGCAGCAGCGTTGTACCGCCTTCCGTAGTTCGTTCGAGTTCCAGGTGCTGCTCGAGTTTCGCCGACGTCAGTCGGCTCTCGCACGAGCCTCCACGCGATTCGATTTCAACAGCCGCAGAGATATGAAGAGAAGTGGCAGCGTCACTTCTCTTCATATTACGCTAAGTGCTTAAAAAAAAGGATCTTAAGCGGGACGCCATCTTAAACATTACGACACCGTAGCAGTAGTGTTATACTCTACAGCCGCTTAGCTCCTCAAAATCATGAAACTCGGCATCGAAAACCAAAAAATCGTCAGCTTCACTAAAAACCTCACCGATCCACTTTACGGTCGATTAAGTCAGAGGTACCAATGCTCGGACGGTTAAGAGCACCTCCAGATTCCAGCACTTATCAATTGGCAAAGAACAAATTTTTTGTGGAAACTGAAACCAATGTCAAGCTGATAGTTTCAGGTTTCCACAGCACATAAATGAATTACGAAAAGATACATATTTTTTTTCGATCACGGAGGAAAATAACAAGAGGGTTCAAATGTACCAGTCTTCGTACGCAGTTTTTCATCGCGTGTTTATATTCGCACACTACACTTCCCAATGTTTCGGGCAATCGTAGATTTCGAGAATTCTGATCTACGATCTCAACTAGTTCGCATTCACTGAAAGGCTTTCTTTGCCATTTATCAATTAAATCAATGAAAAGAATCATGTTGACGCGAACCAAAAAGTTACCTTTCCAATTTGTCGAACAACTTTATTTCTCATAAATTAGTTAATAACATTTCGCAATAATTTTTGTATCATCTAGAGTTTGCACTTCCCTCTCATTTCTCTGAAACTCATGCGAACCATTCGCAAGGACTACCTTAAATACGTTCTCTACGATACTAAACCTAGCATATTATTCAACGACAGGGCGTGGGAAGGAGAAAGGACGACAGAATTACGGAAAGTTGAAACAAGGACGACGGTGCAAAGTCTTCGCCGTCCCCGATGCACGGAACATCGTCACTCTACCCAGTGTACGTTTATACGCTCGATCTCCTCCTTTCTTGTTTCCCGAATGCAGCGGGCCAACAGCAGCGGCGTTGTAACGCCTTCCGCAGTTCGTTCGAGAGTTCCAGGTGCTGGCCAGAGTTTCGCCGACGTCAGTCGGCCCTCGCACGAGCCTCCGCGCGATTCGGTTTCAACAGCAGCGGAGCAGCACGCCGAGCTCGCTGCAGAGTTATAAAAGTTATAACACAGCAGCAGCAGCAGCAGCAGTTCGACTGGCGAGCAATGCCAGCCGTCTAGGCGGCTCGTCCTCTCTCGTCGCCGGTTCGCGGTCGCTTTCCCTCTCGACGCTTTTAATCGCCTCCGCGGCAGCCGCTCTCTCGGAGAGAGACGGATCGACCGGGAGCGAGAGAGCAACGCGCCTCCCCTCCGAACCTCGCAAACCATAAACTTTGTTGTCCGCCCCGTTGTCTCGCGTGAACTCTACCACACGCCGCGTGCGCGCTCCCTCGCGTCAGTCCGAGCTCATCCTCAAAAGTCTCCGGTCTGCATACCCAAAAAATCGAGCTAACTCTTCCTCGCCTACGTTCCCAAACGTCTCCCGCGTACTTTACCCCGAAAGTCGAACAAACTCTCCATCCGCTCGGCTCGGAGATCCGTGCCTTATCGCGATACAACTTTGCGAGAAAAACCGCGCTTCCGGCACGAGCGACCTTCCGTCACCGCCGATGAATAATCCTCGATCCCCCATTCGACACCTGTTCCGGAAATCGTCGAGCGAGGAAACGTCTCATTCGCCGTTCTGCCTTTTTCCTCGCACGCTATTCGTCGCCGCTCGTTCCTCAGCTCGCCGCCCGACGTAGGGCTTCCCTCTGACGCGTCTCCTCGTGCCTTCCCTCCGTTCGCGACGAAATTTTTCTCTACGTCTGAGGAGAAAAGAAAAAGAAGGAACACTGTCGCTTCCGCCAGTGCAATCGTAAGTCTCGGGAGGATCGTTAACGCGCTGAGAGGCGAAGTGCACAGGAGCTCTTTGTTTCGTTTCGATTTTGTTCATTATCATTATTGGCGATAGCCGAGATATACCGGGTACAGTCACGTCCGTGTCTTCGGCTCGCACCGTCAGCCGGCACGAGCTCCATCGGGAGGACGGGAACTCGTGAAAGCAGCGTTGCCCCGCAGAGCACGCTGTAAACAATAGGCCGACGAGGAAGGACGAGGAAAGAAAGGAGAGACGGTTAGTCTGTGGAGAGACAGAGAGAGGCGTAGGGCGGACGAAGACGCAGGGAGGCAGACGGGTGGAGGGGGTAGAGGAGGGGGAAGCCGGACGGACGGGAGAATCGAACGGCCGCTTCGTCATCGGCTCGACGCGACGGCTTTATGGAAGAGTTCCGAACAAAATGACAAAATACAGAGGGTCGCCGAGGGACCGAACGAGTCTAGAGATCATTGTTGTGCGGTCCTAGAGTTACCGGTGAAGTTCGATGAACGATCGCTGTGCCCGCGATGCACGAGAGGTGATTTTCTTCGAGGGACGTCGAACAGTTTTCGTGGCTCTGCCGCTGTGAAGTTGCGCGAGGATCGATCGCGCGGCGAGAATATCGATTCACGGTGGAGCGGTGCGTCGTGTCTACGATCGGGATGGAGTCTTCCAAAGGATTCGAGGCAAAGTGAGTGTTGTTATGTTAGAGGCGAACAAATTTAGCGACTCTGCGAATTAGAGAAATCGATTTTAATGGAGTGGGTCGAGGGTTAAGTTGGGGCCGAGTGTACACGAGGAGGAAGGCTTTTTTGATGCTCATTGCCGGTGAAAATGTACTCTTACGTTATCTCTGTTGAAGATTGTTGATGAAAAAGGAATAGGGAAAGAAGAACTTGTATACAATGTCGAGCGTCTTGTAAATAAAGAACCGAAACAATTATCTTTCGTTGTCGACTGTTGTGAAGGATAAATGATCGAATGCAAAATTGTCTTCTTTCTTTGGTTTTTTTTTTTTTTTACGGAAAATATAAATATAATGGCGACTCTGCGAAGGAAAGAAATCGATTTCAATCGAATGATTCAAGGGTTAATTCGTTTTGAGTTTACACGGAGGGCATTTTTACTGCTCATCGCCTGTGAAAATATACGTTATTTCTGTCGACAGTTGTTGATGAAAAAGAAATACAGAAAGGAAGACTTGTAAACAATGTCGAGCGTCTTGTAAATAATGAAACAAAAAAATTACCTTTCGTTGTCGACAGTTGTGAAGGGTGAATAATCGAATGGAAAATTCGAAAATTCTTTTGTTTCTTCTTACAGAAAAAAATGAAAATTACCTAAATCTCATATAGCATATACAGTAAACTATTGGATTTCGGTAGTTCGTTGCAGTCTGTTGATTCAACTTTACCATTCAAGTCTGTCCCACCGAGCGGAAGTCATACATTCCGGAGATTTTGGAAATCGTAGCTCCACCCCAATGTCTGACAAAATAAGCTGTTAAAGGAACATCTAAAAATGATGTAACGCATCTAATCGATAAATCGGTGTGTCAACAAAAATCTGTTGCCTTATTGATCGCAGAATTTCGCCTAAAAGTGTTCCAGTCAACTCTGAACTTGATCGTTGAAATTATTGTACACGAATAAACCGTAAACCCAAATAAAGCTACAATAGAATTTTACAATGATTTTATTATTTCATTACGAGTCTCCGTGACGCTTCTCGAATCGTGATATCGAAAAGTTCATTAAAATTAGTGTCGGTTACTGTTACACGCGAGATAAACTCGGCAACGAGATAATGACGAAATGGCGTGTCGCCCTAGCGCCGCACCGCTGTGACCTCGTGTCAAACTTGTCTTTCCATGCTCGGCAAAAGCACCGAGGATGGAACTTCGCCGGCCTCTCCTAGAGACTCTCGTGCTCAAGTACGCAGTGCACACCCACACGACCCACTATGCGCTCTACCTACGGCGTGCGATAAGTTGAAGCGTCTCTCGGTCCTCTCCCGGCTCCTCGCAGATTTGCTTCTGTTCCGCAGGCCATAATTGTATCCCATCGTCGGGAACGCGTCCGTGTTTCGAGCGGTCCGATACACCGTTCTTGGTGCATCGAAACTTTCCTCTCTGCGAGTAACTTTTAATCATACATTGTGTACAATAAACAGCCATAGAAAACCCACGTAAACGCAACAATAGCTACGGCTGGGAAAACAAATTTTGTTGTTTCTACAAACGTTGCCTTGCGACGTGTGGGCCGCGAGGCGTTTTTACTCGCGTCCCTGGAGAACAGCAACACTTGTTTTTGCAGCGAAACGCTCGATCGGACATTTCGCATCTCATAACGACCTGAAATTCGCAGCGGATGCGAACGAACGAACACCGCAGTTTCGCTTTCGCGATTACGATTGTTTTATAATAATTATATTTTTCTCGAAGCTATCTCGTATTGGGAACCGACCCGGAGCCGAATAATAATTCGCTCGAAAGGTCACTGTCGAACGTGTTATTTATTTTAGCAGCAGCAGTGAATTTATTGACTGCACAACAGGGCACAGTTTTCGATACGTAACAAACTTGAATCACATACATACCGTTAATTTACCATCGACCGAATTTCTGCCGTGAATTTATTTTATTTATGTCGTTCGTTTAATACGAGATGCTAATTGTTATTAATATAAATTCGCTCGGAGTTTGAAATTCAATATTTACGAGACACATATGGGACAGAACATTTCGCCAGTTGTGTATCCAAATTATATATCCTATGTATTCCGGGATATAACCGGCAGATGTACATCTCTGTATATACAAGGTATCGAACTTTTGGCCGCAATATCTCTACTACCAATATGTAAAAATTTCGCCACCGCAGTCGTCTCTAAAAAGAATCGCGGGAATTAGAATATTCTAGCCTTGGAGGGGGGGACACAGTGGTTTGGTCGGTTAAGTTTTGACAATAAACCACTGTGGCTTTTCAAGTGGTTTGGTTGGTGGCCTAGTCCGTTAAGGACACCGCGTTTATGGCAAGATCATAGGGGAGAGCGGGGCAAAATGGCACAGCGGGGCAAAACGGGATAATGAGACAAAACGCAATTTTCCAATAACTTTTGGATGGTTGCGGTAGTGGTACGTGGGGCGAGACGGGTTGGAAAACGCGAATGTGTCGTTGAAAACTGAGTTTTGCCCTCACTGTCCCGTTTTGCGCCGATGTACCATTTTGCCCCGGTCTCCCCTAATCCTGCATGATTTCATGCATACGCGTAGCATATTAACAATGCTAAGTCACAACTGAAAAATTGTCTAGTTCCGTCGGTAAAAAAGTTAAAGCAGGTTAAAAAAGGAAAGAAAAACAGCTCCAGCGTCCCCTTGACGTCTTTCAATTCGCCAGTAATCTAGTCAATTTTTGACGAAAATTGAATTTCAAGCAGACAAAAATGTGCCGTCGGGGTCAAAAACTGGGACAGGGTCACAAACTGAGCCCTTCACTTTATACGAATGGTACATAAATCTATCGTTTATATATCTGCAACGATTGCGAACCGCTGCGAGTCCTCTCGAATGAAAATCACGATTATACCATTTAGAAAGTACATACTCGGAGCGCAATTGAGCTTAGAACTCCTTGGAGCAAACACTCGGGAGCGACCGTTTCGAAGTTCTCCGAGGCGAACTCCTCGGCGCGTCCTTCGCTAAACGCAGCTCTCACGCAAAAACCCACACACATGCAGAGGCGGGGCTGTGAGACGTACGGACGTCTCGTCCGTTACGTGAAACTGACAATTTTCCGCGCCGATGTTCCGACCGTGCGTTCTGCAACGAATATTTAACAGAACCGACGAACCTTACCGTGGGTCGGTTGCGCTGCCTACACGGTGTGCACCGCGGTTTGAGAACCTTCGACGAGAGGTATAATACGAGTCACAGTTGCTTGCGTAATCCCGCTCGGTCGATCCTGGCGAAAGGATTTACCGTACGGGCGATGCACAAGCTATTCACGAAGCTCGTGTTTACGTGGGGTTTGTATATTTTTGCAGGATGACGGGAGCGGGCACGCCAACGAATCCAAACATTGGTTCAGTCGCTGCAGCAGTCGCGGCTTCCGGTCCAAACCCAGGGGGAACGAGCTTCGGCAGCAAGAAATCGTGGTGGAGGCGCATGACACCTTGTCTGGCCTTCCTCGCCGCATTTTCCACAGCGATGGCTCTCCTGCTCGTTTGGAGCGAGGCTGCCGCTCTCAGGTAAAGCTCGCGCTCACCTTTGTAGTATTCGTCGAATGTTGTCATGCATTTTCGAGGATTGTAAGAAAGCATTTTTAAAGATTTGAAAAAATTAAAGATTTTTAAAAAGATTCTTGACGAAGTTTTTGAAGATTTTTAAAAGGATTTTTAACGATTTAAAACAATTATTTTTAAAGATTTCTAAAAGGAATTTTAAAGATTGTTTAAAGGAATTTTGAAGATATTTCAAAAAAAATTTGAATATTTTTACGAGCATTTTTTAACATGTTTAAACGACTTTTTGAAGATTTAGAAAGATTTTTAGAAGAATTCTTAATGATAAAAAAATGCAATATTAAAAAAATATTTTTACGTATAGTTTCTTTCTCGTATCTGTTCGCAGCACGAACCCAAAACGACGACGATATTCCTCGATATTATCGGGATTTTCATGTTTCGCTTCATGCCATTTTAACGCGAATGTTTATACGGGAAAAAATGGGTCACACGAGTAATTTTTTTCTCTCGTTTTTCAGGAGGCAAGCCTTCGACGCAAATATGACTAGGGATTACGTTCTTCACAGCGTGTCCATGGACGATCCCCAATTGATAGCGTACATACGCCAGGTTCAATTAGTCCCGACGACTCATCAAGATCCGCCGAACGCCACTCAGAGCAGCGAGGAAAATTACGTCGCCAGCTTGTTTCAGGGGAAGCGCGACGGTGTATACTTGGAATACATAAGCCGGGTATGCTTTATCGGATTAAACCGCACCGAGCTCTGAGGGAAATTTGATTGCTTGCAACCCTGCATACTTCGTTGTTATTCGAGCGTAGAATTTAGCCCCGAGCGCTTTTTGTGTTTTCTTTGAAGCAACAATTAATTACGGTTTCAATTAATTTCTTGTATACAATCTGTGGGCTGAACGAAGAGTTTCAAGTTTTCCGACGAGCAAGAAGATTGAACCTCTCCACACAGAGGACGGAAAATATTAACGTTCGCTCTAGGAAACGCATTACATGGGCAAATTTATTACACACATTCACAGTTTCCAATGAAACTTTACTTTGAGGTCACCGTAATGCAAATAATCTTATAACGACGCATCCAAGAATTTCCCCACAAAAAATTCGAAGCATCTGTGCAGCCACGAGTGTTTCTGGTTACAAAAATGCATTCCATTACGATGAGTGCAGTTAATTGAGCCTAAAAAACACCCTTGGTGTGACCAATTATATTGTTACGTTTTCGTGGAATAAACAACGCGCGTATTTAGTTTTGGGGCAGATATTATTAGTACAGTCGCTGAATATTCCGAGCACGAACTGTCAAACGTCGATTCTCTCTGAAAGTCCGACCAAGACTCTTGTCATCCGGTCAATCGATAATCTGTCCGTTTGTCATCCGTCATACTATTCCGGTCGTCTATGCAATATCGTGTGTCCATCCACATTTCTATATTCGTTACAATATATTGCTCTAAAGCGTTTCCTTATTCGGGTTCAATTTTCGACGATTTTGATGAACAATAAAATTTCGATTTGTTGCATTGCCTAACGCGTGTTGAACAGGTGGGCGCTCCGTCGACAACCACGTTACTGGAGTCGACGTACGGTTGGCGAGGCGTTCTCGTGCTGACCGATTTCCGGAGTTTCTTCGAGGCGCGGAAGAGCACCAGACACCGGAAGACTCGAGTCCTTCACGCCTGTCTCAGCACCGACAAGGACACCAAAGAGGTGAGCGACAGGTTTCGATCGCAAAGTCATATGTCGTGTATTCCATACGCGGAAACGACATAAAAAAAAAATAGACGACTGTATTTCATACAATATCCGTTTGCATCTCCTCAGATAACTTATCACCAAGAATCGGAGGTTCAAGTTACGAAGTTGGGCGAAGGTCCCAACAGTCTCGTCCCGTCCGACGACGGGCTTCCGACCATGAGACTCAAGTGTTTTCCGCTGTACAGCGTACTGCTCGCTTACAACGCGACGAATTTGGATTATCTGAGCTTGGACAGTCCAGACTCTCCCGATGGGCAGGTAAGACCACGCCAATCCTTCACGCTCATTAAGTCTCTATTATTGTAAATCATTTTTTCTTCTAACTGATTCAGAAAAATTCAAAAAATGATGAATGAAACTTAAAAAAGAATTTATTATAAAACGTGAATAAAAAAACGCGTTGATCATTTTTGAATGGAGATAATTTTTTACTGAGGTCACAAATTTATTAACAAACGCGGGAGCAGATTCGACGCGTGAAACTTTCTTTATCCTCGTCGCAATAATTGTGAGCGTCAATTACTATAGCTCATTTTTCCTTACAACCGCGCGAGAAAAAATCGCGAGTCCGATCAATGAAACTTAAAAAAATATATCATAAAACGTAAATAAAAAGAAGAAAATTCATTCATCATTTTTGCCTGTCGTCCGGAACTTAAGAATAAATTCTCAGAAGTTACGAGTAAAACTTTGTTTACCGTCATCGCAATAATTGTAATCCGTACAAAATTGATATTTGTTCAACAGGTTCTCGACACCATACCGTGGGAAAAAATTCGCATATCCGTAGTCTCGATACGCTGGGGCTCGCATCGTAGCGAGGCCGACACCAAGAGTCTCGTCGACAAGCTCGCCGCCAAGAGATACAAGCTCGTGCAGACGACCGACACGGGCAAACTAATATTTCTGTACAACAGGATACTTAAGATCTGACGATCGGTAGGCGATGCACTCGAGGCTCGCGACTCACACATAGTCAGATCCGTCTAGCCGATAAGACACTCCGCAGTATATAAATCCATATACTAGGCCTAGTGATATTAAAAAAAAGAGAAGAAAAAAAAACGCTGAAAAGAAAAAGATACGAAACTCCGCGAAACCAAAAAATGATGAAGCAATTTAATTTTTTTTCTCTTCGTACGATTTTATCGTAGATTATTACGAAGCATATTTCTCTTTTATACTTAAAAAAAAAATCGCGAAGGGTCGGAAAACATAAGTATGGTGTACATGTCCGTAGTTGATTGGCTGTTGTTTTTAGGGAGAGAATGTGGGAATTTTATTTTTAAGGATTAGCGTCGCGCGCGCTTCCGAGCGTGTTTGTAACTAATGCAAGTGATAACGAGCGAGCTATTCTAAATAATTCGTACGCGATTGTACGGGCCTTACTAGTTTGTATAAGAAGCGATGATTCTCCCCGTCCATTTAACCCTTCCCCCTTCCCCTTTCCGCCCGGTGAACAATCCCAGCAGGAGTATTTTGTATAGGAATCGACGGAGATCTCAGCGAGAAGTGTGCGAGCGTACATTCAGCGAACAATATATATATTATAGTTTGATTAAAAAGCGAACAAAAAAAATCCGATAAACTCTTGGAAAAAAATAGAGCTTGATGAACGGGTCCGCGACACGGCAAGCTATATCGATTTTTTATGTTCCCAGAGGGCGCACCATCGAGCGGAAAGTAAAACACTAATCGACTGTCTTTTCAACGCACCTGTGTGTGTGTCCGTGTATGTGTGTGTATGTAATATAAAATACGATAATTCGCTCTCTCCGCCGTCGGTACTCGCGGATAAGTTCTTCAAAGAGGTTTTTCCTCGAGAATTTAATACACGCCTGCAGAAATGAATTTAATAATTATTTTTCAACGCCTCGAAAGCAACGAGGGAAATATTTCCAGTGACTCGTGCCGTCCCATGACTCGTCGCGCACACTTCTCAAGAAAAAAAAAAAAACCCGCCGAATATTCTTCGACCCACTGTATAATTAGGCTAGGCATTTACTCGATGTTTTTTTGCATTCATTTTTTTACGCTAAGAAAAATACGAGGAAAAATAATATTATACGGATGTATTTTTTTTCTTTTTCTTAAGGAGCAATAAAATTAGATATTTTTCGAAAGTCCATGTACAGTCGTGGGCGATTATTGATTGAATCACCTTCCGACGGATTCGCGATAATGACGATGCGTCTCCTATTTCCGGCGAACTGTGCGAATCGCTTCTAGCGCTGCCATCCGACGCGATGATTTTTCAATTATTTTATATTGCATTTTTATTGCCGCGGCAAAGTGTACGATAAAGTAAAGGAACTGCACCGTTCGCGACCGAGAGCTTCGAGTTCCGATATCGATTGCTTTCTCAAATATTTACCCAACATCGGTAGATTTATTTGCACAAAGATTTTCATTGCCACGGGTCTCCCGTGCGAACTGTGTACACATTGCAGTTATTATAAGAACTACTTCCTACTCTGCGATATCAGCGATTTTGCCGTTTTTTTTTTTTTTTTCAATGTTTAAGGTGCAATTACCCGACGGCTTTTATGCGAACATAATTACTCGATGAGAGAGGCTGAGGTCGGGTGGTAGAAGCGGTTCCAGTAATTTAATTGAAATTTCCATCGGGTCTGAAGACGAAGCGATGGCACAGCAGAAGTCACTCCTGCCGGGACTATAACGAGATTTTCAAGCGAGCGTTCGAACCTCTCCGGTGGGTACAACCGAACGGACAGGCTGCGGAGAAAAAAGCAGGAAAATTCTCTTCCGTGCCCTTCCTACGCTCTCCCGTTTTGCCATCAAACTTCTTTCCGACGAAGGTGCAGAAGAGGCGTCGGCGCTGGTAGCGTTCAGCGGCAACCGACGGACTAGACAGCGGCTTCGTTTTGAGCCGTTAAACTTTTCCGCAAGCAAAAAGGCTCCCGCGACCTATCTCAAAGTAAAATTTAATTAAAAAAACAATATCGTCTTATGAAATAATCTTCCAGCGAGATGATTGCCAGAACTTTGCGATTTAGTTTTTAGCGGGGAAAAAAGGAACCTTTTAACCCGGTGAAAGGGGCCGAATATGGACCACACTTTTTGCATAGTTTTAGCCTCGTGTTAATTCTGCAACGTTTTAGAATCGTTTCGTCGTGCCGTTCGAGGACTTTGAAAAACGTGAAAAATGGATTGGAAAGTTGCCTTGGAATTTTTGATGGGATATTTTTTGCCGGTACGAAATGTTTTTTCCATTTATAAAATTACCTGCGACGAATTCCGACGTATTTTTGTGCGCTGAACATGAATCTGATGGCCTTTCTGTGCGCAAGTGCAGTGGGACATTTGTATCCGGCTTTATGCACTGAAAACAGTTTGCTCTAATGTGAAATCGCATGTTTGGGATTAAAATCTAAAATGTTGGGTTTGGAGCAAAATGAACGTCATATTCTGTAAATTGAATTTTTTTTTAGTGTGTGTGTTTTTTTAAAAGCAAAACACTCTCCCAAACGAAACATACACAAATATATATATATATATATGTATACAATTTCAATGCCAAGTTTTTGACAAAGGTCGAATGAGAAAATAAATAAATCCGAAAGCAGAACAGATAGTTTGAAGCGCACAAAGCGAAGAGAATCGTCGATATCGGAGCTGCATTAGTTCTGCAAATAGGAACCCAAGAAATAACAAATAAGTAAAGTGAGCTCAAAGCTTTTGCAAATAGAAGATTATGGCCGACGAAGCTGGGTAGTAGCTGTGGGGTTGTGCGGCACAGGAAGCGAAGAAACAGGTGCGACTGCAGCCGATTGGATGATGCGTCGCGCGTTGCACTTATCGACGAGCGAAGCGCCGATTCGATTCCGAGTCGAAAATTTTTGTCTTTTGCTCTAGTGCCGCAATAGATAAGTCACGATTAGTGATAAATGTTTCGAGATAGTGCGGTGGTCGGAGCTGTGATATACGGATGGCCCTTCGACGGACCGTTCATTCCACATCGGCGATCGTCTTCGGAAAGACGACGAGAATTATTCGAAAAAATCGCTGAAAGTGCTCGAGCGATGAGACTCGCCCGGTACTTGAACGAAAAAAAAAATCTCGCTGTTCCATTCGATTCATGTGAATAATTTTTTTTTATTATTTTTTTTTTTTTTACTGGAAAGTGGTTCAAAAGTTTGGTCCCGTTTTCGGTTACCGGCGCGACGAAGATAGAATCTCATTTCTGTTTTTTTTTAAATTTTTTTTCGAGCTCATCGTTCGTTTTTCTTGCTCGACGAAAGACGAGCATAAATTCGAACGGGTTAGTCACCTATGGACACGGAGGCGATGGAGGCTACGGGGATGATCGATGGTATTGAATCTCCCGTGAGACAGGAAGGGCGGAAACTCTGGCAATATCTCGCCGCGTGTTCAGGTATAGTACATTACTCCACAAGGGCGAAAAACGTTTTTCTAACGAGTGTGAGTTTGCAGCACGAGCCGAAGGCGAGGGCTGTAATCACACGAGTGATTAAAAAAAATTTATTCGGACAATTTACTATCAAGGAACTTGAAGATCTTACAAAATTCGCAGGCACGCATGGATTGCGACAAAAAAAAAACCCAAGTCATCCGAACAGTGAAATCCATTCCGAATTTTCTGTACATCTAAATGGTTTAAAAATTCAAACAAAACATTAACCCAATACGAAAGACACCGAGAAGTTGAATTCTGCATAAAAAGAAATTTCGAAAAATTTATTAACAAGTCGATATAAAAATAATTAAAACGGTAAAACAATTGTTTAACAAATATAGGCAGGAAATTGTAATTTTTTTTTCATCGATCGATCGATAAATCTACCGGCTTCCGGAATTTTTTGATTCCTCGTGTGCCATTAAAATCGGAATTAAGTTACAAATTTCTCGCCCGGATTTTTTATTACGAAAATAAACAAAATGAATGTGAAATAAATTCTTGTATCAACGTGCAGCGAGTCTTCTGGCCGTTGGAGTGGGAACGGCGCTCGCGTGGACCTCGCCGGTGCTGCCGAAGCTGAGCGCGAAAGACTCGTGGTTTCCGGTGACCGAGGAGGAAGGTTCGTGGGTCAGCTCGCTGCTCGCGATCGGCGCCATAGTCGGAGCTCTGCCTTCCGGAACCATGGCCGAGAAGATCGGACGGAAGAAGGCTCTCCTGGTCCTCGCCGGTCCGTTTCTCCTCTCTTGGGGAATGATTCTCGGTGCCCGAGCGGTTTGGCTCCTGTGCCTCGCCCGATTCATCGTCGGCACCGCTGTGGGCGCCTCGTGCGTTCTCGTGCCGACTTACATCGGCGAAATCGCCGAGGCATCGGCGCGCGGCACCCTCGGCGCCATGTTTCAACTCTTCCTCGCTCTCGGCATCGTTCTCGCCTTCGTGCTGGGCGCCGTTCTACCTTACAGCGTGTTCGCCGTCGTATGCGGCATTATCGAAGTTCTCTTCGTTGCGACTTTCTTCTTCATGCCCGAATCACCCACGTGGCTCGTCGTGAGTTATCCTCCATTCATTTTCATAACAATCTTCCAATGTTAATCATCATTGTTAATAATCTTTACGTTTGAGAATTCGGTTTTTGAATTCTTTAAAGTCAATTATTGAATCCGGTTCTTGAATTCGATTATGAGATTCGATTATTGAGTCCGATTATTGAATCCGATTTTTTCAATACCATTTTTGAATTTTTTGAATTGAACATTTTTTTTAAGGGACAAGGCAGAAAGTCTGAAGCGAGTCACGCTCTGGCGATATTTCGGGGGGACGTGTACGACCCGAGCAACGAGCTGGCGACCATGCAGTCCGAGGCCGAGAGCAACGCGTCGCGAAAGAGTTCGATCTTCGATTTGATAAAAACTCCCGGAAACAGAAGAGCAGTAATGGCCTCCTTCGGTGCAATGGCGTTTCAACAATTGTCGGGGGTTAACGCCGTTATTTTTTACACGGTCACGATATTCGAGGCTGCCGGAAGCGACATGAATCCCGACCTCGCAGCTATAATCGTCGCTCTTGTGCAGGTCTGCGCAAAAAAAATAATTGATGCATTTTGCTAAACGATTCTTTTTTTCATGTTATTTTTTATCTATTTTTTTTTTTGCCAGGCGGTGATGGCCGGTGTGGCGGCTCTGATCGTCGACAAGGCGGGAAGAAAGCCTCTGCTCATTTTCTCGTCCATCACCATGTCGGCGAGTCTCGTCGCTCTCGGTATTTACTTCAAGATCCAGGCGAACGGCAGCGACGTTAGCAATCTCGGCTGGCTGCCGCTTTCCTCGCTAGTCATATTCATGATTGCATTCTCCGTCGGGTAAGTTTCGTATCGATAAAACGGATTTACACATTTTTTTGAACTAAGTTTTTTAATGGAATTTTTTGTTGTCTCAATTTTTCGAGCCTCCGACGAAAATTTAAGAAATCCTGACAAATCAATTTTCGAACGGGAGCCTATAATGTTTCGATTACACACGATTTGGAAATAAATAAAAAAAAAAATTACAAAAGATAAGAAATAACGATAACAAAATTAGGAAAGAAAAAGGAAAAGAATGCCGCTAAAAAAATTATTTAAAATAAAAAGGCTGCCATTTTTTTTTAATTTAAATTTTTTTACTTCTTATCAGTTTGGGCCCGATACCGTGGATGTTGATGGGCGAGCTCTTCACCGTCGAGACGAAAGCCGTCGCCTCGAGTCTGGCTGTAATGCTCAACTGGTTCCTCGTTTTTCTCGTTACGAAGACGTTCCCCTCGATGAAGGAGGGCCTCGGTGCGGCGACGACTTTCTGGATATTCGCCGTTATAATGGCGATAGCGACGGTTTTCACGATGCTCGCCGTGCCCGAGACCAAGGGAAAGACCCTGCAGGAGATACAGCAAGAATTGAACGGAATTAGTCCGAGAGCGTGAAACGTTTTGAGAGATACCGGGTTGCGTAACTATTTTTCGGTGAACTATTTTTCCCTCGTCGAAGTATCGCGTTCAAACAATCGTCACGATTCTACGCGATAGGACGATAAAAAAATCGATCGCCTCAAAGTAAAAACAGTAGTTTTGTACATTTGACAGAACATTTCTTTTTTCTCCTTAATTTTAAAATTTAACTTTTTGTTATTAAGAATGGAAAATTGACGAAAAACAAAAATTGTGGAAGTTCGGGGATAACGAATGGATTGTTAAATGTGCGAAGCCTTCTTACTGTGAGGAAGTAAGGGGGAAACGAGAAATGTTGGAAAATATGACTATTCATCGTTCGAGCAAATTTTGCGTCGAAATTGGTGAGAAGCGATTTTTTTTTACCGATTTCCGATGGCTATTGTAGAAATAAAAAAAAATCACTGCTCGTAATCGGTTTAGGAATTTTCAGGAAGTCGATGAAAGTCGGTGGCAATTCCCACCGTGTATTATTTTATAGTGGGAGAGATCGTCATTTCTTGGATGAAAGGAGAAACAAAGAATTTAATCACACCGAGCGGTGTATGTACATAATATTATAAGTAGCGTATGGACATTTTATACCAACAAGATAATCTCGACAATGTTGGTAAACGACCGATGGTGTGTGACGCGCAGTTGTGAGAATTGCACAATGATTTTTTTTATACATTTAATATAATCAATAACATAGAATATTCGAGTACTTCGAGAAGTAAAATTGATTGCAGTTATCAAAATAAAAATTGGAATGTAATGTTACAAGAACTGTGCCAACGGAGCGTGCAATATTCATGCCTGACTGTAACTGCGGGACAATGATAAAAAAAATACAGTATTACACAATAATCTCGAGTCGATGAATTGATTATTCCGATCCCGTCGATCGTTCGTAATGATGAACAGATTCTTCAACCGAGACTAGAAAAAGCTTATCGGAATAATCTCGAGTCTACGAATTGTTTTTCCGATTCCGTCGATTGTTTGCGAAAATGAAAAGATTCTTCAACCGAGCGGAGAAAAAGGTTATCGGAATTGGTCGTCGAGCTCGTCGGACGAATTTCTGTCAAGGTCACAGCGCAATACGAATTCCAGAACTTCCTGCGGTCGAAAGCCGAAATAGTCGATTGGCATCGAGTGGTCAAGAGCGTTTTACTTCGCGACCCACAGCGGTCAACCGGACGATCGGCCAGCATGCAAAATGACCGAAGATACATTTTTTTTGTGTTCGGTATCGAAATGTCTGTTTTACTGTCCGCCCATAGAGTCACAACATCGTTTTTAAATTTATTTCCTGGCATGAAAAAAAAAATAGTTGTTCATTAAAAAATTAAAAAATGAATTGCCAGCAAAAGCAGAAGTGAGTAAATACAATGAAGTACTGAAAAAATAATGAATAAAATAATATATTAATCCAATACTGCGAAAAACATAAGCCTATGTGAATAAAATAAAAAAGGAACAAAAAAATTATTTGAAGTTGAAAAAAATACATTTTAATTAAAAAAATAATTGTAGGTAATCGCATTCATAGGGATGTTCATGGGTACGCATATTCACTGTGCATATTCGCTATTGTATTTGGTGAATACGCAAGAAATATAAACTTTAAAACTAAACACTTTTCGTTCACAGAAATGGAAGTTGCAAGATTGTAACGTCTATATTAAAAAATAAAATAAAACAAAATAAAAATTGACGAATATGTGTGATTTTTTTTGGCTAAAAGAAGCTGTTTTTTCAGGTATACACATGTCTAGAGGTATTGAAAAAAAATGTTACTTCTTGTGCATAGTTCTCATTTAAAAGTATGGTCACGTTGTGAATTTCAACATCGTAAGTTTTTGGAGTCCAACGATATTCCTTACGGACTTCCAGGTGGGCAAAAATCTTCTGAAGGTCTTGCGAACTCATGATTAAGTGCAGTTTTTAATTTTTGTGGCTTCGAAAATGTTTAATTTATTATATATATGTCGGCAAGTGCGTAAAAATGAATGCAACTGATTTTCATTAAAAAAATTATTTTTAGTAAAAATTGAGGTGTGGAGGGCGATTTTAATAGGAACTTTCCTCTAAAGAGTGGGTGCCTAAAAAAATAGTTTTAGATTAAAAGAAAAAGAACTAGTACCCACTTCTCTCACTGTCCTTGACAGTCGTGACGCCGAGCAAGGTGAGCAGACGCGTTTATCCGAGAAAAAAATTCGCCCAAGACAAAAAAATTCATTAATCAGTTACATGAAGAAGCTTATCAGCGCTCGTATCTACGTATCGATTCCGGAGATTCGTATTCATCCATCGCACTTATCTACACAGATTTATTTGTCCAAGGACAAGTTGTGTAATCGACTGTATAGGTGCATTTTTTTTTTTTTTTTTTTTTTTAAATATAGACATGACGAACATTGGCAAATTGGTCGCACTGAAATTTTTACGGTAAGCAATAATGGAAACTATCGCGATAAAATACAGAAGTATCGAGCTGGGTGAATCGCGTTTCCCTTATCGGCTTCGATCGCTAGAAAAATTACTGGCAATCTGTCCCTTCGATGTTCTGTGATTTCCACGGAGTACAGTCATCGACTATAAATCGAATTGATAGATAGTGAAATCCACCAGCGATAGTGCACTAAAAGAAATTGCATAGATCTGTTCTATTCATTGTTACTTTCTGTCGAATAATTAATATAAAATAACTATGCGTTTTTTTTACTAAAAGTACTAAAACGAATCGCATAGTTGTTCTCTATTAATTCTTACGCATTCATACTATGCCATTTCTTTTCATGCACTATATACAATGGATTTCACTAACCATCAATTTGATAGGACAGAAGCTATCGAATCCACAATTAAAAATACATCACTAATAAATATTTCAAAAAGCAACGTCATTTCGTTATCTTCATCGTACTCTCCCTCTTATCTTCGTATTCATTTTTCACTCTCACGATTACCGATTTTTAATTGTTTTCCTTTCTTTTGCATTAATTTCTTGAGTCCGCTACCACCACTATTTTTTTTTTCAAATTCTTCTTCCTATCCACAGTTCTTCGCATATAATCGCTTCCCTTCAACTTCCCGTGAGTCTTGGGAATCGATCGATCGAAAGTCACGGAATTTCGCTCCCCGCACTAAAGTTTCCATCGACGATAGTGCGCTTTAATATATTTTTTCCATCGAACATTGCTCTCTATCGCCTCGGGAGACTTTTTTTCCCTCCTTAAGGTCAAAGATTTCCGCTTTACAATGTCGCGGTCGGGGGGGAGAGGCGGTTGAAGGAGGGCCGGATTGCGGACAATCGCTGCCGATGATAGGCGATATCGGCTGAAAGAAGATTCACCGGGGTGGTGTGAAATCCGCCGCGGCTGCTACCGGGGCGGATCTGGGAGTCCGATAAGAGCCGTCATCGATCCACCGATCGCACACGCGACCGCGTTACGATCGTTCCACACATCTCGCGCCGTACCAGCGCAAAAACGTGGACTTCTGTGCGATCCCCACCAACGAATCGGTCGACTCGTGCCGACACAGACTCGGCCAAACGATAGAGGGGGGTGTATAAAAACTATCCGGACAGTCGCGGATTCGCGGAGTTCGAGCTGTCTGATCGGCATAGCGCGTACCGCATGAGTCTGCACGCAGATTGGACCACCCTGGGGCAAAGGGATATTCGATATCCTGCGAGATTTCATCGGAGTGAACGATAAAAAAAAGGGCCTCGATCCGGAAAGGGTTTTTCCTCCGAGGATAAATATCTGCGAGTTTTGGATAAAGTAACAAAAAAAATTTAACACTTTTTTGTTTGTTTGTTTTTTTTTTTTTTAATCGTCAATATGGGACACGAGGAGGGTTCGAAGTTTCTTCAATTCTTTGCCGCAATGGCCGGTAAGTTATAGACCCGCACCCCTCTGATAGCGAAGTCGAGTTACCGAGTATCATTTTCGTTCGAAATTATTTAAGGTTTGGTTAAAAAATAAACACGATTGTAGGTAAAAGTGGGGAATATGGCCCGCCTCGAATAGCGCGTGAATCGATGATGTATCGACCGGTCAATATTCACCACTCTTACCCCATTTGAACTCCCAGAAAAAGTGTGATTTTAAGAGATTATTTATTTATCAAATTCGCGTTAAACTCTGGATCGGGTTGAACTGCACTTAAACTCGATGCAATTTGGGCTTTTCGTTGAGAATAAAAAAAAAAAGAAACCATTCAATTTAAAAAATATTTTGACAGTGACCTTTGAGTGCACGCATGTATATCTATTGGTGTGCTGATAAAGCCATTCACGGCCAGCACGCCCTATATAGGTGTGCTTGTTGGGAACGCTCGCGTCCGCTGTACCGATGAAATTCAAACATTCCATTCGCGCACATTGCATTAGCCCGTGTCACCGGTGTGTTGACTATCTCGTTGAGATAATTGTAAGAAAATATGTTCGTGTCACTTCCGAGTGCGTCGAGTGCGCGACAGTGTTCGATCGTTAGGCCGGTACGGGCATCATATTATTGTTGTTAAAAAAAATATATATATGTTTTTATTTCACGACAATATAGTCGGTCGTCGGATTAACAGAAAAAAAATAGTCGTTGAAGCAGGAAGTACTTCGTAACGCGATTTGAATCTCCGTCAAGAGAGACACGGACGTCGTCAGCGGTCCGCGCGGTTCGTCCGTTTCGCGAGAGAATTCTACCGGAAGTGAATCGTTTGGTAATCAAGCGTGCGCGTCGCGATCATGCAAATCTGTCTCAGGAGCCCGCGTTGCGAAGGAGAGAGGCGAGTTGCCCTTATCGTGTCTGCTAGATAATTAATTCTGTGGCCCGATGTTCATAAATGAAAATTAAACTCAAATTCAATAAAAAATTAACTTGACTTAAATAAAATTCACCAAAGCGAAAAAAGATTTAAGTTTCGAATATTTTGAGTGAAATCCAAGAAGGAGAATTTAATTTCTTTTTCGTAATCTTATCTCATCTTTAGTGAGTTTTTTTCTGAAAATTGTATTACTTCCGGTTGCCTGGATTTGCGGGTTAGAAATAATCGAAATTTCACGTTGGAAATATAACTTATTTTCGGGATAAAAGTCACTTTTGACGCGTAAATGGGTATAAATATATATATACATATATGTATGTTGAAGCTTAATAAAATGATTACGAATTCGGAGCCGTGAATTTGTCCAGATAATCTGTGCACAGTAAAACCGTGTCGTTACGTAGTTGAGCGATTACCGCGGGTCATTACGACCGGGTCATCAGCGCAAGACTCCCGCGATCTGCCCGAAACAGTCGACCGGCGTCGACGCTGTTCGCGCGCAGATCTCCGCGCACATGCGCGCTCCATCGACCGGCGCTTCGTGCCTTCAGCGAGACCTCAAGGCCCTTTTCTAGCGCGTTGGCCGACACGTTCATTCTGGTGGCCAGACGAGGCGCCCTCTATTCGTACGTTGTTGCTTCGTCGAATTGTATACAGAAGAAGAAGAAGGCCCTTTTCTCTGAACTAAATTTTGCCGCTTTTGCGGACTGAAGAAAAAATTTAATTTAAGTGATACAGAAAAATAATTCAAAGTTCAAGCTTTCGGTTATTCTCACGAAAATTAAGTACATGTCTGGGATGTAAATAATATGTCCAATTCTGGATCTGATATATATCGTCCCATGTATCAATCGGATAAATCTCAAAATACATGGGATGTACTTTTAGATACGTATACATATGTCCTATAAATATATGTAGAATATATATTTATATGACATATCAGTGACCAAAAGTTCCTTATCCCGTATACATCTCGTGAACATAATTTTTATTTCTAAGCGGGCAGGATTATTTCAAATTTATCGAATGAAGATTTTATTTGTTTCGTTTTTCCAAGAACTACATAAATAGTAACATATCCCAGAATATATAAGACATACATTTCGATCTATGTACATGTGTTCTATAAATATATGTGTACCACATATATTCCTGTATATGTGTGGTACATATTTATACAACATATATCGGTGGCTAAAAGTGCCTTATCTCGTATGCATCTCGTGAATATATATATTTTTTCTAAGCGGTTTGTTTCCGATCTATCGAATGAAGATTTTGTTTGTTTTCTTTTTCCAAGAACGGAATAAAACTGTTATCCGTCGGATCGCTGATAGCGCTGGTACGATAAACTTTAGTATCAGCAGTAGTCGATAGAAATGTGCAATCTCCGGAAAGGAAAAGAAAACAATCAATGCGCAACATTCCAATTATCTGCTCGGTTGTGTGCCGTCGCGTGGTTTCGCTCTTGACGCGAAAGCATTGCCACCGAGATAAGGACAACGATTTCGAACGGTCTCGGGCGACATCGGCTCAATGAAATAGATTAAAAAAATAAATGTGTGCCTGGCGCCTGGTGGCGATACCGTTAAAATGAAAACAGGACTGCGTATGACGTTTTTGTTTACATTTTTTTTCTAAGGCAATCTGTGCGTCGCCGCCGGCGGCGCAATGCTCGGTTGGAGCAGTCCGGTATTGCCGAATCTCAGCCAGGATCCACCGAAGGATGACAATCCTCTCGGAAGACCCGTTACCGCGAGCGAAGGATCTTGGATCGGATCTCTCGTACCGCTCGGCGCTGTTTTCGGCAGTTTCGGCGCGGGATACATGGCCGAAAGGTTGTCGATCAACATACATTTTTTTTTAACACATCCTCATACCAACAATACTTATGTTAGCGATTTTTTCTCTGTCAACATTTTTTTATTGTGATTGCCATTCCCAAACCAAAAGGGTTGCTTTTAATTCCTTTTTCTAGCTAAAGTGTTGCATTCGTAGAGCTTGACGATTAACATTAAGTTTATTTTTTTTTATGTACACTTCCTGGTTCGAAACCGTAATTCGGATGAAATTAGGTCTCGAAGAGTCATCGTAAAACGTGGCTGTCGCGAGGCACGAAAAAAAAATTGCGAATTTCTGCTGACATCCTCGTAGCACTGATACTTATTTTGCAGAATTTTTTTTCTCATACAACAAATGTTATTTTCATCTTTTCAAAGTTATCAGAAGGGTTCGTTTTAATTTTTTTTCAGCTCAATTTCAAGAGCCAAAGGGTCGATGAGAAAATCTTCAACCCTTTGTCTGAAAAGCTAATAATAAAAAGAAAATAATCTGACTTTTTTTTTTTATAAATGTGTGGTTTAGGTGGGGTAGAAAAAAAACGTTACTCGCCGGAGTGGTGCCATTCACGATCGGTTGGGCGTTGATCGCATCGGCCACCGATATCGCTCAGATTTACGTCGCTCGACTGATTTCCGGAATCGGTCTCGCTGTCCCTTTCACGGTACTTCCCATGTACGTCGGTGAAATTGCCGAGGTGAGTCAAGGCTCAGTTTTCCTATTATCGTGAATCCTTCGATATCCCTAGGAGGAATTCGTCACTGTAATTATCTGTGGTGTACAGATAATGATAGTTTGCGCGAGTAAAAACTCGTACAAGTTCAAGCGGGTACGCAACAATGTATGCCAGCTTCTTTATCCGTTTAAAGAGCATGTTATCGAGTTTCCAGCGTGAGTGAGATCGGGCCGAGATTTACTCTAAGCTAGTGGTGAAATTCTAGTAGACTCAAAATTCACTTACGAAATTAGCTGTTGACTAGAAAGTTTCGAATTAGATTTTTGCCGCTAGTTCAGACGCGTTTCAGTCCGTTCTCAGCCCCGGTGGAAACTCAGTACGTAAAACACTACACTGAGCGAAGGATCTAGTAAAAAATTGCCGACCATCTGAGAAAAATTACTTTGGTTTGCTCGGCAAACAAAATTTTTAAGAACCTCGGATGACGCACGGTTAAATCGCTTCCCGGTTAATCGTGATTCTATCGTATGTAATTAAATTTTTTATGAATCTATCTTCTCGTTCTCAGACGTCTATCAGAGGAACGCTGGGAGCTTTCCTGCAACTCTTCATCACCGTTGGGTTGCTGTGGTCCTACTGCATCGGTCCTTACGTCAGCTACACCGCGCTGTGGATCGCGTGTGCCGTTTTGCCGTTCTTGTTCGCCGCAGGGTTCTTCACCATGCCCGAGTCACCCTACTGGCTACTTTCGAAAAATCGCCGGGAAGACGCGGTCGCCGCTCTCGCGAGATTTCGAGGAAAGAGCAGAGATGCCGTTCAGGACGAGTGCGACGAGATGCAGGTTCGTGCTTTTTTCCGTTGAGCCGGAACCGTCGTCATTCTCAAGTCCCGTCCAGGACGATCCCAAAAGTTATTTTATCCCGAGGACTTTGAGCCGGAAAAACTCGGCGACTAACGCTTTTTCCAATTGACGCAGGCATCGGTTGAGGAAGCGTGCCAAAGCAACGCATCCTGGTTGGATCTGTACAGCGTCAAAGCGAATTTCAAGGCGCTTCAGTACACCTGCGTCCTCGTCGCGGGTCAACAGCTGGGCGGCATAAACGTCGTGCTATTGTACTCCGAGTCGATATTCGTGCAGGCCAGTACTCCCGGCAGTGGTCTCACGACTTCGGAATCTACGATCGTCGTCGGTGTTGTGCAATTGCTCGCCTCCTGTGTCACGCCACTCGTGGTCGACAGACTCGGCAGAAGGATCCTTCTGGTTATATCCGGAATAGGGGAGATCGTCAGCCTGGTAAGTTTTATCGATTTAAGGGGATGCTGGAGCTGATTTTTTTATTTTGTTTCTTTTTTAACCGGCTTTACCTGCTTTGCCGACGGAATTAGACAATTTTTCAGTTCCGACTTAGCACTGTCAATACACTAGGCTTGTGCATCAAATCATGCAGGATTGTGGTGTTGAAGTAAACGCTTCTGTGTGCAGTCGAATTTTTTTTGAAAACTTACGAGGAATTAAGGGGAAGTGAAACAGCTGTGCGTCCGAGATAGTTGCAAACTTCAAATTAATACAATCGTGCTCATTCTTTTTACGCTTACGCTTTGGTATGTTATGGCGTGGGCTTGTCTTTGGCGTAGGTTTTATGCATAGCGGTTCTAGGTCTTCCAATTTTTTTATTGCGAGCTGTTTTGTAATCGTTTTTTCGTAGAGTGAGGTGTTACGCGAGTTAGAGTTAATTTATTTATTTATTTCGCTTACGGGATAAACCTTTCTACTTACATACAACAATAAAGAATAAATCAGACAATCAGTAAATAATGGAACTGTCTCTAGAAATTTAAATAATATCACCAGATCGCATCTTAATATAAAACTAGATAAAGTACATTTCATCATTAACACAGATTATTGGTCCTAATTGGTAGCCAGATTATTCAGGGATAAAAGTCATTCAATGTTTGTGTATTTTGAATTAATTTTTTTATTTATTAATGGCCGTTGTGATGACCCGAATCTTGTTTTGTGCGCAGACCGCCCTCGGATACTTCTTCTACGTGCAGAACGAGGCTCTGACGGATCCCGACAGCGCGGATCTGTTGGGCGACTTGAAGTCATGGCTGCCAGTGGTCTCCCTCATAGTGTTCATAGCGACGTACAGCATCGGTTGGGGCCCGTTGCCGTGGGGAATAATGGGCGAATTGTTCGCGTCCGACGTAAAATCGAAAGCCTCGTCGATAACCGTCTGCGTATGCTGGGCTCTCGGTTTTATAATAACCAAATTCTTCAGCGACATAACCGAGGCGTTCGGCACTTACACGGCCTTCTGGATCTTCGCCGTGTTCTCCGGACTGGCTGTGCTGTTCGCCATTTTCATTCTGCCGGAAACCAAGGGCAAAAGCCTCGAGGAAATTCAAGCGGTGCTCGGTGGTCGACCCGCCACGCAAACCTTGGTCATCGCCACCACGACCAATAATTCCGAACTCCAACAGAAACAATAATTCGTTTTTAATCTTAATTCAAATAGTCAATTCTTTCAAGCGATTTCGGTGCCCCCCCTCCTCGACATGTATTCATTGATTATATTTTACCGCAGTCGATGCACAACTAGCGCACTCTGGCGGGTTGGATTGCCACAGTATTTTGTTTTTATTTCATTTTAAGAATATAAGCTCCTCTTGCGCTCGTGTAAAGAAATTTATTCATCTATGTTTAAGCTGCCCCTGAAAGAGTAAATAATTTTATTTATTACAATATTAAATGTAATTTAAATTTAAACATAAAAATGTAAAGTTCCTATACTTGAGTCAGTACGGCGTCTTTGTGGTACTAACGGACGTAGATGTACCGAGTTGAGGGATTATAGTAAAACTGTATTTAAATAAAGTTATTATTGTTATTATCAGCCAATTGTTTCGCCCTTCGTTGATCCTTACGTTTGTGTGACAATAGATGTGTAGATTGTGATTTTTTAGTTCTTGGTACCCACAATTTACGTCTATTTTCATTCGGTTTAAAGAAGCAATTCGTCAGACTTCGTCCTTTCCGGTCCGGCGATAGGAAAAATATATGTTTCCACTACTCTAAAGTCGCCGACTCCTGAATGTAGGCTCTAAAGTTTATGAAAATCAAGAAAAATAAGGAAAAGAGATTCTAAGAATTCTTTGAACCGAAGTTTTCCACAAGAGCAAACTCAAGGACCAAATTAGGAGAATTTCAAATTTTTGCATCTATATTTAGGCTAACAATAAAATACTGACTGCGAAGATCGTGAAAACCTGTGTATTTTTAATTAAAAACTTCAACCCCCGTGGTCAAGGGATAAATATATATATTTTTTTAAATAAAAAAAATTACAGCGTCGTGTTTTATTTATTTGGAGTCGATTTGGGGAGTGCCACGATCAAAATTCGTTTTGACCCCAACTGTCACCCTAATACATATATATATATACATATACACACATTTATACATTAGAGTTGCAATGAAAACTCCAGAATAATTGTTCGGTTATACCAATAACGTCTCATCACGATTCACATTTTGATCACGTCTCATTTTGATTCACACGATATTTTTTATTCTAACAATTTTTTTGGTAAAAAAAAAAACCACTTCTCGATATTTATTTAATTTGACATAGTAATCGTTGAATCGGAAAGTTTCACAGTTGAACAATTTACGGTCCGGCAGTTCCGTTTGTGAAAATACAGTCGTTAGTCATACACTGGCACACCCCGTCCACGCATTTCTGCAACAGATTGTCAAATGCATTATTAAAATAATTATTTTACAAGATTATCGTCAACGATAGAATACGTACATGCCCAGGAGCGCAGAGTGTACCCTCGGCTGCGGGGCCTGAGTTTAGACACTTCCATGCAGTTATCAAGCCTCGCACGTGAGTATGATAGCACTTCATTTGCGTGCACATGTCCGGCGTCGGCTGTTATTGACATATTATTCACCCATATTATTGCCCCATATTATCATTGTCGGCATCAAGAACGATTTTGAGAAAATAGCAGTGCTAAGTGAGTGGAAAAACAGTCTTACATTGCATGCCCAAGCGTAACCTCGTGCCTGACACTGTTTGTGAGGTGACGAAACATCGCCCGGTAACAGTCTTACGATCGGATTACCTACGGGAGCGATTTCTGATGGCTCGTCATAGCAATCGACGAACGGGCTCCTGAAATATTCCAATATAGACATGTACTTGCAATTACCGTCATCGGTCGTTAATTGGAGCAGCAAAATATCTTTATGTTTTACCTCAGGAACTTCGAAATGTGCTTTAAGCTACAAGGAGACCATTCTAGATTTTTCGGAGCAGCCATCCGTATGGGTGCCATTATGAATCCATTCGAGTTGTCGCATTCGTCACCAGACGCCTGGTCGTGACTCAGATGCAATCTTTGGTGACAGAATTCCGTTGCATTGATAAAGTCGAAGTTTCGTCTACATGTATCAATGTTTTACTCACATATGACCTAATTCGTGAACGGCCGTTAAAATTCCATCGAAACCACCGCGGTCACGGATTAATACTTTTGAATTCCATGGCCCCTGACAGGACACGAAAGTCCCTAATCCTTTGAGATACAACAAAGGACCAAATCAATTGCAAATTGACAGGAGACGTTGATAACAAAATTTATTACCATGATTCTTACCTCCTATCGGTAGATCATCATGATACATGTAACTACTATGATGATAAAAAAGATACGTTAGCGACGAGTTACTAATTAAGAAAACCTTCAAAATAATAGTAATTGTTACTTGGTCATGGTCACGACAATGTTATATGCTGTCGGCGGAAAGTCCTTGCGTCTGGACATTGCGAACCAATAGTGTGAATCCTCGTATAACTGCCCCTCTAGGTAGATCGCATTTCCGCGCCTGTGATTGTGCAGAAAGGGCGCCGCGGTTCGATCCTTTTGCAGATGAAAAAGGATTGGTGGAAAATTAATTGAAGCTTTGTTGTCTTAATCGTATAAATAAATCCCTGACTTACGTGTCCAATGATCAACCCAGCGATACGGAGTCTTATTTCGGGATCGTGGACATGCCTGAATCGCAAATCGACGGCGTTCCAAAAAGCTACCTGATATAGAATCTCTTCGTGGTAATCGAGATCGTCTCGTCTGTCGAAGAATCGTCAATTTTTTTCTTAATTCCATCTACTGACGTTTTAATTACTGTATTCAAAGCATCGCAATGAAGCTTCACTCACATCGTCGCCGATTCTTTGAAGTCCGTCTGGACTATGAGCGTCGGATAAACAACGGCCTCATCCGAGCGTTTAACTGTACCGGCATTAGTCTGGTTGCCAAATCGCGACGCTTTACGAATCTGTCTTTCCAACCCTGAAAGAAAATAATCATCAAGTTTCGACGATAAATCATATTACATGCCAAAGTAATCATCGTACGTCTTATCCTTGCTTCTTCTGCCATTGATTTCGATTTTATGATCACATGATAGTGAGTATCCAACATGGTTCTACTCGCGTTAGAAGCCTCGCTATTTCGTCTGAATCTTGCATCCTCCTGAAAACGCTTCGGCAACGAACGAACAAGCAGGCCACTGACAATCCCGTCCTGAAATGTAGAACAATGAAAATAACTCCTACCACTTGTGGCGATCAATTGATTTCAAGATGACAATAGCATTGCCGACTCACAAAGGACGGGTTTTCGCCATTCGTTTGCTTCACTACGAGTGAGGAAAAATCTGTAGTACTGGTGAAAAATCCGGATACCACCATTCCAACGATCTGGCGGTTGCGAAAAGCGCATTGAGTCGATCATCTCGGCTTGTACACAATTTGCACCGTGAAGTGTACAGCTTCGAGTGGAAACTCACCCCTTCCCGCAGCTTCTTGTATTCGACTGTTCCATTGGGTCTCGTGAATGCGAGCCACACCGGTGTATTCGCCCCCATCAATACTCCATTCGACGGGTGCAAATGGGCATCAATCTTTTTGCCAAAAGCGGTGAACTGCATTCGCAAATTTTGATTCGACCGCTTGTAAAGATTGTGTCTCACCAGTGCCACTTCGTATTCCGGTACTGAAAAAAATTTGACCGAATCAAATGATAAAAATCCATACGATTGACAGTTTCGAGTTCTGGCTCATTCCTCACTTTCATCGCGAGTCGTGTGAAAAAAATTGGATATCTCGTCATTCGACATTCGCTCGTGGATCTACGAATGAAAAAACATAGATCAATTTTTTTCCTTGAACAATTGGACGAAGCTAGAGATGGGTCGGATGGAATAATTGACGGTTTTACTTTCGAACATTGCACGGACGCTGCCGCGAGCAAAACGACGACACTGACGGTACGAATTATTCCGTTCGTGTTCATAACTGAACGACCCTGAGTACAATAATGAAGTGCTCCAACTTTTCGTGCACAATGGTACATAAATGTAACGAATCGACAAACGATACTGGTAGGTAAATCTCGTTTTCTACAAGACTATGTTTTTTGCCCTTGAGAAATTCAAAGAAGCGTAAAATAAACATAACGATACGATGGAAAGCGTTTTCCAGGTCACGACACGTTCTCAAACACTGACGCGGCATAGTTTCATTGGAGATTAAAGGAAGCACGCAGCTCCGTTCATTAGAGACACGTGTTTCATATTTCGAGATGATAATCCGTGTAAAGTATATTGGGTAGAGCGGGGCAAAATGGGACGGTGGAGCAAAACGGGACAGTGAGCAAAACGCAAGTTTCCAATCATTTTTGGATGTGCCATTTTGCCCCGTTGATACATCCGGATTGTCTGTCCCGTTTCGCGCCATTCTCCCATCCAAAAATGATTGAAACATGGCGTTTCGCTCCACTGCCTCGTTTTGCCTCACCGTCCCATTTTCCCCCGCTCTTCCTTATATATACCCCAATAGCTACGCGCCACGAAACGGACGCACATTGGAGAAACATTTACGAAATGTGCAGCGCATGTCGCAAATATTGCTCCAACCGCGTCCGTTTCGTGGCGCGTGGTTATCAGGGTATATATTGCAACTTTTCGATTTTTACGAGTAAGCTGCGGCAGTCCGCGCTGACCTTGAGAGGTGATATACTAGAGTCTCTCTCGAGATAACGTTTTGAATTTCATTTATCGCCGAGATGATACGTTACTCGCTCGTTTCTCGTACGAAAAAGAGTTCCGTGTACTGGACTCAACGAGGATTTAAGGAATCGGTAAAGAATTTGTGAAGAAATTATTCTTTCCCAGAGTTTGATCGTTCTTTTTGTTTCTATTCGAATGGCTGAATTTATTTGGTGTTTCGGGATTGTCTCAGATCGGTTACAAGAATCAGTCACGCATTTCGCGGCGCTCGGGTGGTGAGACAAGCTCGTCATCACGAGCTTGTCTCACCACCCGACGGGCCATCACGGTATGTGGGTCTGTTACAATTAAAATGGTCTACTCGAGCAGCGAGCGACTAAGGAAATTCATAAGTTAACCTGAGCAAATTGTTTAATTTGGGAATTCCGAATGCGTTAGCTGGAGTGAAGCTTCCTGTAGAAAGTTAGTGGTTTTTTTTTTTAGAAAAGTTTCATAAATTAGGGTGAGAAGAATACGAGGTTTTCTAGCATCGTAGAATCAGTGTCATTTTTTCAGACTTGAAAATGCATCCTAAAACATTCTACTAGAGATACGTTGCTTGCAATTACCATGCATCGGTCGTTAATTGGACCAGCAAAAAATTTCAGGTTTTACCTCATGAAAGCTATAAAAGTGACCGATTGCAAAAATTAAAAAAAAAAAAATCGAATATTCGGCGTGTCGACTAGATTGTTTATCGAGCTATATTGTTATTAAATATTTGTTGTTACAGGGTGTAACCGGTGCCATTCGATCGGGCACATAAAAATCTATAAGACTGACATATTTTTAAAAATTTAATAAAATGCAAAGCCTTGGGTATGGGCGGTCGAATATCCGGCGGCGCGCCGAAAACATTGTTTATCGGGCTTGATTGTTGATAAATACTTATTGCTACGGGTTGTAATTAGTGCCGTTCGATCGGGCACATCGAAAGCGATCAAAATGACCTACTGCAAAAAATTTAAAAAAATGGAAAGCCTTTAAGTACGAGTCATCAAATATTTCACGGCGCCCCTACGAAATCGTTCATCGGGCTTTATTATTAAAAATACTTGTTGCTACGAATTGTATAGTGCCATTGAATCAGGCACATACAAATACATAAGAATTGACTGTTGAAATTTAAAAAAAATAGATAGCCACAGTACAAAAAATGAGCTGGTGAGCCGCCGTGGCCAGCACATGGAGTCACAGCTGTAACTCTCGAGGTGAATATTTGCTGATTACGGAGTTTCGTGCTTCCTGTATTCTCCAATGAAACTAAACCACGTCAGTGTTTACCAATGTGTTGTGACCTGGAAAACGCTTTCCGTCGTATCATTATGTTTATTGTACGGTTCTTTGAATTTCTCAAGGACAAGAAACACATTTTTGTAGACAACGAAATTTACCTACCAGTATCGTTTGACGATTCGTTACATTTGCGTAGCATTGTGCGTGAAAAGTTGGAGCACTTCATTATTGTACTCAGAGTCGTTCAGTTATGGACGCGAACGGAATAATTCGTACCCTCAGTGTCGTCGTTCTGCTCGCGGCAGCGTCCGTGCAATGTTCGAAAGTAAAACCGTCAATTATTCCATCCGTCCCATCTCTAGCTTCGTCCAATTGTTCAAGAAAAAAAATTAATCTCTGTTTTTTCATTCGTAGATCCACGAGGGAATGTCCAATGACGAGATATCCAATTTTTTTCACACGACTCGCGATAAAAGTGAGGACTGAGCCAGAACTCGAAACTGTTAATCGTATGGATTTTTATCATTTGATTCGGTGAAATTTTTTTCAGTCCCGGAATACGAAGTGGCACTGGTGAGACACAATCTTCACAAGCGGTCGAATAAATATTTGCGAATCCAGTTCACCTTTTTTGGCAAAAAGATTGATGCCTATTTGCACCCGTCGAATGGAGTATTGATGGGGGTGAATACACCGGTGTGGCTCGCATCCACGAGACCCAATGGAACATTCGAATACAAGAAGTTGCGGCAAGGGGTAAGTTTACACTCGAAGCTGTGCACTTCACGGTGCAAATTGTGTACAAGCCGAGATGATCGACTCAATGCGCTTTTCGCAACCGCCAGATCGTTGGAATGGTGGTATCCAGATTTTTCGCCAGTACTACAGAATTCTCCTCGGTCGTAGTGAAGCAAACGAATGACGAAAACCCGTCCTTTGTGAGTCGGCAATGCTATTGTAATCTTGAAATTAATTGATCGCCACAAGTGGTAGGAGTTATTTTCATTGTTCTACATTTCAGGACGGGATTGTCAGTGGCCTGCTTGTTCGTTCGTTGCCGAAGCGTTTTCAGGAGGATGCAAGATCCAGACGAAATAGCGAGGCTTTTAACGCGAGTAGAACCATGTGGGATACTCACTATCATGTGATCATAAAATCGAAATCAGTGGCAGAAGAAGCAAGGATAAGACGTACGATGATTACTTTGGCATGTAATATAATTTATCGCCGAAACTTGATGATTATTTTCTTTCAGGGGTGGAAAGACAGATTCGTGAAGTGTCGCGATTTGGCAACCAGACTAATGCCAGTAGAGTTGAACGCTCGAAAAAGACCGTTGTTTATCCGACAATCTTAGTCCAGACGGACTTCAAAGAATCGGCGACGATGTGAGTGAAGCTTCATTGTGATACTTTGAATACAGTAATTAAAAGGTCAGTAGATTGAATTAAGAACAAAATGGACAATTCTTCCACAGACGAGACGATCTCGATTACTACGAAGAGATTATATATCAGGTAGCTTTTTGGAACGCCGTCGATTTGCGATTCAGGCATATGACCGATCCCCAATTAAGACTCCGTATCGCTGGGTTGATCATCGGACACGTGAGTCAGGGATTTATTCGTACAATTAAGACAACAAAGCTCCGATTAATTTTCAACCAAACCTTTTTTATCTACAAAAGGATCGAAACGCGACCCCGTTTCTGCACGATCACAGCGTCGATAATGCGATCTACCTGGCGTCGGACATGAGAGATGATATAGACTATTGGATCGATATGTCTCTAAGGGGGAAGTTTCCGGGCAAAGCATATAACATTATCGTGACCATGACCGAGTAACAATTACTATTATTTTAAAGGTAATCTTAACTGGCAACTCGTCGCAAATGTATCTATATTATCATTATAGTCGTGATATCTATTATGATGGAAGTTGGGTACGAGGTAAGAATCATGGGAATAAATTTTGTTATCAACGTCACCCATCAAATTGCAATTGATTCGGTAATTCGTTGTCTCTCAAAGGATTGGGGAGTTTTCTGTCCTGTCAGGGGCCATGGAATTCGAAAGCATTGGTCCATGACGCCGGTGGTTTCGATGGGATTTTGACGGCTGCTCACGAAATAGGTCATATGTGTGTAAAACATTGATACATGTAGACGCAACTTCGAAATCAATGATCCAACGAAATTTTGTCACCAAAGGTTTGGTCTGTTTCACGACGAAGCGTCTGGTGACGCATGCGACTCCTCGAATGGATTCATAATGGCACCCTCACGGAGACCTGCTCCGAAAAATCTAGAATGGTCTCCTTGTAGCTTGAGGGCCATTTCGAAGTTTTTGGGGTAAAACATGTAGATATTTTCCTGCTCCAATTAACGACCGATGACGGTAATTGCAAGTACATGTCTATGTTGGAACATTTCAGGACGTCATCCGCTTTTTGCTACAACGATCCATCGGAATTCTTTCCCCCAGGCAATGCGGTGCAAAGAGTGTTACCGGGCGATGTTTGGGGACCTCACAGACAGTGTCAGGGACGAGGTTACGATTGGGCATGCGATGTGAGTCTGATTTTACACTTACTTAGCACTGCTATCTTCTCAAAAGCATTCTTGATGCCGACAATGATAATATGGGGCGATAATATCTGTGAACAATGTGTCGATAACAGTCGACACCGGACATGTGCACGCAAATGCAGTGCTATTACACGAATTGGCTAGGTTTGTTGACTCTATGGGTGTGTCAAACCTCGGGCCCCGCAGCCGAGGGCACGCTCTGCGCTCCTGGGCACGTACGTATTCTATCGTTAACGATAATTTTGTGAAACAATTATTTCGATAATGTGTTTGACAATCTGTTGCAGAAATGCGTGGACGGGAGATGCCAGTGTATGACCTTAGACTGTATTTTCGTAAACGGAACTGCCAAACCGTGAATTGTTCAGCTGCAAAACTTTCCGGTTCAACGATTGTTTTGTAAAATTGAATAAATATTGAGAAATGGTTTTTTTTTTATTTAAAAAATTGTTAAAATAAAAAATATCGTGTGAATCACGTGATGAGACGTCATTGGTACAACCGAACAATTATTCTGCAGTTTTCGATGCAGCTCTAGTGTATAAATGTGTGTGTGTAATATATATATATTAAGGTGACGGTTAGTTGGGGTCGAAACGAATTCTGATCGTGCCACTTTCCGAATCGGCTACAAACAAGTAAAACGTTACGCTGTAATTTTGTCATAAAAAAAGATATATATATCAGAGCTGGGCAGTACTTAAAGTACATGAGTACTTATTTGGTACTTGCGATTACGATTATGATTACGATTTTTTGGCTCCACCCGTTAGCCACACTTTACGCCTACATTCATTCGGTGTCGTCGAAGAAGCAAAGACGATCGTTTTTTATCCGACTTCCTCATTTCCGGTTCCGCGATAGAAAAAAAAATATATGTATCCACTACCATAAAGTCGCGGACTCCTGCGCGTAGGCGCTAAACTTACGGAAATGAAGAAAAATAAGGAAAAGGAGATGGTGAGAATTCTTTAACCGGAAGTCCGGCTCGTATTTTTTTTTTGGTTTTGACATTTCCGCTTTATTGCAGAGCGACGATGACAAGGGGCTGCAAGAAGAGCTCTTGCATCTCGTAGAAATTCTCCAGGTTCGCGCTACGTTATCGTTGTTATTATTTCTCAAATTATTTACATTTATTTGTAATTATTTACATTTATTTGTATTTATTTACATATATTTTTAGTTATCGTTATTTATTTTGATTATGTATCAAATATTATTATTTTCAATCTACAACATCGAATCGATGAGAAGAGAGGGTCGCAAAAGTGATTCGCTATTCATGTGCGTGTAATCCAGAAAACGAGTCCGGACGACGTTTCGTTCGCTTCGTCGCTCGAGCGGCTCGGAAAATTGATAAAAACGTCGACGACGTCGATGACCGCGGTGCCAAAGCCCCTCAAGTATCTGAGAAATTCCTATCAAGTACTGAAGGAAACTTACGAGAGACTGAAAGTTCGGTCGGGATGCGGCTCCGAGAGGTTACAGAGGAATTTCGCCGACATCGTGAGCGTTTTAGCGCTGGTCGGCGCCGACCCCGAGAAACGCGAGTGCCTCCAGTATCGTCTCGAGGGCACCGCGACGAAAAGTCCGGGCGACTGGGGCCACGAGTACGTTAGGCAGCTCGAGGCTGACATTGTCGACGAATGCCTCACCGCACCCATCGACCGCGAAGGAGAAACAAAGTTTGGTTCAACATATTATTTATAAAAAAAAAAAAAATTGATTTAATAAAAAATAATTTATTTGACGTTCTAAGAATTATTTATGTAACTTTTTAAAAACAGTTTATTTTCTTTTTTTTTTTTTTTAAGAGATCGACTGATGCCGCTTCTTGAGAGCATCGTGAGCTTCGACGTGACACACAACGCCGAGATACAGGCCTGCGATCTATGTCTGGAAATCGACGAGCTCGACATTCTCGAACGGCAGATCGACGAAACTTCGAAAGATAATTTCCACCGGATATGCAACTATCTCAGCCACTCGGCAGCTTACAGGTTACACGGGTTCTGCGGGTCTTAAAAATCCCGAGACTGTCCTTGAATAACCTTCAAGGTTACCGCGAACCTATCCTCTACACTATTTTTTTTAACCGGAAATAAATAAATGGTCCATTACGATACTAATGCGATGAAACTTTTTTCGGCGAGTGCGAGTTTGCAGCACGAGCTGGCGGCGAGTGTTGCAAACACTAGCTAAGAAAACGTTTTTCGCACAAGTATCGTACAAAATTTTATTTAACTGGGTGCGATAATTGTGGTTTTACGCACGCGAACCGTGCACAAAACCGCCATTTTCACACCCTGTCAAGCAAAATTCATCCGCACTCGTCGGAAAAAGTTTTAACTCGTTGGAAAAAGTTTTATCGAATCAACATCGTATATTACAATTCTTTCACAAGGTGTAAAAATGGTAGTTTAACGCACGCGAAGCCTGCACAAAGCCGCCGTTTTTCCACCGAGTGATGTAAATAATTTTTGTATTTCAAACTCTCGAAAAATGCTGTAAAGGGCCATAGAAGTATTTTTCAACGACCGAATTTCTGTCGGGGGGGGGGGGGTCAAAGTTCGTTATAAATCGCACGAATCGTAATGATGTTTACTCGGCAGCGAGGAAACCGAGAGGGAACGTATACTGAACCGAATCGCTGAGCGCTGTTTGAAGGTCGGCGAATACAGCAGAGCGATTCTGATTGGCCTGCAGCTAGGAAACTGGACGTTCACAGAGAAATGTCTCAACACGTGTTCGGACCCTCCGACGCGAAAGCAGCTGGCGTTTATCCTCGCGCGACAACAGCGACGCCAGCCGGAGGTGACCTGAACTAAGGCGCTTCCCGAAAAAACAACTCATCTTTTAACATGAAACAAATCAATGAAATAAATGCAGTTTAAAAAATGAAATAAAATAAAATTCATGAAGTAAAAAAAAAATTAAGTAAAAATAAAAATTTAATTTTTCAAGGCCGCTGTGCTTCCGGAGGAGAAAGACGGCGAGCGGGGTCGGGAGGAAGCGAAGAGCATCGACATTATTCTATCCAATGCCCTCATAAATCCTCACTTCCGGAACTTGGCCCGAGAGCTCGATATACTCGAGCCGGTGCATCCCGAAGATATTTACAAGTCGTGGCTAGTCACCGACACAGTGACGAGACTCTTGATAGACCATTACAACTCGGCTAGAGCCAACTTGGCAGCGAGTTTCGTCTCGGCCTTCGTACACGCTGGCTTCGGACTCGACAAATTGGTATCGAAGACCGAAAACTCGTGGGTTTACAAGAACAAGGCGAGATTTTTTTTTGTTTTCCAACATTTGGTTGCTTTTATTAAAATTTTACCGAATCAAAATGAAAAAAAATGCACGTTCGTAGTCACGTCTTCTCGCTAAGAATACGCGACTCTTTCATACTTTGAAGATGTTTGGGCCGAAATCGAAGGAGGGGAACGGGAGAGGAGACTAGACGGAGATAGAGTCTTTCGTTTATTGAACTTATCTCAGAAACTGAACGGTGAATTTACTTGAAATTTGAACACAATCTGCCTGATAGTGTGCGTTTCGCATCCAGAAAAATAACTCATTGACGGGCGCCCCACAAATAAACATTTTCATAATAAAAATAAACATTTTCATAATAAAAATCAATATTTATTTCAAATCAAACAAACATTTATTTGCGGGTGCGCTGTGGTAGGTTTTTTATTCGAAACAGCAATCAGCGGAGAAAATCGCTGCGCTTTGTCGTTACCGTTTTATGTTTACCGACCGACTTCCGAAACGTTAACACGGACCTTGTGTAGCATTGTGCATACATCACTAAAAAAAACGAATCAAAAAGTCTAAAAGACAATTGCAAACAGTTCGGTGTATCTTTGTCTGTAAAGTAGCGAAGAATTGTAATACTTCGCTTTGGCCCAAATGTCGTTCATTTATAAGGTTCTATATATGAAACAGATTTTTTTCGCTGATCTTACGCAGGAGCATGGAATGCTTTCTGCAACCGCAGCTCTGGGTCTTATTCACATGTGGGACGTTGACGGAGGCTTGGTGCCCATCGACAAGTCAGTGTCGACGATACGTATTTAAAATATATATGTTTATATTCCAGATTGAAAGCAAAAAAAACATCGAAAACGAACGTTGCAAACGTTTGTTCTTAGGTAGGCACGCGCCATTAAACGGTCGTAGGAGGCGCAACATTTGCGATATGCCTTACACGTGCGGCAATTATTGCTTCAGATACGTCCGTTCCGTGGCGCTTGTCTATCTGGATTGCCATTCTGCCGTATATGCATATTTCCACTATATATATATATATTCCACATTTGGCTTGTAAAAACAACCGAAAACGAATATTGCGTACGTTACCCTGATAGACAAGCGCCACGAAAAGTAGCAATACTGGCGCGATACGAGCGACATGTGCGGCACATGTCGCAATTATTGCGTCAATTGCTACTTTTTGTGCCGCTTGTCTATCAGGGTAGTTTTCGTTCTGCACTATATGATTTATTTTCGTTTCGTATTTTGCGAAGGGTGTAAAAAGTGGAGGTGTTTTACGCAGATATCTGCTTTCCTCAGATATCTGTACACGACCGACGATTACGTAAAGTCCGGGGCTCTATTGGCGATCGGCCTGGTGAACTGTGGCGTCAGAAGCGAGTGCGATCCGGCATTGGCGCTGCTGTCGGATTATCTCTTGTCGACCAGTCAGACATTGAGAATCGGTGCTGTTTTGGGCCTGGGAATCGCGTACGCCGGTTCGCAGCGTCGAGAAGTTTCCGATGTGCTGAGCAACGTTCTCGTCGACAAGGAAAGTGCGCGAATGCAAATCAATCACCGCTGACGAAAGAAGTCCAAGCGTAAAATATCTCCTCGTCTCGCAGGTACGCTCGAAGTGGCGTCCCTCGCCGCCGTTGCTCTCGGCCTCGTTAACGTCGGTTCGACCAATCCCGAAGTCTCGACGATCATCCTTCAAAAATTACTCGAACTCCCACCGACCGAACTCGCGAACACTCACGCTAGGTAAATCATCGATGTTTCCATATTCTTGCGTACTTCGCTGATAGCCAATTACTGAACATCGGATGAAAAATGAGGCGACTTCAATCGTACGCGCCGTCCAACCTTACTTATTTTTGTACATGTTACATTTTTTGCCGTCTACGATTCATCTCTGTTATAACGAACGAGCGTTCGATTGAACGGTGTACGATTGAATGCGCCTCTGAAAGAAAAACCGATTAAAAACATAAACAAAAAAAGATTTTTGCCCCTGGGTCTTGGTATAATTTTCATGGGTCGACGCGACGCGATCGACGCGCCATCTACGGCTCTCGAGGTGCTTCCCGATCCGCACAAGCTCGCCGCTCAAACTATGCTCCAAGTGTGCTCGTACGCCGGCACCGGCGACGTGCTGATCGTTCAAGAACTTTTGCACTTGTGCTCGGAGCCGGAATTGTCGTCCGAGACTACCGTCGATACCGAGTTTCAGTTCGGCGAGACTCCCAACCGCGCAGCTTCGAGTTTCGATGTTCACGAGCGATCGTCGAACGTACCGAAGAAAGCGAAAACTACGACGTTCGTCAAGGAACACAATACCGGCAGGTATTAAAAAATAATAATAAACGACTTTACAAGTATAAGACTCAATTGATTAGTGTGAAGCGCTCCAACCTCCTCAAAAGAATAGCGTACTTACGCCGGTACGTTTTGCCGTGCCGACGTGACTGTTATCGTAAAGAAAAGAAAACTTATGTTCGTGCGATAGTAAATAAAAATAAATGAAAGGAGAGACGTCGGTCCTGCACAAGCGATAGCAGCGCTCGGTGTGGCCGTGGTGGGTCTCGGCGAGGGTAACGAGAACTCGCGAATCTTCGGACAAATAGCGAGGTACGGAACGGCGTCAGCTCGTCGAGCAGTTCCACTAGCGACAGCCTTGTCGTCGCTCTCGAATCCCGAGGGATGCCTGGTCGACCTTTTGAACAAATACAGCCACGACAACGATCCCGATGTTGTGCACAGCGCGATAGTGGCTCTCGGTCTCGTTGGGGCCGGAACTAACAACGCGCGCTTGGCGACTATGCTTCGACATCTGGCGGTGTACTCGAAAGATCCGGACAATTTGTTCCTCGTCAGAATATCCGAGGGCCTTGTCCATCTCGGCAAGGTAAAAATAATCTTTCGTCATGCCGAGCGCAGCGATAGAAACTTTACTACAGACAAATTTCATGTTCAACGAAACGTTAATTTATTGTGATGCATCTTTGTTTTCGCTCTGTTCGACCAGGGAACCGTATCGCTGCGCCCTCTACGTTACGACTCCAAAGTTCTCGATCACACGGCTCTCGCAGCTCTGATGGTCGTTCTCGTAGCTTGTCTCGATTGCAAAAACTTGATACTCGGAAGGTCGCATTATCTTCTTTATTGCTTGGCTGTCGCGATGGAGCCGAGATGGTTGGTTACGGTGGACACGAAACTGCAGGTCCGTGAATATCCGTGCGATAAAAAAATCTCAGAAATCGCTATCAATGAGACTTCAGATGTTTGGTATGCGGACGTCCAACCATCGATTGGTGCACCGAACCAACTCTGATTCCAACCTTCGAGAGGTTGATCTTTCGCCGATACGAGAAAATCAACCGAAATATCAATGATACTACCATTAGATTTTCATAATACAATCCGATTTCCAACCCTCAACAAAGTAAGAAATTGGGCTGTTTTGGAATAGTCCAACTGTTAACCAACTTTCTATCCAGCACATATAAAGCTTGGTATTGAAATATCAGTCGGTTTGGCGCACCAATCGACTGGTTCAGTTGGAGCAGATTTAAGCGGTTCGACTGGTTCAGTTGGAGCAGTTGGAGCGAATTTAATCCGACTGTCGTTTGCACGGTTGCGTTTTGACAATAAACCATTGTGGTTTGGAGCTCACCGGATGAGCGTGTATTACGTATATGCAAAGAGCTGGAGGGTACAAATTGGTACCGAGCCGGCCGGTAGGCGGCGCTGATAGAATGCATGAACATGACAATACACGCTCAGCCGTAAGTTCTGTGTAAGCTACCCGAATAATTACGATAATTAATTGGAGCCCACAATTTTTACCGGCAAAGCCCCTGCCGGTTTCGGTTCGAGTCGGTCAAGCGTTGGACATCACCGGCAAAGCCGGAAATCCAAAAGTCATCAAGACCGATCGCGTTCAAACGACTCCGTTGCTTCTCGCAGCTGGCGAGAGAGCGGAGCTCGTTGACGATCGTTATCAGCCTCTCTCCAGCGTTCTCGAAGGTTTCGTCGTGCTTCGCGAAAAGTCCGAGGGAATTTAAGACGAACACTGAAAATCGAGCATGAATAAACAATAAAGTAGTCAAAGAAACATTAAAGCTGTTTTGTTTTCTTTTCACAATAGTTATTTTGTTGATTTTTTTGTTGTTTTTTTTTTTGTTGCTTTTTTTAGTTTGCATTTATAATTGAAACTTTTATCGACTAGCGAAAGCGGTGTGCTTTTATACAACGGAAAACTTACATCGGCTCGAATCGCTAATCGGCGAGATAATAAATGGGCCCGCGTCGCCTATAGTCGCTTCGCGACAGCGCACAGCGTCGCGAAGCCACGACGCGCGGACCCTCACATGGCGTTTTGTCATAACGTTTCGAGTTTTGTTTTTTTTTTCTTCTTTTTTTACCGAACCGTACAATATGCGACTTCATTCACTATACTATATATAATAGTATATAATATGTATAACGATTTTATTATTTTGTTTGTTTGTTTGTTGCAAAGAGTGCGTTAAATGTCTGCGGACATTTATCGATAGGCACATGACTTTGGGGAGGGGGGGATGAAAATGCAAAGTTCATATTAGCAAGTCGTCGATAAACTTGCTCGTCTGATAAAGGCGAAAAAAAGGATTTTGACTTACACACCGGACGATCGGACCGTCTTACTGAATTCGAATTACTATCAGTTTTGAGAATTAAAAAAAATTGACAATAAAAGTTCTGACAGGAATTGAAACATTTGACTTTCCTTTGCTCGCTCGCTCGCATCGTAGCGTTATACAGTACGGTCGTTACGAAAAAACAAATAGCAGCTTGGCGCTTGCCGATTATACTAATTCGTCGCTGTTAATCTGCTGCTTCTAGATACACTCGTTCTTTGTCCCTTTTTTTTTTATCTATTCGCCCCTCGCTTCGTTCGACTTACAGATAAAATATAGTAAAAGTAATTATTGAACTTATATGACAAACAGTAGCTGTTGTTTTTTTAAATCTTCTTTTCGTTTAGACAGTCCTACCCGTGCCGTACAGCAACGCGACAGTAACGTTTCTCTTTTTTTCTTCTCGTAGATTATGTGCGGCTTTTATCTAGCGAAGCATTTAGATAAACGGCTCTTCTTCGCTATCCTTATATTCCCATCGATCTCCTCTTTTTTTTTTCTTTCAATTTCGGTTTTCTTTCCATTCTTCAATTATCATTTCTCCACTGTATTTACAATATAGGTATGTATGGTAACGCAAACGATGACGCCGTGATCACTCGGTTCATGTACATCTCTCAACTATTTATCTCTTTTACTCTCTCGCTGTTTTACCGACATGTCTTCTACACCGGAGCCAGCTGTACCGGATAATAAAAAAAAATAAAAAATAAAGACAAGTTTTTGTCGAAAGACGAATAAAAACGGGGTATGCAACGAACGCGCCTAGACTAAATCGTTTTAGTAAAAATTACCCTTGTACCCGCGGCTCTAGGGAGAAAGTTAGGATCCGGGAAAGAGGCTCTCCCGCGGGCGAGTGGGCGAGCTTCGTTTGTATAAAGAATTTTTTTCGTTTTTTTTTTTTTTTTTCAAAGCGTTAATCTAAGTCCCCTCAAGTTTCACGTCGACCAATTCGAAACTCATCGCGATTTCGACGGGTCCACGAAAAAACAACAACATCGCGCAACTATAATGTATAATATTCTTTCGGCGGCCGTTCGGAACGTGAGCGTTCCGAATGACGAGTTAATTTCGTCTGTTCGTTGCCAACAGCGAGTTTGTGAATTGAATTGATGAAAGAAAGGGCGTATGTATGAGAAGAGGATAGAAGATTCGACGGGCTAATGGCAGTGACTCGTGCCAGCTCTGTCCGATCTCGACGCTTCGCGAAATAGCGCGATTCGTCATCGTAAACTATCTTCTCCAATCTCTCTTCGCAATTCTAACATCGAAACACCATGTTATATCTGCTAATCGACAAATATTCGTGGATAATTGATAAATTCGTAGAACGAACAACGTGTTTTATCGCGGATGTATCTTATGTGTGAATTTGAGTGTGAACTGTGTATGTGTGTATGTGTTTTGCGTGGTGCAGGCTGACGGTAGTTTTTTTTTTTTTTATCTTTGCGACGAATGTTTAACGTGCAGCAGGAATGTATAAACACTCTGCACCGATTGGATCGTGGCACGGTGAATTGGGTGGCCTTTTGGTGTATCGAATTATCGAACGGCAGTTATTACGGTTTTTTTCTTTTTTTTTTTTTAGAAATTTTAAAACAGACGGGCTCGTCTCTTTATCTCGTTTCTACGCCATTGCGGTAGTCGATAAAATTCCGAACGGCTGCACTGAAGTATCACCTCGAATTCAGCGTCCGACAGATGGCGCTGAAATGAACAACGAGAGACAATTATTGTTACTGATTGGAAGGGGATGCTCGATTCGTTTTTAGTTCCTTAATTACCTCTTTTACCGACGGAACTGCGCGATTTCTTAGTTTTAATTTAGAATTGTTTAGAAATGTAAAGTCGTTTCTACGAAATCGCCTTGCTCCGTCGGTAAAACAGGAAGGTGCAACAGCTCCTTAAGTTTCGACATTGCAAAATATGAAATCTCGTGGGACTTAAGGGGAAGCGAAATATCTCAGTCGGTAATGAAAACTGTAATGAACTTTTCTCAAGAGGGCTAATTTTTTTTTAGGTAAAACCAAATTCGAGCCGGATGCGGACGGTAATTTCGCATCCGACCCGAATTAATTTTTTTCTCAAAAATATTAGCACCATTGAATAAAGTTGATCAGAAATTTGCAACTATCTCTCTCGCAGCTGTTTCACTTCCCCTTAATATGATTTTTTAAATTTGCAATCTACCTTCGCATGACTCGAAAACAAGTGTAAATTCGTTTACCTCGAGATTGCAACGGTCCACGTCGGCCGGCAGCCTATAGTTGGTTATAACTAGCAAGTGGTAAGGATAGAGCTTGGGCGGTTCGGTCGGTGCAGCGCCCATGTCCGGCAACGAGCGTCTCACGTGATGACCGTGGCTTCGCCCGACGACGGAGCCGAGGCCGCCTGTGTAGGTCGTCGACGACGGCAGGATTCCACCGTCATTCTAAGACAAATTGGTCAGTATATTTTTTCTTCCACTTTGCAAAATAAAGAAACGAGATAAAACATATAAAAAAAACATCGCTTCACTATAAGTCACGGCATACGAGATCATGCTAATCGAACACGTCGATCATAATGCAAAAATAACGTGTAACCGCTACGCGTGCAAGCCCGACGTGACGTGTGTAACAAAAATTTGTACGACAATGCGGGAAATAAATTCAACGACGACTATTGGACAAAAAAATTATTAAATCTAATTCGGTGAATAATATATCGTTTAAATTGTATGTACAACAGATAATCGACGTCCATGGAGCAATTTTACAGCGAACATGCATCAACAAATCGTGTGCTATATTCATAGATGTACAGTGATTTTTTGTACCACGACAAATTGTGACTTACTTGAATGAATCGAATATGTACACTAAAACTCTCCGTATTCGTTTGCAAATTGTGCAAAAATTATTTTACAACGCGCGAACGAAGTAAGCTGAATAAAAAATAATTATAGTAATGTAAAAATAACAAAAAGGGCGAGAAAAAAACAAAAAACGCGCGATTAGTTTGTAAAGTGAGCGTTGTGACGGATAAAGGTGCAAAAGCAAGCTACAAACCATGCTAATTCGCCGGGAGTAGAAGGGGGCTGTTGTGGTACATACCAGTGCCCGCCGGTCCACATCCGTGATGCTGCCTGTCGATACTGAATATTCGGGAAAACGGGAAAAAGAAAATCATGTCAAACCGTATTTTACAAACCACTGTAAATTTGAACGTTATTCCGTACCTGATAACCACGAAAATTCACCAGAATAAATCAGTGAAATCATTCAATAGTCTTTTTTCTTTCGTGATATTTTACCTCTCGAAAAGTTTTGTTTTTTTCCTATCCCAAAACTGTTTATAGAATTTCGAACTATTCGAGGATCAAACGATCCCGCACTATTGAAAAATTTCACGGCAAGTAATGAGAGAAAATTTAAAAAAAAGTTTTGTGATATCAATATGTACCGTAGAACAGATAAAATATACAAAGTGCAGGTACAGAATCGTTAGGAATGTATTAATGTGTACACGTTGATGATCCGTACGAAAAAAACGCCGGTGCTGCTTTGTACATCCCTAAAGAAAGTAATCCACGCAGCAGTTCGGCTTAGTTACTGTAACATAGCCTCGGCGAGACATGCGGAAAACAAACTCGGATGAAGGAGGGACATCGGAGATAGAAGGCGCGTAAAAAAGTTATTAGGATATTAGTATATCTGCTCCTCAAATGATAGTCTCGAAAAAGTAAACGTAAGCGCAAAGGCGGTCGAGAAAAAAAAAGACAGAAAAGAAAGAAAAAAAAAACGGGCGTGGGAAGATTAAGAAGTAATGATTGTGACAATTAAAATTTGTTTACACTAAAAAAAAAATCGTATTTACAATACTCACTGTCCGATTTGCCGGAAGAAAAGTCGGTGCTGTGCGTCTTGTCGCCCATTCCGCTGAACGAGTAATCACCCTAGGCGAGAAGAATCGAAAAAAAAACAGAAAATATTGTTGACAATGGAAATTGAAAAAAAAAAAATATAACACTATTACAAAAAAGAAAATTATAATAACACAAATATATATGTATATATATATATATATATATATATATATATATATATATATATACATACATATATATTCGCAGTGTGTGTTATCGGATGATTATTCGTAGCGTTAAGAGCACGGTGCAATTTCGTATCACGTAATCGCGGTGCAGTCAAAGACTTACAGGGAGAGCAGATACGGAACCGCCGGTCGAGGAGAAGGTGTGACTTCGCGGTGCCAGACCGTATCCCGGCTTCGGGATGTGCCGAAGGGAGCTCACAACTTTAAATTTTAATCGACAACAAATTACTCATTAGTTTTCATCGGGAAACTTACTATTTATTTCGATCCCATACGAATGCCCAACGTTCGCAATTGAGTATTGGAAGAAAAACGACAACAAAAATATTAACGATATTGTAATCGGGGAAATTATTATTTTTTTCAATTGTGATTCAGAGAGGATAACATCACCGTAAGAACTCTCGCCCGCTTTTCCACCATACCAACCCTACCGTCGAATATTGTTGCTAGAGCGAAAGGATACAACCGGCCGACGACGCGGTTCTCTTTGCACGTCGTACGATTTTATAATTCTTTTTTTTTTCTTTACCTCGCGCATCGATGAGTCCCGCGCACACGCACGTTTCGAATAATCGGCATCCGTCTTAGCAAAGCCTTTCTTTACTTCATCTATTCTGCATACTGTGTGCATCTCACCCCGTAAACGTCCGCGAGTCGGAAGTAAATTTAACGTGAGTCTTGTCAAATTAACCCATTCGCTCGTTGGACACGTACCAATATTTTTTTTTTTACCGCATGTCCACATTTTTTTTTCCTCAATATTTTACTTTCCGAGCGCTCGCTCGGTCTTTGAAATTGTCGGCGGAAAGTTCCGCATCATTTGCCGCAACGTTGAGCCACAAATAAACAATTATTCAACTTTCGTTGCGAAGCAAAGCAAAAAAAAGCTATTTATTTTTTTATAATTTCTAAACCCACAAAAATTGGTGTGTTCGGATACGAAAATAAGTCTGAGCGAAAGTGTTAAGACATGTATTTAATTGAAATTTTTCGTTTTTACGAAAATACTTGAAATCGCATAATTATTACGGGGTGAGATGCGGGCGGGATTTGATCTCCACAACTCACCGAATTATAGTGCCTACTGGCGTTTGGAAGAGTGAAGGCTCGTTGATTACCAACAGGAGGATAGTTTCTGGGAGCCGGGGAACGAGTCGATGATCTCCCGGCTGTCGGCCACGCAAAACACACGACACAACACACAAAATAAAACACAAATAGAGAAGATACGACAGGTGTCGAAGATGTGAGACGTGTAAATTAATGGTATTATATATGTATCATATAAATATTAATTTTCTTTTAACAGCATTTTTTTATTGGCAAATTGACGAAAAAAAATTAATAATTTTTTTTTTTTATTCGCAACGTCGAAAGATGTTTCGAAAGCCCGAGTCTTCCCCGGCGTCTTTCGACATTGCATTCTGGATCTCTGATGGGATGAGACGACAGTACGCGATCGAGGTTTGTCGGCAGGAAAGTGTTCGATGTGATAAACGATATACCGAGAAACGCAGCAGCGAGTATTAGAGCGAGAGTGCATTTAAAAAAATAGTATAAATAGCTAGTTCATGCAGAAAATTATAAACGATTTTGTGAGAAAAAAAAGCGGCGTCGCCTGTTGAGCCATTGTAAATTGTGGCGAAAGGTGCGGGATTTACTTTTTTTTTTTTCATTCACGCAATTGTAAAATTTTAACCGTGTGTTAGTCGTGTGAAGACTTAACGTAGTAAAAAGCTGGCAAGAGCGCGTGTGATAACCGCATGCATAGGCTGAATACATCACCTGTAACTCGAGACTAGACGGCCAGTGTCTCGGTATTGATCGGTCACGTCCATTACTCGATTGAACGTTCCCATTGTTACGAAAGTAGTAGCGAAGAGGCTTTTGCTAACGCGCTCGCGTCTCTTGAACGAGGAGACGTTACTCTTTTTTTTCTAATTTTATTAATTTGTTTTTTTTTAAATTATTTATTCTCTCTCACCTATGTTCGACTAGCTAGAATATTATCGTGACGATAGAAAACGTGCGCTCATCGGCATCGGTATTGGCAAACCTCGCTATCGTTCCGAGGCTCAACGGTAGAGTGGTGGATCATGTTAGTGTTATGTGCGAACGTGTGGACATGTATGAGATGAGACATACGCATGTGGTTAATGAAATGAAATATATTAAACCATTTTTTTTTGTTTTTTTTTTAAGTTTCTAATTAAAAAAGAATCAGTGATATTTCGTCTATTAAAAGTGGTAATTGAGATATGAGAGTGGTAATTGTGTATCGATGGAAAAGGCAAGGATAACTCACCGTTGTAACTTGGTCCCGTGCTAGACTTGTAACTCACACCGTCCTCGTCCTCCCACGGCCGGGCGTGATCAATGTTTCTTGACGGAGCTGCGAAAGATATTTCAACGGTTTTGTGAATACGGTGATTTGTGTGGAATATTTGTGATTTTTTTTCAGCCCTTGAACGATCGTCGGCAATAGAGCTGGTGACTGTAATGTTTTTGTAATTTAAAGATGGAATACCGAAGCTGGAGTGTGGAAGTGAAATATAGCGAAATAAAAACTGTTCACTGTTAAAGAGTTAAAAACTTGTGTACCAAGAAGGATTATTTGTGTGGAATATCCGCGATTTTTTTCAGCCCTTTAAAGATCGTTGGGAACAAAGATCGTGAGTATAAAATTTTATAACTTAAGCATAGATTATCGATATGGAGCTTTAGAAGCGAAACGCAGCGTGGTAAAAACTGCTCACCGTTAAAGGGTTTGAAACTTGTGTACGAATAAGTATAACTCACAAGCTCCGACCGGGCTCTCGTAGCGAAGTCTGTAAGTCGGTTCTCGAGCTGCGGACGCCGTTCTCGATGCGTTTCTCGGATCGACGTTTGCAGCCCGGTGTCGCAAATTCTCACGGTCCTTCTCCCTGTCCTGCAGAAATACCTTGGCAATTCCCGTGTCGATTTTGCTCAATTCATCGTGCTCCTTTTTAAGCTTTTGCTCGACCTCCTTTATGTATCCCTTGTGATCGACCTCGTCCTCGTCGTCGGATTCAGGTACGCCCTAAAATAAAGTTTCAATTAAAATCGGAAATCGTGACAACGTGAACATTGCGGCTAGTGCCACAGAGAGCTTGAGTAACCACTTTCATCGACGTGGACGAGTCAACTTTGTTGAAATGAATCCTTCGCGATAACTGGACAACCGAAACATCAACTTTAAAAAATATGAAAAAAAATGAGTATATTATGCTTAATGCCCCGGTTATTTTTTCCGCCACTCAAACGAAACAACGACTGTTCGCAAGCACATGCGCAGAAGTTGAAATACGAATATTTTTTCGATTATTTCAGCAGTAATAAAAAGTGGCCCGCAATTAGCGTAATTTTTTTCGGTTATTTTGACGCTGGCTAATTTATATAAGATTTACATGATTTATCTAATAATAGGCAAATATGGTTATTTTAGCGAAGTGGGGAAAAAAATCTTAAGTACGATTTTTCCAGCAAAGTTAACTCGTCGGTGCACTGAAGCTCTCCGCGGCGCATGTACCAGGCGATTTGCTTGACGATCGAAACCTTGTAAGTGTCGGACCATCGCCTGCGTCTCTCGGGATCGGTGTACGGATAGGGAGGTGCAGGAAAATCGTCTCTCTCTATAGGTGGTTTAGTTCCGGGCGGTGGTTTCATAGCGTCCGGATAATGAGCGAGTTCGATCGGCTCGTCGTTGTCAACCTGGCTTCCAGCAGCCGGTGATTTTGGTCTCGCGTCGCTCAGAGCATCGACCAGAGCTCGCATGCCGGAACGACTGCTGCGTCCACCGCTGCTTCTTATCGAACGCGATGCTGTTGAATCACACGTTTGATTAAACGTTACACGATCGGATTTGATGCTCGTCTACTTTTATAGCTCGCGAGGCTGAATCGTTCTCGTTAGTTTTATCTCTCTCTCTCTCTCTCTCTCTCTCTCGAGGCAGATATCGCGATTAGAGATGTGGAAATACCGGTATTTTAATATTTCATAAAATTAACTCAAAAATACATTGAGTTAATTGAGCGCTCACATCTCCAATCGCGACAAAACGAGTTCGTCGAAAAACTCACAGCTCGGCCTATGAAAGTGTGGACTCGTCGGTGGTTTGTCGTAAGGCTGTATCGGCCGTCGAAGGTATCCCTGACTAGGCGTCTCGGTGAGATACGAGTACGTGTAAATTCTCGATACGTCCTCGGCCCCGCCGCGTCCGTACTCGCGTAATATCAATCCTGGACTTCCGGTTCTCGCTGGATAATACTGAACAGAATCGATCGAATGTTTATTCAATTTTTGCACGACACGTCGAAGTGCGACGCGCGTTGCGATGGACATTTTGCCGGTGGAGAGACGGGGATGAAACATCGCGTGTCTGAAATTGGATCGAGCGTACTTGCTCGCGCACGGACACGCGGAGCCAACACGCCCGTCCGATCGCAGTCACGCAGACGCAAGCTTCGAACTTTGTTAAAGCGAAAACAAAAATGCAAAAACGATTGCAGAATTCATCGCTGCAGAATAAATAAAAAAAATCGACCCATCTCTGGACCAGCGAGCGGCGAATGCGATCGATGCAAAATTACAGAGTACCATGTGAGGAAGAACACGTGTGTGGGCGTACCTTGCGACTGAGGCTGCTGTAAGGGCTGCACATCGATCCGTTCAGGCTTGGGGTGCGAGACCTCATCGAAAACTACACGCAATGATCGTGCGATAAACAATAATGTAAATAAAAAGACAAAAATAATAATTAACCAAGCGTCAAGGAAATGAAAAAAAAATATACAAAATAAAAACACGCGTCGGACGGGGAGTGAACTGTGAGAGTTTTGCAAATTAAAAAGACAAAAGGGAAGTGACGAGCGTGTGGTGGAACGGCGTGGTGGGACGTGACTTTGGTGTTTACGAGACGGGATGCTACATCGTAAATGCTAGACTACGGTTCACCGAATTAACGTTCTAATTAGCGTGCAAGTCGGGGAGGTGTGAATAAATACGTGGATCAGCGTTGTCCGTTCGTGGGGAGGAAACGAGGCCTCACCTGCATCTCCGAGGCGCTGCTCGATATGCGCTCGGATTCTCGGTGCTGCGGAGTATGCGGCTCGGCCGCGTGCCCGTGACCGTTGACGATGCCGTTCGGACCGGTCGGTCCGGGGCCGCAACGCGGATGCCATATCGCGGCGCCCTGCAGATACATCTCCTCGCCGTCGCCGAACGGATCGCCGCACTTCGTGCATCGCGCGCAGGTCGGATGAAAGTGATGATTCTCGCCGGCTTGCAATACCTTGCCGCTTATGTAACGACTGCAATATGCGCACTTTACACCGAATTGTTTCTGATAGTCCTTCTCGCAATAAGGCACGCCGTCTCTGAAAAATACAATTACGTGGTTGAGACAAATACCGAATATCTGAGTAAAATGATTAATTTTTTAATGAACACGAATCGCGTTGAGAAATCGTAGAGTTTCGAGTGTGAAGTCGAACGGGACGTTCGGGGCGATAAGCTTATCTGGAAACTTCGGTCTTTTTTTTTCTCGATATATCGTATTGGAAAGGTGGTCGAGAACGGAATTTTCTTTTTCATTGAAATACAATTTCGAAATTTTTGTAAAATTGATTTAATATCGCATCGATTGCTATGGTCATTAGCGACAGACGATTTCGATGTTGAGGCAAATAACGATTATTTGAGTGCAATTTAATGATATTTTAATGAATACGGATTGCATTGAGAAATCGTATAGTTTCGAATGTGAAATCGAAGCGGATCATCCGTGCGATAAGCTTATCTAAATCGAATGAAACTTCGGTCTTTTTTTTCTCGATATATCGTACTGGAAAGGTGGTCGAGAACGGAATTTTTTTTTCATTAAAATACAATTTTAACATCGAAGCGAATATCGATTATCTAAATGCAATTTAATGAATACGAATTGCATCGATAAATCGTATAGTTTCTGTGAAGTCGAACGAGAACTTCGATGCCATGGGTTGCTTATCGGGAGCGAACGAAACTTCGCTCTTATTTTTTCCTTTTCCTCGATACATCGTACTGGAAAGGTGGTCAGGAATGGAATTTTCTTTTTTTCTTTCGCCGAAAGAATGCGGAACGCTGGTTGGCATTAGAAAGCGTTTAGTTTCGCCACGTACTTTCCCATGTATTCCCCGTGCAGAACGGTGTCGCAGCTATGACACTTGAAGCACCATACGTGCCACTGTCGATCGAGTGCAACGAGCGCCTGACCCTCTTGCAGACGCTGTCCGCAACCGGCGCAGGCGCCAGGATCCGGCGAGCCGACATTGCCAGTCGTTCCTCGATTATGATCGTTCGTGCAGACCGGCGTCGAGGCCTCGCGTACCGGTATGCCGACGCATCGATGACACAGAGCTTGACCTGTTGATTGATGGTTTCGAAGTTTCAATGAAAAATTTCCATACGAATGAGACGTGGCATTGAAGAGATACGATCGCGGACAAGCGTACCTTGGACCAGCGTCACCTTCGTTCCCTCTCCGAGAAGAGGCTGCCGACACCTCTGGCAGTGGAAACAATTCGGATGAAAGGAATGCTTGTCTCCGGCCGTAACGACATCCCCCTCGACGTACTCGCCGCAACCGGCGCAGCGCGTGCCCCAGCGCTCTCGGTAATCCTGAAAAAACGTAATTTGTTCGATTAGAAAAATAAACAGTCATTTTGCTTCCTCATGGAGGAAGCTTTTTTTTCTGTCATACTTTTTTACGAATCTGAACGAGAAATTGATGTCGTTAAAAGAAAAAAATATATGTATTGTGTGCGAATTGGAGTATAATAGGATTCTCGGATAAGAGACCTGGGACTTAATTTATGGTGAATTTTGACCCCGGAATTGTCCACTATAGTGTTCATTGGCAGATAGATAAATTACAGTAGGTAACACGGGGGGGAAAAAATTTAAAAAAAAATTAAACCTTGCTCATTTTTATTTTCTCACGCAGATTTTATTTGTGAGTCTAAGCGAGCGATCGACGTTGTTAAACGAAAAAAATTAACTCACGTATGAATTGGAGTATAATAGAATTCTCAGATAAGAGCCATGGTACTTAAACGATGGAAAATTTACATCGCGTAATTGTCCACTACTACATTGCCAGATAGATAAATTACGGTATGTAACACGTGAAGAAAAAAAAATGCCAAAAAAATAAATATAACTTGCTCCCACCTTTGTACAATAGTAGGAACCATCGCGCAGAAAGAATCCACCCTGTGCGAGGCTCGTGTTACACTGGGCGCATTTGAAGCATCCTATATGAAAGTGCTTGTCCTGAACGCGGAGCACCTGACCGCTGCATTTTTTCTTGCAACATTGGCAAAATGCTTTCACTGAAACAGAAAAAGAAAAATATGTAAAAAAAGAAAAAAAAATCATAGATGAAGTTAATTAGGTCAATCGTCGGGCTATTCTCGTGATTAAAACCGCGAGCTACATTTCGAGGAATTTAAAGAATGTCGAGGGGTCCGAAACGCCCGCGATATCGGTGTATCAAGCACGCAACATTTTCGACTCGATACTAGAGAGGTGGGGGGGGGAGGGGGTAGGGGGAGACTGAGCGCCGCTGCGGATGACAAACGTCGCTCCGCAACCCCCTCCGACTTGAGGAGAGAAGGGGGGAGGGGGTTGCACCGGGTACTCTCCCTACCCGCGTATTTCAGCCGGTACGTGTGTCCAATTGAGCATAGAGCGCACAGTGGGCGTGGCGGAGACGCGTGGTTGCCCTGACAATCCTCGCGTGCTTGCTACTTCGTCATCCCGGTCTCGCCTTCCTGCTGGAGCGAGGGAGACTCCGCAGCGCGATTAGCAATGTGTGTATGTGCACTTCATTTTTTTTTCCTTTTCTTACGTTTTTTTTTTTTTTTTTGCGATTGTCGGACCGCATGCACGTGGATTGGCGCGCGCCTGCGCGTTTGGCAGGCTCATGGATCCGACTCGTCGGGACGGGTGGAGACACGACGGCAGGTGGGGCCCTCGCTAGTGGTTCAGTAGTAGTAATTTTACGAGAGCAGTGGCTCTCAACCTACGTTCGTTGAGGGCGAGCGTGAGCGGCTGGCGTGCTAGACTGTGGTCGACGACGCCGCGGGTTCGACTCCCGTTTCAGCGTCGGGGTGTTTTTCCCGTTCTGACCGGTGCGTGTTTTCGTTCTGTTCAGTCCTGTATAACAGCGCCAGAGAGAATTCTTCGTCGGGCTTAGAGAGCATGTGAAACACATTCTCAGCGTGTCTCTCTCGCTCCGCCGAGGGCGCCACTGAGGCTATCTCACTCGCAGTCCATATTGTTTCACATGCTCTTAAGGCCATGTGAAAGATGTACCACGAGACATACGAATGCAAGAGAGATAGATGCATTTTTCGAATTAATGCCGTTTAAGACCGGTTGACGCTTCGGATAAAACGGAAGCATCATCGGACGCGGTATTAAATTATACTTCCGCTGATGCTTTGCTTTTTCCCGAAAAATCTACGGTTTCTGAATCGCATTCATTACAGATTTTGGTTACCGACTGAGTCGTTTCACATGCTCTCAAGGGGAGTATAAATTCCTCTCTCTCGCAATCGCAGAATCCCCACGGCGCATGTCTCCATCACACCGTAGCAACTGCCGCATGGGTTTAGAATCGCCTTAAGGGGAAGCGAAATATCGCGGTCGGGAATGAAAACTGTGGTGAACTTTTTTCAAGGTTGCTAATTTTTTTGAGGAAAAATCAAACGTATGAAGTTTTTTTTAAATTTATTGTAATCTTTGAAAAATCGCGTTTTTTCACAGCCTGAACATAGAAAAAACGCGATTTTCAAAGATTGCAAAAAATTAAAATCAGTAACTATGTTGGTACGCCGGAGTCATAGACATCCGCGTCTATATAGCATAAAAAATTAAATATATGTGCCACTTTATCTGCATCAATAATCTCCGGCATTTCCGCATTGCAGCGCGAATATTTTCGGTAGAAAAAAAAAAAACTGTTATCGCTAGGGAATTATGTACAAATTACTTGAACGCACGAATCGATTTCGTAATGGTATTTAGTGGTTTTTTTTTCTTTCTTTTTTGTCGGTTTTCGACGGACGCAAGGATGCGAGATAAAAACACTCTGTTGTATCATCGCTGTTACGCGAAATGTTTGAAGGAAGTGATGGGAAAAAAAGATTACATGCGACAAGACGGTGACCGAGCAGAAAACCTTTCGGTTTTTCTTCGGTAGAGTGAAGCGGCTTTTAAACTTGACGTTTGGCAACAGTGAGAACAAAAACGTTCCGCGCTGCGGCTAACTTCTCGCTTGTTTCTATGCACGAAAGCGAAACGAGAATACGATACTTTACATAACCTCAAAATCGAACGCGACGAGACTCCTTCGTTCTTACAATGAAATATGGTAATTATTCTACGAGGCAGCGATTTGCGCGTGACAACGAAGAAAAATGAAAGGCCGAAGTGGCGCATTCGTGTCTTGTGTCGTATTTCATGTCGCATGGGTTATCTCGTGTCAGTGAAAGCCGGTATGTCACTCGAGCTGCCCGATTGAATAACTGGAATTAAATTCTTGTCGGAAAGGAGGAAAATGTGCGGTTCACAACGGCAAGTGTATGAAATTAAAACTACAATTGAAAATGTGTATTAAAAAAAAAACTGTCTGAAAACCTCACTTTCGTCTACAAACGTAATAAAATAATCATAGTCGGGAGAACGCACGTCGAAGTCATTCGCGATCTTCCGACTAAAATTACTTTCTCGACTTTCTATGCATTTTTTCTCTTCTTCCGGACGACCAATTGTTCAGTCGGTTGTTTTTTTTTCTTTTTTTTCGACAAATCTCTCAATAATATTTTCGGATGTGCACAAATCTTTTTGGTGATGATTTACGATAAAAAAAAATTCTTTTCGCGTCAATCGCATTGATTATAACAATAGTGTCTTGGGCTGACAAGAGAATTGCCTCGTGGTGCAGAATCCGTAACCGAGACGGTGTCTCTAGTTACGCGAGGTTGTACTGTACAAAACTGCTTCGCTCCGATGGCTCGAGGCACGTTTATAAATACCACGTGACATCACACTCGAGTCACACACTTTGGACTTTTGACGTCACGTTTTTAACGTACAGTGGCAGTAGGTGTACGTGAATATCTCCGAGCGGAGGCTCCAGTCGGCTACGTGTACCTATTATTACATCAGACCGCGCTGTCCTGCATGCGGTATATGCATAACAGCGACGAAGCGTACCTGCATAGAGTCTCGCCCGATTCAGAGTGCGAAAGTCATTGGCTCCCAATTTTTTTATTTTTTCTTCCGACAACAAAATCGCTAATACATTTTGCACGATATTTCGAGCGACTCAAGAGACCAAAATTATTATTTTTTTTTATTTGTCGGATGATACAAGTTCACATAAATATAAACATAAGGTAATTAAGATAAATATTATAAAAATATTTATATAAGTTTTAGAATTTCCGGCTTAAGGAGAAAAAATAAATAACAAATGGAGGGAAAAAAATCTTTTTTTTGCCACGAATCGCCGATATCTGTTTATGGCACTGTGCTGTTTTTCTGGCAATCTTTCACTGCCACATCGAGAGGGTCGTCAATCCTTCACGGTGATAAGTCCATTTATCGATGTTTCCACAAAATCCGAAAAAATACGTATGAACTATCTTTAAAAATAGGCTCGCGCCAATTCAAAAATAAATTTAAAAAAGAAATCTCGACTTTTCCCGTCTCAGCAAATGAATAACATACTTTTTTTTAGAATAAAAATTCTCGTGTCTCGAAACTCTATTCCTTGCGCCACAGTCCAATGTGTTATTTTTCTTGCTTCTTTCACGAACACGCCGTCGAGACCTTACCGTGACTCTCGATACGCCTGAATAGACCGACTGTCTTTATTTTTCTCGCTTCAAGAGTTATTATTTCTTCGCCTAACACCTTCGATACTTCGATACTGTTCCGTGCGTATTATTCTCGGGCTCGCTGAGATCGTCGAGGACATAGAAAAATGTTGACCTTGGGCGTTCTTCGTCGAAAACCACTAAAGTTACATTATCTTTTTAGCGTATCAAGAATGTTTTTTTTTCTCCAACGCCTTCCACACACTTCGATACTTTTACGTACGCATTATCTTCGGTCCCGCTGAGATAATCAAAAACATACGAAAATGATGACCTTCGGCGCTCCTCGTCGAAATCGACTAAAGTTACATTATGTTTTTAGCGTATCGGCACACGTGTGACGTGAGCGTGTGTCAACCGATCCTGTAACGTAACACTATACCCATAGGTGCCGTGAAGCGGGGAGGGGCGAGGAAGGGCGGGAGAAGGGGGGGGGGGGGGGGGGGGGGGGGGGGGGGGGGATCGCGCATCAACAGGGCACTGCAGCACAGTGCAGTCTCTCGTTTTATTCGTCAAGCGATACTATGTTAATGTGATTCGTAAGTGGACTAAATAGGATGTCGCAAAGTGGGGTCAAGCGTCAAACCGGACAAACCCCGTGGCGTGTACGTGTTTCTCTCTCGGTCTCCCTCTCTCTCTCTCTCCCTGGTCCGCGGTGTTCCCGCTTTATCTCTCATAAACGAGTGACGTCACGAACAGCCTAGGTGTTTAAATCGTCACCTGGCCGTCGCTCGTCGCTTTGAGGCCTCGCCGTAACGACTCGCCTCCCAGAAGCCGCGGCCGTTTGAGGGCCCGAGTAATTTATGTAGAGTGGGATATCGTTTTTGTCCGGAGTTCGATTAACCGACTCTGCGTAATTGTGGCACGGAAATTAGCAACGTGACTCTGAGGAAATTATCGACTGCTGTCGCTTCTCGAAAACTGTTGCTTTTATAGTGGGGCGATAATATAATATAATATAATATAATATATAAACTTTAACAGACACACAAAAATGACGAAAACAAAAACCACAAGAGCTTCGCACTTCCGCAAGCCAACATTTGAAAACAAACTCATCGCTATAGAACATTTTATGTTATTGAGAGCAAAAATCAAGCTCTCAGTAACATAAAAAACTGCCGAAAGAATCTCACTCCGCCGTCTGACAAAACTACGTCACCCAAATAACTCTTCACAACTCCTCAAACTAATGTCATATTTTCGTTACGAAAATAGAGCCAATCACATACCAGATTAAAAAGCCTCAGTATGAACTTTGCACAGCTACGTCTCGAATCGATGATCCCACTATTTAGAAAGTTCCCAACAAACAACGTCCTCAAAAACAAATTTCCAACGTACACTATTTTTGAAATTCTCTCCTCATTGGAACGGAACGTAACGGAGCTACGAAGTCGCTAGCTTAAGGTATTAGTATAATATATTAATCGATTGTATCGTCTGTTCCGCAAACAAGGTTGGCTCGTTAGCCGAATAGTAAGACGCGAGCTGAAGAAAGCTGGTCAATGGCCCATTAGCCTGAAGGAAAACAAAACAATAACATCGCGCATACCACCGGATTTTGTATTACCGAGGCTAATAAAGCGCATGTACGATTATCGGAACCGGTTAATCCGAACGCGCAATTGCCCAAACCATCAGTCTGTTTATCCGAACGTTAGCGCGAAACATTAAACATTCCGAGGTAGCAAAAAGACATCTGGTATGAAAACGTTATCTAAATGGGTTGCGTATGTGCGTCCGGATGGTAACTATAAGCTATCCTACGTCTGAAACTTAACTTTCGGATACCATGCAGACGGACATATGTAACCCATTTAGATCGCTCTTCGATAACAAATTTTTTTGTGCTACCTGGGTTGTTGCTCGTCGCGGTAAGAACCGCGCCCGGTTTCAAGCGTGTTGAGCGCTTTTCCTCTTCCAGCGTCAATCTGCTCGCACGACTGGCTTTTCCGAGCGGTTTCACCCACTTCAGCAGAGTCGGAAAGCGCGTTTCAATACCAAATCGTTTGAATGGCCAATTAATAAAAACAAAAGAGCTGAAGGACTCAGGTTGATGGCCCTTTGCCAAAGTGTATAATTATCATTAGGAATACAATGAGTATAAGAAGATAACTGTATAAATATTGAGTTATATATGTAATATTACGTTGGCACTAAATCTCTTTTACTACTACTAATAAAAACAATATCAAAAGGAAGAACAAAAATAAGAAATATGAATACTAAATTTATGTATTATACTATAATTTGTTTATCGTTTCGCTAGGAAAGCGACACTGTACGTAATGTTACAGTAAAATTTTACTTTTCAATCGAAATTTTTTGGACATGTCGGGCAAAAGATTTGTCACTTTAATATAAAACGTACATTAATATTCAATCAATGTAAGTAATGTAAGCAAATGTAAAGTTCCAAAACAACAATAAATAAAAATATAAAAAAAAAGAACAAAAATAAAAAATATTGATACCAAAATTCTAAGATGTAATATAATTTGTTTGTCGTTTCGCCAGCAACGTAAAGAGACAGCGGTCAATGATTTCGTTTGGGGCAACTTAGCTGACTCCCGTACCGCGGCTAATTCTGGGACTCTGTTTCCCGTATTATCTGAGATTTCCGCATTACCGCGTGCGGACGAGATTCCACTGTGCCGCGGGGAGCGGGCTCGAGCGTGGCACAGTGGCATGGAATTCGAGAGGTCGCCGCGTAGGTGCCTCGGAGAGGAAGATAATACTTATGATTGACGGGGATACTCGAGATAATGGACGTAAGCTTTTATTCTTCGGGACTCGAGACGCCAACGCGCTTCGTGCATCGCCCGGTTACTCCGAGCGTAAACGATTTATTTATCGTTACACGCGTGTGTGTATTAACGTAGCGCGGCTCGCGCGCAGCTTCTCACCCTTCTTCCCGTTCCGAGGCTCCGAGTCACCGAGATCGTTCTTGACCCCCTTACTTTCGCCGTGCGCTAACGAACCGATAACGGCACCGGTCTTTTTCGTTCTCATACCGGTCGCTCGCCTTCGCACTCGCGCCGTCACGGTGAGCAATAATCAGTGACCTCCTTCGCGCACCCTCTAGTTAATTAATAATCAAAGACGCGCGAGCTTCGAACCCACGAGAGCCCGCACAGATCGGGGTTGAAATTTTTTATTACGATATTAATTTTTTTTATTAAAATGTCAATTTTTTGCCAAAGTTTTTATTTTTTGCTTGATCGGTGACCTCCCTCGGGGATCTTTTTATTAACGTATAATTCAAATTATTTTGATAATTAATTTGGAATATTTTGATTATTCAGATACGAATTGTTCATATTCAATTCACGATGAATTATTCAAATTTTTAAATAATCGCATATCCATAATTATAGTATTAATTATTTGTATTAATTTTTTTATTAATTGATTTACTTCTTTTCGATCCGACAATAAATCGAACGGTTATGTCTTCCCGGTGAAGACTCGATCGAACGATTGTACACTCGCGACGACCGGTCCCTTATCTCGAACGATACGATGTGCAGATTATCGTAGTCTCGCGTAGCACACGATAGTTGCTTGCGATGCCCGGGAGCGCTAACTTGCGAGGCTCGAGGCTGCGAGGACGATAATCGACTGGCGTGAATGTACAGCGAGCCTGTATAGGTATCTCACAAGTCACAGGAAAAAAAAAATATATATATATATATATGTATGCGACGTAGAGAAACGGGTATAGAGAGGCACGAGAACTCGGGCGAGAGTGACCGCAAGTTCGGCGAACGCACGAGCGGAGGAGGACAGCGGCAGTTTCGTTCGACCGGCGACTTGTTACGTACTACTTCAATTACGATCCCGCTCTCTTCTCCTTAAGCCGGTACCTCTCGTCCCGATGACGTCACGGCGGAGATACACACAGGCCCGATGGGATGAAAAAGCAAACTGAGCGTTGGCGGAGTTCGAAATCAAAGAGATCGGATAATTACTAGGCGCGACAGCGGTTCGCCTCTGAATGCCTTCGCAGACTTCCTTCAGCGGTCGGCTATACACTCGATCTTTTGTAATCCAAATTTAGATACTCTTATCGCGAGCGCGGACCGAGAGAGAGGTTTCTCTACGAGCCGACACTGCAGGAATTCGCTCGACGTATGAAATTCATAATAAATAAACAAGCTTTTCCGATAGTGATTTATTTTTAAAAAATATATTATTTTCTACGCATTATTGTCGCATCTACTTGTCGTTCCAGAAACTTAGAGATATTAATTCGAGACTTTATAATGGACCTTAATGGTCATTTTATCGATCCGTCCATAAATATACATAACGAAAGTCATTACGGACGTTCGAAATGTCAATCTAAAAAAAATTGCGAAAGAAAACGCGAGCATAAAGAGTCGATGAACCTGAGCTCTCACTCTCGTTTCGCTGTTACGTCGCCGCCTCCGTATTCGGGTTAACGTTCCGTTAGTAAGATCGGCTCTCTGCAACCTGTGGCCGTTATCGTTCCCGGCTGGAGAGACAGATTACGTAAGTTCGTTACATTCGTCGGTACACGGTTGCGCCGGGAATATACAAAGAGTGTCCGAGGGATAATTCCGGCAGAGCAGGACGAAAAGATCGGGCCCAATTGACTGTAGTTAATTCGACCTTTCCGGGAAAAGAATTTCGAGAGCCGTGACCGAAGCGTTTATGACGATTCTCCGTTGTAGCAGGGGAGACACTGCGTGTGGTTGGCTCAAAACACACGCACACGCGCGCGCGCATGCGCGGAACCCGCTGCGTACAACCGACCCCGCACACATTCGCGCTACGGGCTCGGTATTAACCCCGTAGCATACCTACGTTCCTCGCCGCCGGGGACGTACGAAAATCGATATGAAATAACGAACGTCGCTATGACATTTTCCACCGCCCTTCGAGCCCTCGCCGCCGGATATTTCTTTCCTCGCACCTTCCTTCCGATCGAGTCGAGTCTTCTCCATCTTTCTATCCTATTTCATATTTTTTTTTTTTTTTTTGCTGCAAGAAAGTACGAAACGATCGTCCTAGCTCCGACGGTCGAGCAGGAAGAGCCTCGCAGAGCGGGAAGCCGAGAGAGCGAGCCCAACCCAAACCGGCGTGTCCGATCGCGGCGGAATGCCGCCGCGGATCCGCAAGCGTTGCGGAGACTCGTTTACTACGGGCTTCCGAGCCACTCCTAGAGCTCCACGGCCGAAGCTCAACCGCCGGGGCTCTAGAAAAACGAAAACTCAAAATTCCAAACTACGACGCTTTCGGATGTACATATATATATATATACACGGAGAGAAAGATAGAGAATGTAGGAGACGGCGAAGCACGCCCTACACGAGAAGCGTTAACTAATTTTAGCGCTAAACCCACGCTCATTCTCCTCGTACCGTCCTCCCTTCTCCCGTCCCTCCGCTACATATCGCTTTCCGAAAACATCGACGAGCAGAGGTTCTCCAGCACGAATTCTCAACCCGAGCGAGAATGGGCGGTAGAAGTTCGAAGACTCGGAGGAAAAACGGGTGAAAAATTTATGATCGGCGACGAACTTTGGGCGTATCTCGATTTGCGCGCCTGCAGAGAGCTTCGTCGAAACTCGGAGGGAATCGGGTGAAAAATTTATTATCGGTGACGAACTTTGGGCGTATCTCGAATATCTCGTTGCGCGCTCGCGGAGACCTCCGAGGAATCGTCGTAATGGTTGTATACGCGTGTCTCTATGTAGTACACGGTAGCAAATATCTCGCCGTAGGCACAACTTGTGTAAATACAATACGTGCGATTACCGCCTACCGGGCCGTCGACTCGCACTCGTCTGACAGCGAAGGAGCTCGAGTCGGCTCGGGCGAGAGAAAGAGACACAACCGTTGGGACGCAAGCAGCAGCGACGGCACTCGGCGAGTGGTAAACGAAGAAAACGCAAGGCGAGAGAGCCGGCGTTCGGCGATAATTCCCGGCGAACGCGACGTTTCCGCATCTACTCACCCATTATAACGATGCTTCGATCTCCGGCGTTGGGACGAAGAGTGTGTGCCCTTGTTTTCTCCGGCGGTTCACCCGACACACTCCTATCACGTCTCCCCGATAATCCGTAGCGAGAGGAACGAACTCGGCGCGCGCGTAGGCTGGGCTCTTCGCTTTGCTGCCTCGTCGAAACTCACTTCGATCTTAGGTGTCTCGTACTAACCGTTGCTCGAAGCACCCGGCGCCGCGGCGATTGCTCTACTGATCCGTTGATACGCGCTTACTTGTTACACCTACTCGCGACCGGTCGCTGGGACTCCGCGCGCGACTCGTCTCGACGGCCTCCGAGATGAATCAGAAAAAGGGTAGATCTGCAACTAAACGCTTGCCGTCCGACATTGTAGCACCGACCGACTTGGTCCGAGTACCGACGAGCCTGCCACCGAGAGGGAGGCGCTCCGAGCACCCACCAAGCTCCAACACTCGCCCGACGAATTCAATACACGCACGAACCAATTTGTGCACGTACACGCGCCGAGTCTCTCTCCAGCGTCGGGAGATGCGCGCGCGTTCGCTCGCCCCCCCCCCCCTCCCCCCCGCCCCTCCCGCCAATCGCCGACGCGCTCGCAGCTCCGTGCCGGGAGATCCCGCAACAACCGGCCGATCACTGACCACTCCGCAGCCTCGCGGATCTCTATCGTTTTTTTTTTTCTTTACCATTGTAATAATACCGGTTTCAACCCTTCCCCGGTAAACACCTGTTTCGCGTTAGTTTTCTATGATCACCGGACACGGTTGGAACTTTAAATTTATCGGATTTCATACAGCGTAATGGAATGCGGGGCCGACGGTTCGACATGTAGTTTTTTTAGGTATCGATGTTTTTTGGACGTAAAATGAGGGTTTATTTTTTTTGTGCCGCTTTGCTGATCCCCTCTTGTGCTTTGAGGGGAAATCGATGAATTCGTAACGATAAAGATCTACTGAAACTTAATTGGTTTTTTTTCATACTTTTTTCAGTTTTTTTTTTTTTTTGCTAGAGGTGCAAAAGTCCATATAGACGTTTACTCGATTGACCTCAATAAAATTTTGATAAAGAGTCGAACGTGAATTTCTCGAGATAAACAATCGAAACAACACAAAGTTGCGTGTCTGCGCGCGCAGCTAACCAGGATGTGGCATAATAAGACGTTTGCACACGTACGCGTGTAGTACGGGAGACTGAGGTGATGAGCGCTAGAGTGGGAGAAGAAAATATATATGCAAGCCGAAAGTCGAGACGCATTGGCGAAGGCTCGGTTTTATTTATTTTTGTTCGCAATGATAATCTTTGAGGAGAAATCGATTAATTCGAAACGACTAAGATCAATTGAAACTTACTCTTTCACTAAGAATTCTCCTACTTTAAAAAAAATCTATTACTAAGAATTTATTTTAAAAAATTCTTAATGCCGATCTTGTGTCTTCGAAGAGAAATTGATTAATTCGAAACGATGAAGATCCATTGAAGCTCACTCGTTTTTAGTTTTTCCGATATTTCTTTTTTGCAAGCGGCGCAAGCATCGGTATAGATGTTTACTCGCTCGATCTCAATAAAAATGTCGACAAAGAATCGAACGTGATATTATCTCGAGATAAACAAACGAAACAACACAAAGTTGCGCGTCTGCGCGCGCAGCCTAGCCAGGATGTGGCATAATCGCGAAGATATCTCGCAGTTTCGCCGAGGGAGACGCACGCGTGCAGTGCGCTCTTACTGACGCGACGACCGGCGGAGTGGGGGAAGAAAATATATATACACGCCTAAAGTCGAGGGGGATTGGCGAAGGCTCGAAAGAGTCAACAGATTCGTCGACGTGACTCGGGCAGAGGCAATAATGGCTGGTGAGTAAGACGAGTTCGTTCTTTCGGTCGCGATTCATTGAATATATCGAAAATCAACGAGATCAGAGATAACTTTTGTTTATCAAAATTCAATAGTTTTGCGACGTTGTTCCGAGGTCGTTCGAGATATGAGAATTTAAGGCGCGCGACGTTCCGCGAAGCTTCTCTCGACCCTACGTGCGTGTTATACAAAGTTTTCCTCGTTCCAGTTTAACGCTTTGTATGTTAATTTATCCATCGGACGACACTCGTTCGCGAGCGAGCTTTCCGTCCACCGCGAAACGACGGTATAAGATCGCGCAGTCATGATTTCCAATCTATCGAAAAAACCGAGATTGAACTGCGGTCCAGATTCGGTCCCGGGACGAGTGACAGGTGCGTTACGGGACGATTGTTGTTGTGAAGCTCTTTCTCCGTGCGTGTCATTCGCCAGTAGCGCGGAACAAAATTCCACCGAAAAAAAAAAAATACGATCGCGCGATGATTTTTCGTTGCGTCATCGAAATATTTTATCGCGTCGCACGCTCGTGAAACCTGAAAGAAAAAGTTTCGCTGCCTTCTCGGCGCTCGGCCGAGGACATATGTGGAGAGTTTTATTGAAGATTAATTCTCGTTCGATAGCGCGGCCGACTAGCGCGATTGGAGTTTTTTTTTGCTACGGGAGGAAGGGAAGGGACGATTACCGGAGAAAATGCGTCGAGAGTCGAACCCGTAATTCGTTGCAGCGGACGAGAGGTTACAATTTTTAGGTTCAGTTAAAAAAAAAAATGTTTGTTTTCAAGGTCGAGAAAATCCGTTCTTGGATCTCGTCAAGAGCATCGAGGTCGCCGGCAAGCAGCGCCGTTTCTTCGACGTCGCCAGCTTCGGACAGAAATATGGTAATGCGCAATAGTATGTTGTGCCGCAAGGGAGGAAAGTGCGTCTTTTCATCGAGCGTGATGTTTGATGCCCGGGCGAAGCGAGGGCAGAAATTCACATGAGGTCAAAATGCACTTCCTGCCTTGTGGCATACGATATTTTTTTCTAAACTATGCTACAATTGAGCATGTTTTCATGCCTGCTATGGCCCACTAACTTCTTGGCCACTTTTATCCTCTAAGGGAAAAAAGTACTACTTTTTGTCCCGCTCGACTACTTTTCGTCCTGTCGGTCAAGAATCGGTAACTTTTCAACCGCATAGCAGGTGTAAAATATAGTAATTTTTTTTGGGGGAATTAACTCAGCATTGAGAATGCGAGTTTAGGTCTTGAGAAAAAAAAAAACATTTGAGAAAAAAAAAATTGTACAAAACTGTTGACTGACTCGATAATGTTTGATTTATTCGACAGAGAAATTGCCGTTCTCCATACGAGTGCTGCTGGAAAGCGCGGTGAGGAACTGTGACGAATTTCAAGTAAAGAAGAACGATGTCGTGAACATCTTGGAATGGGAGAAGAATCAGGCCGTGGAGGGCGGAGTGGAGGTCGCGTTCAGACCGGCGAGAGTAATTCTTCAGGTACGCAAAGTTTTGGCCATTTAAATTTTTTTAAATTAATTTTTCATTAAATTTATCAGCAATTTTCTGTCCACAGGATTTTACCGGCGTACCGGCGGTCGTGGACTTTGCAGCCATGAGAGACGCGGTAAAAAATCTAGGCGGAAATCCGGATAAAATTAATCCAGTTTGTCCGTCGGATCTGGTAATCGACCATTCCGTTCAGGTGGACTTCATTAGAAGGTATTATTTTGTAGTTTTTATTGGAATGTATTATTCCGCGCAAGGCCAACTTGTTGGTGAAGCCAACTGGATTCTTTGTGCGCTATTTTATTTTTCCAAAGCAAGCTTCAGCTACCGGCTAAAGCCTGTACATTAAGAGTCAATTAATTTTTATACTAATCAATTGTTTAATTGTTATTTTAATTTTTTGTGCACCGGCCACTTTTACGAGTCAACGCGTTTCGATTAATCGATTCACTAATTGCCGTTTAAATTTCTTGCAGCGGCGATGCTCTGAAGAAAAACGAGGAACTGGAATTCGAGAGAAACAAGGAGAGATTCATGTTTTTGAAGTGGGGCGCGAAAGCTTTTCAGAACATGTTAATCGTGCCGCCGGGTAGCGGTATCGTGCATCAAGTGAATTTGGAGTATCTTGCAAGGGTCGTTTTCGACAGCAACGATCTCCTCTATCCCGACAGTGTCGTGGGTACGGATTCTCACACGACTATGATCAACGGACTCGGCGTTCTTGGATGGGGTGTGGGAGGCATAGAGGCCGAAGCCGTTATGCTCGGCCAGTCGATATCCATGCTTTTACCAAAAGTCGTTGGTTACAAATTGGTGGGACAATTGAACCAGTACGTCACGTCAACCGATCTCGTGCTCACAGTCACAAAGGTACGAAAATTAGCAATGCAACAGTCAAATTATTTTTAATCGTCCGCAACTGCCGACAAATGTGAATAGTAATCGAACCATTTGGTATTCGCGTACTCGTTACTTTGAACAATAATTCCTTACAACAAACATTCGAGTGAATCAACGAAGAGCGAGCAATGTGCTAGAAAAAAAAATCTTTAAATTATTTCCCATGCGATATACATACGATAAATGATTGATGCATGACTAACGTTACCATTTCTTTGTATTCCAGAACCTCCGGCAACTGGGCGTCGTCGGGAAGTTCGTGGAATTTTACGGTCCCGGTGTCGCCGAGTTGAGCATCGCCGACAGAGCAACGATCTCGAACATGTGCCCGGAGTACGGAGCGACCGTTGGCTTCTTCCCGGTCGATGCGCAGAGCTTGACGTATCTGCGACAAACCAGTAAGTGGAAGAATCCTCTTTCGATATTTCTCACGGAATATCGGAATAAATTCTGAATATCGGAAAAAATTAAATTAAAAAATGGTATTGAAATCATTTAGATCGATCGGACGAGCACATCGAGCGCATCGAGAAGTATCTCGCGGCCGTGAAGATGCTCCGAGACTACAACAACGAGGACCAGGATCCGATTTTTACGGAAACCGTAACTCTGGACCTGTCGACTGTGGTGTCGAGTGTCAGCGGACCCAAAAGGCCTCACGATCGAGTGTCCGTTACAGATATGAAGGCTGATTTTAACAGTTGCCTCACAAACAAGGTATATATCGCAGCAACGATAAACAAAAAAATGCCTATTCAATTTTAACGGTGATTTAAATACATTGATGAGAAAATAACGTTTTATCTATGAAAATCGTATAGACCGAACGCTTTTTTTTCATCCATGTATTGATTTACGAGATGGTATTCAATGATCGATACATTAAATCCACAAAAATATTTGATTTATCGACAATTCAATATCGGTGAATAAGGATTTATATATTGCAACAGCGATAAACAAAAAAATGCCTTCAACAACAATGCAAAAAACAACAACAAAAAACGAGATCGTATTGAATTGGCGATAAATTAATTCCACAACAATATCTGTTTTACGGTTTCACGATAATTCAATATCGATTAATAAGAATTTAACCATAGACCGCATAAAAACAGCATACAATTTTATATACGATTGATTTACATTTCGAGCAGTTTATCGAGACAAAGTATCGATGGAGTTAGCATCGGTGATCTTTCAGTACTTGTATGGGACAAACATAACCCAGTGACGAACTATCGAAACGTCAGACGAGGTCACGTTTATCCCATTCCGCACATTTTCCCATTGCTACACCGAAAAATGTTCTCCGATTATTAATTATTTAAAAAAATATGTACATATTCCATCCGTCGTTTGTTGAAAATGATGAGCTTAGATAACAAACTCCCAGGTAACTACTGCTGTGATATGAAAATATAAGAAGACACATCACCGCAAGAGTTCCTTCGGACTCTGCGACCTTGGTTGTTTCCAATTGACATCTCGATTTATCCATCGACGCCTCGCCGAAGTGTCCCTCGATGCTATGTCACATACATTTTGCCTTGCTGATCTAGCTTTATGATCCGTCGTATTACCATACAGTTAAATCACCAAAGAAAAATATATGGGACTCGGTAAAATGACGTACGAACGGTGCTGCCTCTCCATTTTCTTCTCGATCAATGAAGTTTATAATTTTTTTTCTCGTTTCCAGGGACGAGTATTTCGATCTAGTCACGAGTTCACAATTAATCGTGCCACTAGATCCATACTGCGCCACCGGCAGCGAAATTTTCTTCATCGTTCCTCGTTTTAGTTCGCTGATTTGAGCGAGCAGTTGCACAAATTTCGAAGATCGGTTCTCGAAGCACCGCGCTCGTTGGGTCAGGATCGTTGCGAGCGGGCCGACACTGGATGAATCCTACCCGGTGAGGTATCGATAAATCCACACCGGACGAGATTGCATCCAGCAGCGACCTCACTTCGAATTCTTCGCTTATAATATTGCTTCAATATTATAACTCACCTTCCAAGTTTTTTCTTCTCGCTGTCGATTGCCACACGATGACTATCGCGACTGAATAATTAATTCAGTCCTCGTCACGTTTCGTAAAGTATATTCGCGATGCAGCACTCGACCGAAAAATGACACTGATTTTTTTTTTTTTTTATAATTGGATTTGGTCGAATTTTTGCACCCAGTCGATTCACTGTGACCGATCTCAAATTGTCCTTGACTCCGGACAGTCGATCGGTAACTGAATGACCTTCTCGGCCGATGGCCCTCATTTTATATGCCCGAACCGGCACCGGATCTCCCACCCCGCGCCCTCGCCAAGTCTCTCACCCCATTGGCCGGCCATCCAGGTAGACGCTCGGCGTCTACGCGATTTTACGAAACTTCGTCAGCCGCGATTCTCGCATCCCCTCCAACTCCCCCACTCGTTTCGAGAGTTCTTTACTTTTCGCAATTATAATTTTGCTGTACAACAAAATCCTTCGGAGTTTAAAAAAAAAAAAAAGTGCGTAGTTTTACGTACGTAAAATGCAACGGGGCCGGCGAGCACCGACGAAAGCCCAATTCGCTTGTGCTTATCGTTCTTATCGCTGTACAACAAAATGTCGAGAATTAAAAAAAAAAAGTCCTTGGTTTTACGTACGTAAAATGCAAGTCGGCCGACGAAATCCCTATTATTTTTGCTTATCGCGCTTGTTGACGTAAACAAAAAATCTCGGGAGTTTCAAAAATAAGTGCGGAGTTTTGTGCACGCAAAATTCAACGGGAACGTCGAGCGCCGACGAAATCCCAATTAATTGTGCGAAAGATAGCAACGTCGCCGCTATCGTTATGGCTCGTTTCTTTAATATTATTTACACAGATTTTTTATTTCAAACTCCGAGAGATGATATTATTTGTACAGAATTAAAATTCAATCGGCGAGGTCGTTCGTCGCGACTTGCAGCTTCGATGTCGATGTGCTTTTTTTCTTTTTTTAATTCTGTACGACGGAGTAATTAATTATATAATGAATATCAACGCTTTTCGTCCCGGGGCTCTTCGAGTTACGGTGCGTTGTCGGGTTTTCTCGAAGCCGATAGTCTCGTCGCTAGAGTCGTGGAGTGACAATGGTGTCGGTTATGTTTTCTCGAAAACTCGACGACAACGATGCGCTCGCCGATCGATTTCTATTCAGTTTAAAATCAAACATTGAAATCGCGTTACTCGCACAACCCGACCGCGGATGTGACGCTCGTCGTTGCAGTCTTCTTGGGTACGATTCTTCTAATTCGTATATAGTTGAAAAAGTGTGGTTGAAAAAAGGATCATTGAAAAAAGTATGGTTGAAAAAAGTAACATTGAAAAAATGGTTTCATTTATATCCGATATAGTTCGCAAATTTTACGAAACTCGAAACTTTTCGTCCTGGTATTGTTGAGAAAAATCATAGACGCTTTGGCCAGCCAGGCCAATAAAGTCTTTTCATTTCGCGCCCGGCCAGGGCTGTCCGGTGCAATAAAGTTCGATTTGTAGGAACGGCGCGCCGCGCCTTATTGTTAATGAAACTGCGCTCGCCAATAGCCCTGATTATTGACAATTGCTTTCGAAGGATTGAAGAGAAAGCGCGACTACCCCGAAGTGTCCTTTGACCGAATTTTTTTTTCCGCCGAAATAGGCACAGTTTCGAGGAGCACTCAAAATCCAATAACTGTCCCCGAGAAAGTCCCGGAATCGTCCGGAAATCGAGGAAACTCTTAATTATACCTCTGAGAAAAGGGCCTCGTTAGAGTTCTTACGGTTTTTCCGAAACTACCGAGCGATCTCGGTGTCGACGAGGGTCGAGCTCGTTTATCCTCGGACACTCACAGCCGATTTAATAACTCGTGAAAATCTATACGAATAATATTATTAATAAATGTCCCATTCTTACCCGCAGCCCGGAGAGCCCAATTTTCAACGCCTGCACCTCGAGTAACGCACCAGAACTGGCTCTGCGCGTCGTTCGAAGCATTCGAAGTTGGACTACGTGACGATCCGAAATTGCTGATTCGACGTTCGTTCAATTTCGCATCTCTCACACATTCGTCGCAAACTCGCGCTCCTCGCCTTCGCCACAATTCGATACCTCGAAGCCTCCAGGACTCCGAGAGATTATTTCACAGAATTGTCAGAATAGGAAAATAGTGAAAAATTTTCAATTTTTTCGACGGTACGCTTAGCCAGGTATTCGCCAGGGTTACCTGTGCTCGTACCTTCCCGTTTCCCGTTATGGGACAGCGAAGACGATTAGACTCGCGCTCGGGTCTGATTTGTCCTTCCAAATGAGCGCCGTTTCTAAGCGTTACGGGCAGAGCTCTCCACCCCGCGGTGCCTCGTCCTTATTGTTCTCGCATTGTGTCGAGCCAGCCCTCGGGAAGGGAAAAAGGGTGTCATAAATCGAACGATGCCGCTTCTCGAGAGCTAAGCCGGCTGCTATTATTTCGCAAACATTTATCGACCCCGCTCGATCGGACGTGGGAAGCGTCAACGCGCGCTCTTGCGTTTCATCGCTCGAAGCATACCGGTCGGGTACGACGACCCTCCGCCGGATATTACTGAAAAAGCTTCTTCAGCACATTTCGAGCAAAGGCGGACGCGTGATTCCTCGCGCTGACGGACTCGCGTTCCTCGTGGCAACGACCGATGCTCGCCGAGCGGCTCCAATGAAACTTTACAATAATGATAATAATAGCTTTCTAATATTATGTATATTTGTAGTCACTCGCCGGTTTCCCAATTTCTTCAATCTCACGGCGAAAGACGTACCGGAGAACATTTTTCATTTAAAAAATCTATTTTACATGCCAATTTATTGAACCTGGGTCTACAATAGGAAGTTCCGACGATAAAATGATTATTCGTTATTCTTGTCCAGTAAAAAAAATTCAATTGCTCGTTGCAGGTAGGCTTCAAGGGTTTCGGCCTGTCCCAGGAGAAGCTGAGTTCCGAGGGTACTTTTCTGTACGAGGGAAAGGACTATAAACTGAAGCATGGCTCGGTGGTAATCGCGGCAATAACCAGCTGCACGAACACGAGTAATCCGAGTGTAATGCTCGGCGCAGGTAAGGCTCCCTTCCGATCCTCGCGACAATGTTGCCAGAAAGACAAAATTTTATTACTCCGAAATTAACAAATTTTTTTCGCATCGTTTCGCAGGTCTGCTCGCTAAGAAAGCCGTCGAGGCTGGTCTCACCGTGGCGCCCTACATAAAAACCTCCCTGTCGCCGGGTTCCGGGGTCGTCACTTATTATCTTCAAGAGAGCGGCGTCATTCCGTCGTTGACGCAGCTCGGCTTCGACGTCGTCGGTTACGGATGCATGACGTGTATCGGCAACAGCGGTCCGCTCCACGATTCCATGGTCGAGGCGATCGAAAAGGTAAATGAGCAGTCCGCCGAAAAAGTCTCGAAAAATTCCGCGCACAGTAAAAGTAGCAATGCTCGGACACGTCCTATGCAGATTCGATTCATCCCGAATTTATGTATTTTTTTTTTTTTAATTATCGGAGAACGAATTTTTCCTTTTCGTTCTTTTCCTCGTACACAGTTCTTTGGTTTTCACGATTTTTCTTCTCCATACCAATTTGTCCACACTCAATCCAAATTTAAGTATTAGAAATGTGATTTAAAACTTGAAGTCATATCTGCAAACTAATATTTGTGGATACGATTAATGTATCAAATAATTTTGATGCGCACAAAAAGTTACAAAAAATTTCGGAGTGTTCGAAGAAGTTAGGTTTGTCAACTTTCTACGTAGATTGGCTTCAGTATTGTTTCGCGTAAATATAATATTTTTATTGATTGAATCAATAAATGTCAAAGAAATTATTTAACTTATTATGAAGTAGTTGAGTTCCTACGTCAGAATTCTCGAAATCTGTGATGGTCCGAATATAGGGACGTGCCGAAAAACCGCGTCCGTAAACTCGTACATTTTCACTCTCTTCTTATTTTTTTCCGAAATAAAAAATATATATTTTTTTTGTTGTAATTTATCGATGGGTTTCGAAAACTAGAAACTATTTATAATTTTCATCAAAAAAAATTGTTCTCGACCAATCACCAAGTGCTGGAATCTGACGACGGTCTTAACCTTCCGAGCATTGGTGCCTTTACTTTACCTGCGACTCTATTATTCCCGTTTTTCCTCGAAATTTCTGCACATAATACCTGTTCAAATTCCCTGGTGTGCTTCACAGAACGAGCTCGTGTGCTGCGGCGTTCTCTCGGGAAATCGAAACTTCGAGGGACGGATACATCCGAATACTCGAGCTAATTACCTGGCCTCGCCGCTTCTCGTTATCGCCTACGCGATCGCCGGAACGGTCGACATCGATTTCGAGAAAGAGCCTCTCGGTAAGCGATTTCGTTGACGAATAAAGCGATGCATGCACGTTGAACGGAGCTATAAACTAATTGTCTCTTAACGTCGAAAAAAGGTCACAAGCTCGACGGTCGGGCCGTGTTTCTGCGAGACATTTGGCCTACGAGGAATGAGATTCAAGCGATCGAGCAAAAACACGTCATTCCCGCTATGTTCAAAGAAGTTTACAGTAAGATCGAAAGAGGCAGCAACAGCTGGGCCAATTTGGAGGCGCCCGATGGAAAACTTTATCCCTGGGACGCGAGTTCCACTTACATCAAGAATCCGCCGTACTTCGAGGGCTTGAAAAAAGTAATCGTCGATTGTTGTCGTTGCTTCGATGCGCGATCGTATGAAACAACCGAATGGGTTTTTTGTTCAGGAATTGCCGGAGTTTAAGCCGATAGTCGGAGCTCGAGTGCTGCTGAATCTCGGCGACTCGGTCACTACCGATCACATCAGCCCGGCGGGAAGCATCGCTCGCAATTCGGCTGCGGCCAGATATCTCTCGAAGCGAGGGTTTTTTTCCATTTTTTTAATCTTGTTTTACTATTTAAATGATTACAATTAACATAATTACTCTTTAAATAATGACAATTAAAATAATTACAATTAAGATAATTACTATGAAAATAATTATCACCCTGAAGATATCTGCATGAGACTAGATTTCATCAAGCTATAGCGACTGTGTTTTGCATTGCAAAAACCCCGCTCGGGCTTTATTCTCCAAGTAAACTTCACTTGGAGAATAAAATTCTACAAGTAAACAATTTTTTTTGTTTTTCCTAAAACAGTCCCATCGACAAAGACTTGTCAAAGATGAAATTTAATATCATGCAGATATTTTCAGGGTCATAAATAATTGCTATTAAAATAATAAAAATAGTTTTCCTAATACGAGGAATTTTTTTACATGTACATCAGATTGACACCGAAGGAATTCAACTCGTACGGGTCGCGTCGAGGCAACGACGCCGTTATGGCGCGCGGCACGTTCGCGAATATTCGACTGGTCAACAAGCTCATCGGCAAACCCGGACCCCGAACATTGCACATTCCGAGTGGCGAGGAGGTGGGCGCTGCGACTTTTCTTCGGATATCAACGATCGAGACACGATTTACAAATATCTTTTTGCTCTCAGATGGACGTGTTCGACGCTGCGGAGAAGTACAGAGAAGAGGGAGCGCAGCTGATAGCTCTAGCTGGAAAAGATTACGGAGCTGGTTCTTCGAGGGATTGGGCAGCGAAAGGACCCTTCATTCTTGGGATTCGTGCCGTTATCGCTGAATCTTACGAAAGGATCCACAGGTAAGTTCGTTGATGACTGCTAAAAAGTTGGGTCAAAAAAAAAAAATGGTACTCAAATCCCAACTAGATAGATGTTTTTCGCTGTTTTTACCACATTTGTGAACCGGAACAAAAATTGCGGTAATGGCACAACAGACATTTTCTAGTATAAAAAAAGTCGGTCCATTAAGGTGATCTTTTGGTGTATTGACGCTTACAAAAATGACCGTTAAATAAGAATAATAGTTTTACCGTGAAAATACGTTGCGTGACCGTTTGAAAATTACCACATTGGTAATATAAAACTACACGGTCTCATGGTAATTTAGAATCCCAAAACATTGAGAACTAAAATTATCGTGAAAATACTGTAATTTTACGAAATATTAAAATATCGGTATTTCGACATCTCTAGTCACCGCACGTCTCTATTACGATAGGAATTAATTTGCGGAACTGCTTTCAGGTCGAATTTGGTTGGAATGGGTATCGTCCCACTGCAATATCTGCCTGGCCAGAACGCCGAGACCCTCGGCCTCACCGGATTCGAGCAATTCGACATTAATATTCCGGCGGACTGTCAGCCACTCCAGAAAATATCGGTGCAGACGAACGACGGTAAAAAATTCGATGTGACGGTACGATTCGACACGGAGGTCGATCTGACTTACTTCGTACACGGTGGAATCCTCAACTACATGATCCGATCGATGATCTGAGAAGACTTAATTTAAAGGCTGTTGGTTTCTGCCGATGTAAGCATTTACGAGATCTCCGATCGATGGGTAACGAGGGTCAAGCTGAATCAGGCGAAAATAATTCGCTCTCGCGATGGGTCGCGCATCGACGCGCCGTGAATGGGAAACGTTCGTTCGAGGAGAGTGGCGCGTAATTGTTCGTGCCGAATATTAAAGCTTTGTTAGAGGGTGGATTACATATTTTTTGTTTCTGGTATCGGAAAGGGGTCTTGCGGAAGGTTGTAACGCATTGTACTTTACACACCCAGACGCGTGTTATCTGGACACAATTTTCAGAAATATATACATATATATATATATATTCATTCGGTTAAACAAATCGCATTGTTTCATATTTTTTAATCCTCCGACGGTTACTGGAAATAGTATAAAAACTCCGCTAAAAAAAAAATCTGATGAGGGAAACACCGCAGGTGAAGTGAGGTAAAATCTTAACAATCGATATCTGAAACTTGGAACTCATTGATAAACTATCGTCCCAATTACCGTCAGAGGATGAACAATTAAGTTAGTCACGAGGCAATATTTCTCATCATCAACGCCGAACAGATTTACATTTTCGACTCTATTCAACACAAAAGATATTTTGGCTAGTCGCGTTCCGTGCAATGGGAGTTCACCATCCGGTTCTGAACACATTCCGGTAGTCGTTTTGGTAATAGCCGTATCCAGAAAACGTGAGCTCGACCAAACGCCGGTCCGTAGCTCCGTAAAGATTGGAGCTGTCGAATGAGATGCTGTAGACGGGGCTGGAAACACGTCCAGTGTTGCTCAGAAAGTACAGCTGAAACAGACATATTTTTCGATAATCGTTTCGAAGTGGTTGCATCGGCAAGGGTTGTATATATGTATAGATGAAAGTGTCTTCGAAATTCCGAACCGATTCTTCTTTTTCGAATATCATCGATATTGGAGTATAATTACTTGGTAGCGTGCATCGCTTTAAAAAAAAAATTTTTAAGAGAATGCTGGACCCGTTTTTAACTCCTTACTTACCGTTTTTCTACCAACGGAACCGGGCGTTTTCTTAACTTCAATTGAGAATTTTTAATATGGTACTCATACGCTTCACATTGTATTGACTATAATATTAACATAAACGCTTCGGCGTGCAGTCGAGTTTTGATTAACAACGTACAAGAAATTAAGAAAATTGAATATAGTTTGCGAAAAAGCATAAACATAAGTGTCGCGATTGACCCAACCGGTGGATCCACATCCTCCCCACCACATTAATACGCTCTTTTTAATCAAATCGCATCACTTGTCACAAGTGGAAAGCAAATGTAAATGTAGAGTACACTTCACATGGATTTCTTTTGTGTAATAGACTTTGTGACGATTCTTGGATATTCGGTGAATTTTAGAGTCGGCGTGCACTGTTGATTTGTTGAAAAACATTGTACCTGCATGTAGTTGATCATTCTCTGATCCCACAACACAGCTTTGCAATTGTACTGCGATCCCGTGACCATCGTGTAACGATAATCGGAGCTGATGCAGTAGAGAGCAGCGTCGGTAGGATCCGTCCACGAGGCGACGCAGGAACCTATCCTGCAATCGTAATTAATTAACAACAGATGACGTGCACCGATACTGTGATATTCAAAGTATCGGAGTCCGTAAGACGCATACGCGGTTTTGACGTATACTTCTTTGTATGGCAAGGGCGTAGAAAGCGAGTTCTTCCTTTTATACACCTATGCCATTCACATAATTTTTCCTAACAAGCTTTTCGTTTCTGGAAAGTATGCGTAGAAAGGCACTCATTCGCACTAGTGCGGGAAAAAACCTCACCTCGTGTCCCATTTTCGAACGCAGGTATCGTAGCCGCAGGTGAGCAAGATGTTGGCATTTTCCCAAACCATATCCAAAATTCCGGCGCCGCATCTCCACGGGTGCCTCATGAGAATCGATTCGCTGGCGCTGTAAATACCAAGAGTTGGTTCTTTCTTATTCATTTATTTTACATATAATAAGCCACTCTCGGAAACGAACCATTCGATGTCGAATATCTTTAACGGCGGAACGGCATTGTGTCCAGAGGAACCGACGGCGAATCTCGTGCCCTCCACATCCGCTGCCAGGGACCAAATTCTGTCGAGCACGTGGATCGTCGCCTGCGGCGCGTTCACCTCACCTTCGCGCGGCGGGGCCCAAAGCTAAAGTATTTTCATTTTTATGAAATTAATTGTAGGGATCATATACATAAGTATATTAAGATTTATATATATGATATGATATGGTAGGACATTCCATCCCGTTTCGAACGGCCAAAAACTGGACCCATGCAAACTAAATTGTAATTTCACCACAATCCATCATTTTTATTTAAAATAAATTTTTTGATTTTTTTTTTGATTTGCCAAACTTGAACTTTGGTTCAAAATCCTTGTATTCTTTAAACTATTAGACATACAAAAAATATAACAATCATGCTTCCCAGATCCAGTGTTGAATACATGCAGCACAAGGCTTTATCGGGTAGGCAATTTGAATAGGAATAGAAATTATCATTCACCTTAACAGTGCCATCGGCTGCTCCGGATATTATCGTCCCAGGAACCTCGTCAACGGCGTTTACATTGCTGGAGTGAGCGTTCTCAATGCGCGCGTCGGCGTAAACATTGCGAGCCGCGGACTGAGACCAGAAAGTAATGCTTCCGTCGCTGTGTCCGCCGACGATCCAATCGTCTCGCACGATGAATTTCGATATGTCGCTGGCGATGTTGTCCCTCTCGAATATCTTGTCCGTTTCAACGAAGCCCTCTCGAGATCTGGAGTTTTTTCTGCGTCGACGACGAAATCCACACAATTGGTGACCTCCGCTCCACCACAGAACATCGCCGCTCAGACGTATCCAGGGCATCGCCTTCACCCTCCACGAGTGAAGAAGCTTCCTTTCGCACTTGCCGCTTTGCCAGTTTTGCAATACGTGCCACCGCGAACGCAGACACAGCAACGTCTGGCATCTGTGATGTTTTTGCAAAGGGTAAAAGGAATGAAAACATGTTTTTTTTTTTTTACTGTTTTTCTATTGGAATTGATAGATCTAAGTAGTTACTGGACACGTCTGTATTTAAATACTGTATTTAAATACTGGTCAAGGGGAAATGCGTTAATAAAGAAATTACAAATAATACAGGATCTGCGATATGTGTCATCCTGGATTTCAGACGATTCAAAAAAGGAATAAACATATGATATTTCTTTTCCAAAGGTTCAAGAATTCTATCTAAAAGGGTTTTCCCCATTGAAATAAATCAATAAATAAGCAAATGATAATACCATTGATTTTAAAAGATTTAAAGAAAAGGAACAAAAATATGATCATGAACATAAACTCTAGGGGAATTGAAAAGGGCGCAAAACCAAATAGTATTAAACTATTGGTAAATGTACACTATGTCTCTGATTTGTATAATATAAAAATGACAACTTGTAATTTTTTTTGCAGTGTATAAAAATATACACTGCAAATACATAGGCACTGCAAAAAAAAAATAGGACTGGAAGTTTTCACGCATAAACTGGTACATTAAATTTTATGCACCATTGTGATGAAAAGTTAATGTACAGAATATTAAAAACTTTAAAAATACTTTACTTTTAATAAAATTTAATTTAATTCGAATGGACTTCAGTAAAAGTCCATTCATTGTTTAGTACAATTGTTCATTAAAGTTAATGTCCCAGTTTTTTAAATTAAAACTTGCAGTCAGGTGCATTAATGTAATAATGTACTCTAATTTTCGAATGTAAATAATAAATTACTGCTACACGTCTTCGCGCGCGTAGTCACAGCAAGGTATTGCATCTTTCATTTTTTTAAATTAAAGAAAAGGAATAACAAGATAATACAGGCGCTGCGTTACGTGCGATCGCACGCGTAGGCACGGCAATGTATTGCGTCGTTGATTTGACAAGATTAAAGACAAGGACTAAAACCATGACAGTACAGAATTTGGAAGAATATCTATAAAAATAAGCGACGGAAACTACCGTCGTGCTCGGAATTGAAGAAACTTTGTGCTTATTGTTGTTATTATTATTATTTTTTTTTTGAGCAAGTTTCTGTGTTTAACCTATACGAACCTGTAGCGAAATCTCTTTGAGGCCTGATTGGTGGCGAGCGGTTGGTTTCTTCTCTCGAACCAGAGAACGTCATCGCGCACGATGTTGTTGAATCGGGTGCAAACTTCGGCGAGCCTAACGAGATCGAACGCGTGACAGTAATCGAATATCAATAGGAGGACGTCGGACGGCAAAGTGTCCAAACGCCACTGATCTGTCATCGTCGCTCGGCCGCGACTGGTAGGGACTTCAAACTCGTGCCGCTTTCAACGGAGACGCCCGACTCTCGCGACTCTGGCGAGCCGCGAATTTCATTTTCGTTCCTTTTTCTATTTGCATTCTATTTCATACCGTGGTAGAACGAAAACATTGTTTATCAAAAAATTATCTCAATGGGTTTCATATGTCCATCTGGACGGTATGCGAACGTTACCACCGATCCAATAAGTTAACTTTAAGTTCCGATCCAATAAGTTATTTTACACGTCACGGGGAGATCGTCACGCATGCAGTATAATGTACATTAGACCATAGTAAAGCGCAAACCGCCAGTTTACTACGGTACAACGTGCACTAATATTTATTACAGCTGTCTTTTGTTTTCCTAAAGTTCAAAGATCAGAGACTTTCAACCGTTCCGAGGATTTACAGGTTATAGACGAACTCATTTCGCGAAACATAGCTGTCGCATACATTGTATCACAATCATTCGTAATGAATGAATATTATCACATCTCAATTTAGATTGAAAACATCTTTCCATGTAATATTTTGCCTCACATTACTTTGTAACCACGATAAACATTGTTAGGAAGATAAATAAACATTCAAGGAATATTCGTACGTTTGAAAGATTTGTCGGCTCTGAAAAGAGCCAATTTTCGTCGACGTTGGTCTTCGAGATGACTAATAAATCTTTCTCGGAACAAATTTATCTCTCCTCGAAATATTCTTTATTCCGTCCTGCCTTCCTTTGAAAAATTATTGGAGGCTTTCGAGAAAACTTTAGATTCATCTCCGATGGTCCGGTGCTTGCGAAATAAGAGACGTTCCTACGTCGGATGATCAGCGACAAGATTGCACTTTTCAACGTTATTTAAATTTGCAAGAGGGTTGTTCCAACGCAAGACAGATTGCTGGCCCTGAAAAGGGCCAACAGCTACAAGGTTGCACATTTCTACGTTAACACTTGGCCCTAAAAAGGGCCAATATTTGGCGACGTGGGCGATCGGTTTGGGCACTAGTAAAGATTTCGTTCGATCGATCCATCCTTCCTTCCTTCCTTCCTTCCCTCCTTCCTTGAAATATTAATTCATCCTTCCTTCCTTCCTTTGAATTATTGGAGACTTTTGAGAAAACTTTAGAGATTCATCTCCGACGATGGACCGACGTTTGCGAAACAAGAGCAGTTCCTGCGTCGGATGCTCCGCGACAGTGTCGCACATTTCTACGTTATATAATGGCCCTAAAAAGGGCCAATTTTTGGCGACGTGGGCGATAGATTTTCGACACTGGTAAAGCTTTCGATTGATCCATCCTTCCTTCCTTCCTTCCTTGAAATATAAATTCATCCTTCCTTCCTTCCTTTGAATTATTGGAGACTTTTGAGAAAACTTTAGAGATTTATCTCCGACGATGGTCCGACGTTTGCGAAACAAGAGCAGTTCCTGCGTCGGATGCTCCGCGACAATGTCGCACATTTCTACGTTATATAATGGCCCTAAAAAGGGCCAATTTTTGGCGACGTGGGCGATCGGTTTGACACTAGTAGGGCTTTCGATTGATCGATCCATCCTTCCTTCCTTCCTTCCTTCCTTCCTTCCTTCCTTGAAATAATTCATCCTTCCTTCCTTCTTTGAATTATACGAGACTTTCGGGAAAACTTTAGAGATTCATCTCCGAGGGTCGACCGATGTTTGCGACACAAGAGACGTTCTACGTCTGACGATCCGTGACAAGGTTGCACATGTCTACGTTGTATAAATATGCAACATATGGTTGTTCCTACGCCAGATATGTATGATGGCCCTGAAAAGGGCAGTTTGAATGATAGCTCGTCGTTTATTTCGATCTCGTGTACTTGGTGACGGCTTTTGTGTCTTCGCTGACTGTATGCTTGGGCCAGTTCGCCTGACAACAGGAGACAAGAGGCAACGGGAGTAAATAAATTTTTTCACGAGGTCCGACTTCGACGCTGGTTCGATGTGTGATGAAAGCTGCCCGTTCGAGAGCCTTGTTTTATAGGTGCAGCATCCCGATCGGCGCAGCCAATCACGCGCGAGGAGCCGGCGAGCGCGGATGCTGCGCCGTGATTGGCTGCGCCGATCGGGATGCTGCAGCTATAAAAGAAGGCTCTCGAACGGGCAGCTTTCATCACACATCGAACCAGCGTCGAAGTCGGACCTCGTGAAAAAAATTTATTTACTCCTGTTGCCTCTTGTCTCCTGTTGTCAGGCGATTTGGCCCAAGCATACAGTCAGCGAAGACACAAAAGCCGTCACCAAGTACACGAGCTCGAAATAAACGACGAGCTATCATTCAAACTGCCCTTTTCAGGGCCATCATACATATCTGGCGTAGGAACAACCATATGTTGCATATTTATACAACGTAGACATGTGCAACCTTGTCACGGATCGTCAGACGTAGAACGTCTCTTGAGTCGCAAACATCGGTCGACCCTCGGAGATGAATCTCTCAAGTTTTCCCGAAAGTCTCGTATAATTCAAAGAAGGAAGGAAGGATGAATTATTTCAAGGAAGGAAGGAAGGATGGATCGATCAATCGAAAGCCCTACTAGTGTCAAACCGATCGCCCACGTCGCCAAAAATTGGCCCTTTTTAGGGCCATTATATAACGTAGAAATGTGCGACATTGTCGCGGAGCATCCGACGCAGGAACTGCTCTTGTTTCGCAAACGTCGGACCATCGTCGGAGATAAATCTCTAAAGTTTTCTCAAAAGTCTCCAATAATTCAAAGGAAGGAAGGAAGGATGAATTTATATTTCAAGGAAGGAAGGAAGGAAGGAAGGATGGATCAATCGAAAGCTTTACCAGTGTCGAAAATCTATCGCCCACGTCGCCAAAAATTGGCCCTTTTTAGGGCCATTATATAACGTAGAAATGTGCGACACTGTCGCGGAGCATCCGACGCAGGAACTGCTCTTGTTTCGCAAACGTCGGTCCATCGTCGGAGATGAATCTCTAAAGTTTTCTCAAAAGTCTCCAATAATTCAAAGGAAGGAAGGAAGGATGAATTAATATTTCAAGGAAGGAAGGAAGGAAGGATGGATCGATCGAACGAAATCTTTACTAGTGCCCAAACCGATCGCCCACGTCGCCAAATATTGGCCCTTTTTAGGGCCAAGTGTTAACGTAGAAATGTGCAACCTTGTAGCTGTTGGCCCTTTTCAGGGCCAGCAATCTGTCTTGCGTTGGAACAACCCTCTTGCAAATTTAAATAACGTTGAAAAGTGCAATCTTGTCGCTGATCATCCGACGTAGGAACGTCTCTTATTTCGCAAGCACCGGACCATCGGAGATGAATCTAAAGTTTTCTCGAAAGCCTCCAATAATTTTTCAAAGGAAGGCAGGACGGAATAAAGAATATTTCGAGGAGAGATAAATTTGTTCCGAGAAAGATTTATTAGTCATCTCGAAGACCAACGTCGACGAAAATTGGCTCTTTTCAGAGCCGACAAATTTTTCAAACGTACGAATATTCCTTGAATGTTTATTTATCTTCCCAACAATGTTTATCGTTGTTAGAAAGTAATGTGAGGCAAAATATTACATGGAAAGATGTTTTCAATCTAAATTGAGATGTGATAATATTCATTCATTACGAATGATTGTGATACAATGTATGCGACAGCTATGTTTCGCGAAATGAGTTCGTCTATAACCTGTAAATCCTCGGAACGGTTAAAAGTCTCTGATCTTTGAACTTTAGGAAAACAAAAGACAGCTGTAATAAATATTAGTGCACGTTAGTTCTTCAAATACCGAAAGTCATTGCTCGTGCGTTCGTATCGTTCGATCGTCCACGTAAAACATCACAGAAAAATCGGGATGACAAGAATATTGCCCAAAAATATTATTCTCCCGTCAGCTCGCCATACAGCGAACGGTATTTTGCAGAAAAATATACTTGTAAAATGAGAGACATGGAATAACTGGCCGTATATGCTACTCACACAAGGTCTACGTCGGAAAGGTAAGGATTCAGTGCTTCACCGCCGTCTATCATTATGCGGGAAAAGATCGGATACGATGGCGAGTAAACTGGCGGTTTGCGCTTTACTATGGTCTAATGTACATTATACTGCATGCGTGACGATTTTCCCGTGACGTGTAAAATAACTTATTGGATCGGAACTTAAAGTTAACTTATTGGATCGGTGGTAACTTCCGCATACCGTCCAGATGGACATATGAAACCCATTGAGATAATTTTTTGATAAACAATGTTTTCGTTCTACCACGGTATGAAATAGAATGCTCCCAAACTACTGTGGACCATGATCATTATATAGGAGGCTGAAAGTTTCCCGACGAAATCGAGCCGCGATGCGATTCGCCGCAGAAACGAAGCGCAGTCTGTCGCCGGTGAAGCAATGCCCTGTTCCTGGCAAACGTACGTCACACACCCTGTCCGAAAATGTTAACAGAGTAATTATTACAAATAACTAAAAAGATAAAGTTCATCGATAACAGTATAAGTAATGATATCTCATATCACGAAATCGCTGATCCTTCGCTCGATGGAAGAATCGTGCGCACGCAATTAGGTCCAACCGGCGCGCCAATCACGGCGCAGCATCCGCGCTCGCCGGCTCCTCGCGCGTGATTGGCTGCGCCGATCGGGATGCTGCAGCTATAAAACAAGGCTCTCGAACGGGCAGCTTTCATCACACATCGAACCAGCGTCGAAGTCGGACCTCGTGAAAAAAATTTATTTACTCCTGTTGCCTCTTGTCTCCTGTTGTCAGGCGAACTGGCCCAAGCATACAGTCAGCGAAGACACAAAAGCCGTCACCAAGTACACGAGCTCGAAATAAACGACGAGCTATCATTCAAACTGCCCTTTTCAGGGCCATCATACATATCTGGCGTAGGAACAACCATATGTTGCAAATTTATACAACGTAGACATGTGCAACCTTGTCACGGATCGTCAGACGTAGAACGTCTCTTGTGTCGCAAACATCGGTCGACCCTCGGAGATGAATCTCTAAAGTTTTCCCGAAAGTCTCGTATAATTCAAAGAAGGAAGGAAGGATGAATTATTTCAAGGAAGGAAGGAAGGAAGGAAGGAAGGAAGGAAGGAAGGAAGGAAGGATGGATCGATCAATCGAAAGCCCTACTAGTGTCAAACCGATCGCCCACGTCGCCAAAAATTGGCCCTTTTTAGGGCCATTATATAACGTAGAAATGTGCGACATTGTCGCGGAGCATCCGACGCAGGAACTGCTCTTGTTTCGCAAACGTCGGACCATCGTCGGAGATAAATCTCTAAAGTTTTCTCAAAAGTCTCCAATAATTCAAAGAAGGAAGGAAGGAAGGATAAATTTATATTTCAAGGAAGGAAGGAAGGAAGGAAGGATGGATCGATCGAAAGCTTTACCAGTGTCGAAAACCGATCGCCCACGTCGCCAAAAATTGGCCCTTTTTAGGGCCATTATATAACGTAGAAATGTGCGACACTGTCGCGGAGCATCCGACGCAGGAACTGCTCTTGTTTCGCAAACGTCGGTCCATCGTCGGAGATGAATCTCTAAAGTTTTCTCAAAAGTCTCCAATAATTCGAAGGAAGGAAGGATGAATTAATATTTCAAGGAAGGAAGGAAGGAAGGAAGGAAGGATGGATCGATCGAACGAAATCTTTACTAGTGCCCAAACCGATCGCCCACGTCGCCAAATATTGGCCCTTTTTAGGGCCAAGTGTTAACGTAGAAATGTGCAACCTTGTAGCTGTTGGCCCTTTTCAGGGCCAGCAATCTGTCTTGCGTTGGAACAACCCTCTTGCAAATTTAAATAACGTTGAAAAGTGCAATCTTGTCGCTGATCATCCGACGTAGGAACGTCTCTTATTTCGCAAGCACCGGACCATCGGAGATGAATCTAAAGTTTTCTCGAAAGCCTCCAATAATTTTTCAAAGGAAGGCAGGACGGAATAAAGAATATTTCGAGGAGAGATAAATTTGTTCCGAGAAAGATTTATTAGTCATCTCGAAGACCAACGTCGACGAAAATTGGCTCTTTTCAGAGCCGACAAATCTTTCAAACGTACGAATATTCCTTGAATGTTTATTTATCTTCCTAACAATGTTTATCGTGGTTACAAAGTAATGTGAGGCACAATATTACATGGAAAGATGTTTTCAATGTAATTGACCCAGTTACCCAAAACGGTTGAGGGTATAAAATAAGAACATTTTTGTAAAGTCAATAAAAACTATATATTTCGATAAAATATATTGTCCATAAATGTACATATAAAATATATATTTTGATACGATGTGTGGGTTTCGTAACGCTTTGTACACTTTCGCCATTAACGATTTTTGATTTTAAAAGAGCTCATATTTGAAGTGTCTTTTTACCGGATTTATCGTCAGTATCACCGGTCATTCATTTTCATCGAGGACACAGTGTCTGCGTTGCGTTCGGTGTCATCGTCGCTCAGACAATCTTTCGCGGCGTCTTCCGGGCTTTTCCATGCGACGTCCGTCGATCTCGACGGATCTGACGATTTTTTAGTTTCCGGCATAACGTGCCTCAGGTACGTCACGTGCAGAAGGAGGTACATCATCGCCGACAACGCGGCGACGAACGAGTATATTCGCAGAGTTACCGCGCCGCCGAGATTTTTGTACAAGACTCCACCCGCCAGACTTCCCACCGCAAAACCTAAATTAGGACATAAGTAAAAATGGAGAGCATTGCACATAATTTCAATGCATCGACCAGGGAAAACAACGTGAACATATTTTTCTTCGATCAATGAAAAAAATTATTCATGCAAGAATTTCATGTTTTGTAATTTTATTATTTTTAGTAATTTTAAGGTTAGGTTACATAGAATATATAAGCATCGAACAGGAAAAATAAAACGGGATTTCAGGTCTCTTCAGTCGATGAAAATAAATTATCCACGCAAGAAATCATTGCTTTCAATTTTATTATCAAACATTAAATAAATTGTATTGTGTAAAAATTTTATTATGATTTTTATTATTTTTGAATGTAGGTCTTTGATTTCTTACCAACGCCATCGTCCATTCCCGCGACGATTCCCTGCACAGTGGCCGAAGTGCCGGGCGGCGAGACGACACTCGCGTACGCCACGATCGTCGTGTAGCAGAGTGCGTAGCTCGGCCCTTGCATCATGAATTCTATGGGTATGACCCACCAGGGATTCGGAGCCAGCGATACGAGACCCAGACGAAGAGCGTAGCAAACGAAGCAGAAAACGAAGCTGTACCCGTAGCCGAACTTCTTCAGTATCTTCCCTGAAAATCATTCAACGATCGTTTATTAAAAAATCTTTAGTTATTCCACCGACCAGCGCGTACATTTATCATAGTAAATCGATTACCGGACAGAGAGAAGAATATAACTTCACCGCCGAGAGTTTCCGCAGCGACGATCAAGCCCTCGATCAATTTAATCTGCCCCATGTCGCCGGTCACCTTGGCGAGATCTTCCAAATACCTGCAGGACTCTTGCGATTTACGTTTGTCACGAATGCCTAATGCAACATTGCTCTTAAAAATTCGAGAAACCATCTTCTTGTTTTATTTAACTTTAGCTCTCCAGCAGATCCGGCCACCGACCGAACCACCATGGTGGTTTTGTGCAAAAAGTTTACGAAGCATTTTGTCGAAACCAGTACGGAAACCACCGCTTTATCCAAAATGTCAAATTAATCAAAAAATTAATTGTTTAACAAATTACCCGGTCATCCAACTTTAAATTTAGTTTAATTTGTTTCTCCAAAATGCGTAACATAGTAATATATCATAAATTGATATAATTCATGATTATAATTCAACCCAATTTTTTCCAATATTAGTAAACCTTTTTTCGGAACGTACCAACCACCGTGAAAAGAAATTTTAGTGACCGGTGAGTTATTCCGTCGTCGCCACCGTCGAAATCGCCATTTAAAACGAATATAGTGGAACGGTGGTTTGCGTAGTTTTTCCGACAAAATACTTCGTAAACTTTTTGCTCAAAACCATCGTGAAATTATGGTGATTTCCGCAGTGGTCACATCTGCTAGTGCTAATCCACAATCCTCGCTTATCTTTCGTCCGAACTCACCAGAATAAAAAGTAAACGATAAAGCCGTCGAAAATTCCGGCCATCGTCGCGAAGCATAGAAAAGTCAGTACGGGTTTCAACTTCAATATTCCGTAAACGTCCTTGGCTATGCTCTTCGAGGCTGACATGATTGGTAGCTGAAACATAGAGCAAATTTTTAAGTTAAAGTACGTAAAAACTGTGTTTTTTCAGCGACACGATAGTTTCCACTGTACCCGTGCTTACCTCGAGCTTCGCGCAGCACAACACGTCGAAGAAGGTGAAGACGCAGATCAGTATGAAAGCTGGGGTGTAAGACTTTATTGTGTGACCCTCGGACCAGTAGTCCACGGCGAAACCGGCCAAAAGAGCTGTCACCCCGAATCCTATGGTTCCCCATACGCGCTGACGTCCGTATCCCATTTGTCCTCCCTCGCCTAATTCAGTAGACTTGTCGATTAATTAGTTCTAAATAATTATATTCGATATTATTCGCGCGTCCTCGAATGTTTTTTAGTCATGATGTTTCGCAAGTTCGGCGAGGCAGTCGGGTCGATGACCTAAAATATCTATAAAAATGATACTTATCGTCTGGTGTGATAACTGATAAAACGATTAGATGAGCAAAATGTATATGCAGATAAAAGAGATATCACTGACCGAGCACATCGAAGCATACAGCGTCGCTTATAGAGTTCGAGACATTGAAACCGATGCATCCGAGTGACATTACGATCACGAAACCCCAGAAAGGTACCGATTTGTAGAGGCATCGATCTTCCGTTTTCGGTTCATCGCACCACAGTTCGCAGGTACGCTCGACGCCGTTGTCGTCGCCACCGGTCGTGCCGTTGCTCGTCTTGACGATACACACGCCGTCGAGGGAAAAATTACTCTCCCGTCCGTCGCGGAAAATCGTCGTCGACGAGAATTCCTTTCCATCGTCGCATCTCCAACGACACTTTAAAACCCTCGTTTCTCCGTAACACTCGTTCGGCTCGCTGATGTTTCGCGACTCGCAGCTCACTTTATCGTCTCGGCTTATCGTCACGTTGACCGCCCTCCCTGCTATCGACGTATCGGGAATATTCGGCAAAAAGTACATGGAAACGAACGAGAGAGATGTGACGATCAGCAGACCGACGAATATCGACTTTCTCCAATCGTGAAAGTAGTCGACCAGAAAACCAAACGCCGGCTTCGCTACGAGAAACAGTATCGGCAGTATCGCGGTCACCGTGCCCATCACCATCGGCGAGACGCCCAGCTGTTTTCCGTACACCGACAAGAACGGTAGTATCGGCCCCATTGCTGGAAAAAGAGAGGAGCAAGAAAAAATTAAACGTCTCGACGAAATGAAAATTGAGAGGATGTGAAAAAAAAATACCGCGGTCGGTAAAAACGAGCCTGTACTCAAGTTTTTTCGAGTCTTTTCAAGGGCGGCATTGTATTTTTTTTAATTAATGAAAAAAGTAGCCACCTTACGCCCCAAAAAAGTATCATCATATTTTTATAAAATTATTTTTACACAAATTTGCTGGCTGTAAAATATTTTTGAATTTTTTTTTTTTCAATCTTAAATCGTCGCCGAAACGCGCGTTAATTAGTGGACCCAAAAACTAGGAATTTTATTGTAGTTACCCGCCATGAAGAACAGGAAATGCGCCTTGATAGGCAGTTGCTTCGAATTGATTTTCATTCTCGACATTATTTTTGCCGTGTCTTCGGTTCAAGAATCAATCTCGAATATCCTCCAGCTGAACGGGTTTCGAGGCGTCGAGGACAGGCCGTGCTTATCCCGTAGTTCTCCCCGATCGTTTCAAGTGCCGGTGCCCGTTCACATCCTACAAGAAAACCGTTACGGATTATCAACAAGGCGCCGCCTCTCGGAGCGTCGCCGTCGCGGGACAGACACACGGCAACTGATGCTCATCCACAAGTGCCGCTACGCACTTAGCTGTTGATTACATTTTATTTATCAATAGCGTAGCTCACGAGATAAGAAATTTTGGCGTGCAACATTCGCTGAAGATGCGATGACCGATATAAATGAATACGTCACTTCTTGTTTGAAAAATCTCACTTTTCGACGGGAAGTGACGCGTTTCCGAAATGACGTCACTACCGTTTGAAAAATTTATTTACGTACCGGTAATAGGTCACTTCCGGTCCGAAACATTAATTTTCTGAACAAGAAGTGACATATTTCGGATGTAAAGTCACTTCCAGTCGAAGAATGTGATTTCCAAATCGGTAATCGGTCACTTCCGGTCCGAGAAATTCATTTTTCTAATGGAAATGACGTCGTTCCGTAGATATGTCACTTCCGGTTCGGAAAGCTTATTTATCTACGGGAAGTGACGTTATTCCGGTGACGCGTCACTTCCGGTTTGAAGATTTTATTTTTCGACCGGATGTGACCTAATAATGTCGAAATACGTCACTTCCGGTTTTAAGATTTTATTTTTCGACCGGATGTGACCTAATAATGTCGAAATAGGTCACTTCCGGCCGAAAGAATGAAATTTTCAAACCGGCAAGTGATTTATTTCCAGTGAATCAATTTCATTAATCGACATATTTGGTTGTCCTCGAAAAAAAAAAAATTATCTACCAGATTCTTTTCATTAAAAATTAACCTCACATTTAATCCTTCATGAGTATTCCACGCTTCATACACGACCAATAAAACTTCGAGGGCCGTATATTAATCAGGCGCAGACTGTCGTTTATCAACATGCAACGATAACCCACATTGTCTCACGCGTTTATCGACTTTGTTTGCCGTGTGGCTTTGTTTTGCAACGGAGACGAGATGTGCATGCTCGGAATAATCGTAGAGAAGAATTATGTGCTCCCGGCGAATTTATATGCGGCTACGAAGATTCATTTGGACGCGACGGTCTTTGTTGCAACGCAACCGACAGCGAGAGGCGAAGGTCAACAGCACGTGGGTTTCACGTACCGAAACGTCAAACGGAATTGACCGCCCGGAAAACTATTTCGTCCGAGGCATCGCTGTCGATTGCAACGAACAGTTGGCTCGAAATCTTACACGTATCATCTGCGACCGTGAGCGAACATATATTCGAGTTGTCGCGTGGAACCGAATCTTTTCGGCATCCTTATTTCTCGAATATTTCGCTTGACAATAATGTTACGAACGAGCTCGCGTCGTGCGGTCGAGAAGCGACACGAGACAGCTAGGCAACCACTGCGCTCTCGTGGCGGACTGTTTATCGTCTGTCTGAACGGAGGGTGCATATATATATATACATAACGGTAAGCCGGGAGCCATGCGGAGCACGAAGTGACCCGAAAAGACGCGAGATCGGACGACTCCACCCATCTTCTCACGGTTGTTTCGACTCTGTAGCTACGGAAGCCGCGGAGCGACACAGGGCCTTATTACAAGATATGAGTCGGCGATGATAGAGTGACACACTGATGAAAGCGCCAACGGCGACAATGAAAAGTTCGTCGACATCAAAAGTGAAACGAATCTCATATGATAAGTGATAGAATTTGAGCGGGCAAGCGATCTGAATCAATCATTCTGATAACCTTTTCGTTGTCGTTTATACAGTTTATACCGAGGTTCTCAGAATGATTGCTTCGGATTGCTTGCCCGCTTAAATTCTATCACCTATCATACGAGGCTCGTTTCACTTTCATATGAGTAAACTTTTCACTATCGCCGTTGGCGCCTTATTATATTGTATTGTATCGTATTGTAATTTATTGAGTCCAGGTATTTCTCCCCAAAGGTACGATGCAACGCAGGCAGAACGATGCTCAATTAAATGTAATTACCAATAATGTATAATGTACAGTAGAACCTCGATTATCCGAAAAGTTGAAAATTCGAATTTCCATATCGCTTTCTCATAATGTTTCTTTATTCGCGAAGCTTCCTCTATGAGGCCAAAAATACCGACAATGCTTCCCCATGGAAGAAGTTTTGCAAGTAAAGGAACCTTACGAGAAAGCGATGTGAAAATTCGAATTTTCAACTTTTTTTTTCTTTAGGACGTTATAACACGTATAAGAAAGACCATAAAAATTTTATAGTCTTTCTTATAGACAGAAATTGCGTTGGTAGAGAATCAAAAAAGGCACAAAAAAGTGCTGACAGATTTTTCTCCCAAGGTGATAATTTAGGCGCGACAAGTTGCCAAATTAAATTTTTGAAGATGCAGAAATTTTCATGGTCATCGTATAAGACCGAATCTGCTAGGGTGGGTGGAACTGCTCGGCAAAGCCAGAGTGCGAGCGAATTGACGCTGGAAGAGGAAAATTGCGCTTCAACGCGATTGGTGACCGGCGCGACTCCTGCCACGCCGAGCAACAATGTACAATGTCTCACGATAACGTTCGGATAACCGAGCGTTCGGAGTAACGGAATCATGGTTCGGATAATCGAGGCTCTACTGCAACATAGATAGTAAAATATACGAGGCAGTCTGAAGCGCAATCATTAGTATAATAATCAAAGAGCGATTACATCGCAGGTGTACACGCCCATTCGCTATGTATGTTGAGAGTCTCTTCGCAGCCTTCGTCATCCGTCGAATTCGTGCACTTACACTAGAAACATAATGTAACCTATAGTCAGACCTGACAAAATTGCGCTGCTCTGCCCAGATTCAATCGATACAGTTTACGCCCTGAATCCGTTGTAAATTTTTCGTTACCGCCGCACGCATTATATACATAAATCTAAGTATAAAAAAGTAAACACACAACTACGTGGGAACGATGCATTATAAGCAAAACAATGCTGGATTACATTATAACATAGGTAGTACATTGTACGAGGTCGTCCAAAGTGGAATCATTAGTAGATATGACATAGGTGGCGAATCATGCAAGGCAGCACAAAGCGCAATCATTAGTACAATAATCAAAGAGCGATTACATCGCACGTATTACAACGCCCATTCGCTACGTTTGCTTAGAGTCTCTTCGCAGCCTTCGCCATCCATCGAAATCGTGCACTTACGGTGAAAACATAATTTAGCCGATAATTAAAGATTGCAAAAGTGCGCTGCTCTGTCTGGATTCGATCAATACAGTTTACCCCCTAAATCCGTTGTAAATTTGGCGTTATCGCCTCGCAAATTATATACATACGCTAAGATATAAAAAAGTAAACACACAACTACATGCGAGACGGCGTCGGTTCGGCGCCTCAGCGCCTCCTACCCCGATTACCCGTTCTTTTTTTCCTCCTTCCTCGTATCCTCTCCTCCCGTTCGGTTCTCTGTGTACACACAATCGGACAGAAAACTTCTCCGTTCGACCTTGGTCTTTCGGGAAGGCCCGACAGGCAGCTGTTTCCCGTATCGTATATACATGTACATGTCGTCTACGATTTTTATATATATGTCCGTTCGACTTCTTTCGCGACAGTTCCTCGCGAACGGTCTGACTATCGGCCGAGAAAGATCAGCGTCGCTGACGCACCGCCCCGTGCAATCGGCAGAAAAAAAGAATTATTATCGCATACATGAACGACGCTGAGGCAGTCGGGTTTGGACCGCGCGGAGGCTGTTCGCGACCGATTTGCCACGCGTTTATAGACGGTTTTTCCTCTCGTTCACGATCGTGCCAGTGATCTCATATCTATACGCGTATATATAAATATACGAGTATACATACATCAGTCCTCGACTAAACCGGCCTCTCAGCATTCACTGGTTGCGTTCATTTTCGCCTTACCGACTGGTCTAGACTTGTAGTGTGTTCGAATCGTTCGTATTTCTTTCTTTCTTTTTTTTGTTTTCTTTCTTGGTAGACCTCGTCGAGCGTTCACGCTCTTTCTCTCCGTTCGTCCTTCGTCGGGCGGGCGTCACGATCGGGGAAAACTATAATGAATATGTATATCATTGCGCGCGGATGACGCGTACGAGGAAAAATACGCTTAACTGCGTGCGTCGAGACAGATTCGCGAATATAGTTTGAGATTTGTAGGCGTTGCGCTGGGCCTTGCGAGTAAACACTGTCGACGATGGATCGAAGTGGACGGAGACGAGCGTTTCGTCTATCGTACTTTAACGTCGCGCTGATCGTCGTTGGCGGCTTCTGCATTCACGGGGAATTAGGCGGAACGGGATTCGCCGATGCTGAAAAATGTGAGATCGTTGAGGGAGTTTCAGTGAATTGCACGCTACGGCTCTCACCGGTCGGGAGAGCGATTTAAGATTTTTTTTAAACTTCTTGGTGTCGAGTTGTTGATTCTAGACTGTGTTTGCGTTTGTCAATTTACAGTGAGATATTGCGTCGTGCAGAGTGTACATACGGCGAAGAGGATCGAAAAAATATGCCCCAAATTGAGGACCGAGCAGGGGAACCAGGTGGAGTGCGTCGTCGTGAGCGACAGGCGAGTAACGATCACTTGTTTAAACATGAAACATTGAAAGTTGAATAAACAATAAATTGAAAGATGAAGGAAAAAAAATTGAAGGTTGAAGAAAAGTATTGAAAGTTGAAGAGAAAGAAGATTGAAAATTAAAGAAAAATAAATTACGAGAGATTTTCGAAAGCCGCGAGACAAAACTACCGACCAGTTATGACTAAAAAACAGTAAGCCTTCGAAGTAATTTTTCTTTTTCACCCAGAAAAATTATTTAAATAAAAATGTTAATATACAATAAAAAAAAATGCTGGATTTTTTTTTCCAAGTACAAATATAAATATAATAACACATATATATAATTGTTAATAAATATGTATAATAACTTTGATGATAACTTTGAATATGTATAAGAAATTTGTCATATAAAAATACATAGCTTTCTTTAAATATCTTTTCGTAGGTTTACTCGATAGAAATTTAATTTAATTTGAATTGGGAATATCGGTACGAAATACGGTTTGACCTGTGCGAAAGGGTCAATTATTTCTCCGATTCCCGCCGAGCATTGGATGCGTACAATGTAAACGAGCGCCAGCCAGCCGGTCTGCTGCCGACGTTGATAACGGAAACAACGCGTTAAGAACGACCTCGATCACTTGCAGATTGAATTGCCACACAAATAAAAAAAATTTGCTGGTTTTTTTTTCAAGTCAAATAAAAATATAATAACCAATATATATAATTATTATTAGGTATATATACAGCTATATATAATTGTTATTAGGTATTGTATTGCATTGTATTATGTTGTATTATTGTACTATATATAATTGTTATTAAATATTTATAACAACTATATAACAAATAAGTTATATACGCTAAAAAAACATAGATTTTTTTTCGGACACATCTTTTCTTCGGTTTACGCTATAGAAATTGAATTTAATTTAATTCGAACCCATTAGCACGAAATTCGATTCGACCTGTACGAAAGGCTCAACTATCCCTCTAATTGTATGATGTAAACGAGCGCTGGCCAGCCGGTTTACTGCCGGCATCGATAATGGAAATAACACTTTAAGAACGACCTTGACCACTTGCAGATTGAATTGCCTCCGGCGATTATCCTCCGGTGATGCTGAATTCGCTGTTCTGGAGCCCGAAGATCTCGTCGCCGCGAGCGCCAACACCGAGTACGATATTCTAGTCACGCAAGAGTTGAGATTATTCAGAAACGGTAATAATTCACGATAATCGTTACTCGATCTTTTACGCTCCATTGTTCGATTTATCTATCGAGCCGTAATCACTGTTCATTATATTCGCACGGTTATCGACCTTTAAATCGCTATTACGGCATTATGATGTTTGTTGCACTGTGCCGACTCGTTTCAGACACGCAAAGGTTCTCTATGGTCGCTCTCATTTCCGGAGACATAAAGACCTCGTCGGATCTCATGGGAAAGAAGTTTTGTCACGGTGGCTTGGAGAACTCGGACGATTCCACTAGGATATTCTCAATGGTTCGTCTTACCCTCACTCAATATTATGTACAAGCGCTAAAAAAATATTTTACTGAGAATAATCCGATTATTCGGGAAAAATTTCACAAGTTTTTTCTTCACGCCACTTTCGGCGAAAGCAGAACAATATTTCCGCATTCAAATAATTCCAATCGATATGACAAAAAAATTACGGATTTGAAATAATTAATTACACTCATTAAATGATAAAATTAGTTAAATTTTAATGTTAGTTAAATTATAAAATTAGTACAATGATAAAATTAGGTAAATGATTGAATCAATTGATCGATCAATAATTAGTGGTAACGAGAGAGTTTAATAGGTAAATTGTTAATTTGCAGTATTTTCAAAATTGGATTATACCGCGAAAATGCGACACCGATAAGACTCTTGTGGAGAACAGAATCGCCGCCCTATCGGGTTTCTTTGGTTCAGCCTGCGTGCCAGGTGCATGGGCGCGGGACTCGGCTTACGACTTCCACCTGAGTCAGTAAAACAAGATCGGTTTCTCCGAAACCCGCTCTTAGAACGTTCAACGACGTTTCTTTTTTTTCCTCTTTTATCTCTGAAATAAATTATACCAATTAATCGCGCAGAATCGAAGTACAAAAATTTGTGCGCACTCTGCGACAATCCTGCGGGCTGTTATGACAGTGACAAATATCACGGACGCGAGGGCGCTCTCCTATGCCTCACTGAGGGTGCGGCTAACGTTGCTTGGGTCCGTTTGGACGATGCTTTACGACATTTCAAGGTACATTCCATTTTTTTTTCTACCTTTCTGACCATTTTTTTTCACCTTCATTCGTTAATTTTTAATGTTTAATTAATAATGATGAATGATGAATTATGAATTATTAATTAATTTTTAATTTTTAATTTTTAATTTTTAATTTTTAATTTTTAATTTTTAATTTTTAATTTTTAATTTTTAATTTTTAATTTTTAATTTTTAATTTTTAATTTTTAATTTTTAATTTTTAATTTTTAATTTTTAATTTTTAATTTTTAATTTTTAATTTTTAATTTTTAATTTTTAATTTTTAATTTTTAATTTTTAATTTTTAATTTTTAATTTTTAATTTTTAATTTTTAATTTTTAATTTTTAATTTTTAATTTTTAATTTTTAATTTTTAATTTTTTTTTGTAATAATCAACAATAGACGCAAGGCATTAACGAGACCAACTACAGCTATCTGTGTCCGGACGGCACAACTCGAGTAGTGGGGCGAGGAAGGCCCTGCGTTTGGATATCGAGACCCTGGCCGGTCGTCGTTGCCAGCAGGTACGATAAAACTTCAAATTAAACAACTTCTGATGCAAAGCATTCGGCTGATTTTTTTAAATAATGGTTAACGACCATTGTTGCAAATATCAAATAATTAATCTGTTAATCTGTTAACAGAGGCGTTGCGGAGCGCGTCGCGAAACTCGTCGATACTCTGGGCCAGCGAAAGTTTTCTTGGCAAGACGACGTTCAAGAACTCATGGAGAGCTATCGAGTCACTCCGGTCGCTACGGAAACTCTGCAGACGCCCGAAGATTTTCTTCGAAGATGTAACGCACATTTTTTAAATCCTTGTTCAGCGTAGCACAATCTATGCTCATTATATGTGCCTGAATTGTATATACATTTTTTAATAAATAATTGAAAATATTTGGGACACGGCAAATCAAACAAGCGATATCATTGGTATAGTTCGAATTAGCAATTTTTTTTTGTTTTTACAATCTGTTCTCATTAGCTGCAAAATGTCACTCATCGTAGTGCCTGAATAGTATTTTTTATATAAATAATTATGAATTTTTTTGAGAAACAGTAAATCAAACAGACAATATCGTCGTTATAGTTTTAATGAATAGTTTCTTTTTTTTCTGTTATGCAGATCCCGGTTTTGCGAGCGCGAATGCACGTTCGGGCTGCAGGCCCTCGAGACTGATCAAGTGGTGCGTAGCCTCGAATGTGGAGGACCGTAAGTGCCATTGGATGCGCGAGGCGTCGCTCGCTTACGGCCTCGATCCTCCTATATCCTGCATTCAGCAACCCAATCGGACTGCCTGCCTCGAGGCTCTGCGGACGGATCGGGCCGAACTCTTTGTCGTCAGACCGGAAGAAGAGCTCGAGGCTGCACTGTGAGCAGCATTTCAAATCTTACGTTTTATTGATTTAACGATGAGGAAACGTAAATCGCTTGCTCCAGCACAAAAAAGGAATATTTTACCTGTTCGAATCTGAAGGACATAACTTTTTGGGCACTCAAATCTTTAACAAGAATTAACCAAACAAACAACAAATTTTAGCCTTTTATCTGATCTTTAAACCGGAAAGATAAACAAAAACATTTTACTTTATTAATTTTTTTTTATAGAAGAGGAACCAATCGGATAATGCGCGTGGTCGCGAACAAGAAGGAAGACATAAATTTCGTCGGGGCTCTGGTGAAGAACGATTCGCGCTATAAAACTCTGGAAAATCTGAGAGGAGCTCGCGCTTGCTTCACTGGCTATAGGAGCATTGGTAAATCGGCAATGTAACCATTTATATTGTTATAAATGCATACATTTTTTTAAATTTCGTACGAAGATATTTATTTTTAAGTAAAGTTTCATGCAAAAAAATTATAATTTACGGTCCCAAAGAGGGCTTGAAAAATCATTCGAGAAGCACTCCTTAATCAAATTCAACTGTTGTTTTTTAGGGTGGAATGCGTTCATAGATGCCATGAGCAATAGTACGATGAACGAGAGTGGGAAGTGTTCGGACCTCGAAATGGTATCAAATTTTTTCAAGGATAGCTGCGTTCCCGGTTTGAAAGAAGCTACGCTGAAGCATCCGGTGCCCTCAAACCTCTACTCTCTGTGCGAACGAGGTGGGAATGACGAAATATCGCTTTACTGAAGGTCGAAAGGCGAGAAATAAGTTTTTTTGCACAAGACGATAGTGCACGGTGCTGTTGTGCACTGCATTATTGTGCACAACTCACGGGAACGCATAGAATAGAACCAGAATAGTATAATACGGGCGTAAGTTTCAAGCAGCCCCTTGAAACTTCGTTTATTTTTAAATAATGGAGGACTATCAACGGCGAATATTCATGATGTTTCGTTCCGTTCCAGACGATGTCAATACAACTGCCGCGGCCTACGCTTGTTTGAACTCCGGCAAGGGCGACGTTGCTTTCGTTAGCCTTGAGCATGGATTTAACAGTGAGCAGATGTCCATAATTCGATGCCACGGCGTATCGTGCCGAATCGTTTAATAAATCGATTGACTTCTGTTTGTTTTTTTGATCATCTACAGAAAAGCGATCGGGCTTCGGTAGCAAACTGCGATCCATATGCGTCGATCGACCGGCCTCGGAGAACGACGAGTGTTATCTGACATGGGCAGCCCTCGGTTCGGTGGTGGTCAATGAGAACATGACTAGTCTGAGACGCGAGGAAATTTACTCGGCACTTTCTAACATCGACATCTTATTCGGCAAGAGTTTCGAGGGTCAGACGTTGTCCTTCTCGCTCTACGGACCTTACAACAACAATCACGATGTTATCTTTCCCGTAAGGACACAATAATTCGTATCGATAATCAATGATGCTTCGATCAATTCTCATTTCATCTTCGATGATATTGCGAACCCCTCTCGATGTGATAAAATTCTGAAAAAAAATCAAGCATATAGAAGCTACTGAATCGATTGATTCCGCATAATAATCGTTTCAAAATGTTATCAACAAATTATTTAAAAAAAATTGTTCAACAAATCCCCCGGCAATCTAACTTCTTGTTGATATGAAAACGGTTTGTCACTCTTTTCGAATACGTATGAATTTTTTCAGAATTTTGTGTAATATTTAAATAACGCGTTTTTTATTAACCAAAAAACGCAATTAAAAAAATGACCCAAAATTCTGAAAAAATTCATACGTAATCAGAAAAATTAAGAAATCGTTATCATAAAAAAAAATTATATTGCTGGGCAATTTGCTGAGGGATTTTTTTTTAAATTCATTTGTTAATGACATTTTGGAATTATTATTGTGCAAAACCAATATTTTCAGTGCCTTCCGTATGCGTGATTTTAGCAATTCCTTTCTCAATTCAGTGTGAACTCACATGGCGTCAGACTATCCGCAAGTACTACCTTAATTAACTGTCAATGGCACTCGCAGTCGAGTGGCATGTCCAGTCCTCCAACGTCTTTAGTGAATATTTCTTCTTTCACGCAACCGGAAGTGACAACGCCTTTGCTGCAACGGGCCCACGGAAAGTAATGGCTCTTGAAAGCAACTTCCGGTTCACCCTGCAGGCTTAAAGCCGCCGCAGCGATGCAGGATTGTCTGGTCTCTTTGAAGAAATTCGTCAATTCGTCGTTCAACACCTCTTCGAGCTGGACGGCTTCGCCGTCGCCTCTTGCCGTTGCTCGTTCGCGCTTCAGTCTTTCTATTATTTTACGCGCCGGCGCGTACACGTAAATCGCGCGATCCTCGCCCGATACCGAGCAACAGGATTCCCCATCGGCGAATATTCCACAGCCCAAGACCGTTCCTCCGGCGCTCATCGACGATCTCGCGACGCTCCCCACACGATCGTCGATCGTCGATACACCGCAGGCCAAGCGTCCTCCTCGATCCCTCGCGATCGCTCCGTAAACTCTGGGACGTTTTTCGCCAATTTCCTAAAGATGTGTCGTACGAAAGAAAAATATTATCGCAGGGAAAAATCCACGAGTCGGAATATTGAAAAACAATTATGCACTGCAAACAAAATCCATATGGAGTTAAATGCACTGATATTCGAAGTTTTTATGCGTAAACTGGTATATTAAATTTCACGTGCAATCGTGATGAGAAATTAACGTACAATATATTTAAAAATTTAGAAATACATAACTTTTATTATTTTTTTTGAATTTCATTACAAAAGTACTTTAAATCCGATAATTTACTTTAATTTAGCTCGGTGCGAAAAGGACGGTTTCGCGCGCGTAAAACCCGAGTTTTCACACTCTGTAAAATAACATTCTGGAGGATGCTTGTGCGAAAAATGTTTTCTCAACTCGCATGATCGCAACATTCGTCTACGACTCGTGATGCAAACTCACTAGCGTCACAAAAAGTTTTTTCGCACTAGTACCGTAATGTACTATTAATTTCACTGCAAAAGTCCATTGGTTTTTCATTGCAATTGTACATTAAATTTGATGTACCAGTTTTTGCATAAAATTTCCTAACCGGTGAATTACAGTTGCATTTTTTTAACAATGTAAAAATTCAATTTTTGTCGAAGATATAAAAGAATTTAAAAAAAAAGAAATTGAACCCCTCTTGATAATTTACGGCTTACGGAAATGACGTTTTCTTCCGACCGGGCTTCTACATCCTTATCTTGGAAAAGATCATATTCCGAACCGGACGCCACTTCGTCGGTCTTTTCGGTCTCAAGTTTGCTGACCCCGCCTTCGACGATCAGTACATGGTCGGTTTTTTGCATGACCATCTTCGCCAGAGTTATCGGATGAGGAATCCCGGTCGTCGCTCCGACGGAACCCGCGTTAAAATCGCCGTCCATTATAGCCGCGTCTCTTATAACCGATCTGTTACTTCCGGCCGACGTATCGACGTCAACTCCGAGATCCGAGCTCGATTCTTCGCTCTCCAGATGACGGATCGCGAGTTCCACAGCGTCCACCGACTCGCAGCCTTTCGCGAGTTCCTTGTAAGCCTCCGTCACGGCTCTCTCAATTCTCTCCAGAATTCCGTTTATTTCTTCCCTCGAAGATAACGAATCCGCGGTTCCGTGAACCAAAATCGCTCGATCGTATTTCACGGGCGTTTTCGGCTCTTCCGTTACACTCGTGCATATCGTCGGCGAAGCTTCCGATCTCGGTGGACGCAAAATTTTTTCTATCCATGCACAATAGTCGCACATTCGTCCCTCGATGTTCAGCCGCGCCCGTCGATGTCTTCCTTACTTTACCCTTCGATCTGCCGAAATCGAACAAGAGACAATCTGGTTATATTTATTTTTGTTTTTTCTTTTTGCAGGAACGAACGCAGCATCTTCAGCGCAACGTGGAGCACCTCACACTGCCGAGAAATTATGCGGCGATCGTCGACAGGTTTGCCGAAACTCAAAAACAGTACAGCTACTGCAGCGAAGCGGCTCGTCCAGCGGCGACATTGTATAGCTCGATGGCAGTTCTTTTATCCGTCGCTGTTCTCGCGGCTTCAACCGCATGATCTTCGACTTGCTCAAAAAAAAAAAGAAACTGTATAAACCGCTGAAAATAGTCGTTTTCTTTTCTCATCAAAGAAGCTATTTTCTGTAAAAAGAACAAAAACAAAAAGTTATTCGGGATTCTCAACGTTAACATTTTTTGAATCGTCCAACACGCAAGCAACGTATAAACTCTTTTTGTGTGCAAAATGTATTTTTCTTTTTTATTTCGCATTAACAACTTTGGACGGGTTTAACTAGATATATATTTGTATATATCACGACCCACTCGCGAGAAACGTAACTGCATATGTACAGAAACAGTAGCATGTAAAATGCCGATCGATCGAATGAGAAAAGTTGGCTCTACGCGACTCTCGCTCATTGAATAAAAAATTATTCTAGTTACAGCTAAAACTGCGTATAAACTTGAAGTGATTTCGACGGTAAAACAACGATCTTGCAAGCTCACTCCAGTTTACTCAGACGGTGGTTTGAGCGGTAGTTTCTACGACAAAAACCACCGTGTTGCAAGCTTACTCGAATTTAGGCCCAGCTGGCCGAATAGGCCAGCTGGGCCTGTGGTTTTTACAGTGGTTTGGGCTTGGTGTTGACCACCGTAGCCGAACTCGCCCAGATTCTATGAAAAAAAAGGTATTTGGGATTCTCAATGTCAAAGCATTTGAAATTATCCAAAACGCAAGCAACGGTTGTAAATTCGATTTATGTGCAAAATTTATTATTTCACCCTTTTATTTCGCATTAACAACTTTGGACGGATTTGACTAGATATAAATAACACGACTCGCTCGCGAGTAACGTAACTAAATATGTACAGGTACAGTTGCATGTAAAATACCGATCGATCGGATGAGAAAAGTTACCTCTACGTGACACTCGCTCATCGAATAAAAAATTATCCTAGTTGCGGCTCAAACTACATACAATCGTGAAGTTAGGTACAGAACAAAAACTTTTCAAGTTTTATGAAGATAGTGTAATATACAGTAACGGTTATACCCTCGAAGTTTCGAATCACAGTATCGCTACGTATCGTAAAAAGGTATTCATTTCTTGCTTGACGGCGGCTTTGTGAGCGTAATAAAATCCCTCCTTCAGTCTGTGCACCTCGACACAGCCATTGTCCGATGCGAGAGCCTGCGAACGCGTAAGAATTTACGAACTCTTTCCCATCGCTGCGGTATTGTTTCGTCTCTTTTAGATGGAAAAGAACTCACCATGTATTGATTGGTCATTTCATGTGCAGTTCGACAAGGCGACAACTGGATACACTCGATGTGCGCCCAATCATCCGTAGATATCGTGTGCACCGGAAACATATCGCTGTTTCCCAAGTCCCAGATGTGAATCCTATTAAATATATATATATATTTTTTTAGTATCAAACTGTCTTATCTTTGCATCGGTGGGCGAATGCAGAAGATGTTTTCCGGACCATCTGACTAAAGACGGAATGTAAGGTGAACAGTAGGTAAAAAAAACATGATGTGATTCAATAGCCGAAACAATACAATTTGCATTCCTGTCGTAGAAAATTATTTTCATCAAATATGATTTTATGCTTTCTCGGGTAAGTTACCCAACTAATGAGGGCTTGTTATCTTTACACAGGGAGCTCTCAGTGGCCGTTTAACTTACCTGTGTCCGCGTTTACCTATTGTCCGCCGTACATTTTGTTTTTAGCCGGTACAGAATAGTTATTTGTATGGTAAGGTACGTCCTTACCATACAAATAACTATTCTGTATGTGCGATGCAAAAAAGTGCCTTTCTGCATTCACTTCACAGGAACGGAAAGCGGGATTTTACCGCACCGATATGCTACCCAATGTACGCTTACTTCGAGTCAACGTCTAAAACGTAGAGGGTCAATGGCTTCGACCTGGACCATTGCACAGTCTTAACCGCGGCTTTACATTCCTCGTGTTTGAGCTGCAAAAGCGGTTTCTCCGTCGTCGTTGAATGCAGTCGCACAGTTCCATCCGCGCATCCGACCTTAGAAAGTAAATATCGTCAAATTGGATTTAGTAAATATCGTCAAATTGGATTGAGTAAATATCGTCGAATTGGAATTAGTAAATATCGTTAAATTGGATTTAGTAAATATCGTCAAATTGGATTTAGTAAATATCGTCGAATCGGATTTAGTAAATATCGTCGAATTGGATTTAGTAAATATCGTCGAATCGTCATCGGGGTTTTTCGTGGTATAAATTGTACATTACCATGAAGTACGGCAGGTCGAAGGGACAGCTTTCTATACACCTTGTATCGCCGCACCAATCTGCAAAGAAATCCATATTCAAGCTACAAATTATTGACCGAGCCATTAATATTTCATAAGGATTATGTATAGACTATAACAGAGCCACTGGTCATCGTTCCTACCCATTCCGTTGGACTTGTAGGCGGGTGGATTCGCATGCTTCCCGATACGAGTCGCGTGCAAAATGTTGGATGTGTTAGTGGCGATGTATAGAGCATTTTTATCTAGACGATCGACATGCATGTCCGAGAAGCCTTTCAAATGACTGTTCCTGAAATACAAAGGACACTGAATGATTCACGGTTCACGGTTGGCTTCAGCAATGTTGCAACGTGACGTTCAATCAATTTTTTCGGACACAAAAATAAATGTTTCTCAGTAGCTAATGCGAAGTTACGCACTAAAGAGACCGTAATTTTATTACGGGATATTTTTCTGAAGCAAACACTGTACGATGAATTATGAACTTACGAAATGTCTCGACATAATTTTCTACGCGCGTGCGAGTCTACGCGAGCCGTCGATCAATATCGAATAGTTGCGGGTTCGCGTGAATGGAAATATCGCTCGTAAATGAGTTAAAAATGAATGAAAATTGACACGACTTAAAATGAATGTTTTTTTTTCGGATTTTTGAAGAACATGATTCACCAGCCAAAGTTACCTTTCCGATGCCTTCTTCGAAAACAACGATATCTCCTGGCTCTTCACGAGTCTCAGATCACCCCACCAAGACAATCCGAGGTCGTCGATGCCTGCTCGACTCAAATTTCGCAGAACGCTCCAAACAATCAGTCGACCGTTATCGTCCAAGCTGCAGATCTACGAGATTCAATAATTTCGGCGAAATAGTTATTAACATTTTTTTAATAAAGCTTTTCATTAAATATATTCGTACCTGAATCGGCATTAATGATTTGTTGCGAGCTGCATCAGCGGGTTCGCTATCGAACCTCGACAACACGCGCAGAGCAACGATTTCCGAATTATGACCAGCCTCGTCGAAGCTTGCGATCGACGAGTACGTCGGACTTCTGACGACCCATTCGAATTTGTTCGCATCGTCGACGATCTTTCTGTGCCAACTTTCGTCCTCTGCGAGGTCCCAGAGACTGATCGATCTATCGGTCGTAACGAGACGTTAAGCCAGGGCGAGATGAGTTTGTGCAGACTCGGCGGGAAATTCAGACTGTAATCTTTACCCGTCCGCGAGGCCGGCGAGGACGACGTTGTAGGTGGCCGAGTGAAAGCAACACGCGGTTATCGGACTCGAAGAGTAGAATATTTTCGTCGGTCTCGAAGGTTGAAGAATGTTCCAGACGCATCCGATCGGACAATCGGTCACGAAGTCTTCGTCCCGCGCCGTTTCAATGTCCTACGGAGGCTCATGATTATTATGTTGTATATTTATTGAACATGTCATAACGTTTTTCAACTGGCATCATAATTCTCCAGAGCTGGGCAGTACTTGAAGTACCGGGTACTTGTTTGGTACTTCAAGCACGTACGAAGCACACAAGCACTTTTAGTACTGCTAGTACTTTTTTACGATTTCATTACTAAGTACAAATACTTATTGAATTCATGCTAGCATTACGGACACTCGATGAGCAGCATATGATTATCTGTCTAAGCTTTTCAGTAAGTATAATTTTAACAAGCACTTTTTTACTTGTTACGAAATTTCGTAAAAATAATGCTGTTGAATAAGTGACAAACTTGTTTGTTCATCTTTGAATATGCAAACCTGTCCTTTTAGTTCTTGTGTTGACAAAACGCTTAATGTTACGAAGCTAATGCGAAAAATACTTGAGAAATACTTTAAGTACAAAAAGTGGACGAGAAATAATTTAAAGTACTTGTGATAATCTGTACAATGTACTTTAAGTATTTTTTGGTCCTTTCCCAGCTCAGTAATTCTCCGGTAAATTTAATTCTATTTTCGGAGGCGAATCAAATTGGTCGAGAAACGGCACTTTTTTTCAAAAAATTTCGAGATATCGAATTAAAACCTCCGCCATTATTTTCAAGTGGCATATTTACCAACCGATTTCAGTAAAGAAAAAATTCTAAAAAACTAAAAAAAAAAAATACCATTTTTGTCGAAAAATTGTAAAATCGTAAAAATTGTAAAATTTTAAATTTTGCGAAACGGCACTTTTTTTTGGCCGTTCTTCTTACCTCGTCGACCGGTGCATGAATCGTCAGCAGGACTCTGTTCGAGACGTCCGAATAGTGAATTATCGTGACCGGCCTATCGGCCAAGAACGTCACCGAATCGATCGAGAGCTTCACGATACTCTCGCTGAACGGTAATTCGTGAACGTTTTCGTTACCAGCGCTGTTACCGCTAATTCTTTCCTCCAACAGGGACAGCATGATTTTTCCGGCCTGACTGAGAAAGTCGTTCAACTGCAAGACATCGTAGACCGGACGGGAAATCGCGCTCGCTGTCTCGGCATCATTTTCACCTCCAACACCCAAACGTTCCTAAAAAATAAAGTCCACGAGAATTAGCGCTTAATGAACCAGACGCACAGTGCGCCGAACATTGAGATAATCGATTACCATGTTGAAGCGCTTTATGTCGTCATCGTTTTTCAGAACCGTCTGGCATCTCGTTGGAAATTGAGTCCATTTGCTCGCGCACTCGATAACTTCCGTTTGCGTTTCCGCGGTGAGATTGTCCTCGTTCGTCTGGACGGATATCTTCAAAACGTACAAGGATTTTTTGTTAATTGTCGCGGTCAATTCTTATTCTATTTAAAAATATCAGCCACATGATTGACGGAGATCATGAAGAGAATTGAGGGGGCCGACGTACCTGCCGGCTGTTCATTTTTCCGTGCGTCCGTATAAACTCTTCGTAAGCCACGGGTTTGCTCTCGAGAATGGACCACCCGACGGTGTCGAGCTTTATCATCTCCAACAATTTTTCCCCTCGCGTGAGAACCTTCGGAGCAGCGATTTTCGCGACTTTGTTTTCAGCGATTTTACCAAAGTCGATCAGAGTTATTTGAGACATCGGCGGTGACTTTGCAAAATCGCCGGACCGAGCGTCCTCGAAACCCTCGTCGGTCGACGACGGCAACGATTTGTTGCCGCTCGATCTCTCCTCCCTGATTGTCGATTGTACGTTTAATTTTAAAAAAATTAAATGATTAGTTTCTTCGAAAAATCTAAAGCCCAATCGGTGCCGAATAAATTGCCAATTTATTCAGTCTGATACTTTATTCGAACTACAGCAAACCTATATGGACTGATGCTCGGTCGTGCGATTATCTCGGTATTCGGTTGCTTCGCCTCTCGCGGCCCCGCGACCGACTCGACTCTGGCCGCTCGTCTTCTCGCCTCGGCCAGATCGTAATGACCCGAATCGAGCATTCTTTCCTCGTCGGACTTTCTACTGTCAACGCTGCTTATCGTCGTTCTCTGCGTGAAAAATGCATTAAATAAAAGCGATGTTAATTTTCGATAAATAGGTGAAATTACGTTTTGTTTTTTGTTTTTTAAATTGTTCTGCATCTATTACCTGCTTCTCCGTTCGCATCTCTACAGGCTCGGGCTCGGGTTCGTCGTCGCTCTCGTTCGAAACTTCGCCCACCTCGGACGCCTCGCTGTCCGTACATTCCTCGAAGTCGGATTCGTAAGACTGGAACAAAAAATTCTCCACATTAAAGTACCGAAAATTAACGTCGTTTATTCCGAACTCCAGAGCGGAATCGTTTACCACGATAAACGCCCCACATTTATCAGAAACTAAATAAACGGCAGATGCAATCGAAGCAGATGTAAAAAGCGAAAACTTATTTTCTGTAAATAAATCATAATAATAATGAAATAATAGATAAAACGAAATAAACTAAACTAAACGAAGTAACTAAATCACTAACGAAGTAAAAAAGAAAATCCTCTCCGGTACGGCCGTTCGAGAAAGTCGATTTACCTCGAAATCGTCTTCGTACTCGTAATCGTTGTCGTCCGAGTCGCTGTTCACAGCTGCGTTCCGTTTCGACGAACTCGTTCGCGCCGGAACAGCTTTTCTCCCAGCAATTCCACCGTCTGCTGCGTATTGCGGACGCAGCACCTTCACCTCGCTCGGACTCAGCGTCCGGGATCTCCTACGCTCTCTGGAAGGAAGCCTCCTACTCGTCGTATGTTTCTTACTCGACTCGACTGCGTCTTCCTTAATTCCCGCGTATGCAGTTGTTTTAGACGAAACATCCGTGCTTCTCGTAGCGGAGACTTTGACCGAAGCATCTTTGCTTTTCGAGGACGTCGCCTTAACGGAAGCGTCTTTGCTTCTCGAAGACACCGCCTTGACGGAAACGTCTTTGCTTCTCGAAGACGTCGCCTTAACGGAAACGTCTTTGCTTCTCGAAGACGTGGCTTTGACCGAAGCGTCTTTGCTTCTCACGGAACTCGCCGCAGATACTTTGGTGCTTTCTCCCGAACCCGGCGATTTTGTACTTCGGCTAGTTTTAGGCATGTAAATTGTACTTATGCCTCTCTTCTCGCCGTCCGGCTTTCTCTCGCCTCTAGGCTTGGTTCGAGCGTCCCGGTCTGTCGTTCTGGACGGCTCTTGTATAGATTTGCTGGCGCCGGATCTGGAGGTCTCGTGGGCTTTGCTCCTCGACGTAACGGACGAAACGGACTGGCGCTCCGATTCCCCGCCAGGCTTTCTCTTCGTGGACGTCGTGCTCGAAGTCTTAACGGTAACTTTCGATCGTCTCTCGGCAGCGATTTTTTTTTCTGAAAGGTTTTTCGCAACGTCCGAATTCTCTTCCTTGGCGAGCGTCTTGCTTCTGGTCTGAGAACGCACGACGGTCGAAGGATTCTTCGATGCTTCGTCCGCGCGTGCTTTTCTCATGATGTCCTGTCGAATTTATATATTTAAAAAAAAATGTACAAACGACGTGGCGCGTTCGGAAGAGCGTTTGGCCGTCTCGGCTGGGCGCGTGTCGAAGGAAGGCGTGATTGATCGTAAATGTTTTGGAGTCGCAAAGTTTTGAAAGCCTTGACCGAGAAGTTAAGCGGGGAGGCGGGAGGGGGGCGCGCGGGGCTCGCCGACTGCTGCGAGTGCCGGCTGCAATCGATAGGGATTGATTGTCATCGACGTCGCGGCTGTGCGCACTGACGATATTAAAACGGAGTTTCGACGTTTGAGTCGAGACGCGGTTTTATTCGTTACTCACCTTGCTGGACATCGTGCTTACGACTAGTTTGTTATGACAGTCTTAGAAAACAAACAAAAACTTTCGCCATTGGGACAACGATGACGTCATCCTCTGACGGGGGGACGACGGATTTAAGGGTTCGGCATCCAGGTGGCGCGCGAAACTGGTTTTTGCGTTTCGTACACTGTATTATTATTATTATTATATACAAACATTTGCGCGTTAATAGTGGTAAAAAATACCGCACATTGCAATACTTTATAGTGGACTCTCGACCTTTGTATGAATTCTTAATCTTATATGATAACACGATATTGTTAAAATAAACTAAAATAAGAGGTACGTGAGTTTGTTTTAACATGGCAATATGAATTATAATTTAATTTACGTCGCGTTGTGAAACGGTGGGTACAAAAAGATTACCATTAATGAAGGATGGTGCACGATCTGTGTCGGTCGGATCGTCACGTCGTTACGGAAGTGAAGTTTCCGTTTTGATCTTTTTTTTTCAATACTAACTTACATTACACCTATTGCATAGTGAATTAAATAGAATGAAGTATTCTAATCGATAACCGTCGCCCTACTCGTGTATGGAACGGGCTCTTCGTCGTCCTCCGGGTCGATCTTCCGCATTCTTTGCAGTTCCGTAGTTCGGGATCTGAAATAATGATCGATGCGATTAATCGTAGTTCGCGCGAAGATTGTGGATTACGAGGCTGATTTGACTCCGATTCTTACCTCATGTCTGCTTCTTCCTGCTCACGTTCGTCCTTGCGACTCTTCAACAATCTGAATGCCACGCAGATTATCAGCATCAGTATTGGTATTAGAACTCCGAGAACTATTCCGGATGTAACGCCTGCTTGGCGCGAACTGTATTCTTGTTGACCTGCAGCAAGTTTTTTTTTTTTACAATACGATCATTACTTTGTAATTGTAGGTGTAAGGGTAAAATAGCAGAACAATACAGATGGAAATCTCCACTCCACTATGATTAAAAATGATCGCCGATAACGAGCGCACAATCTAATAATGTTAAAAGAAACCTTGACACTATACTTTCATGTGGAATAGAAATTTCTATCGGTACACGATAAATAAAGTAGTAATCGAAACTTTATTGAAAGTTACTTATAAATCGTTACAAAAGTATTACAATGCGCAGTATTGGTGCATATAGTGTACAGTATATAGTGTTTGTATACTAAAGTAAGGCAACATTACTCGTTGCTGTAAATGCGACAAATTTCTATTCCACAAGAAATATACAACGAACGTAAAAACAAAAATGCTTTGCACAAATTCTATTGCGGGGTTAATCGATACGTTTTTGATGTTATTAAATGGGGATGATTCGGTTGAATGAAGTCGGCTAATGGAATAATTTATAATTCTGAGAATCACGATTAATCTGGCGTAGTACGTGAAACATGATTGAGGCGATGTGTCGGTAACGAAAACTGCAATTGATTTTATCACGGGTGTCAACCATTTCCGGTTAGAAGCAAATTGTTACGCGACGCTGTTATCGATTCGGCTTCGTGCCAGAATTTGCTTTTGAGCGTTCGAGGTCGGCATCGTTGATAAGAAAACTGATTACAGTTTTCGTTACCGACCGAGTCCGCTTCGCATTGTCCGATACATCGATGCGACTTTACACGTCGCTCTCCTTGTTCGGACTTCCGGTTTTTCTTAGTGAATCGGTATTCGTCGATTCCGAGTCGTTTGCCTCGTATTTAAGATCCCAATCTTTCTCCTCGAACTCGCTATCGGGTCGGTTCGGGAGGGGCTCGTGTGTTCGATAAACTCTGTCGTAAGTGCGCCGCTTTCTCGTGCCGCCGTTTCCGGTCGTCGTGCTCGTATCGCTGACCGGCGATATCGTTCTGTCATAGGACTTTAGCGGCGTGGTCTGACGCGAATAGCCCGGATCGTTATCGACTCCGGAGCCGCGATCCGAAAAGCGCCCCGAGAAGCGCCACGACTTCGCCGGTCCGTCGGGCTCGCGATTTTTTCTTATGCAAAAGTAAGCGGCCGCGACGATGACTATCGCGGGCAACAGCACCGCGCATATTATGCCCATGGTCGTCCAGGCCGCGCGCTGCGAATACTCGATCTGACCTGTATTCGTGCGAGACAAATTCAACGTGAAATGCAAAAATCTCGAAATCGTTTCGGCGATTAATTTTTCGTGTCTCTCTAAATTTTTGGAGAACAGCGTTCTCAGGTCACTCGCTGGATAGTTGAAGCGTGGCAAAAAAATAAATGAAAAATTAAGCATGTTATCGCCGGAAGCTGCGCGTTGGATGAGAGCATCGTAATGTTCGCGGATCTTCTTTTAGTGTGGGCTAAAATCTTAAGGTAGTCGGAGCGGCACAGTCTGGCCAAACACGTGAGTTTCAGGGAAAAATTCAAACATTTATCGACGGAATGAAAATGTGAAAAAAATCAACTATATGGAAGGTGCTGCAAATACTGTTTTTATGTAATGATAATTCCGAAATGTTTCTGATACATAAACGATAAAAATAATTGTTCAACAAATTACCCGGCAACTTAACTATTTCTTTCGGTAAAAATGATTAGGCTAAATATTTTTTTTCGAGATATCGATTTTTTACCACCTCCATTGGCTTCAAGTGGCAACTTGTGTTTTTTTCGAAATTTCAATGCTTCACCAGCCCCATGAACATTTCAATTTGCAACTTTTTAAAAAGATTTTTATCCCATCAAGAAGTGTTCGAAATTTTCTCTGAAACTCACGTTTGGCTGGAACGTATCGCTCCGACTGTCTTAAATTTGAATTTTGTTCACTAGGATAGTAATTTTAGTAAATTAAAATTAGGGCAGAGTAAAAAAAAACTAGGGTATTTTTTTAGTATAGCTACGAGCACAGCGAAGGACACGAAGCGATCATGCTGGAAATGAACTTACGTAGACATTCCGTGTATCCGAACTCGGGGGCGTCCCAATCGCCTTCGGGCGTGCAAATCCTTCTTTGGTCACCGATGAGGACGAAATCTTGATTGCACTCGAAAGTCACCTTGGTCCCGGGTACGAAGAAGAAATTACTTTTTCGTCCGAAACGCGGCGTCTCGAGAATTCCGCAAGTAGTTACTGAAAAATTCGCATTACGTATTTTCTCGGGAATTAATGTGGTAGGTAGGTGGGTGGTGATGAGGGACTCAGGGAACTTTGAAAGGTACTGATCGCCTCACAGATTAGTATTTTACCGGCTCAAACCGGCCCTCTACTTACCTCGTTTCGAATTCGTAGATTGGATTTGCGTATACGTGTCGTAGTAGTTTTTCGTGAAATGAGCCAAATCTCGATTGAGCGTTAACGCGTAGTCGAACTGACACTGGTAGTTGTCTCCGCATAATTCCTCAGCTCGCAATATATCCCTCGATCTGTAAGAATTACGTTTAATCACCGACGAAATCTTTTCGAAAATATATATATATATATTTTTATACTAGAGTACTATATAGCGCTTGACATCTTATTCCTTGATCCGTCCGTTTCTGTCACGGACCGAACTCGGGATGAATGGCCGGAAGTGACCTCACACCGGAAATACGTCACTTACAGTTTGAAAATCTAATTTTTCGACCGGAAGTCGAAAATTAGGTGTTCAATTACGCCACGAATAACAAGGCAACGATAGAAATATTGAATTTCAACATGTTTTCAGATAATTTCGTGACGCACTAACTTAACTTCTTTAAGAGAGTCAATAAATAATCTACATTACACTATTTAAAAAAATATCAAAACCATTACCGATTTGCCGGTAAAATGTCGTTGGGTCGTCTTCGGTACTCCGGTACGAAAGATTTGTTAGCGTAGTAACTGGACATTCTGCCGAATTCCTTGACGAACAAAGGTCCCCCTTTGAGCCCGTCCTCTTGATCCTCGAGAAGCCAATGAATAGCGAAATTTTTGTGAGCATCCATAAAGTTGTTTAGATTTTGTACATCCGCTTTGTCGCCATTGGGTTTTGTAAAATCATCGAGTACGTCGTAACTCCAGTTACCCATCAGCCCTCTCGTTTTGTTCTAAAGCAAAAAATTGATGTCAATCAAGCGGTTTGATTTCGAATTGATGTGAATTTTTTTTTCTTGTGAAAATGCCGATTTCTTTTTTTTACGCCAAATCGTATGCAAAACCGACTCAAAACTCTATTACTATGAAAAAAAAAATTACGAGACTCACCATGTAAGTCCATGGCAAGTAAACTCTGGCAGTCAAAAAGCCTTGATTCTCGACGACCTCGACACCGGCACCGGTGTCGAACATTATAATGACCTCGCTCTGATTCAAAATATACGTCGGTGTGTAAACCGTGACGCGGGGAAAGTGCTGGAACTTCAGGGATGGTCTGTCGAAGTAAATTCTACGTCCGTCGGCAAAAACGTCCAAACGATAACGCCATTGGGCGTACGGTGGTCTGAGTCGAACTTCTATCGTAGCCGAATTGTTTCCTCTCGCTGAAAAGAAGCAATAAAAAAAATTAAATAAAATTAAATCGTTTCAAACATTAAATAAAACTCAAATTTTTCACACATTAAATAAAATGTAATTTTTTCACACATTGAATAAAATTCAATTTTTTCACACATTAAATAAAATTAAATTTTTTCAAAAATTAAATAAAATTAAATTTTTTCAAAAATTAAATAAAATTAAATTTTTTCAAAAATTAAATAAAATTCAATTTTTTCAAAAATTAAATAAAATTCAATTTTTTCAAAAATTAAATAAAATTCAATTTTTTTCAACCATGTCGCTTCGAGCCCGATTCTCTGTATATTTTTCCTAATGCGCCTTACCGGCCACCGCTGTGAGTTGGGTGGCTGGAACCTCCCCGTAAAAATTCTTCGGCAGCTGCTCGAATCTGCCCTGAACGTCGAGCTTGTCTTTGGCGTGATCGACCCGCACGAGAACGAATTCGCCCTTTCCGTTGAACGTGTACTGCAATCCGTCGAACGTGACTACGTGAGGATCGCCGAATACCGTAGCTATAGCGGGCGACTGATAAGCGACGCAATCTTGCGACGGTCTTCTCTCGAATCTCAGAGTCTCGCAGCCGACGGCCTGCTCCTCTTGCCAGAGGCAGCAGAGGTACATCGGCACCATATCGTGATACCAGTGCGACAGACTCGGCACCTTGTTGGCCTCGTTCCAAGGCAAGTAGCCCAAATTGTGGGATCTGTGAGGCCTCGAGCCCCATTGCTGATCGTAAGTCAACATTAGGTAGCCGTTCTTATCGTAACAACACTGCTGCTCCGAACCGTCCAGGCTGCAAAGAAAACAAATTGTTTCTAGACTTATTTACTACAATTATTATCGTTATTATTAAGTTTGCTTTTGAATCTCGGCCGTGGTCTTTCATTCCTTGTCATGTCCAGGCAACGAAATTTTTTTTTTAAAGAATAAATAAAATTTTATATGATACTTAAATTTATATAATGTTATAATGTTTGCACATGTTGTATTTTTGTTCATATTCGTATTGTTATCTGAACGATAAAAAATGTAAATGTCAAAGGGCTCCTCCCGTTAATGAATAGATGAATAATAATAATTATTATTAGTGGTAGTTAAATGACCCGCTGATGATCGTTGAGAGCTAATTTTTTTAATGAAATAGATTTAAAAAAAATTAAGCGACAAAGAATTGATGACCATACTTGGGAGCTCCGGTCTTCACGCAGTGGACGGCTCCTCTGTTGTAGTAGCATTGGGGATTCGAGTCTTTGTCGCAATCGTAATCGGGCAGAAAGCGACCCTTGTCGGTCAGGGCGTGCTCCAGGGTGCACGGACAGAGGGACAATTCGGCAGCGAAGTTTTTCAAGTATCTGTCGTTCATCGTCCACTTGTCGCAGAGCTTTTTCGGCCACTGAGAACCGTAAAGGCGCTCCCACTGAGGTCCGAAGTACCAGCCCAATGGAATGGGCTTGCTCCACAGTACTCTGAAAAACCAAATTCAAATAATCATCAACCATCCAGCAATTATCGCCGTTGGTAATACAGGAAAAACGTAACAACGCTGTGAATTGGCCGGTCGCGTGTCGGTGCGATAAAACAGTAAATTACGATACTAGTGCGATAAAACATTTTCTGACGTGACTGTTGCAATCGCACGAGTTAAGAAAAAGTTTTTCGCACGAGTACTGTACAAAATTCTACTCTACAAGGTGTATGAACGACTTACAATGCAATTTTCGCACCGAGTGAAATGAAAAAGATTGCATGCGTTTATTGATGTAATATTTTCTTTTAGTATAAACTCACGGAGTAATGTCGTATCCCGAATGCTCGTCCGGCTTCGTCAAATTAATGTGAATGAATCCGAAGTGCATATCCAGTTGATAGGGGTTCTCCCTGTTTCTGTATGCCGCAGGTACGATCGGATACTCGCCGCTGTTCGCCCAATTATCCTGTAACGCAAAGCAAATATAATAGGAGTGGGCGAGACGCCTGTGCAATTTTATTGAAACATAGTTGCCAAAGATATAGAGACACGATACTGTTGTCCGGTAAAACTGCAAATTTCTTTTTTTTTCGTAATTGCTGTGTGTCAGATGTGTAAGGCGAGAATGCGTTGGGTGTGCAAAAGGCGAAAGCCGTAAATTAGAAATAAATAATATTCTATAAGACGGTTGCAATTATCACCCTCAAGATATTGACTGAAGCATGAGGCTAAATTGCATCAAGTTGTAACGTGAACAGTTCGCTCGCGGAAGTTCGCTCAGAGAATAAAATTCCGCAAGTGAACAATTATTTTTTCTTCCTAAAGCAATGCATTCCCAAAGACTTTCCAGAGATGGAACTCGATGTCACGCAGATATCTTCAGGGTAATTTGCAACTGATCTTCAAAAAGAAGACCCACCTCCAAAAGGCCGATATATTCCAGCTCAGGTCTTATGGACGTCTCCCTGTATCCCCAGAGAGATATCCGAACCGCCGCCGCCGTGTTACTCGTCAGATTGTAAGCGTTCCATGTTATCTTTATTTCCCGTGGTTCACGCTCGTGAACCGCTCTCGTAACGAAGAATATCTTTTCCGTCGCGGTCGCCGGTGTTTCTGCGAATGAAATTGAACGTCGTTAATTTATTTATTGTTAATCTCACAGGAAAAAAAAACAAAAATTGAAATGAAAAAAATAAATAAAAATAAAAATTGAAAAGACCTTGAAGATATCTGCATGGCATCAAATTTCATCTTTGGCAAGTCTCTATCAATCCACGGCTTCAGGAAGAAAAAAAGATTGTTCATTTATAAAATGTTATTCTCCGGGTGAACTTCGCCGAGCAAAGTTTTCGCGATACTAAATGGAGTTGTTATAACTTGACGAAATTCGGTATCGTTCAGATATCTTCAGGGTCATAAATTGAAGCTTTTACCGATGAAGAATTTGCCCTTCCAGTCGTATCTGCCGCTGCCGATCGCTATGGCGAAGGGTACGTATCCTTCGGCCTTGACGAAGGGTTGTATGCAGATGGCTCGGTTCCTGTCGATGACCGTTCCCATCACGTCCTCGGTGTCGAATCTGCACGTCACCTTGTCGTCCGGCTCGAAACAGGGACCGGTTATATTCACCACAGTGCCGCCGAGCATGTTTCCGCTCTCCGGTGCGAAGACCAAGGGCAAATGTGCACCAGCTGAAGATCAAAGAAAGAACCTCGATTAACAAACATCCGGATGACGATCGAGCGAAGCACTCACCGATATCCTTGTTGCAAGTGCCCAGCATTATCTTCTCGTCGATCCTGAAGATGTGGCGACCCGGAAAACCGTTCGCCCAACCTCTGCTCGGCAAATCTCGAACGGTGGACGCTTGAGAATAGGGCTTGTATTCGTAACTCTGAGTGCCGTTTCCTCCATTGAAACCGATCTGACGATAAGACGTTGTACATTGATCAATACACTTAAAAACTTAAATACCACAGAAATTATACGGGCGACTTTTATATACAATTCGGGTTTTTGTTCAAATTTTCGGCTCACTGAAAAATAAAAAATGGTGTCCAGTAAAAAGTCCGTACGAAATTCAAGGACATTCAAGGACCGCTGGATACCATGTGAACGTCAGGACAAATAAAAAAATATTAAACTCACGAAAGCTGGTGTTCCACCCTCTCCCCTGGTCGTGTCGCCGTTAGCTTCCGTGTGCGTCGTCCATTGTATATCGAGATAATTGAATATCGCGTAAGTGAACACTTCGTCGGTGGCGAGTACCAGTTGGAAGGTGTTCGTCGTGTACAAAGAGTTGTCGATACCACCGGCGAAGGACATGTTTTTCCATGTGACGATAACCGCGTGTTTCGGATCGAACGAGTCCGAGCCGACCACACCGTCGCGGATGTCCCACTTTACGCGCTCCCGCATTTCCACCCCAAATTGATCGGTTCTCTTCTGCAAGTCTCTCTCCTGTCTGGGTTTTCAGAAATATTAATTTGCGATTCTAAATTCCATAGCGAGTGCTAGTGCGTGCATATCGGCAAAAGCAAGCTGCCAATATCAACCAGTACCGTCTAAACAATTCAGATTCTTACCTAAAATAGACACCCGGATGTCTCTGGTCAATGTCGGTGGGTCTCAATTTTCCTATACGGCATTTGCTGAAGAATATACCGATGAATGACGGATCGTTTTTTTCCGGCCAGTCTTTCGTCGGAAACACCACTGGATACGTATAGTGCTCCGGTGGATCGCTGAATTCCAGAAACCCGTTCATCGATAGCTAAACAAAATTGATATTCGACGAGTCGAATTAATGTGTTCTGTTCGTATTTCAGCATTGACGCGGCCGAGATAGAGATTTTTCTTCGCGGATCGAGTTCGAGTTCGTTGAGTGTGAGACATAAGAATACTGACCCGCGTATAGTTGAATCTGAAGCCGAAAAAGGGAAGCTGGAAGTTGAAGTTCTTGTGAATCTGCGGCATCGACGAGTGAACATCGGTCTGCAAGTCGCCCTTGTCGTTGTCGAGGCCCTTGTCGAAGTACCAGTACATCATTTGCGAGCGTATCTTCTGCCATCTTTCCGGAAGCATTGTGTAATTCCTGGCTGAGCTCTCGGGCGAGGGTGCGTACCGGTCGGCATCCGGAGAGTCAGAATCTGCGACGAACGAAACGGTACATCGTTGATATCCGTACGATAAGGTAAAATCTCGAAGGTGACCTTGCTTGCACTACTTCATCGCAAGGTCACTCGGGAGAGCGGCACAAAAATTGTCTCCTGGGAAAAATGGCCCCCCAGGGGAAAAATGGACCTTTGGGGCAAAATGGACCCCTGGGGAAAAATCGACCCCTGGGGCAAAAGGACCCACCCTTACCAATCTTTTACGGGCAATAAAAGAAAAGTTTCATATCAAATAAAAGGGTAGTTTCATCTTGATTGGAGAATATCCATTTTGTTCCGCGCTTCTCTACTGAGAAGATGGAAAGTGATCGATAGAAGTGAACCGGAAGTAAGAACGTCCGAGGGAAGAGATTTGAAAAACGCTCGCTTGGTAAATAAATCAAATTAATCGATTGAATTAATTGATTGCCTTACAAATTCGTTTATTTAATGATAAATTGATTCATTAAACGATGAATTAATTGATTGAATGATAAATCGAAACCGACGAGCAATCACCGTTCTATTGATAGACCTGCAATAGTAACATCATCCACGAAAGTCGTAGTACTCCGAGGTGCGGTGTGACTCACCGCCGATTCATGCCAACCGCGGCAAGTGAGTAACTGATAACGCCTAGATAAGATCAGGTATGATCAAAGTTGACGTTCAACAAATAACGAAGAGCTAACCCACTTTATCACACATCGATCCGATCCTCTCTCACTCCAATGACACTCACATACATGTATACAGTATAGTGTGGAAAATATGACAAGATCGAAGCTCATGCACAGATTGTTCAACCCCTTCGCTTCGTCATCAATTTTCCGTATAATAAGACGATCGCTTATTTTTTCTATTAATAAATTATCAACGTTCTATAATCTTTCATCGAATATTTTCAGTCGACAACTTTATTTCCGGGGTCTACCGCGTGGGACGCCTCGACGAATGATTATCTACCCGAGTTCTCGAAGCGACGTAGCTCATAAAAAAAAGCGTGCATAAAACGTACCCAGCCACATTTTTTTTTTTCGACTTATTGAGCTTCAGCGCCTCCAATTTTCTTTTTTTTTCTTTGAATGAAAAATGTATAAGACGCAAAGGGTATAAATATATAAATATCGATCTTAATTCGATAAAGCGTAGGGTCACGCCCACTGATAACGAATTACTCACCGTAGCTAACATACTTCCCGCTTCTCGCACCGGCGATCCGTCCGGCGATTCTGGGCGGATTCGCCGATCGTGCGACTTCCGGTTTATCTTTGCTGTGGACGTTGCCGGCCGCGGTGTCCTGAGACGCCGAGCCTTCGAGATTATTCGTCTGGTCGGTCGAAGGATCGACGCTCGACGGATCGACAACGACGTCCGTTCCATTTGCCCGAGACAAATCGTCCTCGGGAATTTCCTCGACGAGATCGGAGAGTTCCAACGACGTTGAGAGATCCTTAAGGTCGTCCGCCGATTTCTCGTCCGGTAGCGCGATATTTTCTCCCGATTCGCTCAAACCGTACACACTCTTGAAAGTCTCATTCTCGCGTTGTCCGTCGACGCCGGCGACGACGAGAATCGCCGTCAAAAACACTGCGAATCCTCCAAATCCGGACGTTTTTCTCCACCGCATTTTAAGACGGAAGGAAAAAAAATCTCGTCTTCGGACCAGCTAATTTACGGTGTGACTGAGGCTCACGGTTTCACAGGTACGAGTGAAGATAATGCTTGACTGATATCATCACGCGCTATCCTACGATAACGGAGACCCCTTATCTTCGTATCTTTACGCTGCCCGATGAGTTACGCACACGAAAATGCACGAGGGGCCCTTTGGCCTACATTTTCTTACGGGAATTCGTGGGCTCGTGCTGATGTGTACGTTGTAATTCTTCGTACTGTTCATCACCAGCGATTATTTCCAGAAAGAATTTTCCGTTCTATATGCTGGAAACAAAACAAAAAAAAAATGAACGGTTTTGGAAGAAATAAAATGTTTCAATAAATTGTATGGTAATAGATTAAGACGATCATTTTTTTTTTGGTTTTCTTTGTTTTTTTTTTTATGGTTTTGCTATTGTTAATTTTAAAGAGTTGGACACATATGGGGTCATGCTTTAATGAATAAAATATTTATTTCGGTTTTCATGAAAAAACAAAAATGTTCCGAGATTTTTACGAAAATGTGTTCAGAATATTCCAAAAAATCGAATTAAAAAAATGCCTAGATGCATGCTTGTGGGTGTGCGTGTGCGTGCGTTACAGACTGGTATCGTTTAAAGTGACTATAACTCGGAAACGGTTTGAGCTAACCCGTTGAAATTTCGTACACTTGTAGAGTAGACGCGTCTCTTCATTCAGTGCAATTTTTATGCAAATCGCGGCCGAATCGGAGATTTCCCGCAATTTTTTTATATATCTGGTATCTCTAACTGGCATAAATGTTGAGCTCTCGTACTAAAACTGCGCACGAATATAATATTTTCGGTATTGAATTTCTTCACAATCTATCCAAGCGCTCAGATTTTACGGGATTTGATTTTTTTGAGCTTAAATTTGATACGAGAATGACTAACATACACGAATGTGTACATACACACACATATACATCCCGACGCCAGTTAAAAATAACACTCCTCGACGTCTCAGAATACTTTAAATATTCTGAAACTAAAATCTTAAACATTTTTTTAGCAAAAACACAGCTTCCTTTATGAGGAAGCAAAAGATTTTTTTGTTGGGAATTCTTCAAAATCGAGGTTTCGGCACACGATAAGCATTGAGGATATCGATGGGTGAACTTCATCGGAGTAAACAAAAAGAGCGGAGCAGTTTACGAGACGCCTCGATTTTTAATACAAATTTTGGACATTAAAAAACGATTCTATACTCACATTGAATTATTAGTCTAAAGTAAAAATCTTCGAATTATAGGATCGGTATAATATCTACATATCAAAGACGAAAAAAAAAGTTATTTTTATTATACTTTATTTGAGTAGTGAAATAATTTTTGTCTGTTTGTTTTTTTTTGTTTTTGTTTTTTTATTTTTAATCGTCGAGTCGAGGGAGAGTTTAGTTTGAACATTACGAAGGTGAAGAGTTGTCGCCGTTGCTGTCTAGATAGCCACCGGAGCCATTGACGACGAACGACGTGCCGAGACCATACAGATGACCACAGTATTTCGCGTCGTCGATGTTGTCCTCGAAAAACATCTGAAACAATTGGCAAATCGACGATTAACGGGATTCATCGATAGTCACAAACGAGAAATTCGATGCCGCAGTAAAGGGAAGTACAGACCACCGCGTAAGTTGCATCCAGATAACTTTCACCGATCGGCTACGTTGGACAAAGCCACTTCCGTTTTGTTACCTGCCTATCAAATAATTCCTGCTCCAAGCTTTCGTACGGGATGAAAGAGTGGGCAGTACCGAAGCAGTTAGCGGGGAATCAAACTTATCCGGTCGTGCCTAATTGGCTTGGTTACCGAGCATGCAACTTACGCGGCGATCTACTGTACACGCTCAGTTACTTATTAATTTTTGTAACAAGTGCACAAAAAGTCCCACTTTTCGTGCACATATTTTTAACACTGTAGTTATTATTTCGCACGCTTTCGCCACGCTACAGACATCCAATGAACCAATTATGAAAATTCCCCGATGTCGCATCTCTGAGGAAAGTACCTCTCGCATTTTGAAGAAGACCATTCCAGTTAAAAGCGAATCGGATCCCGCTTGATGCTGTGGCCCGACTCGTTGAAGCTCCAGCTGTTCGGCAACTTCTTGTAGACCGCCCTTCAAGTTCTTGCAAGACTTCATGAGGTACTGGGGATCAAACCAACAAGTTCGTAAAATTAATTCCAATACTGATAATGCCAACCAGTGAAACGTTAAACAATCCACTACAGTACGACACGAGTACCCGATTGGATTACACAATGAATGCAATGACATTACACTTCTCTGATCCACTATACTTTTCCCCAAGTAAAAATAAACCTGCGGACGCAATGTCCGACACTTTCGTAAACTTTGTAAATCACAAATTTAATGTAAACAAAAAATTAAATAAACAACGTTTGACTCGAGTGAAATTTGTACGGATGAACGTGTCGACGAGCAGCGAGTAAGAAAAATTGTCTGGTTACTTTGACGTCGTAAATCGTTGGAAAGTATATCCTCAGCAGTTCGAAAAATTCGCTCTCTTCGTGTGGCAAGGTTTGATCGGTCAGCAGTTTTAGTAAATATCCAAAGTCATAGCCGGAATGAAACGACAGCCATTTGATGTCGTCGACGAGTACGATTCCCGAGGTCATCAAGAGTTCGGCGAAATCCAACGGATCGATGCCCTCTTCTTCGTGCTTTTTGAACTGTATGCCACTGTTTTGTAACATGTCTATGCTATCCTGTGCGTACATGTCTTCTCTGAAACGAAGATGATGCGATTACAGCATTGGCATCGCGCAAAATTTTACTTTTTGTAAAGCAGTCACATTGAAGCTGTTCTTTCACTCTAAGAGGTCGATCTACAAAACGAAGCTACGAATCGACTCACTGTAAATTGAACTTGAAATTAAACTGCCACGTTGTGTAGCTTCCACCCGGCGTGTTGCCCGACTCGTCGAGAAACGTCAGACCCAACTGTATGATTCTTAGGAGATCGACGTTACATCGTAGCAATTGGTACTGGTAATCCGCGCTCGTTCTGAATTCACCTGAAATCATTAAAAAATATAAAAAATTGATGACATTTTATTTCTAATGACTAATTAATTTTTTTCATTTTACTACGTTCGTACATTCTTCACAGTTAACTGTACCGATTACTCGTATTAAAATGTTGCATCATAGCTGATACCATATCAGAGTCGGTTTTGTAATAATTATCAGAGAATTGGGTTGCGTATCCAGCAAAAAAAAAAAAAAAATTATCAGCATTGTGTTGGGTATTGAGGAAGCGAAAGATCGAATTAAAATGCTTGGAGCAACGCGTTGCATGTTGAAAAAAAACAAATATCAAATAAAATAGAACTACCTCAGCAGAATAAAAAAAGCAAATGTTTTACCTATAGGTCTGGCGACAACTCCTGGAAATTCCGTGTCCATAGCGATGTATTGGTATTGTTGGACGACTTGACGAATGGTTCTGAACTCCTCCTCCAAGTTGTGACCCCAAACATCTCTGATGCCGCATTCTTCGTTGCTGGGCATCGCCCCTCCCTTCCCTAAGGAATTAGCTCCACCTGGGAATAAAAATTAAACCAGATTACCCTCAGAATTTTCTGTCGAATATGAATCGCTCCAATTTTTGGAAAAAAAAATGGTGTCTTCTCCACAGTTTCCTGCTTCTCGTCTTACCGCTTGCACTTTTCCGGACCATTTGAAGTCGATCGTTGCAGCTACGGGAATACGGATGCGAAACATTAAACAGAATTTAAAACACAAAAAAAAAAAGATTATCGTATCGTCATAAACGCAACGGCGAGAGCGAATTAACAAACAAACGAGCGTAAAGCAAAGTCTGCGTCCAACATTCTGCGTTACGAGCCTACGCAGCTCTCTCTCGAGCGATTCTCAAACATTAATCGTCGATCAAACAAAAGGATTCTCTTATCTCGGCGTTCGTGCGACACTCGCCGTGTCGTTGAGAGACCTCGAAACATTGGACAAACAGGAGTTGAAAATAAAGAAAACAATGAAGAGAACATCGTCCCCAAAGACACAAGAAAGCCGAATATTACGTGTGTTGACTAGAACGGATGTTGACACTGTAAAAATGAGGAAATTCCGTAAAAAAAAAAAAAAAAAAAACCATTGTCCGAGTGTTTTGTAATCTCATGGTAATTTGATTTCTCAATTTACGATTCGGAGCTTCTAAGTAGGAGGTACCGTGTAACGGTTGTAAAAGGAATAACTGAAATTACATTTTTTTTAAAATCAAAGTTGTCCCATCCGACCCGAGAACGCCCAAATTAGGAAAGTTTACTTTTTCGGACGCTCAAGGTAGGAATAATCGGAAATTCAGTTGAAACAAAACGAAACATCCTCCCCACTGACACGATTTACTGTAACTGCTGGTGTAAGGAGAACTCTGACAAATAAATTCAATGTAATTAAAAAAATAAAATAAAATTTTCCCGACTGACACAAGAACGCCGAAATAACGGATGTTGACACTACGTCGGACGGTTTTTTTCCTCAAAAAAAATTAGCACCCTTGAGAAAAGTTCATTACAGTTTTCATTATCGACCGCGATGTTTCACTTCCTCTTAAGATGAGTTAAGCGATTCCGTTAAAACAATTAAAAAAAACATTGTCACGTGTCGTGTCGCACTGACACGAGAACGCCGAAATTACGAATGTTGACAGGCATGGACGTTGACACTATTTCGGACGCTTACCGTATGAGCGATACGAGAATTGCGTTAAACAAAACATGCTCTAAGAAAACATTGTCGTCGCTGACTGGGATGAATATTAGCACTATTTTGGGCGCTTGAGGTGACAATAATACGGGTATAACGTTAAACAAAAAAATTTTTTTTAAAGTTCTTCCCACTGACACGCGAACGCCGAAACTACGAATATTGACTTGTTAGCACTATTTTGGACGCTCGTCGTGAGAACAGTACGGAGATTCCGTTCTAACCTTAAAAAAAATTAAGTATAAACTCGTTGACCGATTAATCGATCGAGTCGAACACAGTCGGACACAAGAGACGACGAATAATCTTTTCAATGATCCTGTCATCGTTGGCCCGATCTTTCGATCGCACGACAAACGAAATAATGACACAAGCCCGAGACGTAGAATAAATTTTACCTCGGTAATTGCACAAAGCAACACAAAAAAATCTTCGAAGCGAGCGCATCAAGCTATGAACAAAATTCTTCAACAAACTTCAAACTAATTTTCATGTATTTACCCTCATCAGAGGTTAATTGCAATCATATTCAGGGTCGAAGAAAAAAAAAACTATACATTTTTATTTTTTTTTATTTATATTTCTGCTCGGTAACTGCTGCTTTCTCGGAGCGGCGCTGCAGCTCGTCGGGGCAGACTTGCCAACGTGACGTCCGGGTTACGGGCGCGTTTGCAATGGCTCGCTGAGCGAATGTTCCCCATTTTTTTGTCGATTGGCTGTCACGTGAAAATGCGAATGATCACGAAACGAAGGAGGGAGAAAAATTCCTTTGAAACAAACCCGCGCTGCAAAAGAGTTGAGTGAATTTGACTAAAAAAAAAATTACGCTAACAATTCCGCTTTCTCTGAGCGCTGGCAGAAGCGAGCAGCGGCCGTCGCTCACACGAGAACCGGCTCGCACCGGAAACACCGTCGTGTCGCGTTGGCCGAGTGGGGATGGCCGAATAGTCTCGGAAATACACACCGTTTGGCTGCGTGAAAAGAAATTCTCAACCCCAAAGAAAAGAGAAAAAAAACCGACGAGAGAAGAAGCGAAAAGTTGTCCGACGTTATTTTTGTAACAAACAAGTCCGTGTCTTTGGCAAAGTCGTCGAGATGGTGTTAGCCGACCTGGGGCGTAAAATTACGTCCGCTCTACGGTCACTGAGCAACGCGACTGTCATCAATGAGGAGGTAATCGCGGCTCGCTCGAGGGAGACCGTAAACAGATGGGAACATTTCGCCACCGTCACTCTCGTTGCGTTCGACTACGCCGTCGATATCGTGCCAGTCAATGCCGATAAACTAATCCCTCCAGTTCCCCCCCGATCCTCCCCGATCGTCGACGATGAGGCGAATTTTTTTTACTGAAAAAAAAAAAATTTCGCACGTTTCGTTGTCCCATTCAAGGCGCTAACGCTTCCGAACTTTTTTTTACCCGCAGGTACTGAATTCCATGCTAAAAGAGATATGCGCGGCGTTACTCGAAGCCGACGTCAACATAAGACTCGTGAAGAAACTTCGCGAGAATGTGCGGCAGGTCATCGACTTCGACGACATGGCCGGAGGCCTCAACAAGAGGCGAATGATACAGAGCGCCGTCTTCAAGGAACTCGTCAAAGTGCGTCGATTTTCAGATCCTTCGATCAGGCGTGAGATTGTCTAGGACGGAGAGCATTTTTTTTCTTTTTTTTTTTACTTTGTGAAATTCCATTGCGTTTGCAGTTGATCGATCCCGGAGTGAAGGCTTATCAGCCGGTCAAGGGAAAAGCCAATGTTATCATGTTCGTCGGACTGCAAGGTTCCGGAAAAACTACCACCTGTACCAAACTGGCTTATCACTATCTCAAGAAAAATTGGAAAGCCTGCCTGGTCTGCGCGGACACGTTTCGAGCTGGAGCCTACGATCAGATCAAACAGAACGCCACTAAGGCCAGGATCCCCTTCTATGGAAGGTAAACTTACACCTGTGGAAGGTCTGAGGGATTTAAATCCCTCAGACCTTCCACAGGTGTAAGTTAAAATAAATAATAACTCAATGAAAAAACTGAAAAAAATAATACTTAATGAGGACTGAAATTGTTCGTTAGAAAACACACCAAATATATATACAAATATAAAAGAAAGATCTTAGGAAAGCCCAATGAAAAACCCAATTATTCGCGTCCGCTTTGCCGAGGAAACTCTTTCATATTTCTATCCATATCATAGGATATTTACTAAAGAAAAACGTACGAATGTCAAAGATGGAGTAAAAATACATCGTAGCACTTTGTTCTTCGACACTAATGCATTTACAGTCCCGTGCGATATACATTTTGTTAATTTCTCATTTTTCTTCAGTTACACGGAAGTCGATCCCGTGGTGATCGCCCAGGACGGTGTGGACATGTTCAAGAAGGAGGGCTACGAAATAATAATCGTCGACACCAGCGGTAGACACAAACAGGAAGAATCGTTATTCGAAGAAATGTTGCAAGTCTCCAATGCCGTGGTACGTTTGCGTCTCCTACACCAAGCGTAATTTCGCCTCTGTACCAGAGACACGAAACAGTAACCTTTTTTTCTTGTAGCAACCGGACAACATAATATTCGTGATGGACGCAACGATAGGTCAAGCTTGCGAGTCTCAGGCGAAAGCCTTCAAGGAACGCGTGAATGTCGGCTCGATTATAATAACGAAGCTCGACGGACATGCCAAGGGTGGCGGAGCTCTATCGGCGTGAGTATTTCCCGATTAAGAACGATTTTTTTCCTCGACGTCGCTAAAATAACCACTTTTCTTGCCTGCAAGACGGGCGGCGAATGGCCTGTTTTTCTTCCTCCTCTTTTCTTGGATTTGCACCGCTTGGCCAAGTTCCATAAAAATTCGCCTATTGTTGAATATTGATAATTATTAACCTGTGCGCATGCGCTATTAGCAAAATCGTCATATTTGCCCTGTTGGCAAATATGACGAATTTGGCGACGCAAGAAATGTGCTTATTTTAACGAAGTCGAGAAACGGCGAGAAACTTCCCTCCCTCGTAGCATTATATAGTATTATTTCACGAAATTTTCGAATGTGTCAAAAAACGAATTTTTGTCCGACAATACAGCGTCGCAGCAACGCAGAGTCCGGTGATATTCATCGGCACCGGTGAACACATAGACGACCTCGAACCGTTCAAAACTAAGCCGTTCATCAGTAAATTATTGGGCATGGGTGACATAGAGGGTTTGATCGATAAAGTAAACGAATTGAATATGGACGACAACGAGGAATTGCTGGAGAAAATAAAACACGGCCAATTCACCCTTCGCGACATGTACGAGCAATTTCAGAATATAATGAAAATGGGTCCGTTCTCGCAAATAATGGTAAGTGAGTAGTTACGGTACGACAAATCTTCCGAACGCTTCGAAGCTTCAATAAATCGATTGCAAATCGGATATTTCAGGGCATGATACCGGGCTTCAGTCAGGACTTCATGTCGAAAGGGTCGGAGCAAGAATCCATGGCGAGATTGAAACGCCTGATGACTATAATGGACAGTATGAACGACGCGGAGTTGGACAGCAGGGACGGGGCGAAACTGTTCAGCAAACAACCGGGACGAGTGGTCAGGCTCGCCCGCGGCTCGGGCGTCACCGAGTCCGAAGTGAAAGATATGATATCGCAGTATACGAAATTCGCCGCGGTCGTGAAGAAGATGGGAGGTATTAAGGGGCTGTTCAAGGGCGGCGACGCGATCAAGAACGTGAATCCCACGCAAATGGCCAAGTTGAATCAACAAATGGCGAAGATGATGGATCCACGCGTTCTCCATCAAATGGGTAAGTCCAGAAAGATCTCCGACGAACGAAAAAAAAAATCGGGCCTGCGATTCGTTAATGAAATTTTTTTATTTCGCTTCCTCATAAAGGAAGCTGTGATCTCGTAAAAACCAAAATTTGGGGATTTTAGCGGCAAATTTTTTTTTGTTGTGAAAATGTTATTATTATTATGACGTCCTCTATGAGGAAGTCATGTAGAAATTACTTCGCACGCTTCTTTCCTCTTGTTTCTTGACGGTTCGGTGTGCGAGGAGTAAAATATTTCTGATGACATTAAAAAAAAAAATCTTTCGACACAGGTGGAATGTCCGGGCTCCAAAACATGATGAAGCAACTTCAGCAAGGAGCCGCGGGTGGATTAGGCAATCTGATGGGCGGTTTCGGTGGCAAGTCTTGAGAGGAGGTTCTTGGCAGTACGACAGCTGCCGTAAATCACTCTCACTCTCAGCAAGCCAGAAGACACAGCCGAATTTGAATCATAAACTCGCGTTCGCCCAACGTTTTATCACGTCACCTCATTAATTAATTTACTATTCGTCGTGCGAGAAGCGCTGAGATACCGACGAAACGATTCTTATTTGTATCGTCTCCGATCTCTCCGTCGTAGTTTATTTGTCAATTTTTTCAGAAACAAAAAAAAAACCAATTTTTTGTTCATGCAATATTTATATATAGAATCTAATAACTTTGTGAACGGAGTTGCGCGCGCTCTTGGCGAAGCTCTCTCATTTGCACGTAACAACGAACGAAGCCGATCTTAAAATTAAGCGTGAGTTTGTGAAATGTCAGCACGAAGAAATCGTGCAATCGATCATTCCTTTACGAGTCACCGATCGATACGTTCGGATTCCTTAAGGCGAGAGTAGAATCGATTTCCGATATATATATATATATATATATATATATTGATGTACAACAACATCTTGTGTATCTTTACGTTGACTTTTGTAAATAAATTATTATATAATAAAACAAGGAAGTGACAGTTGGAAAACAGAGTTAAATGATAACGAATGCCTTACCAAAGATCCGTACTGCAAATATTGTGCGGAAGTGACGTTTTCCCGCACGACACACTTCCGTTTGAAAACTAATATTTTTAAACAGGAAGTGACGCTTTCGCGTTTAACGTCACCGGTCACAAGTAACCGGACATTTGACCGTTAATTTACCGACTCACATCGCTTGTCGGCATTCGGCTTTATTTACTTCGAAAGCTTTCGAACACGTGCTTCCCCGTGCTCTTGTTACTGTCAATTATTCATTCCGTATTACAATCGTAATGACAATGCCGTCGCCTTGATACGGATTTTCGCCTCAAATCGTTGATCAGCAAGTTTCATACATCCAGCTGTTTCGTACAGCGGAAAAAAAAAAACAAAGATGCTCCAGGTTAGGTTTCAAAATATTGTGTCTGAAGAATTTTAACGCAAAAAACGGACTTTTTCGCAATGTCGTTCTATTGCGGCAAATTGTGCTCCCTGATATTGGCCGAACACTTCGGCTCGATAATTCAAACCGTCGGAGATTCCATGTTCAAGAATGGCACGCAGACGCTGGGCTTTATCCGCAGCACAGTCCGGCTTCCCGTTCCCAAGGTACGCACAATCTGTAAATAAGTCAATTTATCGCCGGTCTTAACGCCCTCAGAATTCGGACGTGTTTTAAATATTTTTTGTATAAAATTTTTTTTTTATAATGCGCAGGTGAAAGAATCTTTGTGCGTGTTAATAAAACACGGCCTGGTCACGCACGAACAAACCGAGAAGGGCATGACTTACACGCTTCATCACGATCGTGTTACAATGATGCTGCGTTACTCCAGGTAATTATTTTTCACAGCTTTCGCTTTGAAACTGTTGCGCAGGTGGTCATTTTCATTTTGATAATTTATTTATTATTTACGATGGATTACTAATTTTTTTTTCTTGCAGATACATGTATTTTGTTAAGACTTGCTGCGGCGACGAGGGAGAAATGATACTGGAAGAGATACTGAGGCACGGATGCGATACCGCGTCCAAAGTAATAATAAGAACTTATCAGAGATTGAAGCAAGCCAGTCGTAAGTGTCTGGAAGATGCGTGGATGAGATAATTGCAAAAAAGTTTGTCGTCGAGATAATTGGAGGCTGATTCGATTGTCCAGATGCCTCTTGGGACTTTGTGTGAACTACTTCTCTTAATCCTTTTTTTTCATATTTCATATTTGAGAGCATGCGAAATCTCTTCACCTCCATCTATCGCCTGCTCAGTTTTCATCAAAAAATTTTATCAATTTTGTTCACGGATTCTCGTATTTACGGTCAAATGTTCGTGAAAAACGTTAATTACAGATTTTATTACCGACCGCGGTGACTCTTGAGGTGAAGTGCAACTCCTCGGTCGGTAACAAAAACTGCAACCCTAAGTTCTTCAAGACTGCTATTTTTTCATTGCTTGGTAATAGCTTCTCTTCGTCTCTGCAAAAGAAAAAAAGAAAACGAAATAAAAAACGAATTTGTTTTTTACAGCCGAGCAACAAGTCACTGTGGAATTTTTGAAGGACAAGTTCGAGCTGCTGGTTAAGAATCAATTTTTGATGCGAAGCTTGTCCACCGACACGGTGGCGGAAGTGCCTACGGATAAGCCTGATTACGATCTGCCGGATTTGAACCTGGCAGCGATGAATAAAATCATAGCGGGGAACACGGCCGACGCGGGCGACGGTAACGTTTACTGGAAAGTAAATTTCGACAGACTCATACAGGATCTAAGGTAGATTGGCTGTAGCCCCGAATGGAACGGATATGTTGCTGATGGATGAAAAAAAACTTCGTTATGAATGAATTTAATTAATTGCAGGGATCAAATAATAGTTCAGGCAACAACGAGAATACTCGATGAGAATGCGGGAGAACTAATGAGACAGCTACTGTTTCTTATGTATATTCGGACAGCCTCTTGGGCGGACACCTCCAACCCAATACCGTTTACGGAGATAAAGGATTCGGTTAGAAAGTTAGACATTCCGACGCTGTACCAATACAGCGATCAATACTTGCGTCTTATCGGTACGACCTTATCGTGAGCTCCTTCCTTGAGAATCTACATAATAATTAAGTTCGCGTCGATTAGACACTCACATCGATCCTCAAAGATAATCGCAGATTGTCACAAATACTTACACGTATACTTGACCATATAATGTGCAAATGTACAAGTGTAAAAATGTACAAACATTTTTGAAGCAGATAAAATAATTTTAAATTTCTTTCTGTAAATATTAATAATAATAATAATATACTCACACGCTACTCACAAATAATCACAGATGCTCATAGATTCTCACACGGATCTTGCAACGAGAATCTGTCTGAACTCACCGTAAACGATGCTTTCTTTAGAAATTGACAAACAATGGTGAATCGTTGAAAATAAATGAGTCCGATTGAATTGCAGAGGAGGACTCTAGTCAATTTTTGAAAAGAGTCGGCGATTCGGGCGGCGGTCAATTCAGCGTCAACATGAAGGAGGCTTTCGCCCAATTGGCATGGGTGACCGTGGGCAACATAGTGATGGAGCGGTTTGGCTCAAAAGCCGCGAGGATATTCAGGTGCCGCATTTTTTTTTTTTCGATCGCCAAACGTCTCAACGGTGAATAAATGTTTACCTCGACTTTCAGATTAGTGAGGAGTAGACAATTCGTGGAGATCGAACAGATTCAGCAATTGGCGATGATACCGGCCAAGGAATCGAAACACTTGACGTACACACTGCTGCAAGAGAACTATTTGCAGATGCAAGAGATGAAGAAAGTCGGTATCGCTGCAGCGCCGACGAAAGCGTTCTTCTTGTTTCACATCGATCTCAATCAAGTCGTTCGCATGGAAATAGAACACTGTTATCAGGCACTGTACAATATAATGTTCAGACGGGAACACGAGTCCGCCGTCAACAGACGAATGATCGACAAACAAATGCGTATGCAAACGCTGACCAGCAATCTGAAGGAACACGGCGCTACCGAGGAACAATTGACGGAGGTTGGTCGAGTACTAGACTATTATATCATAAATAATTGATAATTCAAAAGTACTTGTGAAACTTTGTACTCTGCACTTAACGTATTTTTTGGTACTTTGCCAAGCTTTGTAACTGTTATAACACTGGACTCTTATAATCTATCGTTGATTCGATACCGGAAGCGTGCATCGAATATGCTCGTACACTGTCGATCTTTCATCGAGATGTCGCGCCGTTCATAAATACCGTGCGCTCTACGGGTCTCTGATCTTTTTTCCATATTCGGACTTCGGACTTTATTGAAATATTAACCTTCTTCCATATTTCAGATCGCGGAAATGATGACTCCGTCCGAGAAGCAGCAACTGGACAAAGTACAAACTGTAATCAACAAGTTGGGCGGTGCCGAATTGCAGTCGGAAGAAACACTGTTTTTGTTAAAGATGTACCAGCGGTATCATTGAATAAAAATAAATGTGGTAAGAAAAGGAAAAAAATGCAGCGTCATTTATATAGTCGTTTATTTATATATAATAATGATTACGGTTGTAAAATACAAACAACAAAGAGTACCTAACTTTTAAATTATTATAATAAATATAATGATACATCTATGTTTATAATAGCGCTGCGATCTATGTGATACAGTGCGTTTTGATGTCACCTATCCACGAGGAAAAGTCACATCTAGGATAGTTGTGTGTCACGACTGGCGTTTTCGTTCTGATGCGGGAAGTTTTTTCTTTATTATTAATCATACTTCTCTAACGATCTACTCGATTCACTTCAAACTACGACTTCACTGCGACAATAAATACAGTTTGCTTCATTTTCTTTTATTTTTATTTTTTAAATTCTTTCACTCACGCTCGAGAGAATTCGCATCGTAACAAGCGCGTCTCTATCGTTTGGTCACAGCCGAATAGCGCTACCTTCCAAGCTCGATCGCACACGACAGTTGAACAATCGACACCACCGCCACAAAAAATCCACCTTTGCCAATTATTCAAACAATTCTAATTACGGTTTATCGCGTAGCTAATAATTTTGTATAAACAGCCGAAATGGCGGAAAAGCTTACGAAGTTTAACGTTCCTAGCGGTGACTTTTCCATTGTTCAGCTATATGCTATCTGTTTCTTTTATATTTCTTTCTTCTTTTTTTTTTTACCGGCTCACCTTAACACCTTTCGACAAATAAGCCTCGCCTTCCGTCCAGCGTTTTTATACGTGTAGTTATTTTTACCTCGATCCTTCAAATTTAATTAGCAGAGGCTTTTTCATTTTGTTGTTTTTGTTTTTTTTTGGTTTAACGAACGATCTAATAGTTATATTTTGATTGTATGCATTTGATATCGATTGGTATTATTATATTTATATCTCCATAAACGTGCAATCCGTCCGAGGTGTGTTAAGGTGGCCGTGAGAATGTTAATAGCATCAATACTTGCATTCGATTCTCTATTTTTCATTTCACAGACTCACACACACACACACACGCACACACACACTCGCTCTTTCGTCGAGATCGCGCTCGCGCAGACACAGGAGTTTTTTTTTTTTTTTGCATAACTATTTACACCGCTCATACATACAAGATCGTTCTACGAGTAACGTCGTACCTACGACTAAGTCCGAATTTCAGTAAAGCATTTACTTAATTTTTTTTGTATATATTTATATATAATTGTTTGTTTGTTTTTTTTTATCATTAACAACAACGTACATGTAAATGAAGTGAATGCTTGGAATATTGAGATTTGATGTTAGTTCCACTTTTTTTTCCGTTACGTTACGTATATCATAATATTAGTAGCGTATTCGATTTACAATTTACTATTCTTACAGATTTGTGTTTCCACTGGGTTGTTTTTTTTTCGTTTTCTTTTCTCCGAAGCCGGATAAAAATTAAAAGTGAGCGATGCTTGATTATTCGGAAACAACTGTATGGGAGTGGGGGGGGGGGGGGGGGGGGGGTGCCCAGAACCGAAAGATGAACCGCAAATGGCAACGTTAGATCGTGTGGAAGTTTTTTTTTCTTTTTTTTTTTTTAATTCGTATTTATATATTTGTGGCAAACATGTGCACTCGGGAGAAGAGAATAAAATATGGCACATTTAACGAGTAAAATGTAAGACGAGTTCGGGCTCTTCTATACGATACAATTTAGCGACAGATTTTTCGCTCGCCTAATTTTAAAAAAAATCTAAACCGGATAGGAAGTTGTTGATTAAAAAACAAATTAACAGTACAAAAAAAAACGATCGGAAGGGAAAGAAAAAAAAAAGTGAGAATACGGGTCTTTGGACATAACTGGCAATGGCAATTGGGCCTGAAGTTTGATTAAATTGCGTACGTAAAATCCAATTATCGTATGACAAACGTAATTATGGTAGATGAAGATAATAAATTGGGGTTCTGTGCACTGTGATTCGCGATACGCGACAGCAAAGCAAATTCGTTTGAGTATTCGAATGACGAGCCACAGACGAAGTTGGCTCAGCCTTTCGCTGTTGTAGTAGTCTTAATAGTCGTATAGTTCCCGTCGAACATCGTCTTTCGTTAAGCGGGTGCACTTATGTTTGAAACCTTGAATAAAAAAAGTCTAATTTTTTACACGCAAACTACCAAATCTTCACGATATTCGCGTAATATTTTTAAAAAATATTTTTTAAAGTGTAAGAATTTTTCATTTCAAAAACTTGATTTCGAACATTCTTCTCTATAAATTCGATACACGACTTTGTCATCAATGGGTAAAAAACGTCAGCGGTCGCGAAGCTACGTTTCGCGCGCTGCATTCGATGCGAATAAAAAATAAAATATATTTCTTTGCAATATCTCAAAGTTTTATTTTTTTAAATAATAAAATCATGAAGAACGGACTATAAATGACATGTTACGAAATTCTTGATTGTTAATCGTTTTTCGCTGCCGGTCGTTGGACAGCAAACGCCTATTTTTCAAGATTTCAAACGCACGCGCTCCCCCTTTAAGACTGGCACGTACAACCTTTATTCTACCGCTAAGGATTAAAAATTAAGAGCTATGACTTAAATAATGGTACCACTCCGGTAATTAGAATATCAGCGCTGACAAAATAACGGTGGACAATTAAACGAAAGTAAAAGTCATACAATCCAGTACAATGATAATGAAATTAATCAATTAATGAATTAATTAAAGACGATAATTCTGTGTGTGTGTTTTTCCTCTTCTCTTTATCGTTAATTAACATGATTTATCTAGGCATTTCGAGTAATTACACGTATAGCTACGTAGGTACATCACAATTAATATAGTTACACTGTACAGTTTAATAATATTGACGCCCTGCATCGGGGCCATCCAAGAGTCAAATCATTGATCTAGCCGGGTGCATTGTACAACTCCATTTATATACATAAAATAAATAGTTATCAACATTAAGCTATCCTACCCTGCGCCGTGCGCCCTTTATCTCCTTCGCATTAGTGTGAGCATCTCTTTGCGCGTTTTTACGGGGATATACGCGCAGTTACATCAAGGATACTGGCTCTCTTTATAAAATTATATTAGGTACCTTGTATATATAAATTGCACTGATTATAAATAACAGAGAAAAAATAATAATATTAGTAATAATATTAATGATAATAATAATAGTAATAATAGTAATAATAATGAATAATAATAATAATAAGGGTGGAAGAAAAGGGAGGCGTAAAAAGTTATTAACATCGAGTTTCACGTCGAGAGCCAACGAGGCGACTCGGAACTGGAGGCCTTTCGATATTAACCCCCCGACCACGAAAGCGCTATTTGGCACATAAGTATTATCACATCAAGCTCCCAATGTCATCCTTGTCCGTCCGGTAAACACGTTTTATCCGGCTCGAACTCCCCTTTATTTCGGCCTCCTTATTTTTTTTGTTGCTTTTATTTCAGATCTAAAAATCCAAGCTCGAAAAACCGCGAGAGAAGCGCGAGTCCGAGACGGATGCAACGAACAATACGCGGTCTTAATAATTTTATCGACGGAGCTAAGCGCCGCTCGATAAATAACGCTAATGTCTCTTCCCGAAATAATCCGAATAACAATTTAACGAAGAAAAAAAAAACGAAATAGTTGCTCCGTATCTCTCGCTCGCGTTCTTTTCTCATGTTCTCCCGCGAACTTTCACCCCTTGGCCGTTCCAGCTATCGTCTCAGCTATCTTCGTAGTAATTACGAGGGTCAATAAATTAATGATGAAAATACTATAAGTACTAAGCTTTTTGTTCGTTTTTCTCTTTTCTCACAATAATTCGTACGGAGTCGTTCACGCCCTTTACGCATCGGAGAGGTTGAAGAAACCTACAATTTTTTTTTTTTTTTTCATTCTCTTATTGGTTTTATTTATCTGTTTACTCGTACGCGTTGCGATATTGTATGCGCGCGTGTGTGTGAGTGTGCGCGTCGGGTGCGGTTTGTCGATTCCCACGATCACTGGACGACCGAGAATTGCGGTGTTACGTTACGCCTCGTACCCGTTCTTTTATTATTCCCTTTTATCTCATTTCGCGTGTTGTATGCTCGATTCTTTTTTTTTCTTCCTCTTCTTCTTTCGTTATGTATAATAATTTTCGCGCTTCAGGCACGCGACACTCGGGAGGCGCGTGTAACCGGTTTCCGCGGTGTATTGCGACGACCTCGATGTCGCCTCGACACGCTATAATAGGAATAGGAACAAGACTTTTGGCCGGGCACCGAGGAATTCGCTCGATCCCTCGATCGGGATCACTCGGCGCCTCCGACAGATATACGCGGTACAGCGTGAGAATTCGTCGAAACCTTTAGTCGACGATATAATCACGACCGTGAATTCTTCGTTAATTTTTAAATTTTTTAAAAATTTTACGCGTACCTAAGAATTTTGACGGTCTTTGGGAACAAAAAGAAGAAGATTGTACGCTCTCGTGCGTACTCGATCGGGTCGTGTGCGTCACGTTTATTTAAAATGATTTTCATGTACTAATAGTTTAGGTAAAGGTTTATATACCTAGAGTCTCTTATCCGTTGTATTTCATTCAACGACTCCCGGAGAGTGCGATCGAACTCGGCGTTCCAGGGCTCTCGGAGCCGTCGAGAAGCCACCGACCAGCTCGGAACTTCCGTGCATTTTCTCGGAAGGCGCAGATCGCCCCCCCGATGGATAAAAAATTTTCCTCGCAAAAAAAAAAAACCAAACTCGGTTGCTTCAGTTGCGAGGAAAAAATTGGGTGGTTTTACTGGGGGTCTGCGGCCCGACCCTCCGAGGTCCCGCGATCTCCCGACGAATCGGCGAGACGCCTCGGGCACGGAGGGAAAACCTATTTATTTGTTTATTCGTTTCTCTTCCATTTTCTTCTTTCTTCGGAACGCCCCGTTCGTCGATCGAACGCCGGACCGTCGACCGAGCGCCGTCGACTGTTGACGCTCTACCAGAAGAGTTCGCGGGTTAGTCTTGATGCTCCGGGTTGCCAGATCGGCTGACCCGGAGCCGCGGTTCAATCCTCGTCGTGGTGCTGCCGCGGACTCGCGTCGTACCCGCCGATCGAGCCGGAATTGTCCGGCGAAAAGTTCATCATGTCGGTCGGCGAGAGGCTGTCCTGGGGATAGTAGAAGGACGGATGATCCTGGCTCGGTCCGGCCGCGCCGTTCAGCATGTTCGCCGGCGGCGATGCCGACGGCCTCGCCGACGGTCCCGGCCCGGCCGGATGGTGCTGCGAGCTCAGATCCGAACTGACCGGCGACAGAAAACCCATTTCCGGCCCACCGTCCCGACACCACAACTGTCGCATCTCCTGACGACGCTGGCGCATCAGCGACTTGTACTCGGAGATTCTCATCTTCTTCCCGTCGACGATGCACGTGCGCTTCGGGCGAGGCCTGTACCTGTAGTCCGGATGCTTCTCCATGTGCAGCTTCGACAACCGCGACTGCTCCTCGTAGTAGGGCTGCTTCTCCGAATTCGACATCGCCTTCCATCGGGCGCCTGAATCGATATTTCGACGAACAGAATAAAGGTCGAAAGTTAGATACGCAAAATTGACGATTTTTTTTTTATTTAAAAAAATTGTTTCATTTTACATAATAGTAATAATTCCGAAATGTTATTAACAAATTTATGAAAAATAAAATTGTTCGACAAATCTCCCGGAAAACCAGCTTTTTTAAAATGAAAGTGCTTAGTTCACTTTTCTGAATATGTATGCATTTTTTCAGATTTTTAAATTCATTTTGAATTTTTTTTATACGGAAAAACGTGTAGAGAGTCACAAAATTCAAAGTGAAAAGGGGGATTTTGGACATGCGAAGCGTGCGTAAAACTGTCCTTTTCGCACCGAGTGCAATAAATTCTTTTTCTTAAATTGTTAACAAACCTTTTTCATTTTTAAAAATTCCTTTTTTAATAATATTTCAGCGCCACTCACCGAGTATCTTCGATATGTTGGAGTTGTGCATGTCCGGGCACGCCTTGAGAATTTTTCTACGCTCGTCCTTTGCCCAGACCATGAAGGCGTTCATCGGCCGCTTGATGTGCGGCTTGTTCTCGATTTCTCGTTTCTGCTGCCTCACCATTTTCGCTGTGCGGAAGAGACAAAGAAAGCTCGTGTTAGACGTCGCGTGCGAAGGATGATCTTCGAGGACGTTGAGAGAGAGAGAAGCGGGACGGCTCGGTGGAAGAGCGTCGGAAGCGATTCCGTTCCTCCCTTAAGGGGAAGCCCCGCGCGTCAACTTCTCGCCTCGTCCCGCGGGAATTCCGTCTCGGATAGAGAAAGGCCACACACTCGTTCGTACTATATCGAACCGCGTACACCGCACACGAGAGCCACTTCTCATATGCAATTTGGAACAATTTTTATTTGCGGCTCTCACGTACCGTACGTTCGAGATACTACGCGGGCCAATTTTCCCCGGTACGTCGAGATATAAAATATTGCACATACGCCGGTTTTTACCTTTTTCCGTAATATCCTCCGGGACTTTGTAGCCAGGATCTCGCCACACTGAAAAATTACAACGATCATCGGTCATTCGTTGCCTGTTTATTTTCAAAGTCTGACGTAGAAAAAGAATAGTAAAAAAAAAAAAAAATGCGGAGCGTGGGGCTTTTTTTATCCGATTTTTTTTTTGCACCTCGTTCGACATTTCGGTAAGGCCGAATAGCCCAGCCACAACAAGCCCGATGGTAACAATATATTGCTACTTACAGTGCTGGGCTGAAAGATAATCCTGCTCCTCCTGCTGTGGCTCGTCCCGACCACCGGAATGTTTCATCGGTCGTTGCGCCTGTTGCGAGGGAGCGATCGCCCCCGGATTCGGTGGCAAACCGTATATTCCGTGCATGGCGAAGTGTTTTTCGACTGCGGCCACGGCGGCCGCAGCCGCCGAACCGCCCGGTCCACCGGTTTCGTCCTTGCTCATTTTGCCCACTAAAAAAAGCAAAAAAATTTAGAATATTAATAAATCGAAACGAACGACACAAAATAGTATTTACGAGACTAGTGCGATAATAGTGATTTACTATACAAGTGCGGTAAAACGGGCTTTGGACGCTTCACAGTCCGCGTATAATGTTCGCTACACCGCACGAGTATTGCACGAGTTAAGAAAAAAAAAATTCGCACGGGTATCGTACAAGCTTTTACTTCACTAGGTGCGAAAGTGGCAGTCTTGCACACGTGAGCGTGCGTAAAACTGTCATTTTCGCACCGTGTGAAGCAAAGGCGATTGATCGAACGCAATTATTGCGTGTTTTATTTTTATTTCCGTATTTCGGAGCGGATTTCCATGAGACTCACTTGGCGATGAGAGAGATCCTAGATGGGGAGGTAGTCCGGCGTAGGGTAGGCTTGGCAAGTAATTTCTCGGCATTGGTAAACCGGGCGGAAAGAGTTTCGGCGCTGTAGCTGCGAGTGGTTGCTCCTGATGACCGCTGCTTCCGGCCCCTGTGGAGTGAGAGTCGCTTCCGGGCGACGAGGACGCCGTCGCGCCCGACGACGAGGACTTCGGCTTGGTGAGGTTTAGGGGTGCGTCCGGATCCTGGAGAGGGGCCGCCGTCGGCGCCACGGCCGATGACACGGGAGTCGGCGATCTCTCCTTCTCCATTTGCGTCGTCATCTGAGCCAGATGGGCGGTCGCCCAGCTCTGTCCATCTCTGTGACCGCTGATCATCTGTTGAATAATCGAAAAATGAAAAATAAAAAAGTGTTCAAAGCTAATCATAATCATAATCATAATCATAATCACAATCACAATCACAATCGTAATCGTAATCGTAATCGTAATCGTAATCGCAATCGTAATCGTAATTATTTAAATGTGAATTTGAATGTGAATTTAAATGTGATTTTAAATGTGATTTTAAATGTGATTTTAAATGTGAATATAAATATGAATTTAAATGTGATTTTAAATGTGAATATAAATATGAATTTAAATGTGAATTTAAATGTGAATATTTTTTAAAACTTACATTAGCGATAGAATTGATATGTTTGTTGCCTGTGGTAGCCGTGGATGTTGGCGGTGGCATCGACGTAACGGGCAGGCCTCGTAGCTGCTCGAGAAACGGTAGGAACAAGATAGACTGTGGACCGGGCATGTTCAGCTGGCCCTTTGTTATCTGCGCTTGGAGCTCTTGTATGTTGTGCTGCATAATGTGCTCCTGCTGTCGTTTCAAGTGTTCCGTTTGTAACCGTTGCATCTCGATTTGCTTCTGCGAGTCGACCGCCATGTGACTCGGGTACGGCTACGGAGCGGCAAAGGCGAACGTTACAGTACAATTATAGAGCAAACTTCTATACACGCTACAATAATGGAAGCCTTGTTTTTACATACACGTTAAACTCCCTCGCGAGCAAAATTTTATGGTCCTCTCAATTTTCGCGTTCCTGAGCGCAAACGGAGCGTTTCAAAGAAGAGCCTTCATCGCTAAGCTCGCTCATTTAAGGAGGGCTCCACTGTTATCTCGACGTGTTAATGGCTCTTTGAAATTTTGACGGCACGTTTCTTAGTCGCACCCTCGTGAAAACTCAAAGTTTCCACCGGATCGCACGCAACGTTTCGATTACATCAATTTTCAAAGATTGCCGGTTTAATGATCAGTCTTAAAAAAACTTGTCTTAAAAAAAAATTGAACATAATCTTCGTTCAATTTTTTATAAGTCACTCACCAAACATTGAATTGATTGCGTTTCGCTTAAAACGATACATCGAGAAAAAAAAGAAAAGAAAGTATTCGTCACGATTAATGAAACGCTTGTTTTCTGAGTGTAACTGAAGGCGAAAGCCAAGAAAGTTTCGTTGAATTAAAGTTTCGAGTTTAACGATTGGTTGTTCGAAAATTGGCTAATATCCGATAAACTTTTTATAATGTAAAGTGTAATGATCGTTATTGTGTCGAGGAAAAAACATTTTATTCAACCGACTATCAACATAATTGCGCACCGGCGTATAACTACTCTGGCTGTGATCCAGATACGCTTGAAGTTTAAAGTCTATTTTGGACTATAAGGAAGACGTTTATTCATCCGCCAGCGATGCCCCCGGGTCCACCCCGGGAAGACGTCATACAGTCGGTACATACATACGCGCGCTTATAGACCACAGCACCTTAATCCGAATTATTAATCCCAGCTGGTTCTGGCCGAGACACGAACGAGCCGCGAGGAGCAGCGGCGCGTCGCGGCCTACCGGAAGGAGGCTGCGGATTCGCCACTATCGGAGACACCGCATCGCCTCAGGGGAAGATCGACTGTCCGATCGGTGCGCAGATCGAACCGTTTCTTCCGTTCACTTTATCGGTGAGTCAATCCAATGTTTTTTTTTTATCGTCGAGAAGTCCAAATTTGCTCAATGGCCAAGGAATCGACCTTGGCCATTGAGTACATAATAGTAACGATAATGAATCCGAACGATCGTTCGGTAAACGGCAAATCAACGGTGCATCGGTGGGCGGGAGGGCGGAGGGGGGATTTTCGTTATTCATCCGGTCGAAGCTCAGTTATGCCGATAGTACGAGTTTTCGGATCGGTCCGATCCACCGCGCATGCGCACAGAGCGCCATCAATGACAACCATCCCTTGACCACTTATGAACTTTAACAGCTTAATAGTAACGATAAAGAATCGATAATCGGCCAGTTGACGGTGCATTTGTGTGCGAGTGGCAGAACGGGGGTTTATGAAGGGAATTACAGCCGATGGAGCTCCATTATTAACCGGTATAAGCTCAATTATGCCGATAATACGAATTTCCGGATCGGTCCGATCCACCGCGCATGCGCACAGAGCGCCATCGATGACAACCATCCCTCGACCACTTATGAACCTCAACGGCTTAATAGTAACGATAATGAATCCGAACGATCGTTCGATAATCGGCCAGTCGACGGTGCCATCGGTGGGCGGGAGGGTGGAGGGGGGGATGAAAGGGGTTACAGCCGATGAGGCTTCATTATTCATCCGGGTGAAGCTCAGTTATGCCGATGATACGTATCCATGACAGTTATACCGCCCACAGTGGCTAAATATAAACAGGCGGGGTGCCAGCAAGTTCCATTCACATTCACCTACACAGCGAGCCTCCGGTGCGTTCGCCACCGTTGAGGGATGCCGCGTGTCGGACGGAGAGAGAAACGCGAGCCGTGCCGGCGGAAGGGAAGACGGGGAGGAGGAGAACCGAGCCGAGGCTCGCCGAGCCGCCGGTTCAGTGAGTGGGCATAAGAATATGAGGAGGCCGTTCTGAATATGCATCCGCGCATTGACGCCAACTGCACCGACTAAAATTAGCCGCGCAATTACCGAAACATACCTACCCCCATAACCGCTCGAGGGCACACGCGCTACACTCTGCGTTCCCTCGCTACAACCCGACGGCCCTGCCCGATCGCGCCGGCAATTTTTTTTTTTTCACCGGCGCGAAACCGCGATCAAGGAATTGCATTCGATCGATCGATTGCCATTTCACTTAAGGGAGTCCTTGCGAATAGTGTTCACTTCGCATAAGTCTCGGAGAAATGGGAGGGAATTGTAAACACTTCTCGATGGTATAGAAATGTCCGAAAAATCGAGCGTATCAAAGATTACGAAAAGATAAATTTTTCATAATAACAATTTCGATAATGTTATTCACAAATTGATGGGAAGTAAAATTATTCGACAAAACTCTCGGAAGTATAACTTATTAAGAAAATGAAAATTATTCGTTCGTTTTTATGAATACGTTTGCATTTTTTAACCTCAGTTTTATGTATTCTTTTAATTCATCAATAATCATCGCCACTATGTCTGGATCACTCACGACAAACGGAGAATGAGAAGCCGATAAATCCTCCTAATGGATAACAATGAAACGGAATAATAAATAATAAAAAAGAAACACCCGAACCATAAGCTTCGTAATATTGTCTCAGCAAAGGCTCCGAGAGATAATCCTACATTAGGTCGAGCTCGTCGAGGTGGGTAAAGGCACGAGGGGTATATAAGCAGCCATATATACGTGCCGGAAGGATTCCGGTTGCCCGGGGACGGTTGTATGCTATTGGAACTCGGTACTGTGGTCTTTCCAGCGAACCGCACGGACATCAAGGAATCCATAATCATAGATCAGAGAACCGAAGGTACGCTCTGTCTCTCTGTACACAGACACCCGTTATACATACACATATATATATACATACATACGTACATACATACATACATACATACATACATACATACGTGCATACATACATACATACATACATACATACATACATACATACATACATGCATACATACGTACATACATATATACATATATACACATATACATGTATATATATATGCACATGTATACATAAGATATGACTGCAAGAAAGGGGAATTCGAGGAGGCGTATCGGAATAGCGCGATGTATAGAAAGATGTTCCCGGAGATATTCCCGTATATCGTTTATCGGTCAATGTTTATTATCCATACGCTCGTCTCTAATCCTTTTGATATCCGCTGCACCCCGCTCGGGCGCGCCCGTCGCTCTAGTGACGCGCGTGCGCACGCGCAGTGCATTCGATGAATAAACAAATTGCGCGATCACCGAACGGCGATTTGCAACTCGCACCGCGCCATGAATATAGGGAACGGTCTTATATAAATCGGATTTTCCCACCGCGGTTTCCACGTAAGCCGTTATAATATTAATAATCCTCTTTGGCAACGATAATAGGTCACAATATTGCGCGCGGACCATTCGTAGCGGCGATTTCTATGGCTAACGAAACTACTCTGGCCGACTTCTTGTTGGCATTGAATTCAAATACGGTGCAACACTGTGCGAGCGCGGCGTGAGAGTAATGCGAACGGCTATACGAAACGACGAGATGCGCGACGGGCGAACCCGGTGAACGTCACAAAGGGGACTTTGTCTCGGGGTTTCGTCGTTGCGTCATCCACGTCGGCGCACGATAACGTCCGGAACTCTTCGCTGGACTGACTGGTATCAATGTATCGGCGTTGTTCCGGACGCGAACTCTTTTTTTTTGTCCCGGAGGAGACTCGCTGACATAACGAGACCGAGCGGATAATCGGTCAGTGCGGCTGAGGAGATTGCAGTGCGATGCGATGGACACTCACGGTCGAACTTTGCGACGTTAGTTCGAACTTAAGATCGAAGCTTGGTCCGAACGTCATCGCGCGCTTAAGATCTATCTTAAGTTCCAACTTAAGTCCGAACTCAAATTCGAGTGCAGTTTGAGGTCGATCTTAAGTCCGAACGCAAATAATTAGACCTTGAAAATCGGTATTTTTTACCCGGCGCTTACTGGAGAGTTGGCGAAATTGATCAAATCGCATTGAAATTGATCGTAAAATTCCTATCATTTTCACAAAAACTTGGTCCTTTGCCTTAGCTACCTTAACGAAACGAACGTAAGAATGAAACAAGCCTTCCCGATATCCGCTCCGATATAAACAAAAGAACCAACGAAAAAAAAAGAAAAAACATCCAAGCTCCTCGCAAATCCGTCCACCGCCGCGAGTTCGCAAAGAGACGAGGAACGAACGCATCCCGATAAAATAATAATTCACTCGCCAGCGAGAGATCAGTACGAATTATATCAGAGCCGCGTCCGCATCGGACAAAAGAGGATCACTTAAGTGCATCAGATCCAATGTTCGAGAAGCGCGAGAGGACGCTCCGGCCGAGTCCGCGGGGCTTGAACCCTCGTCCTGCGCGAGGCCCGGGGCCTTCGAGCGTGTGTGGAGATGACGAGTGTGCGACGCGCGTGGGATCGGGACGAGAGATATCTCTCTCTCGCGTCTTCCGCGAGAGCCGGGGAAGAAATAAGCCGACACGGCGAGACCGTCGAGCCGTCAGAAGGATTATTGTCTTCGGCTTCTTATCTCCGCCAGGAGTCCTTCGAGGATATCGTCCTTGCGGCGTTGCCGGCTTGGCGGAGCGTGCTCCGAGAGGACGACGACGCTGATGGGAAGAGAGAGGCTGAGACGGCGAGGAGCTCCCTCGGGACACGGGGAGAGTCGCGGAGTAAGGGGAAGGAAGAACGCCGGGACGAACGACGTCGCGAGGATCGTCGAGGAGCGGAGAACACGACGGTCTCTCGCTTCGCGTCACCTCGAAGTGGCTTTCTTCCTTTTTCTTCTGCATCGCGTCTTTCCATCGAGGAGCCTTTTCACATTTTCTTCTTTTTTTGTTTTTTTTTTGGTCTTCATCACTCTGTGTATCTTCGCATCCCGCGCGGCGTCCTCGCCGGCGACTCCGACTTGTTTCCGTCGACGGTCGAACCGCTCGGCCCGACGGTGGAGCAAGTGTCGTACGCTTTCGTTGCTTTCTCGTGGAAGATGCTCCGGTTCTTTTGTTTTCGCAGTAACGGGTCTCCGAGAGATGTTGGACATTTTTTTTTTAATTGTTAGTTTGCTTATCTCTGGGTCGTTCGTTCGAGAATTTCTCGTCGCGCTCGGAACTCAGACGATCCATTCCTGGCGAATTGGCTTCATCGGTCTGCGGATGCACGGAGAAAAATTGTTCTGTTTCTCTAACAAAATGTAGATCGTTGATAGTTTGTTGTTGTGGCAGCAAAAATATTTGGCTGCTAAAGCAGAATATTTGCTGCCACAGCAAAATACTTGCTGCCACAGCAAAATATTTGCCGCCACAGCAAAATATTTGCCGCCACAGGAAAATATTTGCTGCCACAGCAAAATATTTGCCGCCACAGGAAAATATTTGCTGCCACAGCAAAATATTTGCCGCCACAGGAAAATATTTGCTGCCACAGCAAAACATTTCCTGCCACAGCAAAACATTTGCTGCCACAGCAAAATATTTGCTGCCACAGCAAAATATTTGCTGCCACAGCAAAATATTTTCTACCACAGCAAAATATTTGCTGTCACAGCAAGATATTTGCTGCCACAGCAAAATATTTGCTGTCACAGCAAAATCTTTGCTGCCACAGCACTCGTGAAACAGTCGAGACTGGTGTTTATGAAATTTACCATATTTACGCCGGTTTACAATATTTTAAAGCGGTGACTTCCGTTCTCCACTTTGCGAAAAAAAACCACGGCCGCGTTACGGGAAATTACCCTATCTCGGTTCATATCGTTAGAATAAAAAACGATCGCAAATAGTGACACACGATGCCGAAAAATAGTTCTTTGAGTCGCGAGAACGAAACAAAATCTGTTTCCCGATCGACCCTCTACATCACCCGGTATATTCATCCCTCCGCCCGAGCTGCGGGTGCACTCGGGCTGCAGCGGGGGTTGTCACGGTCTCGATCTTCCGGTCTATCGAATTAAGATTCGAGTGGCGAACCTCGGCTCCGCGCCGAGTCGGGGATGCGCCTGTGTCGAACGAGAAAGAAAATCGAGAGAAACCGCGCGGTGGTTTTAAAGGAATCGGGGGAGGGCGACAGACCGCGAGACCGCAGGATGAAGGGGGGCGGCGGGGGCCGCGGGGGCCGCGCGGCGGATGCCGAGGGTGAGGAATTGTTTCGAGCCACGTGCATCTCGCGAGGGCATTATTCTCTCTTCGAGTGGATCTGGGGCTGGGTGCCACGTCTGGTAGTCTGTTGTACGTCGGGAGGGAGCAGCAGCGGCGCAAAGTCGGTCCTCGTGGTCCGCAGCAGCGCGGAGACGAGAGCGTCGGGATGACTTTATTCTTTCGGGGCGGCGTGTGCAACACATACAAAATTAATTAAAGTCTGCGCACGGAGCCCGGACGGTTCTCCGGCTCTCGTTGCCCTTGCGGTTGCCCTGGCGTTTATATTGTCCGTCCAGAAAACCAACCCCATCTCCCCCCCCCCCCCCCCCCCCGGCGCCCCCGACGGAGCACGGGGTGCCAAGGACGAGATAAAGCGACCTACAGGGAGATCCAGAATAACGGGCTGACTGTCGATGCGGATTAATTCATCCCGAGTAAGAGACGATCACTGATCTGAAAAAATTCACAGACGTAACTCGAAGTGTCGTTTTTTTTATAGGGCAGAAGAAAATTTATTACGAACACCCGTATCGTTTTTGTGCTCAAACGAAGGCTCCGTTTGCGATTGGCAAAAAGTCGCAAGAAAAAAAATTCATTTGACGGCCACCGTTTTTATTCGGTTTAAGTAAAATACTTATTTGATTAAAATAAATATTTATGTAAATTAAGTAAATGGTTACCTGAATGAAATACGTATTTATTTAAGTTAAATCAATATTTTACTTAAAACTAAATTTGCAATTTATTTTTGCAGGTGTAAAAATCAGTACAGTGTGATACAGTGTAATTTTTACAGAGTACCATCCAGGCATCGTGTACGAAATTCATGACTTCGGAACGACCGTGTACACGCGGCATCGCGGAGATGCGCTGTTCTCGACGGCCTCGAGGATTGGGCACACCTGAGCTATTGTAACACACACGTTTTCTTTCCACCGCCCCTGTGTGTTCCCGCTGCCGCTTTTTAATTTCTTTCTTTTTTTTCCAACGTCATCGTCGCACCCCCGTTCAGCCCCGTCCGCGCCCCCTCGCTTTCTTCTCGCGCTCCTCTCTCTTCGTCATTTTCATTCTCTCGCAGCTTCGGCGTGTGTCGATTCGAGCTTTTTTTTCCGCTCTTCTTCCCTTCGCTCCCGCGAATCAGCGTCGACGTCCTCATTCTTCGTGGCGCACGAGCTCGGGCCGCAAGCCAGCCGCGTGGTCGCTCAAGTACCGTGCAAACCTCGCCTTGTTAAGAATTAATCACTTTCTAGGCGCGCTCTCGGGCGGCTGCAGCGGAGTCGGATTTTTTACGACGGCTCGCTGGCTCACCCGGCGACGCGCGCCACGGGGAATCGCTCGGGTCGATTCTCTTGCCGGCTTGCGTATCTTAATTGTAGGCAAATTACAAGGTGAACCGACGAATGTCAAAGCTCGAGAGTCTCGAATGCGGAGCGGGCGAGACTCGCCGACGAGGCCTCGGCGCATCTGTGCATCCTACGAAGTAACAGCTCGTGCAGTCATTGAAAAAAAAAAAACAGCCCGCGAGGAGCCGGATGCATATTTTGTTTTATTAATTTTAATCGGGGAGGGAGCTTGAATCGTTGTTCGATGGAGTGAGCTCGCGAATATTTTGTTGTTCGATGCTTTTTTTTATATATATTTTTTAAAGGTACTTTATTTTAAGGTACACTATTCTGTGGACTTTCCACACTTTCGAAATTGATGTTTTTATTTATTTTTATTTTTTTATTAATGAATTTCATCGTCGTTCGCTATCCAGTGCATAGTGGATAGTCGACTTTTACGTGGAGGTAAGGGTGGACTATTCAACTTTTGGAATTCGATGCTTTTTAAATATTTTTTAAAAGGGACTTTTCGTAGTCTGTCCTGTGGACTTTCCAAACTTTCGAATTATGTGTTTTTTTTTATTTTTCAAAATTTGTTCCGAAGGATTTCATCGTGGTCCACTATTCGATGGAGTTTCCAGACTTTCGAATTCAATGTTTCTTTTTATTATTTATTTTTAATCCATGAATTATATCGTGCTTCGTAATCCAGTGCACAGTGGACTTTTTAGTTTTTAGAATTGGATGTTATTTTTATATTTCATTAAGGTATTCAATCGCGGTCCACTATGCAGTCGATACCGGAAGGCGGACTTTCCAAACTCCCGAATTCGACGTCTTTCATTTAATATATAATTTCTCAATTAATGACTTCTACAATGTCTTACTATCCAATGTTTACCGTACCTAAAAATAATGTTTTACCGTAGGCAAAAAAAGTATTCCCAAGAGACTACTCGTTCCTCTCCAAAATGCGATCCGAGTCGGGACTATCGAAAACAGAAGTCGTCTCGAGTTACGGATCGGCGTCGGGCACACGCGAAATGTATTTATTGCCGTGGCGTGTCGCGCGCTCTCCCGTCCAGGGACACGCAGAATCGGGATTTTCGCATCCCGAGGAGCGGCGAAGCTCGCGCGCGCGCGTCATGGAGGAAACGTGAGAACCGAAATAAAGGTTCGCCCTCGCTCGGGCGGTATCCGCGCGAACCAGAAATATACACCGCGCCGCGGCAGCCGCGGAAGAACGAAGCTGAGGGGGGAACGTTTGGGCGCGGGGCCGCGAATCGCGCAAGAGGGACGAGGCCGCGTACGACGCTTTTGGAAGGATCGCGCGCGTTGCGCGAGATGCACCGCGAGTGCGCGACACTCTCTCCGCGGCGAGTGAAAATATACGCGCGGCGGGTCTCGAAGGGGACGCGCGCTGCGTGGCGAGGTGGAAGTAAAGGAAGAGGCCTTTTAATGAGCGTCTCTTGCGGCGTGCAGGTGTCGTCCATGTGTGTCCCTCGCGCCGCCGGGCGCGGGGAGGGCCGTTGAGAGTTATCGTATCTCTTTAACACCGGAGCGACGTATGACATTGAACCCTCGGGTGATCGCGAATTTATAGATATCCGGCACGGATTTTTCATTACCGGAGCGGCGGCTCTGTTCGGTTCGCGATTCGATGTCGAGGAACACGAGCGGAGCGGAAATACGTGACCTTCGATTTCAAAATCTCATTTTTCGACCGGAATATTACGTACTTCCAGTATGACGTCACTTTCGGTAGATAAATGAGATTGTCAAACCGGAAGTGACGTATTTCCGGTGTGTCGTCATTTCCAGACGAGAAAATTGATTTTCAAACCGGAAGTAACGTATTCCCGATATGACGTCACTTCCGGTCGAGAAACGAGATTTTCAAACAGGAAGTGACGTATTCCCGGTATGACATCACTTCCGGTCGAAAAATGAGATTTTAAAACCGGAAGTGGCGTGTTTCCGGTATTACGTTACTTCCGGTCGAAAAAATGAGTTATCCAGACCGGAAGTGACGCGTTTAGAAGAAACATGAAAAATAAATGTTCCGCATGTACGTGTTTTTTTTCCGCGAAGAACAGGTAAGAGCGAGGATATTCTTTTACCTTCGAAAGGAGGAATTTCGCGAGATGTACAGATTGTGTGCACGGATTCACGAGCGCGAGAGCTTGAGAGAAGGATACTTCAGGTCGCGAAGTGTTCAGCACAATCGCGGTGTCTCGCGCGAGCCGGGCAGGCCGGCTCCTGAAGATAGGACCTATTAAAAGAGAATCTCGCATCGTTATCGATCCCGACGATTTCTCCGCCGTCTCGGGAGCGCGGGATTCTCACCAGAAGCGCGCCGCGGCGCGGAGACAGGACGATCGAGATTCCCCCCTCGGATACAGAAAGAAGCGGCGAACTCGAGTCGCGGGACGCTCGCCGGCGAACGTATCGCGGCTTCGGTGCAAACTAAAGAAAAGGCGAAGAAAATCTCGGGGGGGGGGGGGGGGGGGATGGTCGAGGCATACGGGGACGGGGTTGAGAAATTCGCGGAGTGACGGCACACGGGAATGCAGCAGCTGCCCGACTCATTCACATTCTCTGACTCGCGCCGGAATTCCTTACTATACCGGCGCGCGCGCGAGCGCACGCGGATTCTAACCGCCGAGAGAGGAGAGCGAATGGGCTTATAGTAGGCGCATATTCATATGCGGCGACTCTATGCTCTTTGCTGCGACGAAACGTCCGACGAACTGCCTCTCCCCCATAGGGTCTCGCTCTTCCCCGTCGTCCCGTACCGAGTTATAAGTAAACCCCGCGGGCGAACGCTCACGGAGACTATCCGCCGATTCAACCGGGTTTCTTACTTTCGTTTCGTTCTCTGAACGAGAGTCGTCAGGCTTCGCTAGTATTTGTTTTTTTTATGTGATTATGTAATTTTTTTTTTTTTTTTTTTTAAGATGTTATCTTGTGAATTATCGGTGTCGCACGCTACGTTTGAGACGAATGCATGGAAACTACAATGCGCGTGAGCGCGTCTCGCCTGTCGAAGCGGTTCGAGAATTACGAGACAGATTGACGATAAAAAAAAATGCTGTGTACGCTCAGACAACGGTAATCGCACAGCGGGAAAAACGGGAGAGAGTACAATGCGAGGCTCTGTGTTATATCTCGCTGACTCTGGTTGTAATAGCCGGAGACAATGAACGACGAAGTTCCTGTTTTCCAGTTCTCGACGATTATGAACGCGACCGGCGAATACAAACTCTTTGGTTTCTCGATCGACGGATTTCGCATTTACATGAAGATTTTCAACGGAAAATCGACGACTCGCCGATAATTTTGAAAAAGGCTATATTTTTTTTAAATTTCACAATATAAAATTTATTTTATTACTTACACCGTCTACATCGATTGTCACGAAATTCAATCCTAGTAAAAAAAATCTATAGATGAATATTCATATATTTTTTTCCAAATATGATTTTCCGACTACCGGAAAGTCTCTAAAGGCTCCGAGGGACAAAAAAATGGTGTGACATAAACCTTGTCAAATGAGAACAAATAATAAGCTTGCTCTCCGCTGGCAATAAAAATCGATCAGAAGCGCTTGGCTTCCAACTATTATAATAATACCACAGTCACCCCCCAATAAATAAATAAACGAATAAATAAATAAATACCCAAATCCACAAAGAAATTAACAAAGTTCCTAATTTCCCAAAAAATTGACAACAAGAAAAAAAACCTAAAAATTAACCGTGCAAACTCGAAACAAAATAATAATAATTGACGAGTACGTGCAATTTAGTCCGAAGCCGCTTGTTTGTTATTCGCGTCGAGTGTGCTCGAATCGCGAGGAGTCCCTCGGCGTATCCAGCGAGTTGAGCGGCCACGCTAACGATCGCTCGAACAATGAGCCGCACAATGTTAATGAGAAAAGTAATTATGTGAGACTTTTCTCCCAGAAACGAATCGGGGCTGCCCTCGGGCGCCCCCCAGCGCGCTCGCGGGACCGGAAGAGTAAGGATCGGAAGGGCGGAGAAATTAAAGGGGTGTGGAAAAGCGTGCTGTGTGCCGACCGCAGGTTATGTCTGTGGCAAAGGTGAGTTTCCGTAGTAGCAGGTAGCGGACTCTCAAGAAGCCCGAGGAAAAATGGGGGGGGGGGGGGGGGGGGGGTTCTTATATAATGTAAGTGCCAAGTGGTCCAGACGTTGCACCGGGCAACTTGCATGCACTCACATTTACGTGCATTTGCCCGGTCCTCGGCGTTAACCCTCGGTTAGGTTAGCGTCAGTGACCACGCACCGGTTCATATGGCGTGTTGCAACGAACCGCGAAATACACAGCTCGAGCCTCAAGACGTTTGTCAGCACTTTGAGCCGAGCGAAGGAACGAGAGAACTTAATTTCCATTTCTCGACATTGAAGCAATATTCCTTTTTTCCTTTTTTTTCTTAATTTAATTTTTTTCGTGTTTCGTTTCTCTTTTTTTTTTTTCTTGCTTTTTTCGTAATTTACTTTGCGAGCGGCGGCGGAGGCGATTAGTGTAGTCCTTGCGAATGGTGTTCGCTTCGCATAAGTTTCAGAGAAATGAGAGGAGGTTGCAAACACTTCTGGATGGTATAAAAATCTGAAGAAAAATCGAGCATATTAAAGGGGCTGAAAATATTAATTTTGCAGAATAATAATTCCAAAGTGTTGAGATTGATGCAAAATTAAATTTTTCAACAAATCTGTCGGACACCTAACTTTTTTTCTATGCAAGTGCTTCGTTCACTTTTCTGAATACGTATCAATTTTTTCAGAATTTTGAATTCGCTTTGAATTTTTTTTTTTAGTATGGGAAAAACGTGCATAAAGTCGAATAATTCAAGGTGTATTTAAAAATCTGAAAAAATTCATACGCATTCAGAAAAATCAACGAATAATTTTCATTAAAAAAACAAGTTATTTTTTCGGGAGATCTGTTGATAACATTTTGGAATTGTTATTACGAAAAATTAATATTTTGTTGTTCCAATTCCACCGTATACCCTTGTCGGGTTTTTACGGAACCCCATCCCGATTCCCCCCTAGCACTCCCTACCCGCACTCAGCTAAGCTACCTAACTTCCAGTGCGTCCGTAGCCGACTTAGCTACACTGTACCGCATTTGCCGGGGACACGGGAAAACTACGGAAAACCCGTGCCGGTACAGACGGCCATATTCTACTGATCCACTGGTATTTTTGCACTTGAGTAAAGTGCAGAAACACCAAAGTCTCAGAAGAAAGCGCCTTCCGCTCAACGGTCGATGCGCCAGCTAGCGCACAGCTAAGCGGTCACCCATCCAAGTACTGACCGCGAACGAATCAGCTTGACTTGGGGGACCACCAGAGCCGTGCGCCAACCGCGCATCCACCGCTGTCGGTTACACATGCAACTTGTATTTTTTTCGAAATTTGAAAAATTCTCCATTTCCAGCATAGGGAATCCTATGTTAAATTTTGCGAAACGGCACTTTTTTTCAAAAAATTTCGAGATATCGAATTAAAACCTTCGCCATTATTTTCAAGTGGCATATTTACCAACCGATTTCAGTAAAGAAAAAATTCTAAAAAAAATTTTTCAACGCGGTTATTAATGCACGGGGTAACTGGGTAAAAAAAAAAATTGGAGTAAAATACCTGGGTATTTATATAGTCTAACACGGAATAACGAAACGGGGTGACGAGCGAGGCGGCGGGAATCTCAATCGGTAGTCCAGAGAAATGTATTTTTTTTTTTATTGCGACCTGCCAGCCCGAATCAGAAGTGAAAAAGACACCGGACGACGATAAATTGATGAATCGGTGCTACGTGACTGGCACTCGATATCCCGATGTATACGTATTATTAGGTACTACGTACGGCCACCCCTGCGTGGGCTGCGTGACGGGAATACCGGATATAGGAGACCCGGCGATAAGCGACCATTATTCACGTTCTCCTTTCCCCAAAAATTCAATAACTGCAAATATTGTGTTAATAATTTATTTATTTTTCAATAGAAAAAGGATATTTAAAAATTCGATAATCCGACGTATCGACAAGTTTAAATAGGCGAAGAAATGCCAGACGAGCTGGGGAGAAAAGCCAACGTGTTATCGCGAAATATAACACGTGAACAAAAAAAAAAAAATTTTTTTTGCAAATATTGCAAAAAATTACGGATTTTGCAAATTGACAAATATTGTTTTAATAATTTTTATTTATAAAGAATAAATAAAATTCGATAATCCGGGGTATCGATAATATTAAATAGGGGAAAAAAATGCAAGACGAGCCTGGAAGAGAAGGGAGCGTGTTATCCACTTCGCGCGGAAGCTTCGGCGCCGAAGGGGATGCGATGCGTGGAAAACGCGAGGCGAGATAGGGAGGATCGTAATTTGAGCGAGTGGCATCAGTCGCCGGGTTTAATGATGTTAGCTGCAATTACATGCATTAGTGTATACGACACGACTCGAGAGGACACGGTGGGTGGATGGAGGAAGTGAACGCGAGGGAGCGGAGAGAGAAAAAGAGAGAGTGTCGAGGGAATGCGAAAGAATAAGCATCGGATAGAGAGTTCAGACGGCTGCTGAACTCGGCCTCCGGAGTGGCGCTTCGAGATAGAGAGAAATCGGAATAGGAAGAGGAAGACGAAGAGAGGGGAAAGAGAAGAGATACAGTCGAAGCTCCCGTGAGCGACCGCTACGTCGACCAAGTTTCGTTTTCGAGAACGAATACGCTTATCTTGCCGAAAATCTCTAAGTGGATCGGGAAAAAAATAGGAACAATCCTTGAATTATTTGCGAATGGAAGAGCTTGCAGAGAAATGAAGAACAACTCCATCCAGCTCGCATAATTATGGACGAAAATGGACGCCATTTATGTTAAGAAAGCAGATTGTGAATGAAACAGATTGGCCAATTTTTTTCAATCAAATTGGATGTAGTAGCTGATAGAAATTTCAGAGCATTAAATCGCATCCCGATAAGATCCTTTCGGGACTTCTTCACGCCAGATTTAACGGTAAAAATGTCCACTAAGAATGTGCATAATGGGTTTGCAAAGGACATGCATAATGACTACTAGAAAGATAACTTTGACGCATGATGAGACGCTCGCAAGATTTTATTTAATTAAAAATAGGATTACATTCGAAATCAGCACTTTTTTAAAAATGGTAATCAATCATCAAAGTATGGTATTCACTTCTCACCAATGGTATGAATTCTCTTCCTCTATCACCTACTCCTCCCTACGACTCTCATGACGTCTCTGAGGCCAATGCAATGCAATCACCTGAATCACACACCGAGAAAAAAAAACACGAAATAGTTCCCGTGCAGATTTGTACAATAATTGAGTGACAAGTACGGATCTGGGTTTCTTTTTACTTCAGGTACTTCACGAAACCAAAGATCACCAATTCTTAATCTATTCATCCGACCCAGAAGACGCGTCTGTGACCGGTGGTCCAAGACGCAGTCTCCCATTTCTCGGAGAGAGAATCCACGGCCGAGTTACGAGGTCTCCGACTCTACCAATTTCATCGCGGCAGCCACCATATCCACGAGGCACCGCTTGGCAAAAGCTCGCTGGAACGAGAAAAGGAAGGAAGGAAGTAGATTGGCGACGACGCGATGAGACCCGTCCACGAACCGATGCTGATGCCACCGCGGCAATAACGTCACCAGGCTCGACGACAAGGTCGGCAGAGCGAGCGAGCTGAAACGAGAAACGAAGAGTGTCTCGTCGTGCCTCCGGAACAGCGGGCGAGAGAAGGACACCTTCGGTGGCATCGCACGGGGTGTTGGGAGTTCAGTGAAATGCGTTAACGCGTTAACCGTTAACGTGTCATAGTCTGACTCGCGAGGGATGATGGCTGTTCTCTCTGCGTCGTTTGTACAGACGAAAACGTGCCGGTACACAGAGGTTTAAGCGAGAGGGTTTTGAAGGCTCTCTAGCCGGCGGCTGCCGGTTGCGCCAGCACGAGAGTACATCCACGCATCGTTGAGCCACGATCAAACGGCAAACAGGACGGGCACCGACGCCGAGGTTGTCGCGCTCGGGCGATGCCACTGCTCGGATAATTCTTTGATCGCTCAGAAAGATACACTGGTGTATGCCCCGAGCGAGAGAGAACCGGCGCGATGCCGCTTCGCGAAACCTCTCGCCGGAGCTGTCGGTGCTGGGGAGAACACCCGGAATCCCTCCGACTGTTGCGAATGTGTGTCTCGCCCCGACGAGGAGCCATCTCGTCCGCGGGTCGGCGAATGTACGTTGGAGTACGTGCATACAGTGTACTTGATTCGCTGAACGCACCTTTCGGTTTTGCTCGACGGCAAATAAAGAGAGGCACTGGAATTGAAAGAAAAAAAGGAGAGCGCAGGCGGTTGAGCAACGCGGCGTTCATTTGGATCACGTTAGCGCGAGAGATCTGCGAGGGGGGTTGAAATCACCCCGGTGTGGCGTCACGTGCCGGGTTGAGGAAAGGAATTAACGACCGGATGGGCGCTCTAGATTGGGGGCTTGAGGGAGAGGTGGGAGTGGAGCAAACTTAAGAAGCTGATCTTCCTGTGCAAACCTCCGGTCGTCATTCAGTTGGGCTAGTTCAACAAAATTGTGAGCCGGAGGATCTGTCGACTCTTACTTCCGGTGAGAACGTTTCTATGGTTCGGTTCTACTTGGCGACATTGAAGAGTGGCACAGGAATCTAAAAACTGGATGAGTGCATTAAATTGGGGGCTTGAGGAAGCTTTGGGAGTGGACCAAACTGAAGAGGTTGATCTTCTTGTGCAAACCTCTGTCGTCGCTGGAATTAGCTAGTCCACAAAAATTGGGAGCTGGAAGATCTCTCCACTCTTCCGGTGAGAATCGCTAGATCAAAAGTTTACAATTTTTCAATTTTATCTATTATCTTTATTCCAGACGATCGCGGAGGATCTTGAATCTGGCTCCAGACGGCTTTGACGAAATCGCGCGAAATTGAAAATATTTTTTTCGTCGTGCGGCTACATCGCCGACTCGGACCTAGGCACGAAAAGTTTAATTTTCCCCATTTGAGCCTGACGACTCAGGCCCGGTTAATCACGGCTCCGCACGGCTCGCCTGCTCTCTATCGCACGATCCTTTGAGCAGCGAATTCAGTCATAAAAGCAGGACAATTTGATTCGTGTGCACAGCGAGTATCGTGTACGGACCGTCGATATCCGTAGCGTATCATATCTCCAGCCTAATAACATTGGCATCCAGTGTAGGAAAGGCCAGGCCGCCAGGTTCACCGGGGAGGGTTTCGCCTATACACGGCTCGGCCCGTTTTCTCCCTGACGGTTCTCTTTCTCCCATTTCATACGTACACAATATCGGAGATACAGAGAGACAGTCGCGTGTCCTGGGGAGTCACAAAGTAGCATTCTATTGACAGACCGAACACAGTGATAGAAACACCACCGTTCCATACATACACACATATATATATATATTTATTCCCATATACATATAGTCGACGCGGGCGTCGGCCCGCTACAGAATTGGATGCGGTGGCAACAGCGGCAACAGAGCCCAGGACAAAGCTAGCTTTCTCTTCATCTCTCGGTCTCTCTGCAGCTCCGCCAGTGATTATACTTGGTGATTATATCGCTCGCATATTGACAAACAGCCGCACAGAGAATTATCCCTGGGTCTCCCCCCTCCCGACCACCCCCAGTTCCCATTTCCCGGCTTACCCCTGGTTACCAACTCTCAATCCCGGTCTCCCAATCTATGTCCCTCTTGCTCCATCTCACCCTACCTCGTTCTCCACCCCGCCCCCCCTCCGACCCCTGTCCGGTATCTCTTTCACGAGTCCTCCGCATATCCACTGTCTCTACAAACCCCCGGGAACGCCATCGGTTCGCCGACACTCGCCGCTTCTCTCGCACCAGCGCACACACCGCGCCCGCCCACCAGCCAACCCACAATACACCGCTAATTCCCATAAAGCACCGGACCCGATACGCAAATGGACAAACGGACGCACGCTGCTGCACAAACAGCGAGCCCGGTGCGGTCCGCCGATCCGCCTCGAACCAACTACTGCACCCACTCCTCCCCCCCCCCCCCCCCCCCTCCCCCGACCTCCTCCTACGCCTCGCGGCTTTCCGTCAATGTGTGTTTCGCGCATATGTATCCGCGGACATAAACTCGCATAGCTCACCCGGAATACAGGTGCGTACACCGGAATGCGCGAACGGGGACATGGGAATACACTGTGTGTCTATAAACGTCCATATAGAGCGCCGGGTGTACACAGCGCATTCTATATGGGGTGTATACACACGCATGAATAACAACAACAACGGTACGCGTGCTCAGTATACCCGAAATTGTATTTGCCGATCCGACCAGTAATTTCGTCGGTCCATGCACCTGCGTCGCAATTCGCATCGATGATTGAGCCGCGGATGATGGCGATACCGTACGGAGCGCACAATGATAGCCTGCCGAGTATTATGCTCTCTCTTCCGGGTAATACCACGGTTGTTTTTTTTTTTTTTTGGTATTCTCCCGTGGGATATAATACGCATTGAAGTCGTGTAAATTTCGACCGAGCGTACGTACGCAGGCACGAGAGAGTACTAGCGAGTTACTCGGAAATGCAATTTTTGTGTTTTTTTTTTTTCATTTTTTGTTTCGGGGCGTTGAAAAGAAACAGTTACCGCGATGGTCCCGCGACGATTCTGGTCTCTTTCTTTAGCCTCGAGTACGTAGAATTAGGTCCCACTTGGTAATCGAGGTGCCCACCGCGAGGAGAAAAGGTGCGCTGAGATGTGTGACTCGCCGTGTAATCGTGTTTATTGTGGTCGCGAGCGCGCACCCCTCCGAATCTCAAGTCGACTCGGCGACTACGCAGCTGGGCGTGACAATCCGCGCACGCACAGGTGCAGCTGCGTGTGCACCATTAGCGAACCGGGCAGGTACAACCTCTCCGCGTTTCGGGATTTTCGGAGGGGTGGCCCCGTGCCGGCGCCCGCAACGCTGCCGAGAGCCAAGAGGAACAAAACGTAACAAATAGCGAACGACCGGACGATCTCGGGACAACGCCCACGCGATCGCGCACCACCGCGCTCCCGAGGATACGGATTAAGATGGGGAGATACAGAGTATCACGACGTGTATGGCGTGACGAACGAGGTTGGAGACGATTTCTGGAAGATTGATGTGACGGGTCTCTCTCTCAGCACACTTTCGTGCAGCAAAAGTTACGGATATCGCCCACCGAGATATTTTCTCTTGCAACAAATTCTCCGAGTTGAAACGCCACCTTTCCGGAGTTAAAATTAAGCGGTCCAGCAACTGAAATACTTTGGGCAATCAATTTTTTTGAACGCACATTGCCAGATAAAATTCGCTCCCAATGATCATAAACATCCAAGGTCTGCGATGACACGTTAACATTTTTATTTACACGCGATCAACAATGAAAAAATAATTTTTGTCATGATTAATCGCATGTAAAAAAAAAAGAAGAAAAACAATAACGCTTCATCGCAAAAATCAATGAGAACAAAAAATGGTTGTCCATAGTCGCCAAGAAATATTCGTGAAATCTCCTCCAGCGCGTGCGTCCGATGATCGACAGTGAACGAAAGAGAACCGAATCCAAGCAATTAATTTGAAAAAAAAAAATTAAAACAACAATAACAAAAAGTTACTCGGCCGATGAGCCAAAGATTCCTGAAGAGGAGCCTCGGTTACAATAAGGTCGTAGATGCGTACTCGGCATCGACCTCGCTCTCACCTCGGCGCCTCTCCTCGCCGTCGCGCCGTCCGCCTCGGCGCGACCGGGAAGGAGGATGAAAAATGTCGAGATAGCCGCGACGACTATATATACGTGAGATTGCACCTGCGCCAGTGCGCCGAGCATGGCACACAGCATCGCATAACAGGTGGAAGACGATGGAGAGGGACGGCGAGATGTGCGGGGCGACCGCGCGAGGGACGGGAGGAACGCGCGAGAACACGGGAGGGAAATTCCCCCACTCGTCGAGTGTTCTCTAACTCGCGAGAGAGCTCGAACATCGACTATTATACGCCCTCGAGGAGCCGCGGCCGCTCCTGAGAGGAGGAGAAATTCGAGACCGCCTTCCCCTCCTCCCACGAGTTCTCCTTCTCCAACCTTTGCACTCTCCCTCCTATTCTCATAATCCACCTCCATCTCCGTGTCCCGCTTCTTCCTCGTCATCCTCTCTATCCGTCTATGCGATGCCGAGCTCCGGTCCAGCCTCGCTATCCGACAAGGAACGCGCCCTCTTCTGCCATTCCGCGTCGCGCTCCCCCTTTTTATTTTCCTCCCTCTTCGCGGTATTTCCAGAGAGCGTGCAGCGGCACTTCCGGTCCGCCGCGCGTCCCGGCGAACGAAGCTTCGCGCGTCGTTCGGGCACGAACCGAGTCTTGGTTCCTCGAGGCTTTGGCTCACCTCGGCCCAGAAGAGACCTCTGATTTGCGACCGCCGATGTGCGACCGAGAAAATCGAGCGCATCGACTTCCGGTTCTGGGACTGCAACTTAGTTGCTGGCGGAGATGCTGCGCGGAGATTGAGAGCGGTTTAAATCACCGATGAGACGCGAGCGAGAATTCGGACTCTCAACTGTGAATCTGGGAACCAAGGGCTGGAAGACGAAGTTGGGAGGTTGAAGATGTGTTGGAGAAGCGAAGAGAATCGAGTTCTTGGTATTCCAAGAGTTCCGACGAATAGGCACACGCTTTAACGACTTTACCGCATAATCGTCGAAGATAAGTTCGATGACTGTTTTTGTGACTTCCACGCATGAAAACGTGCGGAAGATCCGTGGACCTTCTTACACTGTTTAAAAAATCGTACATTCAATATCCTGATCTGTAATTTTGTATGCAAAAATTGGTACATTATATTTAATGTACAATTGTGATAAAAAAATTACTGGACCTTAAGAGTGAAATTAAAGTAAATTATTGGAATTGAAGTATATTTTAGTGAAATTTAAGTTTTTCTAAAGTTTTCTAAAGATTTTTTTAATCACAATTGTACGCGAAATTTAATTACCAGTTCATGCATAAAAACTTCCAGCGGCGATATATTAAATTTAATGCGATCTTTTCTTGTCTTTTAAGCTAACACGTTTTGTTTATCTAAAAACAAACAAAAAATGAGTGACATAATTTTACTCCAGGATTCCGTTTTTCCACCTGCTGTCAGTCCGCCGGCCTTTCGTCATCCAGGAAACGGCACGAAAGGTATCGGAGAGCCAAGAGGCCAAGCAGACTTGGAAAAGTGGTCACGAAAGACTTTGGTAAGATCTGTTGAAAGGCATCCTTGTTCCATGGGAACGCAAGTAACAATTCACGACTGCGAGTACCTCCGTAAGTGTACACCTCTTACGCTCGGGGTCATCGCGGTGCAGAGCTATGAAACCTAAAACTTCCGCGAGCGATTACCACTCTTGATCTTTCCTACCGCGGCCGTGCTTTGCGCAAGTTGTGGAAGCGCCGCTGCACACTTTTTTTTTATTGAAACAGTACACAGGCTACAAAAATATAGTAAGACTTTGTGAGCAACTCAACAGCCAATCTAGGCAAAAATCTTACCAACTAAGGACCTAAAGCATCTGAGAAAAACGACAGTATTTCTTACTACAACGAATAGGGGTAACGTCTATATAGATAGTTTCGGATAGGGGAGAGCGGGGTAAAATGGGATAGTGGGGCAAAACGGTACAGTGGGGGCGAAACTCAAATTTCCAATAGTTTTTGGACGCCTCATTTTGTCCAGACGATACATCCGGATTTTCAATCCCGTTGTGCCCCCCTCAGCCCTAGTCTATATTCAATTGGTTAAAATATAGTCATTGTCGAAACGATCGAATGAAAACGTTCCCCTTGGGAATTATTTTTTATAGTAAAAAGTGAGCATTGTTGCTGTTACTATGTATTTTTTTTTCTCCGTGCGTAGTACGCTGTATACACACATATTAGGAGCGCGAGCCTTTGTAACATAAAAACCTTTAAAAAATACACAAAGAATTTCTGCCTCCATCTATTTTTCTTCTTTTTTCCGCTGCCCAATTTACCGATTTTCTTTCGTAGCGCCGCCTACCGGCCGGTCTGGGCGCGAGTCGATCACTGGCGCATGCGCGTCGCGTGAAATATTTGGGAACCGAGCAGCGCAACTTCTGCGGTAATCGTTGCTCTCGGAGCAGCAGCCTCCTTTCCCGTTTGGTGAAAAAAAAATAAAAATAAAAATGCTCGTTTCACGTACATCTCATCGGCGCATGTATGTAACATAATGAAGGAGAAACTGCGCAAAAAAAAAGCGCGGCTCTTTGTGCATTGTGCATAAATTGCATTCGGAGAAATTTGCATTTAAAGGCGTCTCCGTTAGGTTGATATATCGGGCGAGAGAGTCGAAGTGAGATAAACAGAAAGAAAGACAACAAACGCAGTAGCATGCGCAACAACGGCAGCAGCGGCAGCAACACCGCATGTAAATGGCGCTCGGTTCACGTAATAACGGTTATAACGTAAACGTCGAACACATTATCTGCACGCGGATGAAATATTTTTCCGTACGTGCACTCCGGAATGCTGGGTGCAACTCCCCGACTTGGTTTTCTCCGCACTCGATTCACTCTTCCCTTTTGTGTAACGATTATTATTCTTCATGTCATTTCTCGAACTTCTGCGAAGTCGGAACCCTCACGGTTCTCTCACGGTAAATTTTTAAGTGAAATTTTTACGAGTCGCTTATCAATGGACATTCATTGTAAGGAAGATTCGATGCTTTTTAATGAATTTCAATGAATTTTAATGATTAATGAATTTCGCAGATTAATTTTTTTTTTTATCGATCGAATCGAATTAATTCACGTTATTGAATCTTTGAAATGGGTAGAGGCCATAGCATTTTTGCCGTGTTTAGCAATTTGAAACATTCGATGTTCCGTCATATTTACTTTATCTAAGCCTTCAATTTTAGGCAGAATTAGTTTGGGGTTTTTTTTTTTACACAGAAATTTCGAAATCTCGTCGATCAAAAAAAGATTGGGTCATCGGCGCACGTCAGTCGTGGTTGATTTCACAGCGGAATGATAATAAATACAAGAGACCGAGGAGAAAACTCGAAACTGCGGAAACGTGTCATTTTACAATTTTCCTGTCATCGAGTTTGCGGCCGACGGGACCGCGATTTAATATGTCCAATCATAACGATTCCACGGTGATAGTTGTACATTTTCGTCCGTCATCGTTAGCCGAACCGCATATACGATAAATACTTACTTGCACCGGCTCGGCGGTCAACAAGTAGGCGAGAATCGTCCGGTGTTTGACGATTGCGATAAGATGCATTTCAAAATTGGCATGCATGAAGCTTCAATTATTTTTCACTTCCCTGCGCCCCTTCCAGGAATCCCGGACTATCCAATTACTGCGGACAAACTACACATGCGCCGTGCACAGTAAAAAAAGTTTACACTTTTCACAACTTATTGTCCACGAACATCCACAATCTTTTATTCGTTAATTTTCCGATCGCAGCATTCGGCTCCGATTTTGCAAACAAAAGGACAAACTAAAATTGTCAATGAGACGGGGAAAAAAAGACAGGTTTGTATATTCGAACCTGAAGAAGTAACAACTCCATTAAAAAATAAACCAATTTTTTAGCTTTACCAACGAAATATCCATTTTAACGTCCCTGCCCGAATCTTCAGTTGATTACAACGTATTTTTTTACCAGTTCGATTTTTTTGCTGTTTTCGTTCGTCGGAACGGCACAATTTCAGCGATATAATTTTCCACGCTAATTTGTTCATAAATATAATATTTGTTTAAGCGTGTTCTTAAAATTATTATTTGTTACTATTAATTTATTTAAAATCTTTCTGTTTTCGCGTTTTTTTTCGATACAAGAGACCCGAGGAGAAGAAACAGCCGAAACGTCTCGTTTAACAATTTCCCCACCGTCGCCCTCGAATTCTCGTCCGAAGTCTTCTTTATCGACCGAGAAATTATTTTCTTCGTCGAAGTGGAGCCGGCCAAGTAAACACATTCAAGCAAACGACCTCCCGACGAAATTTCGAATCTTTTTACGACCGGGTCTAGCGCAAAAAAAAAAAACCGCCGACGAGAATCAATCCGCGTCGGTAACGTATCGACCGAGCCGTCCGGATTCCATTAATAGAAACGAAAAATAATAGACGAAAAGTGTCAGTGTGCCGACAGGTGCCAGTCTCTCGTCGAGGCTCGCATCGCTGCGTCAGTTCGACGTTTTATTAACAATTCGACGGATCAATAAATCCCCGGCTCGAGGAAAACCGTATATATTTTGTTATCGTTTCGTGTCTTTTCGCGTGTGATGACCCGGTCCCGAAGCGTCGGGCATAATAGTTACTCGGCTGTGTGTTATCTCACCGGCGTTATACGATCGGATGTGATATTTCAGCGAGTCGGAGCAGCGAGTATGTTGAGGCGCGAATTGGGAGGGGGGGGGGGGGGGGGGATGAGACGTTGCGAAATACAGCGCGAGGGCATGGACCGGCTGGTCACCGCGATCGAAACGCAGTTATGACGTCGAATCGGTGGAGGCCGCTATTCCAGAACTGCGAAACGCTATCGCTTCGCAGCGAAAAAGCGCCCCGTCGCGATAAAATGCTACAACGATCTTTATCCCTCGATGGCCTTTTTTGTTGTTTTTTTTTTCGCTGATAGTGAATCTTTGGTCGATCGAGAGAGGCAGAAAATAAAATGAAAAAAGGGCAACTCGGGTTCGGCGCTTGAAGCGGCAGAGACCGGAAAAAGGACCACTAAACGGAATTGACTGGAAATCAATTTTTCTTCATTATTTTCTTTTTTTGAATTTCGTCTCGCCGAGATTAATTTAGAAGCAATCTCATCCTCCATATGCTGGTCTAATTTTCAGACCGACGCAGATATGGTTGGGCTAAAAATGGGAAATGTGGCCCAACCCGATACCAAGCTATTTATTTTATTCAGTTATTTTTTTTCTCTCGATGGCCTTTTTCATTATTTTCGTTTCGCTGATAGTTAATCCTTGCATCGATCAGGAGTGATTGAAAATCAAAAAAGAGCAACTCATACTCGTCGATTAAATTCCGGCTCGACCCTGACGGAGACCAGAAAAACGACCACTAAAACAAAATCGACTGCAAATCAAGTTTTCTTTTTTTGCATTTCGTTTCTCTCAATTAGTCAACAATCAATTTCATCCCCCGTTACGCAGGTCTCATTGTCGCCTCGATGTAGAATATCTTCAGTATATTATTTAAAAAAAAAAGAAAAAAGGTTCCACAGATCTTGCAGAATTCTTACCTTCGACTGGTCCTGCTGCTGCAGCAGTTGTTCCCGAAGGAACTGCAGCTGCAGTATCATCTCCGATAGGCGGCGCTCCTTCTCGACGAAGCTCTCGGCGCAGAGGACCCTGTGGAGGGCCGCGGCGCCGTCCTGCTGTCCGTCCGTGTTCGGTAGCCTTCCGTTGCCCGGTGGCGAGGGTGCCACGCTGTTCGATACGCTGCTGCTCCCGCTGCTGCTGAAACGAACACCATTAGGCCTCGGTCAATTTATCTTTGCGTATATGCGCTCCGATCCCGACCGTTGATTGGCGGACGGTTGCTCTCGTTTCCGCTTTGCTGACCGACCGCCGCTCGCGTATGCGCCCCCGTCCGCACCGGCGGCCACGGGAGCGGCAAGGTGGATCGCACGCGAGTGAGAGAAAAAGGGCACAAAAAAAAAAAAAAAATACGGGAGGTCGCAAGCTGGCTACGGCCGAGTTAGTGAATAATAGATAGGGTCGCGGCCACGCAATCTCGGCGAGGCGAGTGTTTGCACCGGTGATGGGTCCCCGGATGCCTGGCCAAACCCAACCCCACCCAGACCCGCCAGTTGAGAGCTTCTCTTTAAAGCGCGAGAGAGAACTTCTCTTTTTGCATCCCTTTTCCTCTCGATTCCGGACCCGTGAGGTTCCGTCCCGCGAATCCGGCGCACTCGTGCAACGGTAAAAAAAAAAGGCAACACGAATAAGTGATAGGGCCGGTGCTATTGTGCGACAGAGCCTACGCGGATGGCGCAGGAGCTGAACACTCGCGCGATCCGTACACTTGTCATCGCGTCGCTGCGGAACGTTGACTACCACTGAGGATGAAGCTTGGGAAGGCTGCGTGTGGGATGTTTTGTTTGTTTAGCGCCAACGATGAATTTTTTTTTTTTTTCTACCGAGTGCCCGACAACTGCAGTTGATCGACAACGTGCACCAAACAGCCGTCAGACACACCCAATTAAAAATTTCGAAACGTTGCGTCACCTCCTGATAAAAATTTACAAGACCCTTATCATCAGAGCTAATCCGGAGCTTGTCAGAGGCTGACGTAACGCTGATGTAACGGCTGATGTAACGCTTCAAAAAATTTTACCAGAATACATTTGAGCTTCTGGTCCATCGATCTCTGATCAGCTGGAGGATTTTCCGAGCGAGTTTCGAAGATGGAACACAGTAAAATAAGCTCCGTACATCAAACGAACATTTCTTGCCGACAAACCTCCACATTTCAATTGATTCGTTACTTGATTAAAATTTTTTTTTTTTTAACAAGAAACAAAAAAATTGTGAATCTTAGCGAACAAGAAATATTTCTTGCGAACAGTACAGAAAACCATAATTCAGCCGCATGGTCTTGCGATTCCGCGATGGGGAGTGCGAGCAGGAAGATGGAAAGCCGTTAGAGGGAGCGATGAGGCATCGGCGCGTCGGCTCTGCTCGCTACTAACTCGCAGATTGTATTATACCGGGGAGCCATGTGATACACTTAGGAGCCATTGATGTGACCCGTCCGCTGTACGTGTGTATCCTGTGTGTCTATGAATAAATATTTTATTCCGTTTGGCCGGTCATTAGCAAAGAATGCTCCTTATGCCGTGGCACGCATGAAAGGCCCTGGCTGTGTGTAGTTGCGCTATAGTTATTCATCTCTCTCGCTTACCGTCTCTGTTTCTCGGTTTGAACCGTGCCACATCCTTTGGACCGATAATATCAATGGTGAGAACGAAGCCGGAGGCTTCAGTCTCTATTCGCGCCCAGTGACCCCGGTCAGCTCTTCGCCGACCAACAAAAGCCTCATTCTGTTATTATTATTGCGCGTTAAGAAAGCCCAAGGGCTTATTTCTTCACTTTATGCTATTCACTCCGATGTACGGACACACATATGTATCTATGTATACATGTATACATGTATACATGTATACATGTATAAATGTATATATGTGTGTATGTATACATGTATACACGTATATCTGTATATATGTGTATATATGTATATGTAGCTGGTAGGATAAGGCGATATGAAAAACGGCTCCGTGCATCCAGTCACTTTGTAATCCGGAAAGCACATACTATAACACTACAGTACGCTCTGTTGCGCGCTGTCTGTGTATCGCAATACTTATCTTCTTCCTTCTCGTTTCATTTGTAAGAGGGCATATATAACTCTCGCTTTCATTTCCAACGTTTTGTCGCATCTGCATCCGAGAGATTCTCAATGAAAAAAAAAGACAACTGAAACACGGGCTCGGGCGGTATTTCTTTTTAATTGAACATTCGCGGGGTTTAAGTTTGAAACGATTTTTTTTTTTTTTTTTTTTTTTTTTTAGATGGTGTCTGAAGTTTTGAGGTAAAAACACATTGGTAAAATTGGAAGAGATCGGAAGAGAGTGACATTTAAAAAAAATTATCGAAATGTATCAATTAGATAGAGTTGATACTACTTTCATACCTACAGGGGTGTTTTTTTTAGGAATCGCAGATAATACGTTCTATAAAGTTGATCTCTCGACGATGAGGGCCGAGCCAGCTTTTACACCGTTAAGGGAAAATATTCGCTGTGCTCCGATACGCTATTATGATTATTACGATTCACGCACCTAAAACGTCACAATGACATCTCGCGTCGCCAGCTCTCCATTCTCGAGAAGAAATTCTTCTCTCAAACGATTGCAACATGAGTGGATGAACGAGCAATTTGGCAATAAATGATCCGTCGATATTTCGCATAAAAAGTATGTTTCTTCCGTGCATTCCTTCGGTCATCACTTTGTCCACCGATTCAAAATTTCGTCGCGCATAATTGTGTAAAATTTTGCCGCGGCGATGGCTCTCGCACTCCGAACGACTCGGTCCTCGCAGGTATCTGTATTAAAATAACGTGTATGTATTATTAGAAATTTCCGTGACGACGAGCATCGCCGAGCGGCGCGAGGAGAGCCTCGCGTACGTTATATTTCGATGACGCGAAGACGAATCGCGGCTCTTCGGGACGCATTGCACGAGCCTCGAGGACCGATGACGAGAGAGTTGAACGATTTCCAGAAAGAGCGAGCCGCCGTTTTGTATAATAACAGAACCGAATCGCGCTGCCCAAGCAGTGCTTTAACCCTTTGAAGCACACTTTTTTTTTACTAGTATGAAGTTTGAAACGGTACCGAATCGTGAAGCCCAAGTAGCGGTTTAACCCTTTGAAGCACACATTATAATTTATTTTTTTCACAAGTATTCACTAGAAGTTTTAAATAAATCAGTTGATTTTTAATGCATTATTTTTCAGAATTTGAAAAGGTGTGTCACCTATGATGAACCGTGCAGCAAAGGGTTAACATCAAGATCCTTGGGTCATTATTATTATTATTTTATTTTTTTTAATTCAAAATTTGGAAGCTTCCGATGCTATCAGATTTTTCCCAAACGCGTGCAAATTGCCTCGATAGAATATGCACGGAAAAGAAAGTACACTAAAATACCAAGAATTTGTTGTACCTCAATTAATTTCCCTAGTCCGATAAATTTGCAGTCCGGAAAGTGAAGAGCGACGTCGAGATTTCCAAAAAAATGAGACTCGATTTCATCGCGGGTTTCCCGAGATTTCCGTTTCTCACGCTCCCTGCGAGAGGCCAAACTTTTAAGTTAACTCGTATAGTTTCCAGGAAATCAACCGTTAGGATTATCAACCGATCGCTCGAGCGTCCCCGATAACGCGCTGGACATCCGTTGATTCTAATAGAAAATAATATAAACACTGTACGCTCGACGCGTGTCACGATCGCACTCGCGACTCAATTCGCGATACAAATGCCGAGTGCAAATTGCAGCCGCACAAAGGAATCGATTCATCGACGAATCGAATTACCTTGAAGCGATTCCAAGATCCGAGCCGGTCTGGATCGCGCGCGGTAATCGCAGGCCGAGAGAAACGGAAGCGACGGAGAATAATAAGAGTCTTTCTGCGCTCCCAGCGGGGGAGAAAACAAAACAAGAAGCGAGACGATTCGACTCCGTATTTCCATCCGCGCATCGAGTCGGTACGTTGTGTTACAAGCTTTTCCCGGGCTTCCGTTCAGCTTTATCATCGTTTCTCGCGACTCGCCTTCCCGCTCGAAATAAATCTCCCGACAAAATTCTCGCGGTCTCGATGAGAGAATACAAAAATAAAGTAACAAAAAATGAATAAGAAAAAGAGACCAAAGAAACATTTCTCCAGACGATACGCTAGATAAACCGAGCCTCGCGATACCGGCTATCCACACTCATAAAAAAATGGACTCCCATTGATAATCTTTTTTCCTAGCATTAATTGTTACCGGCTCGAAACCAGTGTATTAATGACCCCCATAATGGCCCCGGACGAGTTACGTGCCCAATACACCCGACTATCGAAGTCCCCGACGATAGCCCGCAATCAAAAGAACGCCTAAAAAAAATGTATTTTTGTTTCCCATCTTTATCGCTGATTTACTCCATCCCGTTCATAAATAGCCGATTGTGTTCCCTCGTAACGTCAAGACTCCCGGAGCGCGCTGTGTCTCTTATCCAAATCCCTCGTGCAGTGAGGCCGCGAAGTCAGATCCAAAATTTCCACGCAGTGAACAAAAAGAACCAACAAAAAAAGAAGACCCCAAGACGTTGACTGACCTATGAGTATTGTGACTGGTGGGGGTGGAGGAGGGCGGCGGTGTCCTCCTGGTGTTGGCGTCGTCCTGAAGCGAGAGTGATCCGCTGTTCATTTTGCACGTGAGCCTCTTGAGGACGTCGTCCATGGACCTCTTGCTACCGGCCGCCGTTGGTCCGCCGCCGTTGTTGTTGTTGTTGTTCTGGGTGACGCTGTTGTTGTTGTTGTTGTGATGGGGGTTGTGGGAATGATGGGGGTAGTAGGGATCGTTGAGGAGGGTCGGCGGTGAGCCGCACTCCGAGGAGCTGGCGGGTTCCTGGCCGATCCCGGTTGTGGCGTTCGTGTGGTGATGGTGATGATGTGGTCGGTGGTGTTGGTGGTGAGAATGATGATGGTGGGTGTAGGAGAGGTTGTCCTGCTGGTTGTTGCCGGTCGCGACGAAGAGGAGCCTCTGCCTCTTGGCGGCCGGCGGTGAGGCTGGCGACGGCGACGGCGAGTCCCGGAGTTCCGGCTCGCTCGTCGTCGCCGGCGACGAACAACCGGAGGAGGCTCCGCAGTCGCCGACCACCCGCTGATGGGGGTAGCAGGGCTCCTCGAGACGATCGACCCTCACCGACGGGTCCTCCAGAGCGTCGATCCTCTCGACCGTCCTGTCGACGCCACCTAATCCACCTCCTTCTCCGCCAGGCGGTATCTCGCCACCTACACCCGCCACCGATGAGGTGGTGTCCTCCTCCTCCTCGGCACCCGCCACTGTTCCCGCACCGCCCCCGCCCTCCGATAGCTTCGTTGGTGGCGACTTCCTCTTTGAGGACATCCTTAGTCTGCAACAACAAGTGCAACGAGAGCTCAGTTTAGATTGTTTCGTTCTTTATCGTTAAGTCATCTTTAGCGACATTGGTTCTTTAAATGGAAAGACTGAAACGCGGAGTCTCGTGACATTGTTCTTTGTTTTGATCTTAATCGACTGTATAGCAGTGGCCCAAGGAGGAGGTGTGACCACGTCATATACTCTAGATAGCTTTACATATGGTTGTCGTTCCGTGCGGCTTGCGCGCATCCCTGGAACAACGGTGCAACACCTCTTGGTGCGATCTTGGGAGAGACATTGCACCCTTGGTCCAGAGATGCTGTTCGTTACGGGTGGGGAATGGGTGGTGGATGGATGGCGATGACGAGATGGATCGTGGAGTTGGTCGTAGAAGAGGATCGCATGTCTGTCCCGATGATGTTGATGTCGGATCAAGGATCTTACACCTACGGAGAGCTTGTCTCGCAGAGTCGCTCGGGAGAAAACATCGCCGAGTATCGAAGATTGCTCCCGGGCGAAGAGGTGACCCAATCTAGGGTCGGAAATTGGGTTGCTTGTCTATCGCGAACCTGGCTGGGAAAGGGCGTTGCGAGCCGAGCCGAGGAGACGTCCACCTCCTTAAGTTCCGTGTATCGCTTGTACCGGCGAACCAGAGGTGCGCGAAAACGGCGCACCTACGACTTCGTCTCCGCGGTGAGGATAAATCGTCGCGTTGGTGTTGGTGTTTAGCAGCCGGCGTCTCGATGCCACCGGACACGACGTCTAAACTACCACCGGCTCGCCCGTTACGACGACGACGACGACGACGCCGTTAATTTAGCAACATCCTACCAGTGCGGGTTATTCATTCATTTCCGTCTACAAATTACCAAATCTAAATCGTCCAATTAGACACGAGGAATTTCGCGACATGCCTCCCGACTCGATGTGTGCAAGAGTTCCAACACGTAGTCGGGAGAGGACCGCGGGCGCTGAAGTCGCGCCTGTGCAGCAGCGCACGATCTCGGGTCCGAGAATCCCGAGACTCGCAAGTTCACATGCAAAATGGCAATCAACGCCTTTTTTTTACTGGTCATTTTCGTCATTTTCGTAGATGGAAGCAGAACGGAGTTGACCGACTCATCGGTGCTTCCCTAACTTACGGGGAATGGATTATAATCCATTCCTTTTTCATCCAAACACAAATCCAGTGGACGGATGGGGAAATAGTTTTAAGCTTTAAGATTTTCTTTCCGGGGTTTTTACGGTCGTCCTTGCGGTAGAATCAAGTCAATCGAGTGCCAAGATTTAAAAGATTGGTTGCACATATTTTAAGCGAATGATTAGGCTAATACCCTAAGTACATGAAGTGTGTATCAAAGTACCAAGTACTCGAAATACTGAGCGCTAAGTAGTTTTCGAGTACTGGCAGAACTAAATTCTTGAAGTTTCGAATATTGGGCACTGACTTAGTACTTGATGGTTCAATACGTACACAAGTACTCAGTGAATTTTTCGCAGCTCTGTAATATTATACCGCAGTAATTTGTTGTACATATAATTACATAACGTCCGCATTGCGCATTAAATCCGGCCGTTATCGCTGTCAGACAACTATAATTGTTGTACGAGAGTTTCGTAACGACTTCGCATTGATATCGTTCGGCGAGACTTGGAAGAGAGAAGAGCGATTGTGAGAGCAAGGAGGAAGAAGGATTTCGGACCGTCTCTCGGCACAATCGTACTACACAGCCTCTCCGGATAATGCGTGTTCATATTCCATTATCTGCTTATCGCGGAAAACGAGGTCGCGAGGTCGGTGATAGATGGCTTATTACTCTCGACGGATTTTGTCATAATCTTGCTCGCCGGTTCCGTGCAGCTATCGAGAGGGATGTACACGCATTAGTTTCACGGTTCGCCAACATGTGCACGACACTGTAACATAGATGCAACAATGTAGCGTACACGCTATAATGCGAATCGTTGATAGGCGGCGCGCAAATCGGGGCTGTCGGGTCGCGGAGGGGTGAAAATCACGAGCTCGACGGGTGGCCGATATTGCGCGTCTTTTAAAATTCCTCGTGAGGAACTTTGATTAATGGGATGAAGAACGCGACGAGTCGGACCGATACGGTAGACACTTTATCGAAAACCTACCAACGAAGAGTCGCCATAATCGGCTCGGCGAGAATTCATTCAGAAGAATCGCCCGGCGAAATTATTTTAGTGTAGCGTATACGCAACAATGTAAAACGTTGTTGATAAGGAACGTAGAAATCGCGGGTTTCGGGTCGCGGAGGGGTGAAAATCACGAGATGGTCGGGTGGCCGATATTGCGAGTCTTTTGACATTCTTAATGAGGATTTTTTATTAATGGGATGCAGAACGCGACGAGTCGGACCGATACGGTAGACACTTTATCGAAAAACCTTTCGACGAAAAGTCGCCGTAATCGGCTCGGCGAGAATTCATTGAGAAGAATCTCCCGGCGAAATTATTGAAATGGCATTTCGTCTTAGATCGAGTTTTTCGATTGTAAACATAATTTTTGTTGCAGGTGTGCGGACAACGCAGGCATAGGTGAGTGGACTTGGTGAGGCTGCAAGTCCGAGAAAACTTGAACATTTTGGATGCTTTTAGTTTTTTTGTTATCTTTAACGGGTACGAAGTTTGTTTGGGATTTCTATTCGCTGACGATAGTTTTACGCAATAGATAAGTAACTATTTTTAACAATGAAGAAAGAAACGTTCGAGCCAATGTCATTCGGTCAGAAAATGTCAGTTTTCCTCTATGATTGATCGACATTTCGTATTCTTTGGCAGGGCTTGAACATGCTGCTTTTCAGCATTTTTGTTTATCGCTCTTTCGAGCGACGAACAAAAATGTGTGTCGCCGTTACTTGTAACCGTCCACTGAGAGAAAGATATACTTTCTCTCAGTGAACGGTTGCCGTTATTGTGAGATAGTCAAATTAAGCCCATTTGTACGATTAAAAAAAAAGTGGACACTAAAGCTTCCGGTTAACATTTCGGCCGTATAAAAATCCAATCCTGATCAGAATGAGGGAAATTTGTTGTTAAAAAGGAGGTATTTCGGTGACGCTTTTGATTCTCCAAATTTTTCCCTTCAGTCACTCTCGCAGGAATTTCCCCTCGTTCTCACCGCAGCCGTAATCGCTTCGCAAGAGGCGAGAATCTCCGTGACTCGCTCCCACCCTCACCGATGCCATCGTTCGGTGTTCACAAAGTCAAGACGACATAAAAAACAAAAGACTCAAGCGAATGGAATAAAAAAAAACAGAAACACTCCCGAATGAAATATTTTTAACAGACAACCAGATGCCTCGTCTCGTAACTCGAATAATTTAAGGGACGGATAAACATAGCCGACAAAAAAAAAAGAAAAGTACGAGCGGCTCCCTATTGTCGGTGCTTATCTTCGGATCGCTCTTTTTTTACTCCCTCTCTTTCTCCCACCGTCGAGCCCCATTGTTTTCTTTACGTTTTCTAATTTACCAATTGGTTCCTCGAGCGAAAAAAGGAAACGATAAATTTACTATATACGACACGCCCGAGAAAACACATCCTCCGTCTATCTTAACATCGGACTTCGTTTTTCTCCCATTCCGTCTAATGACTGTTCTTTTTTTAGATTAATCAATATTGTAATCGTATAATCGTGTAATCGTATAATCGTGTAATCGTATAATCGTATAATCGTATAATCGTATAATCGTATAATCGTGTAATCGCGTAATCGTGTAATTATAATTGGAATTGTAATTGTAATTATTAAAAAAAAAAAAATTCCCTAATTGACAATCACCATTCGCCGAGTTACATAAAACGGAGCGATACGCGATGCGAGTGTTCTGCGACATCGAACTGTGTTCAACGGATCAAGTGACGAAAATTCAGGGTGCGCGAGTGTTACGTACGCGCTCCGGCGGAACGAGACGAAGAATCGCACGGGTGCAAAGTTCGTGCAGCTGAAAATATAAAGTCCGGCATGGTGCCGGAGAGCGAGAGTTCCATGTGTGCGGCGGTGCGTCCGATAATTGACTTACATCGATAAACAATACAGCGGAGCAGCGATACTCCCTCATTCTAGTTTCTCGCTCGTACGTCGCGGACGCGATAAGTCACCGACTCGGGAGGAAGACATCCCTCGCGCACGGACGCGCCGCACGTCTTTCGTTCTCTTTCCCCTCGCTTGTAGTACCCTCGATCGGGCACCGACGCCGGCTAATCTTCATTCATTCGCCGGCTTACTCCATTGACAACCGGGCGGAGAACAACGGCGTCTTGTTTTGGCCGTTCGTTATCGGCTTATATCACAGACACGAACCGGAGAGAACGCGCGACTCTCACGATTATGCGTTGTAAATTTCTCGTTCGTGTATCGCCCCGACGAACTACTCGAGTGTTGTCGAAGGAACAACGTTCTTTTAAAGCCGCGTACGAAAGGAGACGGCAATTTTTTCACCGGTAATAAATAAGCAGGAATAATTAGATTATTTTCTGAATTCGTTAATGTTGTCGTATCACTTTAACAATTCATTTGTGTATCGCAATTCAATCTGTACACTGTAAAAAAAAATGGTAAACTTAAAGTACAGGACTCGAAGTTTTTATGCAAAAACTGCTAAATTAAATTTAACGTACGATTGAAGTAAATTATCAAAATGTTTGTACTTTCATACCGAAATTAGAGTAAATTATCGAAAATAAAGTGTTCCCGATGTTCCTTTAATACACCGAACATTAATTTTCCATCGCAATCGTACATGAAATTTAATATACAGTTTTCGCATAAAAACTTCCAGTCCTGTACATTGTATTCCATACAATTTTTTCTACACTGTACTAACTCGATGCCTGACACATCTCCAATTAGTTGATATAAAAATATAATGTAAAACATTGTGGCATAAAAAAAAGTGATTAAATTTATTAAATTACTTACAGAGAAGTCTTTTGATAAAAACCGCCAATGTCGATTAAAAAATTGAATTCGCAAACGCTGCAATAACCTCTCGTTATCTATTTTCCGTCCCAGTGAAATAATGATCCATTCTGAACAGATTATCTTCGATAGAGCGCCAGCGTCCCAGTGTTCAGCGCGAGAGCGCGTACCGATTTACGATTCATCGATGCTGTGCAATCGGTAACTTATTATGTCCCTCTTATCTTGTTCGTTAGTTAAGCGCTTGTTACGACTATCGCGCCGTGCCGCATTTGTTATGAAATTGCAACATTATAACGCGCGGAACGGATCGGCACGGCGAGGGGGAAAGCCGATCGTTCCCGCCTTGGACTTGCCGCTAGACGCGGATTATACACAAACCTATATTGTATAATAATATAGCGAGTCAGGTCGCGATTGCTCGTGCACCGTGGATCGCGGCGTGGCTCGATTGTACGCGAACGAGCGCACACACACGCGGTTCGTCTCTTATCGTGAAAGGTCGAACATCCCGGTTACACTTACTCCCAAGCGATACAGTATCATTGAGAGAAATGTTATATTCGATGCCCGCGCTTTCGTTATCTCAGCGTGCGCGCGCACCGGAGCGCGTAATCCTGAATCACACCGAGACGTATTGGTTTTAGAGTGTTTCTATTGTATCCATGTGCGAGACCTCATCATTTTTTTCTGCGGCAAGGATCGCGATTCCGTTTCCGAGGTTTCCTGGACCGCCCGGTTGGATTCGGTGTTGGCCGACCACCGTACATAACGTACAGTGAAAATCCGCGACTGTCCGGATAACTCGGCTGCGCTTCCGCTTTGACGTTGCTTCCTCGAAAATTGGACTATCGGGAAATTTCACTGTGTCTACCATTTTATTTGTTTATTGAAAAAAATTTAACGGACCATTGGATAGATTTTTATTATTTCGATATACGTGTATCAGATCGTGGATTTTACATTTGATGAAACAACGACAAAAATTCTGTTAACCCTTACACGTGTCGAACTGGAATGTTGACAAGTCGCACCAATTTTTCAATCACGGTACGTTCGTTCGCGTTGAATCATTCCCTCTTTTTATGCTCAAATTTCAACGTTGTTGTGTTATCGACAGAGGCGAGGAAAAAAAAGACCTACGCTAGATCCCCCAATAAACAGTGTAACGAGTCGTGGGTGTTTCGGAGTCATCGACGTCTGGCGTTTCTCTCGAGTTTTTTCGCTCCTCGGCAGGAACGAAAAAAATAATAACCCACATAAAACACGAACAATACGATCTGGTTCAGGTCCGGAGGCCAAAACTTTTCAAACGTATAATGTTCGCGACACGACGAGCATCCGAGGACACCGGCGCGTTACTCACGGAATTTCTTTCCCCACGCGAGTTATCCATCTTGACGGCTCTCTCGCAACCCGAGAGATTTTTCGTTCGCTCCGGCCGCGCTTCGAGCCCTCTGTTTTACGTGTTACAACACGGGACCGCGATCGTCGTGTATGTGTAAGCCGAAGCCCGACTTTCTATTAGTGGCACAATGGGAACGTGGTTTTTTGGGGTGCGGCATCTGTTCGGGCTCAAGTAGCGCCCGCCGGCAGCCGAACCGAGCTTCGGGGGTCCGAAAGAAGAGAGCGAGATCTCAAGAATCGAGACCCGCGGACGCCGGAGCTTCGACTTCCGCTACGAGAGAATCCGACGCAATGCCACGACGCCGGTACACAAAATTTAAGATTTCGAATTCCGTGCTCATTAAAATTTTCTCCAAATTCGATTTTTTTTCCCCTCGAAACAATAGACTATTAACTTTCCCTCGAATTCCTCCACCCGCAAACCGTACCAAAAACCCCGCACGATCGACAATTCTCAACTCTGTGTCCAACAATCTCAATCCAATTATCTCTACGGACCAGCCTACGAGTCACGTATTTCCGGCTTCAGTTGCGAAAACATGCACATTGATGTATTAAATCGACAAAAAAAATTTTGCATATAATTCACATATCATGAAAAAAATAAATGTCCCTCCGAGCAAATTAGAAAAAAAAAAAACACATTCTCCCCAATCTAAAAGGTGTATAAAAATTTACATACGGAATACATAATTTCGCGACAAGTGTCTTACATTTTTCGAAAAAATGCATTAAATATACTTCGCGCGCATGCAATTTTTTCTTCCCGTTGCGGTACCGCGAGATTCCGAGTGGGGGGGATGGAGGAGTGTCCGGGGGGGGGGGGGGGGGGGGGGGGGTGCTGTGGAAGTGCGAGCCGTCCGAGGAGGAAGTAGACGAGGAGTGCGAAAGACGTTAGAGTCGAGACGTGGAAGGCTGACGGTGTAGAGAAAGCCATATCGTTAGTATTCTTTATAGGAAGCGGCGCGCGCGGTATATGCTCTACATAATGGAGTCTCAGCATCCAGCGCCCGAGTCTCTCTTCTTTTGATGCCGCGGCGTCGGCCGATCTCTTGTTTATGTATGAGAGCCGGAGCGGACCGCACGAACACTGCGGAGGAAGAGTCGGGCGACAACGGCCCGACGACGAAAGATGGTTTCCAACACGTCCGTCCTCCGTGTACGTACGTAGGTGGATTATTGTATGTCCACGAAAGCCCCCCCCCCCCCCCCCTCCCGGCCCCTCGACGCAACCGCGGCTGTACTTTGGTTTCCTCGGGGTTTCCAGCGGCGACGACGACGGCGAGGCCGGAAAGTAACGGCCCTGGAGAACATCCATGATGGCAGCGGATGTAAAAGCAATCTTTACTTCCATCGGTTCTGCCTTCATGCGGAATAAGTTATCAGCGAACCCGTTCGGGATTGGCTGGAAGAAAAGCACACCTTCTTTCCGCTTCTGTTGACGATCGTTTTCTGGAGGGATGCGTCGGAGGTATCAGCGATACTTGTTCATTTTAATTATAGTAAATTATGAAAATTCACTTTTAAAGTGAAATTAAAGTGAATGATTGAAAATGAAGTACTTCATTAATTTTTGATCGTAACTTTACACGAAATTTAATATAACAGTTTTTGCCCGGTACATCAAATTTCATACGAATTTTTGCTCCCGCATAGAGGAAGCTTTGTTTTTTTACAGTGTAGCGGTGACATTGCTGTTGGTCCCAAAAGATGTTGCCCACCACATTGTGGAACCGTTTTGAATCGACATTTGGCGCATTCGGACGATGCCCACTGTGCGGAGCTTGAACGGCAAGGGCTGACGATTCGGAAGATCAAATTTCACACGTACGAGTAGCGACCGTTTCTCGGAGGTCGGGAAGTCGTTCGGTTCGACCAGATGGCCCTTCCAAAGAACGATCATCCCAACGTCTCGGACGCGATCGGTCTCTCTTCAACCCCCCCATAAGATAAAAAAGCCCACATACACTAACCCCCCCATAAGAGATATTGCATAATATTTAAAAAAATAATTATAAGAAATAAATAAATAAGTGTAATAATTTTTTTTATTTCAAGATTATTTTTCCTCTTATACGATAGATGAGATTAGTTAGACTGCAAGGTCAGCGAGCTACCCGCACATCGATTACCGATTTCAACCCCCCAAAAAAGATCGTCAGTGACATTGCATAACCGTAAAAAAAATGTATAATAAATGAACAAATAAAATATTTTTAAAAAATAAAAAAATGATTTCTCCTTACGCGATAGAGGAATGGCGGGAGATTAATAGTATCGGGTGATAGTGTGAAGGCGAAGGAGGTGGATAGGGGCCGGGGCGTTAGTTTGACTGCTATATCAGCGCGCTAACAAGCAAATCGATTAATATAAGAGGCCGCGGCGGCGGTTCGGTGAGATTAATTCGCGCTGCGGGAAATCGGCCCGATTGGGATTAATCATCGGGTCGATTGCCACGAGAGCGGCGAGCTATCGTAATAGTACTACTTCTACCGGTGAACTTCGTCGAGGGGGAGCGCCCCGAGCCGGTACACACGCGGGATGGAGATTGCGGGTGAATCGTGACCAGAGTCGATATGTCTCTCGCGGCTCTCCCCGGCCAGTGCGGAGCATCGGGCACGACCGTTTATCCACATAACTCATGTACCTTGCATTCCAGCTCGCCGCCCGTGTATTTTCAGATTCAAATTTATCCTCGGGAGCGCGGATTAAAACGTCGGGAGGATGACACCAAATGTCACGGGGAAAAAAGAGAAATATCGAATCCTCACTACCGAGCGGCAAAAAAAAGGTCCGTATTTATTACGAAACATATATACTTTTTTTTCTGTCACGAAGGTTCATCTTTGTTTTTCGTGTCAATCTCCGATTTTTTTGTTGGTAATATTTGCGCGGCATTTTTTTATTGATGAAAAAGAAATAACCTCCCACGGTATGTTTTTTATCGCTGCATCGGTCCGTGTAATCGGTCCGCTCTATTCCGGTTCGTCAATTCCCCTGTCGCACAGTAAAATAAGTTTGCACTTTTTACAACAATTTTTTGTCCGCAAACGCCCACAATTTTTAATTTGTTGTTTTTCTAGTTTTAGAAGCAAAAGTACAATCTAAAATTGTCAATGTCGAGGGAAATAAAAGGACCGATTCGTATATTCAAACAAGTGACACTTATTTAACAAAATTATTTTTACGAAATTTCGCATTCCGATTTTACGAAATTATTTTTTACTGTGCCGTTCACCTTTTTTTTTATGAGATGAAATCTTTGAGAGTGGTCCGTTTTGCCCCGTTGCAGCCTACAAGATATTTTCCAGAAGGCAGATTTTTTTTCCATCGCTACATCGCTCCTCGAAATCCGATCGCTCTATTGTATTCCGGTTTCTCAATTTCTCTGCCCATATTCACGTTTTTTCCCGTTACGATTATTTTTTTTTTTTTTTACGATATGAAATCTTCCAAAAATCGGTCCATTTTGCCTCGCCGCCGTCAAGATATTTTTCGTCGGACAAACAGCTCCCTTGGAAACGGATCGTGTGTGCGCGCGCTGTTCGGGTAGTGAAACGAGATGGGTTGATGCCGACTGGATTGCAAAGCGCTCAGCATCCGAAACTTCAGAGATGCTGCGCCGCCGGCGAAGAGCGCGTCGACCACGTGGTCTCACGGCTCGGACTCGATCGCATCCGGGGAATCGGCCCGCGTGCCGGCGTCTTCTCGCTCTCCTCGCCCCGTCATCGCGTCCGCGCTCCGACGTACACAGCCGGGCGCGGAGACGATGGACCGAACGAATCCGATCGGAGACGACGAGCAAGCGGTGGAGAACGACGGAGCGCAAGGAGAGACGCGGAGACGGAGATGAAGAGGAAGAAAAAAATAGGAGGAGAAGGAAGAAAAGAAGGAGAGGGCCTTCTGGACCGAGTGTGGGTTTAAGGAGAAGTGGGGCCATGTGTTCAGTGTCAAGTTGCCGGACCCGACGAGCAACTGACGTTATACTCGGACTCGCCGTCGCTGAGACACGGACGATAATCTTCGTTGCTCTTCGCCTCTTTGAGTCGCGAACCAATACACAAAATATCGGCGACCTATTCGCGTCGCGGCTTCCGCGGTGGAACACGAAAGCGAGATTAACGCTGCGAAGGAGAGGGGAGGGAGCAATATGGGACAAGGTAAATTTTCTTCTCGTGACAGAGAAGATAATTCTTGGACTGATAAATGAATAACATAAAACTGCGAATTAGAAGCGACATTTTTTTTTTTTTTTTTCATGTTCCGATGTAAAGGTAATATTCTGATAGGAGCCCTCAGAGACTGGATCGGAATTAGCGGGGCAGGGAGGAGGGGGCAATATGGACCAAGGGAAACCCTGCGCTCTGCGCCAAAGATAAAACATTTCGTAACACTATAAATTACAACTTACAATTATAAGTACAACTTTCCTTCTACTCTATGAATTCAAGCTCATGTTATGATCTTAAAAAAAAAAAAAAAAAAAAAATGATTGTAATAATAAATTAATAATATACAATTACGAATTAAAATAAAAATAATTTTTTTTTTTCATGCTCCGATCTAGAGGGAATCCGGAAAGGAGCCCCGCACTCTGAAACTGGATGGGAATTAGCGTTCGGAGCGTGTAAGCGGCTCGAAGACGATGTACACGTACATTGAACGAAAGGCTTATTGCGTACGCACTTTGCCCACTCTCATAAATACATATATATTTATATATAAACATGTATACATATGTAAGTATATATATAGACACGTATATAAATACATGTATGGTATATAGCGTATCTCGGACAGTGAGGAGAGTTAACGTGAAAGAGAACGGGAATACCGGCCGAGAGAAGAACGGAGGCAGAGAAAGAGGAGAACTTAAGAGAACGCGCGTAACTGCCTTCCATACATCAAGAACAAAGCGCGGTAGGCTAATGCGCGCGTCCGCTGTACGATACGAGCCGGGTTTTCGCTCGGTGCTTCTCCGGCCGGCACTTTCGGTATATCTTCGGCTCCTATTCATCCTCCTGCCATTAAGCGGGAGCCGCGGTGGCCCTGGCGTTGCAACGGCGTGCTACAGATACCTGGGAGCTTCCTGCTACCGCGAGAGCTTTCCTCCCCACTTAGTCCCCCCCCCCCCCCCCCCCCCCTCTAACGAAAAGTTCATTAGCGACTGTGAAAGCCGCCGCCGCCGCCCGACCGCCCAACAACACTCCGGCCAGAGTTTCATTCACTATCACTGACGGTTATAAATCAACCTCCGGCGATTCGTTACTCGGATCATTGTTTCATTAAGACCGCTCTTCCGCCTCGCGACCCGGACTATTGCGTGGCAGCGATCGTTTTCGTAGAAAAAGAGAACTTCGTATATGAAAGGGAATAAAGATGTTTTTAATGGAATTTTTGCATCGCTTCCGGATTTTTGGTACTTAGCGCTTTGCGAGGCGTGCACAATCGTAACTTTTTATCGCTCCAGCGATTTTTAAGTTCAGACTTAAGTTTTATCTTAAGTTCAGACTTAAGTTTTATCTTAAGTTCAGACTTAAGTTTGATTTTAAGTTCGGACGTAAAAGTTCGAACTTAAGTTTGATCTTGAGTTCGATCTCAAGGTCAAACTACTGGCTTAAAATCCGGCCCTTAGAATGCGAACAAAAAAAAAAAATTTAACGGCATTTTTACATCGCTTCCGGATTTTAAGTTTCAGCGCTTTGCGATTCATGAAAAATCGTAACTGTTTATCGCCCCAGCAATTTTCCGTTTCAGTCTTCTCTTCCATTCGCTAACAAACCCACGCAGATCTCGCGCCCAGAGCGCGGGTTTCTTGTATCCTTTTCCTTCCCCAAAGAGGGACCTTTATCGAATTTATTTATTAATATTTCTCCGGCACATTGTCGTAAATTTTAGAGATCGCGGCTCTTCCCGAGAGTCCGTTAGCATCAAGATGTCAGACTTAATAATAGTACCAAGTCGAGATGCGGAACTCTCTCGACGCATGCACACATAGTTGAGCGCGCGCGCGCGCACACACGTCGAAAGACGACGCGGTATTATTCCTCGGACAGTCGTCACAGTTCTCTCGGGAATAAACGGCCGCCCAGTTGGACACGCATATATCCGGGGCAATGTGCGACACGAGGATTTTGAAATTGTTCGAGCGGTTGCAACATTGTCACGTTTAAATCGGGCCGCGAAACCGAGTCGAATATGATAATAGGATTTTAGGGTAAAGGTGCTGGCACACAAAACAACGCTTGCCGTTTTGGGTCGCAAAGACGAGTCGATCGGACCAGATCGGACACCAAAACGCGAGCATCAGCCAATCACGGCTGTGTGTGAAGACGACAGAATATAGAAACTTGTCCTCTTATTTTCCATGTTACTAGCAATTTTAATTTGTACCTTTGTTTGTAAATCTACAAGCCGGATGACGCGGTCGAAAAATTAACGATTAAAAAATTGTGGACGTTTGTGGACAGTTAATTGTTGTAAAAAGTACACATTTTTTTTACTGTGCACGACGGAAGTTCGAACTTAAGATCGATGCTAAGTTTGGATTTAAGATCTCTCTTACTTAAGAAAGATCGAACTTTCGAACTTAAGATCTACGTTAAGTTTGAACTTGATTTTGTGCTTAGGCTTAATGTTAAGTCCGCACTTAATTCTGAACTCAAATTCGAACTGAGGTTCGAGTTCGATATGAAGTTGGAAATCAAGTTCGAACTTAAGATAGATAAGCACGTAATGAAGTTCGGGTCAAACTGCGATCTTAAGTTTGATCTCAAGAGCGATCTTAAGTTCAAATTAAAATCTTAAAATTCGACCCCTAGTGTACACAGTTTTGTGTGCGAGCAGCTTGAGGGGTGATCGGCGTTCGGTGAGTGTCGAAAGATCGGCGAGTGTGAATCATTCGGCGGTTTATATCACCGTTATAATAGCGGCGACGACTTTATCGCTCGTATTTGTCTTCCCTGCCTGCGTCGTTTCGTCAAAACGTCTCGGACTCGCGATAATGTGCGTGAGAGCAATGATTTCGGGGACGATTCGTGTTACGGCAGTTTCGCACGAATTTACGGCGTTCGGCGTTACGCGGAGTAAGTCCGAGCGCCTCGCGTGCGCCTGCGCTTCGGGACGATGCACGTGCTGCTGTATAGTAGAAACTCGACTATACGTGATTCGAGTCAATTCGTCCGAGCGCAAAGCCGGCGCGAGAGCGCGTTAGCTTCGCCCAGCTCCGACTCGGTCGGTAACAGAAAACTGTAATCAATTGTTTTGATGGGTGTCGACGATTTCCGATTGGAAACGAATTCTTAGACGAAGCTTGTGTCGATGAACTATCGGGTAAGAATTCTTTGTTGGCCGTAAATTGTCAGTGGGATTCGAAAAATCGATTACAGTTTTTGTTACCGACCGCGGTAAATCCCGTTCGTCGATTGCGAATGTTTTCCTTGTCTCATTTGAGATTCAATTTAGTCGACGTACGATTTTTCCACGTTCCCTCGGATCAACGAGGTTCGACTGTACGCGCTACGCACGTTACCGCTATACATGTGCTTGCCCGTCGCGCTTTTCGGCCACGATGCCGAACTGCTTTACTGCCGGGCGATTACTCATCCACGGTCTCGCGCCCTCGCGCACGCACAACGAACAAAGAGTAATTATTCGGGAATTTCTTGGAAGCCATTAGCAACGGGCAAACGGAACGTGGAGGAGAGACAGAGAGGAGGAACCGCCGAATCGAATTGAGAAAACAAATTTTCTATCGCGCGAAGCTCTTGTCTCGAGACGCGGTTCTTTTTTTTTTCTTCTCCTCTTTTTTTTGTTATTTGCGCGCGAGATTGGGCGAGACTTAATAATCAACGGGCGAATTTCGACCAGTCATTATCTATTCATAAAAATGAAAATAAATACCGAAAAAATATATGTATATATGTATTTATGTTTTTTTATAAAACTTTTGAGTACGCGAAATATCTTCCGATTAAGCTCAATCAAAGGAGTGATAATTTTTTTTTGCGCTACGACTCTTATCGCTCCCGCGAAATGTACGGTAGTGCGCAATGATGGGTTTTTTTTCGAACTTACGATAGCGAAGAAATAATTTTAGCCGACAACGTGAATGAGAGTGACGAAAAATATTATGCGAAAGATTATTATGCGAAAAAAAATGGTTACTTAACAAAATGAATATTTATGAGAAAATTCATCGATTTTGATCTCTGATGCTAAATTTGAAAAAAATTCGTTATCGATAAAGAATGAAAAATCGCCATATCTCAGCAAGTACACTTCGCTCACAGTTGCAAAACCGCTCATTTCGAAGCTTAAAGATTACACTTCGAAACGAGCGGGGAGTCCCACTTTCGTTAATTACGCACTTGCCGAGATATATTGATTTTTCAAAATCCTTCGATTACGACTTTCACCCAATTGTCAATGTGTCACCATTCATGGATATGTACACACATCCAGTGTTCTCCTTTCCATCGAAACGGGTTGAAAAATTATTTATAGACCGCCGACGGTGTGGCCGGAGTATGGCCAAAGTCAGGGCCTTTTAATTGGGTAGTGTCAAACGCCGTAAAAAAAAGAACTTAAAAAAGCGGGAGCGAAAGCTGCCGGCGGTCGAGAATGCGACGAGAGTACCGCGGCGCACGGATCATCAAGCCGCGCGCCAGTAGAATAAACCATAGCATAAAAGAATAAGAAGAAACACCGTGGAACAGAAGCGCGCCAGATGGAGGATTTCCTCATTTTGGAAACTGCCGCTCAACGCTGCCCGTCGCCGACGGCGACAAAACGAAATAATGAGGTGTAGGACAGTACGACAGTTGTACGCGCATATTGTGAATCGGCGATGGCCAAAGGGAGGAGGAATAACGAGAGAAGAAAGAGTCTCAGGGGCCTGCTCGTAGACGTCGTTGCGAGGCGTCGCGCGAACGAGAAATCGAGCGTGACGCGTGTCACGGGAGTCTGTGCCTGCATACGTTAACCGTCGAGGCCTCGAAGAGAGGACACTAATTCGGAATCCAAACCGGCGGAAACACCGTCAGCCAGCATCCTTTCCTCTCAATGGAGCCGGCCACCAAAAATCTTCATTTGTTTTTATATCACTTTCGCTGCGTTCGAAAATCTATCGGCTCATCTTGTCCAATTCGCATTTCTCTTGTACGATTTATTACACCAACGTGTAGATCAATTTACCCAAGCGTAGTAAATTTAAGATTGCTGAGGCCCAGGAACGTTACTTGAAGCGCAAACGACACTAACATTAAAGAAATAATTCAAAAAATTAAAAACGTGCACTGCGTTGAAAAATAATTGGAAATTTGCAAAAACTTGTTAACGTTTCATAGCCGATACGAAAATACCAATAATAGCACATTAATAACATACCGATAACTATATATATATACTATATGTCACTATATGTCAATCGAATCAGAAATGTGCACCTATGAAACGAAAATGACAGAGAAATAAAATGAAATACAATGTGCGCCAGGAATATTCCGAAGCGAATCGAGAATTCGAGAATAGCTAGGCACGCATACAACCTTGATGTGTCAATGACCGGGGAAGCATCAATCTTGCGCGCCGTAGCTGCAGCACATTCGGGCCGTTCCTGCCACCTATTCAGCGAATGCCTTCGACAGTGAAAATTCCCCGATGTTTAAACATTGCGGACGAGGCGAGCGCGCCGAGCTCGGGATGTGAGAATGAACGATTGTAAATCTCGGTCCGAGATTACCGGGACAATTTAGCGGTCCCGATAAATTAATGGTATAATCCGATTGCGCAAGTGTCGGCGTCGAGGAGACTTTTCTAATTCCTTAATCACCCGACGAGAGTAAAATTGTATGCGGAGTCGCGTCCGGGGGTCGGGCCGTGCGAGATCGTCGTCTCACCGAAACGCCAGGCCTTTTGTCATTGTGAACCCGGGAGCTAATCTCGTGCCGAGAGACAGACGGACAAGTCGTACGAACAGGAGACCGAACGAGAACAAGAGAAACAGGAAAAAAGAAGAACGGCGTCTCCGGTCGTTCGGTCGTGAGCTTCGACGGAGCTTCGGCCGCTCGAGCTGGGAAATCTTGTCACTCGAGATAAATATCCCAACTTCCCGCAGCGACACTTCAGCCTTATTCTGCTTACGCGATCGAGTGTCGCGGCTCGTTCTCATCTTTTTGTTCTCGCTTCACGAGAAAGTCGAAAGAATTATGAAGAAAAAAAATAGATTTAAAAAATATGCTTTTTCGTCAATTGTCAATTTTCAGGACAGCTCGATAGTGCAGAGTTCCGAAGGGGCGAGGGGAGAAAAGTGTCTCCGGTCGTTCGGTTTCGACGGAGCTTTGGTCGCCGAAGCTGGAAATTATCTCACTCGAGATATCAATCCCAACTTCTCTCCGCTTTCGTATTCAGCTTATACGATCGAGTTTTAGCTGCACTGTAAAAAAAAATTGTAAACTTAACGTACCGAACTCGAAGTTTTTATGCAAAAACCGGTACATTAAATTTAATGTACAATTGTGATGAAAAATTAATATACTTTTTCATTGAAATCGAAGTAAATTATAAAAATTAAACTACTTTCATTGCAAAATTAAGGAAAATTGTTAACAATAAAGTATTCCCGATGTTTTTAATACACCGAACATCAATTTTTAATCAAAATTGTACACGAAATTATTTACGATTTTTTTTTTTACAGTGTGCTCGATTTTATCTTTTTATTGCCGTTTTACGAAAAACTTTCAAGAAAACACGTGGCTCGGTCCATTATCAATTTTCCCGACCACTCCGTGGTGCACGCTTACGCGAGTTTTTCGGATTTCATACCGGCCACTCAGAAGAATTTTACGACCAGTTTTCACCAACAAGAATTGTTTGAAAGCGCCCGCTACCGGCGCATTAAACACGGCAAGAGGGAGAAAGAGATTAACCGGTCGGGACGAGAACACTGCGAAGGGTACAGAGGAGGGGGAAGGGGGAGGGGAGGGGGAGAAGATACCGATACAGAAAAAAAAAGAGTAGGAAAGCGTGTATGTATAAACGCTCGGGCATCCGCACTGTACACTGCAGTCATCATTCTTTTTTACGATCCTTGGCCTATTTTAAAACAACGCTAGCGAGGAGTGCGGAGTAGCAAGTTCCAGCGTCAGAAACGGGCAGAAGCCCGCTCGAGGGGACCGCCGGTACAAGAGGAAGTTTACTGTATTTCATCCATACTATAAGTTTCTTAGTCGGGCCTTTGCCAGAATAGCGAAGAATTCCAAAACTAATGGATTCCAATAGCCATCTACATAATGACGACATAATACATAACACCGCATAATTCGGGAGGCTTGCGTGTCTTGTTGAAGTCGTAATTCTCTTTGGGACGCTCTCTATTCAGCTTTGCGGTGACGCAAATTCGGTTCCCACAGTTTTTACTTTTAAAAAAATAAGAAAAAAAAATTCTAAACTCTTTTTCTGTCGTCGAAGCACTTTTCGCGAGACTGTGTCGAATTTCGCTCCGCGGACAATGAAAATAGTTGTCGGTAAACATCGCAGTGAAGAATCCGTGACGAGACGAGGTAAAGCGGCGAGCAGCTATAAAATTTCATCGGCGCGAGTGGAAGTGATATTTTTGTTTGATTTTTTTATTTATTTTAATCGAACTATCAGAAATTTGCAGTCCGAATCTGGTAAAGCAAGGGATCTAAATTCACACATTTACCATTTTTCTCGTAATCCTTGTAATAAACTCTGTCGCTAAAGTATTCATCGAGGTCCATCGATGAACACAAATTTGTCGAAGCAACATAGTAGTAGACTCGGAAAACTTTTGCTGAAATCATGGAAACTGAGCTATAATAATTTTAAAAAAATATCCCTACATATAAGACTGATTGTTATTTCGCCTCTCGCTCTTTGACCCGTTAAGGTCCATCGAAAGAAAAAAAATAATAAAAACGAACTATTTTTTTTAAGAACCTAATTTTCCTATCCTTTCTTCACATCAGCGTACGATACTGTCTAACACGATCGTGTTCGCGAGTTGCCGCAAAACCGCGCCGGCTTCTCGTTTCGCCGCTCAAGTCGGGGAACGAAGACGTCGAATCCGAGCGAGTTGTGTATTACAATAATTCGGTATTCGCGAGGGTCGCTAGGATTTTTTATTCCCATTTTATTCCCGGCCAGCACCCTCGCTCGTTTCTTCTCCACGTTGCTTGCGTCGAGGGGGGCCGTCGAGGGGGAGGGGGCGGGGGGAAGAAAGAACGAGCGAGGCGAAGGTCACTGGGTCAGATGCGTTGCCCGCTCCGCCAGCGTAACTTCACCGTCCCTTCGCTCTACGCCGCGACGTCGGACTCGCTGACGCTCTCTCGCTTTCTCACGTACCCCGTGGATCGCCCCTTCGAGCAACACATGGCCCAGCAGTGTCTGTCCGTGCCTAACGCAGGACCCCTGCACGCTCGGGACAACGCGAAGCCGGAAAAACGCTTAAATATTCTCTTATCGAAACAGAGATTTTTTTCTCTTCATTTTTTCTCTCCACCCGCCCAATCTATTTTACGATTATAAAACCCGTTGTTGATTGTAGGCCCGGGCGATGGGAGGCGCTGTCTGGGTGATAGCGCTTTACTGAGGGTCGAATTTTGAGACATTGGTTTGAACTTGCGATCGATCTCAATATCACAGCTTGGCGCGAACTTCATTGCGTATTTAAATCTATCTTCAGTTCGAACTTAAGATCGAACTTAAGATCAAATACAAGTTCAGTTTAGGTGCGTTCTAAGCTAACTGTGGAACCAACGGTTCGGAATCTAAAGCTCTAGCGTGACGGCTTATTATTTCGCGAAGCGTCGGAATTGAAGTGTTTTCTGACCTTTCGCATGAAAATGTTCTCTTATCGGAACAGAGATTTTTATTTTTAAATTTTTTCTTTCTCCTCGTCCAGTTTTCGATGATAAAATTCGTCGTTGATTGTACGCCTGAACTGACTATGACGGTATTGTATTTTGTTCGTTTGGCTTTAGGCTTCGTTCGAAGCTGACTGCCGAACCAACGGCTCGGAATCTAAGATTAGCGTGGCGGCTTATTATTTCGCGAAGCGTCGAAATTAAAGAGTTTTCTGACCTTTTAGATGAAAATGTTCTCTTATCGGAACGAAGATTTATTTTTAACTTTTTTTTTTTACCCTCGTCCAGTTTTCGGTAATAAAATCCCATCGTTGATTGTACGAAGGAACTTATGACTGTATTATATATATATATATATATATATATTTTTTTGCGTGCCTTCTGCACTGACTACCGAACCAACCGTCCGGAGTCTTCGGCTCTAGCCTACCGGAAATTAAAGTCTTCTCCGATTTTTCGGATGAAAATAGTCTCTTATCGGATCGGAGATTTTTTTAAAATACTTTTTATTTCCCCTCGTTCAATTTTCGATTATACGCCTGGACAATGGAACAATGTACAATGGAACACGCTGTCCGGGCGATAGCGTCTCACTATGACGGTATTGTTTTTTGTTACTTTTCTTTTACGTACGTTCTACGCTACTTATTGACCCAACGGCCCGGAATCTTCGGCTCCGGCCTCTCGAGTTATTATTTCGCTTATCGTCGGAATTAAAGTGTTCTTTTCCTCGGACTTTTCGGATGAAAACAATCATAATAATATCGTAATCAGAGCCGAGCCCAGATTACGATACGATTATTATTATTTTCGTTGGAGAGAGTGTTTCATTTTAATTGTTTCGTAAAAGAGCCTGGATATTCGTTCGCGAGCGGTGAGAGCAAAAACCTCGCACGAGCGCACCGAAGGACGCCGATCGGTTCACACGTGTCGATATCCGATGCTCGTTAACGTTTACATTATCCCCGTACAGCGAAACTCGACGGGGACGCGTCGACATTTCAACGCCTTGGCGAGAATCTACCATTCGATTACTTTTTTGTTGTTGTTTGTATCGTTTTTTTTCTCTCATATTTATTTATATTATACTATAGGAATTAAACAGTTTCCGAATTTTTCAGATGAAGACGATCGTCATAACACTGTTTCAAAGAAATTGTAAACTTGGTGCACCTGGCTGAAAGTTTTTATGCAAAAACCGGTGCATTACATTTCGCACCCCTGATAAAACAGTGTAACACCTTTTATCGAATTACCATACGAATAGTTACAATGTTATTCTAGACGTTCGATTTGTCGTACAGTTGTGATAAAAAAAAATGAATTAACTCTTACAGTGAAAAATTGAAGTAAATTATTGGAAGTTGAGTATTTTAAAAGTTTCAAATATTGCACGATAGTTTTTCATCACGATCGTGCACGAATTTTACCATACCAGTTTATGCATACAAATTTCCAGCACCGGTGCATCAAATTTCATACGAATTTTTTGGACAGCGTTGCTGTCGTAATCGTCGGCCCAGCCCGCATTGCGATACGATAATTATTATTTTCGTTCGAGAGAGTCTTTTTATTTTAATTGTTTCGGAAAACGAGTTCGGACGTTCGTTGGCGAGCGGTGAGAGCGAAAGCCCCGCGCGGCTAGTGCGCCGGCTGACGCCGATCGGTCCACACGTGTCGATACGATTGCTCGTTAACGTTTGCATTATCCCCGTACAGCGAAACGCGTCGGACACGCGCGCCGAGATTTCAACGCCTTGGCGAGAAGGCAAGCATTCAATTAATTATTTTTTTCTCTTCGCTCGTATCTTATTAATTTTTTCCTCTCATATTTGTCTTACAACTATCGACGTGTCTGAACGACGCTCGATTTCTCGAAGCCACACTCACCTGCTGATCGTGCTCATATCATCCTCTCCCCGGTACGTTTCTTATTATCTCGGGAGACCGTTGATTAATTCAAAATTTTTCTTTTATGTAATTTTTTTTCGTTTTCTTATTCTACTTCCGTAGACACAAATCACGCAGAGAACACGTCGGTGCGTTCTCGTCGCGCACAGTTAATCACAATAGCCGCTGCCGCACTGTGTCCATTAAACGTTCGAATACCGTCACTGCATGAGAGAACCACTGGTCGTTATATTTTTATTATTTTTTTTTGTCTTTCGACTCTTATCGAAATAGCTTTCTTTCGTTGTCCTTAACGGCTGAATAGCTCGAACACGACGATAGCTCGGATACGGAAGAATTTAACTCGCTCGGTCGTCGCAGGAAAAAAACGGTCGACGTAAAAATCGAGCGGCCGATCGGCCGTTGCGATCACCGGATCCGCGGTAATTTTCCCGTTGAGCACCACTACGCCGAGCCTCACTCGACACCCGCAGGTGTCGCGCGCCGAATCGCACGCGTTACGTCTCGTCAATAACGTCGTCGGGCGTTTGAGAACTTCCGGTTTCGATCGACGATCTCCGCTGTCTCCCCGTTCAAAATCTCGCGCGAGAACTCTCGTGCGTGCAGCGGAGCTCCTCGCTATCCCGGACAGCAAGACATTCGCCGGACATCGGCAGCGGCAACATCGGCCTCCGAGTTGCGCGAACGACTCGGCTTGTCGAGAGATCGAACTTCCTCCGGCGAGTCCACGAAGTCCGCACGTTAAATAATTTTCAGTGTTCGTTATCCTCGATCTCCCCTTTCAATCTCGTTTTCTTACTTTCGCGTAACGCAACGCTCGCCGCGAGCGCCTTCGATCGGCGACTATCGGCCGAGAGCGGCGACGGAGGGAGAAGAAACAACAACAACAACAACAAAAAAATGACTCGATTCCGGATAGAAACGAGTGGTAGGCGCTCTGTGTCGCGACGGTTACGTATACAATGGGGATAATCACCGCGGCCACGGAGCGTCGGCTGACTGACTGAAGAGAGAGCGCGCGGGCTACGAGGTCCGCGCGGCGGCGGGACGACGAGGAGAGTTTCGGCGGGTGCCTCTGGCTCCGGCGCAGTTCGGGGCGCCGCCGGTTCCGCACGACAGGGGGACACCTCTCCGCCGCACACGCCGCCGTACAACGCCGTCGCGTCGCTCGGCCTCTCTCTCTCTCTCTCTCTCGCGCCCACTCGTGCCAACACAACTTCCCACCACCGTCCGGCGCGCACAGTCAGTCGGGCAACGTCGGCATCGGTACAAACGGCGCGTTGCGCGCTGCAATCTCTCTCGCCGAGCTCGCTATCGTTTCACCCCCCCCCCCCCCCCCCCACCCTTCTCGCGCGCCACTGTTTTTCTCCGCTACTCCCGCCGTCTCCCCGTTGCTCGCGCGTTAACGCAGGGCTTCTCCCTCGTTCGTTCGATCTTTCCGTCCCGCGCGCTCACGTACTGTTTCGCCCCGGTGTAACTGTGTAGTGTACGAGGCGAAGTCGAGCGTGCGCCAACGCTCTCTCTTCGGGATTCACCGGAGTCCCCGGTGGACCGTTCGCCACGCCCTTGTCGGCCACCGACGGCTACGCCTCCTTTCTCTCCTACACCCACGCCGCGCGGCGACGACGGACTCTCCCCACCGAAGAGACGAGGAGAGACCCCGAGGCAGCGGAACGACGAGACTGGGACGCCGAAGCGACGAGGTAGGCGCGCGCGTTTACCGGGGGCTGCGCGCGATACATAACTCTCGGCTATTGTGGCGCTGCGGCTCGGCGCTCAGACGACGCGCGAGACGCCTCTCGCGTACAGCGGAGGCTCGGACGCAGCGAGTTCGATCGAGGCGCGTGCAGGGATGTTTGTTGTTTCGTTCTATGCAGTCCGGGACGGAGGCTTGTTCCGTTGAATTGTAGAGAAGGGGACTGTGTCGGAGGAGAATTCACGGTAAGGTAATTTTGTTTGGATACTTTTTTTTGGTTAAATGGCGACTTTGTTGTTAACCGTCTCGACGGAGCGAGATGGCCGCCAGTTGGCGCCACCGTCGACAAAGGCCATTGCCGATGCCGTCGAGAATATGAGGATGAGGAGGCTGGAGCGATTTTTGTTTATGAAGGAATCTCGGCGATGGATAAACAAAAGGATGTCGTTTTTTTAACTGATGATAGTATCGGATATGTAGGTGGTGAATTGGTCGAGCATCTTGAAGGGAATGCACCGTACAATACGATACATCAAAATTCGAGCAAAAATCGCGGATTGCTCGTCGAGAAAATTGAATGTGTAACTTTTCGAAAATTAGCAGAAACCAGTTAATATTTTTGCAACTTCATTGCTATTAAGCTTTTTCTAAGGGCATTTGCTGTGATGCAAATAACCATATACCATAATCGATAGATGCGTAAAAGCTTGCATACAAGATTTAAAAAAAATATGAAGCACTGATTCGACTAGAGTGGATCGCTCCAACCTCCTTACCAGATTATAAATAGCATCTTGTCTAGCGCCGTAATATGTTTAGTCGAGTAATAATTATGCGATACAACACGTCTCGTCGTGCTGAATCGGGTTTTATGAGCAACATTCAACGAAGACGTTCGACCGTGCGGTCGGTGTTCGATCTTTAGTTTGCTTGGCGCGTCTCGAAAAAGCGGCTAAAAAAATGCCCTCTGAGTGACCTTCAAGCGTCGCTTCTATGCTGGCGAGAAAAACAAATCGTTGGACGCGGTCAAATTATTTTGGCGCATGATAGCGGGCGACGCTAAACGTTTTTTTAATCGGTAAGGTGTTAAGGTGATATATACATCACATGAGTAGAATTCTTACAACAAGATTATGCGTTTCTTCTTCGATCGTCACCGACGAGCCGACTATAAACTTCATCCGCATTTTTCGAGTATTCCATACCATCGAACCCGACTTAACGCATACAAATTTTATTTTTCCTAATAAGAACAGAACATCAAGAAGGAAACAATTCAACGACAATAGAATAATTGACTTAAATTTAGTAATTTTTTAAATCGAATAAAAATTGTGATTCTCCCAAAAAAAAAACCAAAAATGATAAAAAACTTTAATCTTTCTTGTCGCAAACGCCGTAGACTTTGTTCATCGGAGGAATATTCCTCGGCGGACATTTTCCGAGAATCCTCTTTGCCGTTGGTGTGCGCGAGGTACGTAGGCGAGTGTAGGGTCGTCGGGGATATCAGGTGTGCCCGATTCGGTGCCTTGCGCATTGTCTATTGTTCGGCCGACGGAGGCGTCGGTAGCGGCGCAACCCCCGGACGGGTCGCCCGATCCAATGGAAGCCGCGAGGGTGGGAGTCGAAACTCGCCGATGGACCAATCGGAGCTGCGGTACACCCGCACAAATCACAATGCTCATTGTTGTCGCGAGCTGTCCGCCCACGCTCCCCCGTCGTTCACTTCGCTGCGCCGTTACGGCGACTCGTTGAGTTATACCGCTGCACACGCAGTCTCTGCCCCGGAACGGCACGGGTGAGGAGCGCAGGTATAGGCGAGCCGTGCGACGGCCTGCGGCGCCTCCACCTGTTCACGATCGGCCTCCCCGTGGCGCGGTGCCCCATTTTACCCGAGGGCGCCGCACCGTTAACCCTACAAATATTGTGTCCCCGATTTTTTTTTTTTAGGTTTTTTTTTTTTTATTGAATTTAATACCAATATTTACCAATATTTAACCCGATGCTGTTGCGGCATCGCCGGATGGGAAATCGATTTGATGGGTTATGCGTCGGGTTGTCTGGACCGGAACGTCCTTCTCCGCGTGGTAGGACGTTAGATAGATAGATAGATAGATAAACAAATAGATAGGTAAACAGATATGTAAATATATGTGTAAATAGATTGATAAATAGATGGATAAATAGATAGATAAATAGATAGATAAATAGATAGATAAATAGATAGATAAATAGATAGATAAATAGAGAGATGAATAGATAGATAAATAGATAGATAAATAGATGGATAAATAGATGGATAAATAGATAGATAAATAAATAGATAAATAAATAGATTTTCTATTCTATCTAGGTAGATTTTTCCGAAACGCGAACCTGCGAAGGAGTGAAAATTTAGTCATTGCGTCGATCGCGTTTGAGCAACCGGTATCGTTCGGATGCTTAATCGGCAAAGATAGCGTTAAGCGAGTGCCATGTAGGATCGTTTACCCCTCGCGCCCTTCGCTACAGATACGACCCATGCGCTGCGCAAATTGACGCCAGAAACCATCTCCGTTCCACGCACGCACACAATCGTCTACATCAAAGACAACCCCCACACTGTCTTGGCACTGTGCTGCCGCGTTATAACGGGCGAGCTTGATGGGTTGTTCCGGATCTATGAGGATAGCGGACTCTGAGCAATGTGCCATTCGGTTCCACCCCCTCGGTGCTACTAATGCAGGAGTCCCGACAGTGTCTGAGTGCACAGTGGAACCCGGCTCATTGTACAGATGAACGCGGCACAGTGGGTGCATACAGGAATGCTGAGGAGCAACTCATGAGAATGGCGAACCTTGAGCAATGTGCCGGTCGGTTTTCCTATCTCGGTGCTACTAATGCAGGAGCTCCGGCAAGGTCTAAGTGCACAGGTGAACCCGGCTCATTGTATAGGTAGACGCGGAACAGTGGATTCGCACACGGATGTTGCGGAGCAACCTCCCTTCTTTACCCCTGTTCGGAAGGGTGCGTGCACCAGGAGAATCCTATGAGGATAGCAGACCCAGAGCAATGTATCGCTCATTGTGTAGGTAGACGCCGAACAGTGGATGCACACAGGGATGTTGCGGAGCAACCTCCCTTCTTTACCCCTGTTCGGAAGGGTGCGTGCACCAAGAGAATCCTATGAGGATAGCAGACCCAGAGCGTCTGCTATCCTCACGGACTCCAAAAGAAACTTACAAGGCCGAAACCAGAACGAAACCAGAGCAATGTGCCGATCGGTTTTCCTCCCTCTGTCCCACCAATGCAGGAGTCTCGTCTCTGTCCAAGTGCACAGGTGAACTCGGCTCGTTGCATAGGTAGACGCGGAACAGTGGATACGCGCAGGGATGCTGCGGAGCGACTTCTCTCCCTACCTTCCATGCACCACGGAACGCAAGGGAACCTGACGAGAATGGCGTCGGCGCGCATCCCTTTCATGTCTTCCGCAAACCTTTCCCTCCAGCTCGCCACCGCCCTTCACCCTTCGCCTCCGTTATCGCCGGATGGCTCGCACGGAACGCAAACTTCTCCTCGCTCTCTCGCATTCCCTTTCGCCGCCCCGTCCGGTCTTTCGCATTTCTCTTTCTATAGGATTCGGTTTTTTTCTTCTCAGCTCTCTTGTTACTCCGCTTTCTCGTCATCGCTGTTCGCGAACGAGAAAGGATGATGGAAAAAAAATTGTCCGTTTGGCAAAGAGTGCGAAAGCCGGAGCCGCATTGAACGCTTCGTTCAATGCGAGCTTCGTTGTGATTCGAAAGGTCGAAGGCTACTTTATCGCGTCCCGGGGAAATCAAAGCAGAGGCTTCGCAGACACGCTGGTGACGTACGGATTTAATCGGATGTTTTACATAAAAACATATATATATTTCGCGATTTTCCGAAGGAAGACCTGGCGAAGAAAGCTCGGAGCAGAAAATACAACAAAAAATATATTATATGATACATGTCACTTATTTCAAACATTTCATGCTTTACTTTACTTTTATCCGCAAAGTTTCTCGAGGCTTCAATGAAGCGCGAAATAAGCTGTTTTTATTTTTATCATTAATATTAATATTAATATTTACGGAAAGGAAGTTTACAACATATAATATCCGCATCTTGTATTTTACATTTATCAAGTCTGTTTTTAAATTGGTTAATTGGCTCAGATTGGACTATTGCAGCTGGGAGTGCGTTCCAGTGTTTCTGGCTCGAAAATTTATGGAAAAATACGTTTTTCGTAGAAAGTGGATTTAATATGTGAAAAATATATTTATACATATACGTATATTTATACAGATATCTCCATATTCATTTTTTTTTCTTGGCACTTAACGTGTCTAGTTATTTTTTCTATGTGTCGTCTCGCAGCGCGCGTCTCATTTCTGCGAGGTGTAAAAAAAAAACTCAGCATTTCCCGAGCGGTACGCGAGCGACGAAGCGCCATTGCCGTCGTTGCCGCTCATCGTCGCTCGCGGCCTAGCCACGTATTCGCCGTATGTACGCGCGCGGAATAAATTTGCGCCAAACGATTGTGTTTCGCGAGGTATCCGCGACGACGATTATCACCGCGACGAGTTCAAGCGACACCGATCGCGGGGCGACGAGAATCCGGAAAACAAGATAATAATGAATAAAAAAAAAGATATATATACAAAAATTCTGAAACAACATCACTCACGCACGAACCATCCAATTAGACGTCGAACGACTTTTTTGTCGCCGCAAACGCTCGGAGGCTTTGTCGAACGGGTTCGAGTGGGAACGAACTGTATCGATAATATTCCGCTGCAGACGCACTCGCGGGTATCGCTAGAGCCTCCGGCGCGGAAAAGCTTCGTTAAGTTGTGCATTATGACTTAATCTTGCAAATCGATTTTCCTTCAATACCGGCGAGATCGAGTTCGGAGCGAAAAAAAAACATTTCAACGACTCGACCATTTGTGACGCGGTGAGAGAAAAAAAAAAATTAATCCTGGAAATTGTTTGTTTTCACGGCGCTTCCATGTAATTTTCTTTTCATCTCATTCTTAGATGTAAATATATTTCTATATTTGCAATTGTAAATAAGTGACGGAGCGAAAATTAACCATCATTTTTTTTTTTTTTTTTTTTTTTTTGTTCGTAAAAACAAAGCTTCGATGCAGCAGGAAAAGAAAAAAAAATGGGCACAAGGAGAAGAAGCTATCGAGGTTTTTTTGCGGGTGGATTGTGCGTAAGAGGGACTTGTTCTCGATGTCATCATTCATCGTTTGCGACTGCACAACTGCCACTTATCGAACGGCTGGAAGCGCGAGACATAAGCGACTAATCACCGGTTGTGAGCTAGTGATCGACATCCCGAGTGTTGAACGGTGTTGACGCATTGACTTTTCTTTTTTTTGTTCCATTTAGGACGATCGTTTTGTCGTCCACGAACATGCTATGCGCTGGATTGTTCCAGTCGCGTACCTAGAAAAATGATTTATCCAACAGACGACCCGCAAATGAATAATTATTTAACTCAAATAAATAGGCATTCGTTCCGAATAATTATTCATTTGTTTTTTATAAATATTTGTATCTTTCTGACACAGAACATAATACACAGAAAAATAATTTATTTGACGGCCAACGTTTACTTGGTTCAAGTGAAATATTTATTCGATTTAAATAAATATTTATTTAAATCAAATAAATATGTATTTAATTCAATTAAATGCTTATTTAATTCAAACGAATCTGTATTTAAATTAAATAAATATTTGTTTGCGGACCGGTCAGATAAATGATGTTTCTGAGTTCGCGCCCAATCTTTCCATCATTACGCACGAAGAATCTGCATCGGAGCGCCCGTAAAATTTCCTCATAATCGCATATATATGCACCGGCTCTCGGAAGTAGCGGCGACGGTTCGGTTTCGCGCTAAGTGAAACGAGTCAGCAGTGCGTCGGCCAAGGGAGCGTTCCCGGCGTCGCCGCGCGAGCCGAAACGGGACGTTCATTCAGATATCCTCCGCGTGAATCTCGGACCGGCGACGAGAGTCGCGAGACCCGGCACGGGAGTGGAAAAGAGAGCAATCAAACCAGTTACGGTCCATCCACCGTCCGACCAAGGCGCGTATTCGCTTCGACGCGTGGCAGTTTCAATCAGCTGCAGCCGCAGCAGCGGCGAAGATCCTCGCATTTCCTCGTGCCGGAATGTCGCGCTCGTCGTCGTCGTTTCACGACGCTACGGTCAGGGACTCTCTCTCTCGGCCATAATTATAGCGTACAAAACCCACGCGACTTCTTCGGGAAGTCCGAGTCCGTTCATGCGCGCCTGGCGACTCCGATTTGACTGCGTATTTTCGTCCCAACGCCGAAAATTATCGGATCGATTTATCAAACAAATCGGGACTTCGGGACGGTTCGAGCGAAGGGCTGGGAGGAATTCGCGGAGTAGGAGTCGCTCGGCGCATCGGTTGGTCGGGCCGATTGGCGTTGACATGGCCAATTGTTATATCGGCTGTTGGGAAACAAAAGGGCGTAACTCGCATGCTTCAAGACGGGAGATGCGCCCTTCTGTTCCTCAGTCAGTATCTTCTTGGGAGGCGGAAAGGACGATGCGAAAACATTTGGCGAACGGAGTTAGTCATCGTTTCTGAATAAGAATAGAATCGAATATGTTGTTTACTTTGTCCTGCGCCCAGAAAAAAAATTGTTCGACGGCCGCCGTTTATTTGGTTTAAGTAAAATACTTATTTGATTTAAATAAATATTTATTTAAATTAAGTAAATAGTTACTTAAATACACAACCATAGAAGCAGCAATTTTAGAGCTTTAAATTGGGTCCTGATTAGGTCCTAAAAATGCCTCAATAGGATTAGATTCAACACTCCAAAAATCTGCAGCTCAGGATCAATTTAAAAAATGCATAATCTTTCCCCGTTTTCGTCTTCAACGAGAGAAAGAAAACATGGCTCTACCGAAGAATTCCCGAGCGATCGCCCGCCCAGCGGCCTTGCGTCCAGAGCCGTTCCGAACCTCCCGCGCCCTAAACAAAATGCATCACCCGACAGCGATTAATCCCTACCGCCTCGTTCTATTATTGCCCTTTAAAAAACCCATCGGGCTCCGACCATGTCGGCCCGCCTGCGCGTATCGCCAAGTTCGCCCTGAGCCTCCCTCGCCCGCGCTCGCCTGCACGCGCCTTCGTTGCACCAGCTCTCAATTCTATTCCGGTCCCACCCGGGACGCAGACAAGAACAATGAGTGTTGTGCCGCTCTCCGCGACATTACCGGAGAAGCCCCGGAGTAACACACCGAGAACGAAGCTGCGGCAGCCGTTCCATCTCGCGACGTCGTTCTCGCGCTTACTACGGCCAGCGCTATAAAGTCATACACGAGCGTCGCACCCCTCCCGATCTATAGTGGGTGCGGAGCGACGGAGAAGTCGCCGAGGCGAGAGACACCCAGAATGCCAGCCCGAAGCGGAAAAAGAATGGAAGAGCGGGTGGGAGTCGGAAAAACGAGGGAGAATTATTAAAAATAATTCCAAAATGTTATTAACGAATTAATGAAAAGTAAAATTCCCAACAAATCACCCGCACTGACAAAAAAAAGTACGGTTGAATCAACTAAGATTCGGGCAGGGACGTTCAACTAAATATTTTGTTGGTACAGCTAAAAAATTGGTTATTTCAACCATTTGTAAGGTATAAAATATTAAAATATTTTGTTCGACCAATTAAATATTTATTTGAGAGTCCCTGCCCGAATCTCAGTTGATTGAACTGTACTTTTTTTTATCAGTGCGGCAACATAACATTTTTTAAAAATTGATAACGATTTGTTATTTTTTCTGAATACGTATGAATTTTTTCAGGATTTGGTGTAATTTTTGAAAATTCCTTTTTTAGTTGATTAAAAAAACGTAATCCTTAAAAAATACACAAAATTCTGAAAAAATTCATACGTATTGAAAAAGATTAACGAATCGTTTTTACATGAACAAGAAGTTATAAAATCACACACGAGCGTCGCACCCCTGCCGATCTACAGTGGGTGCGGAGCGACGGAGAAGTCGCCGAGGCGAGAGACACCCAGAATGCCAGCCCGAAGCGGAAAAAGAAAGGAAGAGCGGGTGGGAGTCGGAAGGACGAGGAGATTTATGCTCGCAGGCGGCGGTTCGGAAGCCCGGCAATGGCGGACCTTTTGCTCCCGTTTCTCGGACGGCGATCCCCGGCCAAGACGAGCGAGCGGAAAACAGTGAGCCAACCTAGCGAGCCCGTGTACGAGGTAACAAATAGAAGAGCCCGAGCCGCCGAGGAGACCGCCAAGCTGCGAAGGTAGAGGAACAAGAAGAAGAAGAGGAAGACGACGAGAGCTCCGCCGAGTTAAAGCCCCGGGCTGATGCTCTTGTGAATGAACATTGGCTCGCGAGCGTTTCCGGCGCTATCCTCCTCTCTCTGCCTCCCCTCCCGCCCCTCCCCCTCCCCCCCCCCCCCCCGCTTCGCTCCTCGTCTGGCTCGACTCCGCTCGAGGCTCCGCGCTTGCGACTTTCTCTCCCTTTTTCTCGTTCTCGGGCCACGTACGCCGGCTTTGAACGGGCGCTCGGTCCGACTCTCTCTCGGTCTGTTCTTCTTATGAATGAGTCGACAGTCGTCGGACCGCGCGGGGAGGGCGCGAGAGAAAAGCCGTGGAAACGACGGACGCGGCACCGAGCGGAGCGACGGAAGAGACAGCGGACGGGAGACGCAGGAGAGGCAGGGGCGAAGTGCGCCGGATGGAGGGAAAGGGCGGAAGGGAGGAGACGAAGCGCTGTGCGCGGAAGATCGCGCGCACGAGAACATCGAGACTCCGAATCGCGCGCTACGGATTTAGAAAGACGCGCAGGGTTTAACGGGTGTTTGTGGGTTTGTGTGTGTGTGCGTGTGCGTGTGTGGTTTTGGATGTGCGGATGCATCTGAGGCAGCTTCTCTGTGCTTCAGGGCGACGTAACTTCACTATGCTTTTCTTCCTCACTTCTCGGGTTATTCTTCTTTTAAAGAGACACGAGGCTGAGCCGCGACGCTGTGGGCGCGAATTTCCCCGGACCGAACTTTCGCATGAGTCTGCCGAGCTGGCAATTTTGCGGGGGGGGGGGGGGGGGGGAGATACTCTTTGAGGATTAGGAGAGCTTTTTCAACTTCCGGTTTGATGCTTGAAGGATTTTTTTGGGAGAGAGACTACATCGATTTTTAGAGATGTTTTATTTGAGAAATAAAATTTGGGAACTTTTATTGTGCTTTTCAGTTCGTTTGGGTGGGTTTGGGTTTTAGAGACACATGGGCTGAGAGGGCCGCGAGTGGGCGAGGCGCGAATTTCCCTGACCGAATTTTTGCACGAGTCTGCGGAGTTTGCAACTTTACGGCTCGATCCGTGTGGAAAAAAAAACGAACCGGTGTACGAAGATCTTTTCGGAGCCTCGGATTTTTTTAAGCTAGTACTTGCGGACGGTCTGACCCCACGTGAGTTCGGAGAGAATTGAGAGCGGAATTGCGATCTTTTCAGCACCTTCCATATGCTTGATTTTTTTCAGATTTTTCTCCCAACAAGAAGTGTTCGCAATTCTCTCGCAATTCTCTCTGAACTCACTCGAGGTCGAACGGGGTCCGCAAATACTACCTCAAACTTGGGTTCGGATCTTCGTATGTCTACATCGATTTTCATGAAATTGTATCACAAATCGAGTTCAAGAAACCCGCATGAATCTCAACGAAAAATACCACGAGCAGTCACCGTGCTTTTCGCCAGTTTCCCAAATTTTGATATTCTCAAAAGTCTCAATTCTTTTTATCCATCCTACTCCGAATTATTTTTTTTGAACATAATTTTTCAACGCCTCCAAAAAATCCAACCCGATATTACAACCTTCAATTTTTCCCTGTACAATTTCTCGTCTGCGTATGAAAAAAATCATCACGACATCACAAAAATCCGCCGAGTGGTACATTTTTTTAAAATACATTTTTGTTCCTTCCGGCTCTTAAGTTCCTCGCGCCCTGTTATTTTATTCTTCTTTATCCCGGCCCGTCTCTCGCAGCTTCCATTATTAATATATCGTCGTCCCGTTGGCTCCGCATCAGTTAGAGAAGAGAAACAAATCCCTTTGGGTTTCTTCTCATAGCGGTTCCCGCGTCCGGTCCCGCACGTCCCACAGTGTCGAGTGTAACCGCGATTATAAATAGTAACCTTTGTCGGTACTGGCTGCTGGTCCTCGCGGCTCTTCTTCATTCTTTATCTTACCTCTTTTCCTGTCTCCGTTGACTTTTCTGTCCGACCCGTCTAGCGACTCGAAACGCACCACGCTTCGGCTGTCCGTTCGACTTTTGCCGAGCTTTCAACCATGTGCACGCGCGCATGCGCGTTCCACAAACGCTGAATGAGAGAAATGAAAAGCTCTCCGGAGTGCGAACGTTCGAGCCCGAGCTTTTTGTGGACCCGGCGACGAGACAATTCCCAACAGCGCACACGCGTCGCTCTCGCTCATTCTTTTGCCCTCTTCTTCTTGCTCCCCTCGTTATCCCAGAATTTATCGGGATTTCCCGGAGAATTCAGAAAGCAATTATATCTCAAACGCGCACTCGAGACAATTTGCGGTTGAATCAAGAAAGTTTTAAGTAGAAACAGTGGTAGAAGCTTTTCGACCTAGAGTTACGATTTGTACAGTTCGGTTCAATTTCCTTATTTTTTTTATACAATATAACATATTTAGGCGAACAGATTTTTGAACGAAGTGTTTAAGAAAAAAAATGAAATTTTTTTTTCGCAAAAGTTGATTATTGCTCATCCTGGTTGAACTATCGAAGGAAAGTAAACCGGAAGTCAACGACTCTGCGATCGTTTTCTTTTAAAAAATGTTTCACATATATATATATATATATATATATATATATATACACAGTTTGCAGTCCAATTACTTTGTACAACGAAAATTTGTTCCTTTGAGGAGTCCGTGAATCGGCGAGCTGCAGGGGGATTTAATGCGACGACCGGCTCGTCGAGGGTGCGTCTTGATATTCGTGCTGCGACTGATTAGCGCGCGTCGGACTCGACCGCCCGCGCTGGAGCACACTTTACATCCGTCGAGCTGCACTCGAGCGCTCGCTAGCGCGGTTCATGCCTCGGTCTACCGGTATGCCGGGTGCGTGCAGTCGCAGTTGTTCGTTTGGTGGACGTACCGTATAAATATAGTTACGCACGCGTGTTAGACCCGCTCCGTTGATATGTGTGACAGGTGTCCGAAGGAGAAAGAGAGCTCTCGTGCCGTGTCCTAAGTGCGCTGGCTGTGCTTGTAGACCGGCGCATTATAACGGAGCGGTGAATAATTAAAATTCACGCAACCGCTGCGAGGCCCATAATAGGCAGGCTGTACGGGGTAAACGGCGACAATACCGGTCGGGTATTTTTTTTTTTTTTAATCATCTGTATGTAAGCGATAGCAACAAGGGACTCGCCCGGAGCCACTTACTAACATCCGAACTGTGCGCGACCGGGGATTAAGATTCTCGGATCCGCTCCGCAGAACTTTGTGATTACTCGAGCGTGTCAGTCTCCGTGGAGTTGCTTTCACGTATCGCGACGGACAAGTTTTAGCATCAAGTACGCGGAACAAGATTTACTAAAAATTGCCAATTGAAATGAACAGAAATGAATTGACTGAGAATTTACATTAATAGACAATTGAAATTGATTGAGAATTGAAATAATTGAGAATTGAAATAATTAAGAATTGAAATGAATTGCGAATTTTTATGAATTCTGAACTGAAATAAATTCAGAATAGAAAATGATTAAACGTTAAAATTCATTCAAAATCAAAATTAATTTCGCACATAAAAGTTTACAAAATTCCTAACTGCAAAAAAGTCAAAAGGTTTATTCCGTCACGAAAATATTCAGGTATTTGAATGACCAGCCACACAGCCCATCGCGCTTTTGCGGAATAACTCGCGGATCGCTAAAAGCGTACGCGAGTAAAATACTCACACCCGTTGTCTACGCTCGGATCGCTGCGCTATAGTGCGCCCGATTGTGGGCAGATAGATCGAAAACTATGTATTACGCTGCAGATACTCGTGTCACGTTGACGTGGGTGTGAGTTACGGCGTTTCGCTAACACGAACGCGCGCGTCGAGGGAACGAAAGCAATGCGCGGGCGAGCGGCCAAAGAATGGTGGTCGAGCGAAATCAAGCGAGACCTCGTGGTCATCGGTGTGTGTTTCTTCGGATTGCGTGCAGCTTCGATCGCGGGCATTGTCGTGGGTGCGACCGTAAGGGTGTCTCTCGCGACACTCGTTTGTAATCGAACAGCGCACCGCATTCCGCGCGAATCCACTCGATCGTGACGGGTTAATTGTTATATCTACATTATCGAAAGTTTTACGTTCCGTTTGTCCCGCGCAGCCAGTCACGTAGGTAATGAAGTCGAGAATAAGATATTTTTTAACTGAAAAGTCCGGGTGACGTCACCGCGTTTGTTCTTGAAACGGAAAAGGTGAAATTGGTATAGAAGTACTATGTAAAGATCAATGTCGAATTTTTCGAAATTTCTGGACCAGAAGTGGGTGGCGATATTAAAGATATAATAATTAGGACATTATTAGTCAAGCCGCATAATCTCGAATTTTTAATTGTTTAAACATTATTTTTTATCGTTAATTCTTTAATAATTGACTTTTTAAATTATTTTTAAAAACAATTTTTCGATTGTCCTACACGATAAAGAAATGCGAGTGGACATCGAAAATAACACGTTCGACAATCCGTGCCAATGAAAAAAAAAGTCCGCCACCGGCTTCGCACACCAGTTAATCGCGCGGAGCAGCGAAGTCGGATTCCATCGGCCTGACAATCGTACAGTGTGCAAATTCGCGTATGGAAACCTTGTGCACGCGGCACGCAGTTGCATTCATGAATGGACTCCGCGCCGTCGCCGCTCGGAAACGCGCTCTCGCCCCGCTATCCATTCTCCGCACGCCGGTGCATTGGACTAATCATTCCCTCGCAGTTTACCCACAAATAATGACAACATAATCTCAAAGACTCCATTTGTCAGCAACCCAAAAAAAAAAAAAAAAACTAAAACAAAAAGTCATCTTTCCATTGATCTGCAAAGTCTAAATTTCTTTCGCCCCAATCTAATTTTTATCCCGAAAAGCGTGAGAGAAAGAGCACATTGGAAAAAAAAGCAAGCAAATTATACTCGAATCATCGATACAATTTTTTTCAGCGAGTGTGTTCCCCTTCCATCGAAGGCGTCGAATAAATCCGTACTTAAATCGCCTCTGCGCTGCGGGGGAGGCGAGTGCGGCGTCGCTCGGCTTATTGCGCCGAGCGATGCCGAGTGCGCATGCGCGAGGCACGGTTTCGATCTCGTGACTGGACGAGTTAATCGGCCGCGGAAGCACAATAAACTCCGTGATAATAAACGAATCCGGCTTTCGCGGGTTCGCGCTTTCGCGGCACGCGCGCGCCTTTCCCCGGATTTACCCATAATAATGCCTTCCAACCCCGCGCCGGATAGCGCATACGGCGGCCGAATCCATCGCGAGCGTGTGGAACTCTATAAATAGCGCGGCTGATCGTCCTCTCGCGCTCGCACGCGCGTTCTCGCGCGGCTCTCCTCCCTCCCTCGGTGAATCTCTCTCCCGTGTATCTCTTCTGGCTTCCTCGGGGTTCTTCGTCTCGCGAACGGGCTTTACAACTCTCGTCACTGCAACGCCACGCGGGCTCTCCGTTTTCTCTCTTTCGGCCGCCTCGCTCCCGAGCAGCTTCAACGAAAGTTCCGATCGTCGTCATCGTGGTCGGCCTGCACCAAACCGACGAACTACCGCGGCCACCTACTCTCGCGTGTACGCGCTTTCGTCTCCACCCTCGCCTTCCGCGCCGCGCGGAGCTTTGCACGGTTATTTCAGAATTGCGAATCTCCGTGGGCTTTCTCTTGCGCTCTTCTGCATACGCTCGCGAGGGACAAAATGCAGGCTGATATTCCGATAGACTTATGAAAAAAACGTGAGTTTGAGTCTACTGAAGACTCGGGCTGCGCCGTTCTAATTAATATCTTGTCCGTCGCAGGAAATAATTTAAGGACTCGAAAATATTTTGGTAAAATAACATGAAAAATGCAATGCCTCGAAAATATTTTGGTGAAATAATCCAAAATTTGTTGAACTGTTTAGTCTTTCAGCTGTGCAAACAAAGTATTTATTTGAAGGTCCCTGCAAGAATCATCAGTTAATTGTCTCTGGGATATTAAGAGGAAAATGTTTAGAAAATTTTGTGACTGAGCATTGTGGGAATTATATCGGACCCCGGCGATTTACATAGACTGCTCTTGCTACACTTAACATAAGCGCTTATATCTGGACCATCGATACAGTGGAGCGAGGCAAAACGGACCACTTTCACCCATTTTTTACGGGACATAAAAAAAGTCCCATCTGATCCCATTTTGCCCCTCCCCCTACCTTTTTACGGATGAAATGGCTACGGAATTTCAGGGCCGTTGTCGCAATATTTCTCTCGTAGCCGTCGGATAAACGAACCGAAACGAGAAACAAAAATAAAAAAATTCATACAAGTTTCCAGGATCAAATTATTTTATTACGGATGAAATTGCTACAAAATTTCGGGCCCGTTGTCGCAATATTTCTCCCGTAGCCCTCGGATAAACGAACCGAAACGAGGAACAAAAATAAAATAATTCGTACATGTTTCAAGGGTCGAGCGGAGTTCGTTGCGCAATACCATCGCCCTTTTTGTACCCATTTCCCGAGCCGTGTAACGAAGGCAGCGAGGAATGCGCGCGGTGGAGATTCGAGGGTAGTAACTCAATACGTTGGGATTTCTTGGGCTCGTCGGGTCAGGAGGATCAGCGTGTCGAGTATAAATCGAGAGCGGCCCGTCCTTGAACTCCGGGATTGCTCGATGCCACCGCGATGAGAAGCTCGGCAGCCCAGCATCTCGGCACTCTCTCTTTCCTTTTCACCGTACCCGTCTCTATCCCTACCCTCATCCTCCGGAGCTTGGTATTTAAATTTAACTCAACCGTGCCGAAAGCTCGCGCTGATGCTGCATGCCGCACGAGAGAGTGTGCACCTATAGATGCGGAAAAAAAGGGCACAAAAAGAACAAGGGCACTCTACACTCGGTGATTTGTAAGCGAGAAGCGGTCGAATTCTCGTAACGAAAGCGACTATTACCGGAGGCTTTAAATTCGACGAGCTTTATCCGGACGGTAAATTGAGCTCCGCTCTGTACACTCCGAATCGCAAACGCCCTTAGCATGGTTTTCCCTTTATCGCAATAATGCACGATGCAAACAATAAAAAGGAGCCTCACAAAATTCGGTCCCATCGAGCCATTTTTGTCTTGACAAATATGGTCCCGCTCACTATTTCCACTATCCGCGGAAGGATATAAGCTGGGACGGTGGATTAAACGATGCCAGCGGAAAATGAGAAAAAGAAATAAGAATGTAATGGCCGACAGGAAAAATGGCAATATAAGGACATTGCCATTTTTGCCTTATACCATTATAAACCCTTACGACTTCATACCCTTAAGCTGCAATAAGGTACATGTAAAACGTTCAGAAATTGCCTAGATCCAGCATAACGTGGTAAGAACTTCCTTATCTACATCTTCAAAATGGGATTCCATTTTGAGTATTAAAAACATTGCCTTCAAGAATCGCCCATTTCAGGCAAAGAATTTTCCAGAATCGACTAAGCTGTCTTCCACGAAAAGAAGAAAGAAAAAAAAAGACCCATTGGAATAATCCATCGTGCATGCCCAACCTCAAACCAGCGAGCCATCAACGCCAGTTCGGCGAGCTCTTCCCGGCCGGAGCCAGCACCGGTCCCGATGCGGTGGCAGGGGAAGGCTTTCGGTTTTGCGGTGACAGGCGATCGTGAGCGAGCGAGCGAGAGAGCCCGCCCAATGATTAATGGCTTAACGCATTAACAGGCTATTGACAAACACGTTTCTCATCGCGCGGCTCCCGCGAACCGTTCTCGGCCAATCCTCCCGCGGAGGGTGTCAAGGCGCCTCGGCATATAGCCGTTTCGTTCGCTGGCTGTTCCTACATCGCCCATTGATTTCGGTAGCAGCGACAGGGTACCAGCCTCCTCGATCTCCGACAGTCCCGAGACCGCAGGCGACCCCGAAGGGCTCCGCTGGAAGCGGTGACGATGGTTTCGTCATTTCGTCAACGCGTTCCTGGCTTACGGGCGATGAAAGGAGAAAACCAGAAGAAAGATCCGGCGCAATAAAGGGCTCTTTTTTGGCGATGTTCTCGCCGGGTGGATGGTTGGGGAGGGGGGGGGGGGGGGTGGAGCTTCCTTAAACGCAACCCCCTTCAGGCGTCTTCGGCGACCGAAAAATCGAATAACGTGGAACGAAGGATCCAAGAAGAGCGAGGGGTGAAAAAGTGGAAGAGAACGCCGAGGGGCGAAGAAGCCGAGGTCGGGCTGAAGAGGCGCCAGGGAGGAAAGAATTAAAAAACGGGAAAAGGGAGGAAGGAGCTGCTCGAAGAGACGGCGCGGACCTCGACAAAAAAACGCATCTTCGTGAATCGGCGAGGAGCGAAGCTCGCCCGTGAAGAAAGAAGAGTGGAAGAGCCACGGTGGAGCGTGTAGGGGGGTGGGGGTGTCTTCGACGACTAAGCAGCAAAACCTCCCAAGAGACCGCCCCGAACCCCGGTGCAAAATCCTCGACGCGTCGCCTCGCGCACAAAGCTATCGCCTCGAGGGTGAGTCTCGATTTCACGTCTTCGCGACGGGGTTGACGGAAAAGCGGAGAGGGGGCATTGGGAGGGCGAGAGTTTCGACAGGCGCGAGATAGCATTGAGGTGGTGCGAAACAATTTTTTTTTTCTTCACTTTTCAGCGAAGAAACTTGTACAGTAGGTCGGGAGGTTGATAATACCTGTCCGGCCATTGCTGGAAGGCATTATAGAAACATCAATCCTGCGCCCTTCAGCTAGTGGGAATGAGAGACCGGACCGGTACTGGTGGGGCGTTGGGCGAAGACCGGCCGGCGCCTGTGCCAATACCGGACCCGTATGGAATACCCACCAGGATCGCTGTCCTGGTCGACGGGGATGATTCAGGATTGACGAGCGAAGGCTCAGGCGCTTAAATTTCTGAGGGTCGTACTTTAAGACGTTAATCTGAAGTTAAGATCGTTCTTCAGATCGAACTTAGGGTAGAATCTCGGTTTGAACTTGATGTCGTGCTTAGGCTTGATCTTAAGTTCGAACTCAAGTCTGAAGGCATATTCGATTGTAGTTCGAGTTGGATATCGAACTTACGATCGAATTTAAGATCAAACTTAAGTTCGGAATTTAAGATCAAACTTGTGCACGAAATTAAGTTCGAACTGAGGCTCGATTTTAAGTTCAAACTCAAGATAAATCTTGAGCACGCAACGAAGTTCGGGCCAAACTTCGATCACAACTTCGATCTCAAGAGCGATCTCAACCTCAACCTAATGTCTCAAAATTCGACCCTTGGATCACAAAACTCCCATCAAAAGTCCAGCGCAATTCCACGCAGCATCAATAACACACCGCACAGACCGCATCGGCGATGCCCGGCGCGCTCCTCGAAGTCAAAGCGAGCTCGGCATAAACGGAACGAGCGGTCGATGGCTGGCGATAAACATAAAAATAATAACTCGCCCGGCTCTCAATCGCGAGGGAACATTATTCGACACTGCTCTATGGAATGGAGCCAACGACGGATGAAGGCGGAGGCTTCGGCGGTGTTCGCAATCTGCGGGCGATACCGGAACTGCATCATCCACCGTAGATCGGGGCTGCGCACGGTTTGCCGGGCGAGGCGGACGAATGGCAATGCGAACCAACGGGATTAAGGCAGAGGGCACTTGCACGACGAGCAGACCGATTTCGAGAGGTCGACTATCGCCCTTGTGGATTTGCCGGGGCGCGTGCATTCATGTTACGTACGATGCACGAGCATCAGGAGAGAGCCTCGTCTCCCGCGCCGCTCGCTCTCTCTCTCTCCGTGCCGAACACCTTTTCATATTCCCGGTACGGAAATATGCGCGTCCGCGACGGCGTATCGCGGGCGAGACAGCGGATACGTGTGCATGCACGTAGACACGAACGTACGGAGTCGCAGGGCGAAAGGGATGGGTAGTTATCCGGCCGTGCGCCGAGCCCGACGTACATCGTTCTCTCGTACAGTATTGAAATTCGACGAGTACCCTGGAATGGTTTTTGGTCTGGTCCGGGACCCGGTCCAACGCTACGTGTATATACGCATTTATATGTAGACTGCGGAGCAGGCGGAATCGTCTTTCTTTTTTTTTTTTTTTTTTTGTTTCTTTTTTCTGTTGCCATCCACTTTGGCATTTGATTGAATTACGTTATAGCGATGCATGAACCATGGATCCATAGATCCGTCCTTCCGTATAATGGATTCGCCCGGTGCACTTCGCCCCCGTGCGCAACCAATACGAGATTCTTTATGCCGGATTCGCGACTCAATGCCTTTTTCTCTCGGGCACCTGTACCGTGTACAACGACGCTGTCGGCCACTTGTACCGACGAATTGATACTAACGAAGGCACGCGAAAATATCGCGGCTTCTCGGTGGGAGAGCGAAATTTGTAACTTTTTTTTTTGAAAAAAAGGGCATGGTAATTGCATTGTTGGATTTGAGTGTGGGTAATCGAGAAAGGAATCTCTGGCGGAAGGGTTCCGATGATCAATGAACAATGGTGCGTGGCTTTGATGGAATTTGTTGTCACGAACTAAATGAGAACCCGGAGAATCAAATCTGTTGACTGGATGGGCCGGAATTAGTCGCTGAAGTTTAAAATTCAAAATTCGCTTGTGAGGTTCCGATGGAACCGGAGGAGAGATCGGGCGTTATAAAATATTGTCGAGTGCGTATTACGTAGACTTAGTTAGAAAAAAAACGAATTTTGCGAAACGGCACTTTTTTTCAAAAAATTTCGAGATATCGAATTAAAACCTTCGCCATTCTTTTCAAGTGGCATATTTACCAACCGATTTCAGGAAAGAAAAAATTCTAAAAAATTTTTTTGAAAAAATACCATTGCAGCATGGGGAATCCTATGTTAAATTTTGCGAAACGGCACTTTTTCTAACTCGACCTCGCATACATGTCAATCCACAAATCCCACTTACAACTTTGCCGCACCTGAAGGCATCATTTGTAGCCCAAGATTCCTAGATTCTGATGCCCTCGACACCCGAACACACTGATTGCGTATCGGCCAAAAGTATTGAGATACGGGCCTTGTTGAAATAATACCTAAATATTTTACCAGACTTAACTTGAAACTTTACCGTACTTGACTAAAACTTTACGATACTTGACCTAAAACTTAACTATTCTTGACCTAAAGCTTTACCATACCTACTTTACCTAAGGCTTTGCCACACCTCACCTAAGGCTTTATGATACTTCGATTCAACCTTTACCATACTTGACCTCACACTTCACCACACTTGAAAGCATCACTAATAGCCCAAGAGTCCTACACCCTGATGAACTCATCACCCGAATCCGTCTGCATATAGGCCAAAATTATCAAAACACCACCCACCCCAATTACCCGAATCAACGATACAAGAACCGGACCATATTCACCACTTTCCCCCTACCGCCCAAACACATCGATGACCACACCGCACCCTACAAGCCCTTCCGGCATCAAACCATCGTTGCCTTCCGAACCAGCATGTGCGCGCAGCACAGTAGAAGAGACGTAAAAAAGATAACGACTCTACGAGCCGATGGTGCACAGAGAGAAAAAAAAGTCATCGGTACAGCGAAAACTGGCTGTACGGCTCAGGGGTCTTCCTTGTCGGGAAGGTCGTCGACGGATCCGGGAACGAGGAATGGGGTTGCGCGGCAGTCGGGGGTTGCGTGGGCGGTCGAAGGTGCAGAGCCGGTATGGAGGATCGAGGAAAACGGGAACGTCGGCCACGGGAGAACGAGAAAAGGGTCGGCGGGGCGACGGGGCGAGGGGGAGGGGGGGGGGGGGGGTAAAAAGGGAGATGCGAGAAAGATAGAGAAAAACAGCGAGAGAGGCAGACAGGCATAACCGGAGGATCGCAGAAGCAGCGGAGAGGATGTGGGCTCAACTCGTTCGAGCCATTCATATCCACCGATGAAAAGGCAGCCCCGTCGCCGAACAGACATTCGTGAAAAGAGAAGGGAAATTATTATGATTATTATTATTAAAGTTTCTATGGGAATGATTTTCCCCTTTTCCTCCTCTGTCTTCAACTTTCGATACGTATAAAGGAATCCGGCGGCGAAGCCGCGATCCCGGCTGAACAGTCGGCGGGAGAGCGCAGCGGCGACTTTTATCCGTCCCTCGACTCCGATAGTTTCGACGGCCCGCGCATGCGCGCCCCGAGATAAGCGATTATTCGTCTCCGGACAAGAGCAAGGTGCTTTTGCTTGTTAGAGTGTAATGTGTATTGTGCGATTCGGCGATTCAGAGATCTTCTCCTCGAAGAACTATGCACAGTAAAGTAGGAACCAACGTTTTTTTGTCCACAAACGTCCAGAATTCTTTTCTTGCTGATTTTACAAAAATGTCTGCAAATTTTACGAATATTTTTTGTAAAATTAAGAGCAAAATAATTGTGGACGTTTGTCCACCAAAAAGGTTTGCTAAATGCACAAATAATTTTTTTACATCTGTAGACAATATTGCAGGAGATTAATATATAATACATTTACGTCGATAAATGTCAACATTCTCCAGATTATTAATCTTCAGAAGTCCGCGGGAGAGCGCATTTAGCGGCGACTTTAATCCGTCCCTCGACTCCGCTCCGAAAGTCTATTTCGAATTGTGCCCCGACGATTTCGGCGGTCCGCGCATGCGCGTCCCGGGATAACCGATTATTCATCTCTAGACAAGAGCCAAGATGCTGCGCTGAGAGTCGAGACTTTTGGAACACAAAGTCGGCGTATGAAGAGGAGGATCGAGCACAATGGGCCTGTTGTTCGACGCCCAGAAGGTCGGATCTGGGACGGAGGGTCGGTTAACGCTTGTTCGGCGGAGGAAGAGACGGCGGGGAGGAGGAGGTCGAGGTCGGGACGAAGAGGAGAATTGTGAGAGAGCCGGAGGTTACACGTGTCGGCCACGAGGCATCGGCACACCCACGAATCGGATGCCATTCCGGGACACTCCGAGCAACCGAGCGCACACACATCGGTCTCCCGTTCACCGATCGTCATCCTCTTTCGCGTCTGTCGCCGAAGACACGTGTGATCAATTAGCCGAAATTGGCGAACCGAGGGCGAGCGAGCGGCGCGATGCGCGTCGACTGTAGGGCTGATTGCCCTATGAGTGGAACAAGAAGTCCCGGAGAATTTACATCGGTCTCGGACGACCGAAATTCGGGACGTTTCTCCGCGGACGCCTTTGCTGCAATCCCGAGGAATGCGAATAATCTTTCGCAACATCCGGTCGGAAAATGTGACGAACATTTTGAAAAACGAAACAAACAAGTTGGGTTTTTTTTTGGTCGGATGGGTCGATTCATTGAGATACGGAAGAAGTTGAAAGTAACTCTGCAAGTACGGAAAAGGGGAGCGTTTTGGCCCGAGCATTAAAAACGGAAACGCGAAGAAACGTAAGAAAGCATCTTTAACGCTATTTATTTGATATTTGTAGTCGAGGGAACGAAACAAATTGTTTACATGCTCTCACATACATACCTGTACATGAACACACACACACACACACACACACATAGATATGTATACTGTGTACTTACGTTTGCTGCACTCCTGAGGGATGCAAAGAGTCTGTCGCAACATCCGGCTGTAAAATGCAAAAAAAGAATTCAAATGAGCATTTATTTTTTGCCGAATCCGTCGATACACTGAGATACAGACAAATGCTACAAGTAACTCTACAATTACTGAACCGCCGAGCCTAAGGCCTCGAGCATTAAAAACGGAAACCACGAAGCAGCGTAAGAAAGCAGCTTTTAATTCGCAATCGAGGGAATGAAACAAAACCTTTATACGTTCTCACATACACTCCGGATAAATATCTGCATACACACACATATACGCATATACGTATACTGTGTGCATCGTTGTGCTGCACTCCTAAGGAATGCAAATAGTCTGTCGCAACATCCGGCTGTAAAATGCACAAAAAAAAAAAAATTGGGTTTTTTTCCGACCGAATCAGTCGATACCTCGAGACGCAGACAAATGTTGAAAGCAACCCAACAATTACCGAACCGCCGAGCCTCTCGCCTCGAGCATTAAAAACGGAAACCACGAAGAAGCCTAAGAAATCAGCTTTTAATGTTCCTTATTGGGCATTCGTAATCGAGCCAACGAAACAAATCGTTTATACGCTCTCACATACACTCCGCGCGAACGTATCACATACACACACATATATATGTATACTGTCTACGTATGAATTGTAGAGTCGAGCGTCGAGTGACCGCACGCTCAATTATATCGAGCAGCTCTCGTCGACCCGTTGGTTCGCTCTCTCGCGTCGATTCGATTCCCTCGTCCCTTTAACCCCCCCTTTTTATTCATTCTCTCGTAGCTCCCGTTCTTTCGCGCTGCTTGCACGGGATAACGATGGGTATTGCGAGAACCGGACGATTATCGGAGCGACGCAGTGATTGGCCGCCCTCCGGCGATTGTCGGTCATTGCGGGAACTTCCGTTGGACCGAACGAGACGCGAGCATGACAATCGCCGTTTTTTCTTTCGTCCGTTTGGGCTGCCGATCACTGTGCCCTTTGCATTCCACCCCGGGATTCTCTGCCAGGGTAGGGGAGAGCGGGGCAAAACGGCACGACCTGAAATTATTCACGGTGTCCAGCGGTCCTCGGAGTCCTGGAATTGCCCTTGAATTTTTTGCTTGAACTTGAAAAAGTCCTGGAATGTGCTTGAATTTCACCTAATGTCCTTGAATTGTTTATTTCCCCGAAAATTTGAGTTTGTTTAAAATTTTTTTTGTCTTTTCTTTTTTTATTATCTGCCACGTATTTCGACGTATTTCGACGTACATTCCACGCGCGATATGCATATTTTCATTTTTCTTATTAATGTCCCAACACAACCTGGAAATGTTCCGGAAATTGTCCCTCAAAGTCCATAAATTTCGTCGGACTTTTTACTGAACGCCGTGTTACTGGAAAACAGCTTTTTTAGAAACGCAACAATTTCATAATAATATAATTTATAATATTATTGCGCTTTTAAAAAGCTGTTTTTCAGTAATTTTATGTTATCGATGCTTATCAATGCATATCAACCGATTCATCCCGATTTGTCGTCCCGTTCAGCCGCCACCGTCCCATTTTGCCCCGCTCTCCCTCGGAGACGACTCCGCAGGAGACGGAGGGTCGCGGCGAAAAGAGGAGCTCGGGGATTCCCCGTCGGCTGCTCGGCACCCGAAGCGACAAGGAATACCGGTACTATTGCTTACACCCACACGCTTTTTTCCGGCCGTCCTTCGCGGCCCTCGAGAGCCGAGAAAGGAGAGCACATGCGTCTCTCGAGTCCTTTTTATTTCGGTACTCGAAGCGCGGGTGAGTTCGCGCGCGCTTCGAGACTGCCCAACCACGGTCGGAGCTTCTCCGCCGATCCGCGCTCCGACGGAGTTCGAGCAGTGTGGGCAGCGCGGGGTGCCAAGAGCGAGTGCCTTTTCTTTCGCTCGGCTATACAATACTTATAGACGGAGGATACGCTTTGCGGAGAAACGCCCGCGGGGAGGGAAGCCGGATGAAAAAGCACAAAGCCTCTCGGTGATCCCCGCCGGTTCCGCCACTTGGAGAACGCGTCGAGTGGTTCTGCGTGAACTAACGGAGCGGCTTCAGACGAGAGGTTGTCTCTGTTGATCCTCAAATGACGAGAGACGATCGGAGCAGGGAATTCTTGTTTTATGCTGCATTTTTGATATATGGACAGTGGGGTGGTCCTTAAATTGAACATTTTTTTTATTTTCCGCGAGCCAGCCCGTATTATCGTGAGGTTTAAAATAAAATGGGCGAAGGGGGAAATTAATGCATTTTTTAGAGATCGCTACCGGATATGTAAAAATTAAAATCTTTAGAACATCTAAATTTGGAGAACATCTAAATTTCCATATCTCACACCCAGAAAAACAATTTATTTGGTTTAACCAAATATACATTAAAATCAAATAAATATTTATTTAAACCAAATAAATATTGATTTGAATCAAATAAATACTTATTTAAACCAAATAGATACTTATTTACACCAAACAAATATTTATTAAAATCGAATATTTTTTTAACGCAAATAATTATTGATTTGGGGTGCGCCCGTCAAATTAATAATGTTTCTGGGTGTACAGAGTGGACTCGCCGTCCCAGCGAGACCGGGTTCGTCGCCTCTCCAGTTGTCGAAGGGTTGAAAACAAATGTCGAATCAATCATAGGACCGCGATTTGCCGAAAAGTGCAAATTACCGATCCCCCCCAATTTCCCCCCGATCGTTGAGGTTTCGCTTAAGCGACACCCGAATCGCAGCGACGCTCCCGACGTCTCCCGTTTCTTTTAATCTTCATCCCAGGGTCACCGACTGCATCCCTAATTTCCGTTTTTTCTTTCGCGACTCACTGTCACCGTCGGCTTTATCATAACCCCTCGAAATAAGGGACAGCGGACGAGTGGAAAAGAAGCCTCGGTGCTCGGGGAAGCTGAGAAGCGTCGCCGAGACGACGATGAGGTATTCCGGTCACGGGGTGGAACACCCACAGGGGCGCGCTGTCCTCCCCCTGGAGCGGGGATCGCGCCGTGTGCCCCCCCGATGAGCGAGGGTAGAAGTGGACGGGCTGCAGCAAAGACGGGCCGATCGTAGCGGGGAATGAGGCATCTCATCTCCTGGCCGGCAGCGTCGACGCCGCTATCATGTCACAAAAATAATCAACTAGCCGGTGAGTCCTCTCTTCCCCGTGGCACTTTGATCTCGCGCATTTGTTTCCTCCTCGCGCAGGGTTTCTCTCGGGAACGAGCTTCGTGTTGCTCGGAGGTCGACGACGTTGTCTGTCGATTTTTCCCCCCCCTTTTTTTTTTTCATCGCTCGACCCTCTTCGTTCCATGGACGGCTCCTTCTTCTTCTTCTCCATCTCCGTGACGTCTTCTTTAACTTTTTTTTTTGTTCATATCGATGAGCGGAGCGGGTGAGAGCAAACTCCTTCAGACGTCTCGACTTCGGTGGTTTTTTTTCTTTTTTTTTTTTTTTTCGAAATAAAAAGTTAATGAGAAAGGGGATGCTGTTTAGCGCCGCGGCTAGCCCCGATCTCCTTTCCGTCCGGACAGAGCCACCGATCGCGCTCAAAGGAGGTTCGATGGCGGCAAGAAGCGTCTAGCCTCGCTCATTGGCTCGTGGTAAATTGGCTGGCCCGCGAATACAAGTACCCCAACGCGATCTGTACACGTGTCTGGCTGAAAACCAACCAGCCGTTCCGTCAGTCAGCCATACTTTTGCTGCACTAGTTTTTGTCGTTTATTTATTTATTTCTTCGACGTTGACTGTAATACACCGGCTATTCGGGTCGTCAATTTTCGTTTCGGAAACCAAAGTTGGCGTCCGTAATCGAAACGTTTGAAGTACATATTCGATATGCTGGATATGCTCGATGTATTCGATGTATTATTTTATTGATTGGATCCTGCTAGTTTCAATTCCCCTAAGGACCGATAGCATACGGTGTACAAGACAAACACAGAGAGATGCGAGATTACAGAGAGTGGTGACAGATGAGGCAAATTACGCAGCAGCGGCAAAGATTGGCAGAGAGCATGAATTACATAAAAGCAGGAGAAAATAGTTGAAAATTCTAAGGTTAACAGAGAGCGAGAAAACATGATATATTTTAGATATATTAGCTATGTTAGATGTACTTGATATATTAGACATATTAGATATATTAGATATATTGGATATATTTTGAGATTGATATTTCCAAATATCGGTACATCGTTGCACCGAAGAAGGTATCGGTCAATTTTTTGTTACACTACTTTTATTACAAAGCAATCGCTTCTACATTCGATACCGGAGAAATAAGGGGAGCGTGGGTATGCCATTCAAGCACCGAATATTTTCGCTTAATAGATCGCAACAAACGGCAGTGCCGGAGCGAGACGGTGAATCATATCGGCATAGATACAAAACTAGAGGATTGAATAGGCGAGAGAGGGCTTAGGGAGTATCGACTCGCAACCGGCTCGTCGACCAATGAGAAAATAACCGTCGCTCTATATACATACGTAGTATGCATATGTGCATATATGCGTACTATACGTGAACGAGAATGTTTATAGAACTGGCATGAGCGTATGCAGTTGCACTGCATCGATGAATGCGGCGCGGCGCTCCGATGGAAAACTGACACGCAACGCGCTCACGTTTTCGCCGCGCGTATGTGTGTTTACCTAATGATTATAATTACCCACGCTCGCGCAGCGGCTGCAACATCGGGACGTATTATTCCAGCGCAAGTACGTCTAGTCGCTAATATTGATTACAGGACTAGGCATAACGAAACAGAAGCCTTTCACCGGTAGATCCATTATGCACGCGTTTGTGCTGCACGCTGTTCGAGATTCTCACACTGCGTAATCTGGCGGATGGAGATCGGAGGGAATTGATCGATGATAATTATGTCTGAACCGGCGATCTCTCGAGTCGATGTCGCGAGGAATTGGGACAAATAAAAAGACAGACTCGCAGTACTTGAACTTCAATTTTTTGTAAACCGTCAAGGACACGTGAATAACCGCAGTCGGTAAAGAAAACTGTAAGGCTATTTCGTTCAAGGATCCTGCATCTTTGGCCTCCGAAGGAAATAAGACCACTGTGGAACCGATTTAAGGATCTTAAGATGGAAGTTAGTTTCAGTTTAAGATCGGACTTAAGATCGAAGTTTGGCGCGAACTTCATTGCTTAAGATCTGTGCTCAAGATCCGCGCTTAAGATCGAACTTGATTTCATGCCAAGTTTGATCTTAAATTTGAACTTGATATTGAACTCGAACTACAATCAAATTGGAGTTCGGACTTAAGTTAAAACTCAAGATAGATCATAAGCACGGAATGAAATATGGGTCAAACTTCAAATTCGGCCCGAAACCCGATCCCCTTCCTTACCGACCGTGGTATTTCGTACATCCGTAATGCGAATCGAAATCCGAACCGATCAGCCACGAGTGCAAGTACGTCGGCGTCATCGGCGATCCCGCTGGATCGCGATACAACGACGGAGACGTGTGGCACACAAACTCGAGGCCTATGTGGAGCGCGGCGAGTGATCGAGAGGCCGACGACTGTACCGTTACACAGTGTCCATAGACGTACCCGATAGACCCGTCTCGATAATCCCGGAGAACCAACCGCGGCTCCCCGTCATCGTTGATCATCATAACCGACAAAAGGAGTGCGCTGAATGGACGATGATTGAACGGGAGGATTTCGATCCTTTCGTATTTATTACACCGTACCCATACTCCAATAATTCATTATATCATAATGATATCGTACGGGTATTCATAACTGCATGAATTACATGAATTAATGAATGATTTGTATGGAAAGTCATCCTGAAATTTGTCGATGCTCGTTACGCCCCAACAAATATCCCACGCTAGAATCCCATCCCTCTCGCCGATCGCGCGAGTGGGGGAGAGTGGGGCAAAACGGGACGGTTGGCCAAAATTCAATTTTCCAATAACCCTACTTTTTCCCAACGATACATCCGGATTTTTAAGCCCGTTTTGACGCGCTTACCACCAACGCCATCCAAAAGTTATTAAGAAATGTCTTCCGCCCCATTATCCCGCATCGCCCCACTGTCCCATTTTGCCCCGCTCTCCCCTACCCGGTATTCGAGTACCGAAACCCTCGCGCACGAATTTCCCGTACATCGTCGCAATACCACCGAACGAATATCATCGGGCCAGGTCGTAGAGAGTCTCAATTTTCGAATCATTTTTCGATGCCTCATTTTGCAGCCAGAAATATAATTTATATGTCTGGCACCCGCAAATAAATATTCATCCGATAAAAATATTCATTTTAATCAGTAAAAACATTTATTTATATCAATCAAAATTTTTATTTAAAACCATTAAAATATTTCTTCAAATCAATTAATATATTTATTTAAATCAATTTAAATGTTAATTGCGGGTGTCCCTAAATTAAATTATTTTTCTGAGTCTGTTCCAACGAAACAGATTTTCAAGTCCGTTTTGCCCCACTTACCACGACCCCAATCCAAAAGTTATTAAAAAATCCGTTCCGCCCCACCGTCCCATTTTGCCCCGCTCTCCCCTACCCGGTACCCGAGTACCAAAACCCTCGAGCGCGAACTTCCCGGTCCGTACATCGTCGCGCTACCACCGACCGAATATCATCGTGCCAGGCCGTGGAGCCTCGGCTTATCGAATTCGGCCCTTCAGGGGAATCCCCCCTATCGCCGATACGTCCGATTCGCGTCGGAGTGGTGCATCGGCTGCGGACCAACCGTACCTCCCAGGCCATGTGTGTACGATAAACTCGTCGCAACGATAATGAACTTAATGAACGAGAGGGTGCGGACAAGTTCGGCCGCGATGGCTATGAAATATTCAGACCGAATCAATCCTCCGGGATGGACGTTCGCTCGTTCCGGTGTCGGCGGCGCGGGCCGCCCTCGCCCATCATAGCTTTGCCGCAGTGGCGCTCGACGGAACGGGGGTGTTCCGGCTCTCCGCGGCCGAATTCGCAACCGGGGTGCGTGCGGGCCAGCACTGGCAAGGGTCCGGCGGGGCGGCTCCGGGCAAAACGTTACGGAGGCTCTTCGACGTTTAACCCTTGAGCTTGCGGCCTCCTCTAAAGCAGTTATCTTTGCCCTTTGAGTCCGGCGCTACAGCGACGGGAGGTTAATGCCGGGGTGGCTCCCGACGAACCCGATACCGAGTTCCATCCTCCGGGATGGACGCGCTCCCGCTAATGGCTCCGGGGTCGCTGCCTGAGCTGGGCCAACTTCGGCATTGGGAAAATCCCACCGGGTCGCAAGGCATCGCTCGATCGGGAATCGCGTGGTTAACTACATCCGTGCATCGGGTCGGGCCGGGCGGGGCGAGTGGGGTGTAATTATATTTCGCAGATCAATCGATTGCTCCCGATGGCTCGATAATTTATTCATACTCGTATCTGCAACAGCGTCGCTATTAATAAAAACCTATAATGTCGTTCGGCTAACTTTCGACGACGCGTGCTCGTTGAATTCTTAATTTCCGGACTTTCTAATGACGCCCCCCTCCCCCTGCGCCACCCTGGGACACCCTGGTCGTTATACACTAGAACCTCGCTTATACGACCGTCGACTAAACGAGCCTTATCCGAAGCACCCAATAAGTTGCATGCGCGCTTAAAGTTGTACAATTTTGCTTTATATTGCGAGCTGCAAATACAACAGTTCCGATTTTAGAGTCAATGGTTTAAAGGGATTTATCTTCATGTGAAGTTAATGTTGATTAACGAAATTATAATTATATTTAAAAAATAACTAAATCATCTGCTAAAATTAATGTTTATATGAAGTGGTGTTTTTTTTTTTAAATATATAATATAGTAGTACAAGTTTGAATTAAGTATGTTGTCGGTCTTATCCGAGATTTTCCAATAATTTTTCGATGCTCCATTTTGTCCCAACGATACGTCCGGATTTCCAAACCCGTTTTGCCCTACTTACCATTACCGCCACCATCCAAAAGTCATTGGAAAATATCGTTTTGTCTCGTAATTCCGTTTTACCCCGCTGTGCCATTTTGCCCCGCTCTTCTCACATTAGCTCGGATAATCGAGGTTCTACTGTATTTGCCTGTCCCGAGATGGCCTCGGAACGGCGAAACCCTTGCCGAGCGGAGTCGTTCGGAGCGCGCGGAGCGAAATCCCATAAAGCGTTGATTAACCCATTAAGTCGATCGCCATCAGGAAGTCGGGAGAAAAGTGCCTAACGAAGTGGTCTTGTGTTATTTGCGCGCGGCAATCGACCCGCTACCGTTCAAACGCAATACCTCTTAGCACTCTGTCGTTAAGTTCGTATTCTTCGAGTAAAAAAATGAGCGAAAGAAAATTGAGAACCGAAGAAAAAAAAAAAAAAATCTCCGCGCCTCTAAGTGCGTAAGGAGCTGCCCCTCATTAAAATAGCGACTGCAAGACGTAGGAGAGATCGTTTGATCGATCGTAAAACGAATGTTTATTATTTCGCGGCTAATTAACTCAACGAGAGTCGAGTAAGATCGCTCGGATGTGTTCCACTCCGAGGAACTCGTCTCGATAACGGTCAGCCTCGCTTCAAATTCCCCATTCAATATCGAACTCAATCACGCACCGGTTACCGTTGCGGATGCTGTATGTTAACGCGGAGATCATCACCTGCCTCCCAACTTGAACCTGCGCGAGACTCGTTAGACCGTTATCGTCCGGGTTTACGTTCGGAGTGAATTTTTGAGAAAAATGTTCCATCGAGGGACATCGAGAGAAATCTTGTTGCAAGCGTGGCGACGGGATGTCTCGTTGATTTTACGATCTTTTTTTCTAATCGGGAGAACTCGAATCACGCAAACCCCATGCTGGGAAGCTTCACCGGTGAGAGGACCGTTTCTTTGTCACAAAAAACGTCTATAATAGGGCATTTTTTTATTTATTTATTTTTGTAATTACAGAAAATCAATATCTACGGATATCGAGAGATATTTTTTTGTATCCGCGTGAGAGCGGATATCTGACATTGATTTTATGATCCGAGCGTTACATCGGAGCTCGAATAATAACGTATAATTATAAGAATGTACAATAATGAATGAAGCCTGATAAGGCTTTATCAGGCTCTTGTCAGGACCTTCTCAGGCCCCGACATAAGGCTCGAAAATGTCTGATCGGTTTCTTCAGGAAGAGCCCGCGAGCCTCGACTTGCGACAGGAGCATTCCGCATCACGTATAGAGCCAATAAAATAAAAACTAAAAAATTAATTTTTCGAATTCTGGAAAACAGCGTCCAGAGACACCAAAGCGCGCGTTGAATGCGAGAGATTGGGTAGTAGGAGAGAGCCGCGCTGATACGGTGGGAAGCGGGACGCGGTCGGTAACGTGGCTAATGAGTCGCGGGATGATTGATTCGTCGGTCTATTCGCGGTCGGACCGGGTCTCGGAGCTTTCATTCGGTTCATTCTCTCACACCGTATCACCAACGGCAACGCGAGTACCGCCCGCCCCCGCCGAACCTCCCGCGCCTCTCTTGTTCCCTTGTCGTTCGCCGAATAACGCTCCCCCGCACCTTTATCTTTCGCCCCGACTCTCGTCGTTCCCGCCGCGGCGTCGTTCGAGTTTCGTTTCTCATTCACGAGCCGTCATCCCGATAGACTCGACCGACACGAGCCAGCCTCTCTAATAAATATAATATTAAACGGGCTTTCACCGTGGCGCGACCCTTGGCCCTGCACCGAGGGCCGGGAGAGACGCCCGTCTACAAATTTCGCGGCTGTTCCCGAGTTTCCAAGATCCAGAAGAGCCGGCACGGATCGCGAGAGGGTGAAAGAGAGAAGTTTCCGGGCGACCCTCGACGCACCAGCGCGTCAAGCTCGCCGAACCTACCGTTTCGGGCCAACCTCGATTCATGCTTTATAATTCAAAGCTCACCCCCCGATGAACCTAACACAGCGGCTGAGGAGGTGATTTATGGATAATTAAGTAAATTGGAGTGTTACCGTTATTACTTCATCAATCGGATTCGCCACTTCCATGAAAAGATACAAATACAAAAAATAATCGTGTAGGCTTGTTGGAGGAAAAATTTGTCCTAGGACCGAGAGATTTCGAGACTGGATCGAAGTTGGACCGAACCTACCGTTTCGGGCCAACCTCGATTCATGCTTTATAATTTAAAGCTCTCCCCCTCCCCCCCCCCCCCCCCCCAACTGCGGCTGAGGAGGTGGTTTATGGATAATTATGTACATTGGAGTGTTACCGTTATTAGTTCATCAAGCGGATTCGCCGCTTGCGTAAAAAAAAAAAAAATAATAATAATCCTGTGGATTGATGCAGTAACTAGCTCATCAGGCTTATCAGGCTTGTCGGATGAAAATGTTTATCCCAGAACTGAAAGATCTTGATACCGAGAGGCGGGGTTTGGTAGCGATGACCGCTTCGTACCGGAACCGTAGCCCTACATCCTCGGTTCTGTTGTCTCCTTCTCGTCAACGAATATTAATGACCCCCCCCCCTCGGAAGAATCAGGTTCGTCGTTTAGATAATACTCCAGCGACGCGTTTCACGCCGGTATCGAATAAGTCGCGAGTCATGCCGCAGCCGCCAGTTTCGCGCTTAGTCATCGAATCTTTGTCCGCTTATCGTTGCATGCCGAAGGAATCACTGCGAGCGTACTGGGATCGCACAAAGTGGTCGGGAGAAGGGTCGTTTCGATTCTAATACGATCGGACCGCAATATTTTCGTCCCTCTCATTCCGCAGGCGAAGCCACGTTCGATCCCGTGAATTCTTGGCCGAACTCGTGTGTACCGACTCTTGGTTCCTGCGTGTCGACGAGAGTCCTCCGTTACACACAGTGAAGCTGTGCTGCGGAGGCTCAACAGCCACGGCGATCATTGTCGAAACGTCGTCGGGAGATGGATCACGTGTTCCTAATATAATTCCTAACGTCGTCCCGATGAAGGTCTTTTTGTATCCGGAATGACGGAGTGGCCTGTGGTAGATCGCTTTCCCTTTTTTTCTCCCCGTGTATTCCTGTTTCTGGGCTCTTAGGGCCCTTCGCACGGGAGCGTGTCGAGATCATCCCTCCAATCAATATGAAGACACCATAAAAGCTTGCATTCCGTTCTGAAAATTTGTCGCACGGGTCTGCGGGTGATCCATCGATCGGATTCTGACAAACTCCACTTGTCCACCGTGTTCTTTTCAGGGAAATTCCCAATTATAGGGAAATTCGTGCTATCGCTCGTAAACGAATCTCCCGCATGAAAACCTCAATATTTATGTCCGCTGGGTCACCTACTATTGATGTCTGGTTGATTTGTTTAGGTAATACATCGATCGTATTCTAACAAAGTCCACTTCTCCATTGTGTCCTCATTAGGGAAGTTCCGGATTACAAAGCCACTAGTTGTATTGCTTCCGTACGAACCTTCTACACCTCAACGAACCTCAACACTGATGCTTGCAGGATCGCCAACTATTCATCTACGGTCGATCTTTTTAGATCATACATCGATCGACTTCTACCAAAGTCCACTATGTACTATGTACTATGTCCTCTTTCACGGAATGTCCGGATTATAGGGCAACTCGTGGTATCGCTTCAAAACGAATCTAGCGCTTGAAAACCTCAACATTGAAACTCCTCGGATCACCTAATATAGATCTTCTATCGATCTGTTCAGGTCATACATCTCCACCCCTATGTTTCAATAAACCAGCACCATGACTCCCAAAATGCCTCATAAACAGAACCGTTCCGATCACGATTCGTTGTCGTGCAGCAGTGAACAGTCCGCCTCGACGAATCAGCAATTCGACGTGGACGCTGTAGTATTCGTAAACGAAACGCGAATTCGATTAAGTGACTTTCCGCACGCGAACGATGCCCCGAGTTGGTCGGTTCGATCGGCGCTATCGTTCCCGTCCTGTCCACAGCGTTTGATAGAGACGATCCGAGCGAGAGAGGTTTGTCCCCACTTAGTCGCGTTAACGCGAACTCGATTGCCGGACGATCCATCCATCTGGCCGTCGTCCATCGTCGTCCATCGTCGTTCGAGCGTGTTTGAGAGAGGCAGGAAAGTCCACCCTCGACGCTGGAAATGTATGTACCCGGTGGTAGGATCCGCTCGACCACCCTCGACGTATCGGTGAGGGAGCGGCCCGGCCTGGGGGGTTGTACGAGACACACACGGTCGCGCCAACACCGGAGAACAACCCCGTGACGACTCGCGAAAAGGCTCTCTCGCTCGCAATACTACAACGATTCGTACATAATAAAACGCGGCGTTCGTCGACGTACGTATGTATACGTTCGGTTCTCTCTGCCGTCGCTATATGGAACGCGGTGAAACTCCCGCGACGAATGAACTGCGCGAGCCACCGACCCGAGACGAAAGAGAGCAATCAAAGGGAATAATTCAAGAGGCGCGGCTCGGCATTGTTCCAGGATCAACTAAGGGCATGCTCGCCAGGACGAGAGAAAAAGAGGGCCGACGGAATACCTCCGGCTCCCGTGCTCCCTCGGGAATCGAACCCACCACCGGGGAACGAGCATAAAAACAACATCGCATTAACCACCCTATAAACAGACATGTAGGCATTCTTCGATAACGCCGCGAGAGACCGGAGGACCTTATTTTTACCAAGTACTACGGGGATGGAAAAAAAACCGTAACTCCGGAGTCCTGAATAAGTCAATGCCGTTATCGATGCTCGCCGCAAAACGATCGGTGAATTATTTAGCCCGCCGCGGTAAACAAAATACGTTGAGCCTTTTTGTACCGAAGCTTGTCCGTCATTGATCTCGCCCAAGTATGGACCAGTCTTGGGAGATTCGCCACTGCTGGGGACTCAGAAGTATGACCGGTTGGATCTTCATAGAACCATCTCTGAAAGGAGGGCCAGCATTGCCGCAGCCGCGGCCAGTGTTCGGCCAACGTGGGCCCAGTACCGGTCCTGTATGTCATTCCTTCTAGGGATCAGTTTGCAAATTAATTTCCGAAGTATGGCACTTGTATCGAAATAGGTCGAGACTTTTTATATCGAAGCGTGTCCGTCATTGATCTCGCCCAAGTGTGGACCAGTTTTTGGAAATTTGCCACTGCTGGCGGCTCAGAAGTATGACCGGTTGGGTCTTCATAGAACCATCGCTAAAGGGAGGGCCAATATTGGCGCGGCGTTGGCCAGTCTTCGGCCAACGTCGTTCCCACTACTCATCATTTTTCAAATAAGTGCCCGTATTGGCACGGCATCGGCCAGTGTTCAACCAACGTCATTACCACTACGGATCATTCTTCAAACAACCTCCGAAGTATGACACTCGTATCCAATACCGTCCCTGGATCAGATCTGGCATTGATTCCTCCCACACTTCGATATTCTTTTACAAACCTCGCGCTATCCACTCCGACAATCCTCCGCGAAAGAAGGACCAAGCTTTATCGCCGCAGGGCGCCGGATATTATATTATAATCCGACCCGCACATAGTCACACTTCGCTATAATGGAGGAGGAAGAAAAGCATGGAGAGTCGGAGGGATTTCGTCGCGCTCTAATACGCGAGATTTTCTACACGAGGGCTGTGTGAGGTCGGGGCCAAATGGGTTGAGGATGGGGCTGTGTCTCGGGATTGCTGTCGACTGCCATTGCAGGTTCGGCGGTGGAGGGGGAAGGGTAGGGGGGCTTGTCTGGAAGATTAGCACCTCGTATAAAAGTGCTGTAGTGGGAACGAAGTGAGAGAGTATAGTCGAAGGGTGAAACGGGAACGAGAGGTGCCTCTATAGTCAGGTGGCTGGGGGGGAGGGGCGGAGGGGAGGGGGGAGAGGCCGCGGGTGAAAGAGCCCGCGAGATCGGGAGCAAAAGCTTCGGTGAGAAAAGGGGGGAACAAGGGAGAGGGTTGGGCGGAGGGGAGGGAGTCGAGAAAGGAAACGAAGAAGCGAGTCTCCGAAGAGGCACGAGGAGGCGAAGATGAAGAAGGGGTTGGCCGGGGGTGTCGGCGTCGGGGCCGAGGAAGGCGCACAAGGTGGAAATGGAAGACGACGAGGGCGACGGAGGTGCGAGGCAGTAGAAAGGGGAACAAGAAGAAAAAGGAGGTGGATAAGCGGGAGAGCAGAAGAAGGCGAACGGGAAAGAGCCCCGTCGTCGTTCGCTTGTACAACGCACACACACACACACACACATCCGCGGAACCGGCGCGCTGGTCGCGCTAGGAGGAAAATTAGTTTTCAGAATTTCTTCTTTTTTTTTTCTTTCGCTTCTTTTTTTTTTTTTATATGAAAGCGTTGAAAGGAAACTGTAAGGTTCCTTTTCTCATTGGAGGCTATTTTTGTTCACGGAGGCGAGCCCGGGTATTGCCGCGGGACGGTGTGACGCCGGTCGCGCGGAAGGGGGTAGCTTCTGGAAGGGATTCAATAGCCTTTATTTTTCTCTCTCTCGTGTTAACCCCCGGCGCGACACATTCGCCTCTACGCCACCGAGGTGAGAGAAAGGAGCGCGAGGCGGAGAAACACGACGGAATAAAGGTCGACGAGAGGGTGGCGGAGGACTTTATGCTTCCGTAACGCGGGCATAATGGCGTACCGGTCCGCGAGAGTTTTATTACTGTGAAATACCCATCGTAACCTGCATAAATATATAAAATTAAAAAAAAAAGATATATGTATATATAAATATATACATAAAGGGGTTGCTGCACGAAAATACGAGCATTATGCTCGCAGACCGGGAAGATAAAAGAACTCGGCCACTAATTAGTTTTCAACAATCGGTAAGAGAGACGAGGCCGGCTCTTCGGGCGAGGTTATGACGTTAATTTTTTCCAATTAACCGCCCCGGGAGCCTCGCGACTGTGCGTCGGCTGTCTCGGCGGTGGGGAGGGTGCATCGGGGATGAAAAAAGTTATTTATTAAGCTGTCCCCGTTGACGCGCGACGAGCCCACAATCCGCGTCTCGAGATCTCGCGTCGACATAAAGCCTTCACGCGCGAAGTGCAGGAATTATATTTATTATCTTCTCCATGTAAACACGAAGCAGCGACCCACCGCCCCGCCGTTCCGTGCGGCTTTTCTTCTCCTTTTTTTTTTTTTTTAATTCCTCTATCTTTCCGCGAGAGCACGGAAAGGGGTGTTCGAGGCGCGAGACTCCTTATGAACGCGCCCCGCCACTCCGCGATGTTAATTCAACTCCTCCGCGGATTTAATTATACGAATTACCCGACTACGCGTGACAATCCCCGACGGATCCGCCCCGCAGAGAAACACCCGGTTGAGATCGGAGAGTTTCAACGGAGAGCGTTTTTTTCTTCTTCTTCGGGCTTAAGAATGCGTGGCGCATTATCCGCCTCTCGTAACTCCGACTCCGCGCTCGCTTGTAAGTCGCGATATTGCTGATTATGCAATTTGAGACTAACGAGACTTATTATCGTGCCCCGCGGCCCCCGGCTCCGCGGGCGCGTATAACAGCGTTCTATTGTTTAATGACGATTGGAGCTGACCGCGCGCTCGCGCTCGTACATTAACCGCGAGCCGCACCGGCTACGGGGATAGCTTTGAGGCCTCTCGGGCCTTCTCTTTCGCCCGGTTTTCACTGCCTTCGCGGCTACGGCTCGATCTCCCTCCGCTCCCAGAGCACACCAGAGCCACATATCATCGACGTTTCTCTACATGGTCCACTTAGCATTGTCCAATAACGATAATTGCCATCGCCCGCGCAACGGCCGCGGCAGCAACGGCTCGTTTGTGCACGTGTAGCGTCGATAAGTGTGTTCAATGTACGTACGTGTAGCGTTGATACGTGTGTTCAATGAATGTAGGGGAGAGCGGGGCAAAACGGCACAGCGGGCAAAACGGGATTATGAGACAAAACGCAATTTTCCAATAACTTTTGGATGGTGGCAATGGTCGTCTGTGAGGAAAAACGGGATTGATAACCCAGATGTATCGTTGGGACAAAATGGGGCGCCCAAAAATTATTGGAAAATTGAGTTATGCCTTCTCCGTCCCGTTTTGCCCCACTGTCCCATTTTGCCCCGCTCTCCCCTACGTGTAGCGTCGATACGTGTGTTTAACGTATGTACGTGTCGCTGCCGTTTCGATCCTTCCAGGCTCGTGTGCGCGCTCGTCTTTCTCCCGTCGGCTCGGTATCATCGCCGGGTCGCCTCGCTCGTTCCACTCCTGCACCGAGCCAATTACCCCGCACCGTGCGAGCACGGGCAGGCTGGCCTGTAATTCTCGGCCGATAGAGGCGCAGCGAGAGGAGATCGGCAACACACGGATCCGACTCGGACACCCCGCAGCGAGAGGCTGACCTCAAGCGCGCATTGTGCCGCTTCGCACGAACGCGACGCGGGAAAGGAACCGAGAAGAATTGAATTATCGGCGATAAGCGCCGAGGCTGGACTCGGACACGTTATCGACGATTTATTCGATGCTTTGCTGGTAGGACTGATCGGGGTTAACGCGCGTTACTGTGGCGGAGACTCGGTGCAGTGTTGATTGAACCGTCCGAAATGCACTCGGAGGTGTGTCTGCGGCGGGGTGGGCGGCAAGTTGGGTCGAGGTCGTCGGGGTGAGAGTGTGGAATCGTTGGTTTGACTTTTTTTTAAATTCCATACTTCTGCAAGCGAGAATAGATCAAACAGGAGTCTTTTACGACCTCCTGCTCGTTCCTCACGAAGAGACTCAAGCTACGCGCAACTTCCATCAACCTTACCCGCGATCGATCATCTCCATCCCAAACTACAAAAACCAGAGAACCCCACCCACCCGCACCAAAACCAATTTCAATAATCCACATCCTCCAATGTCCCAAAAAAAAAAAAGAAGAAAACAACGCGAATATCATTTTTTTCTTTATTAGCCACCCCCATCAATCGTTATGATCAAAGCCGCAGCGTTATTGTATACAGTCCTCGGCAGTGTCTCTCCTTTCAGCGTCGATCCGGTGGGAGGGTTCGAGGGTTGCGGCAAAGGTATTCTGTCTTAGGTGGCGGAAGCGGGGCGGCCGGATCCGGGTGGTCGCCGCGGTGGAGCGGGGGTTGTTCGGAAGGTGCGCGGGGCAGGTTGGGTCGCGACGATGTATACGTATGTTGTACGGTTCTTACCCGGAATGTGGCTGGAAAGCCGCGTCAATACGCTTGCCCGGACCGGAGGAGAAGCGACGGTGCGACGTGAGTCGGGCGCAGGGTTGGTTTTCTCATAGGAGGGTTACTTTGGTCGTCGGGGCGCGCGCGCGCGCGCGCGCAGGGTGCATGGTTCTGGTTCCCGGAGCTGCGGTGACCCGACGTGGAGAGAAACGACGTGCGCGATCGAGGGGAAGGGAGGAATAAGGGATGAGGGACCGAGGAGAGAAACGGAGATGGAGATTGCGAGCGGAGCGCACACGGAGAGGACACATGCAGACACGTACGGAAGCTCCGTCTCCGTGTCTCGGGCTCTTCGGGGCGAGAGATCACTGCGCCGCCGATATTACTGCCAGCACGAAGATTACCAATATCCTTGAGAGGCGCTCTAGTCCTGTCATAAAAGACGGAGCTTACCAAGATATTACCTACCACCACAGCTCCGGGACCGTCGGTGGATGGTGGAGCGCCGGTGGAACGGCCGGTGAAGCTTCGCCGGCGACATCGCACCGATCGCGGCATATCTCTCGTGAAAGACCCACCGGCGTCATCTCAAACATAACCCGCACCCAGACACCTACACAGGTAACTCGAGCCAGTGTGCCATCTGCAACTTCATTTCGAGAATTGTAAAAAAAAAAAAAGCGGGAAAGTGCCTCGCAGGGTTGGTCGGAAGTTTGGGGAAGTATTGCGGTTCGGAGGCGCTGGTGTCGTCCGCCGTGTTTGAGATGATGTACGTGATGTACCAGAGGAATGGGACTGGGAAGACGGGGAGGCGAGGGACGGGTGGCTGAGCACGGGGCAAAAATGGCCCTTCGGTCATTTTTTGCTTCGTGGGAGGCGAAGAAAAATTCTCACTTCGGATGGTGTTCCGTTTTGTCCGTTCTTCATTAATGTGCAGAGTCCGTCTATTTGTCCGTCGAATGATGATTGTGAGGATTTCGGAGGCTCAAGAGGAAAGTTGCTTGGGTAATGTTCGCGCAGTTGGGGGTGAATTAATCTCTGTTACGTGGGAAGGAGGAGGGTGTCGAGCATCTCGACATACGGACGGGGGAGATTTATGCACTTGTGCGCGAATGACTGTTTACGAGCATGTAGGTCTCCTATCGACGCGTACGCTCTGCCGGTTGGTGGGCCAGAGCGATGAGATGGTAGAGCCATAAAAAACGGAACGAAGTTATTACGACGGAGCGAGAAGTCGGGACGACGTTGGGCTGGCTCCGGCCAGTGCATGAGGTCGCGGGCGCGGACCTGTGGGTCGCGCAAGGGTCCATTGTGACGACGCTTTGTACCGAGGGACAAAGCTTTAATCCACGACCGGATCTGCTAATGTCAACATCGTCCAGGCTAGGTTGACGTCGATTCTGCCACGGCAGAGCCGAACGACCATAACACTGTACGCGTATTATGTTTTAGTCAGTTTATCCCTCCTCATAAGAGAACGTCAAGCCTGTCGGGTATTTCAGGGTGACAAACACTCTGACATCCTCCGGAATCTTCTAAGAAATTTAGCTGGACCAATTACTCCCTTGCTGCACGCAAAGTGCCTCAGGAGAATTTTTCAAGCGTTACATCGGGGCCTGACTAGGCCCGATGTAACACTCAAACATTTCTACCAGAGTGGTTAGGATTATTTATACTACCGAATAATGTAAAAATTCTTTACTCTAAGAGACACAATTTTCGGATCTCCGTTAAAAAAAAAAAATCTACTACCAGCTTGCCCAATACACGAGTTCTCAGCACGTCGAAACGCGACACTCGCGTTTCTGATACGTCTCTGAATCCCACATGCGAGCGCTCGCTACAAATCCGTGCATAGGTTCTCCGCGTGGTCCGCACTCCCATGTGTGCATGAACAAAAGATCCGCAGTGTGTGCCTCGGTTACATCGGGGACACAAGTAGGCAGCCTCAATGAGCGACCTATAATCCACCCCGACTGGAACGATCGTCGTTCCGCGAGCCATTGTATCGTTTCTTGGACGAGTGAAAGTAGAGAGTTCCCCCCGAGCCGATGCCGCAGTAAGGATAACCGCTCGAACCATCCGCATAGTCAGCCTACACTCACGTGTGTCAATGGGTAACGAGTATTCGTCAGCATCGGGAAACCGGGATCCACTGTACCGTCCCTTTCTCTTCTGCCTCCTGTCTTTCAACCATCCCCCAGAGACTTCCATCCGCGCGATGGTGAATGACATTTTTTTGTCCCCCCCCCTTCCCCCCACCCCCCACCGCCCCTTCTCCCTTCTAATCTATCCGACGCGCGTAGATGAGTTACGCAGGGAGATTAAGATCGTTTGAATCGAAGCTGCTGCGAGAGATTTGATTCGCTGGCCCAGATAAGCGAGAATGAGTTTCGCCATGTGATAATGATGCTCGCTGGCTCGTCATGCGGCGGGGACAATTTTACCATGGAACGGACCTGCGAATTCTGGACTTTCCGAATCTCTGTCATGATTCGCACCTTTCAAAATTGACGAAAGTTCGCTCATGGTGGTTTTTGAATTCATGTGAATTTATAAAAAATAAACACTCGTATGTTTACCAGTAATGATGAGTTCGTGATTGTTTCAAAATGATCACTTTAGAATATGAACGAAAAAGAGATTTGATTCGCCGCCGCAGATAAGCGAGAATGAGTTCCACCGTGTGATAATAATGCTCGGTGGCTCATTATGAGCCAGGGGAAATTTTACCATCGAACAGCCTTGCGAATTCTGGCCATTCCGAATCTCAGTCCAGATTCGCACCTTTCAAGATTAACGCAAGTTCAATCCCCGTAGTTCGGAACTTACGTTCATCATTGCCAAAGTGTGATCTTCCCTCATACCATCATCTCGCCCGCGTGCATTACGCTGTCCATAACCAGTCTTGACACGGAGGCAATGAGCCTTATCCGGATGATTGCCGGTAGGCCTAGAAAGAGATGTGTCTCGTCTCGGAGATGGAAGCCGGCGTCTACATCGACGACAACGATGATGACACGCGAGAACCGCGCCTTAACACGCCTGAGGATAGAGTACTCACAATGTAATTACTCGGGTCGCGGCGGGATGGGACCGGGAACCTATATGGCATCCAGGGATTAGGACGTACCGTTCGGCAGCAGCTCTCTGTAACATCCACGGCAACGAGAGCCAGCTTATTTTGACATTCTTATCGTTGAATCAGAATGGTGTAATCCCTCAGGCGGCGTGCGTAATCTCGTACCTCGAGCTCACTCGCTCCCTCCCGGCGACATACACATAGATCGTCGTTTCTCATCCCCAGGTCGCCCGTCCTCTTCGGCGATGAAGCGACGATCCGCTTGCCCATCAACCCATCCCAATCGTGTGTAACACGCAACTCCTCTTCCGTCGACGCGGTTTCGCGAGCCCCCTTACAACCCCCGGAACAGCTTCTCTCGCATCACACCCCACTATCACCAACACCGGGGTTAAACCCTCTCTCAGCCTCTTTCCGATTCTCTGTGTGACCCTCGGCGCCACCCCGGTCGCAGCCCTCCGCCACCCTCGTCACAGTCGTTAATCTACTATTAATTGCCACCACAAAGAAAGTGCGGAGAGAAAGCGATGAAAGTTTAACGCTCTGTTCCCCAACCGAAACTCCCGTGTATACGAGGATTATGGAAGATGGGGAGAAGATGTTTCCCGGTGCGGAAATTGCAACGGCGTTTAGTCGATCGTCGATAAGCGTCGCCCATGCAGCTTTTACCGATCGAACGGGAACGTACGATCATCGGGTCATGATCACTGTAACGATTGTCGATTTCCGAAGGTTTGGGCCAACTTTTCCCGATGGTTTGTCAATAAAGCATCTTGGCTAATCGTTAGTTTGCTGATTTCATGTCGTTTGTCGATCGATGGTTTGCCGATCAACAGTTTGCCGATTTCATGTAAATCATCCAGCTATTAATAAATCGCAAGTTTCTGGTTTGCCGATGCGGGACCGATTGCTGGCCGGATTTGGGCGAGCACTGGCCGACGCTGTGCCGACACTGGTCCTACGCGGCGCCCTCAATATCTCTCACTAAGATACTATCTTGCTTCGATCGTCATCGGCTACCGATCTATTTTGATCGACTCATAAAATAAGCTTTCCGAGACACGAATAAAAATGACCGAACCTAAAACAAGACGTGTGGATTGAACAGTTTCGCCGCTCCGTCGGAAAACTTGAGCAGGAGCAGGAAAAGAAGAAGCTTCGCCAGTTCCGTTTCCGCGATTTCCCGGATCGCTCGTCCGTACCGACGTTCTCTCAACACACGTACATATCGGGCAAGCGTCGCACCGTTTCTGATATGCATGACGGGGGTTGACGGTGCGCACATTCGCTTTTAACGTTTCGCATGACGTCGTTGAAATTTAATTTCACGATTGCTCGTTAAACAGCCGCCGGGCCAAAGGTCTCTGCCTGGCGAGGTGATCGTACGTGCGGAGTGCGGCGGCTTCGACGACCGGCATGAAATCTCGCACCTTCCGAGGTACGTTCGAGAGGTATCTCGAGCGACGTCCTCACTTCCGCCGCTCGTATTTTCCCCGACGAACGGATGTCACCTGTTTGCTCGCACACAGCGCCGGGACGTCGTTTTATTGCACACGCTCGTCTCTCGGTCCGCCTCGGCGTATGCAATCCTCCTACCGTACTTACTGTAATCGCTGTCGTAGAGCCCAACAATTTTTTCCCGAAGGATTCTCGTTCGGCTTAGAAAATTTTAATCACCCGAGCTGTATAATCTTAATTAATGTGGACGAGGCCGTCGCGTCCGAGCCCGGGACGGTCGTCGCATGTGGAGCTCACGGTTTCCTTATTACTCCGATACCGTACGTAGGGGAGAGCGGGGCAAAATGGCACACCGGGGCAAAACGAGATAATGAGGCAAAACGCAATTCTCCAATAACTTTTGGGTGGTGGAAATGGTCGTACGTGGGGCGAAACTGATTCGGAAATCCGGATGTACCGTTGGGACAAATTGGGGCATCCAAAAATTATTGGAAAATTATTTTAGACATGAAATGATTTTAGAAATAATTTAGCGGGAGTTTTGCCCTCACTGTCCCGTTTTGCCCCGCTGTGCCGTGTTCCCCCGGTCGCCTCAATCCTTAAATTTTTTTAAGGATCGGAACGCGACTCTTGTAACTCTGCGTCTCGTGCTGTAAATATCTCAGAATGACTTGACTAGTTTAAAAAATAAAAAACAAAACAATTTTAAGAGAATCGTATATTTTTACATTTATGTCAAGAATAATTGTCTCCATAATTATAGAAGCATATCATAGTTATAAAAAATTCTTTCCGATTCAATGACTTTGCGATTTAATGACTCAATGATCGAGAATGACTTTTGGTAGCTTTTATTATTATTATTTTTTTACAAGAGTCTGCGATATTTTAATATTTATGTTATGAATAATTGGCCGCACAGTTATAGACACAGTTATCATTGTTATGAAAAATTCTCATTGATTGGTACATCAGCAGTTGCGCGACTGTGTCGAGAAAAAAGTGTTAACGAGGCTCGCTGGAAAATCGTCCCCACCGGTACAGAACTGATCCGCGGTCGTGATCGCATCCGAGCTTTCTATGCTCTCACGTCACACCGAAAGCCTTCATCGTTGAGCCTCCGGCATAACAAACATCTCCGGCCAGCGCGACTGGAGCGTGAAAGCGCTTCGTGGAAACTCACGCAAGCATATCCGGTGATCGAACGCACGTGCTTGGGCCGAAAAAATTTGGTGGTCCAGAAGAGGAGGGAGAGCACGATTGTCTGGCATTTCCCTGTTGTGCATCATCGGGCCAGGCTCACGTGCGACCCCTCAACAATTATTCACTTAACCCCGGTTTACATTGCAAGGACTTCACGGCGAGGACCGGCAGCTCAAAATTAGCTCCGCAGCACTTGCGCGCGTTCGTAAACGGAAAAAGGATTTAATCCCAGTTAAAATTGGACGAGCCGAGCGCGTCGAGGATTAAGTCAGGTCGGGAGCGCCACAAAGTCGACGGAAACGTGGAAAAACAAACTTCATCCGAAAGAGTAGGAGCAGATCCAGAATTCTCAACGAGGAGGTATCGAAAATTGGGCCTCAGAGCTCGGAAACTTGAAAATTGAGACCTGAATCGATGTGCTGGATTCAGCGATCGTGCAAAAATTGATAGCGAATTGAATGGTGAACCACCAGTTTGCGTATCCGTACACTAAGAAATGCACCAATTATTAAAAATCGAAGCAATGTTACTTTGTTTTGTAAACAAAATTTTATTGTTATTTCAGAGAATTTTCAATCTTACTTCCTTTTTTTTATTATTATCAATGCTCTCTCCCAAGATAGACGAAAAAAAAAAAATCGAACGAGTGCCGCAGCGTCATTTTATCACTCCTTCGTTTCTTCTACCGTTTTATAAATGGAACGTGTCATAATTTAATGGAACAACGTTGTAGCGGGTTCGGCCGGGGCTGTTCGGTGAGGGAAGCGATGGAACGGGAGGATGGAAAGATGGAAGAGAGTTTTCTACAGCTCGGATCCGGTGCTCCTCTTTCTCTCTCCCATTCCCGACGGTTCGGCAGCCTCCCGGCATCGCGGACCCGCGGTGGCGTTATATTTCAGACAATAATAATTTAGACACGTGTGGGCCATACGTGCTCGCGGAGGAGGATCGAGGATAGACACAACAGGGTCGCGCGAGTTTGACGCTGAGAGCTCCGAACGACTCCTCTGTTCGTGAGTTCTTACGTCCGTCCGTTCGGTTATGCCCGTGGCTTATCCTCGCCCTCTATACGGAACTTTGTCGAGCGTTGTGCGGAGCCGAGTTATTATCCGCAGCTTCGGTTTCGACTTTCGACGGGACGGGGCACATGTGCCGCGGATGCGAACGATGACACCTTGGCTTTGCTCCCTTCCGTTACCGCCTCTCACACGTCCTTTTCCTTGCACCTTCGTCGACTCGTGCTCGGCTACGCCGATGATATACGCAGCGTCGATTCTTTATTTTCTTTTCGCATGCGTTGTTGGACCGTTTCGGTACAAAATATTTTGAACGATTCTCGACACTCCGTCCTCCGACGACTATTCTGGTAATACTTTTACTACAACGATATCACTTTTGATCGAAATAAGATAAGATTTTTTTTATTACTATTTTGGTTCCCAACTTAGTTTTCCGTAGTATAATTTATTTTAATTTTTTTAAAATGCATACTCGAATGCTTACACGTTTTGATGTGTTGGTGATTATTTCTAAATAGCCACAGTCAAATATAAACGAAAACATTATCAGCTATCGAGGATTCAATTCAATCTGCTGAAAGACACCTTTTGAAATACTATGAACTATAATTCATAAAATATAATATAGTTCATAGTTATAGTAACTATAAAATGAGTTATAGTTATGAACTCATAAACTCATAAAAAACTGACTCATTATACAAATAAAACATTACCAATTTTGTTCATCATGCTCAGTGAAAAAAAATACATTTATTGATAATCGTTTTTTTTTTTGTTCCAGGTCTTTCAGTCTCCAAAGTGCCACACTTCGGAGCGCGGTGGTGTAGATGCATCGAGTACTTAATGGTACTTCAACTACATGTTAAAGTACCAAGTACTTAACATAGATATTAAAGTAACAAGTACTTCACGTACATATTGAAGTACCAAAAACTTAACGCGGCTGTTGAAGTACCAATTGCTTTACGTACATATTGAAGTGCCAATTGCTTCACGTAAATATTGAAGTACCAAGTGCTTCGCGTAAATATTAAAGTACCAAGTAGCGAAAATACATCCCGAAGTGCCAAGTGACGACTGAAGTGCTGTTTACTCGATACGGGGAACCTGCGTAAGACAACACGTATCTCAGCTGCTCGACCAATTTTCACGATGCGAGTTAAAAGACGAGTCAGGATCGACAAGCAAAGGAACGACCGAGCCGGAGGGAGATTACGGAGAAGAACGAAGGTAAGTCCGGCTTCTGCTGATTTACAAATTCACCGTCCGGCTCGCCTTCCGATCCCCTCACCGTTGGGATACTTAATTAAGTCTACAATTAACTCTCGATAATTCGTGTGCGTCCTATCGGGGTCTCGGATCTGCCGGGGGTCTCTCGTCGTTCCATCCGGCGCGGTCTCGTAAACCTCACCGAGCTTATAAAATACATAGCAACGAGAGATACCTCGTGTACCCAACTACTCCCAGTAATTTACTGACATACTACCAGCACAGCCGCTACAAAGGGGCTTCGATTCTTTTCGAGCATCGAGCGTACTCCCTTTTTGTCCCTCGATCACCGCGCGAATTATCGCAACCGCGAGTAACCAACCCGAGATGATTAATCGCCGAACGACATTTTTTTTTTTACAACATTTCTAACCGCACAAGTTAGGTACAAACATTGTGATAAAAAAATCATCGTACGGAAAAATTTCATTCATTTAACACATGCACGACCAGAAAAACAATTTATTTCGAGGGTGACTTGTGAATAAATATTGATTGAATTCAAATAAATATTTATTTCAATCGAAGAAATATTGATTTAATTCATACAAGTATTGGTTTAATTCAAACAAATATTTTATTTAAATTTAATATATGTATTTTATTGAGGGGGCCGCGTCGAATAAATTATGTGTCTCGACGCACAGTCGCAGTCTCCTTCCGCAGTCACCGTTTTCCGGATAAATGAAATCGCAGATCAACGAGCTAAAATTCCGACAATTTTTTTTCACCATTTCCCACCTCCGCGGAAAGTACGACTAGTTAGAGTAGGCTTTCTTCCATCATCTCTGAAATGGGTCCAAAGCTAGCATTCTCCAGATCGAATGTCACAGCGTCCCTCCCACGCTTCACAGGCCCGACCCGTATTGCCCGCGGGATTCTCCCCGACGAGAACCGCTCCAGAAATGAAAAGCGCGGAAAGGTACGCACATACTTACATCCGACAAAAACATATCCACAAAAAAAGGAATTAAACCCTAGAGGGATAATACTCGTTGAAGTTGGCCGCAAAAACATATACAAAAAAAAAAAAAAAATGAAACAAAAAAAAAATACTGAAACAGAGAAGGATAAGACTCGTTGAAGTTGGCCGCAAAACAAACAGCGGGCGAAGTGAACGGGTGCCGTTGGCGAGGTGGTCGGAGGGAGCGGTGAGGCTGCGAATAAATACTTGGAGATGTAATCGCTGAAGGAAACAAGCGGCGGGATTGTTCAGGGAATAATTGAAAGCGCCGCTGAGCTTCTCATTCCCATTCCCGGGCTGCCGTGCGCGGATCGGCTAGGGCTGCGACCGTCGGCCGGCGGTCGTTCTCTTGTGCAGGCCGCGTATAGACTCGCGTCGTCTTATTCGTCCCCGTCGTCGTTGCGGTCGCGCTTGTGCAGGCTCTTTCTGGGCTCCTCGATCGGCCCCGAAGGAGCCTCCTCTCGGCCCCGCCGATCGAGACACATAGCCCTAGAGTACCGCGCATGTGCGGCCGCTTATTCCGCGCGGAGCCCGGCCGAGCGAGCGGGAGTCTCGCTGATCCGATCTGAGGGAGTGATCGGCGGATCCTAATGTATGCGTAATGCCGCGGGAGCAGCGGAAGCCCCCGGCCGAGGGAGCCTCCTCATTAACGCCCGGTTCGATCCCCGGACGAGGTTCTCGAAGACCACTGCTCGACCGCTACGGACCGGCGGGAGGAGTGCCCGAAGGGCCACGAATATAGACCTCATGTTTTGTCCACTGGCCTCTCGAGCCTCTCGCGGCCTCACCGGGGCAAAATAAAATACCACGACGACTGATTTCCGATAGTGCTCGGTGGAAGAGTCGAGGGTCCGGACTCCGCTGTCTGATAGCGGCGCACGGGCTGCTCGGGACCGATTTAGAATTTTGGTACCGGTGTTTGTGACTTTAGGGGTTGGATGTATCGCTCGGGCTGGGATGAGAATTTTTTGGTGCTGATGGTTGCAGATTTTGGGAGCTGTACGTTTACGAGTTGCTGGTGAAGAGTGAGGGAAATTGGTAATGATTATTTTGGGGATTGAAGGAAAGTTTGCAGAATGGGGCATTTTTCAGTTCGCGGTTATTCTCGACTATTTATTTGTTGACGATAGTTTCGTAATTTTTTTATTAATGTAAAAAAACTGTATCTACCTTACGTACTAATCGTGCGTTGCATATATGAAAATTTTATTAATTGTTAATTATAGAGCTGATAAACGAAAAAATTAAACTGGCGTAGAGTAAATAATATGAATTTGCCATTTGCTGACAAAAAGGAATTGGTGATAATTGTTTTGGGTATTCAAGAAAAAAGTTCATTTGGGGGGAAATGGGGCATTTTTTAATTCGCCATGAAGCGCGACGATTTGTTTATGAACGATAGTTATGTCGTTTTTTATGCAAAAAAAAAGTTTAACTACCAGGCGTGGGTTGGATATATGAAAATTTTCATAAGAGCTCTTCCAGGTGTCGGTACTCGCTAATAAAAGAGTTGATAACCGCGCGACGACGAGACGTTATACACCGACATTTTTTTTATGAAACTGGCGTAGAGATTGGTCTCCCGTTCGTTTGCTCGAGTCTTTCACGGGGATTAAAAGAGCGCCCGGGATTATCTGCACGGAGGGGGTGGCATCGAATGCTCCGAAACGCCCGTCTCGGTAAACGAAGTGCGAAATCTTCTTAAGAGATCTCGCGATTCTGCTGTTATTAGTATTTCTCCTCAAAGCATACGAAACACTCGTCCGCACTATGAACTCCTCGAAACATAGCGGTCAGATAACGAATGCCGTTTGCTATCTCGAAGCCTCCGCGAATTCCACAGACCGGAAGATCCGAACGGTCCTTGCCGATTTTCCTGCGCCACGTTGCAATAAATCGAATGAATATAATATGCCGAACAACGATCCGATTGAAAAGTAACGACGCGTCTCTTCCAACTGGAAGCCACTATTTTTGAATTTTCTCGCACAGAGGGAGGGCCGGGTGGGAGGGGGTGAGCTGTTTCAATAATAGAGAAAGAGTCGGAGAGTTTCGAGAAGCGGAGAAATTGTGATCGCAGGATGCTATTGGAAAGCAATAGCTCAGTGGCTCGGCCGGGTCGTTGAATAAGTGATGGTACAATATTTTTAAAACGCCTATAATTCGCCGCCGTTGGCGGATCGGACGGGCGGCGGGGTGGCCGTTCGCCGCCCTATCTCCGGCACACCCTCAATGCCCGGGAATGGACCAGTATTTATCGGCCCGCAGAGTATAGAGCCGCAGCCACACGATCGTGGAAGAAGGGCGATCATTTATGTGCAGCTTCGGGACGCTCTCTCGCGCCCGGGAGAGATGGCCGGAATCGGAGTTCGGAAGAGCAGCCGAGGGACAAGGATGAGCGGGAGTTTCGCCGACTTTTTTTTTATTTTTTATTCTACAATCGCGCGGCGAGCGGCGGCGGCGGCGGGTCGATCTGCGGAATTATTACGGCCATTTATCGGGCCGGTCTACTGTTTTAGTAATGACGTCCGAACGTAACGCACAACGTACGGCGGTTCCGTCGTAGCACGTGCAGCTTGCCACGGGAGAGTTGTTTCCCGCAGCGTAAATTCGGATCGGAAAAATAAAAAATCCCGATGTTTCGGGAGTGGTTCGAGGGTCCGGATAATCGAGGGTCACGATGAGCTGCGCGTGGTCACGTGCACTGTTGCTGTGGATACGTCGAAGTGTGCGCCAGAATAAACCTTTGAAACGAATTAGTCTCCGAAGTGTGGGGTGTGTGTGTGTGTGTCGGGCTGAAACCACATTGCTAGTCGCGGTCCGGTTCTGCCCCGGTTGACGGTCTCCAGACACGCTGCCCCTCCGGGCTGCTGCTGGAGGGAAAAGTACGAAATTCCCGGGCACAGACGAGTGGGCACTTTTGGAAATTTACTTTGGACGGTATTCTCGACGTCCTCTCAACCAACTCCGGGCCCGGAGACACCGATAAATCAACGGACTGCTGAACAAACAGTTTGCCCAAAATCCGCACCAGCTTCGAAGTGTTGCACTGGGTTTGTCATCAGCATGATTTTTTTTTCTTGGTCCCGATGACGTCACAGTGGGAACCATGCGGGAAAATGATTTTTCTTGCGTCATCGAAATACGGATCGCTGAGTTGGGTTGCGCTGATTAGGTAAATTAGTCAACATTCTTCTGCGCTGGACCAGAAATCCGGCGTCCCAACAACTTAAATGGTATGTGCGACTCATCAATGGACTTGCAACCAACTAGGTTGTCGCCGCAGCCAATACATTTCTTGCTCTAGCCTATCGCTCTAGTTGGAGCGACACACGGAGCCAGTATCGGCATAGTGTCGGCCAGCATTCATCCAACGTCGGCCAGCACTGGTCCTGTGTGTTTTAGCTCCAGGAAAACTAAGAACCCAGCTGGACCAGCTGATCCTTTTTTTCCAATGGAAGCGACACACGGAGCCAGTATTGGCACAGCGTCGGCCAGTATTCACCCAACGTCGGCCAGGTCCAGTGTGTCATTCCTTCCAGCCGCTCGATCCAGGAAAACTAGGAATCCAATTGGACCAGCCAATACTTTCCCGAGTACAAACTTTCGAGCGTTCCATCAGGCGCTATGAGGCCCTAACGTAACGCTCGAAAATTTATTTGCAGGTGAACCCACCAAGATTTCATTCTCCGAAGTGCCCAATGGCTCGACCAACGGACCTTCTCCCATCGAACAATTGCCCTCCAGCGGTCGCATCGGCCCTGACAAAACGAACGAAGAAACCCATCAAGGCTCCATCCGACTCTCTCACAAAACCCAACACAACGACACTCGCATCGTCCTTCTCCGTTCTCCACGTGTCCCGTAGATATTAATTGTCTGGTATCGCGGTCGATGGCACCGCGCCGATACGAAAAGACGCCGAGGCGCTGCATCCTTTCCCGTCGAGGAGGGAAGGAGGGGCACGAGTTCCCCGGTTCGATCGTTAAATTCTATATGCTCCCCGGTCCGGCTCGCCGGCGTCCTCCTCGATCCCGGTTTACGATTTCGATTGCCTATAAACTTATCTCGGGCTTTCTATTCCATTGGTATGTATAAAGGCGGATGGACCGGCTACTTTCTCGAGCCCGCATTGGATTGCGTGAAAGCAGGACGCGCTTCTTGCGCGCTGCGTACCCGCGAGCGTCGCCGCCGCTCCTCGCCGACGACCGCGACGACGGACCCAGAAGACGACGAGTCATCGTCTCGTGTATTGTGCACATCCGCGGTCGCGTCGCTTCCCGATCGCCCTCCGGCGAGCTCGATCGTTCCCGCTGCCGTTTTCTGCAGACCGAGGGCAACCGCGGAGTACGTCGAACGAGGGCAAAAAGTTGCCTGCGGGGAACACAAGCGGTGTGTCGGGAGTGCCCTTTTCCTTTTCTCTCTCTCGTTCTTTTCGTCCTATCCATCCGTCTATCTCGCTCGAGAAGTCGTCCCGTGGTATGTGTAAAAAGGAGGAGCGGCGACGACCCGAAAAAAATCCATCGGAAAGGCAGCGCAAGAAGAAAGAAAACATCGGGTAGAGCAGGGAGGGCGAACAGGCACACGCAGCAAAACAGCGCACACGGCAAACAATTTATTGCCCCGATAGCGAGGCCACCGTATCTCCTTCCGTATACCTACCTGCGTCCGCGGTACCCGCGACCGCGGATCTCTTCGGGCGATGCTACCATACGCACGGCCAGTCTGATGGCTCTTAACGCGCCTCCGACTCTCTGCCTCCGCCGAGCGCGTGCACGCCTCTCTCGGGCGAATTAAAGAAACGATTACAACAGGGAACGAGAGCGGGAAGCAGTGAACGAAAATAAAGAAAATTCCATTGAGATGAAAATACGTTGTTAATAAATGGATGGCGAATGAGGAAGGAGGGGATGGAGGGTAAGGGGCGAATGACCAAAGAGAGATGTAGAAATGGCGGGTGGGTAATATGTACGGTTTGTGTATGTTTTTATTATATTTTTTTTTAGTCATAGATACGGTTCATCTTTGATTTAAAAAATGGCAAAATTAACAGCAACAGATGCGGTTCATCTTCGGCTAAAAAAAAAAAATGCTAAAATTAAAAGAAACAAAGACGGTTCATCTTTGTCTAAAAAAACTTGTCAAATGAGCAGCCACAGAAATTGTGGTATTTTATGAAAAAAAAAGTTTGTCAAACGTATGAAGGATTCTTAACCGGGCGCTGCGACGGGACGAAATAGCAGCGCGTCACCTGCCACGCATCCCACGTGTACCTTGGCCTGCGCTGCAGTTGCACGAGAGCCGAGTATAGCCGCGCCCGAGAAGAGGGACCAGATATACAAACGAGTTTCACGATGGGGAACCGAAGAATCCTAAGAGTGGCGCGATAAGTTCGTATCGAGCAACAATCGAAGCCTCGATGAAACATTCTCGTTCCTCCTTTTTTTCAAATCTTTTTTTTTTTTGCATGTACGAGCGTTGATCATCGAGCAGGAAGGGAGTGGATCGCTGGATCGGAAGACACAGTGTCCGAGATAATCCGCCGTACGCCTTATCGTATAATGATGCGAGAAGTCGTCGGTGCTCAGCTTTATCTCTCATTTTTTTTAGTCCTCTCTCGCTCTGCCCCTTATCCGTTTATTCGGTCGAAACACGCGAGAAACGCTTTTGTTTTCTCTCTTTTAATTGGAATTCCCGGATCGATGCGGCAGGTGCTCCCGTGCCGGTCATCGTATCTGCGCTAGACATCAAAGGATTGCGCTCTCCTCGCGCAAGGATCGAGCCGGTTCACGCTCTCGTCGCGTCTCCGTCGGACCCTCGCGATCTTCCGGAAGCACCGTCTCAGTTTTATGCGAGAGCTGTTCATCCCCCCCTACAACTATTCTTATCTGCAGCTTATCAAATTTCGATTATAAACCTCGGCCGATTTATTGGATCGATCGCGAGAACCGCCGGAAAAAAAATCCCAAAAGCACGGAAAAAATACTCAGTTGCCGCAGCCAATTTCTGCGCTTCGCGAGAAATCGACGGTGCGGAACGTTTAAATGGCTGCTACAACTATTTAATTGGGTTGCAACTAACTAGTCTGTTGGCGGAACCAACACATTTTTTGATAGAATCAATCATTTTTTTTTTGCAAAATCAACACTTTTTTTACAGAGCCAATAAATTTTTTCAGCAGAATTATTACATTTTTTTAGCAGAACTATTATTTTCTGTTGGCAGAATTGTTACTTTTTTTTTAAGCAGAATTACTACATTTTTTTAGCAGAACCACTGTATCGTTCGGTTCTGAGAACACTAAATTGTCAACTGCACCACCCGATCTATTTTTCCAGTGGCCGAAAAAAAAATCCCTTATGATAACAAAGGGATCCAAAAATCATCTAAAAATCCCGACGGCTCGCTAGATCGTTTCGTCGTTCATCCAACATCGAAGACCGCTCTCCAATACCGAGAACCAATTTTGTCGCCAGAACCAACAAATATCTTCACCTCAACCGCAACAAATTTATCGCCCAGCTCTCGGAACACCAAGGTGTCAACTGGACCAGCCGATCCATTTTCTCCCTGCCAAAAAAAAAAAAAAAAAGAAAAACCCTTAAGATAACAAAGCTTCATCCAAAAACCCCGCCGTCTTCCTAGATCGTTCTCATTCCTCCGTCCTCGAAGATCGTTACCGTTCGGTCCCCAATTTGGAGAAACAAAGCTCGAGCTCCCCGCAGCTTTACTGATTTCTCTCTCCCTCGAAGCGAGGGGTAAAAAAAAAAAAAAAGAAGGAAGAAGAGGGAAACGAATGGCAGGGTGACGATGGACTCGAGAGAGCTGTTCTGGCGAAGGAGAGGAAACAGGGCGAAGGGGAGCGCGACACAGTGAAAGCGGAGAGGGCCGGAGGACGGACACATGTTGCACACACGGTCCTAGCGGTCTCGGTGCGCGGTCGCGGAGGAGAGCGCTGCGGGCCTCGGAAAGCTTCTCCCTTTCTCTCGGATCTCCGGAGCGACGGGGAGGAAGAGGGACGAACTCGGAGCGCAAGTCGCGAGGGGTCCAGCGGCGGTGCAACGACGTAACGTAAGACTAACAACACAATGGAAGCAACAGCTGCATGATAGATGGTCCGCGGCCGACCGAACGACCGGCCGAACGCGAACGACCGATTCCACGGGGCTTCTTTCACTCTATCTCGTATCTCCCGTTTTTTTCTCTTTTCCCTCCGCCGTTGAGAGACTATGCGGCTACCGCTCTCTCCGGTTCTCCTCCGTCCGGTTACCGTACTCTCGGCGAACGCATCTCTTCTCTCGAACGTACCGCGCGAGACAGTCGACTTCTTTTAGTAGCCGCACGCGGACCGGTCGTTATCGTCGCATTTATTCGCGGAAGCGACGAAGAAGGAGCTGCTGCCGCTTCGACCGCTTCTGCCGGGCAACGCTCCCAGAAGCGTCCCGTTCGCGAGAGCTCGCGCAGCCCGCGGTATTTCCCAATAAATTATTTGTACTCGCGGCTCAAATGTATACGGGAGGGGAAAAAGAAAGGTATCGGCTCTTTCGAACGGAGAGCGGGACGCTCGGTTGGCACGGACTGTTATGAGATATGTTTAATTGGATGACCCCAAATTTATTGCGGGATTTCTTACTTTTGGATTGACGGAAAGGGGGTTTTTATAGCGTAGGAATTTTTTTAAAAATATCGATGGAGATTTTTCATTGATATGTATTTATGTCCATATATGAGGCTAATAAGATTTTCCATTACATTATATAGAGATTTTCTATATAAATTTTAAATATAGACCGAAAAATCAGATTACAGGCTCGTAGTTGGTCAATTGCATTTCCACCCTGCTATTTCTCGCCATCAGTGCCGTACATACCGATCGAGACAGCCAACGCACCTGTTCCAAGGATCCCACACTATATTCCTTAAACCCCGTACCCCGATCTCGATAACGTGAAATTTTTACGCCTCCGGAGGCACTTTTATTCCTATCGATTAAAGGCCCACGACGTGCGGATGAAAAAGTCTTCGGGGATTCCACGACTCGCCGACCGGCCGTGGGCCGCGATAATCGTGAAAGAATCGAGATGCCACGATCGCGGCTGGCGAGATCACACATCGTACGACTACACGGATCTGCATTCAACAGGCCAAGACGCCGCGTTCCCTCCATTGTCAACCATTTATTCGTACGAATCCGATGGTTATAATCTCTTAACGCTCACATTCAAACGAGCACACTCTCGCCGTGGATCGTCAGCGAGCGTGGATCCATTGTGCGAGGCGCAGCATCCGCTTGGACCCGGCCGAGAAAGTCCCGAAAATCATGCGTGGACGCGTACCGTTCCGACAGTGAGCTTAAAAGAGCGGAATCGAAAGATCGAGGCCCGATCGGCCGGCGACGAGATCGAGGCTGGACCGCCGATGCCGTGACTGGTCCGGAGCCGGCCCGACCCCGAGATCTCTTCTCCCGTTCGGTCGTCGTCTCACACGAGCGGCAGAGGAAATCTCGTCGGCTCACTGGGACAAATCCTCGGCCGTGATTCCACGTGACTAATTAATCTCGGCTGGAAATTCCTCGGCGCGGTCCTCGCATCGGAGAACCGGCCCAACGGCATTGTGCCCGACCGGGCTCTTTCTCTCCCGATCGGCGATCGTTTTCAGAAACCGGGGCCGGGTTTTCACACTACCGGCTATTCCTCGGGATTCAAGACTGGGTGATTCATTTCCGGTGTTCTTCGGCCGGGAGTGAGTCAGTTTCTAGCTCTCGTCGATACAATCGCAACCCGGAATCTCGACACCCGGAAAAAAAGTTTACCAACTATCGATAAAAATCGGATATCAAAATAGTTTTTATTCGAATTTATTACGACTTTATTTTACTCAAGGATATTTTTATTTTATTCGAGCATTAGCAATCGCTTGGCGAAAACAACACCTTGAATAGATATTTATTTCCCTCAAATAAATCGGACATTTATTTGAGGGAAATCCATATATTAAAATCTCCTACCAAACATTTTAATAAATTAAAATAAATATTTTACTTGATTGAAATAAATATTTCAGTTGATTGAAATAAATATTTTAATTGATTGAAATAAATATTTTACTTGATTGAAATAAATATTTCAATCGATGGAAACAAATATTTTAATTGATTTGAATAGATATTTATATGCGGGGCGCCCGACAAATAAGTTATTTTTCTGAGTGCCCAGCATCTCAAGTGGACCGGGTTTTCTGCCGGTTGGATGCTGCGCAATATCGCGCATGCTCAGAAACACTCCGTTGTTCCTGCCGTCCGAGGCTCGGGTGTAATCTGCATTTGTATTTTAGCGTCTTCACAATGGGCAACGGCGTTCGCTATACATAGTGGCAATCTAACGCCGTTCTCTATGTGCGTTCGGGGTACCGCTTCGGGGGCCTCATCTCTTGCCGTCTGAATAAACGCCAGCGGCGGCGGCGGCGACTCTCCGCCTCTGCGGTCCCCCGCGCGCGGTCCCTCGCCGATCTCTTTGTCGATCCTCAAAGAGCACAATGTCCATAGTCCTCTCGGTCCGACAATGGCCACTCCAACGACTGGTTAATATCAAGGTTGTTTGAAGGCTCGCATGATGCTGCTTTTATTTATACTTCGCGTGATAGGCCGTAGCTCAAACGCTCGGGGACGCTTTAGCGATTGTTCGCATCGGGAGAGTTTCAAAGTTTTGTTTACTTTATATGTATTTTTTCTTATTAATTAGCTTAATGTCATGGTATATTATATTGTTGCTTTGTTAGTTTCGGGATCGAAAGATTTCCGGGAAAATAACCAATTTTTATTTTTTATCTCGTTAATTGTAAATTGGGATAAAAATCCTTCTTTTATTTACACTTTGTGTAATAGGCCGTGGCTCAAATGCTCGGGAAAAGTTTTGTGTACACTGTACGTATTTTTTATACTCAAGATAATGTTAATGTATTTTATAATATTATTTCATTAGTTTGGGGATCAAGAGATTTCCGGTAAATAAATATTTTTTTTTCTCTCGTTTATTATCAATTGGGACAAAAATCCACGTTTTGATGGCCTGTAACGATGTTCTGATCATGCAGAAAAATTGGCAGGCTCTAATAATCAACAATTGTAGGATTAGTTCAATTTTTTTTTCCAACATAATTTTATAAACATTTTCTAAAAAAAAAAAAAAGAATAGAATCACTCTGAAAATTTCTAAGATTGAAATCCGGGGAGTTTTTCACATGATCGCCTTACATATGCAATGAGTTCGACAAAATACAGATCAATAACAAACTGTCTCATTACCGTCGACGCGGCTCAAACATCGATGAATAATTGATTAATTAACGTCAGACTAACGAGTCGTAACAACGATGATTCTGCGTTTTTGTAATTATCGCGAGCGATCATTCTTCGCGAATAACAGAACGCTCAATCGCGTTCAGAATTTCTTCTTTTTTGCTTTCTTTGTTTTTCTTCATACGCCTGAAGTCTCATCGGGGACACTAATGTTTGTTCTCCATACCTTTAACACTCGCGAGTATGATGCGATAATTATCCCACATCTCGTCTCCACAATACATCTGGAAAGTTCGCAAAGCTGTTGACACTGAACAAATAAAATTATGTAAAAAAAAAAAAAAAATGATTTTCAACCCAATGATTTTCCGTCGCTCATCTCGCGCGCAGTCGCCGCGACTCTCCGCGAAGCGGCCGAACATCTCCGCACGACCACAGAATTAAATAAACAAATAAGCGCCGAACGAGAGGGACGACCATAAAAAATAAATAAAAAAAAACAAAAAAAAATATCAAATAATAATAATAACACGAGTTGTGCAAAGTACGAAGGAGAGCGAGGTAAATTGGGAGGAGCTAATTAAAAAGCGGATGGTACAGGTCGGGGGCGTCCCTTTTAAAAAAAGTTATGGTGCTTTGGCCGATTTGCAAACAAGGCTGCATCTCGCTCTCTATAGCTATTCAAAGTGGTATGGGTCGACTGACTCGTTCCCGTCCTCATCCTCGTCGTCGTCGTCGTATTCATCGAGGGTGGGCCGCAGGGTGAAGGGCAGGAGGGGCGGTGAGGGGGAGGGAAGGGGGGGGGGGGGTTCTGGCATCGAGGTCGGGTCGTCGGGGACGAGGAAACGCGCCAAAGGGATATATAGGGAAAGGGACAGAGCCTCAGCCCGGGAACAGAGAGATTTTGTTCTCTGGGGAGCAGTCAAAGCGCGTGGCCCTTGCCATGACGATCTGAGCATCAAACAAGCTGATGCTGCTTTGCGGCGTACTCGCGAGAGCCCACGACGCCCTTTTCCACCTCTGTCTCCCTCTGTCATTCTCTATCGCTATACCCGGACGTACTTTGTGTTCTCTGTACTGTTCTACACGCCAAATAGACTATACATTAATATATCTATATATATATGAATGTACATATATATGTATGTATGTATGTATGTATGTATATATATGTATGTATGTATGTATGTATATATATATATATATATGTATGTACGTATGTATGTATGTATGTATGTATATATGGACGCACGTATGTACGTATGTGTGTGTGGATAGTGCGCGTAGGCGAAGAGATCGGTATCTGGCTACTTACGATGCGCCCCGACAGCCTAATGTATAATCATACACGTCGTCGTGCCGTTCTGTGTTACGTTATCGTGTAATACTTGCAGTATGGGGAAAGTCGCCCCAGCTCCCACTCGGTAAGAGGGAGGGTGACTCTCCGAACAGTACACAAGAGCGACGGCTGAGCGTCCACTTTTTACCCCATTAATAAAGCCGATTCACGTGGATCCGCCGCGGGTCGCACACTGGCGATGGTTGCTGGAACCGGCAGAGCCGGTGATTCCTAACTCTCACGCTGCACGCGCGTGACACGATTCGCTAATTGACTGCGGCAACGTGTCGCGTGGCGGCGGAACGGGCAAGTGGCGAGGACGTGACGTTGTACCAGAAACACGTCGCTTCCGGTTTGAAAACTTTCATTTTTCGACCGGAAGTGACGTCATACCTGAAAATACGTCACTTCCGGTTTGCAAGTATGATTTTTCGGCCGGAAGTGACGAGTTTCCGGTGAATCTCCATCAATCTAAATTTCCCGTTTCTAAATACGACAGTCCATTCACTTCTCGAAATTGATTTTCGATGTATCAAAATTATTTAAAAATTTTGAAACCTAGAGTTCTAGAGTTATTTTTTGCTGTCTTTCTAGTTACTTCGCTGCTGTCGTTTTCTCGCTTCGCTGCCGCAAGATTTCTCCTCTTTTTGTTTCGACGATAAATTCTAGATATCATGCAACCGTGTAATTGAATAACCTAACTTCGGATGAAAAAACAGCACGCACACATGTTAGCAGGTGCGGCGTGCTGTACGGAGAATTTTCATAGGAGTTGCAAGAACGAAGTGGAAAATGAGAGGGCGGTGACGGCGCAAGGTAAAACAAACCTCGCAAAGTACGCCCCGCCTGAGTGCATTTTCTTCGTGTCTCACTCTCTTTCTCTCTCCGTCTCTCTCTCTCTATTACCGAGCGAGCCTCAAATTGTATGTTTTACGAAAAGCCTACAATTTCATGCAAATTTATGTAGAGCGAAGCGCGTCATTAAGATCACAGATTGCGGCCTCGGTCGGCCGCTGCTGAAGTAGGTGTTAGCTCGAGAAGCGCAGCCAGCAGCAACAGTAGCACGTCGTAAACAGTGAGAATATAGACCGACGGGTAAGTCGACCCCTTGCACACTCGCAAGATATACGGTTATGCATCGGCGGCTTCACCCTTAATAATGGAAAATGAAATTCGAGTCCCTCTTTCCGCCTCATAAATTATTCCCACTCGTTGCAATCGAACCCGATTCGTGGATGAAATCGACCGGTTCGGTTCAGTGGTCTAACATTTTGGAGAGTAAATAAAAGGCACCATTTTTGTTCCGCAATTTTTTTTTTTTTCTAGCACGCTTCCTGTTATTAATTACAAGTTCAAGAGATCAAGACAAGTTCCCACTTTTATAAATGTCAAGTTACAAAAAGATATGGAAAGAGAAAAAATTAAATAACAAAAAAATGAAATTTTTTTTTCTTCAACTTTCCTTTATCTTTTCAACATTGAAACGCCGTTGCGACGTGCTTCAAATAATTGTCTACAAGCCTAAATTACCAAAGTAAGATCCCACCATAAAAAATCTCCGGTCCCAAAAAAGCATAGCAAGCGAACAAAACATAAAAAAAAGATAAAGATAAAGATGCAAAACAAACAAAATAGTCAATAAAAATGTTTACTCTCTCATGGGCAAGTCCCTCGAACACCAAGCACGAAACTGTTCGTCAGCGGTGGATCGGCTGATCGAGAATAAAAAAAAAAGAAGAAAAGGAAAAAAATATTCCACATTCGTCGAAAACTATATTTTCCCCGACTCTATTCGCTTTTATCGCTCTCTCCCTTCTCCGTCTCCCAATTTTTTTTTTGTTCGACTCTAGTGATTGCTTCTTTTTCCTCCCTTTCGCCGTGCGCCGCGAGTGAACGTGATCGCATCGAATACTGCACGTGCACCATGCGCTCGCCCCCTCCTCTCTTTACTTTTCTCATCCCCGATCGCTGCACGGGGGTGCAGCGTTCGTGTGGCCGCGCCTCGTCCTCGTCTCGCCCGCTCGAAGGTGCGCCGAACGAAGAGGAAGGTACATCGACGGGGTTGAGTTGGGTATGGAGGGGGGAGAGGGTGAAGAGGGGAGGGGGGGGGGGCGGAGGGGAGTGTGTGAGAGTCGTCGAGATGCCATTCGAGCCGGGGACACTCCATCGAAGGAGAAACGACGACGGGTCGGGCGGGTGGTAGTTTTAAGGGTGGGTTTTATCCGGCGCGCTGCGAACCGTTCCGACCGGGAGCGATCCCGTTGGGAGCAGCAATTTATAAATAATTGAGCCGAGTCCGGTAAAAAATGAATTACGTCTCCCTGTACAATATGAGGAGTTGTTTTACAGTAAAACGAGAGGAAGGACCGAGCCTGATAAGAAGGAAGCGGAGAGCCCGTAGGACACGGGGAGGATATACGATAGTGGAGATGGTGTAACTATGCGGACGTTCTGCAGGCGTATCGTCAAACTCCCTTTGCTCAACGGGGGTCGAGAGGGGGGGGGGGGGGGGGGGATGGAGAAGTAACATAAGCCGCATCAATTTTGCAATTGGAGAATTTTATGTCGCCCGGACGTCATATATTATGAAGGAACGGTAGCCGTTCTGTTTTTTTTTCGTTCTTATTTCTCTTCTTGCGCTTCGCTTTCTCGGCTCCCGGCGAGTTAGGTCCTTTTTCTCGCGTTCGTGCGAATGGGTGTTTTTTTTTTTTTTTTTTAGGAGTTTCGTTCGTTGCCTTTTTAGCCATCGACAGGTCGCCCACGCCCCTAGAGTCGAGAGAATGCCGCCGCTGCCGGGCACGAACGACTTCATTTTTTCGCACCTGCGATTCTCCCGAGGCCCCCGAGCAACCTTCGGAACAAAACCGTCTCACGGAAAGCTTCGTGGGTTTGCTTTTTTTTTTTTTTTTAATCTGTTGCGTTCGCTCCGTGAATACGTTTCCCCTCGTGCGTGCGTATCAACGAGATTGTTATCGGGGTTAAACGCGGCATAAAATTACTCGTTAGATGTCGGTGGCTCGATAACATAAGGTCGCAAAGGCTGCGCATAAGCATAGCCTGTACGCCCTTCCGCAAAGGTAAAGGTGTTTGTAGTTTCAACAAACCCTTTTTTTGCCCACAAACGATCCCAATTCGTTTCCTCTTCATTTTTTTGCAAAAAAAATGTTTGTTAAATTGACAAACTTCTTTTTGCAAAATTAACAAATATTTTTGGAGAATTAACAAGCGTTTTTAAAAAATTAAGAAACATTGGGCATAAGATCAATTCGGCGCGTTTGTGGACGAGAAACCTCGGTGCCAATTTTGCCGTGCGGTCTCAGACCATCGATTCGAAAATCTACATAGCTAACAACGAGAGATCGTCAAGCCTAAATGTTTGCCGATGATATTACGCCGTAGCGTGTGAAATAACACTTGTCCCCCGTATTCTTTAAGCATCCGCTAATCCACATCGAAATTGAGATGAGGCTTTGTAGATAGCGAGGAGAATCTCGCGGAAGGAGAACCGAGGGGGAGGGTTCGGAGCTCTTTCGGAAATAAGTATCTCTCTTGCACGTTCGACTGCGAAATTAGGAATACAAACAGGCCGCGGGGCGAGCCCTGGACGGGGCGCATGCGCACGCGCGCCCAAGATAAGAGATAAAAGGAAGACTAATACAGAAGCGCTGTGCGCGTTCGCTCGCTCGCGCACTTCAGAGGATAAAGTTTGTGAAGCATTTGGCTTTCACGCAAACATCATTTTAATCCCCGGTAGACGAAGAGGAGCGGAGCCGAACGGGACCGGAAGGGGAGAGGACGCGCTCATCGTGCCGGATTCTGCGGGACAACTGCGGAGCTCCCGGTACTGAGAGCCTCGAACCACCCGCGCAGAGAAAACCCGGAGGGATGGGCTCGTGAACGACTGGCGAGAGAGTAGTGAACTCCACTGAGGCGAGTAATCAGAGAGACATTATTTCTCTTTGAGCAGGCCCACGGCCCGGGAACCCGTGTTTTAATACGAAGGAAAATTGTGGGCGGTGTAAGCCGGTCTCTCGCTCTCGTGCAGACCGAATTTTCACATCCTCACCTACACCGGCCGCCCGGCACTCGTCGCTGCTGAACGGTGTTTGTGTTTATGGTTATCGCGAAGCGCTGAATCAGAGCACAGAGGCATTCCGCGCAAAGTGGAACGTCAATTGTGTCGGGAGCATTATTCAAATTTTTAGCGCCTATTTTACACACGTGGCGGATGAAATTCTGTCCGGAAAGTCGGGATGGGCCAGATGGAGGAATGTATGTGTGTTGCTTCTTCATCTTCACCGGAACCGCCTCGACGGCCGGCGGAGTAGTTTGAAACAACTTCGATGACAAAAAGACACTCAAGAACGTTACTTTTGTCTCCGTAAATTTTGGTTTATTGTCGACGGATTTAAAACAAAAAATGTATAAATAACCAACCGATATATTCAAAATTTCATACTTGTGAAAAAACAAATTGAAAATTGAAATTTTCATATCGCGTCCTCATAAAAGTCGCAAAGTGGAATTTTCATATTGCTTTCTCAGAATGTTCCTTTATTCGCAAAGGTTCTTCTGGACAAAGCAGTTTCTGTATTTTTTTGCTTCCTCGTAGAAAGCCTCATAGAAAGAAGGGTTGATCCAACTATTTATTTTTCAGTGAGTTTAGTGAAGTTCAGTGAAGCTTGAGTGTTGTCAAGAGGTTTGTTTCTCGCCGTTATCCTTTCAGCTCCACACAGTCTATTAAAAGCAGTTCCACCGTCACTGTTCAATCTTCCCGACCCATTAATTTCTTTGTCGTCATTTTTTAAAGTGTCATTCACTTCCTACAATTCCATTTCGGGTCGCAACACGCGGCACTCGAAATGAATTATGACGAATGTCACGCCGCTCGCCTTATCATCGACCGCGCTACCTTTCTTCAAAAATAAAAGCTGCTCCTCCCGAAACGTCGCCTCCTCCACTCCCACCTATCTATTTTCGCGCCTCCTTCGATCCACGCGCATTCGGCCCGATTGAACCAGACAGCTGATACCGCGTGTTGATAAAATAATTCACTGGTTTCATAGTCGACCACATTCTCCATCATATTCCACGTCATCTTTATTATTTTCCCCTCTTTCACCTCTAATTTTTTTTTGCTCTCTGTATTTTTCTAATTCGGGAACGAGCAGGATTGTTCGAGAGCCCGGCGAGCAGTTGTAAATTCCATATGAATATTTCTTTGATCAAAGTGCTCGGCAGTTCTTAATATTTTTAGCGAGAACAACGGTGCGACGGCAACAACCCGAGACGCGCTCCACGAATATCTTCGCACACTCTTGTCATGTTTTATTTGACGTACACACACACACACATATATATATATATATATATATATATATATATATATGTGAATTTTTTTTAATTTTTTTAAAATGAAATACCGGCTGGCAGCAAGCGCGAAAAGCATCAGCGCAGCATCATCACCGGGTGGCGTAGTGTAGGATATAACGACGACGACTGCGGCGCTATTCGTCTGTTCGCGGCGGAGAGAGAGCGAACGGTTATAGATAAAAAGGACGAGCGGGATGGAGAGAAAGCGAGCTCTTGGCCGGATGTCGTATAATGGCGGGTTCGCCGACAAAAGAGTATTTCTTCAACGAGATTTTCACCTCTATCATTTCATTCCCTTCTGTGCTGGATACACTGGAGTGTGTATCTTTCGTTCTCGGATTCTTCTCGGTGCACTAACTTTGTACTTTACATGCTCCAGCGAGCGAGTAATCTCGCTCGGTTTTTCCGCTAGCGAGCTTCTCTCGTGCCATCTCGTCCTTTGATAAAGGTTCGCGTATCTTTTTTTTTTTCTTTTTTAATTCTCTCGATGCAACAAAGATGGCGACTCACCGACCGGCTTCGCGCATTCGTTCTCTCGTCGCTAAACTACTTTCTCTCTTGTGGTGACTCCGTAATACAACGTCTGAATTAACGAGGTCTCTGCACACGCTTCCTGACGTCTGTATACCCTGCAACGCGGCGACGCGGTGCGCTCCGCATGTTTGCGTTTTTAGATACGCTGGATCGACGATCTATATAAGATCTAAGAGTCGCTGCACCCAGACAAATAATTTATTTTACGGGCGCAAATAAATATTCATTCAACGAAAATAAATAAGAATTTAATTTAAAAAAATATTAATCCAATAAAAATGAATATTAATTTAAGAGGCTGAAGGATTTCGATCAATTGGCTCACCCTATGGCATTGAAAGTGTATAAAAAAGCGAGAAACCAACAAAAAATTAAACTAGGATCGCAAGAGAGGTCAATGAATGTCTTTTACTGCTATTTATTTAATTTCATTTGATGTTTATTTATATCAATCAAAATATTTATTTAAACGAAATAAATATTAATTTGCGGGTGCCGCTCAAATGAACAATTTTTTGGGTGTGGCAATTTTTGCATTCGGATATCGCTGGAGGGATGGTCCATGCGATCAGTGCTTCCGTGAGAACATTCCCGAGCGATGCTCGTTGTTTATTTTTTTGAGACCGGAGCGCAACGTCAGGCGCACGCAGCCGTGAGAAACTTTATCATGATCAATCGACGTATCTCGTCGAATGTGCACGCATGCGCCGTGGCGTTACATACACAGAGTCGATAATTGTAAGTAAATTATGTAGTTCGCGGGCCGGTGACGAGATCGCCGAGAATTCGTATCTGTTACTCTCGGCCTATCTGCGTCTCTATGGGGAGACTCGTCGACAACGCAATCCTCTATCTGACTCGGCGGATATGCGATACCACGGGGGCCTCTCTATGTACATTGACGGTACGGGCCATCGATACGGTTACTTGTAACTCAGCATTGTATTTGATTAGACTCGCATAGCTGGTAGTTGTATGACTCACGGGAGATTCGAGTATCTTTTCTTTACACGATGCACGCACTAACGAAAATATTTTCCATCGAAAATACGTTGCTTCCGGTTTGGAAATCTCATTTATCGACACGACGTGACATTTTTCCTGCATGACGTCACTTCCGGTCGAAAAATCAGGTTTTCAAATAGGAAGTAAGGTATTTCTGATATGGCGTCACTTTCAGTAGAAAAATGAGATTTCCAAACCGGAAGTTACGTACTTCCGGTAAATCCCTGAAAATTTCAATTGCCAGTTTCCTAATTTAACAGTTCATAGCGAGGGTACGAAGCGCCCAAGCCACATCAACCAGCTGGCAATAGAATAAAACCACAAATTATAACAATAATTACAAAGTACCAAAGTGACAACATTTCGGGAGTACGATTGAGAATATCTATGGATCGATCGTCCGCATCGGCGAGCATTCGCCGAGCCCCGGCACAAAATCGTTCGCAGCAGAGCAATACCTCACCTATCTCGAAGATTCGCGTACCTCACGATAATCAAGTCCTTCCGCCCTCTCAGACACTTCCCCCGCGAATCCGGTAATTAAATTCCCTCTCGAGCGTCTCCGAACGCCGGTTTTCGCCAATCGGTCAACGAGAAACGAGAGCGTCTCCTTCTTCGACGAAAATCCTCCCCGTAAATCACCAGCGATCGGACGAGATTCCCAGGAATGTCCACGCAAGAATAATCGTCGCGCCCGAAAGTCCGTCAACGGCGCCCTCGGAAGTCCTCGCCGGGCCTTCCGGTCCGAACTCCTCGCCACGATCGTCCGCCAAATACGATTTCTCTCCAACAGTATTATAATAATAAAAAAAAAAAAAATGAATACGTAAATAAAAAAAAAAAAAAACCACAATCACGACGAGTCCTCTTCTCATCCGAATCGGCGATGGAGTCACTAGCGCGGCACACCCGTTAGAGTATCTTCTCTCTCACGACGATCGTTTCACCTTCGCGTCCGGTATGCAGCAGCCGAGAGAATCGAGAAGATATAATACCATAGGCGAGTGAGTATGAGTAAAACTCGTATGCGCCACGGCGTATCCCGCCCGTTGCTCGCAATTATTTCCAGATGGAGGATCGTTCCGAACGTATCGCGAGAAGAATAAGACAAGAGGCGAGGTGCAGAAGCGGGCCGCGGGGGCAAGCGATAGGAAGTACGGTGAGACACGACTCGCGAATCTCTTCGGGGAAGATTCTCGCGTCGGTCCCGACCGGTGGAGATATTCCCGTCTCGCTCCGATCGCCGGGCGAGGATACCGTCGCGGTATTATATAGCTCGGGGGAATATCAATGCCGTGAGGGACCGAAGGACCGACCACTTTTCACGCTGAGCCACCCCGTACATAGCATGGGAAAATAAATCTTGTGGACACTCACCGGGAGGGAGAGTAGACTGGACACTGGACGCTGTCACCGGACACGGGTTGCAGCGACTGCAACAGATCGCGTGCGTGAAAGAGAGGACGGCTATCAATGGCTGCATTATACGATGGGATTGTGTGTATGCGTTGTGTGCGTGTGTGTTTGTTTGTCTGCCGGTGGAGACAACCGCACCGACTTGTAGACGAGGAGGCTTGTATGCGCTCTATGTTCGACGTGTAGGTGAAACGAGCCCGCGAGGTTCCGCGCACTGTTCCGCGGGGTGAGGTGGGGGGGGGGGGGGGGATAAATACCTATGTCTTGTACAGTATAGTCGGAGGACTGGGCTGGTCGGGACGTAGGGAGAGGCAGAGAGAGTGCGCACACTTTACCACTTTACCTGATCCATGCACCGAGATGCATCACTGGGCGCTGTGTGCGGAGAAGTGCATGGCTATTTCGCGAGAGTCATCGGGACGGCAGGCTGGTAAGAGAGGAGTTCGAATGCGGTACGGGTAGGTTTGTTTGTGTCGTGAATCGCAGGCGCGAAATTGGAGACCGTGTGTGGAATAAGGCGATCGATCCTGGATCGATGTTCGCGATGGTTGGGTGAAATGGTTATCGGCGGCGAGAGGTTGATGTCTATGGGGTTGAGAGTTTTGGTGGTGAGGTGGAGACTCGTCGGCGGGGTTCGCAATTTGTGGCGCCAGAAGTTGGGAGTGCTGTCCTCTTTTTATTCTTATTTCGCTACCAAGAAGGCAGTTAAATTCCGACATTCCTCCAATTTCTCCGACGCATTTAAGATTTCCTGACATTCCTCCAATTTCTCTGACGCACTTAAGATTCCCTGGTAATTTTCTGGCTTTACCGGCTGTTTTTGACAGTTGCGACCCGGTCACTCCATCCTATTCTCCGGTTTCACCTTCGCGTAACCGACAATATTTCCGCCGATTAGATACGACACACCGCAAACACAAGCCTCTCACCGGTGTTGAGTAATTCTTGTCTTTTTCTGCGGAAGTGGCGTATTTCGTCAGTTCTAGTCAGTATCCAGTACACCTTTGGCTTATCTCTAACAGAGCAAGTCTATCGCCGGAGATACCGAACTCGTATCAGTGCTCAGTCGCAGCCACTTAATGTGCACTAAACTTGCGCCAACCGTTTCACCAGTATTTTACGCTCCACGTAGTTTTCAGTAGCTCGTCCATGGATCATTGAACAGGTGGGATAAAAGAGAAACATGTATGAATTTTAATGTACTCAGGATGGAGTGCTTACCGGGTTCGTATTTCTTTCCAGTGAATCGACCTCACGGTCGGGACGAGCCCACCCAGCGTCGGGTGATAGCGGGAAACATCGGGCGGTTCCTCGTTTTTCTGTGAAAATACAAAAGTAAGGGAGACCATGTAGCGATAAGCTCGTAAATTCAACGAAGATGATGTAGTCGATGGGGTCGGAGTTATGGTTACAGGGACTGGCGTGTAAGATCGGTGCATTCGTATGTACGGACACTACGGTATCCAGTCATTCGGTCCACGGAAGCCGCAGGTGGTCGGGGGGGGCTATAAATAGAGGCGCACTACGAGCGCGATCGAGATCCAGTAGCGATATAACCCACGCGAAAGCGATCGAGCGGTGATGCGGCCGGAGAGCGTGATGCAAGATGAGGAAGTAAGAGCAGCCGCTCATTCGGTAAGGATAAAGAAACGGCGGCGGTTCAGCAATCTCAACGTCAAAATTCACTGATCTACGCTAGATCCCGATCTATCAACAACATCAAAAGTTTGTTTTCCGGGAATGTCGGACACGTAACACGGGTATTTACGTTGTTTACCACGAGCGGACCGATCCAATGCAAATCCGCTCGGTCGTTAGTATTTCCTTATAGATCGGTTCGAATAGATCGTGATCAACGAAGAAATAAACCGAGGGTTTTAGTTTTAAGTATCGATACTTAAAATAATGTTTAGAAAAATGAAGAGGAAAAACCGTGGCTGAAGCACTTTGGTCGATGGCCAATTAGCTGTATTTAGGCATGCGATTTAAGTTTGTTATGTATCAAAAACTGTTCCATGTCACGGATTGTTAATGAACTCACTACTACTACTAGATCATACTGAAATGGAAAAAATCATACATCATACTAAAACGGAAAAAAATTATAGATTATAGTAAAGTGAAAAAAAATTTTAGATCGTAGTAAAATGGAAAAAAATCATAGATCACACTAAAATGGGATAAATAAATCATAAATCATACTAAATAATGACATTACAAAAATAAGAAAAGTCAAAGTCAATTTCGAAACTATGTTACACCTGCAAAACAATCGGGTCTTCCGAGTCCCGAGACCGGAAGAGCGCTTTTTTCGATCGGCTGTTATCGGGATGCTCGATCTCCGGTTACGCGTTCGTATAGATCGCGTTCGAATGTGCGCGTCATCGTCGCTCGGAGGACACAATCGGTCAGGTAGGAGTCCGCGTATAGTGGGTAGGTGCGAAGGAGAGCCGGTTGCTTTGCCGGTCGGCGAGAGCCGAGCCAGAGGCGAGCGAGAGCGGCCGCTTTGCCGGTCCGCGAAGGATGCTGGAGAGTCCGAGTGGTGGCGGCACGACCGGTGCGGTCAGGTGGCTCGCAAGGACGCGCCAGGCCGTTCACCCTTTCGCCCGCCACGGTGCGGTTAACTCCGGGATCGGTCTCGAGCCTCACTCGGGCGACCCGGCTTTTAGCGGTAGCCGTACTGCCAGCACGAGGACAACAGCCAGGTCGAAAGACCCCGTCGGTTCCCCAAAAAATTTCTCACTCCCTTCCTCCGCTCTTCCCATTCTCCTCGGAGCCGGCCCGGTGGACTTTCCCACCGTGCCGGCCACATTATAACTCGATTTACTTCACACTTGGCCGAAGTCACGTTGAGATCTGCGTCAAATTCTTCGAAGCTATGTATAGATATACACGCGTGTAACGCCCGGCAGATTAAGAGGAACGAAGATGAAGCCCGGACGAACGACGGTATGCGAACGGGTTTCCGGCACTCCCGCTCCGAAATTTCATACGTAATAATCTGTTTATAGCGGACCTCGATGATTTCTCTCGTATACGCCAATTTATCGACCTCGTAGGTATTCGCCGAAACAGAGACACAGTCGACGCCGCGATCAATCAAATCCGTCACGGTATCTTCCTGATTATTCAGAATTTCATTAACATTCGACCGAAATATTAACGAAATTCTTCACATTATTTTTGAGGACTCTGAAGAAAACAGAAGACTATACGGTAAATTGTTGGCATACATTTTTTTTCGATATTTAATGACAAAAAATAGTTTTTTTCAAAATATTTTAATACCCGACTTATAATTCAAAAATTCTCTATCCATAAATAAACGACAGCTTAACGCCTAAAAAGGCAAATCAATCATTTACTCGTAAGGTTGCTGAACACGAGCATGTTATTGGAAAATTGCGTTTCGTCCCATTATCCCGTTTTGCCCCAATGTGCCATTTCGGCCCGCCCTCCCCAATTGCGACAAAAAAAGTCAATCTTATTTATTTATTTTTTTCGTCTCCTCACGAAGTTTGTCGAATGAATGAACAAATTGTCGAAGAATGGCTCGACGAGGGATGCCAGACGAGGTTCTCGGGCAAGTCCGTCCGCGCACAGTGTCGAAGTAGTGTGCGGAAAGCCCCGGATTCTCCTCGGGATCTCCCGCAGAGAACTAATAACCGAATTTCGTAGCCGGGTGTTCTCCTTGCGCAGCGATGAACGGGATCGAAAAATCGCCCCGCGCTCTCGCGTTACTTTCTCTCCCTCGCGATCTCTTGCCAGGACCAACACGTGTACGAACGGACGGGGCTGTAAGCGAAGTCTCCGACTACACACGTACACTCCGCCACCGCCGAGCCTGATAAACTCCGAGTCTCTTTCTCGTCCCAAGAGCCGAACTGTTATTAGCTTTCTTTTTCGTAATACTTGTCCTGTCAGCGACAGAAAATAAGAGGAAGTTTCCAAGATACTTTCCCGCTACCTTGCAGTTACGCAGCACACCAACATATATTTTATACATATATACATTATATATTACATGTATATACTAGTGGAGTTGGTGGTTCGCGCGCTCGCACCCCTTTATAGACTTAAGCCCTTGTCATTCCGAGTCCCTTCACGGTCTTATTATTAGCCAACCTCACGTCCCTATTGCTGACAATAGGGACGTGACAATAGGAACTTTAAGAAAAATTATATTTACGAAATTTCGCATTCCGATTTTACGAAATTATTTTTTACTGCGTAGTAAGGAACTGGGGTGCCACCTATGGTAGGAAGTGCCGGATCTATAAGAATTTTTCGTAGATACTATGGTGAGAATCCTTGAAAAATCTGAGACTTTCCGCCATAGGTGGCGCCCTACACTGAAAAAAGTCGCTTGCCGGCTGCTGAAGAATTTTTTTTTTAATTTCAATTCCACTTCCAAATCTTACAATTCATATGGAATTGTAAGAAGTTAAATAACAATTTTATTTCTTTGGCAGCCCGCCAGCGAATTTCACTGGAGTAATTGATAATTTTTTTTTCATCGCTATGTGCTACGATGTTTCTTAGATGATCGGTAGTTTTCACCAGATCCTTCTCTCAGCGTATACGCACATGCGTAAATGCACAATCACTACAATGCTCCGAGCAGGCATCCGGAGGGCGCGGATTAGTCTCAAGGGCCGCCGCTCCGAGCGACCGAAGAGAGGAGAGGGAGAGCGTTAAAATTCAGGAAATAAAGAATCATGAGAAGAAATCGAAAGTGTAAAGGGGACGTGGATGGAGGAAGGGAGAGAGGGAGGTGCGAGAAGAGAGAACCATAGCCGCCAGCTATTACGGGCGTGTGCGTGAAGAAGGAACTCTCTCGCGCTCGTACGGATAAGCGAAAGGGCGAAAAGTCGATTGAACATAAATTGAATGATTGGGGTGGGGGTGGTGGGGGGTGCGAGTGCCTCTGGAGGGTGCTTGATTGTTCATTCAAACAACAATCGTAATTGCGTTAGAGGCCGGGCCGGGGGAGCTCGGGTTGGTTGCGACGAAGCCGGCCGGTCGGCCGGCGTTGGCCCGGTGGGCCTCGCCGTGGCTCCGACGGATTTAGTCGGCACGCGTTTGCTGCATGCCGATTGACTCGTGATCCGTGACATGGGAAAGCCCGAGCCGACGCAACGACCACCGCACGCGTTTCGCTTTCGTTGCCCCCCGGTGCCGAGCCAACGCCGGGCCAGGCCCGGCAGCGCTTCGGCGCTCCACTCGTCCCGGAAAGCCACGGCGGGGAACACGTCGATGCGAAACCGCAACGGTGGAGCCGGAGAGCCATCGTCGAGTGGCCCGCACAGAGGAGAGTGCACTTTTCGACTCAGCGATCTTCCACTCGACCACCGGCGCTCGCGAGCGTGCACGCTAACGTTATTAGCGACGGGAATCGTTACCGGTGGGAGAACCTCCGCGGGACGCACGTGGGGGCCCCCAATTTCGACCGGCAATCGCATACACACACAGATACACACACTCGCGGAGAGTCTTTTATTGTTTATTCCTCTTTTGTCTTCGCACCGAACCGGCTAACGAGGCAGTCCCGACTCGATAGGGGTTTTTTTTTGTGATTCTTTTTAGTTGTTCGTTAGCCTTTTATTAGACAATATGTCAGGGAGGGATGCTTTTTTGATCCCGAGTTCGCTGTGCGGTTGGCAATGTTGCGACTCCATTTTAGCCCCCCCCCCCCCCCTTCTCAATGAGTTATTACAATTAGTAAGTCTCCACGATTCCACTGTTCAAAAAAATGGTCACGAATGGGTAAACGCGTAACGCGTAAACATTCCGACTAGACATTTTCAAGCGTTACATCGGGGCCTGACAAGGTGCTGGCCAGGCCCAATAACGTTCCGATACAATATTTTATTGGACGATATGTCAGCCAGGCATGCTTTTATTCTTCCAAACTTTGGTGTGTGTTTTTCAATGTCGCGGCTTAATTTGAGCCCCCATCCGCAATGTGTAATTACAATTAGCAAATTTCCACGATTTGACTCTCCACGAAATGGTCACGAATGGGTAAACACGTAACCTGTAAACAAATTGCCGATGGGATCGACCTGTTGTCTTTTCGCCAATAACGCCCCGACACAACGTAGTGTGCGCGCGGGTCGGGCTCGTGTGGTGTGACGATGTTTATCCGGGTAAAGAGGACGGCACACGAGGGACGGAGCGGGGTGAGCTACCGGTGGTGGCGACTCACGGAGAGAAACTAATGATTTGTTTAGTTAATATTTGTTCAGACACATGTTCCTTTCAAGTCGCTTCCTAAATTGCGGCTGGAGGCATTGTGACCGCCTTCTTTACGATTAACATAATAACGCAAATACAATGACGGGGAGTCACGGCGACGGAGGGAATGGGAATATCGGCAGGGAGAGAGGCGAGAGACTCGACTGGTTACACGGCCATGGTTTTGTTTGACCAGGTGAAAATTCCACCGTGCGCGACGCGGTGAACCGCCGAGCTACGAGCTCGCATCCTCGCGCGCACGGCAATACAGTTAAACGCGGTATTTATCTATCCGTATTTGCCTACTCGAAGGGGAGAGCGGCCGGAACGAGGGGCAAAACGGACGATTGTCAGAAAAATTATAGGGGGGCGTGTCCTTGAGGCGATTCGACGACCGTCGGTCGGTAACGGAAACTCTAATTGATTTTTTTTCAAGGGGTGCGAACCACTTCCGGTTGAAAGCAAATTCTTGCGCGAGGCGGATATCGATCCAGGTTCGTGGAAGAATTTTTGTTTCGTCGTACCGGGTCAAAGGTCTTGAGAAAATTAATTACAGATTTCGTTACCGACCGAGGTAATTCACGCGCTCACGAAGAATTCTCGTCGCGTCTCAAATGGAGTTTTGTTTTGGCCAGGCATATTCCTCAAACGACTATTAAATACTTTTATTACAGTGGTCCGTTTTACCCCATTGCCCGTTTTGCCCCGCTCCCTCCTACCGAGAACACATCCGCGCGCACACTGTCTCCGGCCTGTTCTTTTTTTTGCATATTCGCGCCGCAATATGGCCGGACAATGGTTTTCTAATGCAATTAGGACATCGACGTGAAACGCCCGAGACGACCGTCTCCACGTAGGTTGGGAGGACGAGAAGACGCAAGGATGTTGCCGGTTGTTCTTAAGAACGACGCGACTCTTGGACTTTGGATGAAGCCTCGTACGAAATCGACGCCTCTCTGTGGCAACGAGTCATAAAAAATAATTTTGTTACACACTCCACGAACTCGTCTCTTCAGGTACGAATCTACAAACCTCTCCTTTTATATCCCGCCTCATCAGCAATGTCACTTAGTAACTTTGTTCGCAAAACCAGAGCCGAAGCCTGCGATCCGAAATTCAACGGATAAAAAATCCTGGACCTTTGTCGACAAGAACTTCGTCCAAAAAGTACAATTTTTTTTACTGTCTAGAGCGAAGAAACGCTGGCGATTTCAGGACTAACCACCCGCACTCCGCGCCTTTCCGGGACTGGACAATGTCCAAGAGGGCGAGAGCACTTAGGAATACGAGAAACTCAACAAGATTCGGTTCAACTCGTTCGGCGATGCTTGGGTGGCGGGAGAGGGAGGGGGGGGGGGGGGCGAGATGGACGAGGGGTCCGATTCTCCAACCCCGGCGGATCAAAAGACAGTTTTTACTTTCCATTGACTACGGCAGGGGTCACGGCGCCCAGCCTGGAAGGAAAGAGCCGACCGGAGATTTCTCATTTCCAGGTAATTAATTTACAATGAAACGGAACGCTCCCCCCCCCCTCCTCGCCCGCGAGTAGGGGTTGTTAATCCTCGTTTCGAGGGTTACTTATGGGCCTTCCGATCTTCCGTTTGCGGGGCGCCTTTCCATTGACTGCCGATGCAGGGACGAGCCTCGAACCACCGCACACAACAAACAGCCACACCGCACTTGGGCTCGATGGCTCCTTCCACTCGTGTATATCACAACAGGCAAATACTTCAGAACCCCCAGGCGGAGCCTGTGCGTTATCTCCCTCGCCGCTGGATTCCGCCACGCACTTGCTCCGAGAAAGAGGAGAAAAAAAATTGGTTCGGTGCCCGAAACCCGCGTTTATGGACTTTTGGGCGGATTTCTGTTGGCTTGTGTGATCGAAAGAAAAAATGAGTTTGTTCGCCAATCGCTCGCCTCGGTCGAGCGGAATATCAAAGCGCGACGAAACTTTTTCTTCACCTTCACGTTCTAGGGATTTTGGGTGGGAAATTATTACAGCTGCGATGGAATGAAATCGTAGCGATGAGGATCGACGCTGTGTTATTATCTTAGCATTTCATCGCCCTTAACGAGCGATCTGGCAATTGTGGCGATGCGTAGCTGATTGCAGAATCGTCAGTCCTCTATTATAGTAAAATAAGGTTTTTACGTTTGAGACTTCTTGATTTCTTATTCCGATTTCAGACTTCAGATTTGTCGTCCGCAGGGTCTAAGTTATTTTTTTTTTGTCAACTTAACAACGATTTTCGTTAATGAACTGCATCTTCGACAAAAAAATTTGTTGTAAGTTTTGAGACTTCTTGATTTCAGATACCCCATTTTAGACTTCAGATTTCTCGTCTGCAAGCCCCACAATGTTTTCAATTTAATAACGCTCTTCGTCAATGAACCGTATAATTATTTTAAAAAATCAAAAATTAACAATATTAATAAAAATGACAATCGTGGACATTTCGTATCCGTTAAAATGCCTCCTCAACCCCTCAAGCCAGGCGCAGGGTAGTTACGGTGTGTCGAGTCACCAGACGGTGGTTGCACTGGTGTGAATCGAACGGGTGCGAATTACCCGGGCACTTGGTGTATGACGGTCGTGCGGGTTCAGCAGAGCGCGCAGTGAGCATAAGCGTGGGCCGCTGCCTCGAGAATCGAGGGGGTAGGCGGGGTGGGGGGGGGGGGGGGGGGGGCTGAGCCGAGTGAGATCTCATCGATAGGTAATTGCCGTTACAAACGACGAGCGACGAGAAAGACGAGCGGGAGTGTGGTGTGTCGGTCTCCGTGCAGTTCTTCGGGGCGGGCGCACGTGTGTGCGTGTGTAGGTGGCACTAGACGTCCGGGACTCTTGATCGTGAAAAATAATTGAAAGTACAGGAGTCGGAGGAAGGAATGGGGCGCCTGGAAGGGGATTGGCCGAGAGAAGCTGACGTAGCCGACGAAAGGGACGCGGCCGACGACGGAAAAAAAGTCGGGACGAACGGATGCAAGCCGGAAAATGACAATCACTAGATTCGAGGACGAGTGTCCGTGTGTCTCACTGCCTCTGTCTGACGTCGATCCCCCAGGGTGTCGCCGGCGAAGGGTGTGCGACGCTGCGGGCCCGCCGTCGCACACCCTCTCCGGCACGCCGACTCGCCCCCGCGGGGTCTCGAGCAGCCTATCGAGAATTTCACTCGGGCAAGTGTGCCTGGCCGCTTCCGGGCACCTCGGCCGACTACTGTAGTCACTTGGTTTTTTTTTTTTTTTTTTTTTTTTTTCCTTAACAATCTCGTTTCATCGGCACTGACGATGTCGACGATGATAGCGGCAGCCGCTGTCCGGAAGGAACCCGCGCTGCTATTTACCGAACTTCGCTCATTACCGAACCCGAGTGTATCGACTTTCGAGGTCCCAATAAATCCGGTCTAATTTAAATTCAGACTTATAAAAAAAATTTAAGAATTACAAGAAGGTAAAAACATGGTTTGTTCATATCGTTAAAATACAACCGCACATGTCTGACACGGTATTCTGGATCTACGATCCTCCGGAGGTCCCTCCGACTTCCGCGAGCGACGTACAAAGAACGGAATATTTTCGTCCACGCGAGCTCGAACTTTTTTATTATTCTCGCGTAACCGCGAGTATTCCGCGAATAATAAGAGGCGTACACGATACACGGTCTCGGTGTCGGCGGACCGGAGAGCCCCGGCAATGCTTATTAGTTATTAGTGGCCGTGCGGGCTCGAGTGCCGCGAGGCTGGCAAACGAAATGGTTTACAAATGTGGGAGCCCCCCCAAGAATGAAGAAGGAGTTTCAATGGGTTTCTTTGAATTACCCCGGAGGCCGCTTGTTTTGTATAGACACATTATATTCGCGCGTATAAGTATGTACAGTATTGTACGCGCGTGTGGAGCTTTAAATGTATATACATGTATGCATACAGAAATGCAGATACGGTCCAGCCGAGTCCCGCACGAACACTCCCATTTTCTTCATCCAAGGTACATACACAGATTTATGTACACAATTACAATTTATATATATGTATATGTAGAAATACAGATACGGTCCATACAAGTGGTCCAGCCGAGGCTCCGCATGAACACTCGCATTTTCTTCATCCGCAGATGCACACATACATACATATATACAATTACAATCTACATATAGGATAGACGCATTATATTCTCGTGTATTAGCGTGTATAGTATTGGACGCGCGTGTGAAGTTTTAAATATGCATATGTATATACGCTGTAAAAAAATTAGTTTGAAAGCTTTTTTACACAAACTGATTCTGAAATTTCAAACACACGTGCGTTGCGATTTCACGGTTAAAATGTTTATTTTTGATGAAAATTGTTGTAAACTCCAATCAAAAGAATTGTCATTTGTATATCCGCTATTTAAATTTTACAAAAAAGTATATACATTTTTCGTCACAACTGTACATTAAATTTAATGTACCAGTTTTTGCAAAAAAACTTCCAGTCCGCTACGTTAAATTTACAAAATTTTTTTAAATCCACATACAGGTACAAGCCCAACACAACAGATTACACAAGCGAACTACAAAACCCGCCAGAAGGCACGAAACTATACGCATCCACATACACGTCGAGAGTCGAAGTGCGCGCTCTGTGGACAACCACAGACTCTCGGGCGATGCCCGAGAGCAAAGGCAGCATCGCGGAGCATCAGCATCAGAAGTAGCAATAGTAGCCATCCAACCACGTCTGGGGCTTCTGTGTCGTGCCCGCCTCGTTTTCTCCGGGCGGCCGGAAGAGCGGCTACAGTGCGGACTCCCGTAGGTATCAACCGTGCTATCAGCTGAAAGCTCTCGCGGTCTCTTGTGCGCTTCCCATTTTACCCTCCCCCTCTCGTCGTATCTCTGAAAAGAATAATATCTCTCTTTGAAACATTAGCAATTCTATGATTGCTGTCTTTATTTGCTCCCCCGTTGCCGCCTTTGCCGACTCGCTTTCCCGCTCTTCACTTCCTCCCCCCTCCCCGCCGCGCATCGCTCTTTCTCCGAACGACGAGATGAACGCCATATTTTTTTTTCCATCTCTTTTTCCTCCTCCACGGACCAGCTTCTCGTCGTGGTCGTTCGTCGTTGCGGAAAGGAATAAAATACACGAGGTAGCCTTGTTACGAAACACGAGTCTACGCTGTACAGTAACACAGCCTCGGAGTCCGCGCACAGTGTATTATTGTATGCAGAGTCTTGCACGTATAATGCACGGGAGGGTGTGCGAGTGTATTTGATACGCTCGTGGTTCACCCGCCGCCTCCATACATGAAAATTTATGTAAAGATATAATATACCTCGTCGCGTATTATATTCCCACCTTATAACTTTAATTAATGACTCCTCGGGACAAATTTACCTTAATTATTAGCACATTCACGCTCCTCGGTCACCGGCTTCGCCGGGTGTCTCTCGCGCCGTGCGCCAGGTACGTTCCTCGCACAAAGCCCTCATTGTGACGTCGACCGGTGGCGGAGGAGGCCCACGGGGCAATCATAAAAGGCTCCTGTATTCCGCGGGAAGCTTTAAATAATTCAATTCACCGAATGGCCTCTTCCCTCCCGCGGACAAACACTCTCGGCTGGTGGGCATGCGCATCGGCCCGGCGAGCCTCGAGCGGCCTTTTCTCGCAACGGTCGAGCCTGCAAGCCCGCGAGGAGGCGCACAGTGCCACTCGGCGAGATGTGGCCACTGCCGGGGCTCGCGAAGGCATCGCCGAGATTTTTACCCCGTCGCGCCGACGGGCCTGCCTCAACCCTCGCCGAGCTTTCATTCTTCGCCGATGTTCAACGAGAAAGCGGGAGAGTGAGCAACTTTTATTTTTTATTTGATGTTTTTTTTTTTTTTTTATGCTGTTCTTTGTTTTTTGAAGCGAGGCGAAGAGGACGTGATTACGAGGCTCGGTGGCAGTCGAAGCTCGAGGGACGTGGGCGATATGTCTGTAGGGCTTTCGCGGCTGCCACTTCCGGCATGTGAGACGATGTGTAAGACAGTCTCAATATGCTCTTGCCTGCTGGAAATAATTTTTTCGCTGGAAAAAATGTCGGTTCGGGGCAAGAGGCTGCACCTGTCGGCCTTAACCCTTTTAGAGGGACTGCCTTTTTTCGCATCTGTGTAGGAGGTACCCCATGATGATCACACGCATTTCAGCCCGGTTTCTCTGTTCCGATGAATTTTCCCGAATATTTTTTGCAATGTCCTATACTGCCCCGATCTTTGAGATATTAGCTAAAAAATAGTCCATTTATCATTGATTGACTTGCTATTCCGAATGGACCATATTCACCCCTCTCGCCCTAATCAATCCAAGCGTTGCTCTCTTCGATCGACATTGGTGTCATTCCTCCGAGAAGAGATTGAAAACTGACTCTGAAACTGAGTGACTCGTCGCGTAAAAAAAAAGATCGGTATTTTCACGAGAATACTTGAGGAGCTCTCGATCGCGAGTGTCGTAATCGAGGATGAAAAAAAGTCGTTGCACCGGCGCGCCGCTCTTCGGCGGAGATTCGCGCGAGTGTATGTCCAACTGGCGGAGAAAGATGATTCTCCCTCCCCGCCTCGAACACCCTAAAATCGGGATGGTCCGCGCCCGAGCGAACTCCCCGAGCACGAGGTGCGCCGTTTTTTACCGAAGTACACATTCGCGAGACTCCACGTGTGAGTTATACGATGTCCGTACTTACGCGCTCCGCTCGCCTGCTCGCCGGTCATTAAAGTAAGTCGTTTTAAATTACAAGCCACGGATGTCGAAGTGGCGGCGATGCCCGGCGCCGCTGACTCTGACGGAGACTGATTACACCTCCGATCCGTGTGTGTTTTTGTCATCGAATAATTATTGTCTGGATAGGGGCGAAAGAAATTGGGGGAGCTTCTTCTTCCACCACCGAGCCTCTCGGTTCGGTCGGTCGATCTTCGGTGTTACCTACAACCGTCTATATTCGATTCTTTTCGGCTGCGAGACGCAAGAAATCGCACACGCACACTGGATATTTTTATCTCTCGAAATCCTCGAACAGCGCGCGCGGTCGTTTCGCGATCGTTGTGTTACATTCTTTACACAAGCTGGGGCGAGGTTCGAACAATTTCGTCGGCGCTAAATTACAGGGACAGCGCGATCGTGCTCGAGCTCGAAAAAGGATCCTCTGGAGGGAAATCTTCTTTCGAGCGGAAAGCGCGAACACTGCTCGCAAGGACTACTTTAAGGGCGCGCCGGTGGATAATTATCATTGTTTTATATATATTTCGATAAGCACAATTTTTTCGTCCTATAAGGGCAATTTCTTCGTCCGATAAGAGCAATTTCTTCGTCCGATAAGAGCAATTTTTTTGTCCGGTAAGAGCAATTTTTTGGTCCGCTAAGAGCAATTTTTCGTTTTTTTTTTCTGCTAAAAATACGATAAGCGGAATGAAGAGAAATCCGAAAAGGAGTCTTAGCAGTCGTCAGCGATCGTTGCATTGTATTCAGTACACAAGCTCGTCCGGGCGCGGTTCGAACAGTTTCGTCGGCGCTGAATTACAAGGCTAGTGCGATGGTGTTCGAGCACAAAAACAGATTCACCAGAGGGGAAATCCTTTGAGCGAAAAGCTCCGCTATACGCGGAGCGCCACCAACTCAGGAGCACGCCTGTGAATAATTATTTTCAATTTTTTAAAAACATATTCCTCATGGGCTTATGAATTCTTTTTGTTGGTTCCTCCTATAAGACCAATTATTCATTTTTCTTCCATAAAAGCTGCGATAAAGCGAGTAAAAAGAGACCCAAAAAATTAGCCTCTGGTTACGCGCCGTACGGTAAAGACCGCGTTTCAGCGTCCGCACAAAAAAGCTCCTTTCCGAAATTTATGTGAGGTAACGTACGAGAGAATGTGAACTAAACGGCGCGCCCCGTGTCGGACCGCCGAAGAATTATAACTGCGGAGCGGCGGTGATGAGCGAGGAAGAGCCGGGAAAAAGCGCGTTAACAGCTATACATTCGGTGGTGTACTTATACGCGTTGGACATTCACGGTTCCGCTGATACAGGCGTGTCCGGAGCACCCTGCGCTCTTCATTAGGGCCGCGGAAGCCCAGACGCAACGTTGGCGCACTGTTGGTAAAAAGAATTGAAAAAAAAAAAAAAAAAAAAAAAATATGGAGACCCTGATTGCACACACGCCGGACACAGTAACTCTTCTGTTTCGGGTACCCTTCGTGTGTGCGGAGCCGCGGTGGTTCCGGTGGTGTGCAGCGCTCGAGCCCGCCAGAGAAACCGGGCTTGTGCAGCAAGCCAGCAAAGTACTGCATGTGCGGCTCTCGCGTAGCGGACTTGCGGGGAGAGTTAATAAAGTGTGTAAAGAGAAAAGGCCGACGATGGGCGGGCCGGCAATGCTAACCATTCGTGCGTGCCCGAAGAACGAGCTCGAAAAAAAATAAAAAAATAAAAAATGATATGTTGAAAAAAAAACTCTTGATACCTGCTTCACCGTTACGCATTAGGTGGCCGGCCGGAGTCTCTCCGCCATTCACTGAGATAACGTCTCTAATTCCCTGCTCTTCCGGGCTTCGTTTCTATCCGCTCCTCTTTATTTCCTATCGCACAAGCGAAACTCGCTAAGCTTTCGCTCTTTGCGGACTCGGAGCGGTGTTTATGTTCTGATGGAAAAATAAAGTTATTTCACGGATTATGCGAAACGACGTTTCGGCGGATGTGCGAGCGATGTATTTTATCGGGCTCCTGAAGAGACGAGACCGGCGAACGTTGAGTTCGCAGTTAATACTCATGAAACATTAAAACTGCCCTCGGGGAAAACCGTCGAACGCCACGCAGCATCCGGTTAGACGCGAGAGCGGAAAAAATTAACTCTGCATTCGCAGAAACTGACACTGAAAGTGTGAGTCTACTAGGGACGTGGATAGGATGAGGAGAACGTAACAGCTCATTGTATTTCCGGTACGATGTAACATCCGGTCGGAAAATGAGATTATTCAACCAGAACTGACGTATTTCCGGTTAAAAATTGAGATATTTAAACCGGAAGAGTCTTATTTCCGGTGCGAGCTCACTTCTGGCCGAAAAATAAGATTTTCAAGTCGAAAGTGACCTTTTTCCGTGTGACGTCTCAATTTTGGCTGAAAATTAAATTTTTTAAACCGGATGAGAGATATTCGCGGTGTGTCGTCACTTCCGACTGAAAATGTATATTTTCAAACCGGAAGTGACATCACAACGTAATGTTTCAAAATTCATTGACATTGTAGTGACATTCATAGAAGTGCCATTTTCAAACCTTATCGTCTTGGAGAGAAAATTTGGTATTTATTTTTCCGGAATGTATGTAGAATGCAGTGATAATCGCAGAGGCGAGTGTGTACGTTGGTGAACGAGTGTACACACACCTGGCACCCGGTGTGTGCCGAGCGACGATCGCGGAGGGGAAATAAGGTATTTCCCGATCGGAGCGCGAACGAGCGGACGCGCGGACGGAATGGTGACGAGAGTAGGTGCAGTGTCGCGTTCGCAGCGGATAGCAGAACGAGACGAGAGGTGTAAGAAGAGGCAGTGGCGCGAATGGGGCGTCGCGAGCGCGCGGTACGGCGGAAAGGATACAAGTCTTGCCGTACGCAGCGCGGACGACCGGCACTGCCGCGAGTCGCCCGGATGGCGCGACGCCGATCTTCCCTCGTTCGTTCGCGAACGCGGACTCCGCTACCCAGTTTTTTTATAATTCCCCCCACCCTCCCCCCACCCCGCGGTTCGCCAGCCGTTCGAGTTTACATTTACGGAGTGATTTCCTTATACTCGGGCGTCGCGCGGCCTCTCGGTTTGACCGGCAACGGGGATCTCCCCTAGCGTGTTTGTATGCAGATGCAAGAAGACTGGACCGAAGGGACTCGAAGGGCAGAGCGCGATCGTCGCGACCGAGCCCTCAGCTCGCTTCCCTCCATCCCGCTTATTTAACGACGCGAACAATGCGATACTCCATCCGAGCTTCTCGTACCCGGTTGGCATTAACGTTTTTATCAGGAAGTCTCGATCCATCGGTGGCGTCGCGGCCCTTACTCGTGCGTATTCTCGGTTATAATTGGATGAGACCGCGAGCGCGATACCCCGGATGCCGAACGCTCGAGCGGAGTAAGTCTGTCACGCTCGCGTCTAAGTAGACTTAGGGCAGACGCGCCGGTTGCGGCCCGTTTCGGTTCATTTTGGCTGCTCGCCGGCGGATAAAAAAATGGACCGGCGAGCAGTCAAGACGCATTTATTTATTTATTTGTTTATTTATTTATTTATTTATTTATTTATTTAATAACTCGCTGTTGTTGATTTGTTGTTTGAATGTCACCGCGCCGTGTTTAATCGAAGCATTTCTTTCTCTCAGTGTGCAATGTTTGGTATTAAATTTGGCGAAATGTAATACCATTTTGATCCAACCATTTAGATTTCATAAGACCTTGAAATTTTTTTATTTGTTCGGAATATATATATATATATTTTTGTCGGTACGAGTTTTAGAATCAAATGTCACGCTAAGAGTAGAACGCTTTACAGATTTGTAATCAGCGGTGATAAAGAGTTAAGAATAGCCTAAAAATTGCAAGTTTAATTCGCGATGGCTTAAAATAGCCTTAAAATAGCAAACACACCAAGAAAAAAAGCAATTGAGTCAACAAAATGTGCGCTTACAGGTGGCGAAACAAATGTTCGGTTGATCGAATGAAATAACTCGTAGATCAAACTAACAGACAGTGGAATGGAATATATTTCTTTACTTACTACTTTTACAATTAATTCGTTCGACTATTCAAAAATTTGTTTCGCCATGCGTAAACGCCCAATTTGTTAACTCGACGTTTTGTTCTCAGTGTAGCGATAGATTACAATAGCCTAAGAATAGCATGTCTGTCACACACACACACACACACACGCGCACATACATACATACATCCGGACGCCAGCTAAAAATCGTATTTCCCAACGTTTTAAACTATTTTAAGTATTCTGACATTAAAATCTTAATGTTTATTTTTTCAATATTAAAACATAGCTTCCTCAATGCGAAAGCAAAACAAAAATGAAATAGGTAACCAAAAATAGGAAGTCTGATGTTTCACCATCTACCCAGTAAAATCATTAATTTGACAGCCGCCTCGTAATTAAATATTTCTTTGGATTAAATAAATATCTATTTGATTTAAATAAATATTTATTTAATTTAAATTCAATAGAAGTAGTAACAATAGTGGATTTATTGACTTTATGAATATGGCATGAAAATAACGTAGATTGTCGTGAGAACATATACATATTGCCAATTCGCCATCGACCTAAGTCCTTGAGCCAGATAAATGAAATATTTATTGAAACCAAATTAATTATTTTTCTGGGTGAGGTAATCGTACACGAAAAAGTCGTAAGGGTGGAGAAGCTCCGCGGAGCATCGAGCCCGCCTCTCGATATCGTAGGGAATTGTTTTCGGTGCGAAGTTTTCGATAATGACAATTGCGAAGCAGTTCGGTGCGGGTAACGAGGCCAGTAAAACAGGCGTAGGCACACGAGCGTCACGTCCGTGTATTCTCCGGGGGCACCGAACTGGTTTTTTTAAACTCACAATTAGGCCACGAATTTTCTTCCTGTCGGTTCGTATAATACGAGAAGTGAGAGAGGCGGAGAGGAGGCCGGGAGCGAACGAGAGAAGAAGGAAATGAAGAGGGACAGCTCGCCTCAGCGGGAGAGTCGCGGCTTGTCCGGCAGGCTCTTTATTTACTTTATTAAGGCGCCTGTAACGGTATCGGCCGCTTCTACGCCCCTCGTCCTACAACTCCTCGGTCCATTTTTATTATATTTTTTTTTACATCGTATCAGCTCCTCTTTCCACGTCTTATTCCAAATTACAAATTCTTCTATCGGGCCGAGATTGGCCGGCGGAGCCGTGCCAGCGGGAGTCACACTGTGTCAAGCAATTATACCACTTTTGTATCAACGCAGAACACGATCGACCCTTGTCACCAATCTACCTACAATAATTGGATAATAAATAAGCTTTGGATTATCATCAATAATCATATAAAAATTCTTTATCCCTTTATTAGCTCTTAGTGTCGAATTTCAAGACGTTATTTTGAACTTAAGATCGAACGTAAGATCGAAGTTTGGCCTGAACTTCATTGCGTGCTTGAGACCTATTTTAAGTTGGAACTTAAGATTTCTCTTGAATTCGAAATTAAGATTTCTCTTAAATTCGAACTTAAGATCAAACATAAGCTCGGAATCAAGTCGAACTGAGAATACAACTTAAGCACGCAATGAGGTTCGGGCCAAGCTTCGATCTCAAGTTCGATCTCAGGCGAGACCTTGAGTTGAAAATAATGTCTAAAAATCCGACCCTTAGATTCATCCTACATTTTAAATTTTCTGTCCAACCAGGATAGCTCGGTGGACAAAATTTGGTAAAAACGATACCACATCACAAAAAATGCCTAAAAGATAATTAACAATTGATTTTAAGAAAAAAAGGAAATAAAATTTATCCGGTTTCACGTTATCTCGTGAAAGGTGCTCAGTCGAGAGAAATTTTTATTTTACCACCGGATCGTAAATGCCGGAGCCAAAGGGTTAATATCCCTCTCCCGAGTGGATCTCACAGATTCTTCCGGATACGTTGGACATTCGTAACGGAGTGAAAGAAAAAAGAACGCAATTCCATTATTTTATTGCCACTTTGATACCGTCGAGTGTGCGTTCGGTTTCATCGTCGTCGTGACCCAAATATTCCCGTTACACTGTGCGTGCCACAGCGACGAGCGTCTCTCGATTATTATCTCTCTCCTCCTTCATCCCGGCCTCACGTCAATCGGACGGAAAGACCGCGGGCCTCGCGATCTTCGCGCATGCGCGATGCATCGGGGATGCGCACCGGTCCACGCTGAGTTGCATATTAATCGCGATTGGTCACGCTTCACAACTCCTAGCTCTGTGCGTTATCGCACTGATATTGAAACCACCGTCGTTTCCGTTTGTTATTGTCTATATCGGTTACTCGCGACAAAAAAAAGCGTGATTTGCACAATTACTTTTGCGCACAACTTCCTCTATGATAAATTTCGTTGTTCGATTTTGGCTTCCTCATAGAGGAAGCTATAATTGAAATACAATTTTTACCAAACAAAATAAAAATAAAAATCCATCATAAAAAAGCGATATGAAAATTTAAATTTTCAACTCCTTTTAATTGTATTTTTGAGTTAAGTATATAAAATAACCAACTGCAAATTCCTTTGCACCTTTTTTCATAACATAAAAAAATGTCTACATTTCATAAAACATTTCAAAAATCTCGAATCGGGCTTCAATCTTCATGAAAATAACACCCAGGGAAGATAGGTGGCCGCTCTCCTAGTGTACAAAATTTCTCCAGCCGTTTCCTCTAATCGATGCAAGTATGTCACATACACACACACACATAGACACACATCCGGACGCCAGCTAAAAATCACATTTCTCGACGTTTTCGATCACTAGTCTGCTGAAATTAAAATCGCAAAATTTTTGTTTTTCACGCTTCCTCCAGAACAAAAAAAAAAACAAAAAAAAAAAAGGGAGGCATCGCCGTTGACAACGGGACGGAAGGGTTATCCCGAAAGCCGCGTTGTGAGAGAGGAGAAAAGATGGAAGGAGATCGGTGGGGGAAGATATCCCGGAGAGCGGCCTCAGCACTTTGCGCGTAGGTGCCAATAATTTATAGCCCTTCGTCGTCCCGGCTTGCCGCGCGCGGTTGCCCAAGTCCGAGCTCACACGGAGATGCACGCGGAGGCTCACGGACACCGATTCGGATGAGGGGCACACATGGAACCTTGGGTATTAGAGAAAACTAACCGAGCGTATATAAAAGGTCTACTCGAAACGTCGGCCCATTACTTTCGGTGATTACCGCCATTCTTTGATTAGCTTCCCGCTTATACTATAGTTTATAGGCATTGTTGCCGTGTGCGTGTATGTTGGGAAAGAAAAGTGGAGGGGAAAAAAAAAAAGGAGAAGGAAAGACGGGCTAGGATGGGAGCGCGCATGCGCGCGCGAGAGCGACGACCGGAATAACGCGTGAATTCCTACGAGATCTTTTTTCCTCTACTCGGTATATCTTCTCCCGTTTCTTTTATTTTCTCGGTCATCTCCCGAGCTCGCCGCGCGGCTCGCGGGCCGAGCGTGCGCGCGGAGAAAGGAATGGAGCGAGCCGGAGGAAGAAGGAGCGGTCCTTTCGAAATTCGTGGAGATAATTTATGCGCGTTCGAGGCCCTTCGCCACCGATAAGATTGGATCGTCACGAGGGGAGCTCACTATATAAATATCGTCCGTTCAATATCGGAAGGGCGTATCTCTCGTACTCGGGCGCATAGCTGACACGCCTCTGTGACTTCGGTACCGACGCTCCACCGTCGGCCGTGGGAGAGCGAGGGAATCGCTGCCAAACGACGACAAATGTACTCAACTACCGGTTGATCGCTCCGGCTGTGGTTGAAATTTAAAAGGTATCGGACAGAATTCAACCTGCCGGTGCAGCGGCGTTGCTCCGCGAGAAAAATTCATAGCGTAGACCCGGGTATATTCCCGAGTAGAAATTTTCGAGCGTTACATCGGGCCCTGATAGGGTCCTGATAAGGAACCTATAAGAGCCTTCGACCATTCGTGGGAAAAATTTCACACCGTAGATCAAATCTATGCCAGATCTGGCCCGGGTATGGTCGACGATTTTTTTATCACAGTTCCACATAAATCTGATCATAAATTTCAACAGCCATCTTTTGGATCCGCCCAATCCGAATTTCAACATCAGTGTTGCTCATAATTTTTTAAGTCAATGGATGGATCAAATTTGGGCCTTAAATGGTCCGGTATTGTTCGGAGATTCATCGGTAAAAAAAAAAACATTTATTCAACTAAAAGCCCGAGTGCAATTTTTGTACCGGACAGTCTTCGAGATACGGCAAGCGAGTGAATGGTTCCGCGCTTCTCAAGATTCGTCGGAAATTGATTTTCTCCAGCGGTTCCAACGCCGTGCCATCCGGCAAGCATACTCATTTCGCAATCTCTCGCCGCTCGTGTATGCAGATAAAATTTTTTTTATTGCAACACACATTGTACCTCGGGCCGGCGGAGAGTTCGCCGTGTGTCGTAAATTTTGATTTTTATTTACGATTAGCCTCGGATACATCGGGTTCATTGTGTATCGCGAATAAAGGACAATAAAGAATATCCTTCGATTCGCAGCGTTGACGATCACGGAGGAGAGTCTCACCGTGCGTAATATCGGGCGTCTCCGCTGCCGGGAGAGGCGATCGTCCGCGAGCATAAGAGACGCTACCTAACGTCGAAAATCCTCCACCGTTGAATAAACACCCGATCGTTTACAAAAGGCAACTCGTGAGATTCTTCGTTCGCCGCGGGCGCGTAAGCCGAACGACGAGGGGGCAAAGAATGAGGGACGTTAAAAAGGGAGACGAGCAGTTTCGCTGCCGGCTCCCGCGGCTGCCGGTGCCGATGCCATTTAATAAAGATAGGAATTTATCGCTCATCCGGGCGGCTCACGAAAAAGGGCTTTTACCGTTCGTGGCCAACCGTCGGACAAAACCGCGTGACGATGCTTCGGAACGTATTTGAAGAAAAAAATAAAAATAAATACGGCCCTTTAACTTCAACACCTTTTCATCCGCGGGTTGCGTCTGACGCGCCTTTAACGCAGGGAACGCAAGGAGGAGCGTCGAGAGGTTTGGAAACCTTGGGCATCGGCGACGCGACTCGCCGGACGACGAGGCGCGGACTTGTGGACGCAGGAGGATTCTAAAATTAAATTTCATCCGGCAAAAGGAGCATCCCGAGCTGCGATCTCTTGCGCGTCGAATATGAAATCCCCCCCCCGTTATGAACTTGCGGCCCTCAGCCTCATCGACGTCTCGTACTTCGCGCCCAAGGCCCGTCCATAAAACCGCGCGAACCGTCCGACTCGTGATGCGAGTTCCCTCGCGACGCCTGGGTGCGAAGATTCGTGGCAGAGATTGTGCAGTCACACTGTCCCGACACTCGCGGTGCTCGAGCGCGAATTCGGCGAGATAAACGCGAGGGAATGATCGTTAAGTTGAAATTACAAATTCCCTGTTCGCCATTCCCATAAAACGGATTTTATTTTATTTTTCTACCGGGCGTGTGACGTCATATCAAAAATACGTCTCTTCCGGTTTGAAAGTCTGATTTTTTCTACCGGAAGTAACGTCATACTGGAGAAACGTCATTTGAAAATTTACCGACCGAAGGTGACGTAATTCCTGTCGAAAAACGAGATTGTCAAACAGGTAGTGACGTATTTTCGGTATGACGTCACTCCTGGTCGGAAAGTGATATTTTACAATCGGAAGTGACACATCCAAGTTATGACGTCACTTCCTCTAAAAAACCAAGATTTTTCAATCGGTAACTTTCGTCGCAGGACAATTTTTTAAAGTATCTCTGCCAACCAGTGGCGTAGTAAGCGTTACTCATTGCCGACGAGTGCTCGGAAGACGGTTGGCTCTACTCCGGCTGCCCATAGGCGTTTTATGGCGTTTTGGCGTTCGGCAGCCAGTGCGGAGCAAGCGATCTGCCGTTTTTCCAGTCACGGCGGAACAGAGATCGCCCCCGAAGAAATGCTCTCCGGCGTTTGGTCTCGAAACAACCGAACGAACGGGACACCCAGTTTCGGCGATCGACGACCGGGAGGTGGCGCGCGGAGAATATCTCTCGCATCAAATTCTCGCGGCACGACGCCGGGGTATCTCGTTTCTGTTGGGGAGAAGAAAACAGAGCACCGACGAGCGACGTCGGATAAGACACCGTTGAACGGTGAGGACTGGAACGGTGTACACTCCGAGGAAAGATCGACAGGGCCGTGGCGTGCACGTGCACGCATTGCCGGGATGTAATTCTGGCGGTCGGCTGGCCAGCGGGCAGCCACGGAAGGCAGGCAGGTCGGTGACAGCAGCTGGTCCGGGTCCAGCAACTTCGGGCGCAACTCGCCGCATATCCTTCTTCTCTCTCCGAGCGATCTCTCTCTCTCTCTCTCTCTCTCTCTCTCTGCTGTTCCAATCTTTCTCCGTCGTTCTTCTTAAGCCCCTCGCCTCGCAGGCCCCTTGTGGGCTACCGGCTCGTTCCGACTCCGATGCCTCCGCAGCTTCCGCGCCGGGAGGCGCGAGCCTCCCGGTCCACCCAGATTTACACCCGCTCACCTGCTCATCCGTTTCAAGAGTGTCCCACTTGCTGCCGCGCGCCTCTCGTCTTTCCGGCTCTGTGCTTCACGCATCATACGAGATCCACTGTCGCACAAACGCGTTATGTGTTATGCGCGTACGTAAGTGTTCTCCGCGTTGGGCGGAGGAGATCGGGACGGACCTTTCGTGAGACTGCTCGATCTGATCCCGAGAGCTCTCACGTTTCTCACTGCTGCTTGAAGAAGAGGTCGTCGGCTGGAGCCGACGAGATCCGAGTTGGCGCATCTCGCGGATTACGCTGTGGACCATTGTTCGCAACTTGTCAGAAAGGTTGCTGGGCGATGTTAATTGGTATCGTCGAAGATCTAGCGACGGCCGCGCGAGCAGCTCTTGAAGTCTCTTCCCTCGCTACACCGAAAGAAAGGTTTGGTAACATCAAACTAAGCTGCAGTTGCGGGTGGCGAAAGAAATATTTGGTCGATTGAAAGAAATATTTGGTTGATTGAACGAATATTTAGTTGCTCAAACGAATATTTAGTTGGATTTAACAAACATTTTGTTCAATCGACCAAATATTTATTTCGCCGACCGCAGCCGCAGCTTAGTTTGATATTACCAAACCTTTTTTTTTTATGTAGCAAGCCTGTCGCCGGCTTGCTCGGCTGAATCTACTGGAATCAGCTGAGCTCTACAGTCCACGACACAAGGAACATTAGAATCCGGCTGTAATTAATTGTCAGAGTTGGCTTCGCAGGCGGGTTGAGGAACTTTCGTGAACGAACGATTAGCCAGAGTGGCCCGAGGTATAATGGCTTGTCTCTCTTTCTCAGCTCGGGCCTAGGAACTCGCCAGGCGCCAGGTATCTCTCACGGCTGGAACGCCGGGCAGCGTCGTAAACAAAGCTAGAGATTAAAAACTATTGCCCAATATACTGAATTTATATTTTCCTTACGTAACTGCCAATTAAGAGCGTTCCTCGTGCGTCAGAATGTTTATCCTGTGTCCGTGGGCGTTTTTGAAACGAAAAAGCAGAAAACAAAACTACTCATTCTAGGCTCATTGGCCCGTTCAGGCGAACAGTGGGAGAGCGACGGGAAATAAACGCATGGAAGACGAGAGACACATTGAGGAACCGTTGGCATACAAACATTGAATAAAAGTTACCGCATAGTTCTAGCATTCGCGACTTTCTGGAGGAAAGTCACCAAGAAACTTTGGTCATTTTTCGAAGCACTCGTGTAGTTTTCCCAGATCTCGGAAAACGGAATAGTTAAGAGAAACACAAAAGTCCTGCACAGTAAAAAAAAGTTTGTACTTCTTACAACAACTTATTGTCCACAAAAGTCCACAATTTTTTATTCGTAATCTCTTAGTTTTACAAACAAAAGTGCAAGCTAAAATTGTCAATGACACGGGAAATAAAAGGACTGGTTCGTATGTTCAAATAAGTGACAAACGAGTTTGTCACTCATGTAACAAAACTATTTTCACGAAATTTCGCATTCCAATTTTACGAAATTATCGTTTTTTCTGTTCGCAGCTCAATCGACGCGACGGCAGAAAACGCGATTGTCCGACTATGAGGTAAGTACGCACTTTCACTGAATCCTACTTCTCCACTTATAGCGGAACATCATGCACTCACGTTCGCAAGATTGATAACAAAACAACTCGAGTGATCAAGAGATCAGCATTGAGCAAACTACCCGTGCAGAAATTGCTGTCGCCGTCTATCCGGCTCCTATAATTGAACTGCAAACTATCGTCTTCAGTTCCTCGCGTGCAGGACAATTTAAAACCCCAACCCCGAGTACACAACACATCGCAGAATTTCTCGACAAGCGTACAAACGAAGATCGTCCTCGTCGTCGCGCGTCCCGTAAAGTATAAAGCATTAAGCGTTAATCTCGACGCTGGACAAGATAATGCCCGAAGTCGGCTCCACGTGAGAAGCCTTTGAGTGGCTATTTATCTCGAGTTTGAATCGATTTGTATGCTAATCCCCCACCGAGAAATCCTCCTCGGTCGTTCGCTCTCTCGCGCACCTACCATAAAACTGAAGGAGGCCTACAAAACTCGCCTCATGAGATTCCAGATATATCCCCTGACTAATTAGGCCCTGGGCGCTGCCCCCCTCCTCCCCTGTGCGTTTGCTCTTGCCCCGGGACATCCTCGTCCTCCCTCGTGTACCTCTTTTTACCTCGCTCCCGCTAAAGTAACCGAGCCCGTTGACTCTCTCGTTTCATCGACGATGGCGGAATCTTGCCCTCCCGGTCCCTCGCACATTGTCCTCGCTCAATTGGCTCTTGCCAACATCGGACGCATCGCTCCGCCGAGGAGCCCCATCGATCGGTGGAACGAAAAATCCAACCTTTTTTAAACCTTTTTCCTCAAATACTCATATTTCAAGAACCTATAGGGGGAAGTGGGGAAAGATGGAACTGTGGGGCAAAATGGGACAGTCGGGCAGAACTCAATTTTCCAATAATTGGAGGCCCAATTTTTTCCCCAATGATACGTCCGGATTTTCGAAGCCGTTTTCCCGTTTTGCTATTTTGCTATTTTGCCATTTTGCCGTTTGGGGCCGAGGAGCCCCAAGGGAAAATCCTTCCTTTTTTTACCCATTTCCTTAAATACTCATATTTCAAGAACCCATAAACTTTCTCCTTTATCTTCCATCTCCGAACTTCTGACTCTCCGGAGGCTCGATCGTCTGATTATTCATTGCTAATTAACGGTCATGAGAAATATCGTAGTTGGTCCGGTAACAGCCCGGAGTCGAGGGAACCGAAGAACGCCTCGCAGAGATGGAGATGCATCCGATATATTTCGAACGGAATTTCAACGAGCTGCGAGAGGAAGATCGGTATCGCGGTCGTTCCCGGTCGCCGAGGCGATGAGTTCCCTCGAAGTGTCACTCGATCTGCGCCCAGGCCGGATCCCCTCGGAGGCCTGCGTGCCTCGTAACATTCCCGGAGGTCGACCGGCGACGAATGCGATTTCGTGATCGTTAAACGCGCCTCGGTCGCGATCTGATAGATCGTCGATCGTTAACGGTTCGGCGGTGTCCGACGTCATACCGGCAGCGCGCCGGAGCCGTGACGATCGCTCGATCTCTCGGTCATCGCCGCGGATGCTGCGGATCGGTAGCGGACTCGACGATCGGCCGGAGGAGATACGCGCGCGATCGCCAGCTAGAGTACACCGGTGTTGCTACTTGTATGACGCGATGGAAAATTCATTCCGTCGAGTCATTCACTAATCCTTTATCAGTGTAGTACCAGAGCCAGGAGGCACGAGCATGCGAGCGGAGGCAGCGCGGTATAAATTACCGGTACGAAATGCGATCGATCCGGTCGGTGATAGATCGGAGCCTCAAGATCGGAAGGACGTAACTCGACGTACCGGACTGTCTGAGACACGCGCTTCTGGCATCGGGCGGTCGGTATGGAGATCGAATTTAATAATCGTAAAAAAGGGATAAACGGGTGACCGGTACGTTATGTAGGTAGAAGAGAAAGCTGTTGTCAATCCGCTGATCTGGCAGGTGTTTCCCCCCCGACCGATTCGGCTCCGCTCGGAGTCTCGCTCGGTCGGATGTGTGGGGGTTGAGGCGTGTAATGTGTAACGAGTAATTGCGATTTTTTGCCGGTTCGAAAATAGATGAAAATCGGTTTATGGGCTGCACTGACTGTGGCTGTAGCGCGCGCGGGGATAAAGGAACGCGGAGCCGGTTTCGAGCTTCAAGGAATCGGATTTCATGAAGGCGCGTCTTTGGGCGACATCCGCGGACTGGTGAAGAAAAATTTTGTGCCGATTCTCGGTAGAGAGTAAAAAAATATTTTCGTAAAATTGGGGTACGAAGTTTCGTTAAGATAATTTTGTTAAGTAAGAGACAAACTCGTTCGTTCAGGATTTGATGTACAAACGTGTCATTTTATTTGCCGTGTCATTAATAATTTTGGTTTGTACTTTTGTTTTTAAAATCAGGGCCGGATAGAGCGATCGGAAAATTAACTAATAAAAAATTGTGGACGTTTGTGGACGAAAAGTTGTAAAAAGTACAAACTTTTTTATTGTGTATACGGATCCGAACGGGAGATTCATTAATCCACTTGAAACTATCGAGGAGGCAGAGATTTCGCACCGTGGATCGAGGAAGCTCGAACGTTAAACCCGACGCGAGATCCTCCTTTAATATTCATTCCGGGGGACGAAAGATGCTGGGATTCGATGATTTTTAAGTGGGCGAACGAGTCCGGGGCATCCGAGAAATGTGCGTGACACATTGCATGCTGCCAAGTCTGTCCGTCTGTCCATTCGTCTGATAACGCTGACTCATAAAACGCCGGCAGCGTTGTTTGCGGTCGTATTCGCGTGTGTCTTTACTTGCTTTCCCTTCGTTTTTCTCGTAGGTAGTTTTTTCCGATGGTAATTTTCCCCGTAGGTAATTTTTTCCGAGGGTAATTTTCGCCATAGATCGTTTTTTCTGTGGGCAATTTTTCCCGCAGTTAATTTTTTCCGTAGTTAATTTTTCCCATAGCTAATTTTTCCCATAGTAATTTTTCCCATAGTTAATTTCTCCCATAGGTAATTTTTTCCATAGGTAATTTTTCCCGTAGCTAATTTTCCCCATAGGTAATTTTTCCTGTAGGTAATTTTTCCCGTGAGAACTTTGTATGGTCGAGCGAAAGAAGAACTATCCTCATTCGGCAAATGCGGGTATTCTCCATCGACGAAAAGATTTTGAATACTCGCCGCGAGAAAGTCGAATGCGCCGTTGTCGGCGAGAGGCTTTGGGAGAATAAAAAAAAATCAAATGTTAAAATTCACGTGGCCACGCAAAGGCACACGAGGCACCGGAGCGATATTGCGCGAACAGCCATTCTTTGGACTAGGTGTCTCGCAACAACGGCGAGGAGTAGGGCGAAGTGGTTGGACAAAGAACTCCATTAGGTCTAGCAAAGATTTTCCATGCCAAGGCGAACCGCTGGACTGGCGAGGCTCTCTCGCTCGGAAGACGGATTATGGTCCACAATAGGACACGTCCCATTGTGCCGAGCTGCCGCAGTCAGACCATTCCCACTCTTTTCCGTTACCCGACAGCGGCCTATTGCCCAGATCGGCGAACCACCTGTTTCGCAAAAGACTAATTCCAGAACTGGGACCCACAAATGGTCTCCCGTCGAAAACCAATGAGAGATGACACTATCGACTTATCGCGCACGGTAATGCGAGATAATAAGATTTCGAAACCTTACAATCGAGAACAATACCGACAAACTTTATTTTATTTTTTTCAAGTCACGGGGACAATTATCGTCACGCGTCTTCGTCATGTGAGGATTTTTATGGCGTCGAATGAACTATAGTGTCGTCGGTAAAACTGTACGGTCTGCTCGGGTAAAATAAAATTAATAAAAGTAAAACGAATAAAAATAATACAAATAAAAATAAAATTAATAAAAGTAGAATACATGAAAATAAACTAATTCCAGAACTGGGACGTACAAATGATCTCTCCTCGAAAACGAATGAGAGAGGACGCAATTGACACTGTTATCGCGAATGGTAATGTGAGATCATTCGATTCGAACCATACATTCGAGACCAATGTCGACAAACTTTTTTTTTTTTACGACTTCACGATTTTTTTTTTCACGACGACAATTATCCTCACGCGTCTCCGTCATGTGGCGATTTTTGTGGCGTCGAATGAACTGCAGTGTAATCGGTAAAACTGTACAGTCTGCTCGTGTAAAATAAAATGATTAAAAATAAAATGAACAAAAACAAAACAAATAAAAATCGAATAAATATAAATAAACTAATTCCAGAACTAAGACGTACAAATGGTCTTTTTTTTTAGAGTAACCGACTCTAGTATCGTCGGTAAAACGTCCCCTTCGGTGCGTATCATCGTTTGTAAAAGTAGACGGGAACTCATGCGTAAACGTTCACTTCTTCCTTACTGTTTCCGGCACGTTTTTTCGCCGTTATTAAAAATTGAAAAAAAAATTCTGATGGTCTCGGCATCGGCGCGCGAGAAAATGCCGTGTTCAAAAAAAAAAAAAAAAAAAAAAAAATGGAGAAAAGAAAAAAGAAACGAAGAAGACACGAGTGTTCCCTCAATATCCCGTATTAAAATGAGATCGAGTCAGGGACGCGTGAAGGAGTGGGAGAGGAGAGCGCGTTCGCGGTGACTTTTCGAGATTTTGTTTTAAGAAAAGCACGGGGAGAGAACAGGGCTTAATTGGATGCACGTGGGACGAGACATTGTCGAGGAGCGAGCGAGAACGAAGAGCCGGCGCACGGAAACTTGGCGAGCTCGCTCGGTGAAAAGAAGGGTAAAGAAGATTTACGAGAGAGCACGGAAGGGTGAGGGAGAGAAAGAGTTTTGTCCTATCCTCGTAACATTCTTTCAAAGAAACGAGATACACGGGAATGAGAAACATAGCGGCGGTGCGAGAGGAGGAGGAGGGGGACGAAGGCGGAAGGTAGAAAAATTTGCGGTGCTCCGAGGGGTTGGAACGGGGTTGAGTTCCGCGCTGCTACCGCTTGTGCTGCTGTTTGCAAGAGGATCTTGCGGTACGCGGAACCCTGTAAACTGGCTCTCCTTTGTGACGCAGCGCGTAAAGGGTTTCAGCAAAACCTCCGCATCGGTGCTTCGGGGTCGTGAGCATCGCGGGAAATCCGTCTGCACGTATAGCCGGCTATGGTATATGTGCGGTACTTCCGTGTTTACTCTTGGGGTCTGTCAAACGAACGTTTTCGATGTTTCCCTCACTTTTGTGTCTTCCTTTCGCCGAGTTCCGCAGACAAGATTCCAGTTACGAAAGCACTATTTGCCCGGACTTGGAAATTACTTTCAACACTATTGAAAAATTTTGCACATTGTGATGTGTCCATAATCGGGTGGACACATGCAAGTGTGCATGATATGTGTATGTACGGCTGTGTTTAGCCAGATAGGGTAAAAGTGGGGAATATGACCTGATCCATACTTCATTCGTTTAGTCACTAACTGGACTGGGCCGTATTCCCAACTTTTATTCTATGCGAGATTGTATGGTATGATGGATAGCAATAGGTTTTTATTTTATTTTTTCGCCGCGTTCCACAGACAAGATTCTGCTACGAAAGCACTATTTGCCCAGACTTGGAAGTTACGTTCAACACTTTTAAAAAATCTGGCACATTGTAATGTGTCCATAATCGGGTGGACACAAGTGTGGATGATATGTGCATGTATGGCTGTATATAGTCAGACAGGGTAAAAGTGAGGAATATGACCTGATCCATACGTCATTCATTTAGGTACTAAATGGCCTGGGCCATATTTCCCACTCTTACGTTATGTGAGTTCGAATGGTATGGACCGCAATAGATTTTTATTTATTTATTTATTTTCTACGAGTTTCACAGACAAGATTCCAGTTATTAAACCTCAAGATTCCAGTTATTAGTGCGGACACTATATGTCCGCACTTGGAAATTACTTTCAACACCTTTCACGAATCTGCCACATTGCAGTGTACATGATAGAATGGACACATGCGAGTGCGCATGATACGTGCATACATGGCTTTGTATGCCAGATAGAGTAAAAGCGGGAGATATGACTCGGTCCATGCTTCATTGATTTACGTACTAACAGGGTTGGGCCGTATTTCCCACTTTTACGATATGTCAGTTCGTATGGTATCACGGATTGCAATGGGTTTTATTTTATATATATTTTAATCGCAACGCGCTATCCTTGCCATAAAGATAATACTATTGCGGGCCAGAATCACTCCGTTGAAAGTCGATCGAAACGATTTCCTTTTTAGCCGAGATTTTTTATTTTTCACCGTAATACAATGAGAGCGGAAAATATTATAAAAATATATCTGAGCATGTTACAGTTCACATGAAATAAATCCAAACAATGCATTCCGGAACGGGATTTTTCGAAGTGGAGTGAGTGACTTTTCGATTTTTTTTTTTTTCGTACTCGTTCGCCGACGAGAAGGAAATTGCAATGGAACGTTTCAACTCGTGTATATAAAGAGATAAATTAATGATATATGTAGGAACGAGCGTGAAGTGCTATTGCCGCGCTGTCCGGTAACTCTGAGCCCAGCCTCCGTTAAGAGCGACGCTTGCGTACGGGAAGCGTGAAAACTGGAACGCTGTCGCCAGTGGCGAATCGAGAGTCGGGAGTTGGTCCGCGCACGGTGCGCGCGGTACGGTAACGACCCGCGGTCACTTGTAATTAAACTTCCGATTTCGTAATTGCGAGAACGCGGACGGGAGGGAACGAGGTGGAAGGAGAGAGAACAAATGCACGAGTCGTATAACGGGACTCCACCGGCAACCGTCACTATTCCGATCGGTGTTGTTACCCGGTTATTAACAAATCATTTTCCTAGCGAAATTATCTTTGCAATTGCACATTACTTTTGACCCCTTCGCACCAAGCACTGTTCGGATATGTTTTAGATTCTCAATGCCATTTTTCGTATTCATCTCAGTCAATTAATAATTCATTAATTTTCTTAGTTTGATTTTTTCTTTTTCAATGAAAATTCTCTCTTTCTGTTGCGATCGGTGTTGTTTCCAGGAATATTCGGTCATTGATGAATCATTCTTCGAGCGATATTATCTTTATAATTTCACATCACATTTCACCCCTTGACTCCAAGTAGGGTGGGGATTCTTTTTAGACTCTCAATATCATTTTTCGTAAATGAATTAATTATATCAATAATTAATTCATTTTTTTTTTTTTTTACTGAAAATTCAGTCTTTCGGTATCGCGACAAAATGCTTTCTCTCGAATCCGCGCCTCAGCAGCAAAAGGGAGCCTGCAAACGAGACTAGGGACTCGAAGAAAGCCCGATCATTTGTGAAAGTCCGATCGCTCACTTTCCGACATTGTCTCGCTGCAAAGAGTCTCTCATGCAGTCCCGCAATCTTTTTCCCATCGTCTCGACCACTTGCAAGGGGATCGTTGCCGATCTCAGCATTATCACGGCGCATCGGTGTCCCGTTATTTGCATTATTGATTTAAACGAGAAATCGAGCGTCTCGACGCGCGGCGCATCGGTCCATCGGGACGACATCGGCATCGGGCGCGAATCGTTCCGACATCGCTCATTAGAAAACCGATGTTACATGTGCCTCTCGATTCATCCGAAGCAATTGCTCCGCGAGGGTATTCTCGCAGTCACGCGATCGACCGATCAACAGGAAACAACGCGAGGAAAGAGATCGATGGAGTCAGAGAAACAGAGACGCGAGTCCAAGAATTTCCATTTACATCGGAAACGCACGAGTCTCCGGAAAGGCAAGAGCCGCGTGCTCTCACATCTGCTCCGGCTTCCGTTTCACCCAGCCAAAGACGATCTTTCCCCGTTTCGCGAAGAACAAAAACGCTCCACTCAGCGAAGCGTCAAACCGAACCGATAGAGCAGACACTGACGAGTCCAATAACACCGTTCCGTGCGGAAACGAGATATGACGAATCGTCATAAATAGCCGGGTTTTTCTTTCTCTCTTTTTCAGCCCATTATTATAATCGTCCGATAAATGGGACTATCGCAAACAGAGCCGCGAAACAATTGTCCCCCCCCCTCCCGATGTTTCCACTCGGCGTCGTAAAAATAATGACAGGTTGTTTACCGAGCACATAACCGCAAGCGTAACCGCAATTTCATTTAAGAGGCCGCGCGCACTTTTCGTCTGCACACGGTTGCGCAACGGATACACCTCCGAGAGAGACGGAGAGAGACCGCTCGCGAAAGCGTCGGAGGCATCGATTGTTTAATCATGAGAATTGGTTCGGAGTACGGGCAGCTGCCGTCTACCGGCGGACGGTAAACGAAGAAATTTCGCGCGCCCGCCGCTTTCGAGCCTCGCTGAAAACGTGATTGACGCGTGAACACAGGTTTTTTTTTTTTTTTTTTTTTTGATTTTTTTTTTTTAGCGAGTCTGCTTAGCTGGTGCCGGCAGCTTCGGCAACACATTTTCGATGTCTCGATCATTCGTGACAGATAACAGCGTGTGTACAATGTTTATATTCCCTCCGGTTATCGCGCGGCATCGTTCGTAGGTGTTACAAACGAATTATCGACTGGCAAGAATCGCGAGATTTATTACATCGTGGCTCGATACTCGAGTTCGCTCTGCCCGAGTCGATCTTGATTTACAACGGAGAAAAAAGAATTAAAAAAAAAAAACATTCCGGCACACTTTATGTTGCTATCTCTCATACGGGCGTGTACGTACATTGACTCGGCAAGAGTCAACTTAACGAACTCTCGCTGCTCAAGTGCATATATATTTAGATCTCGATGGATACATCGATAATCGTCGACACGCGCACTCCCGAGAGAACCCGATGACATTCTAATTCAGCGACGGGCCGATGTGTTAAAGAAGTTACGGAGATTAAAGTAATCTGCGCTCGTCGATCTCGGGTTACTCGAACTCCGCTGCGAAATCTCGATCGTTTCGCCGCCGCGATCTCACTCGATTCAACTTACGGACATGGCTCGTGGAGTCGTAGAGGTGATTCAATTTTGCACGACGAAGACCGCTCGCTGCGCGATCGAAAGTGCATCTGCCAGAGATCAACAGTTTGGAGTCGGTTCGGTGTGGTTACAATCAAAGTTGCGATATTTTTGGTACCGTGAAATTTGAAAAAGAGTCCGAACGTCGAGGGACCTCATCGACTCTCCGAAAGTAGTCGAACTTTGATCCACGAACCCGCTCGCAAATTTCTAACGACATCCACACACAAGTACTTAATTTGATTCCGACTAATCAAGAGGACTCTTCCGCCGAATAGAAATTTCCCAAACGATCTAATTTCCCAGCGACAACTGCGACCCATCGGAAGACTTCTCAGATCCACGAAGGCGATCGGTAAATTTCTAACGACATCCCCACTTCACGAGCGCATCATTCGATTCTAATTAATCAAGAGGACGTTTTTCGCATTGCACCTATCTACGGGAATCCAAGAAGAAGTAGAAAGTTCGTTTGACCGTATTCGCAGGGATTAATGAATAATCGCTCCCTGTGTGTATTCTCTCACGGACGGGGAAACGTGGTCGTTACACGCATAATCTCGAACCGGGATCGTGGCTTCGGCAGGTTGATTGGTACGTATTATCTTGCACACGAGTGCATTCTAGAAAACGGTATGCGGACAATCGAGCAACCTCAGAGACGATCGTATCCTACAAACGGCATCTTGTAGTCCGTGATGCATCGCAGCGGCGCACACATACACACACATCCTGGACCAGCAGAGCATCACAAAAGAGTATACCGGCTTCCCGCTCGTCCCCGCTCGACCCCGCGAGAAAATCTCAACGGGAAGAAACTCACCGTCAATTCCGCGTAGTCGCAGCAATAGCAGCTTCCATGTAAGTAAACCGTACGTAGCACTGGTCACTTCTCATCACACAATTGCAGGCCTTCGGGACAATACGACAGAACGCGTATAGGATCGGTTTCGTGATCTTCCGACGATGCTGCGCTCTCGACGCACCTGCGCACCTGTTCGAACCACGCCTGACGTTTTTTTTATTGTCGTTTCTCCGACTCCAAGTAGAGATTCGATCGAAGACCGATGCGCAAAGTCAGATCGGATCTCACCGACTCGACGGTCGTTTCGCTGTACGACAGCGACCCAACGTCGTTCACTTTCGGTGAATCCGGATGATCGTGTCGTCACGCACAGAACTGTCCACGGGATTCCAGCGGGGATTTTTCGTTTCTAGCGCACGAGGGTTTGGCGGGTCGCGGCGAAGAGCTGGACCAGAAGGGATGCTGCAGGCCAAGCCCGCGTTGAAAATCCGCTGTCGTATCCGATGTCCGACTAAAACAGGCGGCGAACTGTGGTCATTAAAAAAAATAAACAATCACCTCTCCTGCACATTCACGAGTACTCGATCACAATCGCCCGGCCGCCGGACGACCAGATTCGCTGCTCTCGGTACGCCGTCTCTTCACCACCGTTAAAAAAAGACTAATTGAGCAATCATTCAGCGTGATGTGTATTTTAGTTTAGCGGCAGCGCAAAAACGTTTTCACTCCGGTAACTTTCGACGAAACGATGCCGACCCGCTCGGGTCTGTCACGCGAATAAAATCGTGACGTACCCGCCGAGTTTCGGACGGTTGTTTCGCGACGAGTAGCAAACCCACGAGGTGCTCGACGGCATCCTCTCCGGCGCGAAATCGCGGTCCTCTCACCGTCGAGAGCACGCTCTTTTTTTCGCGTTCGGACTGTTTGCTTTTGCCGCGAGACCCGAACCGTTTCACTCCGAACGACGCGCGGAGTCGGTGGCAACGCCGGCAATCAACGCGACGAACGAGATTCACGAGATTCGGGCGATTCCGTTGATCCCGAAAGACGATCGGTGGCGAGAACAAGATCGGTAGAGTAACAAGAGGAATGGCAAAGGAACCGATCGTGCGCGCACAGAAAGGTGGAAGGGTCGAAGTAAGGTGCGTGAAACAGGTGACGGAAACACTTCCGATGGTTCTTCGACGCGAAGATGACGCGCCGTCGACAGCGGTGAATGCACTTGTCGAGCCTCAGGCGGGCACTGTCGAAGACGAAACCGTCGCCGCTCCGGGCTTCGAAACTTCAACGCTCGTGTGTCTCCGCTCGTGGGATCTTCCACTCGACCTTCCAAGACCGTTTGATTCGGTTACAGAGGGGCGAGCAGCTACGCTTTCATTGTGGCCCGAACCGTCCCCGTGGATCATTCTCCTTGAAGTCCTTTGGATGGAGCCGCGGCGACCCTTGTTCTATTCGGCGCTGTCCGACGAAAGGTTCAGCCAGGCAATGCGGTATGCAGCGGCTCGTGTACGGCGTGCATGTGTGTGGTTCGAGCCTGGCGTTCCAGAACAATTAACCCCAAAGTCTAATCGATTTAATTAGGCGTCAACGGTGGCCTCCTTTCGATCGGTTCGCCTCCTTATCCGTCGGCGGCGGCGATGCGAAGTCGCCTACAGTCCGTCATTCGCTCGTCCGGGCTCAACGACGGCAGCCCTCGGACGAGCCTGGTCCCCGGCAACTCCGACCCACCCGACTCTCGGCCACCTTCGATCAATCACTTCACTTCACGAATCTCGTAAGATCCGACACCCGACAAACTCCCACCAAAACTGAACCCGATACTTCGGAAACACGTTGACGCGAGCTCCGAGTTTGGACGGTTCGACTGGGACATCAGCGGCACATTTCACTGGCGATTATCCGAATTCTCGTCACGATTCACCACGATTATCCTCGAGAAGCCAGTCCACCGAATCCGGGACCTCGTCGATCACGTTTCCCTATTCTCACTCAAGATTTTCCACTGAAACTTTCCGTCGTCGAATTCGAGACGCTCGGAAGAAGATCACCACCCCCCAGGTAACTCCCACGTGCCCCGCGCAAGGCCGTTTCCCCGATCGCGGTCGCCGTCGCCGCGCCAACGTCGCGACGTTCGCGGTGCGAACGGACAGTTTTCCCCGTCAGCTGGTTCCCGCGCCGCGAGAAACGCGGCCCGATCGGCGGGACGATCTTCCGACCGGGAGGACTCGATTTCGATACGGCGTGCGTCGCGGGGGTTGCGCGGTTGGGCGATCCGTCCCACTGCCCGGCGCGTCGCGGTCGCACGGATGACAATTACGATGATATAACAATAGCCGCGTGCGTTCTCCGCTGGTTCAGATCGTACACTGAAGAAACCCCGGCCTACCCGCACACACGTGTGTGCCGAGCTGCGTACCTCTCTCGCGGGACCGGGGCCCCGTCAGGTAGATGGAAGGAGGTTGTGGGCCGTGGAGGTAGGAGGTGGAGTGTCGGAGCGAGGCCCCGGAGTGGGGAGAGCTCTCCGGGTTAAGGCGGCGGCGGCGGCCGCGGTGGAAACAGCAGCAACGAGAGACGGAGCGAGGCGGAGAATGGAATAGATGAAGAGGGAGATGAACGAGGCGCAGGACGAGGTGCCGGTGAGACGGAGACGACGGTGCGAGTAGGAGACGAGGGAGAGGGAGAGTCTCGCGTGTGTTACCCGAACGAACACAGGGGAGCCCGTGTGTACAGCGGTGCGCAACACCGCGGCCGAGCGAACGATATACCTACCCGAGGAGATCCGAGCCGCGCGGGTAACAGGTAAGACACGGGGCAGCCCCGCACAGTCGACGCGGACCGCGCGACGGAGTGGGATGCGAGAGGCGGACGAGAGACACACGCTCTACTGTACGCTTCCGAGGCCGGGCCGTTTCGCCGGAGGGAGCGCGACAGAGGCGAGACGCGAGAGCCGCGCGAAAGACGGAGAGACGACCGGGAAGATGAGGCGGCCGAGGGAAGAGGCGCGAGGCGAGAGAGGAAAAGGTACACGGAAAGAGCTAGGATACGGCCGGTACACGTACGTGGTACAACGGCGCTCGTGTGGCTGCGACGGGTGTAAAAGTGGAGAAAACGCCACCAAGAACGGGCGCACACGGTGACACCGCGGCGGAGGCGACGTACTCCGACTCACCTGGTCCACCGTTGTTGGGTCCGTCTTCTCCTCCCCGCTCCACCCGGCCTCACTTACGCGGAGCGATACGGGACACGGGGAGTCGGGGATACGGCCACAAGGCAGGCAGGTAGCGCACGAAACTTGTGAGACCCGAAGATGGGGGAGAGAGATAGACGGGTAGGAAAGAAAAACGGGGACTTAACCACCACCGGTGATGCTGCGGTGCTGGTGCATGCCCAGAAGAGATGAGAAGAAGAGGAGGAGGAGGAGGAACGACGACGAAGAGGAACGAGACCGAGAAGGAAGGAGGAGGACGGAGGCAGAAGAGAAGACTCGTCTTCTCCACGAACAAGTAGTACCGGTGGAGGGGTGTATGCCCGATGCCCGTGCTCCTGGCCACTGGTGCACCGCGATGCACCCGCGATGTTCCCCGCTTCGCTGGCCCAGTCGATGATGCCGCTGTCCGTCGCTCTCTCACACAGCCCCGAGGCTCGCCGTCTCTCGCTACTCCCGTTCAAGATCGTACGGACTACGGTACACACGTACACCGAGTTCATCTTCCTCGTCCAGCGGCGAACCGGCAGCGCTCTCGCGGGGCCGCCGCTCCTCGACGGGACGGGGGACGAGGCTAACCCGCCAGGCGTCGTCCGACGATAAGAATAAGGATGAGGCTGAGGATCGTTCGCTCCTCTTCCTGATCGTTCGACCGGACGATTAGCCACGCGAGAACCCATTTCAGTATTGGTTACGTCGTCATTACGGAGAGAGCGGGAGTAAACGGCGATCGGGGGACGGTGCCGATGTCCTCACAATAATAACACCCGAAGCTGCTCGGCTACCGGATTGAAGAATGACGACGTCACGCTGGGTGTCACAGGTATATGTGCTCGGGTGGGATTCCGCTGTGACTGGAAAAACGGCAGAGCGTTGGCCACACACCGGTTGCCGTATGCTAAAACGTCACATCAGTCCCTCCCCGGCCGTAGCCGTAGCATAGCCGACGGTATTCCGAGCAGAGAAAAGCACCGAGTAACGCTACTGAGCCACTTCCTGACAGAGAACGAAAATAAAAATAAAAAAATCCCTTTGACGTCACTTTCGGTTTGAAACTCTCAGTTTTCGACCGGAAGTGACGTCATACCGGAAATACGTCATTTCCGGTCCAGAAAATTTATTTTTCCAACCGGAAAAGACGCATTTCCGGTATGATGTAACTTCCGCTCGAGAAATGAAATTTTCAAACCGGAAGTGACGTTTTCCGGAACGATTAACCGGAAGTGACATTTTTTATGGTTAAATCTCACCCGAGTAGTATCGTATGTTTGTATGGCGTACGCCCTTTGCGCCAGAAATCGGTGGTCCATGGAATTGGGTGAAAGAAATTGGAACAATACGGAGAACGCTCGGATCACTCTTACCACCTTCCGTCATGCATGCGGCGCGGTTTCACTAATCGAACGCCGAGTGCGTCAGCGATAAAGACAAGCGGCAGGTGTCGTTTTATCGAGGATTGCAGACCGATGTGGTATTCACATGGGAAAAATCTCAATTCCGCGGCAACTTATTTCTCGGCAACTGGGGATTTATAAACGTGGAAGCGACAGCCCTGAGAAAAAGACGAACGACATGATCTGTGTTATGTAGATGAATTTATGTTAACAAGATCTCCGGCAAGACCGGCGGAGAACCGAGCAGCCGGAGTAGGGATGAACGAATTGTCGATGAGCAAAATGCAGCTGTAGGACTGTTCGGGGACTGCTTTATCTGTTGGTGGCGACCCTTGCCAAGCTGCCTCGCCCGGCTCACCTGTCATCTCCTCTTATCGGGTACAATCCGTCCATCCATCTAACCGGCTGGTTCTGGAGCTCCGAGAGACGGACACGGGCCTTCGGCTTTCTTCTCGTTCACCTTTATTTTTTTTTCTCCTCCCGACGTTCCTTTTTTTTCTCTCCTCGATCCCTCTCAACATTTTCGTCGCTCGTCCTTCGCCTTCTCTAATTCTCCTCCGGGCGAGAGTATCTACCGATCACCCCGCTCGCGCTGCTCTCCCGTTCCTCTTATTGTGTATACACATACGGTCGCTCTCCTATAATCGGCCTACCGCGACTTCTCGAACACGACGGTTTCACTTGACAAATTAAGTGACACGCTCGCGCGTCAACGCACTCTACGAGGACACAAGGATTAACCGTACGCGGCCCAATATCGACGATTGAGCCGGTACCCACCTCCGCCTCGAAGCGACCCGACGTCAATTTTCAGCCAACGACGACCTCCGGTCAAACAAACGGATCGTCGGTCATAGAACGAATCGGCATGCACATTTCTGCAAATTTCACTCAGGATCCAAGAACTATCCTGACGATTTGAACATTTAACAAACCTTTTTTGTCCTTAAATTGTCTTCAATTATTTTGTTGTTGATTTGACAAAAAATATAAAAGTGACAAACATTGTTGAAAATGGATAAGATTTTTTTGTAAAATGAACATTAAAAGAATTGTGGACATTTGTGGACATTTGTGGACATTTGTCGATATTTGTCGACATTTGTCGACAAGAAACGTTAGTACCTATTTTACTGCGTAGCCAACGCGCACTCGCACTGTTCCTGTAATGAGTGGGTATGCAGATCAGCGTTTCCCAGCGTCATAAGTCATTTCCAGTGCGATATCGTGACCGGCGGACGGTAGTCAATCGTACATGCTTCACCGGCAGCAGAGCGAACGCACCGTGTCTCTTTCTCTCTCTCTCTCTCTCTCAAGAGAGAGAGAGAAAGAGAGTTAGGCGAGCTCCGGAGAGATAAGAATACCCGGAGGAAGCTGAAGAGATCGCCGCACGGAGACGGGGCGAACGAGTCGTTGCAATTACAACGGGACGTCGGCCGACGACGAGGCGAACGATGAGGCGGCCCGAGGTTGGAGAGGACCGTGCGGTGGCGAGAGAAAAGAGTCGCATGACTTCTCCCCGCCAGGGTATACAAACAAGTTTCGTACGCCCGAGATAAAGATTCGATACGCGAGACAGAAGCGGAGAAGAAAGAAAAAAAAGGGCAGAGTCCCGATGTGACATGAAATATGCGAGCGCTTACGGCGCGAACGTACCTGCCCACCGGCGTACCCATTAAAGCCCGCGGCAGAGTGGGAACAGCGCACAAGCTCCGGCAGCGGAGAAAACTCACTCGGGCGCTCGCGGCTCTCGTTGCGCTCTCCCGCGGCAAAGGGACCGAGGCCGATAATCGAAAGACGGACTCCGACGAGCGACGAGGTATCGAAATTTCAGGAATTAATAACACTACGGAGCGTTATTTTCTCGGCTCGGAATTCCGCGAGAGCCGCGGCGCCCTCGCGGCTTTGCTCGGACAGGAATGCAATATTATTAGTGCGCCGGGCTGCCGAACGTGGCTCCTCCGACAATGATAATCGTCACTCGTATATCGTCGCTGGTATTCGAATTCTTTTTGTCTCTCGTGCCATAGCGTACCGAGTATTCGAACGATGCCGGAACGTCGCGACTCCAACGGAATTATCATTGCGTTCGGAAAAACAGTTTGTTTCTTTTGCATACCCTCTCGGGACGAAACACCGGTGTCATTAATTCACTCCGGGTACGAGGGTATTTGCCGATCGCGAGAGAAGAATTACGGTAACTTTCGTGCCATTTATGGACCGCGACGGCGAATCCTCGCGACGCTTCGGGTGGGTTTCCGGTGGAAAAAGCGTACATCGGCCTCGAACTCTCGAACGCCAGGAGGGCGCGATACGTCGAAGGTGTCAAACGCGACTGACCCAAGGACAAGATATTCGGACGACGATGATGTCGGAGAAGCGGAAAGGGGATCGCAAGCGGCAACAAAGACGGGCAAGTGGCGCTGAGAATACCCGGAGAGGCCGACGGCCGAGAGTGTGAAGAGGGGTCGATGTTGGTCCGGATTCTGCACGAGACGCTGGACAACCACGTACTACGTCGCTCGACGGAGAGGTAGCCGTACGTAGGCGCGCGCGAGCGGGCAAAGTGTCCAAGAGCCACGGTGTCGACCGCGTCGCTTCGATAATTCGATAAAGTGTCCTCACATTAGCCTATTGATTGCTCCATTGTCCCGACTCCGGCGGGTTCCTCGGCGAGGCCTCGCCTCGCCGGAGTGAGGTCTCAACCCTCGCCGTCGTTCCGGTCTCCGTACCCTTCGGTCGGCTCCTCTCTTCTAGGTTCTAGGTAAACCGATCGGGCTGCAGCTACACGTCGACTTCGGCCGCCTCCCAACACCGGCCACGCTTCTACGGCGCACTTCCACACCCAGAAACGACGCTCGGACGACGAGGAGACGCTTTCATGTCACACCGTCCAACTTGTACAATTTGCCGGTGAGGAAACCCTTCGTCATCGATTTTGCCCTCTCGCCATGGTAGCTTCTCTTCCATATTCATGTTTCCACACGTTTCCCGAGATTCCGAGCGAACGTCGGCGAGTTTCGTGCCCGCCCTTGTGCACCGCGCGACGAGAAGACAAGCGAACGTTTCGGAACGGTATGATTCGCTTTCGGCTACGAACCGTCTTCGGCGAGTTTCGTGACGAACACGGGACGCCCGCCCCGCGGAGCCAATTAAATTCGTGATCTAAATCACTGATCGTCCCTCGCTTCCCGCGGAGCCCCGCGACGCCTCCGGGCCCGGTCAATCTTTCCGAGTCTCGTACAACCCCGGGCTCGATCCTCGCGACTTCTCGCGCGTTCCGCCGTAGAGCCCGCCCCGTGTATACACGAAGGCTCCTCGGATCTTCATCTATCACTGGCTCCGCAACGGCCACGCGAACCTCCGAGACTGGGATCCCTCGTCGAAATCGGCGATCGATTATACCTGACCCGGTCCGCAGCAGCCGAGCGGCACAAGGTGGATCTCGGACTCTCCCCTCCTTCCGGACGCCTGCATCCTAATTGAATCGTTGCCCTGCACGGTAACCCGGAGATCCCCTGCCCTGTCCCGGCTCTTTCTCTCTCTCTCTCTCCACCTCTCTCTCACGCACGATTGCTGAAATATGCGGAGGAGCAAAGCGCATCCTCGATACACTCCTCTGTTCCAACGTCGATACGCAAGCGAATATTCCTTTCGGAACTCCGTTGCATGCGGATAATTTTCAATCAGATAAATTATGATTATAGACCGAAACTCTCTCTTGTGCGGTTCTTGATTGCAAAAAATAATTACAGCGCGGGGCAGCGTGGTTCGGTGGTGTTTACGAGTACAACCGAAATACCGCACGGAGCTGCCACTGTGGAACCTCGCGTTGCTGCGTGCCCAACCTCGCTGTGGTGTAGAAAATGGATGGAAGTTTTTGGATAGGATCTGATCATCCTGGGAAATTGATCAATGCATTTTCTGGTGTTGGGGTTCGGGTTTATTAATCAATTAACCAAACGCGTTGCCAGTCGGCGGTGAGGTTCTCAGAATTTTGTTAGTTGGGTCATACGAAGCTGAGGAACAATCCTACTCAGTGTTCTTCCGATGGGACAAAAATAATTTTGGAAACTCCGACGGAAAATGGGTGGAAAGTTGAATCAGTTCAAATGAGCACAGTGCGGAAGCTGCGCTCCTGCTGAGTTGCATGTGTTGGTGTCAGGAATGCGTAGAATCGGGACGTTGTCCGAGTTTCTGTCCCGCTCTACTGCCGCGCATCCTAATTGAATCGTCCCCGAGGCCCCGAAGTCGGAACCCTGCCGCCAGCGAGAATGTGACAGACATCGCAGTCCTCACAGTCATCGGGCGACCGCAGAGAGACCCTCGATGGGTCAGGGCGAAATCCCGACTCTCCGGGTCTCCGGCAATCCGTCGACAAGCCCCGGAGAGCCTGTAGCCACTTTGGACGCTAACTGCAGGTTGGAGGGACGAGACCCGATGCCCGGTAGCCACGGCAGCGCTACACATCCGCGGTATCATCGACTCTCGGTCGTTTCGCCGCCGGTCTCTCCGCCGGACCTTTTGCGTACGGGTACCTGCAACAGCAGCGAGAGACTCGCACAACACGACGTCCGCGTGTGTGCCCGTGGGCGGGGCAACAACTCCACGGTTATTCGTGTGTGCCATTCTATTTCAGCACACCGCGGCTCTCATTCATAACTCCGTGTTTTTAATAGCTCCGAAGCTTAGCGCTCGGAGCCGTAAGTCTCAACGCGCCACGACCACGCGCTTCTCAGCCATCGAACGACCTCGCGATTTCTGTCCTCTCTCAGTCACTCGGTGCACCATTCTCTTTGGGGTCATCATTGGTTTCGTATTTGAAACAAAAGGAGTCCAGTATCATTCTTATCTCCCGATTGGACAGGTTTTTGGGTTCGGGAGATCGAAGACCATTCATACTCTCCAGTGTCAGTGAGTCAAGAGTTAGAATCCAAGATCTTTGTACACTGGTCTTCGCTGGATATTTCGTCGACATCCAGCTAGACATTCGACAAGACATCCAGTTCTGCTTGATGTCTTCGATTCCATTGACACATCAGGAAAGCTTTTCAGAAGAATCAGAAGAACCAGAATATCCAGAATAACCAGAAGAATCAGAAGAACCAGAATAACCAGAAGAATCAGAAGAACCAGAAGAATCAGAAGAACCAGAATAACCAGAATAATCAGAAGAACCAGAATAACCAGAAGATCCAGAAGAATCAATGACGGGCAATGTACCGTTCGCTGAAATGCAGAAAACCCCGTAAATTACGGATAATTTCCGAGAGATTCATTGCATTGCACAATCAAGACTACACACGCTGGTGGAGTTTCCCAGAGATGTCTGAAATTCTGGAGGATCCAAACACGTCACACGGGGAATGCTGTTTGGTCATGAGGAAAATCTCCGACGGGAATGCCTTGCCGACAAACCATCCCGTCCGAGGTACCATCTCGGCCTTCAGTCTCGGTGATGATGCACGTGTCAGTCCGTGGTAGTTTCCCCTCACGAAACTAAACAGCGCATGGATAGGGAAGATGAGAATGAGAAACGCACAGAAGAGAGATTCGGGACGAGGGCGGGTGCGAGGTAACCCACAGACCGGACGTGACGGTGAACCGTAGCGTCGGGGAGAAGACACTCGCGTACTTGGATTCATGAAGAAGAAGAAGAGAAAAAGAAGAAGAACTAAAGGAGGAAGACGCTTCTTGCTCACTCCCGTTGATGCTGGTGCAGCAGCCCTCGACGCCACACCGCATGAGAGCCTATAAATAGACGCGCGGATAATCACTCAGGATTTATGGTAACCACGGATTATCAAGTTGTACAAGGAGGTATATTTCATATCGCGGACGTTGCCTTATTTCAATGGGGCCAGAGCTACGGAGGAGGGAACCATATCTGCAGTTCCTCTTGTACTCTCCGAGCTCAGCAATGGACCGTTCCATACATTGGCGCGTATTCCGAACCTAGCGCGAATCTGCGACTTTGCTGTCTCAACCGAAATTTTTGGGCGGTAAATCGGAGGCAGATAAGGTCCTGAAAAGGTCTTATCAGGGCCCGATGTAACTCCCAACAAATTTCAACCAGGGTGACGGGACATTAGATCACCCCTCCTAAGAAAGTCCAGCGACCCTAAAACTGGCTCGATATGGCCATTATCAGATGCGTCTAGTAGGATGGAATTAGAACTGTCTATCTGTATCCCTGAGCGTGCAGGATATAATAATTCCAACGTTTTTCCATTCTTCTCACCGGACTTTCATGCGTACATAGTGAATCGTCCGAGCGCAGACTCTCACAGGATTCTCAACGCTTTTCTCCAGACTGGATGACCGATCATCGACGTCGATACCGATCGATCGTCGGATTAGCTCGGACGAGCGAGAGAAGATACAGCGCTGACCGGCTCTCCGGTTCGCTCGATGCGTCGTGCGATGCCTCTTTGCCGGGCAGGTAAAAATCTGAGAGGCGTTAATAAGCACCTCTACACTGTACGACAAGTTGATGAATCGATGGGAGGATATATGAATCGGTGGAAGAAAAGGAGATATTGCGCCGTGTCGTTGACGTTTGATGGTTAATTTTTTATTGTGGCTGGATGTCGTCGTCCTTTTTTTTATCGAGGCGATGATGTAGTACATCTAGCCGCGAGGTGAAGTTTAAAATCTTAACGCATTCAACTGGATTCATAACGGGATTATGTTATTCCCTCGAAGATCATACGACCATATCCGGAAGACCTCTTTTGCCTCAGTTTACCGATGATTTTCTTCGGGACGTTGGTACTTTTCTGCATAAGTTACAAATACATGTACACTGAGAGAAGGATCTAGTGAAATGCTACCGATCATCTAAGAAAAGTTACCATAGCACATAGTAATAGGAAACTGGGGCTGCACCTGTGGCGCAAAGTCTCAGATTTTCTAAGAATTTTTACCATAATATCTACGAAAAATTCTTATAAATCCGGGATTTCCTACCACAGGTGGTGCTCTAGTTTCCTACAACTATGTGACATCATAATGTCTCTCATGCGATATAGTCATATTTACTAGATCCTTCTTTCAGTGTACATGCATTTGGGACTTACACTCACAGCTTCGCGTGGGGATGCGAATCAATGCCAAGTGTAGTCTCGTTCCCAAGTTCTCGGCAGTGTCTCAAGTTCCCCGCAGTCTCGGGCCCAACGATTATGGCACCGACCGGGCTTCCCATTGTGGGCGAAAGAACGCGGTTGTGCCGCTGGTACGTCATCATCGGTGTGCCTACGTACCGCGCACTTCGGATCACTCACAGACCTTTGCGCGTTGGACTCCCGGGCTCTCGGGCTGTAGTGTAGTCGACAAAGCCCCAATATTCTTCGACATATAAGACGAGAAGACGACGGCCTCGGAGTGAGCTTCACTCGATTCGATTGTTGTATAGAACCGCGAGGTCTCCATTATTCCGCCGCATACTCCGGTCCCGCACGGAACTTTTGATGCCGCAGCCCTTGGACCCTCATATCGGGTTCCTTGATTTCACCTATCAACGCCCGCGCCGATCGTGCACGCTGCGAAACCATCAAAGATATATTGCATCGAGCATAACCCACCTCTCATTCCCCTGCCCCCATTCTTCGTTCATGCTCGACGTCAAACACGAATCTCTTCTATCAACGATTTCATGGACCGTCCCTAAATCTTCAAACGCGTCCAGTAGTTTGTGGAAATCTCGGTCGCTTGCCAGTTTAGTGCGGTCCAATCAAGACTACTCTATCATCAATGTCATCTCGATATCCCATTGATTGATTCGTAGGTGGCAAGTTCGATACGTACATTTTCTTCCCTCGATCGGAAATGCCCGCGGATGATTTCCGAACGAAGCGACACGAGACGCTCAGCACGTTCGCTCGGGATGTAATGACGAACGAGAAAACGAGATATAGAAAACGACCGCGGCAGCGTATAATTATTGAGAAACATTCAGTCACGCGACTCCCGACGTCCCGAGGACCGAGAGCTGCGTGACGAATTCGCCGTGGCGTGTTCGTAGTACCATACGCTCGTACGTCACGCGGGCTATACAGTTATCGGCACTCTTTCGTGAATGGCAAATTAAACCCTTTGAATGACAAAAAGTGACAAAGGTATCCGGATGTCTCGGCCGTTCTCAAAACGACCAATGGCGAAACGACTCCGATCGTCTCGCACGGATTTTTGATCCGTCCGTACTCCAGGCTGGTCCCCGTCCGGCACCATCGAGTCATTGTCGGATCGCAGTAGCGTCGGCCGATCGTGGAGCGTGCAATCGCCACCGGGGTCGATAAAAGTTACCGCACCGAACGGCGCGCTCGGAGAACACGATCGAGAGAATAACGATCTACGAGATCGGCCGCTCCAACGATGACCGAACCGTCCTCGAAGCGTTCCCATTCATTCATCCGACCGTCTGTCTTTCTCGGGGGGATCGTCTTTTACCTGGCTCGCTCACGAACACCCGTCATGGATCGTCGAAGCTTCGAGACAAGTCGGAGCCGAGTCTAAACCATAGACCACCATCACCGAGAGCGCCGAGCGGAATCACCTGTTCCCGAGCCACCGAGTCTAGAGTCGGATGGTGCGTCCGTCACGACCGTGACCATCATACCCCGGAGGTAGATATGCATGTGTATACTTACACCGTTCCTGCCGGCGATATCGATACCCGGTACACACACACGGACACGCAGTCCTGCACACAACTGAAATTCAGTTCGATGTCATCGACCTCGGATACCATCTGGACCAATTCCATTCCTACCCCACGCATCCACAGGCCACGCTGTGTTGAACTTTTAACGCACGGCAGAAGAAATGCAACTGCATTTTTTTATATAAGTTGTTAGTTGATTCGGATTGAGACCAGTCAATGCTTAAACATTTTACGGGAATGCATCACTTCCGGTTTCTTAATCTCGGGTTTTTAGCTAAAGTGACGTCATTACCGAACATACAGCAAATGAGATTTTCAAACTGCAAGTAATGTACTTCTGTGTGACGTCACTTCCGGCCTAAAACTGATATTGTCAATCTGACATTTCCGGCAAAAGACAAAAATGTTGAAACCGGAAGTGGCCTTTTTTTCGTACGACATTGTCTCCGTTTGCAAAGTGAGATTTTGAAACCTCGGTCATAAAGAACCAAAAAAAAGGCCAACACGAACTCGAAGGATGCAAGATGCCATCGGCAGGTGCGTTCGGGACGGATTTCAATTCTGAAACCCAAATGCACTTCACCGTGCAATCGCGGACTTTGCATAACAAAGCGCACGATGTATAGGAGCGAAATTCGCTGTCACTGCGGACCGTCCGAAGCGGGATCGCTCGGAGTGGAGACGCGTGTCGAGCGCGGAGTCTCGAGTCGTTGGTAACGAGACCGTGGCACGGAAAGTCGCTTATTCCTCGGGTGAAACAGGACCCGAAGGACGTTCCTCGTGCACGGTGCGATCGAGCTTCCCGTCGCGATCGCACGCCGGGGCAACGTCGTCGCCGCTTGACAGCCCGCGCGACCACGAAAAGATAACTCTTATCTTTATCCTTGCCCCCTTGTATATCCACTTTGAGCGAATAACTGTCGGCGTCCTCATTAATTTCTCGTTCGGGCGCTCGATTCCCCGTTGCGAGAGGCGAGGAGGAAGCGAGGCCGCTCCGCGCGACGAGGACGAAGACTACTAGTTTCGCCCGCAGGAATTCCAATTTGTAAATGAAGCCGTCGATAAGTGATCGCAAAGAGGAGACGCTGTGTGCGACGGAGCGGAGCGGGGAGTCCGGTCCAGCGCCGCGTGCACCGCTTTCCTCGTTGTGCCCTAATGCACACGCACACGCGCGACCGACCTCACGCGCACGGACACACGAGACTCGACGCACCTTTCGGAGCCGGTGCGAGAGGCCGAGAACACGTAACCACCACGCACCGCCGACCAGCGATTCCGGAAGAGGTGCGTTGTGTCCTCCGATAATCGTAATCTCTTCTCTCGACGTGTGCATAGCGGTATTTGCACGGCAGCGCCGCGCGTTATAAGCGCTTGAGATATCTCCCCAACCGGACATATTAAAGAATAATGTTGTCCAGCTCTCTTTCTCTCGTTCGCCGGCGCGTTCGACGGCACACGTCCGTTCGGCCGTGAAAAATAAAAATAAATTAACTTATGAATTTGCTACCGCTGACAAGGACCGTTAGATTCCGAAGGAAACGATAAAGCAGCTACGCCGCGGATAGGTAAAGTGTGAGCGGGGCTGAAGGAAAATAAATCATTATCGGAGCAAAACCTCCCACGCGGATCACGCGCACGAACAAGGCGGACAATTCGCGGGTGGGGCGGGGCTGAGTGCTGCGAAGCCATCTGGACTGTTTTACTGTTTTGCATTCCAGTGTGTCGAAAATTAATGAATTACGGATTTTGACAAATATCGCTGGTTATAGGTTGCGATTTTAATTTATTTCTTGATATAACCTGAACTATGCAGTTGATAACTGATCGGGGATATGCGAGCAAAACGGGTAGGGGGGCAAAATGGGTGACTCGAATAAAAATAAAGATTGGCGCAAAACGGGTATCGAGTCTGAATATTATAATTTTGTCATGATGATTTTTATCATGTGTTGACGTCTGTTTTTTTTAATCAATAATAACACAAGAGTAGAGAAAGATAAAAGAAAATCGGCAAACATTTTTTTATAATAGTACAATTCTATCTGATCGACTTATTGGTTGTAAATAGCAACATGACGAAATTTTATTAGAATTAAAACAAGAGGCAAGTTGTAATGAAGGGTATGGAGTTTAGTTATCGAGTATTCGGTTTTATTTTTACTGAACTATAATTTTGTACTTCTTTCAAGTTACTTCTCCTTTATGTTCAATAAATAATAATAACAATAATAATAATAACAATGAACCCCTCCCCCCGCTCGCCTTTGAGTTTGACGAAACTAGCCGAAAGAAAAAAAAATGTCATCACAAAACATAGAGATAATCCTCCACAATTCCTTGCCTCGAGAACAACAGCGAAAAAAATGTATAATCCGCCTCCACTTTCCGAGTCCCAGCTCGAGCGTCGTGTGTTCCCCGGCCGCGTAAGACGCCGGTTACTCTACAAGAATAATACACGATACGTTAAGAGTGGTGAACACGTTGCGTATGCGTGTCCGACAAGCTGCCCTGACTCAGTGTTCGGTGTTTCGCGAACAAATGGGTGAGCATCGAGAGCGGCACCGAGAGGCAGTTGAGCTGCCAGAGACCGCTCGGGGATTCCGCCGGGGATCGAGCATTGTTCTGTCCCCTCTCGCGTTTCTCTCGCAGGAGCAGCTCTCCTCCTGCAGCCGAGCCGGCGTTTCGTTTCTTCTCCTTCATCCTTTCCACATTTCATAGCGGGCGCACGCATGCAGCCAGCGCGCGTTGTGTGCTACCACGTCCTCGCGTCCCAGCCCGCCTCGCCGGATCTCGGCAACATTCACTGACACTCTCGCACACACGTACGAGCGCACACATCTGTAACTGCAGGTATACACACGGTACAGCCTTGGACGGTGCGGCGGCCGCCTCAAAAGCACCGACCGATGGCTCAGGTGTGCACCATTGTTAAACACCCTCAATGTCGGGGAAAGGGGGGGGGGGGGGGGAGCCGAAAGTGTTTTGCCCTCTTTATTACGCACGAATCTCGTTCTCCCCCAGTTATAGCCTCGGATCTCCGCGATGCATCCTTCCCGGGGCTGCATTGTGCCCGAGAGAGCCGCGAGAGATTCCTTCCCGCGAGACTCTCCCGGGAAGAAACATCAGAAAACTGAAACGAGTCACTTATAAGAAAGTTGAAACGGTGCCCATTTTCCCCCTTCCTGCCCGTTTCGCCCCAATCACCCCTACACTGTAAAAACATTTGGTTTGTAAATTAATGAACAGTTTTGGAAGCTTTTTTACATAAACCGTTTCTGCAATTTCAAACACATGTGCGTTGCAATTTTATAGTAAAATTTGTATTTTTCATTAACATTTTTGTGAACTTCAAGAAAAAGATTTGTAATTCTAATATCTGGTATTTTTATTTTACAAGTAAAGTACATTGATGTTTAATTAATATGAGTAGTTTTAGAAAATTTCAAGTTCCAGTACATTAAATATACAATTTATTTTTACAGTGTATATACAATGGAAACCCCACCACCCCCCGCTCGTCTTTTGGTTTAACGAAACTAGCCGAAAGAAAAAAAATGTCATTCCAAAATATAGAGATAATCCACCACAATTCCTTGCCTCGAAAACAACAGCAAAAAAATGCATAATCCGCCCCACTTTCCGAATCCCAGACTCGGGTGTGCACCATTGTTAAACACCCTGAAAGTCCGGCAGGGAGGATATTGGGCCGAAAGTGTTTTGCCCTCTTTATTACGCACAAATCTCGTTCTCCCCCAGTCGTAGCCTCGGATCTCCGCGACGCATCTTTCCCGGCTCTGCATTGTGCCCGAGAGAGCAGCGAGAGATTCCTTGCCGCGAGACTCTCCGTGCGCCTCGCCGAGGATGATACACATGATTTTTAGCGTTAATTCACCGGCACGACCCTGGGTATTATTCATCACGCGTGAATAGCGTGTAATATATTTAAGTCCCCGCATCTTCGAGAATACTCTCGGAGGGATATTCCACGGGACGTATACTTAGGGTTCTCTTGGGGGGGCGCCCGGTGGTGGATAAGCAAACGACTATCGTGGAAAAGCATCTACGCGCCATAAACGCGAGGCTACGTGAGGATTGAATCCGCGCTCTGACCTCAAGGCCGTGGAATTAACGCCATATAAAAAATAACATAAAAAAAAGGATGATAAAAAAAAATAAAAAATAAATGCAACGTTGAACCTAAATTATTTCGCCTCCGTTCCTCCGCGCCGGGGAGTTCGCCGATGTACGCCAGGTCGCTGCGCGGCCCTCGGCCGCTGTGCATAAGCATAAGCGACTAGAGTGCCGCTTGTTCGCCGAAGATTTATTTCGACTATCGTGATCTATAGCCCCGGTAACGAATATTGTAATAGGGCTTTGGCGTTACACACGAGAGATCCGAGATGGGGGGGGGGGGGGGGGGGCGCAGCGTGTGTTGGTTCCGCGTACGTACGAGGGAGGACCAGACACACGTATCATTCGCCGAAGGTTGAGCCTCGCGATTGAAACACTACCCGGGCTATATCTCAACAGGTTCGCCGGGCGTTATGAGTACCTGCTCTACACGGCATTATGTTCCAGCGCGGCGGGCGCGCTCGCGGTCCCTGCGGAACCCGGCGGAGAACCCGCGAGAGCGCGAGGAGCCGAAGAGGACGAAGAGGACGGGCGGTGAGGAGAGAGACGGTGGATGCTGACCGCAGAGTCGCCGGATCAGAATCGCATATTATCGCCGTGCGCGCTCACGGCTCCGCGGGGCAGGTGTAGTGGTGGAGTGGCCTTATCTCGGCGTGTATCTCGCGCGCAAAGCGGCTCCTCGGCGAAAAGAGTGTGTGGTACATTCGATACGAGGCGCGCAGCGCAAGCCTCGGTAGGAGAGAGCGAGAAGCCCGGACCGTTCGATTATTCCGAACAATCTCTCAGCCGGGTTACCATGGAGTGACGTGAAAAGTGCATGGATTTCTGCCCCGGGGACTTTTTCATGCCGATGATCTTTTTCGTAGAATAGAAATTATCGGTATGCGCTGTTATAACGTTCTTGTTTCTCACGCGGTTTGTTCGCGGGTAAGGAGGGTTCGCGCGGTACAGTTATCGCGGCTGGGACTTCGGGCGGGCGGGGAACGATGCCAATGACTGGCGGGAGCGGATCGGGGAATCGCTAATGATTGGGTAGTCGTTTTTTTAACAACGTGGATGAATTGATTTATTCGTTTGATTGTTCGATGTACGGCTATTCGAGCGGATTTGCGGAATAACATTCAATCAATTGCTCGATCATCGAAATTGTTCGGAGTGCACTTGATTCTGATGGATTTCGATATCATTTGATAGCAACAGCGATTCATTGATTTGGATATCCGATATACTGCTCCGACCGGTTTACAGAATTTTACTCAATTGATCACGCCTTGAAATTACTCAGAGCACTTTTGATTTTGATGGATTTCGATCTGATTAAATGGTAATATTACATTTTTCATCCAAAATTCATTTTATCTCACATTTTAATATCTAACCAAACGACACTTTATCGAATAAAAAAAACTCAATAACAGATTTTCTTATTAAGTTTTGGGTGAAGGGTTTCAGTCTATCGCCTATTGGCTCTATGCATATGTGATTTAAGTTTGTCATGTATCAAAAACATGTTCCACGTTATCTATTGCCAATAAATTCACAGCTACTGCTGATTTAAGTTCAATAAATTAACTTTATTGTTCAAATTAATTTGTCCGCGAGCCGTCGAAAAGTTTCGAAGAGTTCGAAAAAAACTATCATAATCACCTCTCGCAAAGCCATAATCGCGAAGCGATTTGCCGTGCTGCGGTAAAGTATTTAAAGAAGAATATTACGTACGGGTATCGCATGTTTTGTACTCATTCAAGAAAGGATCGGGATGATGTTATACCATTATAGATGTTATGCAGGCGAAATGAATACGTTCTTCTGCTGCATGTGCCGAAGCTACTACATACAGAACCGCAGCCAATAAGCTGCGACGTTAGTCACGCAGGGTTCGCCGGTGGTTGTAGAGAGCGTACAACAACAGCGGTATATACGGCGATTCTCGGACAAGATCCCGAGACTTCCATAGAGGGGACGATATTGCACCTTCTCTGTTCCGTTACGCGCTCCCGCATCAAACGCATCGCACGGCTTATACACTGCGCCACAGTCTAATGCACGATTCCACCGCCAATTTCACTATTCTCTGTATTTACCGACGGCACTGCCGAGATCTCGGGGAGATGCATAGCGATCCGGCGAACGATAGGCGCGGGATTCATCGAGGTCTACGTCGTCGGATGGTTTATTGAGATATCCGCGCAACAATAATCACCCGTCGCGCCGCGAAAGGCAAAGACCCTTATTTGTACATCCAGAAAAATTGTTCGTCGACGGGCAACCGGCAAATAAACATATATTCAAATAAATTAACGTTTATTTAGATAAATTAATACTTATTTGAATAATGTTAATACTTATTGGAATAATATTAATAATTGTTTGAATAAAATTAATATTTAGCAGTACACCTATTTTATTGGTCACCTGAACGGGGTTACAAGAAAGCTTACGTTGCATAAGTGTGAGTGGTTTGAACATGACGTTTTTGACCGACTGGCTATTGACCGATGAGCCACTTTGCGAAGGAAAACATAAACTGAGCATTTGTAAATATCCGCTTTGCCATGTAATCATTTCGGTCAACAAAAGTCTTCCACTACAACGACTATTATGAAATAAATATTGCTATTATGAAATTTGGTCTCTCCAAATTCGCGAAATTTCCTCCTATCACTGTTTCTTAAATCTACCACAACCGCTATAAATTCGTTCCGTTTCCATAATCGATCATACGGCAATAATCAGAAAATTCCATCGTAACATTGCACGCTTCAATTTCCACGTCGGTCTACCAAGAAAAAAAAGGAAAAAACAAAGAAAAAAAAATAATAGATCCGTCGCTCGAAACGGCGATTGACGGCGAGAATTCCTCGTCTTCGTATGACATATTTCCATTTCCCGTAATCGACCGTTCGTCGGATCAGCGCGCCCATCCAGCTAGCGTGCTCGAAGTGCAAAGCGATCGAGAGACCGAAAGCCAGCCTCGAGGCGCCTGCGGTAATTAGTAATTCAGATCAGCACCGAGTAAGACATTACGAGAGCAGACCAATTAGATACCTTCGGGATACCCCGGTTTGTATTTTATATCCATATATACATATCCGATACCGATACACATCGATACGCGCTTATCCGTATCGAACCCATAGTCGCACGACTGAGAAACGCGCGCGTATGCGTAAAACGCTCCGATCAGCGATGGCGGCGCAGCTCTTTGACGTTCCCATTGCCGGCGACGATTTTTCCTCGCATCGCCTGCGACTCCGATTCTCCCGTTCGCCTCGGCGAACGGCAATTAAAGGGACAGGCCACCTCCTACCTTCGGCTGTTATTCCTTCTTCGTATCTCCGGGCTTCCACCACCGGCTCGTTCCCGATGCACCGGTTAAATTTAGAGGGGACTTAGCATAACATTGAGTTAATTAGCCGGATGGAATCTAAGGCATGCCGACTGAGCGCTCGCAAGTAGGGAGGCTGCGACGGTGCGGGGTTCCTCGGCCGAGAGGGCCCCGAGCCTTTCGTTCTGTGCGCGTATCTCCCTCTCCGCTTCGCTTACACGTTACCGTCTGCGAACGTCCGAGCAGGTACGCGAGATATCTGCTTGGCGCCAGACGACTCGTTCGGTTCCTTCCACATGCTCGCGGCGACGTCCGTTCTCCGCGCTATCTTCGCGCGCTCCACCGCGGCGCGCTTCGCCTCTTCGTCTCGCGCACACGCGCTGCCCCGATGTCACGGAAAGGAAAAGCGCGAACCGCGGCCGGAGATGTCCGCGTCTCGCGGATGTGCGAAACGCGCGGACGGCGAAACCTCCCAAGACGCGCGGTTCGCTGACGTTCCTGGGAAAAATTCGCTCTTCGTGCTTTCGCGGAGAAAATACCGATTGTCCGGATGAATCCCCGATTCTATTTAAATGTTGCTCATTTGCCAGGTGGGGCGGGTCCGGCTGGCGGTTACGTCCCGGCACTGGCGCGGCACCCAGCCAGCTCGGCCCAATCGTATTTGGGCATTTAAATAAATATTTATGTAGATAAAATTAACATTTATTTAAGTCAGATTAATCGTTTGTTTTTATGAAATTATACTTGGGGATTTCGATTTGACAATGGAGACTGTTCGATCGGAAATTTTCACGGAACGAAGCTGATTTGTCGCACCGAAACTCGAGGGTTTTTGCCTCGGTTCAGGGAACTATGTTCTTCATCATATAATAAACATGTCGTCTGGTTCGTAAAACAATTTTTACAAAAAAAAAAAAAAAATCGATCCTTCCGGTTTTTAATGGTCAGGTGCTAAATTTGCAATACTGTTGGATACCAATAAAATCATTCGGACGATACGCCGTCGAGAGCTATCTGACCATCCAATGGCTCGAGCAGTGTAGATTTAATAGAGAAATCCACTTGTCTGAATAGATAATGGAACCGCCCTTGAAATTGATTTCTCTAACGATTGGATCTGGGTCTGCCACGGAAAAAGTTGAATATTTAAGTACATTTGTAGGATCGAGAGACGCGGTAGTGTACCAACGTCAGTTTACAAAAATAAAAAAAAAGTGCGCGGCAATTACCGCAGCCTGATTTTCACGTCTTCGCAGGTCTCTCTCGCGGTGCTCGCTTATCCCCCTCTAAACGTCTCAATTATCATTAATATATAGGGAGCAAACATCAGCTTGACTATCAAGAGGCAAGGAAGTTTGCCTTCGAGTCTCGTCAAGACATCACCGATTTGCAGACTCATCGACCCGAGCCGTGCAACAACGTTATTACATCCCGTCGTGTATCAGACTGCGATCGAGCGATCGAAGCGTAAAATCGTCAAGGTCCGCGCTTCGAAACATTGACGATCGTTAGGTTTCGCTGATCGATCGTGATATCCATCGCTCGGTATGAAAATAACGTTGCGGTGAAATTTTATCGATTGACAAAAAAAAAGAATCGGAAATCCAAAATCCCCTTTTCATAAACACACCTTGTAGCTCTGGATTTCATTAACTGGAATACTGATGGACTTCTAAAAAAAAAGCAACTGGCCAATCTATTGCTTTTGGTACCTCCTAAAGAATTATCATAATATCTAGCTACGTAATAATAAAGTTCGTCTCCATTGACACTTACACTGATACTTACCATGGCATAAAAAAAGACTTCACAGATACTCACACGGATACCCTCACGGAAACTCACAGATGCTGACAGGCACTCAAAAATACTCAGACACTCGCGCAGATACTGCGAGGGCGCAAAGCGCGCGAGTCAGCATAACTGCCAATTTGTTAAACAATTTTATCTTAGCATAAAAAAAACTTCTTGAGTGAGCGAAGTGAGCTAATGATTTCGGTATCTCGGAACGAAATATAATAATATTTATTAGATAATTTTATCCCGATAATAAAAAGATATTTATCTGTACTCCCGACGTACAGTTGCACGCGGATGCTTGGTTAAATGAGAAAAAAATTTTTAAAAATAAACGAAAGCACAGGTCGTTCAATATTCATTCTCAGTATGCCGGAATAATTTCGCGATAATTACCCGAGAGATCGTAAGCCTCGGAGGAGCGAGGGAGCGAGCAATAGAACTACGGGATATCGGAGGCAACTCTCTGGCACCGGCCGAGCTGTAGATCATCGCGTGAAAGCGTGTTCAAGAGCCGGGCAAAGCTGGCCCAGCCGGGAACCCACCGAGTGCCTCGTACAGCGGGAACGCGGGAAAAAAGAATCGCTCGCTCGAGTCCGCACGGGAGCCTCGGCGGAGTCTGTAAGTTCTTCACGAAGGATAGAGTACTTCGTTCTACTACTGTGCACTATGTACGTATTACCCATGACCGGCATGTGATACAGGCGCCGAGCGTTTAATCTACGCCTCCGTATCGCTCGTTATTAACCCCGAAGCTCGAGATATCCTCCAGTTTCCTCTATGTAAAGCGGATGAACATATGTACACCCGTACGGTGCACATGAGCCATGTACATGTGTGTTATTAGGAACACCGTGAGAATTTGTCTCGCACGACCTCGCTATCGGGATGCTGATTGACCCGCGCTTACACCTGGCGCTGGTTTTCCGTTCCGGAGCGATGGGGGAAAGTGGGTTGAAGTGGACCAGCTAAGCGATTCGGACCGCTTATCGATTTGCATTACATATTTTAAGATTTTTTTTTTTTTAAGATACATCATTCATTTGCCAGACTCATTTGGCACGGCTGGACTAAATACTTTCCGGCAGTTGCAGTGGAATTTAATAAATTTGGGTGCTGAATTAAAAAAATAACGGCTTACAGAATTTGTTTTAATTATTTTTTGAATACACGGTGAATTATTGAAATATGGGAAATACGGAATATCGGAATATGGGGCAAAATGGACTTCATCGCAACAATTGAGCCTCGAAACTGATACTTTTGAGACATTTCATTGTATTCCAGCGGCAGTTCCTGTTCCCCACTCTTTCCAATTTACCCGGCTTGAGAGCATGCGCAATCGATCCTTTGAAGTCGATTCCAATAATCCATAAAGTAGTTCGATTATTTCTAAAATCGCGTGGAAGCAATCTGACAATTTATCATTTTCACAGTATCTCTTTAATTCGTTTTTTTTTTCTGTAAATGTTATCGTGCCTCGACAAACACGCGTTGGATAATTCACTGTTCTAACGTATATCGCAATCGGCTCAAAGATCATGCAATACTTCGACATACTTCCAACTAGTTATAGAAACTATTACACCCAAGCACTGTTATTACTCTGTCCGATTTATTTGAGTTCCGAAGTTTTCCATGCAGTTGTCAGAGCGGTTCCACTTGAACAACGTTGAAAAGCGATTCTAATTAAAACGTTCAAATAATTTTTTTTTTTGCCGAACACAATATGCAATGATTATTGCGCATTGAATGTATCCGATGAGAAAGTAAGAAAAAAAAAAAAAATGTTAACTTAAAAAAAAAAAAGAAGCATGACAGCTTCGTGCCAGGTATGAACTTTCTCTTCGCCGATACGAGCAAGATTGTGCCGGAGAAGTCTGCCGGACAGGTAGCGATCTCGGTTGCACGGGGTGCACCGGTAGAGCAGCATCGATTGTAAATACACTCTCAGATAGTCGGCCATAGTAGGAAAAAAAAAAAAAAACGGTAAAGCGGAGATGCACGGACAACCATCCGCGAGACATAATAACGTTGCGATCTTTATTGAGTTTGGTGTATCGGCTGGAAATTAATGTACAATATTTCCGTCATTCTCTCCGCCTGCGCGGCCGGCGCGTCTTCACCCTCTCGCATCGAAGAGCCAGGGAACCGGTCGCGTTGCACTACCGTTAATGGCACTTCATAATTTCGCCAGATATACATTCGCATATGTAGGGTAAGTGTCTAGTATGTTATGCACGTGGAGTTGAGCCGGTGCTAGGCAAAGCTTCGTCGGAGTTCACTCGGCTCGTTTTGCCCTCAGGCTCGAGCGCAGGGCAAGCGTGAACTGTCGATCGGTCACCGGCACGTCGTACGGGTCAGGACAAACTGGTTGCTCGTTCCCCCCCCTCGAACCGCCCCGCGGAATGTGAAATTTGCGTACAATGTAATTTACGAGATGATTGCGTCCAAGGGTAGGGATAATTATTAGCACGCTCGAGACACCTTATGGGCACCCTCCGGACCGACTCCGATAGCCGAGAGCCTCGCTCTCTCGTTCCCGCTCACCGATCACGTGATTTACGCCGGCCGCTCGGGCTGCCAAGTGGATGCAGCGAAAGCGCTGAAAAAATAAACAAATAAACAAGGATAAGACGATATCGCGGTTCTAATCTCCCGGATACACGGTATTGACAATATAGGCGCAAATACTAAATGCGTAACTCGGTAAATGCATCGACGGTCGTGCGGTTATCAATTAGGACGTCCAGCCATCGTGCGGATTAACACGCGCCGCTAGGACTGCAATCATACATGTGGACAGGACTGATCGACCTGTCTGACAGTGGTATGTACTTACATTGCACCCCGCGGTTCACTTACTTACTCCTTACTTTCCTTACTAACGACGTTTCGAGTCATCACGTTCGAAACCAATCGACAGGTACAATAATAACGATGAGAAAAAATAAACCCCTCGTGGAGAAAAGGTCTCACGAGTGGAGAAACTTCATCGATCCCTCTGTGTCTGTCGGGTCGACCACTCGAAAAAGCGAAACGTTGGTGAACTGGAGAAAGCTTCGTAAAGTAAAGTGTCTCTGTGACGTCACTTCCTGTTGCAAAAATCTCACTTTTACACCGGAAGTGACGTTACGCAGAAGAATTGAAAACGTTGTGACGTCACTTCCGGTTTGAAAATTTTACTTTTCGACCGGAAGTGACCTTATACTGGAAATATGGCACATTCTAAAATCTTATTTTTCGACCGGAAGTGTCGTCCTACCGGAAATACGTAATTCCCCGTCAAAAATCCAGATTTTCAAACCAGAAATTACGTTTTCCCGTGCGACGCCACTTCCGGTTGAAAACTGCCTTTTTAAAACCGGAAGTGACGTTTTCTCTGGGATCGCAAGGTCAGCTCGTGATTCCCAGCGACCGAACGTTCGATGCCAACCAACCCGAGGAGGACAACTCATTCCTAATCTAATCCTCGACCACTACAGTGATCTCGACGTACCGATGCGTAGATACATTCCTTACAATCTCACCCAGGAATTGCCTCGAACGAGATGACTCTAGTACCGCTAAGATAAATGCAGAAAGCTCGATAAGATCTTCGGTGTCTCGTTCTTGTACGTTCAGCGCAGCGCAGTTGCCGTGGCGCACGCGTTATCATAAGCGAACGCATCTCCGCGGCTTCAGCAGGAGTTCTCCGAGAGTGAATTCTCGGGGTTGGCGAATCCAGGCTTTTCCGTGTACGACTGTACCTTATAAACGTGGATCGGCACCGAGTCCGCCGATCGGTACGTAACGCTTAACCCCGTGGCCACGTTGCAGCATCCCGCGAGACGATGAGATAAACGCGAGCCTGGAACGAGGCTGGCAAAATCTCGGGGTTCTCTTCAGGCATGCGTGTGTGCGATCGAGTGTGTAGGCTCATTTCGTGTCGGTGCGTGGATATACGCTCGTCGGGTCAAGTTTCTCGGACGTCGTCCTCGGTACGGCGATCTATGCACAGAAATCCGCGCTATGCGGACTTCGCCTTCGTTCCTGCTTCGTCTTCTGACCCGACGATGTATCTCATTTCGAAGCGGGTGGGTGTTTTCGCACGCGCGACTGAAGGTTTTACAGTTTTGCGGTTGCCACGAGAATCGCGGAATAGAAACATTATGACCCTGAAGATATCTGCATGAAACTGAATTTCATCAAGTTATAACGGCGTGTTTTGCATCGCACAAACTTCACTCGGGGAAGTTCACTTAGAGAATAAAATTTCTGAAGTGAATTTTTTTTTTAGTTTAGAAGTGTATTGACATCGGCATTAGTAAATGCAGCAAAAAAAAAAAATAATACGCAGAAGCAATTGGTTTTTATTTCTTGTTTCCGCGACGATTCAGTTTGCTATTGAAATAAAATTTTACAGGTGAACAATTTTTTTCTTTCCTAAAGCAGTACATTGACACCGATAAAATATAGTGTGATGCAGATCTCTTCAGGCTCATCGCAAGTTCTACCTAGGCGCGTTTGTCGATAGCGGTTTATCAAAATTCTTAAAAAAATTTTATGAATCGACACTGCTTGCTAATTTCTTGCAATGGCCTTTGATAAGTTCGCCCAATCGTGCTGCTGTTATAACGGTTAATTGCGGTGAGAAGCTTCGCACGATTCAGAGAACCCGATTTGCGATAATGAAAATGGAAGAGATGTCGATTCGTTCGAGATTCTCATACTCGTATTAGGAAGGTGGAATAATCGCGCAAGTTTACTTATACTACTCGAGGTGAACGCTGCGATTTCAGGATCCGAGAGAGGCTCACTCGTGCGATAACTAATGCTAATCCGTTCATACCGTTGTATAAACCGGCGTTTCCATTAGCGAGTATTCACAAAGATAGCCAGCAACTTGGAGAATTACTAATCAAGGAGTGCTAACAGAAATTGCTTGGTTTAAGAAAAAAAAAAAAATGAAATACATAAAATTCTATTTTCCAGTGAAAGATCATTCGAAATTTACTGAATTGACTTGTTTCAGTTTTCTGACGTTTCTTGCATAAGAAACGTGCGGAAAATTTAGTGAAATTGTTCATTCAAACTAACAAAAAAATATCGATCGGATCAAATTTTTTTAAACATCCGTTCAGAACCTTTTTCGAAAATATGTTGAGCATATTAATTTTCCTTTTGATTTTTGGTCCAATTCATTTTTCAAATGATTTTTGCTGAAATCTATTTTTTTTCATTTTTGCGACGGCCTTCTTTTTTGTGTAGGTACCCGCTTTGGCCCCCGCCCGTTTTGCCCCCACCGCCCTATTACCCAAATTTCGCGCGAATGATTCACAAATTTTATATGTAGAATTCGACGATCCCGATCCTTCGTTCGCGAGACCACTTTCTCCCAGTATTATTTTTATTTATTTTTTTTCCACTTTCAATCGATAATAATGTAAGACGAATAGTTGCAGCATTCGGATGGCGGGCGCGCCAGAGCGTGGACGGGACGGATCGGCGTGTAGGCTTCATAAATCAATGAAGTGAGCGAGCGATACGAGAAACTTTTTGAGGCACGAGCTATAGTTGTACAGTGGTTGTAGTGTCAAGGAGAGAGAGAAGAAGGTGGGACGGGGAAGCGTGGTGAAGAAGTAAATAAAAAAAAAAAAAAAAACGAAAATAAAATAAAATAAATGGCGAATGTGTTGGCGAGACGAGCGAGAGCAGGCCGAGTGCTGTTCTCACTCCTCGGTCAGCGCCCGTTGCTGCGAATGCGAATGTTGAAGCGACTTGGATCGGAAGTCAAGTGCGTTCAATCGTTAATCATGCGGTCTTCGGTGGAAAGAAGCCATTGGAAAGCTCACCCGCGCCAGCGTACATTCGACATCAGTAAATTGGTGTACGTGCAGCCTCCTGTCGTGTACACACAGATACGTGAGAGCTGGACCGTTTCCTTACGTCCCGTTTCGTCACTCCATTGTGTCAAACCATTATCGATACGATCTAATATATACGTCGGTATGCAGAAACCTATAAATCCGAGTCTCTGCACATTCTCCGCTCCCAGAAAAATAATTTATTCGACGGCCGGCGTTTATTTTACTTAGACCAAATAAACGGTGGACGTCAAATAATTTTTTTTTCTGGATGCATCTACGCTAAGCCATCGAGAAACAGTGACGCTCAGAATTGTATTCTTGATCCGACTTTGTACCAGTCGCAATTTCAATCCTGATCCATCAATCCTTTCATAAAATTAGAAGTCAGCCTTTGCTTACACGTGTCGGTAGATAGGATAATCCGTGTGATAAAGAGTTATCCATTGCTGTCGCTGATGAACATCCATTCCTGTGACAATGCGCAGCTCACTCGTGTCTCCGACACGATGAGATCAGCGCCGAAGCTCACAATGGCAACTTCATAAATTCCAATCTACCTAATCACACAGAATTTTCCTCCCGATATCGCTTTTCAGAAAAAATTCACCTGCACTAGTTCAATGACACTTTAAGAGCAGCATCTGCGGAGGCTGAATCGTCGAAGTCCGACGATCTCGTGAACGACGATGCCCCGTCGAGAGAGTACAGGCTCCCTACAGGTCCTATCATTACCTTCGAAACTTGGCTCTCCGCTTTGCATCTCCGCCCGCTCATGCAGGTCGAAGACGGAGCGCGGTGCAGTGACGCGAAGTGCGCGGAGAAAGCGAGAGGTACGCTGAGGATCAGTTTCTTTTCAGTACCGTCGAGACTCACCCGCCGCCACAGTACCATTCCCAACAAACGGTACAGCGGTTGGACCTTCGACGAACGTAAAGCAGCTAGCGGCGTGCGTGTATCTCTCCCGATACGAGATGTTTCCCCGACTATTCACTGTACGGAAACGACAAGTAACTAGTTGTCAGCCAATGGCTGCGCGGGTTCGCAGGAATCGCGGATGACGGTGCGACGGGGCGGAAGGGTGGAGAGAGGCAGCCTGCGCCGGTACGGACGGGAGGACAGGCCGAGGAGACGAGGTGGATGAGGCGGGGTCGGGGGCGGAAGAGGGCCGTGGACCGGCAGAGAAGGCAGAGAGAACCCGGAGGAGATGACCGAACGAGATGCTCTTTGAGACACTGAGAGCTCCAATAAAGCCGGACCAATTACTGGCCGGCGTCCTTTCCCCATTCCCTATTGATTTGCATTCAAATAGATGTTATACTCTAAGTAGACGGATCCTAATGGATTATCAGTCCGAGTCATCGCCGGCGAGCTGAAGCAAAAGCGGGCGCTGCACAAGCTTCAAAGCTTTCTCTCTCTAGCGCGCGCCCTCCCCGTCGGCCCTTCCTTTCGCAGTCGGTAATGGTGGTTCCTCACCCTCGACTCCTTACCCTCTCCCACATTTCCCCCGATTCCTTGTACAACCACTGTTTCATCCATTTCCTAATGAAACCCCACCTACCTCACCCCCGCGGATTGGCTCTTTTTCTAAACTTACCGGGAAGGGAGCGAGGGAGACGAAGAAAAGACGCGGAGATACGGAAGAAGAAGGTCGGCGAGGAGGGAGGGAGAGCGAGAGACGTCTAACGAGAGCTCGGGAGGAGCGGAGGGCACGCGGAAACTTATTGCACCCTGTGGGAGCGCGGAGCACAGTTCCCGATGAGAAATTGCTTCCGTCCACTCGACGACTATGTACTATAAGTCGTCGGTTGGATATATTCGGTTGGTATAATAAGTTACTCGCCTCTGAGGGTTTTACTGCCACGCTCCTCGGCACAATAAAACGCTTTGAGTATTCGCAGTTAATTTCACGTGTTCCACTCGTAAATTCGATCGTAGACCGGATAAACATGCACGCTCGGCCGGGTTGATGAGGATATTGATGGAGGGGAGACGATAAATCTTGACGGGTCGAAGATCTGAGGGAATCACGATACACCTGGACCGACGCTAGATCAAGAGGTCTCGAAGGGTCGAATTTGAAGACACTAGTCTGAACTTGAGTTCGAACTTAAGATCAAAGTTGAATCCGAACCCAAGATCAAAGTTGAATCCGAACTTAAGATCAAAGTTAAATTCGAACTTCAGATCAAACTTATGCACGCAATGAGGTTCGGATCAAACTTCGATCTTCAGTTCGACCTCAAGAGCGATCTTAAGTTCAAACTAATGTCACAAAATTCGACCCGAAGTGGAATCGTGGGACAGCCTTTTCGCCGATAGAAATAAATGGCGCTATGATCGGTATCGCCCGATTTCCGCGGAAACCATGGTAACCCGACGGGCTTTCACGAGCACTTTGGTACGGAACGAGTTGCACGCTCGTGCCGAAATCATATCGGACGATCGAGACCCTGCAGATTACAGGTCGTTATCGCGGTTGCAGCTCGGCGATGCTGCAAGCTTAATGACCTCTCCGCCGTTACATACCGGGGACAAGATACATAAATATGAAAATTAATCTGCGAAGGGAGGCGCGAAAAAATACCGTGGCGGTGCGCTCGCTTCCTAATTTCTCTGCTTCTTTCAGTTACGTAACATAAAAAAAGAAAAAAAAAACCCCCAACGTTTATCCATAACATTGAGGTGTGTGCAGCGTCGTTCGCGCTGTTCCGGATATACCGGGATATAAAACGTACTTACCGGCGACTGAGAATATCTCCGCGCTGCGTATATCACACTCAACGAGGCATGTTACACAGCATCGTTACGAAGCCCGGACAAATTCCGACGTGCGAAACGCCTCGCGTCGCCGGAACGGCGGAAGAGGCGGAGGACGCACCGTCGGGGCGCTTCGCGGTAATGAGTCAAAATGAGTTTGGAATAATTGTGGAAGCGTTCCGCGCGCCAAGCTCTGTGTGATGTTGCTCACAGGGCGTGCGATGCGTCGGACTTTTCCGCCGTCGTCGATTCAGCGCGTGCGTCGCGAGCTCGTCGCAGGATCTTCGCGTGCATTTACATTGCAGAGCAAACCCATTTCCATACTTTCATTTGATAATTCCACCTCCCCCTCGCGGCAATTTTAATCGTAGTTCTGTCGGCTATTGCGATTCGACTGCCCGGCCATGTCTTGTCAAAGGCTGTCTTGACGCTCGTGCATGACGTCATGCAAAAAATGCCTGTGACGACCTCACAGGTATTTTTTTTTTTACCCATTTCCAGCAATTCGACTCCGGTCTTCGCTGATGTTTTTTTTTAAATTCCCAGGTGGAAAAAACGGCAGATCGCTGACTCCAAATTTGGCTGCCGTACGCCAAAAGGTCACATCAATGCGCTGCAGGATAGTGAATACCTAATCCGTTGTAAAGAGCCTGTGAAATGCGTCATGCAATAATTTTAATCGGAATTCTGTCGGTTATTCCGATCCGACCGCCCGCCCATATTTTGTCAAAGGCTATCCCGACGCTCGTGCGTCTCTCTGAATGGCCTGGTCGACGCGTCGCTAGACTTCGTCACAGGATTTTTTATTTTCTACCCATTTCCAGTAGTTCGCCTCTGACGTTCGCTGATATATTTTTTTAGTTCCTAGGTGGCGTTTCGCCGTAACTGGAAAAAACAGCAGATCGCTGGCTGCTGAACGTCAAAACACCTTATCAATACGCTGCAGAATAGAAAATACCGAATCTGTTCCAAAGCGCCTACGAAATGCTTCATGCAATAATTTTCATCGCAGTTCTGTCGGCTATTCTGATCCGACTATCCAACCGTGTTTTGTCAAGGGCCTACGAAATGCTCCACGTAGGACAAGCCAGCAACGCGACGACAACTACGATTGCCCAGTTTCTAGGATCGGCGACTATAGCGTTCGTCCTACACGGCGAAACTCCCACGCCGGCTTTGCACAAGAGTGTTGATCGTTGTTCGCGTGAGCTATTCCCGGCTAAAAGGGCAGCGTCTGACGCTGGAATGGGAGCTGCCGGACCAGGTCCGCGTCCAGTACGTGCTGCTGGGCTCGCGCTAATTAGCTGCAAGGTGAGATAAAAAGTGCTCGGACGCCGCCGACGCTGCTGTGCTTTCGAGGAACGAGTCGAAAACATTAAAAGCCTTGGAGCGGCTGGCTCGCCGGTCCGTCGTATTCCGAACACCCACGCTTCACCTCCTTCTCCTACCAGCGTCGGTACCACTGCCGGCGCTGGAAATGTAATGGACGTTGACGTATGGGAGCTATATAAAACGGCTGAGCGGAGAAGAGTGGCTGGCAAAAGCTGCTGTGGGCCTGGGGCAGCAGAACTTCGGATGAAGACTGCGAAAAAGGAACTCTGGTGAAAAGGAACGCGACATGCCTATGTGGAAGCCTGAAGCACCGAGAAGCCTTTTTTTTTGTCGAATGCAATTTTTTTGAAGTCATTAGCTGTGGTGCAGTTAATCGAAATTTGGGTGGGGACGTAAACCCGGCTGAAAGTCTAGGCCCAAATCGATTACCCACTGTGACATAAAATTTAAAAACAGAAATCTTGTTGTTCGTTACAATAATACGAAGCAACGATTGACGTACCATACTTCCTATCAGAGTTCGTTACCTTCCATGCTATCTATCAGACTTCGCTACTCTATCAGACTTCGTCAACATATCAGACTTCGTTAACCCATCAGACTTCGTTAACCCATCAGACTTCGTTAAGTTATCAGACTTCATTAACCTACCATACTGGCTATCCCACTACGTTAACCTGCCATACTAGCTGTCAGTATGGTAGGTTACTTCCCTGCATTTTCCAATCTAAATTGGCCATTCACAGTCAATGGCCCGTGGATCCGAAGCTAGAACTTTACAGTTGCTTCGCTGCCGGTTTCCATGTCGCAACGATGGAAACGGTGGAGGGATAATCCGAAAAATGATATCTCTGACTCGTTTCCCGTATCGTAAAGCTTGGGTTCTTATTGTTCGCGCCGGTATCACGACAGTCAACAGTGTGCGGAGCCTCGCAGGGAACGAGTGTCGCATTGGCCAAAGGTAAAGCACCGGCGAGGGTGCCGGCCGCTGAGTAAGGTGGCGCGGCGATACCGGCAATCCTGTCGCTTGAAATTCTCAGTCGTCTGTGGGAGCGAGAACGCCGAGGGACGTCAGGGAACAGAGAAGGGTGAGGGGTCGAGGCCACGTTCGAACATTTAAATCGAATTTATTCCAAAGATTGCCGGTCGTCGTTAATCGTTCGTTCGCGGTCTACCTCACAACCCGGCTGTTCGTAGATCCTGATCCTCCCGCAGCACCGTCGTACACGTGTGCCGTTCTTACGGGACCGACAACTTCAGCACACGAGTGTACACAAGGATGCATTGCTATTGCCGCGAGACCGGTGCACTTCGGCGCAACGAGAGAGGGACGACGGGGAAAGAAGCCACGGGTAGCGTAGGCGTGGAACGGAGGGTGATTGGTTTACGACGACATTATTTGCGCTAACTCACGACACCGTGCATAATAAAGTGCAAAGGGTCAACGATAGGCGAGCCTTCCCCCTCCCCCCCCCCCCCCTCCCCTCGACGTCTTTCTCGTCTCCGGCGGTTAAATACCCGGACCGGTACTCTCGCTACCCGGAGAGTGGATCTCTTCTTCTGTTCGGCTCGCACGTGGTCGCCTTGCGGCGGTTTCTTCTTTCTGGGGACAAATCGGTCTTACGTATGTACGCGAACCGCGAGCCAGCGAGTCCAGCGACTGAGGAAGAATCGACGAAGTTCAGAGGTCATTCCGTTTTTCCGTTAATTTTGCACTGAAAGATAATCGTCTTTCAGCTCGAAGGGACAGGATTGCCATTTTATGGACATTCACTTTACGCCTGCAGTGTCCATTCTTTGGTTCATCTGCAAATCCGACTGTGATGGAGAATATTAAAAACCTCGAGAACTCGATATCCGGATTGCTGGAGCGCAGATTTTTCCAATTGTCCCCATACGCGAAATTGCTAGGCTTTGGCTGGATCGCAGTACTCGTGCATAAGCAGACATTTTTCCAGGGTAGCTCATACCTGCATCCTTCGGTCGACCGGACGCACCCCGTACACAAATTGAAGCACGAAAAAATATCTCTCCTCCTCGAGAGCGCGCTGACGGACGAAAGGGAGCCGGACGGGAGTTTAGTCGGGCGGGTGGAGATTCTGGCTCGCGAAAGTTGGGCACGGTGGTACCGCGTTTTAAACAGGGGATGGGTGACCGTTCGTTCCGTCTGTTGGTATGTGTGTGTGTGTGTGTGTGTGTGTGTGTGTGTGTGTGTGCGTGTGGTCGGGTACACTCTACTAGCGGTGCCTCCGCTGGACGACGGGGGTGGACGAGACCGGAGGGTTTTCGTGCTCTCGGACCGAAAGAGACGAGGACGCGTGTTGGTTGGTCGTTCGATGGAAGCCGAGTGCGATAGAGGAAACGAGGTGGGTGGTGAAACGCGAGCGTCCCGTTTATCAAGAGAAAACGCGAGGGAGCGGAGAAAGGAAAAGGAGATGGAGCAAAAAAAAAAAAAAAAAAAAACAGAAAGAAGAGGATAAAAAAAAGAAGGGTAAAAGGAGCGAGAGAGAAAGCGACAGGGTGGACGTTGGTTGGTCGGGCGGGTGGTTTATACCATCTTTCATGTAATTACTGACATAAAATGCCACGAAGATTTTTCTCTCTCTCCCTTTTCCGTTCCTCTCCTCGGCCTCGTTGCCTCGCTCTATCTTTCGTGTGTGTCCTTTTTTTTTTCTTCTTTTTTTTTTCTGCTCCTCCGGGGAGTAGAAAATTTTCAATTCCATTCATGTAAATTATTGTAGCGCACCGGCTCTCGACATGTGCAACTTGTATTAATGACGCAGTAAAGGAGCAGACGGGCGGAGAGCTGCCCATTAGCGGATGAAAGCGGAGGGCTCTCAGCGCATAGCCCGATAATAGCCCGACTTATACCCGCCGAGGTTGTGTAGTTTAGCCCACGTTACGGGGTCCGCCCTGCCTTCCCCCCGAAGCCACCAGCGCCGAAGCACCAGTTCTCGGCTGCTCTCTGTGCTTTCGACCCGTGCTCTCTCGCCTCCTGATACTGATACCGTATCCTGGCCGTTTGCCCGTCTATCCGTTCGTGTGTGTTGCCCTCACACTCCGGTATCCTCTTTTTCCCATCGCTCTCCCTCAGACCCCTTCCTCCGTCTCGGTCGCGTCCTCGCTGAAACTTTACGCGTTTCTCCCGTTCCTTCTACATTCGCGGGAGACGTCTCTTTAACCCTGTGAGATCCTCGCCAAAGGGGCGGCATTAACGGGGGTTAGTGCGGTTTCCTACTCGCGTGGTGTCTTTTCTCACTGCACCAATGTCCCGCGTCCGAACAAGAGGGAAGAGGACGAGCTTCGAACTTACAATGGCCGCTGAGGTCATTCAGCGTTTGATGCCGCTACCGAGACCCGACTAATGGTTAATCGCCATGTTAATGCACAGCTTACGATCTCTTGCCCGATGAAATTTTCCATTTTCCGTCAAAGAGCGAGATCCAACATCAGCAGCCTCAAAGTCCACGTGCTGATGTCGCGAGGCTTGAGGATTCGCGTTGCTGGCGTTTTCCAACAAGGACCTTCATTATTGAAGAAAAGTATCCACGCGCTCGTTTCTAGGAGCAATGGAGTCATATTTATGATGAGACGACAATACAGTTTTTACACCCTATCGTTTCCCGTATCAACACAAGTCACTTACCAAAGTGTGTGCCCATCCGAAAAAGGTGTGCATGATTACACGTGCATCGAGTAAAGGAATTGACTCATGACTCGATTGCGTTACTTCCGCGAAAGACTGATGGTTAAACGCCATGGGCGCGAAGTATTCTTGCACAGCCAATGATCTCTCGCCCAACGAAATTTTGCATTTTCCTTCAAAGAGCAAGATCCAACATCTCCAGCAGCAACCCGAGAATTCGAGTCGCCGGCGTTCTCCAACAAGGATCCCCATCACACATACGATGAGGATCTTATTTTTTTAGCAATACATTTTTATCCGCCCTATCGTTGCCATTATCAACCCGAGCCACTTACCGAGCAGCCTACCTATCCGAAAGGGCGCAGCAAAGCGCGTGCACCGGAGCCGATACCGACGATCTCCGCGGCATTACACGCGTATCGAGTAAAGGATTGACTCACGATTCCATTCCGTTACACACGCCGCACACGTATCACCCTCGCAACATCCTCGTCCGCGTTTGTAACACGCGCACTCCCACGCGCTCCGCGCCGCTTCCCTCGCCTCGCTAACAGGTCGCCTCCGGCGAGGCATACACTATTGGAAAACGAGAATTTCTCTCGGGGCTATTCGTTCGAACGCGGATCCCCGATAATAAGAATGGAGAGGCGTCTGTATTATCCTCGTTCGCGAGCAGCCACCAGTCCTGCCGCTACCATTACAGCCTGTGGGTGCATGACCGGTGCGGTGACGTGCCGCCGCGTGCTTCTGCCGCCGCTGGTGTGTTACCGGACTGGAACGCCCGAGATTGTCGGGGCCGTCGCTATTCGAGGTTCCCGAGAATCCGACTCGACCCGTAAAGAAGAGGAGTCGATTGCTCGCTCGCCGGCAGAAAATACCCATCGACGACGACCGGTATCCTCGAATACACGCGGGATAAACAGTTCTGACAGATATACCAATACGATACACATAAAGGTCCGCTGTTTACGAGGTCAGCATCGGCACCGGTCCCGGCGAACCGGCAGTTATATCAAAAACAATATCCTCCTTTTTCACCATCGGCAAGTAGCAACTTCCATACAAAGTTCCATCGCCAGTTTCTCATCTCGTGTAGGCTTGTCAGCGGCGATGTCGTTGCCGATATCGGCCGATAACCGGACGCTTAATCTCGTGCGCGGAGAAATCTTGATTCCCCGCGATCCTCGTAATAACATTTGCATACACAATTCCGTGCCGGGGTCCGAGCATAATGCAACGAAGACACCGAGCGATCGGCTCGGCGAGAAACGCTCGCGCGATACGGGATATGAATCTCGGGAGCTCGGATGCTGGTCACTCTCCGTTGAGAGAATCGCCGGTGACTCGGTGAGGTGGATCGGGAACGACGGGGACTCTCGCGACTCCCGTCGGTCCGTGCATGCCGTCGGAAACGATGCCCGGTCCCGGGAGCTTTTCTCCTCGTTACATAAAGAAGACGAGCCGATTGCCGTGAACTCCTACACATTCCAACAAACGACCGTTCTTTACGAGGTCAGCTATCGTACGTGTACGTGTGTACGCGCGCGCCTTTATTGTAGTCTTCTCACGATGAGCCACTCGAGAGTATCATTCGCGAAAACTAGCCTACGAGCGTGCAGAAGAAGTGCAGCGGTCCACTCGATTGCGCACCGGTCCCTCGTTCGTTCTCCGTCTCCTCTTCACGGAATACACCCATGTGCATGGGAGCCTCGGGAGGATCACCGATAAGCATAATAGGAAGGAGATCCTCGATTATGCTCCTCGTTCTGAAACGATCGTAAAAGTAAAGAAGTAAAAAAACAAAAACGAGGTGTCCCGCACTGTGCGCAATTCTGGGACCCGCGGACCAGCTCTCGGAGGAGCATAATAGATTGGCACACCTCTCCGCTACTCGATCTGCTATTTCTGCCGCCGCGGGCCGCGAGTAGCAATGGAATCGCGCAGATAAGGATAAAGTCGACGCAGTCTCCTCGTCGAGGACTCGCTCTGTCTACGTAAGTTTTACGAATACCGGCGCATTTTAGTTCTCGTTCTCCACCCGCTCGGACGACGACTTATGATATTTTTTTTTTTTTTTCGGAATCCGACTCGCTCTTCCGTGTCAAAGAGGGGGGGATAGGGAGCGAAGCGTTCGCCCCGGAGGATTTTATCGTGAGGAAAAAGAAGTGGTTACTGAAAGAGATGAGGCGCGATTGGAACGGGAGCGAAGCGCGAGATGAGAGTCGAGATTGCCTCCACCTTCTCATCCTCATCCTCCAACATCACCTCTTACGTACTCCTTACAGGTCTCTATAGCGCTTGCAGTGTAAACCCCCTCCTGCCCCTCCCCTCGCTCACTCTTTCTCACTCGCAATCCTCCATTTTATACTTGCGTCGACAGCCAGCAGCACGCTGGCTTGTAATATCACGGGTTAGTTGTGTATAGTCAATGTAGCACATATACACATATTATATTACACTTCTATATTCAGCTTCGTCGTGAGTGCTGCACCCGCCTCTTCTGCAATTTTCAGCCTTTTTTTTCCTGCAGCTTCCGCTTCTTCGGTAAGGTAACGGTGAAGAATCGCGAAGTCTTTTTTTTTTAAATATAATTAATAGTGAAGCCATTATGAGGCTCACTCAGGCAGCTCGAGTCGGCGGTGACGGAGAAGTAATGGGTATGAGGAAGATTCTATTCTCGAGTTCCTTGACCCATTCTCCGGCTGTGTGTTCGAGAATCGTTGAGGAAGTGAATTTTGCACGAGGAACACACTGCCTCTCATCCGCCGTCTTGGACCCGGTGGCGAAGATGACGGAAAGACAAAGACGAAGATTCTGTTCTGCTTCTTTAGTTAGATAACGGTGAATAGTCGCGATTAAATATTTTTCCCATTATTAATATTGAATCGTTATGAGTCTTAGACCGGCAGCTCGAGACTGAGAAGTAATGGACATAAGAAAAATTCGGTTCTCGAGTTTTTTGACCCATTTTCCGACTGTGTGTTCATGAAACATTGAGCAAGTGAATTTTGTATAAAGAACACATAGTCTCTCATCCCCGGTCTTGGAGCCGACGACAAATATGACGAAAAGATAAAGCCGGAACTTTTATTCCGCTTCTCTAGTAAGATAACGGTGAATAGTCGCGATGAAGTATTTTTCCTTTTATTAATATTGAAGCGTTATGAGTCTCGGTCCGGCAGCTGGAGACGGCGGAGACGGAGAAGTAACAGCCACGAGAAAGATTCTATTCTCGAGTTTCTTGACCCATTTTCCGGCAGCGTGTTCAAGAAACATTGAGGAAGTGAATTTTGCACGGGGGAACACACAGTCTCTCATCCCCCGTCCTGGATTCGACGACGAAGATGACGAAAAGATAGAGACGGAAATTCTGTTGCTCTTCGGGACACTAACGGTACATATCTACGACCTCGTCCCATCCTCGTCGGATTGGCATTTGCCGTCGTCCTCTCCGTCTCATCGCCCGAACCCGCAAGCTGGTGGCCGGTTCAGCCGAGAGATCGTTATATGACGCGTCGTTATCCAAGATCGTTAGAGAACATGCCATGGGCATAGGCATCACGTGTGGGTTGATACAACGATACGGGTACAAGAGAGTCACGGCGTTGTCTCGACTCGAATGTCGGAGACGAGGTTAGTATTATATTCTTTAAATAGTTGACTGTTGGTCGATGCCGCGGTTCGGTGAACTCGGTAGTTCACTCGCCTATCTTGTCGCTAGTACAATGAAAGATTCCTGCTCATTCCAGGTGTCATTCGTGACAACGACAACAAGGTTCGCAATTAATGCATTTCCATCCGCCAGGATTCGGTGCTGTTTTAGGAAGTCTTTATCATGATTGCTCAGGGTTTACTGAGAGCAACAAGTATTTCTTCTTCTTCAAACTATTTGGTTGGACTCCAACAAGTATTTCGCAGTCACTAAATCTTTATTTGATGGAAGTGCAGACTTTGATTGGGTCAAATTTCAAAACAAACTCATCGAATAACTCTCCCGCTTGTCTGCCGTGTTCAATCCATACATATCCGAAGACCTGCCAGTATTTTGGATTGTTAAAAGGAAACCCTATTTATTCGACAAAAATGGATATCGACAATCGGCTGCACGCCTTCATCAATCGAACGCTATACCATCAATCAATTTTTTCTTCCTCTCATCTCGAACCGAAGTCTCACGATCTCCCGATTCGACAGTACAATTTTGCAAAGCCGCTTGATGTGTCAACGATCGGAACATGAACCTCACAAGTGCAGCGGCAGAGCGATAGCTCGTTGGACGAAAAGCCTCGGGCGTCTCGGCGGAGCGTCCGCAGTGCGCAAGACGCCCCAATAACATAATACATCACGCGCGCGCGACCAGACAATAGCCCCTGAGATTACCTCACAATGGTCGATGATTTACTTCTGCTCTCATTACCCTGCTTTGTCGTTGCGCGGGGTCGGGCCGGCTCCGCTATCATTAGAAAAGTAATGGAGGGCCCCTACTGTTGGCTCCGTTGCTCCACTCTTATATTATCCTCCGGGATCGGCATCAGCCTCGCAGCCCGAGCGAGCGGCGATACGAAAGGAGCAGCCAGTCGGAGGGTGAGTGGAAGCAACGAGGACAAATTAGAAAGAATAACCCTTAGTCGCGACTAAGGAAACTCTATTATCCCGCCCGACACCTCCCCGCCTCCTCGTCGGCCTCCTTCCGCCGCTTCTTCGACTATCCACTTCTTCCTATTTGTCCCGGTCTTCCTCTTCCTTCATCCTTTTTTTTTCCACGGAAAACGTCAAAGAGCTCCATAGTCTTGCGCGAAGTCTCTTTGATTCGGCAGAAAACCGTCGCCAAGACGGCAGAGACCTCGGTCTCCTTATTACCCGAGAGCTGCTCTCAAACTTGCATTCCACCGTTTCTCAAAGGCATCTGCCATCAAAGCAACGGCGCTGCAGTGACGTGGGAGAATGGTCGAGGTAAATCAATCGGACACGATTCTTGATTCCTTTTGATATGTATGATTTGCAAATCTCTAGACGTCGTTTTTCCATGCCGGGATACAACGATAGCGATACCATCGCATTGCACATAGTTTGCTGGAAAACCATGTGCTGGAAACCATTCATATAAAAACTAAATCATACACATCAAAAGGAATCAAGAACAGTGTCCGATCGATATACCTCGACAATTCTCCAGAGTTTTGTGCGAAGTCTCGTTGATTCAGCAGAAAACCGTCGCCAGGACGGTAGAGAACTCGGTCTCCTTATTACCCGAGAGCTGCTTTCAAACTTGCATTCCACAGTTTCTCAAAGGCATCTGCCATCAAAGCATCAGCGCCGAAGCGAAGTGGGAGAATGGTAAATCAATTGCACACAATTCCTGATTCCTTTTGATATGTATAATGTGATTTTCATAGGAGTCGATAGACGCGCTTTTTCCGTGCCCAGGATACAGCGATAAAATCGCATAGCACATAGTTTGCTGGATCGAACCGTTGTCGGATCGCGAGTATCGGGCCGGGTTCGCCGATTTCGCTCGACTACCCCGATTTCGATCAGGCGCGAGCCATTTCGATCGTGATTTCCGACTCCCCGATTCATATCGATCGAACGGGCCATCGATCGTTCCGGCTCGCAACATTACATTGTTCGGCCGGATCGCTGAATCCCAAACCGGGCAGGATGTTGACCCGATCCGAGACTCCAGCAGCGGGAGCAGCGGCAATTCTCCGATGACCCCGGCGGTTGGTGCACGCGGTGACCTCGCCGGAGTAGACTCTCCGCGCGCTAGGAACACGTCGAACAAGTTACAACGTACATGTGATAGTGCGGCCCGACGAGACGACCGTGCATGTATACGACACGAACGCCGAGGCATTATACTACGGTATAACTCTAAGTGCAGTAAGACCGTTCCACGTTAACGCACAGATCCGCCAACTCTTACAGATCTCGTCCGCATAAGATTACCGGGGGGCTTATTCGCGATAACGATACCGCGCGAGAGAGAACCCGAAGCTCCGCGAGCCTCGGCGGGAAACACGATCCGTCAAATCGTCCGGCGCGCCGAGAGTCGATCGAGCGTGGCAAGGCTACTTGCAGGAAATTGATTTCACTCTACCCTGTAATCCATCGCTGTCGAACGCGTGGATCGTTCCCTGGCGTGTTTTCCACCGCGCGAAGCGCAATCTTCCAGTGAAATTCACTAATGTTGCTTAATTGCTACAAAAAAAGCTACGAATTAACGGCTATGTTTTTTTTTCTTTTTTTTTTTCTATCGTCGCGATATGATACGGACGTTCACGGTGAAATGGGTGGCATGACGATCGATCGAGCGTGGCCGCCAAAAGGTGTCAGCGGAAAATGATTCCGTGCGAGTCTGGCGAACAGGTAGCTCGGCACGTGTTCCCCGATGCATGCACGACCGCCGGCCGGCGATGGCAGGAGGCAACGTAGAATCATCTGAGAATCCTGATAGGATCGCCGACTCTTCCTTATTATCGGCTAGATTGTAATCCCCCCCCCCCCCCCCCCCATTCGAGTCGCTGATAATCGACAAGATGAAGCTATTTGTGATGAAAGCTTCTGCTCAGCATCCAGAAAATTCCGAGATGATTGACCTGAGCGAAACGTTGCTAGAGTTCGTACGTTGATGCCGTACTTTGACACTCCGAAACATTTTACCGTTCGTCAATTACCCCGACCTTGGTGAAACCGCACGCGTGCCCCCGGTACGACCGTGAAGAGCGCTCCGGGAAAACGGTAATCCTTCGTACTCCCGGGTATCTCGCATCCCAGCGCGATTCCGCTCCATTCCCAACATCCAAGCCAGTCGCGCCATTGCCGATCTCTCGCATCCACTCGAAGACCATGACCATCGTCGAGACGTAATCGAGGACGACTGCCGCCGAACGGCGAACCCGGCGAGCGGGGCTCCGTAGCTCGCGCGTATTCGCAATAAATCCCGAGAGTGCGCGCCTAGGCGATCGCGAGCCACGCACACGTTCCGCTAACACGCACGGCCGCGCGTTATTTATGAAAGTTCATCGCGAGAGCCGCCGATGAAAATTTCCCTGTGTTTAAGTTAAATCTAATTTACGGTCTCGGCGTATGTGGGTACGCGCAGCATCGGCGACGCGAGAGTTCCGAAGGCCTCACCTCGGAGCGCAGGTCCGAGGGCCTCCCCTCACTCCCCTCCCTTCCCGGGGTTTATCCCGTAGGAGCGTCATAAATCATAATCGCCACCGCAACGCTGGCGCATGCATGCGCGCCTTGTCCGGCGAAGATAATGGTTTTGCTTGGACGCCGGGTAAACCATCGGTCGGAGTGCCCCGGGGTCAACGGACTGCCGAGGCGGTCGTCGCGCACACCCCGACGCTCGGCCAGCGACGCCGTTCCCGTTTGTCACTACGGGGTTGGTTGCGAACGACTTTGTACCCATCCCTGACATCGAGCGCACCGGCCAACCTTTTCCAGCGCCGCTACGACCATCCGGCCGACAGGGAGAGGCAACAGCAGCCCCGCAAAAGCTTCGGCACCCTCTCACCCTTACGTCGACCTACACCACTGTCTCTCGCATCTCTTCGCCGCAATCACCGGCACTCCCCCTCCGCCCTCCCTCACCGTCGCGTCAACGTCGACGTTACATTCGCTGTACGCTCCCACATGGCTCTTCTTGTCTCCGCCACCGACCTACCCGGATTCAAATGCAACACAAATGTACACCACCCAGCTCTCCTTCATTCCACTCACCCCCCCCCCCCCCCCCCCCCCCCCCTTCCCTACTCACCCCCCGTTCACCCTACAACCATGCATATTTCATCGCGCAACTCTCGCGCGCCCGTTCCCTCTATTCCTCTCGCCCGACCCCCCTTTCCCACACATTCAACTTTCTCTATGTGTACCTATGACGGCTGCTCCACTGTGACTGCACGCAGATCTGGTCTCTGTCTTTCAGTCCCTCCGTTCTCCATCGGTTTCTCTTTCTTGTTCGTCTCTCTGCCCTCGGAAGGAAGCTCCGGCAAATAGCACTGCACGGTGAACCATGTTGCACTTTGACCGAACTCTGTCTGTCTCGGTGCCGCATGCTGTATTCCGGTGCTCCGGCTCGGATCGATATCCTCTCAAGGTTTGGACCGCGGCGGCGTGAAGGGGATCGCTGACGACCGAGACGGAGCTGCGGAAGAGTTCTTCCTGATTAAAAGTGACGATTAAATGTCACGGAAGTTACCGGGGAAAATTGATAACGAGATTTCCCATTGTGATGGAAACTGTGCAGCTTCTTCGGGACTTCGAATGAATTACCGTCGCTCGTCCCGATCGACGAACCTTCGATGTATTCCAACCTGTCGATACGCAGTCAGCGATGACGGGCTGTTGCCGAAATCCTGGAATCCAGTGTGTGACGCGAACGGTTACGACATGCCGGAGCGTTAAACAATTAAAATTAATGTAACCCATGTTGACGTGTACGGGGAGGACTTTAAAATAAATATACGGTTGTCATATGGCGATTAGTGGGGGTTCGTCCCCGGTTGCGGCCGTGTACGCCGGACGATGATCGATGGCAGCCATAAATAATGCAGCAACAGCCCCCGGGCCTCGGGAGGCTCGTTCCGCAGCTCGGGGCGCATCGGGCCACCCTTCGAACACTGCGCGGCTCTCCTCGCCCTCGTTCTCGCTCGCACCCCGGGCTGCATCCCGTTCGATCCGACCGTCTCCCTTCTTCACCAACGCCATCCACCTCCGGCAACCCCAAAATGCCATTTCCGATACACCACGCGCCGGTTGCGGCATTCGTATCGTTCCTCGGCTTGTTGTACTCGTCGGATCGGCGGCCGCCGCACCCCTCGCGCGGCGACCCTTAAACCCATTTAATTTGGATCCGGGTTATTAATTATTAATTGCCGTCGGAGTCTCATTATATCTCTATCACGCCCGACGCCTCGCCCCACGCGAAAGAGACGCTGCAAGGTCTTTAACTACGTTATGCCATTAACTTGTCAGGGCTTGTTATTGTCAGCGGTGGAACTCGCGACGGGAGAACCTCGATCACTTTTATTTCACTCCTGAAAAGGAATTCTTGATAGAAAAAATCGGGTGTTTCCCGGGGGGGAATTCGTGGACCAGCGATTCATGATCTGAAAAATCTCGAAATTCCATGCACTCTTAAAAATTTGGTGACTGACGGCATTTTCAATCGAAGTATCCAAGTTGACGACCTGGATGTTTAGACTTTGTGCCATGATTGATCGACGCTTTCCACTTCCAGTGGAAAACTGAGATTCTCCAAACCGGATGCGAAGCCTTCGACTCTGACGTCACGTCGCGTGAAAAACTGAGTTTTAAAGCGGACGTGACATTTTCTCCTCTGACGCCACTGTTGGTGGAAAACTGAAACAGTGTATTCCTTAATTCATCCGTTTCTCATTTTTTGACCGAATGTGACGTCATATCGAAAAATGAGATTGTCAAACCGGAAGTGGTGTAGTTCGGGTGTGACGTCACTTCCGGAAATTTTCAAACCGGAAGTGATGTTTTCCTCTCTGAGGTCACTTTAGGTCTTAGTTCGAGATTAAGCCGATGTGGATCCATCAAAAAAATTAAGAGACGTTCGCAAATCACCGAACATAAAAAACGTGAGAAGTTTTCCATTAGAGTGGTCGTTTATCGTTACGAAATCGACACTTCAGACACTATACAAGAACCATAATAACAATAATACGAGAAATCGAGTAGCCATCAAAAGATTCTTACGAGAGTTTGCAATTAAATAATTAAAAATAGATTCCTGTTTACGTTCCTTCATTGCAGCATGCATCCGAACGAGACAGAAGAGTCGGGCGAGTTCATCGATAAATGGCTGGGAAAATTTATGATCGCGCATAAACATCTCGGTCCGACGTCAGCTGAGTACGCAACGCGTCAAGTAGAGAGATGGTGTTAACGGCCCTAAGCATCCCCGGTAAGAAACAATGTTATTGCTAGTTAAATATTTCATCGAAACGTATCGTTTGTTTAACGTCGGAAGAGCGTATTGTCCTATGCTCGTGCGATGCCGACGCCGCCTCGTGATCTCGTCGATAATGCGAAAAGCTGTTACGAGTGCACTGAGAGAAGGACATCATGAAAAAAAACTGTAAAAAAAAAAAAAAAATCTCATGAAATTTAATGTACTGGCAACCGGAAGTTTTTATGCATAAACAGCTACGTAAAATTTCATGTACAATTGTGATGAAAAATTAACGTGCAGTATATTAAAATCTTTAAAAATATTTTACTTTTAAGGATTTACATAAAAAAATGTATCGTCTTCTCATCGGTGCGGCGTCGATAAAATTCGTGCGGGAGTTAGCGGTCACAATGGCCGAAGGGTCTTGTGTACCCAATCTCGGACAGATTGGTCATACGTATTTTATGTCGGTCGACAAGCCGATTCATGCAGATTTGATGTTTTTATCCGTCGATCCGAAAGGGATACTGTGTGCCGGTCCCCGCTCGGGTGTATAAGTATAATGGAACGTAATACAGTTATCCCCCCGGTATACACCTTTTCGGTAAGGTCCGGTGTCCGGGCTCCCTCGTGGGTGAAGCGTTACGCGTACGCGGGAGTAAGTAAATTTTTCAGGCTTCTTTCAATGCGGCGTTTCGAGGCTCCGAGATGTGTGCGCTGTTGACGGGATAAGACGTGGGGGCGCCATTCATGGGGGATATTGTGCGGGTGCGGAATGGCCCGCGCCGAGGGTGAGCCTTCCGCTTGTTGCCATTGAGAGAGGGCATTCGCCGAAGCCCTTCTTGACAAATCGTCGGTTGTCGCCGGGAAACTCTCTTCTCTATTCTTCGAACCGGAACACCAACACACACGATAGCACCGATTTATCGTTCGCCCGTTCGCTCGAGTGTTCCGGACATAAATAACCGTCGCATTATCAAAACCTACTCCGAAAAGTCCAAGTATTTACTTGATCGAGGAGAATGGCCATGCAGAAGCTCCTGCGGAAAAAATTTATCTTGCCGCCGAGTTGAGACAATTTTCTGTTTTACTTCGGAATTTTGGGGCTTTAACAAAAATTTAATGCACCGGTCAAACAAGGAAATGCACTATTTTTTGGAAAAATGTGGAAATAAATAAAAATTATTAAGTATGTCTTCGCAATCTGTAGCGTGGTAGAAGTCATTCCTAAAGCTGCTATCGGGCAGACATTCGGGAAGCACGGGAACTATCCATTTAGTATGATTTATATTGTTAGACGGAATTAGACGGAAATAATTCCGGTGGCTAAAAAATGGTCCCAAGAGTGTCATAACCAAGTCCGGAATAACCGGAAGATTAACACACCCAAACACACGGATTTATCGTTTGCCCGTTCGCTCGAGCGTTTCGGATATAAACAAAAAAACCTACTGGGCACAGTCGAAGTATTTACTTTCAGTTGTTCCTGGAGAAAAAAAAATTCTCTTCCTGTCATCAGTTGACAATTTCCTGTTTTACCGCACAATTTCGAAGCTTTAACAAAAATTCAATGCACTGGTCAAACAACAAAAAGCACAATTTTTTGGAAAATGTGTAAATAAAAAAAAAAATCAAGTATTTCATTATTGAAGTACCGGAACTATCCATTTAGGATGACATAAGATTAAAAAACTCCCGTGGCTAATAAATGGTCTAAAGTGTGTCACAACCAAGTTACCCTCTAACGGTGGATTGAGCGCACCGACCGGCTTTTATTTTTCGAGTCAGTCGAAACGTCGTTTCTCGCGAATCCCGTGTAAGTCTCGACTTTTCTATCCGGCATTATCCCTGATTCCCAGTCGCAAGAGCGGAAAGAAGAAATGGTACGGCATTTCCGTCCCGTCCTTATTTGGATAGAGAGGGACCCGGTGGAGGGAGCCGCGGGACAGGACGGAGCCAAGATAGTCGACTCTGAGTCTCTCCGCGAGAATGCCTAGACCTCAAGTGGTAGCTTGCAAGTTCCCGTAAGTTATTGCCCCGTGCCAGCAGTGCATATAAATCGCCCCGGTCGCGAGACTGCCACCGCCACTGGCCTCACCGCTTCTCCGGCTTATTGTTTTCCAGATCAGGAGGAAATATATGTACCCTGATGCTGCGACTCTCGCCGGTAGCTCAATGACACACAGTCCTTTTCACGGGGTCCTTTATGTTAACCCGCAATAGCCGAGGAAGTTGGACGGACAGCCAACCACCTACTTACTTTGTGCTGCCGCGAGGGACGCGGACAGCGGATGGAGAAGGAACTCACTGGAATGAGATCATCCACTGGGGCTACCGGTGAAGTGTCATATGCTCCAGGCCAGTCAGAGCTAGCCAAGCTAAATCACTACAACTTAAATTTAAAAACTCTGAGTATGCGGATTGAAAGATGACATCTTCGCACGGGTAAAAATGTGCCAGCGCTGGCCGGAGTTTAATAGAGCTTCCTTAATAGAGTCCGAGATTGATTCTCGTAATCGTCCCACTGAAGACCGCTGATTCCACATTGGCGATCCAGATTTTCATAAAAAATAAGAAAACTTTTCTTCCACGTACTTTTTTGTTTCTTCCCTTACGTCGTGTATTCTCATTCGACAACCTCTGGCATTAAAAAATAAAACAATAATTTTTTCCACTTTGACAAAAATCCTTTTTCATTCGGAGTTTGTTTAAATTTCAATCCGGGTCAAAGTTCACATCCAACAGAGCTTTTGAAATCTTCGCGACGGCCACGACAGTTATACCTTATTGAAATGTCCAGAGACTCATGAGCAAATCGATTCTCGTTCATATTCCTGTAAACCATGCAGTGTCCGTCCGTCGATGTCTCAATAGAAACGGTACGTGCGACGTCTGTCCCACGCGCGCAATAAGTTTCCCCGCCGTCGAAGCGACTCGCGCCTGCATCGCGGCGACGACTTTCCAGTCCACCCATCTGCATCTGTTAATTTATCTCCCCACAATGTGCGAATGCTTAATCGTCCGTGTCAAATGTATAATTGCCCACGGTCCCGTCGTCACGGGATTGCGCCGTGTGATTTACCGATCCGTCGATTCGTCCGATTCATCATCGCGCCGGGTGAGTCAGGTGCGAAAAGAAATCGAACGGGATAGATCGACCGTACCGAACGATCGCGCGGTCCGCGACTCCGCGCCGAGGAAGGTAGACAATTGCGTAATTGAGGCGACGCCCACTCCGGCCGATATTTCCTGCAGCAACGAAAAAAATTAAGTAGGCAGGCCACGACAGAAGTCGGTGCGCGCGTGAATGAATCGAGAAACTAGAACTGGAACGTCGTCCCGCACCGATTTCCCCCGCCGATACGAACAATGCGTCCGGCACACACGCTAGTCCACGTCGCGACGCTGCAACGCTCGGCTGTTATCATCGCGGAGATCTGCATGCGTTACTTTATCCTGAACGATAAATATTTTCCCTTCTCGTACTGATACTTTTTGTCTCTGATTGCGAGTACCCGATACACTATTGCGAGTACGCGATACGGGTTGCGGGACAACGTACAGTAGAAACTCGATTAGCTCAACTTGTCGGGATCGAGTCCAGTTAGGTCCTCTTAGGATCGAGGTTCTTCTTAGGATCGACGTTCTTCTTACGATCGACATTCTTCTTACGATCGAGGTTCTTCTTAGGATGGAGGTTTTTCTTAAGACGGAGGTTTTTCTTAAGATCGAGGTTCTTCTTAGGATCGAGGTTCTTCTTAGGATCGAGGTTCTTCTCACGATCGAAGTTCGTCTCACGATCGAGGTTCTTCCAACGATCGAGGTTCTTCTTACAATCAGGTTTTTTCTTACAATCGAGGTTCTTCTTACAATCGAGGTTCTTACGAACGAGCTTCTTATGACCGAGGTTCCACTGTATGCGCTTTCTCGCCGTGTGCGCGTACGGCATACAGTAGATCGGTATTCGATAAAAGCACACAGAGACAGAACCGGGGAGGGGTCCGCCCGGGTAGGATAAATGTCAAGAAGTATAACTCGCCCGATAATAAGCGATACACTGGAACGCGCGTTGCGAGCGTGCGCGCTCCCGCCGGGGAATGAGTCCGTCAATCGTCGGGCATTATCTCCGGTACCGTAGCACACGTCCGACCGACCAGCACCGGGCGCAACGCTCTACGCGCGCGAGTGTGTGTGTGTCCGCCAGACAGGTGAAATTAATAATTTTTCGCAAGCCGACGGCTTGTTTTTTTTCTCAACTAGTAGTAGCCTTCTCGTTATGACGGACGGCAGAATAAAAATTAAAAAAAAAAAGAAAATGTTAATTGAACCAGTCCGGAAACTTTCGAAGCTGCGGCACGCCGGAGACCGGGTGGCTGTCGGAGAAAAGTCGAGCTTTCCTCTCTCCGACAACAACAATATTAACGCAACGATATATCTCGCAATGGTCGAACGAGCACACGCGACCGGTGCGGAGCGACTCCCGTTGTCCCGGAAAAGCGGGTAATCGGTCCGCTGCCTCGGCGACGGGACAACCGAGCCGACCGCGTATCACACACGGAATATCTATACGCGGCAATCTCTCTCCCTCTCTCTCCGCTCGATAGAATTTCATCTTGACTTTAAATCTCGTTCGTGTGTTTCTCTCGTTTATTTATCCCCCTTTCCGTCTCGCCTCGGCCACATTATACCCGACGTAGTACCACCTGCTGCTCGTACGACTCGTTCTCTTATGCACCGACTATAACCATCGCCGGAACAGTAATTTTACGCAATCGAATAATTTTCCTCCATCCAGCAATAACTAATTTACCGGCGCTGCGTGTGATCGATAGCCTCGCGTCCGCACGGAACTTTACGGTGTATTAAACCCACTGACTAAACGTGAACATCGAGAAATTAGCGTGTACATGGATATAAAGGCTGGGGGGGGGGGGGGAGGGGGTGAGGGAGGGGATGCATCTAAAATAATTTCCGTCGATCTATCAAATTGCTTTATTAGCTCTTCCCTTCGTCCTCCTCCACTCTTTGGGGGAAGGAAGAGACGCTCTTCCCGAACGCTCTCGGCATTCCGCGGCCGCGTCGACCAACTTTAAAATTCTACCCTCCTGTTTACCGCTCACATTGCAGAGACGGATGTACGTACGCTTGTGTGTCCGCGGATCCGACGAGACACACGAGTACGTACTTATACAGCTGTAAGAAAAATTACCGTGCTGTGTGCGCTGCGTCTAACCCCAATTACACGCAGGGCCCGTTGATTGCGGTAAAGCGTCGGGCGATTACTTCTCTCGCCACGAGTCGCGGATCCTGCGGCCCTCGAGGAGGGACTGCACAGTCGTTGGCACTGCAAGGTGGCGTGGATGATGGTCGGGTGAGATGGGCAATACATTTTTTTTTTTTAATACTGCCGTCGAGAGCAAATTGCGTGTTCCACGCAAACTATCGGTCGAGGGTGAAAAAATATTTTTAAACTGTGAATTTAGACGGTAAAAAAAAATTTCGTAAAATCGGAATACGAAGTTTAGTAAAAATTATTTTGTTAGATAAGTGACAAACTCGTTTGTTCGGGTTTGAGTATTACAAAGCTGCATCGTTATTCATAGTTCTTTTTGTGTTACGTTCCGTGAATTACGGAGCGTGAATTAAAAAGAAATATGAATAATGATACATTTTGGTATTTTGAAATTATCCGAATTTCACAATTCTGGTATTTTGTAATTTTAAAATTTTGTAATTTTGGAATATTAAAATTTCACAATTTTAGAAAGTTTAGAACTGCTTCCAAAAAAAAACGATGATCCACAATAAATCCTCACATCGGCGTTCCGGTACCGTCACAGCACGATCCTCCATTCGCCGCGCGTTGCCCGATGACCGCTGAGTTGCCAACGACTGTGCCGCTAGGCCGCTGTCCACGGTCTCTCGGCAAGCGCGGTCTTTGGTGCACACTGCATCGTTCATCGTCCCGGGGTTACCGAGCATGTCCGCGACCGGTAAACGTTCCCGGGTCTCCACGACCGGGGGTCGCCGAGACGATCGCCCGGGCACGCGTGAAGAAATCCCTCTCCGTAGGGCCAAATTGCTTTATCAACTTAAGCGCAAGGCTCGAGTGCGCGAGGGAACGTGGGATAACGAAGTGCGTGACGTGACGTCGGAAATGATGGGCGAGAGGGGGGGGAGTCGAGTCCGTCACCTGAAACTTCATCGTGCGGCCTTTATTTTCCCCTGTCGGGAAAGCGAGGAACGCGCGTGTCCCGTGCATGCGTGCAAGCGACGCACGGCACCGTCGTGACAGCGGTGGCTGGATGATGCACCCGTACGCCATGTGGCGACTTCGCCGGCATCGGCGCGACGCCGTCGCGGCATTAAAAGGGATTCCTCCGGTGTAAACGTTCCGCCGACGAGGATCGGGCGGCGTTTCATGCTTAATTATGCTTCAAGGTATTTCCGAGATTCCCACCGATCGAGCGATCGGTCCTCGCGCCCTGCGGGGCGATGCTGCAGCCTGCGCCGGGCGGCGGGCGGTGAGGGGGATCCAGAGTCGAGCGCTCACTTGTAGGCCAGCAACTTAAAGTACCGCGCTCCGGACAGGCAAGTGCATTATGGCATAAATAATGCCCTCAAGTGCTCGTTAGCGCTCACCAAAAGTAACGTCGGCTCATTGTCGATTTCGTTATTTTAATGCATTCTCCGATCACTGCCCAGATGGAGATGTCTGGCTGTATGTTTAGTACCATCGACGCGAGAGACTATTATTTGTTCGACCGATACGCCGCAAAGAAAGGTTGCTTCGAGGTAATCCTTGCGTCATCTCTGACGCGAGGACCTAAGTTCGAGGGAGGAATGAGAGAGACTACGAACACTTCTCGATGAAATAAAAATCTGAAAAAAATCGGACGTATCGAAAGTGCTGAAAAGATTGCTTTTGCGAAATTATAATTCCAAATATATTAGCCGGCAACCTAATTTTTTTTTGTTACGAAAATGATTTTGTTACGAAAATGACATTGATGCAACGACGGCAAGACTGTCAAGATGACACCTCGTAATTTCAATCCGGTATGAAACAGTACGAATTAAAAGTGGAATTGAAAAAACATTCTTTTTTCTTTGGCAGCCCGCAAGCGAATCGTACTCGAATCGTCGATATATTTTTTTTCGGTGCAGTCTCACGGCGTCCGCTAAAGATTGTCATTCTCGTAATGGTGCTCATTATCGAATATCGCGTGACAAGCGATAGCGACGTAATTTACGTGCAATACCTCCGCGAAGACCTGCGTGCGGTGTAATAAACCGAGGGAACGTGTACGTGACGGCAGGTGGCAGTCGATCAAGAGATTTATTTCGTCTAAACGATACGTGTGCGTGTGTGCATGTGAGTCCACGCGCGGCCTCGCCGGGGCGGTGTTCCGCGATCGAGGCGTTCCCGCGACGCTTCCTTCGTGATCGCGCTTCGGCAACGCGAACGAAACGCCAGCGTTTATGAGTGCGTGCGTGTGTAATCTTCTCCGATACGGTCCGGCGTTGTCGGAGAGTCCGACACGGGCATCCGTGCGGCGGGGCAACGCCGACGATCGAGATCATCGGGTATTAGGCCCGCGACGTTGCACCGAGGTAATACGCTCGTTGACGTGGAGACCCGGAGTCGTTTGACAGGGTGACTCGTTCACGTGGGCAGAGAGTACATCGGCAAAGCGACCGGGCGATACATATCGAATGCACCGTGCGCACGCATGCCGTGTTAGCTCTCGGACGAAACACAAAAATTCCACGGAATCCTGCGTGCGATGCACTTTTAGTTTTCCACTGTCCAAGGCGGTTGTTATTATAGTTCACTCGCCGTCGAGCACTTTGTGGTAGGATACCGCTCCGCTTGTCGGGACGGGGAGACTCGACGGGGCGCGCGACACGCGCGTGAATATCCTGTCGCCGCGCGCGTGTAGAGTCGAAAATAATTTCGTGGAGAGACGAAATTAATTTCGTAAAATTGGAACACGAAGTTTCGCTAGGATAAGTTTGTTGTGCGAGCGATAAACTCGTTTGTTCGGGTTTGAATATAAGAAACCTGACCTTTTATTTCCCGTGTAATTAGGTTGAAAAATAAGTTTTCAGAACCTTAGCTGAAGTATTTCCGATCGAAAAACTATTTTTCTGCAAGCTCTTAAGGACTGCGCGGAAGTGAGCAAAATAAAATGTATGAATTTCGGTTGAATCGATTCGGGTATCGAGAGAAATAATTTCGACAGTTGTCTGCCGACGAACGAACGACTGAACGATGAAACCCTTTCACGCGTATTACACTGATAAAAAAAAACCATTTTTCGGTTGATTTAATCAAAATATTATTGAGTCATTAAAATATTTTGTTCGATAAACTAAATATTTATCTGAACGTCCCCGCCCGAATCTTAGTTGATTCAACTGTACTTTTTTATCAGTGTACTCTAGTCGCGAAGATTCATTGCCGTAGTCCGTGCGATAAGGTACCATTCGAGCAATCTGTTGCTTACGATCTCGCAGCGACCACTTTGCGACTTTTGTTAATTTTTTTATTTTTATTATTCCTTTCATAGACTCGGATTCCTCGGATTCCTGAAAACTATGGGATCTCGGCGCGCTTCGCCGCTTATTAGAATACTTCGCCCTGAAAGCGAGCCTCGGATCGGAATAAGCAACGCCACACGGCAACGCGCCCGTGTAAGCACGTACATTACGATTTGCACACCAGCGCATCGGCGCATACCATTCGGCGTTACCGATGGCCGGGACTCGCTGCTTGATTGCCTTATCTGCCTAATGAAACGCCTCGCTAACTAGCTACCTCGGCATCGTCGGGCTGCGCGCGCATATTATGCCTTATGCAGATATTGTTATGGCTCTTTTTGCAAATGGCATTTCACTTCCAAGCATCGGCGCTGGGCTTCGTCGCGGATTTACATGACGAGTGCGGTGCGCCAGCGGTTAAAACGGACACCGACGATACACGACGAAACGAACGATCCTCGCTGCGTCGGTCTGTGTGCACTCGAATGTGCAAAAAAAAAAAAAAAAAAAAAATTCCAGGCACTTCTGCGACGTACACACATCCGTGCAAGGGTAGGCGATGGGCGACGAATGAACGAACGCGAGCAGAACGTTTTACGTACCGATGAAACGAGCTCATGCCCGACTCGCCGTCGATGCACACTCGCTCCGCTATTACTGGAAAATCTTTTTTTTCTTCACCTTTTTTTTTTTTTTTTTCTGCCGTCATCCTCGCTCTCGAACCAAATTGAGGATTGCCACGAAGCCGATCGGCATTTTTACCCGCGGAGCCCCGGCACACAGGCGCAGCTCACGAACGTGAGAAAATCCGATCCGACCGGGGATATTGTGCACGGAATATCCATACGCGAATGAGATACAACCTCGTAAAAAAAAAAAAAAAAAATTGAATCGAGAGAGATTAAATCCCTGTTAGGTGGCTCGATTAAACATACGTCGGTTCGATATATTTATTCGAAATAATAACGCTCATTAGCATTAAACTTTCTATCGAGCGATTTCCCACCGATCCGCACAATCGGGAACTTACGACCGAGCGCTACGAGAATTAGATATCTGTGTTCCTATCCTAGCCGCGCATTATGTCGAGTTTCAGTGTGGGTGTTTCTTTTTTTTTTTTTTTACTCGTAACAGAGCGAAAATTGTTTCGAGGGAATTTTTGCATTTGTCTGTGATACGCTATGTACGTTTACGGTTGTCGAAGCTTAACGGGCGATTGTGGGTACGAGACGGGAGCGCGCGCGTTTGGTTCGTACGTAGAGTGCGTGTATAATAGAGTGCGAGATATCCACGCTCGAATAGCTCGGCGTCGAGTCGAGTGCGCGGAGAAACGGCGACTGGTCCGGGCACAGAGAGCATGACGGTAACCAATATATTCCGTTCGACGAGTCGTCACGATATTACGACCCTAAGTTACGGCATTGGGAATAGGCGCGACCAGACGGCGAGCGCGGACTGCTGTTTGACGAGTATCTAATATCGCCGGAGCGCGAACTATACCGTATCTCTAATAATGTCTTCGGGCCACGGTCAGACTGACATCTAACAACCGGCTGTGAACACACTGGTCGGTGGAACTCGGACCGAGCGAGCTGGAATATGAAATATGACGTGTCGCGTGTGGACTGAAAAACAATTGCGAATAGCGAACGCATCTTGGATTGATGGATCGTCAATGTATCTATGAATGTACAGAGTTTTTCAACTTGGGTCGCTCGGAGAGAAAAATTTGACTCGGTGCCGGGCAAAAATACAGTTTAACTAATGAGCCGAACGCTCAAGGGAACCTTGGGGCACCCAGAAACATAATTTATTTGACGGCCACCCACAAATATATATTCATTTAAATTAAATAAATAATTATTTAAATCAAATAAATAATTATTTGAATTAAATAAATGATCATTTAAATTAAATAAATAATTATTTGAATTAAATAAATAATTATTTAAATTAAATAAATAATTATCAAGAGACGCGGTAGCGTCTCGACGCCAAGTACTTTAAAAAAAAATTTTAAGCGAGCGAAGGACGCTACCAAGTAGTTATACTCCAAAATGCCGGAAGTATATTTTTGCACTACGATACCTCTTAAATAAATCATCGGATCGAAATGATATTAAAATTTTACTATAGAATGTCTATCCAAGCTTTCCAGTTCGCTTAATTCCGAACACATTCGCTCGGTGGATACTCGCGAGGACCGAAGGTGTACCTCGAGTATTTCGATCTAGGGGAAACGGGGACATGTGTCCCCGTTTCCCCTAGATATGCACCGAAGGTATACTCGTGAGGACCGAAGATGTACCTCGAGTATTTCGATCTAGGGGAAACGGGGACATGTGTCCCCGTTTCCCCTATATATGCACCGAAGGTATACTCGCGAAGACCGAAGGTGTACCTCGAGTATTTCGATGTAGGGGAAACGGGGACATGTGTCCCCGTTTCCCCGTTTTAAGTACCTGGCGTACCATTTTTACTTTTTTGAAAAAAAGTATTTTGTGTTTTTTAAATTACATAAATATTTATTTAATGTCAATAAATGATTACTTCAACCAAATAGATATTTGTTCGCTGGCACCCGTAAATTAAATTATTTTTCTGGGTGCATGGTCCAATGCGGGATATTCGAAGGACTCGAATGTGAAACCAATGTCGAAGATGCGGGAAGCCGTCCGATCGAAAAAACCACATGGGATAAAACCACGAAGTTTCTCATGCATTGCGAGTCATAGATTCCAGCTATGATATGACGAAAGTGTGGACGAGTGAATTAAAGGACGCACTTCGATGCTCGTCGTCGTCACGATATTATGGCAATAAGTAACAGCGTTGGAATAGGCGCGACCAGACGGCGAGCGCAAACTGCTGCTTGACGAGTATCTAATATCGTCGGAGTGCGAACTATACCATATCTGTACCTCTAATAATGTCTTCGAGCCACGGTAAAACTGACATCTAACAACCGGTAAAGAACACACGGGACGGTGGAGCTTCGACGGAGCGAGCTGGAACATGAATCATGAAATATTGTACATGAAATATGAAATATGATGTGTTGCGTAAGGACTAAAAACAAATAGCAAGTAGCGACCGCATCTTGGGTTGATGTATCGTCAACGTATCTATGAATATATAACGAGTTTGGTAATGTGGGTTGCCTAGAAAAATAAAAATTGCCTCGATATCGGACAAAAATGAGCTTTAATTAATGAGCGCTCAAGAAAACCTTGACATGGTCCAATGTTAGGTTCTCGAAGGACCCGAACGTGAAACCTAGTTCGAACAGAAATTTCGAACTTCCACTGACAAAAAAATAGGTTGAGTCAACTGAAGATTCGGGCAGGGACAGTTCAAACAAATATTTTGTTGGTCCAGCTAAAAGATCGTTTAGATCAAACATTTTTTGGATAATTTCACCGAAATATTTACGCGGCATTAACATACTTTGTTCGACTAACTAAATATTAATTTGATCGTCCCTGCCCGAATCTTCAGCTGATTAAACGACTTTTTTATCAGTCTAACTCATCGCGACTTTTGGCTCACCCAACATTTTTTTTTCTCCTTGCACGTCGAAGAGAAGCGACTCACCATTAAAAAAACCACATGGATAACACCGCGAAGTTTCGCGTGCGTTGGAAGTAATTGATTCCAGCTATGCTCGGTACGATTCCAGCTCGCATTGGCCAAGACGCGTAAGGGAAAGTGTGGACGTGTGAATTAATAGATGCACTTTGATGCTCGTCGTCGTAAAGACTTTACTTTACTGCCGTATCGACTTCCCATTACTTTTCCCAACTCCAAACTTTTTTACACTATTGTATTTTTTATTTATTTTTATTGCATAATATTTTACGCGATAAAAGCCGCGGACCGCTGCCTGACTGAATGTCGAGAGTCTGCTTCTACACTGCATAAATTTCGTACACGTATTACAGATGCGAATGCTCGTCAAGAATGATTCCGTACGAGGAATCATCCCACCGTTCTGATGAAGTTCTCACGATCCGGAGTTCGCGTGACTTCATTACTAAAGTAACCGCAACGCTCCCGCCGTCGCTGCCGAGCGGGTAAAAAAAAGCTCATTGGACACTTGCGGCCGGAGCAATTTGGCTCTTTGTTTTGCAACAGCTTTATATGCCCCAATAAGAATTCCATCCTCGTCGCTGAGGGATGATGAACTCGCGCGCTCGGTATCCGACCGTGGCTAGCCGCAATTTAGCTGCGCGCTCTCGAGTTGATGAACGACGATTGAAAATCGGCATTGTTTCTTAATTACCAATTAGCGGTTAATCATCGCCGCGCAGGTGGGTCGTCAACCGGTCGATCATCGACGCCGATACGAGAGCGGTGATCGGGGTGGCGAAGAACGGCGAGAGAGCCGGCGAATAGCAGGAATACTGTTGAGGACGCGAGGAGCCGGCGAGGATGGGAAGAGGGATATGAGAGAAATAAGAGAAAAATAATGGTCGAATAAAGGACGAGATGAGAAGACGAGAAACGATGAGGAGAAGAAGGAAGAGCACGGAGGTGGGAGAAGAAAATAATTGGAAGCATGATACAGTAGAATCCTCCGTAACTTTACGAGGCAGGCCGGAACAGTCGCGTCGCGTAGCGCGGCTTAAATTAAATCAGAGTGGAGAGATAGGTGGATGAGCGATCACGAGTGAATTAACCTTGTGGAAGTAAAATGGTCAAAGAGTCATTTCTTTTCCCTTCGTTACCGTTCGTTGATGACTTGCATGGATTTGGCAAACTGATCGTTGTGTTTGCGAGCCATTTGTCAAAAATGACTGATAAGGAAAACAAGGTGAATCAGGTTATTCGTCATGATAGCTCGAGTCGATGCTGTAGGCGAAACGCAGTTGAATCTCTTAGCATCTTGAACCAAATCCCAGTAAAGTTGACGATCAATCGAGTTCAACGATCGATGTAAATTTTGCAGAAAGTTGCGCCCAAGTGCTATTGTTACCTTCTTGTGGGAGCAAAATGTTGATAGACAAAACAAGTTTTCCTACTCTACCGTCCATTGATCGGTGACTCACGACCTGTACGACGACGAATCGCCAACAGCCCCAATTCCTCGTTGCAGCTCGCGAGCTATCAATTAAAAATGATTACCGGTAAGAAAAACAGGTTGACCCAGGCCATTCGTCATCGGACCGTTGGCAGGTCGAGTCATCCGATGCTGTATCTGAAACGCCGTTGGATCTCTCAGCTTCTTCCACAGCCCAGTAAAGTTGACGCTCCGTCGACAACCGTCGAGGGAAGTTTCGCGGTCCTGCGCAAGGAGACGTAAACTCTGCGACAGCGAGGGAACTTATGGGGGTTCTCACTGTACTCTCATCTGGGTGCTAAGACTTTTCAAGCCCCCATGCAACGAGAATCGAGTAGCGGCAATAGCGGCGGCAACAGCAGGAGCGGCGCACGTATTATTAATGTCACCGTTGGCATAGCTCGCGGTTTTCTTTACGACCGTGGACCTGCCTACCGTCCTGCCTCCTCTTCCACTGGAACTACCTGCGTCTACCTATCGCTAGCCAATACGAGCGGACCATAATATAATACGAGATGAGAGAACGAGGGAGAGAAAGGGAGGAGAGGGAACACGATCGTACGCCCGTCGAGAGATATCTGCGATGTTGATACAGAAGCGAGTGAGCGAGGAGTTTGTGGACCTCTGTACCATGAGCGAAACCGGGCTCGCTTCCTCCCCGCTCTCCGAGAGCAAACGGGCGCGCTCGCGATGCTGCATCATTACCGGGCGCAGAGAGGCCCGCGGCACTCTTTGTACCCGGGACGTAATTTCTTCGCTATCGGAGAGGCGCGTTACGCGTATTTTTCCAGCTGCCATCAGGTGCTTAAATAAGACTACCGATCCTCCTACCGGCGAATAAGCCCGCAACGAGCGGCATTGACATTTCTCCGGGGGACTGCTGAATGTTCGAGGGATATAATATCTCTGCATGCGATGAGATTCCAGAAAAAAAAAAAACACTGTTTAAAATACGGTAAATATAAGGATTATTGCGGAACTGACGGTTCGATGCACGCTCGTTATGTTTTGATGACTTTGCGCAAGGTGGATGTCCTGGTTATCGACTCGTTTGCGCGATGTGACGTACCGACCGAGTCGAGGTCAGTGGAGGAGACGAGGTAGCAGTTTTCGCACAGAACAAAATTGGCTTGCCATGCATGTTTTTTCGATATACATACTTTTTCAATATATGTGTAGAGTAATTATTGTTTGATCGGCATTTTTAACTATATTGCTAAAAATATTTAGTTACCTTGTATCTTTTTTTTTGCCAAAATATAAGACCGCCATGTGCTCCGTTGTGGCTCGGGCGACTCACGATCGCGCTGCGGGTTATGGTTTTTTTAAACCAGATGTTGAGATTTCCGGAGATTCACCGGAAAAAACTTCACTGCTAGTGCGATGTCACTTCCGGTCGAATCCTGTGATTTTCAAATCGGAAGTGACGTTTTTCCGGTATGACTTCACTTCCGTTCGAAAAATGAGTTTTCTGGACCGTAAGTCACGTATTCCCGGTTGGCAAATGAGTTTTTATTGCACACGACGATAGTGCACAGCGCTGTTTTGCAGTATGGAAGCACAAACAAAAACAAAAAAGTGATTCCCTTTGATTGATAGTCTGGAGAGGATCGGTCTCTCTCATTCCCCCTGCACCCCCCTCCCCCCCTCCCTCCACCTCCGCCCTCTCATTGCTTCGGTTATTGAAATATTGGTAGAAGTGAACGAGGTATAAAAGAGAAAGAAAGGGAAGGAACGAGAGTGTACGCGGAGCGAAGCATAGAGCGAGGGTGGCGTTGGCCGTTGGAGGCCGGCAAGAGGGAAAGAGTGAACGAGAGAAAGCGGCGAGAGGGAGAGCGGCATAGCCCCTTGTGAAAGTTCCCTTTACCTTGATGACAAAGAACCGAGAGCGAACCGGCGAACCTCACTCAATGGAACGGACGAATGGTTATGGAAACAGCATTTAATTTGCATAGAAGGAGCCTCTTTGTCGAGAGACGTGGAAGCGGAGAAAGAGACAAGCGCGCGCGCGCACACACACACACACACGTGCGTATACATAAACACATACACACAGAGAGGGAAAAGGAGGCGAGCGAGCGGGAGATACCGAGACGAAACGAGACGGACGAGAAATGAGAAGAAGGACGAGAATAAAAGAGCGGCTCGAGAAGCTCTCCTCACTCTCGGGCAATGTGAAAAGAGCATTGTCCTTTATCTATCGATTCGATCGAATACTTTATTCAGATTAGGCGATGCCCGCGAACAGCGAATCTCTTTATGATTGGGGCATCGCGGCCCATTGTCACGGGCGCGAGTGGCTCGTCCGACACTTGGATGGTTTCGTTTCTTTCACCCTCGCGTCTACTTCAATGTGTCGATTGCCAATTTTCTGGGAGCTCTCTAATTAGGCGTGTGTATCGAAAAGGTGCCTTTTTTTAAAGATCATTCGGGCAATAGGGGGAGCGCCACATGGGGCCAGTATTGGCAGTACGTCGGCCAGTGCCGGTCCTGCATGTCATCAAAGTTCTTGTTTTCCCAACATTGCATTCCGAATGTGTTCGTGGACATTTTTTGGAGTACTTTTTTTTTCCTACGAATTCCCGCTTCATGAGTCTGGCGAAGAGCGAAGAGCGTGCCTGCTTCGAGAGAAAACCGATTCCATCCCCTATGGTCGTTTCTTTGTCGATAAAAAGTTCCATACGAATCGACGAAAGGAATCTTTTTTTTAAGATCATTCCGACCATAGTGGGAGCCGCGTAGGTCCAGTATTGGCACAGCGTCGGCCGGTGTTCGCCCGACGTCGGGCATTGCCGCTCCCGCGTGTCATCGAGGTTCTTGTTTTCCCAACAGTGCATTCCGAACGTGTTCGTGGACATTTTTTGAAGTACTTTTTTGTTTTTCCTACGAATTCCCGCTTCATGAGTCCGGCGAAGAGCGAAGAGCGTGGCCGCTTCGAGAGGAAACCGATTCCATCCCCTGCGGTCGTTTCTTTGTCGAACAAAAGTTGCATCCGAGCCGGGCGTACACGCGGAGGAACGTCCGTTCGGCGAATGAATGATGGGAGGCAATGTAAATTCCATGGGCTTTCTCGTCGGGACGCGACGACGGCGAGCGCCGGGGTTCGCGAGTGTTAATTAACAAGATTGATCAACCGACTGACACAGGGAACAGGTTCTCTCCTCGGTTCTGTTTGCTTCGACCGATGAAAGCTTTTTTTTTTTTTTTAAAGAAACGGAGCCCCCTACCCCGGTGCGCGATACAGCGACGGCAGCCAATGTGCACGCGAGCGGGTCTCGTCGATGCTCACAGGCTAGATTTCTTCTGTCCGCGACCGCGAGCCGGTACCGATCGGGCTTTACGCTCGGTAGTAATAAGCCAGCGACGGCGACCGCTCACGCCATCGGGACCCGCTCGATGTCGCGTGGAGAGGGCGGAGGGGGGGACAACACGAACCCAATGAAAAATCGATAAAGAAGAATAAAATTCTGACGATAGTTGTACAACCGGCATTCAACGTGCACCGGATAAACAAGACTTCAGAACCGCGTGCGTGTGTCGCGAATTTTTCTCTCCCCGGCATGTCAAGCAGCTCGAACGGTGCGGATAAAAGGGGCTCGCGCGCACTCGCGAGCCGGGCCCGCTCCGGCCCGCGTTCGGATAATCAATCAATGATTACGTGCCGGGGATAAGATTACGGGAGCGACGAGCGGTTGCTACATTAATATCGTAGAGAGACCGAGATAATGAGTATTCAGCAGCAATAACGAGACGTCCCGACGAGACATAATAAACGTCAAACAATTTCTCCGATCAATACACACGCGTATGTACGACGTACATGTGTAACCGAGTGGATCCGATGTACGCATGCGAAACGTGCGCGGAGCAAAAATTTACCGTACGTTGAATCAACGATTGTTTACGATGGGTAATCAGGCGACATCAAACGAGAGAGCTACGATCATCAAGAGGGATTGTTTACCGAACGAGTCTCCGCCTTCTCCTCCAACCCCCGGGGGTTGCGATTTAGTTTTCTGCCTCGACAAACGATATAGCCTATATTCGCTGACTCCGGTGGTCCCGGCCGACTCTCCCCATCTTTGTCACAACAATAATGTTAATTTAACCCCTGCCCCCCTCCCCCTCCCGCTCTCCGCCCCCACCCCCTCCGAAGGCCGCCCGACAATTTGCCAGGCACACAAAAAGAGTTGACAACTTGAAAGGGAAATCGAGCCTATTGACACAGGAAGGGCGCAAAAGGCGGGCGAGGACATAAACATTAGCCTCGACGCTCTTTCCCGCTTTCGGTTGTAGGGCACGGTGTACTTATCTCTCTTCGATTCCGACTATCCTCATTCACTTCCCCGACAATCGCTCCGGCGTGGACCGCCGTCGCGACCCTCGGAACATAATGCGCAAGGGTGCCCGGGAGAGCGGCCGATGGTCTCGCCGAGCACTTTTCTGCACGGTCCACGTAGTACGGATTGTCACATCGAACCCCAATACAAACCGACCGATACGAATGCTTACGACCGAAGTACACGCCGCGCATCCACGCGCGCACGTATGAATAACAGACGCATCCTGTGTTTAAGAACACTGGCCGTCATTCTCGGTGTACCTTTTGCTTCGACTTCCTCTATCATTAGAATCCCCCAGTGCTCCATCTCCGTCACTGCCTGACCAACCAGTACGAGATCTCGTGTCCTCCTGTGCAACGTTGACGCCGTGATCCTGTTTCACGACTGGAGAGCGCTGGGCGGAGGGGAGTGCATAATTCCAGCTTCTGGCCAGCAGGAGCAGTATCAACGGGCCGGATCTAGGAGCCAGAGAGTCCCGACGATCAATCATTCGGGTTGAACCGAAGTGGAAAGAAGCGCTATCTTTACGCTGATAGATGCCGCCTTCGGATCTCCGGATTCATTATAATAAACGGAATACCCATGGTTTTCCTGACGAGATTTCACTTCTTCGAACTCGTCTGTGTTGCATCGCCGTGAGTGTCAGTCAACCAAACTGAGCGGAAGGCTCAGTTCGGTTGACTGTCCTGGCTGGTCGACCATCGCAGTATCCACGTGAGACATCTTAGGTGAAGCTTTCCAGGCAGCTTGGTTGGTTGTGAATCGAATGTGGAGTATCGCTGGGTTTTTGAATTGCGTTTGTACTGCGTAAAAGTATGCACGTTTCCATGAGCCAATCAGTCATCTACGCAGGCAATGTCGTTGGCTCAGTGTCAGAGTGATGAAGGTAATCCAAGCCAGCAACATAGAGACTATCAACTGGGACCTGATCAGCAGTTGTGACATTCATGCCAGTGTGTACTGGTACAATCTGTAAAGTCCCTGATCCAGAAAACTAAATATTTTGACCAATCCAGGCCGATGACTCAGCCGTCTCTCGAAAGGCTTTCGTTCCCGCATTTCTCTCAGCAGTTTCTCATAACCTTTTCCCCCTATCGTTTTTCTGCTGGTTTCGTCTTCTACCTGTTTCCGCGAATACCGTTCATTCGAACACGTGCGATACGTGAACATAACACCGAACCAAGACACATCGTTTACAACAACGACGGTTGTACACGATATTTCGTGTTCGCACACATCGAACGTCGTCGATGTCGTCGGGTCGGGAGGAGGCTCCGTCACCGCGTAAACGAAAGCATCGTCCGTGGCTATGTTTGTATCTCCCGTTTTCCGTTTGATGGCGAAGCTACGTAGCTAACTCCGACTGATTTGGCGGCGTGATGCCGGGTACCCGAGAGTCCTGCAACTCTCCGAGACCGGGGAACAAAGTTAGCTGATGAGTCTGTGGGTGGTTGTCGATTCCATCTCTATCTGGCTCCGCTGTCTCTACTCCCATCCATCGGGCGGATGGGGTTAGTTAGGAGACGGTGGGACGAAGGTGGGAAGAAGGGAGGCGGCATCGGGGACGTCGCTGTCTTCCTTCAACGACCGCTTTTTCGCGACGCCGCGGAGCGAGCAGGAGAGAGCAAGTCGGTGCACTTCGTACGTACAGACGGTGAAGCACAAGAGGGAAGAGCGAGAACACACGGCGAATCGAAAGCGCGAACATCCGCCGGTTCCGCTTGTATATAGACATTTAACGGGCGGTTTTGAGGACCCCTCGCAGGAGCGCCAGCCCGCCCGCTTCTGCCTTCCTTGTCTCCTCCTCCACCTTCAATCTCCCGTCCCTCGTCGTTCTCCACCTTCTCCCGTCACTACTTCAACCGCTCCCTTAGCGAGTTACCTCTTCGTTACCGTCTCTTTAGTATCACATGAACCAATAAACATCTTCTTTGATGTCGGGAGCGCATTAATTAGTAAACGACAAAATTGTATTTAAACAATGGAGAAAGATCGTGCCCGACGCTGAAGTGAGAGCCGGAGAGGAACGGAACGATGGGAAATGTGTACAGGCGACGCGGACCGATGAAGGGGACAAGCGGACAGCAAAAAGGGAGAGGGCCGAAGCAAGCGACTCGCAAACAAACGGAGACTGCGCCGTCACCGACCTCGGTCGCAATGATATTCCGTGGATTCGGGCAACGGCTGATCTTGCTCGGTAAAACGCGCTACCCGGCACTGATAGATCTTGTTAATTCACGAGCTCGACTCGCCCTCTCGCTATCTCATTCCCGATGAGGGGCGAACCTTCGCTTTCGGATTCTTCCGAACATCGACTCTTGGCTTCCCAGCGTTTGCCTAAATTATTGTCGAGCATAATGTTCTCCCCTTCTTTTCCGGCTACGGTGCGTACCATGTTGTGATTAAAAGCTCTGCTCGTCGGGACGGAGAGCGAAGTTAGAGCCGGATGATGCGATAGGGAAATTAAAAAAAAATTGTGACGTCTGTGGACAACAAGTTGTAAAAGCACAAACTTGATTTCACTCGACGCCTGCTAAATTCTTTTATTAGGGGTTAATTGGTGCGCCCTTGGTGTTTAAAAGTGGTCACATAGGTCCTAAAAGACGCTGTTATAGTCTAATGATTCATAGGCTTAAAAACAGAAAAAGTTGTATCTGCAAGCCAAATGTCGACTTGCCATGCACCTGAGCCATCGAGCGAGCGAGTCGTCGAGCAAACCCGTGCGTGGACTTGGCCCCTTCTTCATGGAAGTCAGGCAACACTCTCAGAGTAACTTTTGCGTGACGTGCCTTGGAACGATCTGTATATTTGCAATTACATATGAAATTTTAACGCTCGCCAAGTTCAATAATTATCGACTAAATTTAATCCTCAACTTCCAGCTCGTTTCATATGCGACGGAACAAACTATACAATCATAAAAAAAAAAAAATTAAAAATTGAGTGAAAAAAAAATAGGACACTCCTTTTTCATCATGCCAAAGAACCTGAAGATCGATCTACAGAGACGAAGTCCTCAGACCATCCAAAGCCGGTGATCTCGCTCGGCGCAAAGACGCTTAGCGGATCGTCGGTTTCGTCCTCGAGTGCCGCACAGTCGTGGTTATCGCATCTTTCCCCGCTCGTTCGCCGCGCGGGCCAATGAGTGCAATCGCGAGAGTTCCCCTGTTCCGTCATAATGGCAGTACGCCGACACAGAGAGATCGGCAAAGGGGTGGATGTATCCGGCGCGGGAGTGAAGGAGCGGCGCTCGCCTATCCGCGTTGCGTATAGAGCGGCGCATCGCGACCGGGGTAGGGTAGCGACTCATTTCCAAATGACCGTGTCCCCGGTACATACCCCTGCGGTATAGCCCGACCCGGGACCCACCAACACTGATTGCGAACATCCCACGTCTATTTATATAGCTTAACCGAAGCGAAACACAGGCGAAATATCCCTTTAAAGGATTACGTCTATACAGAGCTCAGCGACAACCGGCGGGCGAGCGACAGAGAGGGAGCGAAAGATAGAAGCAGCTCTCGGGACCGAGCATTCGATTCATTTGTATCTGTCGCGGTATAAGAGGGGAGGGGGCGGGGGGGGGGGGGGGGGGGGAGGGAGTTGACGCAGCTCAAAATCAATCAAAAGCGTTCGGCCTCGTAGGCAAATTCACGGGTATTAATCGCGGCTTTGGTATACACTGTACGCTATGCATAGAAGCGACAGCGGTAACATCGCCCGTCCTCCCGTCGCGTACAGACACACGGAGGCGAAGACGAAAATCCGTGGCCCGATACGCGCGTTGCACGAGTTTCGCGGCGTGTCCGATATCGATTCGTCGAGCCGGCGCGCACGGCCTCACGGAGAGCGGAAAAGAAGAACGTGCGATAAAATACACACATCGGCGAAGAGCGGCGCGCGTTGTTTACACGACCGACATCTCGTTCGGCGACCGAGACAAGTCGGAACGCACGAAAGTTCGCGGACAAGTTTCCGGAAGATACCTTTGGGAGACGGGGAGGGCGGAGGGCCGAAATTCGGTAGCGTCAACAGAGATATTAATTAGTCGAATTTCGGGGGAGTTTGTGAAGCGGAGAGCCCGGTCGCCTCCGGGCGGCGGTCCCGGTAGTCCCGGCAGTTACGGTAGTTTGTACACGTTAGTCGGAGATGCATAAGCGTTGCTACCAGCGCGGCAGGCTGGAGCCCCGAGCGCCTCGGGATTCTTCTTCGTGGCTGTGGCGAACGGCGAAGCTGAGCACACAGTATGCATAGATAAACCTCTGATACTGGAAGGGGGGGGGAGGGCTTACCATCCAAGATATCCCCTGATACATATACCGTTGGCAATAAACTCGTACGAGCGCGGTTGCCTCGGTGTGGGAGCGCCTTCGAGGAGCGACGTAACCTCGGCAAGTCAGTCTCGCGGAAATCGATGTACGGCTCTTCGGGGTTGGACGGAACTGAGGACGGTCGCGGCGGTGCGGGTCGGTGTAAGTGGAGGGATATCTGGAAACGACGATGACTAGATCGACCGCTAAACTCTCCGGTATCTCGCGTAATTATCCTCCAGGCATACGCGCACGGGGGAGGCTGTCGTCCCGTAAATAGTAGAGACTGGCGCGAGGCGGGCAAACAGACGGTCGGGTAGAGGAGAAGCTCACCTCGGGGAGTCGCGGATGGATCGGGATGGTCTGAAGTCTCGGGCCGGGCCTCGTCTAGGAGGCGTCGTGCCGCGTCCCTTCGCTACCGTGCCAGGCACTCCGTCTCGCTCCGTCGCTATCACGCATTCTTTCTCCGTCGCGAACTCTGTTTATCTTCCATAGGCGGCGATAGTCGTGTAACTGTAGGTAGACGATGGGCGAGGGAGGGGGCGGAGGAGGAGGTGGAGCGGAATCGTAAGATCTGCACGCCCGTCGCTCTCCGATCCTCTGCCGCTCTCGTGTCTTGGACCAGTTGTGTATCTTGGCCCGTCGATATTCCGCCCGAGGTTCGTCTCCGACGGCACCTCCGATGCCACCGGCACATCATCAGCAATGCGCGGTGCCAGCCCTCCCCGCCTCCCGTTCCTCGCGTTCCTACGACGAACCTTCTCCGCGCCGCCGCCTCACCCCGTCCCGGGCGATCGCCGTCTCGCTCGCCCTCGCCGGGCGCAGCTACGAATATTTAGTCAGATGAGGAGACTCGAACAAACGCCTCTAAGGCTTTCTATTAAGCTGACTCTTTGATGTGAGCTACCCGTGAAGCGCTTTGCCGGTCCCGCGTGCGCTTCGCTCCTCCATCCGACCTTCTCTCTCCACCCTCCCAACCCCTCCCGTCCTCGCCCCTCGTGCCTCTCGCTTCTTCCGCCTGTGCTGGTTTTCCACCTCCAGCTGCGGGAAACGGCGCGCTGCCTCAGCCACCACCACCACCCCGATTCTCGTTCCCGATGTGCCGACGAGCCGCGAGGAGGATCGACGCGGACCGAGCGAAAGAGCCGGCTGAAGAAAGGCGGGTGGATACGACCGGGGTGAGCGACGGAGGAGGACGGCGAAAGATAAACTACGAGACCCTGAGACAGATACTCCGCATCCACAGACGCAAAGAGGAACCGAAGGTCCCCCCACGCTCCGCTCGCTCTCTCACCATCCTCGTGTTCTCGCCGCGTTCCAATGCCGTTCCATTTTGTGCTTTCGTGTTCTGCATCCCGGAGCGCATAACGGAGCACCCTCTGCCGAGCTCTCTTTCGCTCTCTCGCAGATTCGGTGTTTATTTTCAGTAATACAGGAATCCCCCGCTCTCACCCAACTTTGCTCTCTGGGAATCTCTTCTATGTACTGCGGGCAAAGCGACTTTCAGTTGGGTCTCTTTTCCTTCTGTGTGTTCCGCTCTCTGTCTCGGACTCGGTGCAGCTTCCGAGTGTGCGAAACTATTCGTTGGGAGCGCGCGGAGACCGAGTTGATCTGGTTGGGTGGTTCCGTGTAGTTTGGTGGATTTTTTTAATGTTTCGCGGAGGGACCGTGTCGGAGAGGAGCTTAGGGTCTGATAATGGGTGCATCTGTTTGAGTAGAAATTTGAAAGCGTTACGTCAGGCCCTGACAGGGTCCGGATGACACCTGACCAGGGTTTATCAGGCCACGATGTAACGCTTGAAAATTTCTACTCGGGTATGGCGAGTAGAAATTGTGTTACAATTATTAGAAATTAGAAAATATATCGGAATGCAATCAGAGTCTTAATCCACGGAATTCACAGTTGTAATACACGGAATTCAGAGTTTTAATCCACGGAATTCAGAGTTTTAATCCACGAAATTCTTAGCCAGACAAGCAACATTTTACCAACCCGCCTTCTGGAAAAAATTACCATATGGGTTGGGTAAAAATTGCTGTGGACCCTGTGAAAATTTCGCAAATAGCTAGTGGTGGCGCTGGTGTACCATGTTGCCTGGTCGAAATTTACCGTAGGCCTTGGTAATTTTACCGAGATCCTTGTCTCAGTGTAGTTCTATCTCGGACAATAAAAATACTTCGGCACGCGCACTTCCTGAATCATTGGCCGTGTGTAGTCTTCGCTCCATTCATCTTGGCGGTTTTTCTTCTGGCACCGAACATCTCGCGTGCCGAGATGTTCGCGCGAGAATTTCATAAGATTTTTCCCGAGGCGCCCCGGAGCAACGAATGCCAACACGGCCGATGCATAAAATGTTTGTGAGCGATAGAAACATGGATCGTATCTCGGGTCTCGTGAAATCAACACTGAAACAGAAGATACTTTGATCGATTTTAAATATTTAACAAGAAAACCGTCACTGAAAAAAATATGCTGAAATTCACTAACAGTATTGGAAGATTTTTTTTTTTGAAATTCCATTTTTTTCTGAAATTCCAAACACATGTGCGTTACAATTTCACAGAAAATTTTTTATTTTCAAGGAAAATTTTTCTAAAATTCAGGCATAAAATTCGTAATTTTTATCTCTGGTATTTTTATGTCATAAAAAAAAGTCCATTAATGTTAAATATATGTAAGTAATGTCAGCAAATTTCAAGTTCCAGTGCATCAAATTTACAAAATATTTTTACAATTCTATCAACGACGAGTTTAAGATCGTGCACCTACGACAACGTCATCGACGATCATCCGCGCTCGGCGACGATCGAAAAGCTTCGAAGTGTTTCCATCTCGACCAGGAAGAGAACTTCGGCACGCGCACTTCCCGAGTCATCGGCCACGTAAGTCATCGCCACCTCGTCTTTCTCGGCACCGATAATCTCGCTTGCCGACAGGCCATCGAGAATTTTCATCAGAGTTTTCGTGAGGCGCCGCGCGGAACAACGAGTGCCATAGACCGCCGATGCATAAATCGTTTTGTGATCGATAGAAACATAGATCGTATCTCGGGTCTCGCGAAATCGATAGCTTTGCCAATAGCGCCTCGGATGCGATACGAGCGTTATCCCCAATCGATCAAACACGATTTACGGGGAATCACACGCATCTCGCCGCCGGAGCTCGGTCGGCGAGGCTCTGCGCCGTCGGGATTCGGTTGCAACACGCGGAAGAAAGAGCCGGCGGAGAAGGAGCGAGTCTCGCGTGCGCAACGTGCAGGGAAGTTTATAACACGCGTTCCCTGAATCTTCGTGACACGGGAGGATTCGTCTTTCACCTGTGCGGCTCGCGCTGTGTCGATGCAACGGTAAAGTCCGATGCGCCGGCCAGTGACAGTAGCATTTGTATACAAGCGCATCGCCGCGCATGCATCGAACATGCGAACGCATCACCTCGCCGACCGCGCCGGTCACAATGCACGCGCGTGTAAGTCGGTGTAACACCGTATTCGCAGGTGGAAGTGCACAAGCCCTGGAACGACCGCGATGCATCTTGCGGGCAAGGAGGACGATCCTGCCCGGGCAATTCCTCCCCGCTCGTGTACTTTAAATTCCTTCGCGGCAACGACGACGTCTTAATAAGTGCGGTTGCGGGGAAAATTTTCCCTGGAAGGATCGTGAGCTGACGTATCACGAGCGCATATTGCATGAAGCCCGCCGAACTACTTGCCCGGTGGATCGCCGTTTTCGCGGGGATGTGCGCCGGTCCGGTGTATGCATATTACGTTCGCTCGCGGCGCTGTGAAGCTGATCGGGTCGTTCGGGGACGATGCGGCGGAAACCACGGTCGGCCGGTCAGATACACCGTGCGCGTTCGACGGCAGAGGCGTACGGCGCGTTGCAGTTTTCAGCGAGCATTGCGGTCGCTGAAATGGGCTTGCGGCCGGGAATATTCAGGAGTAGTGGATTAAGGTACGGAAAAAAAGTGACGTGAGGTGCGTTTACTGTACGGCCATCTGCCACTCGCCGCAGCGGGTATCTCCCGAATGCAGTTGATACCTCGCCGAGCCCTTCGGACACGGAGCGTGCGGCGGCGCGGGGTGCGGACCAGAAGTGACCGCGCGCTGTCGCGAGGCTGCTCATACGCGGAGCCACTCGGGAGAACGGATCCGCCGCGAACTCTGGATGTTGTTGCTCCGGAGAAGGACAGCCTCGCGATGCGTGCCGGCCTGCGATAGCCTGTCGACTGTCTGGTAAACCCGTTCGGAAAATGACCGTACACGGGTAAACGCGCGTGTAGCCGCTGGTAACACGCGCGATCGAGCGCGTGTAACGTGTACTCGGAGAATCCGGTATGTTCAACGCAGTTTTGCGCGCGACATCGCGCCATCGTCGTCCCATGGGATTTCCAATGATGCTGCATGGCGGATTTAGCATCCACGATAGCCTCGGATTCCTCAACACCTGTGGTAATCGAACGATCGATGCGCTGGAAACTTCGGGCGCGGAGTTGAGGAAGAATGCACGCATTTGCGTCGTCCTCATTTCCAGACCACGAAGAAATATAGTTAAAATGTTCTCTGTAAGGTCACTTCCGATTTAAATATCTCACTTTTAAACAGTAACGTTTCGATTTCGAGATCTCGCTTCTTTACCGGAAGTGACGCAATACAAGAAAAATGTCACTTACGATTTTTAAACGTCGGTTATCGAGCGTCACATGCGAAAACGTCACATCCGGTTTCGAAAGCGCAGTTTTCAACTGGAAGTGACGTATTCCCGTGTGACATCACTTCCGGTTGAAAACCAAAAGTTTCAAACCGGAAGAGATATAGCAGAAAATATTAATATTTTTTTCTGAAGCGTGTCTCGAATGCAGTGACAGTGACGTATGAATTATGGAATATAGGAAAGTGGGTAAATGAACGTTCGTCATACGTCTCAAATGTATTTGGGATTCATCTCGAAAGTCGCCAGCGACTGAAACCGATGAATTGAGGAATACACGGTCGGCGCTCCAGCGCCAACGAAATTCAGCCGCGCGTGAGGCGCCCACAATGTAGACTAGTTAGGGCTAAAAAAAAAAAAATTGGATGAACCAGTACTTTGATATCGCTCGAAGCTTGTTTCAGGCTGCGAGCTCGAGTCTTGGCTAGGATGCAGGCGATCATTAAAAAGAAAATGAAGTGAAACCTCGGCTAACCTCTCCGCAAGGTGAGGAACATTATTGAAGCCTGAATATATCGAAAGTCGATTCCTCGTAGACTTTCCACGAGTGTTACCTCGTATTACCAGATGGAAGAGCGCATACGTACTCTCCGGTCGAGTGCAATCGAGTCGCGCCGGTTACACGAGTAGAGGATGCTGCCTCGAGTCTCCGGGACGACTCGATTTACGTTCGGACCCCGTTTTCTCTCTCGTGAGTAAGCGTCCGAGCCGATCGGTCACAAGTACGCACACACGTACGGGGACACGGGTAGAGGAAGCGATGGAAATACTGCGGTACGGGCTGCCCGTCACAAACCACCCGAGACCAAAGACAACGGGTTACAGCGTTGTACCTGCGTTGTTCTAGCTCTTGTCGCAACAAGCACCAGCGTAAATCGGCAATCCAAGCAACACGGGAATGCATCGGTATCTTCTGAGTTCCAGCGCCTGCATTCGCGGGCACCCATACGGGGCGAGAGTCCAACGATCCGACATCGTAGGCCATGAGGCTCTCTAATGTAAGACCCTCGATAAAAGTGGAATGGAAGTTGCACTCTCAAATTGTCGGGATCCAAGTTTTATTTTTACGCTCGGCAATCTTACCGCTTGTCGCTGCTGTTCGCGGTATTATAATTGTCCACATTGCACCGTCGGAGACCTCACATTGTGCAGTCCGCACAGTACACTGAGAAAAAATGACATAGTAAATACAATACTGACTTTTTACCATGAAAAATAGTTCCCAGGGAGAACGTTTACCTTTTATAGTTACGGCAGTGACAAATAATCATGGTCAAAACAATAATTATATTTTAACCAATTGAATATACACTATCAAAAACTATCTATATAAACGTTCCCGCTGGAAACTATTGGTATAGTAGAAAATACTATCCTTTTTCTGAGTGTAAAAAGTAATTTCGTTTCTCAATTTTCCAATAATTTCGGATGCCCCATTTTGTCCCAACGATACGTCCTGATTTTCAATCCCGTTTTGCCCCACTTGCCACCACCGCCACCATCCAAAAGTTGTCGGAAAATTGCGTTTTGCCCCGCTCTCCCCTAATATGGAAGCAGTCCAATCCCAAATTGTCGAGATCCAACTTTTAGTTTTCCATTCGACAATCTTGCCGCGTGTCACTGCAGCTCACTGTACTATAATTGTCCACATTGCCCCATCGAAGACTCCACCCTGTGCAGTCTATCTCGGCATCTAATCTCCCGAGATATCATTCAGTCCTGAGCTGGCGAAGAGTGCCTTGCAGCGAACCCCGCCGCACTCCGCTGGTCCCGCACACCTAAAGTCTCATACCAATGAAAGCTAGGTAAATCTCCAACGAGCAAAGAATAGGAAGAGGGCATCGCGATGGAAAGAGAGAGGTGCCGCAGCGCACACTGGACGGGTCACAGTGTATCTCAAGTTGGTCCAGCCAGATCCAGCATCACGTGGCCGGAGCGACAGCGAGAGTGGACGCCCGGGGCGATGCCGGATGCTCGAGCGGTCTGGCCGAGCTTGGCAGTAGGCTAACTACGATAGAAAGTAGGTCCCTCTCCTCCTTTGCCTGCTGCCTCTTTTTTTTATACTCAAACCATAGTCACCGAAGTCTCGACGGCACTCCGCGCGCAGCCATATACGATGAGATAATAGTTGACACACACGTCGTTGATTTAAACGGCGCGTATTGCGTTTTGGCCCAACTTAGAATGAGGAGAAGAAAGATACGAGGAGGTTTGTCCCATTAAGGTTAAAAATATGCATATGATTTTCAATTATTTTCGTTGCAAAGTGATCTTCCAAAGCCGGTGTCGTATGACGTCAAGATAAGTGTGTGCCATTTGCCATTTGGTTTCCGATATGCGAACAGCTGCTGATTCGATTTATATCCAACCAGACGGTGGGGCTGCGCTGCTGGACATCGACAGGCTTCTGATGTTCCAACTGCAAGTCACTTCGTGTGCAAGGTCGTCAAAAGATCGGCACGATCGGCTCGATGCCGGGATCCCGCGGGACACGCGATAAGGTGGCGTGCAACATTGAGCATATGGGTGATATGAGACCTGCAATTAAATTCGTAGCGATTTGCAGAGTTCACATGAGAGAAGGACCGAGCGGTTGTACAAGCGATATCGTGTAAGTTACATGACGTGCAATGGTGCACGTGGACTCAGACGGCCCTACAACAGTGACGGGGCCGGGCAAGATGCTGCGGCGATCCGGAGAGTCTTGCTTGGGCCAACCGCGCCAGCACCTAGAAAACAAACATGCCGATATGCGACCTGCAATCAAATTTCCAGCGATGCGCAGATCTCTCAAGAGAGAAGGATCAAGCGCTTGTACCAGAGCGATGCCATGTAAATTACACAATTGTGCACGTGGAGACACACGGCCCTACAACAGTAACGGTGCCGAGTAAGATGCTGCGGCGATCCCGAGAGTCTTGCTTGGTCCGACCGCGCCAGCACCTAGAAAACAAACATGCCGGGATCGTTGTATACCCACGATGAGACGAGCTCCGAGGCGCAGCGTGGCACATCAAATATCCACGGTGAGCCGAGCATGTGTGCGTCCGTGTCCGCAGAAGGTTGAGTAGGACGAAGATGAGAGGGAGAAGATGAAGAAGAAAAAAAAAGTAGGCAGGCACTGTTTAAACGTTCACAAAGCAAACTAAATAATGTTAAATAGCGGGGCGTCGCGAGGCTACGCCGGTCCACGGGCGCGCTGTTTGTTATAACATTTACTTTGGTGCGCCACTGTTGGCCGGTTTTACTGCTGCCGGTGGGGCTGGCGTGGAAACGTGCGTGCCAGATATCCTTCACGGCTCTTACGACTCTTTCCGCCATTGCGTATAACTCACTTGGAAGAGGCTGCTATGTGGTCGAAATTGCCGCGGGCAGCCCGCGTCAGCAGCATCGGCGAGAGTCGGGTAAACCCGCACGAACGATACAGTATGCAGCGGCCAGAACGAACGCGCGTGGTAACCGATCTCCGGAGATCGCCGGAATTTAGCGGTGGCTTCGAGCCGTATCGTTACAAGACTCCTTATACGCCCAATACTTTGATTTCCTTATCGAATCTCTCTGTACGGGGTTCGATGCCGACGACGACACATTGCCATCTTTAATGAGTCACTCGATCTATTCCGCGAATGGAGATCAATCGATCGGTGACTTCAGGAATTCCGGAACAAGCTTGTCGTTCCAGATAAATAGCATTTTTTCGACTCGGATGCGAGTCGGAAAATAGGCGAAGGCGCGTTTGCACACCAACCGATTTGGTATCGCACGTGCAAGCGGTATCGATCGGTGCGATGGATTGAAATACATCAAATCTCGATTCTCTTGGAGGAGGATGATCTTACGGTTCTGGAACCGGTGCCGAGCGCCTGGCGTCTCTCCGTTTCTCTCTGTCTTGACTGGCTCTCGCCCCCGCCGTTTGGATATCAATCAATCGGCGCCCCTTTACGAGCTCGACGGGCTCACCGGCAACCGGAGTGCGCGTGACTCTCGTCCCGTTCTCATTCCACGGAGAATTGTTAAGCTAAAATTACCACATGGCTCACCTCTTCGCGCTACCGGATGAGAATCTCTCGCGATACTTCGGGCCTATAGGCGATGCAGACGCGCAAAATCATCACGTACGGTTCGAATCTTACGTATCTCGCGCTTGCACAACAAGCCCGAGATACTTCAAAGAAGATCGAGTCATGAAGGCGGAGGAAACGGTGATGCGTCGCCCGATCTTTTGCCGATATACCCACAAACCTCTTCGTGAAATTTATAATGAACCATTCTTACAGCAACGAAAACAATGTTGAAACTAGCCAAATGCTTGAGGGCATTTGAGGCTTTAAGTGGTTTTACTCTTTATAAGTTACGCGGTCCGAAACCGTACCGAAACGAGACTGACGGACACGGATTAGCGGCCACTCGCTGCTACGGTAGCGCCTAAGAGTGGGGATATGAGGTATAATTTATAAAGGGTTAAATAGCGGTTGGAACAGAAGTATCCGAATTATCCTCAGCTTTGGTACTTCGCTAGGCTGAGCTCCCCGAAGTGAATTGTGCTACATTTCGCTATACCTGCCCATAAAGTTCTTCGTGAAATTGGCAATGGCCCATTCTTACGGCAACCAAAACAACGTTGAAAGTATCCAAACGTTTTGCTTCAAGCGTTTGAGGGTATTCAAGGCGTAAAGTGGTTTTACCTTTTATAAGTCTCACCGCCCGAAACCATACCGAAACGAGACTAACGGATGAGGAGTGGCAGCCACGCGTTGCTACGGTAGCGCCTAAGAGTGGGGATAGAGGTGTAACGTATAAAGGGTTAAGTAGCGGTTCGAACAGAAGTATCCGAATTATCCTCGGCTTTGGTACTTCGGTACTCTGAGCTCCCCGAAGTAAATTGCTCCAGTTTCGTTATACCTGCCCGTAAAGTTCTGTGAAATCGGTAACGATCCACTCTTACGGCAACCAAAACAATGTTGAAGCTATCCTAACGTTTCGCTCCAAACGTCTCTGGGTATTTAAGGCTTAAAGTGGTTTAAGCAGCGGTTCGAACAGAAGTGTCCGAACTATCCTCGACATTGGCACTTCGCTACTCTGAGCTCCCCGAAGTGGATTGGCACAGTCTGGCTACACCTGCCCATAAAGGTCTTCATGAAGTCGATAATGGCTCGTTCTTACATCAACCAAAACAATTTTGAAACCATTCAAGTGTTTCGCTTCAAACGTTCGAGAGTCACGGCGCAAAGCGGTATGAGCAGCGGTTCGAACAGAAGTGTCCGAACTATCCTCGACTTTGGTACTTTGGTACTCGCAGCTCCCCGAAGTCAATTGCCACAGTTTCGCGATACCGGTTTATCGACGCTGCCAAAGCGATCGCGCGGACAAAACAAAATAAATGGATCTCACAATTCAAAGACTAGCCGGGCATGAGCGCGCGCACACACACGGGGCGCATGACGACACGATCAAGTTCCCAAATACGAACCTCGATCGCGACTTGTGTCTCGCGTCTCGTCGTCGTCGTCAGCGGAGGCTGCCGGTGGAACAAGAGGCATCCCGTTCTCTTGCTCGACGCCGGACGGGGGATAGAAAAACCTCGACGTGCGCACGCTAGAATCAGCGGCGGATCGGGCATGAGCCGAGAGACAAGCGGTTTTACGGTGGCGTAGCGGAGAGCAGTCGGCGTGCCGCACCGAGTTAAGAGGCCTTCTCATTTAATAGTTTAATCGAACCGAGCAACATTCCAATTAACCTGCCATGTGGGTCTTGCCGCGCGTGTACGTTACCACCACCATCGTTGCGATCATCGCCGAGCGGGGCGAGCGAGGCATGTTTATTGCGCGCTATAAAACTAGCTTGTTCAAACGGTCGGCTACGACGAGGCCACGGGTGTAAGGGAGAGTCGACAAGAGGGACGACCAAACGAGATAGAAAAGACGATATAATGGAAAGGAGAAGGAGGTGTGGGCAGAAAAATTTCGCACGTAATAAAACAAACGGGTAGCCGTGGATGGTGGAAGTGGAGAAGGATGTACGTGATAGAGGGACGTTGCCTCGAGGATGAAACGGCGTATTCGTCTGGGTTCTTTACGATGGTATTATAGTGTACCGATATACGCACGAAACATATATATATAAACATATGTGTACGCATCCGTATGGCGATCAAGATGAGTCTTCCCTTCTTTCTCCATCTTCTGGTTTTCCCGGATCAGCGTGCGGAATACGTTCCGCGGTACTCCGGACGACGGCGAACGCACACGCGTGAGAGAATAACCATTGGGGGGGAAACGGAGGAGTGTGCGTGACCGCGGAAAAACAACTTTACATCATGCTACGGCGGGTATACGTAGGCCTGGTACGTACGACGAGGAGATTCTTGCCCTAACAATTATCTCTAATGGCGCACGATACTATAAATCGACATGTGGCATAGAAGCCGCGTCGGTCCGAGCCGCTGGCGTACCTTCGTGGCTGCTCGATGAAATCGGCCTGCGTATGTACGCCGATGTACCTAAACGTGGATGGGATTCAGGAGTGCCGAGAGGGTACGTGAACGATGGTCTAAAAAAAATCGAGAACGCACGGTGCGCACGCGTTTCCGATGCGGCTCCTGATGACTATGGGAATACACAGAAGTGATACCCTTGTCGGCGGTGGTTGTTGTTCCGCGCCAGCGTCTCCCAAAGATGTTCTCCATTACAGCGGCGCATGAAGTTGCGTGCGCCGCCTTGCCCCCGAGTCCCTGAGACTCTCTGCCCCTTTGAAGCTGCGGGCTCCGCGATCGCGCTGCGCTCTCGAACGCCTAGACCGGGGCTCGCGATGCGAACCGCTAAACCGCTTATTAAAGTTTCCGCTACAGAATATCCTCGGCAGACATTGTAGTCGGCCAATCAGGCTCGCCTCGCGGATCCTGTACATCAATGGTCGTTGCAGAAACGAGAGACGGAGAAAAGTCTCGGGCAGCCAGAAGGAATCTACCGGTTGTGTAAGCGGCACCTGACTGCAATGCCGATGGCCTGCAGGCTAGACTGGACTCTGTCCTAGCCGAGCCTAGACGGGACCAGAGACTGGAGTACTTAACCAGTGTCTAGTGTGTGGTGTACACTCTGCGTCAGCATACCTTGCGTTCTAGATGTAGGATGTAGCATACGCACCGGTGAAGTGGGGACCGGCATCGGGGAGCTCGATCGCACAAATCCTCGGTCGACTCGAGATCCACGCACGGAAAGGGAGCAATGGTGGGACACAAGAATCTGCGAAGGAGCGAGATGGATACCGCGATGGTACGGCGTGTGCTAGCCTCGAAACGGGACCGCGTTACGACTGCCAACCATACGGGGGCCTCCCCGTGGTACCAGATGAAAGGGAACGAACCGCGGAAATTGTAACACAGTAGAACGATCTAATTACCGCTTGTCGGCCTCGTGTCTCTGCGCGTGTAGTCCGGCGCACGCATGAAGCGTGATTTACGCTCGTATGTGTTGAACGTATGCGTGCAGTTGGGATCGCTTTACCTGCTGTAGCTGCGACTATGTAAAGCCGGTCAGCATTCGTGACAGCACTCGGGTTCGAGCGGGATCGAAGATGTGGTACGCAACGCATGAACAAATCATTCGAGTTTACCAATCATCCGTTGATTACCGACTATGGGGAAATTTATGATCAGAAGGGATTGGTATACTTCACGTTCGTTCCTCGTGTCCGGGATGATGAGTTGATGAGATCGATGAACTAAGAGCTGCCTGCTAGAGAATGACTCTCTACGGATGCTCGAGAAGGTCGTAGAAGATTCCTTTGATGAAGAACAAAAAGGAATGAAGTTTAGGTAATTTGTCGCATAAAATCAGCTTTAATCGAAAAGTTGACTGATTCGAATATTCGATAGGAAATCTGACGGACTATCGGAATTCCAATCAGTCTAGGCAATGCGTGAAACCGTTCGAAATCATCGCGACCGACATCGGAAGGTGATAGTTACTGCGTGTAACTTTTATTGATATTTATGGATAAGTTGAGGACAGAATGACTTGAGGATAGAATTACTTGAGGATGGAATGACTTGAGTATGGAATTACTTGAGGATAGAATTACTTGAGGATAGAATTACTTGAGGATGGAATTACTTTGAAGATAGAATGACTTGATGACAACATCGACGATTATTGACGCTAAAACAGTGAACCTGATTAAAAACGGACTCGACTCTCATATGTTTGTGTGATATCAGATTTTTTTTCAAATTAAATTATACAAGCTTTTATTTCCTTCCGGTAAATATTAATAATAATAATCATCATAATAATAATGATATTTCTCGGAGCTAAGAAAGCTGATGTCCGCTGCAATTTTCGCGACGGTGTACTGCAATAGCTCATCATGCCAAGTTTCACGAAGTCTCCGAGAAGTACATGGCGCGAGGGTTCTTCGAGGATGGATGCGCCGTTTCACCAATACATCAAACTTCACCGCGACTCTTTCTCACTGTCCACTGCGACCGCAGCATGAAACTTTTACAGAAATTTGTCGAAACTAAGAAAGCCGATGTCCGCTGGAATTTTTGCGCAGGTGCCGTAGTTCATCACGCAAAGTTTCACTAAGCCTTCGAGAAGTACATCGCTCAAGGCCTTATCGAGCCTACGGATACGACGTTTTACCCACGTGTCAAAATTCACCGCGACGCAATGTTTCTCACTGTCGACCGCGGCCGCAGCTGCGACAGGGTTGTTGCGTGATGATTAACGAGGGATTTTAATGGTCGTTAATTGGCCGCCGATTGTCCATTCGGTGAGGAGTTGTCCGCGATGTTGCGCGGACTCCTCGAGCCACTCGACGCGAAACGATTCATAATAACAAGAATACCTGAAGAGTACTTATCGTCGAAGAAATCCATGGACTTCGTTCCTTTCTCTCTTTCTCGAGCTCCGTTGCAGAAAGAAAAAAATTTAAAAAAAAAATAAAAGAAATGAAAGAATCACGAGAGTTACACACGGAGTTGAGTCGAGAGGGAGAGGATTTCCTGTGCCGGTCTCGCTCGTTCTCGCTCGCGGGATCGGACGAGCGCGGGCGTACCACGGCAGTAACGAGTCAGTGAAAGGGAATTAGATATTCGATCTGTTGTCGGGTGTCGCATGATTTACAACTCTCCGGGCGACTCCCGGGACTCGGTATAGCAATGCGAACGGGCGCGCGCGTGCACGGGCTCACGAGATGAGCCGGTCCGATAACTCCGCGAGGGACCCCAAGAGATAGGTGACAAATGATACCCCGTGCCCGTGGTGTTTCGTTAATGCAACTTCATTTTGCGTGTTCTTGCCTCCGATACTGTCGCTGCTTTGCTGCTTGCTCGGCTACACGTTTAGCGGAGCTTCGAACGGCCGAGAGTTCTCTCTTGATTTCAATCGTTCGGCAACGGATGAGCCGATCGAGGATAATGTACTTCTGTACTAGCGAAACAATCTCCTCTCCTCGATGCAAGCCGGTAGAGAACAACGGACGAGAGCTTGTGGGAAAGTGAATGCAACGGTAGAATTCTGAGAGACGAGATCCGCTGCATCATCCGGCAGCGCTAACGGCGTTGACCGGTAAACAACAAGTGTTTACGGCGCGTATTCCGACGATGGGATTAGCCGATACTGAAGACGAAGTGCATAATTCGTCATCGACATGTTCTGGAATACAAGAAACAGTAATTTATTGATATTCTCTCACGTGCCAATACTCTCATCCCAGCATAAATCAAAAGATCCTGCGAGAAATCTATCCGGAGGATTTGACCTCAGGAAAGTATCGAAAGTACAACATTTTTGTGTGTTATCTGACGTGGCGGAAACTTCCGTAGAATTCTGCAAGGTAATCCGTAGATCCATAAATCTGCTCTATCATCTGTATGATAACGGAGTTGTTCGGTGAACAACAAGTGTTCACTGTGCGAATTCTGACGATAGGATTAGTCGATACTGAAGAAAAATTGCACAGTTCGTCATCGTACTCGTGTCAATACGGTCGTCTCGGCAGAAACCCAAAGATCTTGCGAGACATCCATCTGAAAAATCTGGCCTCAGAAAAGTACCTAAAGTACAATTTTTGTGTGCTATCCAACGTCCCGGAAATTTTCGTGAACTTGACTATCTGAAAAATCTGGCCTCAGAAAAGTATCTAAAGTACAATTTTTGTTTGTTATCCAACGTCCCGGAAACTTTCGTGAACTTGACATGGAAGGTCCGGCGAACGATCCGGCGCGCTTGCTAGGGTTTCTCATGAGTTTTCCTCAATTATGCGGTTTTCTTTTTTTTTTTTATCGGGAATGACGGAACAGCCATCACAATGAGGATCGGCGAACGATGAATCACGAGTCGTGCAGCACACGAGGACCGCGTATTACACTGCGCACCGGTTCGGACATACCTACATAAATTCTGAAGTAAACATATACCTGAGGTACACGACCATACCTCAGAGGATACATATGCGTAGGGTACATAAGAGAGCGAGAATACTCGCGCGAGCTCGTTCGTGTAACTCTTACATGCCGCGAGCATTGTAATGCCTGGTCGTGTGTAAAAACAAGACGCACCGGTCGACTCTGTATAGCCGACTGCACCGCCGCGGACGTTGCCGGGGGAGAAGTGTACATATGGGCTCGAGATTTTTTTTCTCTTTTTTCACCACTCGGCTTGTACGTTAGCGATAAATAACGCGGTCGCTCGGGAAAATAAGGGAATAAACGAGGCGTGCGAGGAGGCGAGAGAAGAACGCTAGCTAGCCGCGCTGAGGTATTAGAGAGTGAGAGAGGCCGATGAACCGAGGCCCGAGAGTAAAGTGGAGAGGAGACGAGGTGGACAGACAGGAAGATTCTGCAAGTACGCCTGGTGGAGAACGACCAAGAAGAAGTCGAAAAAGAAGACGAAGAAGAGATAGAAGAAGAAGAAGAACATGAAGAAGTTGAAGAAGAGAATAAAAGGATGAAGAAGAGAATGAAAATGATGAAGAAGAGGATGAATAAGAGGATGAAGAAAAGGGTGAAGTAGTGGGTGAAGAAGAGGACGGGGAAGAGGACGGAGAAGAGGATGAAGAAGAGGATGACGAAGAGGATGAAGAAGAAGAAGAAGGGGATGAAGGAGCGGTAGATGATAGAGGCTGCACGAGAAGGAGGATAAGGAGGTAGAAGAGAAGTGGACAAGAAAAACATAGAAGGAGTTATACACCGTGCTCGTAGACCATGATTCGAGACGTGCCGCATGCGCGTGTAAACTACCTCTACTATGTATACCCTGTAATACTTACGTACTGCATCTCTCGCATATCCGCGCGGCGCATACGTGCACGCGAGCGCAACAAACGCACGCACAATGTTTATACGAAGTGCGGCGAATGGCGTGTGTGCGTAAATCTCCTGTTCATGAATATGTGCGCGTTTCGCGATGCGTGGTTGCGGCGTACGTCTAGCAGCGAGCGCCAAGACGTGTTACAATGCTCCGGGAAGAGTGCGAGCACGGGATGATTTACATTATCCTCGAGTGACCATCAACCTCTCTAGGACGCGCGAGAGCGGCTTATTTTCTCTCAACGTGGCGAAACAAGTAACTAGACATTCGTGAGATGAGACGTATGACGAAAAAAATTCAAAGGAAGATACGCGGGAAGAGATACAATCCCGATCTTTCGAAAAGTGGAACCGTCGGCGTTGGTTAATTATCTCTTCGAGTCGTCAAGAAAAATTATTACCAGTTAACGTTCATCGATAATTATCATCCTCCTCTCATTGTCATTTTGTTACACGTTTTGCGTACAAAACGAGAGGATAGAGAGGATGTTTGCGTTCTCGAAGCCTCCCACTATTACCCGAAAGGAGTTGATGAGCTCCCGAATTATTTTTCAGTATCTCGTATGCTTTCTCTGTTCGCTAATTATTTTATGTATTTTTTCTATTTCGTCTTGCATCATCTGGCGTCTGGTCACTTTCACGGTTTCTAAGCGCTTCATCGTCTTTCCCATCAACTTGTAATTGGGCTCAGCCCGGTTTCATTTAAATAAATAAATAAATAAACGAATAAATGAATAAATAAATAAATAAATAAATAAATAAATAAATAAATAAATAAATAAATAAATAAATAAATAAATAAATAAATAAATAAATAAATAAATAAATAAATAAATAAATAAATAAATAAATAAATAAATAAATAAATAAATAAGTAAATAAAATTAGTTGGAAATTTTTCGAGGCAACGTCCCGAGCTTACACCTCTGCATCCCCAGCAACGTAATCGACGTATTATTCCAACGGACCAGCGGGACGCTGTTTCCTCCGCAGCTAATATTGATGACCGACCATCAATCGCATTGATAGGGCCGCATACCTTCGCACGGTTGCAACTGTACTTTCGAATGCCACGATATCTGGAACGCTAAATATCATTGTCTGTCCATATTTTATTCTAGCGCAGCGGCGTACGCGCGCAAAAAAAAAAAAAAAAAAAATTAACGACCCGTTGTACCTCTCTGGTATTTCACGTAGTCTCACGTCACTCTCCCGTAGCGTCGGGCGCGGGACAAGCGGTGAGAGTAGTTCGAGATATTTGTTTTAGAAATTGACAGGCGAACGTGCCACCGCCGGGGCATCGATGTATGTACAACCCGTACACGCATACCGCATCTGTTGTACAAAGGAACCGGGCAATACAGTGTAGCAGCCTCCCGTAGAGTTTAAAAGATCCGTACCTATGCCTTCCCCGAGCGGATTGCGCAACGTCTCACCGCGGTCCATAACTGTTGAGGCACCTATATAATAACAGTACATATAAACATGCCTCTTCGCGTGTTCGCCCGTAGCCGAGAGCGGCTGTCTTCTTATCGCCTCGAGTTTCACACTGACCCGGCAGTTCACGTCCACCAAACGGGATATAAAGAAAAACGATGGGATAAAAATTAAATTAAAAAAAAAAAAAAAAAAAAAAATGACGGCAATGCAGTAACGGATGAGGAAGAGGATGATGAAGGCCCCGCTACATTAGAAAGTGGGCAGTGCGAGAGACTTTTGCGCTGTGCGAACGGACAGCCGGTAATTAAGACGTCCGATGTGTGCGCGCTGAATCGGTCGAGCTTCGCGAGGCCGCGCCGCAGCGACCACGCGAAACCGCGCGGAGAGGCTGAGGAAAGATTACGATAGCATAAAAAGCTGTATACACAACATTCAGCCTGTGTCTACTGTCCGCGAGGTAGGGAAGAGCGGGGCAAAACGGGACGATGGGGCAAAATGGGGCTGTGGGGCAAAACGCCATATTCAAATCATTTTTGGCTGGGACAATGGGGCAAAACGGGACAGACAATTCGGATGTGTCAACAGGGCAAAGTGGAACACCCTAAAATTACTGGAAACTTGCGTTTTGCTCAATGTCCCGTTTTGCCCCGCTGTCCCATTTTGCCCCGCTCTACCCTATAAGTCGCGCGCCTCTTCCTCGTCGTCGCGCGTCTTTCTGTTCCCGCGATTCCACCGGGATTTCCACGTACCGCGCGCGGACGGCCGTCGCATCAGACGCAATTTCAGAACGAGACGGAAAGCCGGACAATGAGCGCGGGATTATTAATCTTCGGTGTTGATGGCTCGCAGCGAGAGACGCGCGCGTCCTCGCTTCATCCACGGATGATACTCTGCCGCTGGAGGCTCGATTACCATCGCACTATGACTTTTCTCACATTAATTCCATCGTACGGATGAAACGAAACGATGAGATTGCGAGTGCCGCGCGAGCGACGAATGAATTTGCGTCTGCGCTCGCGTCGTCCCGTGCAGACGCGTCGAAGTGTGGACGGGAGTGCGGATAAGCCGCGGCGCGAGAATGTGAACCCGAAGTACGGTCGGCGGAAGTCTCACATACACGCGTCAGAATTCAATTACGCCGGTTTCGGCATTTCGAGTATGACACGAGTGTGACCAAACGAGCCCCCAAACAATTTCTTCGGAAAGTCACTTCGGGTTGGAAAATCTCGTTTTGCGACCGGAAGTGACATACGAGAAATCGTCACATGCGGTTTGAAAATTTCATTTTTCGATTGGAAGCGATCTCGTACCGGAAACACGTCACTTCCGGTCGAAAAATAAGAGTATCAAACCATAAGTAACCGTTTTCGATGACATTGAAGTCTTACACTTCCGTCGACATGTAAGCCGGAAGTGCAATTCTAGCGGCTGTCGCGCGTGCTGCATCAGCGGAAAGATTGCAATTGGAGTGCAAGATGCTGCGGAGAAATAATTCGATCGTCGTCCCACCGGTAGGCACTCCATTATACAGATACCCATGGTATTATATGGTGGCTAAGGCGGACCTGGCACACCTGGTTCCACCTGTGCGCACGTGACCCTGAGAATGGGCAGGGGCCTCAGCGTGTGCAATGCCTGGAGGGACCCTCCATGGCCTTGCGACCGCGGGCGTCGAAGAAGGAGGAAGAAACCGGCGGACAGCGCGAACCCGAAGGAGCGACGAAGCGAGATGAAAAGCCTATAGATCGAAGGCGAGATTGAGAGAGAGTGCGGAAGGAGCGGAAGAGGCGAGAGGGACCGAGAGCGAGGAATACGACTGCCGGAGACGAGACGTGCGCGGTCTTCCCCTCCGGGCACTCCGCCATTGTTGTTTGTCTTGCTGAATATTTTAATTGGATGTAGAGAATCCCCGGTGCTTACACCGCTCCCGCGTTATTTATCGTCTAACAATGCCTGGAAGACTGGTAATTAATTACGTTGTTTTGTTACTTTATATAAAGATAGCAGGTCGATAGGAGCGGTTAACCGGGCGGCCCCCGCTTATGCCCGGCTGGGAGCAACAATGCTATACAATGCGCAATTAGCGGGGCAACCGGAGAACAATGCGCGGAGTCAGAGGGCTTGAGGAGGATGGCGAGGCGCGGGTGCGCATAACGCTCGCGCGCACTCCGCGCCTCCACTCGAGAGTCTTAAGGGCTTATGTCTATGGTACGTGTGTGTTCGTGTGTGTGCGTGTGTGCGTGTGTGGGCTCTCTCGAACCTGCTGCCGAGGAAGGACTCGCATCGAACCTCCTCCGAGCAACACATCGGGCCCGCCGTGCGTGAGTGCGTGCCTCATGATGTTATGCCCTTAAATATAGTATTTATACCTGTGTATACACATGTGTATATAAATACACGTGGGGTATCTAAGTTCGTGCGGTGTGGTACGCGCTATACCTAAGTTCCTTCTCGTTTCCAACCTCTATCTTCTCCCGTTCCTCACGTTTCGCTGCGGTAGTCGTGCGATTCCCCGGGACTCCGCGTCCAACGCTATCCACTCCGCGAGTCTTTCGCGACTAACGAGCTGTTGCCCGCTGCCCGCTGGGACAGAGATGCGTGTCTCTCTTCCCGTTTCTCCGTTTAAGCCTCGTTTCTCCGACTTCACCTCGGCAAACCCCCGCACCTCTCGCGTTCGGCTCTGCCCACTAATCTGATCGGCCAGTGTTTCGAGGATTCGACAGAATCGGCGAGGAAATGAGGATTCTTCTTTTTTTTTTTTAATTTATTTTGTTTATTTGATTTTAATTGCGGATTAGGAATTCAATTATAAACCTGAGAGGCGCGTCGTGCCGTCGAATCACGGCTGATGGAGAAAAATACGGGACATTTTTTTTTTGTACTGTTATTTGTGGATTCGATTAGCGGTCTTATTTCCTCCTTGCGAGATTGCTTTGCTTCCCGTTAAATCGTCGATGGAAAGATTGCTGAAGAGGTAGCAGCGGAATCGGAGGAGTTGATGTGCCCGTTGCGTGGGACAAAATGTGTGGGAGTATGCATTTTTGAAAAAATGGCGATTTTGGGGATTTACAAACATCGATGTCTCGGCTTCCCGAGCGAGTTACGAAAAACAAACAACGGCTGAGCGGGTTGCTAATTTTTGTAGAAAAAAATAGGAAAAAAAATTAAATTTTGCATATTCTGACCAATTTTTCTCCGCTGAAAAAAATGGAAATATTTGTTAAGTTCTACACATTCTTATAAATTTTCAGCCGCCGAACACGAATCGGCTAGCCTTCTTGGCGCACACCAAAGCTAGACATGAGAAATTATTTAAAATAGTGTACGAATTAACCGAATCATCTCGATTAATCGACTGGACTACGACCAGACGAATACGCTACATTCTTCCGATTTAAAGAGTCCTTACTATTTCTTTTTCTTCCACGCCGCAGCAGCCTTAAAATTTGAGCACGTCGTCGCCCCAGCGCGAGCCTAAAAAAAAAATCTCACACAATTCATCGAAGGCCGCGGCCCGTCGTTGTCTCTTCGCGCGGCCGCGGACAAATATTTGTGGCTCGGTTGGCCCCGGCGATCCCGTGGTGATAACACCAAGAGCTTACAGCATCAACGGCTTCCCGTCTCCTCCGTGTCTCCGGGCGCGGTAACTGATTGGCGTTACGCGAATTGCCGACAATCGTGCGTACATTGCTCGAGCGTGCAAAAAAGTGTTTATCGTCCGTTCACCAATGGATTGAACAAAGTCGTCGGATTGCGTCAGAGACTCTCGGATATTTTTTTTTTTTTTCTCCAGGAAGATCTCCGGAGCGAACGCACGCATGCGTACGGAGGAGCGGAGCGAGCTTCCGCGTTCGCTCGGCGACGAGTCCACGTGCCTAACACCGCTGCCCGGCTCCTTCTGACAAACTTTTCTCAGGATGACCACGCAGCCGGCTCATCGTCGGCACAATGCCGCTGTATATCTTCCAGCTCGTTTCGTCACGCAATGCCACAGCTCCGCGGGATTCCTTCTACACTGTATCACAATTAACGCCACGGACGTAAAACTCTCCTCGGTCTCTTGTAACGCACCGATACCGATGCCCGGAACCACCGGCTGCGGCCGTCACAACTCTGCCCGTACCCATACCAGCAGGGGTTTAGAAAGGATTTAGAAAGTTTCATATATTACGTAGAGAGACCAGTGCACAACGGGCGTCTCTAATCAATTACTGTGTCGCGGAGGAGCACAGGGGCGGGGGGGGGGGGGGGGGGGGGGGGGGAATACACTATCTGCGCTGCTATTATGGAGACCGGGACGACGATCGTGCCCGGTATTTCCACTTATGTCTCCGATCGGCGAAGATAAGACTTGAAAACGGCGAGCGGGGGGATTAATTTGTGTCGCCAGATTTGAGGCTTCGTTCGCGATGCTGTGAAAGGATTGTCCGGGTTTCGCTGTTTCTCGTTGCGGGAGCCACGACGGATAGTAAGGGTCGAATTGTAAAACGTTAGTTTGAAGTTGAGATCGAACTTCGTTCCGCGCCTGTCCGTATCTGTCTTAATTTCAAACTTAAGATCTATCTAGAGTTCGAACTTAAGATCTATCTAGAGTTCAAATTTAAGATCTCTCTTGAGTTCAAACTTAAGATCTCTTCTGCGTTTAAACTTAAAACATCTCTTGAGTTCCAACTTAAGATCTATCTTAAGTTTGGACTTGATTTCGTGCTTAAGTGAAATCTTAAGTTCGAACGTGCAGACTTAATCTCAAGTCTGCACTCAAATTCGAGCGTAGTTCGAGTTCGGTATTAAGTTCGAAAGCGAGAGCAAAAAAGGCCGCGAGTTTTACGCCTCGACTCATTAGCGCAGGATGCAGATCGTCCGACTGGTCCGAGCTGCGACTGTTATAGGAGCCGGCGGAGTGACCGGCACTAAGATTGTGTAATTCTCAGCTGCGACTGGCTAGGAGCATTTTAATGTGTGTATATGTGGCGATTCGTTCCGCTGTTCAGCGAACAATAAGACATCGATCACAGGTGCGAAACATTGTTGGGCGCGCTGTTACAAAAATTAAGCCACCGCTATTAACACGACGATTTATTTCGTTCGCGGGTCAGTGAGTTTGTATGGTTCTCGTGCGGAAAAAAGGAAATGAAATTATCGACACGTTCGTCAAGTCTATGAAGCTGCGAAACATTGTTGGGCTCTTTGCAAACAAAAATTACTCCACCGCTATCGGGCCGACAATTTATTTCATTCGTGAATCATTACATTTGCATGATTCTCGGAAAAAAATAAAAATAAAATAAAATTATATAATTGAAAGCTTTTTCAAGTCGATGTAGCTGCAAAACATTGTCGGGCGCGCTGTAATAAAAATCACGCCACCGCAATTGGCTTGACAATTTATTTCATTCGCGCATCATTAAATTTGCATGTTTCTTAGGAAAGAAATAAATAAAAAATAATCGGCACGTTTAGCAAGTTCATAAAGTCGATGTAGCTGCGAAACATTGTCGGGCGCGCTGTGATGAAAATTACGCCACCGCAATTGGCTTGACGATTTATTTCATTCGCGGATCATTAAATGTGTATGGTTCTTGGGGAAAATATAAATAAAAAATAATCGGCACGTTTGTCAAGTTTATCAAGTCGATGTAGCTGCGAAACATTGTTGGGCGCGCTGTACAAAAAAATTACGCCATCGCTATCGTGCCGACGATTTATTTCATTCGCGGATCATTAAATTTGCATAATTCTCGGAAAAAAATTGAAATAAAATAACATAATCGACACGTTCGTCAAGTCGATGTAGCTGCGAAACATTGTTGGGCGCGCTGCAAAAACAAAACAAAAATACGCCACCACTATCGGCCTGACGATTTATTTCGTTCGCGGATCATTAAATTTGTATGGTTCTCGGGAAAACAAAAATAAAATAATCGGCACGTTTATCAAGTCGATGTAGCTGCGAAACATTGTTGGGCGCGCTGTAAAAAAAAAAAAATACGCCACGCTATCGGCCCGACGATTTATTTCATTCGCGGATCATTAAATTTGTATGGTTCTTGGAAAAAAAAGTAAAAAAAAAAAAAATAATCGATACGTACATCAAGTGGATGTAGGTGAAAAAATGTCGCGTTATTATGGTAGCTACGCGCGTATCCGCGGTAGCCGTTCTGACAAGAACTTTCTAAACGTCGTACGGGCAAAGATTATACACTGTGACCGAACGTTTAAGTCACGAACGAAGTCTATTGTGCGTGTCGAGTACAGCGAGGTGATGGAGGTACGTGCGTCACGGGGTCACGAGATAAATTATCGAGGGGTTGGCGCGAAGCGCGGGTGGCAGAATGGGTGGCCGCGGGCCAACGTCGATGTCACCGGGTCTCTGGGCGAATGGTGCCGAGGGCGGGAGAGCGCAAATCCAATTATTTCCAAATCAATGGGGAAACCGGTGACGGTGGCGCTTATAACATAGTATTGATCGTTTTATATTACGCGGAACCAGTCACTGAAAATCGAATAAAAGTTTTCAACGTCGGATGCTCCGCCGCGGCGGAAGATAGAAATTTGATGGCTTGTTATTCGGAAAAAAATACGACAACGACAAGAAATAAAAATAAGTAAAAATAATGGAAAATTCACGGCGCGGAATTTTCATAATTTCGTTTGGCATTCGTGATAGATAATCAAATCAAATGCGCAATTGTGATGAAAAATTAATATACTGTAACGACCGAGCGAATGAATTATCGAAATTAAAGTAATTTTAGAGTAAAATTGAAGTAAATGATTAAAAATAAAGTATTTCCATTGTACATTGTTCCGTAAAAGTGTCTTGCCGCTCTACACAAATGAAATAAAAATAATCACAATGAAAATCGAACTGACGGATCGAGTCGAGACACCACAATAAAAAAAAAGTTTGAATATCAATTAACATTTCAACGAATCATTGTGTAAAAAATAAGAAATAAAATGTTTGCAAAAGAGCAAAAAAAAAAAAAATTGTCAGTGCCCACGGACGTTTTTGTTCGCCAGTGCGAAAGAACAAAACGCGTCGAACCTGCCGCAGCGGCGAGGTCAGGCGCCGATCCTCCCTTCCAGTCGGTGGGTCAAAGATAAAAGCGTCCTCGCGCTTCCCGGTCGCGATCGTCTTCGTTTCGTCGATGCGCGTTGAGATTTTCTCGTGAAAGCGATCCGGCGGAAGGACAATCGCTGCCCAATTACCCGAGTCGGCGAAGGGTGTCGTCGACGGCAACAATATATCCCTCTCGGTCGGGCCGTGTTTCGCCCCTCGAGGCGGAGGAGCGATCGCGAAGGTGCGAGGTCGCGGGGACGAAGGAAAGGACGGGCGAAGGGGCGAACCCGACGACGCGCACGGCGCGGCATCGCGAAGGGATGGCGATGGCTCGTTGCCCCTTCGCGAGGGATCGCGCGGAGCCGTGACTGCGCGGTACTCCGCGGCTGCTCTCGCGGAGGCTGCGGCGGCGGAGGCCGAGAATGAGAAACAGTGGAAGCCGCGGAGTTAGACGAGGAGGAGGCGGAGGACAGCGCGGGGGCAGAGAAACACAGACGACACTTCATCAGCTCCACCGGCGGGGCTGCATTGTCATTTGTCCCGGGCTACACGCTCCTGCGCTTTCCACCCCATCCATCGTTAGCCGGCGCGGTTCCACCCGTGGAGGAGAGCGTTGCACGACGACGACCGCTACGACGATGAGGACGGATCGCATAATGTTACACGAGCGTTCCTCCACCTCGCCTCCTTCCTTCGTCTCTCCTTCTCGTGCCTCTTTAGAAATTCGTTTCTTTTGTCGCTCCGCATCTACTCATTCTCATCTCTCCACTCCGTCGAGCTTCCCCCCGCCCTCCCGCTCTGTCTCTTCATCTTCTTTATTCCGGTTCTTTTTTTTTTTTACTCCCTCCGACTCCGTGCAATTCTTTCGTCGTCGACGGGGAGTCTTCGCGCGATTTGAGACGCGAAATTTACCGCGCCCAGCCACGTTCTCGCAACCGGAAAAATCATTTGTTTGCCGGGCATTCGCGGATTAATATTCATTTGGTTTGAGTAAATAGTAGTGGTAGTAGAGAATTTATTGACAGTGCATGACATTGAACGGTTCTGGATACATAACAAAAAATTGTATTTTTGGGATTTGAATGGAAAATATTGGGATGGGAATAAAACAATTGCATTCGTGATCAGCGGGGAAAAATATATCGAATTTAGCTATGAAACGAAAAAAATCGAATGTACAACGATTTTTCAATATTTGAGCCACTCTTGGAAAAACGTCGATTTTCGTAATTTTCAAACGTCGATATCTCGGCTCTCAATGGAGGTAGTGAAAATCCGAGGTGCCCATCATTTTCTACGGGAAAAATACACAATATAGAGCCTTGTCCGAAGTTTTAGAATCGCTTTGTATTGCCAATTGGCCATCGACCGCAGTCATTCGCAATTAAATAAACACTTAAACCAAACAAATATTTATTTGCTCGGCGCTCATCAAATAAATAATTTTTCTCAGTAAATTCGATCTCGCATTATTTTCCGTATGGAAAATTCCATTCGCGCTCGACAAGGCTTTTCTCGCCGCGGGAGAGACAATGCGACCGCGCGAGACTCGCGGCCCACAAATGGGATTCCCAGTTGAATGGACACCGAATGGATGTTGCACACACGTCGCCTTTCGGCATCGGCGCTCCCGATGGTGCCGATGTTTCGAAAACATATTTGCATGGGAGGATCGACCGTAGGAACGAACGTCCTCGGGTGAGAGCCAATGATTGCGATAATTGTCGCCGGGACGATTGTTCGCAGGCCCAGGGATGGTTCGAGCCCCGGCGAAGGGAGGAGACGGGGCGAAGCGGAGGAGACGACCGAACAGTTAGTACTTTGAGGAGAAGCACCGGCCGGCGTCCGGTGCCGGCCTCCTATATCTGCGCATATGGAACAAGTGGTCGCTTGATTCTCGACTGATTGTTCCATTCTGAGAGCTGCTGCTCTGCAGCATACCCACTCTCCCTTCTTTGCTACCCTCCAGCGAGCGTCACTACTCGGCCTCTCTCTCTCTGCCTTTCACACAAACGCAGACTCCTTTATCCCCCGACCAGTCACCGTACCGCCGAGGCCAGTGTCTCAACTTCTCTGATGTGTGGCCTCCGATGCACGGAAGAGACACGCACACGCGGAAGTGTTTTTGTGTGCGCGTGCGTGAGGGAGCGGGTTCGACCCTTGCGAACATTTAGCACCTCCGCCCTTTCGTCGAGGTGACGATGTTACACGCTTTCGCGGAACGAGTCCTCCTGGACTCGCGCTCACAATCTCCGGAACGACCGCAGTGACAAAAATAAATCGGGGATCCAGGCAGGAAGGATCGAGAGTGAAATTTTTTAATTTTTTAATTATTAAATAAATATTTATTTGAATTGAATAAATATTTATTTAAATTCAATGAATATTTAATCCAGATAAATATTTATTTGCGGGGCACCCGCCAAATAAATAATTTTTCCCGACAACGCTAAAAAGCTCTACTTCATATCTGCAAGGTGGGTGGAAAGTGACCCGTTCTTAACGAGCGGGAGGACAAGTCACTTAGCGGGAGGGAATGTGATTGAGCGGGCATGATTTGGCATAGCGGAACTCATCCTCATGGCCTCGAGCTCAGAATGTCCAGAATGAGCGCAATGCCAAAAACAAGTTGGGGATCCGGAGAGTAAAAGATCGAGACGGGTGTTTTGGCCGCTGAAAAAAAAAAAATTGAAAAAATAAAATTAACTAATTTGCATATTAATTAAAATATATAGTTGAGTTAATATATATATTAACTAAAATATATTGGAAAAATATATCATTCTACATATTCCGATGATTTGGTGTGCGTGTGCGTGAGGGAGCGGGTTCGACCCTTGCAAACATTTAGCACCTCCGCCCTCTCGTCGAGGTGATGATGTTACACGCTTTCGCGGAACTCATCCTCAGGGCCTCGCGCTCAGAATCTCCAGAATGACTGCAATGCCGAAAACAAGTCGGGAATCCGGAGAGGAAAGGTTCGAGAGGGAATGGAGTGGCACGGAGGTTCGACGATCCCGTTTCGTATATATGTAATTCCGAGGATTCGCGAAAACCGCCCGAGCAGGAAGAGCAACGAAACAATCACCGATTCCTTGGGTGCGTGATTGGCCGTATTGTCCGCCCCGGGGATGGACCGGGCCCGCAGTTCTGCCGGACAATGCATCCTGCTACGCTTGTATCGCGTGCCGTTCTCACCACCGCCAGGTTTAAAAAGACACTGCGGACGAGTCGCTCGCTCAACGGGAGGGACGGAGAGACGGAAAGAGAATTCCAATGAAACAAATGTTGACGATAAACTGCGGGCGTAGAGTTCGCACTTTGAGCCTTTGAAGCTGATACTTTTTTGTTCTTGAAAAATAGTATTTTTGATTATTTATTTATTTATTCGGTTTACGGGATAAACCCTTTTACTTACAAACAACAATAAAAAATAAATCAGTAAACAGTGAAAGTGTTGCAAACCGCCGCGATAGGAACCTACGATATCGTAATATTTCACAATTTCGCTAGCACTTTCCTGGTGATAAATTCGTAAGGCTCGGAACGGTGTAAATTTTGACAATGGTGGTTAGCCCACACGCGAAACGCGTAGAAGCTGAACCTTTTTCTTCGCGGATGCATGCACGTGTGTGTGCATGTGTAGGCACAGGTTAAATACAATGTCTGCCAGGCGGTAGGATAAAAACGTAACAATCAACGAGAGAGCCTCCAGCTCCCCATCACTCTCGTGTGTGATTGCCCGTATTGTCCGCGGGACCAGACAGACAATGGGACGCGAGCAGTTTATCTCGCCCCGCATCGCCGCTCTTCTCACTCACTGTTCAAACCGAAACCCTTTTCAAGATGCTGGACGGGGAGCGGTTGCTACCGTCGTCGATGATTGCTTTTTTTTCTTGCTGCTAGTAAAAAATGGATTTTTTATTGTTGTCAATCTGCACATTACAGAAATGAGTAGAATTCACGGTAGTCACTGCATCCGCTTTTTGGAGAAACTTGGACCAAATGTGGATGCTAAGAAATAAAGGTCGTTCGGATGACTACGGAGTTAAAAATTTATATTTAGGGACAAAAAAAAAATCGGGATGAAAGTTCGTAATTACTCTTTTTGGGCATGTATGCATTATTTGCCATATTATCTAGCAGAATATGTTAAGCTTAATACGGACGTTTGCCAGGATGTCGCTGTGCTTTCCATGTACCTGAAATTTAAGTAACTTTTCACCAGATTTATTGTAATTTCTATGAGATCCTTCTCCCAGCCCATTTTATCCCAGACTCTCCTATTACAATCAATGTTTTCGACAAATGTTGCCGTACTCCCTTTTGCTCCGAGCCAGCATATCGCGAAGACTTTGCCACGGTCCCTCCCCGCACGAATCCCATTCGCACAAGCTGCATTCAAAATAGAACAAACATGTCAAGAAAGAATTACCTCTTCAAAAAATTCAACGAAATTATTTATAGTTAACAAAAGCGCGGGATACAAAATTACGAAGAAAAAAAAAAGTTGTCTACCATGAATTTCTGTACTCTCGACCGTCGGGTTAATTGGCGCCCGTACGACCGTTCCCCATCTTCTTACTTTTATATCGCGGCCTGTCAGAGGCCTCGTCACGAATACCCTCATTCCCGAGGGAAGAATAATACCGTGGCGTGACTTTTTTTTGCCCCGACCGGTATGCAAAACTGCGCCGAGATTCATATAATTCCCGACGATACAAAGTATACAGTTTGTATGAAACCAAAGTTTAATATATGCCTGGAAACGAGTGCGAAAATGTTTAAGATCATGCGATGGATACGGATCAAACGCCCCTTCGACGGTGCACAAGAGCTGTCGAACGAAGACTGACGCTCATTCAACGAGCCAGTTTTATAAATTTCAAAATCGTTTAAAAATTCTCCTCCGGGGTGGATTCGAGAGACGGTGATGCTGCCGGTAATTGTGCCCAGGCACCAACACTATCTGCAAATACCTTGTCGATGCATCTTCGGAGCTCGACGATCGCCTGCGCCCATCGTTACCGAGATATCCAGACGCTGCCGGACTTTCCGAGGATCGCGCCGCGCGCGGCTTCCCTATTCATGGTACGGTCACGCGCGCGAGCCGAACGATACTTTGTAAAGCGAGAGAAAGAGTAATTTTCGAAGATAATCGAGAGGGCGAGTAGTTGAGATGGGGCCGGGATGAATAAAGTGCGCGGCGTCAGGTACGGCGGCAGCAGCAGGAGCAGCACGACGAGCTCTATTAGGTACATGCGATCGAACGCCCGGGGAAAAAGAGTCCGGGGTATGCAAGTATGTAGAATATATTTTCTCGTTCAGGTTCAAATTACTCCGGAGTATGCTTGGACACGAGATGTTCACAGGCGTGTTGGCTATTGCCGTCGTACTATGTAAGCTGCACGGTATCTACAATCTGCGTGCATACCGAAATTCGTGCTGGCCGTCATCCCGATGACTCGAGACTTGAGACATTAAAAAAAGTAACACTGAAGAAGAAAAAAAATCGCCATGCTGCTCGGACTAAAATAAATTGAGTGGCGTTCGTCGCTGGCCGTTGAGAAATTATATGGAGCATCCTTGTTACTCATTATTTTGCGATCTCGTAGACGTCAATCCTCGGACGTTGACGAGTCGTCTGCACAAAAGTGCGGTTCGTTTGAAGTTAATGTATTTGTATCGATCGCGAAGACATTTAGGGTAATTCGGTAATAATGTCCTCAGGTGAAATGACCAGTTTTTTTTTTATTTATTTTTTTATGGTATATTCAGTGAACGTTGATCGGAGCCGATCATTGGCTAAGTAATCGCCTCGACTCGTTGGGGCGCACCCTTTGAAGCGCGGTGTACCACAGGTGATACGCCTCCTTGAATTCAGAAAAATGTGTTAATAACCAATCGATGTATTTAAAAAAAAAAATGTATGCTTCGACGGGTTAAAAGCGCCCATCATGCATGTTTCGAAGCGAACGACGACTGGGCACCATTGTTTTCATAGTTTCTTGTCCACAAACGTTTTCAGTTTAGTCAATTTTTACAATTTGAGAAAATAATAATCATATTTTCGCCCAAGAAATGTTTGTTAAATGTGCGAATCATCTTTACTGGTTATTTTCATCGAAATATTGAACAATTAATTGATTACACCTGAGATTGAAGCAACCAAATAATTAACCGGAAATAGACGATTCAATGGTAGATTTTTATCCAAATTGTCACAAAGCCTTGTAAAAAAAAGTTACTTCGTATGACCGTTCTTTTTCTTATTTTACTTTCACGGGCATAACCCATTTCCAGGACGATATTAAAATATCGACCAAACATAATGTTGACAATGGAACTAGATTTATAAGGCTATTCGCACTCCCACCTTATTATAAACCTAATACAGTTCTTCTTACAGCAATTCCACGGATTTCAAAGCCCACGACCACCACCTTTAAAACTGTAAATTTACAAAATTGTAAAAAAAGTTACTTCTTATGACCGTTCTTTTTCTATTACTAGCTTATTTCCTATTACCACCCTATTACAAATCCAATACAGTTCTTCCTACAGCAATCCCACGAATCACAAAGCCCACGACCGCCACCTTCAAAATTGCACCCACCATTCCCGAAAAGCAATTCCCGTCCCCTCCCGCAATTATCGCAGCAGTCTCGCCGATTTCCATTGATCAGTCATACACGCGTATGTAGTATGATGAATAAACTGCGGGCATCGCCGATGCTTCATGAATAATGTAGGCTCATTAAAAGGGCGCGCGATCGTCGAAAAGAAGCTCGAAGAGCCGATGGATCGTAAACACCGGTCGCGTCCCCCGTCGTCGTTAATCGTACCCGGCGTCGTTGCACGTACGGCCGGGTACCGAGGAGCGCACACAGAGCGAGTGCAGCAATGCATGCATGCATCGCCGTTCAGTCGTTCGTGTGCGCGCGTTCGGGCCGAGATTGGAGCGGTTTGTGTGTACACATCCAGCATACTCGTACTTAGACGAGAGGTAGATTATGACGTGTTCTTAAGTGCGCTTACCTCGGGCGCCTCGCGGATGCACGCAGAATATGTCGGTCCGGAGAGGCCCGCGGATGCACTCGACGCCGACGGTCCAGATCTTACCTCCCGTAGCTCCCGCTCTCGCCCTCCACCGTGCGAGCCTTCCCGAAGAGAGCGAGCTGGTCCCTGCTGAACGAGCGCGCGTCGCCATTACAACCGACCCGGGGACAGAAAAATAAAAATAAGAGCAATTAAATATCTTAATTAAGGCTATTAATCAAGCTGTCGGGGATGAGCGCTCCCGTGTGCTGCCGTTCGCGGCCTCTGCGCGCTGCCCTCCCGCTCCTTTCAGGAATGGTAGCGGGAGCGCACCGACGATTTCTTGCCTACCCGAACGAACATCGGCGACCGATGCAACGCGCTGCGTTCGCCAACTAGCGAGACCGGGGCTTCGGCTTCTGTACGTACGCGTCCGTAGAGAGAAGTGCAACGAGACGGAGCGGATTTCACTTACACGCATGGGATCTCCTCGGGGCATCGCGAGGCGCATGCGTGTTTACGCACAGGCGAAGAAACGTGATTTACAATTGGTATTGGGTACGATACTGTATCGAGGATGTAGTGCGTGGCGGACGGGTGAGAGGTATGTGACGTACTGAGATATGCCCAATCGGGAAGGCCTCCGGGCAACGCTCGTGCACCACCTTATTAGGACCCGCCTCGCCACTTATACACTTTTACCTGATTACAGAATTATATATATATATATATATATATTTTTTTACTTCTCTTTCGTGTTTCTTTTTTTTTTTTTTTTTTTCGGTTCTAGATCCTTGTTTCAGGACAGCGGTGCGCGAGCACGCGCGCTCGCGCTCGCGGCGCGCAGAAATGGAAAATTGCGTTCTGCTGCCGACAACGAGGACTAGGCGGGACGATGGGTGTGTGCGCTGGATGATTGTGGATTCGGGGAATTCGCAACGTATGCGTATGTGATTCTATGGGAACACTGGGCGGGCGAGACAAAAAGGCGGGATCAGCTTTGGCCCGAAATTATAATAGTATATTACGATACTAGTGCGATAATAGTAATTTATGATACTAGTGCGATAAAGATTTTTCTGACGAGTGCGACTCGCCTTCGACCGTGCTGCAATCACACGAGCTCAGAAAAAGTTTTACGCCCGAGTATCGTACCAAATTTTACTTCACAAGGTGTGAAAATGGGGATTTTGTGAACGCGAAGCTTGCGTAAAACTACAATTTTCGCACAGAGTGTAATAAAATTCATTCGAAGCGTTGTACTTTGTTCATCGACGTTTCAGGAGATAAAAAACGAAAACCTACCTGAGGAATAGTCCGACGGTTGAATGGAACGTAAGTGAGACAAAGAATCGCTGGATTATTTTAAAACGCTCCAGATCGAGGAAATTAATGATGTATCGATCGCTGGCCAGTGCGCGTGCGCACCGCGCGACCGGCTTTGGCAGCGAGATTTCTCGCAATCCATTACGGATCGGCGGGTTGGGGAAGGGTGAAATGAAAAAAGATTGGTGTACTTCGGGTGCGCGTCGATCCATTAATTCGAGTCGATCGATCATCGCCCCCCCCCCCCCTCCCCCGGCTCGCGGTTCTTTGGCGAACTGGCGCAGCAACAAGCGGCAAAGCGGCGGCACCGACGAGGACTGCTGGCGGAACACACTCTTTAACGATAATAGTTTCCTCGTATATCGCAGGGATTTACGCGTTGTAAATTAAGCGACTTATTCGGAGGCGCGCGCGCGCGATTCTTGCGCACTTGCTACAGCATAACTTCTTTATTAACGATACAACGTTGAAGTGTAACGGCGACTGACACGGTTATATCGCTCGCAGCCGGAAGCGAAGCGAGAGCGAGACATCGCAAAAAAAAAAAAGAATTTATTCGTTGGATCGAACTGGTTGCTCTGAAACTATGCGGCAATTGAGGGGTATCTTGAAATTGATCTTTAAGCGCTTCCACCCTCCCGTATTACTGAAATAATTTACGATTGGAAGACCGAAAGTTAATCGAGATAGCTTCTTTATCGGGCACTCGTTCATTTCGAACCCCGGGGGAGGGCAGGAATGTCGCGTGTTTGTTTTCCAATTGAAGTTATGAATTGGACGTTTAAACTGCAGAAAAAGAAATACACGTGGACACTTTAAAAATAATTAAAGGCTGGTAATTATCGAAAATAATTTATTTTTTAACTTTTTAATTCAAGGTGCAGGTTCGCCATCGACGGGAAAAAATATCGACCGTAGTCTTCAAAGGATAAAGTACACTTTTTTTTTATAACGGATATTTGTTGTCCAATTTTGTGAAAAGTTACGATTTTTGGTGTCCCTAAACAGCGACACATTTTTAGGTCCCCATGGAATTATGGAATTTTAGTTCAAACGATACAGAGACTATTTTTCTGTCCATGTCGTAAAATCGCAGTCCTACAGCGCAGCTTGCACAACTTTAAGGAATCAATATTGGGCGACAAAAAAAATTCCTGCATTATGTAGTAATATCAATAAAAATATTCACCCAGTTTCATTGCAATAAACGCACAAACTCTCTTCTTGACAATACATTTAAAAATGACCGAAAAAGGCGATTCTACCTTTAAACTCAAGCGAAAAATTCATGATGGAAGAGATGAAAAAAAAAAAAAAAATATGTTTCAGGCCCGTCCCGTTTTCTTCATGGGCAACTTCCTCCACGAGGCTCGTGCGGCGTTCCTCAGAAGGCCTCATTAGGCCCGCCGATGGATAGGAAAGCTATCGACCGGAGCTCAAAGAACGCGCAAACAGGTACGTATCTATACGGCAGCGTTAATTCGTACGGAGAGCAAATAAGCTTTGAACAGATTTTTCGTTCATGAATAAGGATAATCCCGGATTTTCACTTGTCCAATTCCGAAAGACTTTACATCGCGTATAATTCCCGAAGACTGCCACCCGGGAGTCGGGTCGGCAGTTAGTTCGACGTGCGGGTTCGCGCAATGCGCCTTCCACAACCGGAGCCGCTCTCGGATAATCGGAGTTGAATTAAAAACCGAATAACGTGATTGCCCGCCAGCGGCTCCGAACGGACCCGGCACAAGGATCTCCGAGTCCGAATGCCAACATCGAACAACTCGATCGGTGAGGCTCCTCGAGGTCCCGGGAGCGCGATCGAGCGCGGCCTCCTTGCGAGCAGGAACTCGTCGTCATAATCCTTGCTCGTTGGTATTTTATCCAACTCCTCGTGTCATAAAGTCCCGATATTTATCGGCATTGCATAAGGAACTCTCGTGGAACCCCGGGCAAAAAGCACTCTGTGTAATACCTTGTTTAGATCCAGCGCGCATGCGCGATCCGGGCCACGATCTTCGCCTTGGATATCTTTATCTCGATCGCACATTGTTCATTGCTTATCGGCGCGATCTTGAAAAAGCGTTGTCTCCGGAAACAGAAAGAAAAATATCAAAGGGCAAACAACGGTTCGCCTTCGTCCGGTTGAAGCTGCAACTCGCAGACACGAGCATATCGCTTCTGCCGGTGATTTCGAGGCACTCGGAACGATCTAGGTAGCCGCAGATCATAGCTGAAATACCATCAGGAAATCCAGGATTATATTATTCAAGTATCTTAGCGGGAGGGGGAGGGGGCGAGGAGGGGGGGGGGGGGGGTGTCTCATGGAAATTTACAGCGAATTTACTTTGCAGGTTTATAACACTACTCTCGCCGTTCGAGTATCAAGCGCAACTGCGTACGGAGAAGTGCTGGTGCACAGCCGAGCCGAGCGAGCGACCCGTACGGATAGTCGGCCACGGGAATTAAAAGGCGAACGAGACGACAGGGCCAGCGATCATGCAGACAGAGAAAGACGAGAGATAAACTCGACAAGCGCGTTTCCCCGTGGGATCTCCTGAACGTTCGTTCGGTCGATCGTTCGCCGGTGGAATATCATGCGAAAACGAGTCGGGCGCGTAATTGTGGCCGTGGTAGGGAACTCACTCGTCTCGCGGATCTGTTGGGAAAATCTAACTGCAAACTCGATTTCTTATTCGTTGACCGCCGCGATCGAACGATCGTTCGTTCTCGAGATTACAAGAGCCCGCGACTAAAGAAGATACGCCACGGGGTCTCGTACTTGCCGATCGGGCAGAGAGGGCGACTCATACGTGCACGCGGCACGGGGCGGAAAAAAAGTATGTTGGGAAGATATGTTCTAGATGAGTCATGTTTCGCGCGAAAATGATATTTTAAGTAACTAATTTTTCGGGCAAAAAGGATATTTTGAACAACTAATATATTTTAAATAACGAATATGTTTTAATTGCGATGCACTGAGCTGACGCAACGAGAACTTGAAATTTCAGACGAAAGGTCTGATCGCCCAAGGAGTGGAAAATAATCGGTTTCATCCGTAGAATAACTCGCTTCGCGATAATTTGACTTAAATTTATGGCAATAATCAAAGATTTTTATACCATAAGAACTCGAACCCAATTTCCCTGAGTCACCTCATTTGCAACTTGTTGATTTTTCTCCAAGCTCGCCATAACTTATCGTTCAATGTTACCCGACTGTGCATTAATTTCGATCGGGGAGTAAAAATCATGTTGACCTTTATAAGTATGACTGTAGAAAGCGATCGAACTCTCGTGCGATCATCAAACTGTTCGGATATTATGTGCGTTGTATTTTATTCGGACATTAACGATAGTCGGTCACGTGCTGGGAGTGTGATGGATACCCTCGCTGCTCCCGCCCGGGGTCTCCAGCTTTTAATCGTTAACCTTTGTAATACCCGATGCGATGGGGATCGGCGTTAGAGCATCGAGAAATTATCTTCGGCAATCTATATAACTGTGGGTCACGAGTGTGTTGCGTCGCAGCCGATCTGATACTCCTTCGAATCTCGGAGTACTCGAAAAGCCTGCGCATCGACTATATCGGAATTATGTGGAATCGACCATGTAGAAAAGTGTACACCGACTGTCTCGTGGACAATTTACTGAGTCAATTAATCCAATTTTTTGTTCATAGTTTATACAAAAATGCAAAGAATTCAAGACACAGTGCTCCTTCCATTGAAAACCTTTTTCCAGAAAAAAAATCATTCCACGCTCCATCAGGTTTCAAAAACGTCCTGATATTCAAAATAATTTTTCAGCATTCTTGTTAGAATTTTTTTTCTAAATCGTTGAACCTTACGTAAAACGATTTGTTTTTCTCGTAAACGGTCTCTATCAAGTGAAAATTTGTTTTCCCACCAGAGTGTGTAGTGTCGACGTCGACGATACAATTTTCTCTCGCCGTAACTTGTTTCGGCCCAGTAAAGCTGTCACCAGCATGGCATCGGCGTGGCAGTTTTTTTTCTTAGAACGACTCAAACGAGAGTTCGTTGCTCCTCAGCCCCGAATCCCTGGAAACCTTTCAGAAGTCTCACAATTATGACCTATCCGGCGATAATTCCGGTCCAGGTTAATTTGCGCCGAATTCCTCGAGCGCACACATACATGACATCCGTTCGCCCGTGTTTGCGCAGACGGAGGAGGGCGAGGCAAACAAGCACCGGCAAGACAGTGGTTGGTTCAGCACTGCAGGCTGAAGCTCGGCACTACAGCGGCATAGTCGTCGGGTCGTCTGTGTGCCGTTGCAAAGCTCTTATTGCCGGTAGAACGAAGTGGAGGAATAGGCGGGCACCGTACGCCAAGAAGCTTTCGGCGTAGTCATTGCAGCGGAAGCTCGACGACGACGACGACGACTACGACGACGGCCGGGAGTGGTTGCACGGGGGTTGGTAGGACGCCGCGGTACGGAAGGGGAGGGAAGGAGCGAAGCTTGCCGGGGTCGGAAGCGACTGAGCTGTAAGGGCAGCTAGGTCGACGTGCTATGTTGTGATGTAATTAGGTTGTCTGGTACACTCACGTCACGTCACCGAGAGAACGCTGCAAGGCGGACGGAGACATAATTCTCCCGTCTATACTCCAGTTGGCAACCTCGAAGCCTCTCGGGGAGATTCTGCTCCTTCGCTTGCTTGCCTCCCGCCCGCACCGCCGCCGTAGCTGCTGCCGTACTATTCTAGACTGTGCACACTCTGGCATAGTGTCGACTCACACATCGGGAGAATCAGCAGCAACGGCAGCAGCAGCGGCGGCAACACCGGGATGGAACCATCCCCGGCGTCCGACATCATCCATACCCGATTTCCGCCTGCGTATGCGTCGCACAGTTACACACCCGGACAGATGCAGCGAAGCCGCATTCAGAACCTCCCGCCTCCTGCTCTTACGAGAGCAGACTAATAATGATATCAACAATTATCCGCGGGCAAGAGTGGCTTATCGGGGTTGTGCGTGGTGAATGCTGAGCCTCGGAACGGCGGACTATCGGCGGTGACGAATCGCGTGACTCCGAATGATCTTTTTCCCTGGTGAAGGGACTTGTAGTTTGCTCGCCGGGAAAGCGCCCTGGTGGACATTTTGGAGCGATAAATCGGCGCCTGAGGAGACTCCGAGAAAAGCCTTATCGAACGACGATGTAACTCTAAAAAAAATTCTTAGAAATCGTCATAAAATTAGAGAGTTCGGGTTTTATGGAGAGCATCTGAAGAGGCAGAAGTGAGCGAAGACATTGAACAGATCGCATTTTCGTGACGACTTCTATTGCGTTAGGGTTGCACTTAGTTTGCTTCATTTTTTCCAATTTTTCTGCATTTTTCCTCTATCATCCAAATGCTTCGGAAAAGAGCCGGGGGAATGTAAACGCTGACGAATCACGTGACTTCTTGCGATCTTTTTCCCTGGTGAAGGGAGTGTATGTAGTTTTTTTGGTAGAAATTATAGAGGGTTAAAACGGCTTATCAGAACCTGATGTAAGTCTCTAAAAAATGTTCTTAGAATACCTAACAAAACAAGTGAGGTCAGATTTTATGAATAGGGTCTAAAGACGCACGGTGAGCCGAATACATTTAACAGGTCGGATTTTAGTGCTGATTTCTATCGCGTCAGGATTGCACTCAGTCCGTTTCATGTTTCCAATTTTTCGGAATTTCGCCTCCATCACCCCCTTTATCTCGCTCTGCAACATGATTTCCGGGGGCTTTCTGCACTGACTCGGCCAGCAATCGGCGAGGACCCTCGGGCATCGAGGAAATAGGAGAGCACATCGGCGGCGAGAGGGACGAGGGGCCGAGGGTGGGCGAAGATTCCGGGGCTTCCTTAGCGGGGCTGAAGTTAGTTTCCCGGTTCCCCAAACCTCGCTCTCGCAACCGGGACGCCGGAGAGACGGGAGCACGGCAGCCGACGCACATTTGTCAACGTGCGACGAACAATCGTATTTCCCGAACGAATTACCGCGGGAGCCCGTGCAATATCGGCACGGATATTGTTTCGCGAAACATCGAGTTCCGGTCGGGGGATGAATTCGCCCCCCCGTGAATACGTCTCGGGGTTCGCAACGTATACACGAGCCGCGAGCACAAGAGTGTAATCGCGGCGACGTCGGCGGCGGAGCCGCGATTATTCCACCGGAGCAATGTCGCGCGACGTGTGGTTGCCAATGTCGCTGCCGCCGTATTAATGCTTTGTTGCGGAGGGGTTTGTCGCCCATCCCGTCGGGGCTGCGCGCGGTCGGGAGGGAGGTTGGACGGGATCATTGTCGTTTTGAGCGATTCATTCTGTATTCCGACCGGGCGAAACGGCGAAAGACAGATCGAGAGACGCGGTCGGTGGCGGTCGGTCCGTGCGCTCGAAGACCGAGCCGAGCGGCTGCCGTGCAGCCGAGGGTTGTTCTCCGCGCAACCCCTCCGGCACGATGCGCGACCTACCGAGCATGGAAATACAATTACCCAACGTCGAATACTGTTCTCGGAGGCGAGAGTCGCGAGACGGGAGAGAAAAGGACCGAGGGAACGTCGACGTAATGACGCTTGATTGTATAAGCTCCGCAGGATATTCGGTTAAATAAACAATATTAAATCGCAAAGTGGAATTTGTGTGTCACCGTCTGCCGATTTCGCGGCTGGGGGAACACCTGTGGACGGGCTCCGATCGGACGAGAGCTACGAGGCGTTCGACGGAATGCGGGTGGAGCTCGGAGGGCGGATCGAGCATCGCCCTTGAGAAAGAAACATTTATTGAGAATTATTTTTTAAATATCCTGCAAATTGAAAATTTTTCTTCACGAGGAAGTCACATTAAGGCAACAAAAATGAGACACTCGTCGACTCTCGTTCCAGTTGTCACAACAAAATGATTGCGTCAAGCTAGACAAACATTGTCCTAATCTGATAGCGGTTACTTTTATTTCAAGAAGCCATGCGGAAAATATACATCGCTCCATTATGTTCTCCGTCGAGCATAAATGTATTATACGACGCTGTAAAGTCGACGAAGAAATCTGGTGATTACGTCAATCGCTATCCTGCGTTATCAATAATTCCCTTGCTCCAATTGCGCCCCGGCGCGCATACGCTAATTGCCCTGCCAACTGTATGACCCCTCAATGAGTTTCTAAGTTCTCGTCGATCCCGACCGGATTACGATCGGGCGTAACGAGACTAGCGTAATAAGTCCTTATCTCTCGCGCACACATCGACGCTGCATGTACCAAACGTGTCCACACATAAAAAAAATAAAAAATAAAAAATAAAAATAAAAATAAAATAATGCTAAGACAATTTGTGTAAATGGTTTCGCTCCCTCGCTCGAGTGACCGGCAAAAACCTCCCACACACCTCCGTTTATCGGTCGAGCCTCGTTCGCCCGGCTCGCATGCCGATCCGACCGGAGCCTTCCAGAGTCTTTGACGGTGATTGAGTTAGAAAAGGCGGCGATCCGTTCGGCAGTTAAGATAAGGAGGATCGCGCGTCTAGCCTTTCGCCGTGAAAAATATTCCAGGGCTGCGCGCAAACTTATCTGCGCGTCTGTGTATCTGCGGCAAAATCGCTTCGGCGATCGCGCGGCGATATCTGGACGGGTGTGCGGGCCACGGATGTGAGTGTTCTGGCGAGTTGCACGCGCGATCGACTTCGCGAGAGTCCGTATACACCGGCAATCGACGGCGATCAACGGTTATTTATCGAGTGGCTCGTTACTCTCCTCGTGTCATTGAGTATCCCGCAGCGCACGCGTGTTTCCCCCCGTTGCGGCGAGCTACACGCCAGGCCGCGACTTTCCTCTCGTCGGGCCGATGTCGTCGGCGATCCGGACGGAGACGGGAAAGCGCGCCACGAGCGGGCGCAAATTCTTGCGTGGGACGAGTGTACGCACTGGCCGAGCACCGAGACACCGGTAATACCTTCGACGTGCTCCCGTTCTCCGCAGTCATCAATCCCGACACTCGGAAAACTGACCCGAGTGGCATTAAAATCGGGATAAATCGGGTAATCAGGATTTTCCAGAAGACAATGACTTCGCGGTTTCCAGGACCTGTTCACGTCACGACGATAAACGGACACGAGCACCGAGACACCGGTAATGCTTTCGACCAGCTCCCGTTCTCCGCAGTCATCAATTCCGACACTCGGAAGACTGACCCGAGTGGCCTTAAAATCGGGATAAATCGGGTAATGAGGATTTTTCTGGAGACAATGGCTTCTCGGTTTCCAGGAGCTGGTGACGTCACGATGATAAACGGACACGAGCACCGAGACACCGGTAATGCTTTCGACCAGCTCCCGTTCTCCGCTGTCATCAATCCCGACACTCGGAAAACTGATCCGAGTGGCCTCAAAATCGGGATAAATCGGGTAATCAGGATTTTCCTGGAGACAATGGCTTCTCGGTTTCCAGGAGCTGGTGACGTCACGATGATAAACGGACACGAGCACCGAGACACCGGTAATGCCTTTGACGCGCTCCTGTTCTCCGCAGTTATCAATCCCGACTAGCGCGCGTCACGGGAAGACCGATCCAAGTGCGTTTAGATAGGGACGGGAAAACCGATACGGGTGGTCTTAAAATCGGGATGAATCGGGTAATGAGGATTTTCCTGGAGGCAATCGCTTCCCGGTTTCCAGGAGCTGTACGCGTCACGACGACAGCCGGAGAACGGAGAGGCGGAAAGAAATTGAGTTCTTTCGCGTCTCTGGCCTCGCGTACCTTCTTGCGGGAGAAACACTCCGAAACGGAGCCGGTATGGCGGCCGGAGAGCGCGGCGCGGAAAGCGAAGGAAAAATCGAAGGCAATCTTAGTTTCCAAAGTAAAGATATTACGTTTGCCAATGCGGCCGAATCGGTCGAGCGATTGAATGCAGAACTCGATTTTACTTCGGTCCGCCGAAGCGGGGCGGGGTTCGGTACGCCTTCCGTCATCTGCGTATACTTCTATACGTACCCTGTGCATGTATTTATAATACGGGTAATACTCGTGCCGTCGCATGGAAAAGTTACTTCGCTTTCCTAGTTAGATTGGCATGTGCGCGGGGAAAACTAATAACAGCGCGTTAAAGGGAGGGCACGGTTTCCATCTCATATCCTCTCGGCTCGATCTCACCGGCCCGGACGTCCCTGGGTGACTTTCCGGATGGAATTTATTTTTTAAATCTCAACCATGCGCTCACCCTCCCAGCCCGGCTGCCGGCTGCACCGAAGAAATAGTACATCACACCACGAGGGCGAAAAAAGTGTTTCGCACGAAGGATGTACGAAATTCTTCATCACAAGGTGCGAAAATTGCGGTTTTACGCACGCGAAGCGGGCCGAAATGTAGCTACAGCGCCGGACAACTTTCCATCCCCATTGTAGGCATAGAAATGTGGCCACTTTTTAGCATATTCGGGCAAAAAATAGCGTATGCCACTCGGGAGAAAGTGCCTTTTCACCTCGTGCGAATTTCCGCCCTTGCTTCGGTCGGGCGTCAAACTTTACACTCGGTGAAAAGACGCACTTTCCTCCCTTGTGGCATAAAATACTATTCTCGTTACGGAGTCTGAGGAACGGACGGGCCCGCACGTCGAGACGGAGAAAAATGGCACGACGGATCGTCGATGTGTCTCCGATCGTTGTGAATCTTGGCGACGAGCCGGGCGGTTAAATTTATTCGCCACGAAACGAATGTAAGTAGTTCGGGACTCGGAGCCGCGGACGACCGAGGGGCGAGGGCGGGGAACGAAAATTTGGCGATCAAATTATAATTTTGCATCGCTGGATTTGCCCGGAGCGGAGGGAACGCTAACCGCTCGAGCTGCCGTTCCTTTCTGCAACACACGATCCTCCTGCTCACCGTTCCGATCAATCGCCATCTCGGTGCGTAGCTTACTCGGAAGAGCTCTCATAATTCGCGGATGCCCACACGAAGTATATTATTTTCGCGAGGACCGCGAGAGGACCTTGTGATCACGAAACCATGCCTGGAGAGAGAGGAGGGGAGGAGGAAAAAAAAACGTCAAACGCGGACGAGGATGACGCGAGAGGGCGTTGGGAGGGGACAGAGGAAGAGGGATGAAACCCGTCATTTACTCGTTCCCTCGCGGTAAGTGGGTTTACAGCCACGTTTCGGTGAGGGTCCTTCTGGTCCGACTTACCCGCCATCACAATGAGATCGAAGGAGTTCTTTGACCGAATAAATCATCGGAGTACCATTGGGAACCAGCGAAATCGTGCCGGGACGATCGTGCCCGAAATCGTGCAAAAGAGTCGTTTCGCTCACCGGTCTGAAAATCGGGACTCTTTCTTTTATTATTATCATTTTTCCAGGACATCGTTTAACGTCTCCAAGATTTCGTACAAGTTCTCCGCGGGACATTTTTTTTTTTTGCATAAAATCGATTCGTTGATAAATCGCAGTCGAATCGGTTTCTCGCGCGCGATCGAGCTGCTTCATAGAAAAAGTAATCCACCGCGGAATTTCTTCGCATATCGCGGTCATATTTTACGTGCAATAACGAGTTTACTGCTTCCGAAGATACGGATGAGATGCAAATTCGAGAAAACGAGGTGTTTATCACACGGAATAATGATGAGAATAAAATTGATACGAAACCGGTAGGACGATGTTGCGTTGACTAGGAGAGCTTGTTCGTTATGGTCGCAGGCCTACGGGAGGAAGGATTCGCGTAATCGCCTCCGCGCTCCGAACCCGGCTGAAACGAGATCTGAAAGAAGATCGCGATGAAAAAAAGGAGCAAACAATAAATAAAAGAAGCAGCACCTGACACCGGGCCCATCGATCGGGGCCCACCGTTATAAAATCGCGATCCCGGAGCTATCGATAACTCTCGTTGTACGATCCGTCCGAGGATCTTACCGGCAGAATCAGAAAATCCCCGATACCCGGGCAGACCGGATTTTGCTACTCGTTAAATCTGCCGATCATCGGACGCGTCGGTCGATGTCCGCGACTCGTATTCCCACACGAAGACACCGGTTAACCGGATTAATCGACCGCCGCGAAGATGTCCGGCATGAGATCGATCAGCAGTATCGTTTACGCTGGGAAAGAGTTCGATCGCGATTCGATGCGATTGCCGATTCTCTGGAAATCGGCGTTCGAGCTAGATAATACATTATCGAAATGATGCGCGATTATGTGGGGAAGATAAGAGTGTATAAGGGAAAAGATAGCAAAAGTCATATGGGAAATCCGGGCATGGTCGTAGATTTTCATCCAAGCGAAGCGGGATTTATATCTCTTTAAAAAATCGGTCGAAGTTCGGTCATGAACGTCAATGTTAAGTATATGACCGGAAGGCTGGATTAATCGACAGCCGTGAGGACGTCCGGCGAGAGATCGATCGTTTATGCTGGCAAAGAGATCGATTTCCAATTGATGCGATTGCCGATTCTCTGGGAATTGGCATTCGAGCCAGATAAGGAAGATAAGAGTGTATGAGGGACAAGATAACAAAAGTCATATGGGAATTGCGGCTGACACAGCCGTAAGTTTTCATATAGGGTAAACGGGACGCATATCCTTCTAAAAAATCGGTCGAAGATTGGTAGTGGGCGACTCCATAAACGTCAATATTGCGTATGTCATGCGAAAGACTGGAATAGTTCGAAGCGGGAATTAGTTGTGACAGCATTGAGAAACGGTTGCCACTGCGCAAATTACCCGGAAACTATCGGTGATATGGCCACACTATTAATGGCAGTGCATCAGGTTTTAGGTATCGAACGAGTCGACGAAATTCTTTGAAAAAGCTGTAAAAAAAAAGACACTTTCTAACTCGCCGTGCGTATACTCGGCATGTGATGTTGGTGAGACAGAAAGAGAAACGGAGCTATGCAACTCGAGAGAAATGGACTGAGACCGAGAAACATGGAATTTATGGTCGCCCATGGATTACAAAAAAAAAAAAAAAAAAAAAAAAAATGTATAAAAATGCATGCCCGCACATATTTATTTATGGGGCGCTGCTAATGCGGAATATAATGGACGTTCACGTAGAAAAGGAGGAACGACATAGGTGTAGGCATGCGAGCTGCACGTATGTGTGACGCTGAGATACTGGTGTTCTCGAAGTGTGCTGAAATCGTGGAATCGGGACGGCAGCAGTGAAGGAGAGAGAAGCCCGGACGCGGAAAGAAGGGACCTTAGGCGAGAGGACAGCAACGAGAGAGACAATGCGAGCCGGATTGAATGAATGAATACGCTGATGAATGCGCACAATAGAAGAAGAGCCAGCGGGCTGACACAATGGGGCGACAAAAAGTCCCGGTGTTCTCCGCCCGGTTCGCCTTTCCGTGCTCCCTCTTTTTCTGCCACGGCACGGATCCAGAAACGGCTAAGCTACAGGGTATTGTGCCTTGCGCTAATGCTGGCCGAGTGTCTTTCTCGCCCGGAGTCACCGAGAAACCGGCAACCCCGTACAACGAACCTTTATCACTCGCTGCCGACTGAATAGACACAATCGTCGGGTTCTTTCAATTTCTCACCGGGTATCCTGAGGTCATTGTTGAAGTTGACTTTCTCAAGTTCACACCTCGAAAAGGGGGGCAAAACGGACCAGCATTCTCGACTTTCCGGGTGGGAAGGTCTGGCTGGTGCGCCAAACCTGGGAGTCTGGCCAGTGTCGCGCCAGTGCTGGTATGTACGAGAATTTATTTTCACCGTTGTCGACCGAGGTGGGCGTGAAAAATGTCTAGAATTTTATCTTGAACTATTCGTTACGACTCGAAGATGCCTGTGACGCCATGTGAAGCACGACGAGTTTATATTTATTTTTCGAAATTTTTTCTGGCACGTTTCCAGTACGCTCGTTGGTCTTTCCCCAACCGATCTATTGTATTTCGGTTTCTCTTCTCCCAGGCGCGATTGCGCAAAGCCGGGAAGAGTGTACAGGCTCTAAAAAAAAAAGAAGTAAGTAGAGACGCCAACGGGCACACGTATTGCCTGGGGAGAGTCAAGCCGGTCCGAGGTTAATAGAATATTAAGTCTCGGCAACGCGGAGTAACAGGTACAACCGACTACCATTTATATATAATTTCATACACGTACACACTCGTGTAGGCAGAAGTTGAGCGCGGGCGAACGCCTAATACCTCCATTTGTCTGGCAATTAAAACGGATGATTAATCGCACGGTTGAGGCGTGACGGGTTCGGGTCACGCACGGAACCACCGTACGATCGTACGGAATACCCATATAGATCACGGTACGTATCCGTGGACGGTGCGACGAGCGTGCGAGGACGGGGATAGCCGTGTAAATTATAACTATCGGGTGGTCTAACGTAAATAGAACTGTCGGTTCGAATTGACAAATGTCTAATCGTTATTAATCGCACCGCTCCGCGGCGGTCCGGCGCGGCATCGACGCTCGCGGATGGCGCACGCGGGAAGAATGCAAAACGATCGTTGCAAATCGGGGATGAAATTGTCGAGCAGCAGGCTTTTTTTTTTTTTAAATTCATTAATAAGGAACGAGGCGGGTTCGGGTTGGGTCCTTGTCGCAGCATCCGGAAACCGTACACAGTAAAAAAAACGTGTGTACTTTTTACAACTCATTGTCCACAAATTGTGGAAATTTAAGTAAATTATTAAAATTAAAGAACTTTACAGTAAAATTAAAGTATATTATAAAAAAATTAAGTATTCCCAATATTTTTGATACACCGAACATACATTTTTTATCACAAAATTATACACGAAATATAAACGACTTAACGCATGAAAACTTTCAGTCCGGTACATTAAATTTCATCCAAATTTTTATTTTCATTGTAAACAGAACCGTCGTTCCGAATTGACAAATGTCTAATCGTTATTAATAGGACCGCGCCGCGGCGGTCCGGCACAGCATCATCGCTCGCGGATGGCCGACGAGGGAAGAACGCAAAACGGTTGTTGCAGGCCGGAGATGGAATTGCCGAGCAGCGGGCTTTTGCTTTTGTAAAATGAATTAATAAACAACGAGGAGGGTTCGGGTTGGGTCCTTGTCGAAAGCATCCGTCGTCCCCCGTACATCCCGCGAGAGCGCGCACGGCCTCTGTGGATATGCATGTATATAGATATACAAGCCCACGTCAAACCCATCAATATTATATTCACCCGTCGTCGAACGCGCCCAAACAAATCACATTAGTTTCTCTCCTCCACCCGTTGGAGAACTTTAACAATTTGCATGAGATTACCGAGGGAATCCTTTGCCCGAGGAACGCCCGACGAGACGCCCGTATAGAGAGAGAGAGATAGAGTGAGAGGCCGGTTCTTTGACGATGCGAATAAATACCTTTTTCAGCCCGTCCTGCCGAGCGCTGAGCCCTTCAACCGGCATGGCACGTCTTTCGTTTTCCCTCCGTCGATCGTCGACGCACACGTGGAATTCCGCATCGCATTAACACCCTCGGCTTTTTTTTTTACTCTAGGCCCCGACGCTCCTGCTTATCACGCGATATAAAAATTATGTCTTCGCCGAAGTAATCTCGAGCCGCGTCGCCGGCGAGCTCGCGCCGAAGGTTGGGCCAGGGCGAAAATGATTCGTTGGGGACATTACTAGGAGGACACAAGTTCGATTGCCGAACGGAACTTTTAATTCCCTAATCCCGATGACAAATCGTCTCGGAAGACATTTGCAGCTTGGTCGAAGTTCCTCGGGGTTCTTTATGACGAGGGACGATGAATTATTGTTCCATGCTACGATGAGGTCAGTGATTATTAATATGGGAATTTAAAAAATCGGATGAATTTTCCGATGACTTGTACCTTGCATTGTTCGAGTGGACGGACAGTGCAAGATACCTTGCTTTTTTACCATGAGGCACGATAAATTGTAATTGTATCTACGGATGAGGTCAGCGATTATTAATCTGGGGATTTGAAAAATATTTGTAATTTAAGATACTCGTGCGATACAACTTTTTCTGACGTGTTTGAGTGTTTCAATCACACGGGCTAAGAAAAAGATCTTCGCGTGAGTGTCGTACCAAATTTTATTTTACAAGGTGTGAAAAATCGGTGTTTTACGCACGTGCGTACAATTGCCATTTCCGCACTGAGTGTAGTAAAGAAAATTCATTGCATTTCTGCGCTATATCAAGATTACTCAAACAGTACAAGGTACGAGTACCAGAGCGAAACGGAACAGGGCGTTAATGTCTCTCCAGTGACCACGATACCTGTAGATCCGATGATAGTGCTGTGCGAAGGGTGTCGAGAGGGACCAAGAGGAGAAATTGACCGGAAGGTTGTCACTGGGTCTCGCAGGGAAGGTCCAAGCGTTTTGTCGTGGCGAGGTCCGCCGGGCAAACAAAGACCATTTTGCTTGGCACTTGACCGTGAGGTGTGCTCACTACGTGCGGTTTGTCAATGTTTGCCGATTAGCTCTTGGGCCACGACCAAAGTGCAAGAGCTCATTGGTCAACCGCTGTGTTACCGATCGTACATGCGTGTTCGACATCTCGCCCGTAGATAAATGCGCTTCAGGTCTGTACATTTTTATGCTCAGCGAGTAGTACACTTTATAACTTAGATTTAAATGAATTATTCTTGCCAGAAGAATTCTGTCCTGGTGGAAGTCCATATACGGGGCATTCCATATCATTTCGATCGGTTCTAACCCTTTTTCACATCTTCGATTGGCCCCGCGATTTTTTGCATTACTGAACTCACTCTCAAAAGCACTCTGATTTTTTTATTAGATTCTTAAAAATTGGCTATAATGATTTACGATTTTTTAAATGAACTTATTAATTGCATTAATTGAAAAATCTGACATTTTTTAAAAATCTTGTATCATATATTTAAAAAATCCACAAATGGATTTTGGAAACTGTAACAGAAGTTTAATTTTCATGGACACTTCTTTCATTTTCCGCTTCCATGGATTCGTGTTCTACTCGAGCCAAGTGACCAATATGATCCTTTAATCCTTCGAAGTCCCTCGAAGGGATTTAAAAAAATATATATAAAAAAGACCACCGCAGCGGAAATCGTTCGCGTTCTTTTTTTTCACAACTCAACAGAAAAGATGTAACGCCACTACCTAAAAAGTTGAACACCGCCCGGAGCGGGCGAGGCAAATACGACGAGCATCGCGAGTAGCAGGTATCTCGTCACGGTGAGTGACGTCGGTTAAATTACATTGTACGCAATAATTAAGCAACGTACATAAGGGACATACCCGCATCCGCCGTAAAGGAGTGTGATTATCTTCAGTCCAATTGGAGCAAAGGGTTCATCATGTGCGACATGCACATATAATTCTTCCATACAAAATACGTGGCAAAATACGTAAAAGAAAATAAACAAATAAAAAAAAAGAAGAAGAAAGAATATTATTTCCCCATAACAATTATCTCGCCTCGATCATTATCATCATTATTATTGCAATTATTATCGGGCGAGCTCGCGGTGGTCCGGGACCTTCCCTCCGCTGCGCACTTAATCGTTATCGAGCGTATAAATATTAAATACCCCGCCATACCTTGATATTGTAATTATCTCGGTTATAAATTGGTTGTCACGTCTCTCCTCTCTCCTCTTCGCCGTCCTCGATCCCCTTTTTTCCCCCACCGCCTCCGTTATTTTTTCTATTTTCATAAAAAAAATTTTTTTAAAAATGTTTTAATTTAATTTTTTTTATTCATCGTTTGAGGTCGTGCGTGATGAATACGCAGAGCAGCGGGGTTCCCGTTACGTGCCTCAACCCCGTGAGCGCGCGCGGTTCGGGCTCGCTCTCCTGCGCGATCGTCGATCCCCGTTTCGCCTCGCACCCCCCTAACTCTCCTCCTCTTTCTCCAACCTTTCACCCAAGCGAATGCACACACGCTCGTCGCGCGCACGTAGGTGTGGGTAAACACTATCGGAGAAAAGATACCGATGGATAAAGAGAGCCCGAGCAAAAAAAAACAAAAGATCCCAAGAAGAGGAGACAAGGTGGAAGAGGTGGTAAAACAAGACGAAGAAAAACGGGCTTTGGAGAAAAGCTGCTCGAGCAGGAACAACCGCTGCGAGTGGCGACTGACAGGGCCCCTTCGGGGCAAACTTGTGCCTCGGGTTGGCGCATTGTTCGCAACGACGGGTCCGATCCGTGAGATCGGACAGTCGATGCCCCATCGCGTTAAAACTATCGCCGACATCGAGCGCGGCCGCTGCCGGCAATCACCGTTATGATAAGCTCAATGCATGCGCCGGCCTCCGGCAATGACGGGTTATACGAAACGTCGCGAGAATCCCCGATGCAACAATAAAACATTGTTAACTCTGATTGCCCTGCGGTCTCGCTAGGCCCCGCTCGCCGGTTTACCGTTGGAATTCTCGCTCCCTGAGATGCCCCTCGCCGCGGATGCCGCGCCGCGCTTCTCGGATGATCTCTCCCTCCCGCTCTTCCTCGTTCCCTTCACCGTATTTCACCTCTTAACGCGCTTGCACTGCCGGCGGAGCCGGAGAGTGCGCGGGGAGACAGAAGAATGTGTTTTCACGGCGGATAGCGAAAACTGCCGGCATCCCCACGGTAGCCCAGGCCGCGGATGAGAGGTCCGCCGCTCGGGTGCAAAGCTGGTTATAGGCTTGCACGGTCCGGGTGTCGGATATCGTGATAGTTATAGGAGTCGGTTCTCCGGCTGCCCGGTTGCATGCGGAGAAAAGAAAATCCTGGGAGATTACCGCGAGGAAGACGACTCTGTAAAAGCCCTCCGGAGCCTGATGGACCGCGGCATGAGAGTCGCAGTGCGGAGATAAAGTGGGAATACAGTGTATTCGGTAATCGGGAAATTTCCTCGCTGGAGAATCGTGCGACGTGGATGTGGAAGACCGTAGATGGGTAAACAATTTTGATGGAAGGGGTATGACCTTTACAAATGGCGTCCGTTAAAGGAGTTTCAGCGAATAAGACAGTCGCACCTCGGAGGTGAAGTACCAATACAGGGTACTCAGAAATCGCGAGGTTGGCTAGTTGGAGAACGATACGCCATTGACGTGGATACCTGTAGATGGGGGAAAAAAAATGCCATCGAACGGCTATGACCCTTGCATAGGGCGTCCGTTAAAGGCGGTTCAATAAAAGGAACCGCGGTATGAGAGTTGCACCTCAGATATAAAGTAGGAATACGGTGTACTCAGAAATCGCGAAGTTCGCTGCTTGGGAACCGATACGACATGAATGTGGAAGACTCTGGATGGGTAAAAAATTTGGATGTCCGTTGAAGGATGTCCAGCGAAAGAGATTGGCAAGGGCGTCGAGCGTTATTCGATCGGACAGGCTGAAGCCGAAGATGGACGGAGATTAGAGAATGCTTGGACGAGAGTAAAATAATGGCACGGAGACAGGGCGGACGAGGATTCGATGAGCCTGAGGGAGCCGAGCGCGGACAGCGAGAGCTAGAGACACAGGGAAGTAGCAGGAGAAGAAGCAGTTGTTCCGGCCAGAGGCTGGGAATTCTCCTGGGAGATAAAAATGCAGCTGTGAAACTTAATGCGCGGTAAGAAATGCTATGAGGCTAATCGCTCAGAAATGACAATTCGGATCAATAAAATATATAATCGAATTTGAACTGTGCATTTAGCCCTGAAATCAAAAAATTGAAGATGATTGGAGCGCATTCTCAATAGCGGTCCGGAAACAAAAAATACACTGAGAAACACAAATGGTTGTTTTAAGCAAAATGCCGTGACATACATTCAAAGATGTCACTTGGTTAGTAAAACAAAAATGGTTTTATTGAATCGACGAATTTTTAATCGCTTGAAGCAAATAATTGAATAACAAAACAAAATCGACAATGGATTTTGAACATTGCATATACCCCAGAAGCAAAGAATTAAAGATCATTCGATATCATTCTCAGTAGCGCTCGAATAACGCGCACACAAATGTTGCGAGGCTCTCAAAAAGGCTGCTAATTATACGGGATCTTAAATAAATTCGATTTATAATTCGAAAGAAGGCAGAGAATTAAAGTATCCGAGGGTGGAAGATGTTGGCCGGGACGACTGGCAAGAGAATATCTTTCAAAAAAAAAAAAGAGAGAAGAAGAAGAGGAAGGCAGAATCGCGAAGAACAAAACGGGCATGCAGACCACTATACACTCGGAGTCTTCTCACTAACTCTCCCTCCCTTTTTCTCTCTGTTTCTCTTTATATCGTGCCCCTTCCTTCACTCCTCTCACCCGTCGGCAGGGATCGGGGAGCAAGAGGGGGGGGGAGAGGAAGAACACAAAACGAAGAAGCGTCCGAAGATAAGCTCCGGTGCCTCCATCAGAGGGCCGCTATTTCTCCCGTGACAATAAAAATTATAGGCTATCTGGTCTGGAAAACAACAGGTAGAGGGTTCTGGGGCCTGCCTCCGGATCGTGGTTTGCATTCATTAAGCCCCGACACGCAACCGGCAACGGCAGGAGCAGCGGTGCAGTGGCGGCCTCGAATGCAGCAGCAGCAGCAGTAGGATCAGCAGCCCCCTTTCGGACCCCGTGCGTTCACTCCCGTCACCCGTTCTCGCGACCCTCGCCACTGTACAAGGTGACTGTCCCAGTTACCGACCTCTCGCACCCAATTAGCGATCGCTGACGGTTGAAAGTTCGAAAAAAAAATGAGTAATGACAAGCCTGCAAAGACGGAATGTTCGAAACGCTCCGATCGCGGTAAAAAGAGTGCATATGAAGATGCCTGAAGTTATTTTTTTACCCTTCGCTACTCGGAAGCCAATTGCGGGAATGCAGAACGCGACGGAACTTTAGAGGCTCGATCAAACCTACCATTATTTTCGGCGGTACAAGCCGAGCTCGGCGGATGATGATTTCTTTTCTGTTCCTCCATGTCCGTCGGTTTGTTCAGTCGCGTTTCGGTCGATTTGGCAACGACACGCTCCACGAGTGGCTCGATTGTCTGATGTCTGAAAGGACCATGCAGGACCCTCTCTCGCGATCCTCGACAGTGCGTAAGGTGACTGTCCCGATTACCGACCTCTTGCGCCCAGTTCGCGGTCGCTCACCGTTAAAAAATCAAAAAAATTAATCAAAACGAGCCTGGAAAAATCTGGTTTTCAAAACGCTTCGATAGGGTTAAAAATATATGTATATATGACGATGCTTATATTTTTTTATTAACTTATCTTAACTTTGGACTCATGGGAAGCTACAACAGAACATCCGAGAAAAGAGACTTAAAATAATAAAAAAAGAACCTGAGATCAAACTCAAGATCTTAAGCACGAAATCAAGTCCGAACTTATGGCAGTACTTAAGTTCGAACTTAAGCCAGATCGTTGGCGCGCAATGAAGTTGGGGCCAAACTTCGATCCCCAATTCGATCTCAAGAGCGATCTTGGGTTCAAATGAAACTCCCAAAATTCGACCCTTAGCTGCACGTCGTACCTTTCCGCAGCATCCGAACCTCCCCGAGTTCGACTCCACCGCCGCGCTCCGCTCTCAAGACAGGAGTGTTCCGCTTCTGTCCCTTCGATATCTCTCTTTCCGATTCAGCGTGCTGCTCTCCGTAACATTGGTTGCATGCATCGGGAACGAGCCCGAAGGGCCGAGATACCCCGCGGTCGCGATCCTTCGTCCTCTCGATCTCGCTTCACTTGCGCCTCGTCTCGTCCTGCTTCGGCTTCTGGTGCTCCTCGGATCGGTTCCGTGCACCGCCCGGGAGACGCGATCCCAACACCAACGCGCTCCATTACCACTTTACATATTACGCTTATAAATTATCTACTCCTCTCGTTCTGTACACTCGAGCCAAGTAAGGCTCCTTGCTCTGTATACGACTTCGATACTCTCCCGCTCTCCTCGGTATAATGCGAGCGTGCATACTCCAGAATTACCGCACACACAACGAACACACGTACACACACGCGCGCTGGTCATACAAGGTACGTGAGAGCCCGTTAAGCGGCAGCATTTCGTTTCTTTAATTATTCTTCGACACTGGCCTCGCGTGAAGCGATTCTCTCGCCAGCGTCCGTCCGTGCGCGAGCATGTGTGAGGTAAAAAAAAAAAAAAAATGACACGAAACAAGCGGCGCCTTTAATTGTTATTATGATAATTATTCGATATGTGTTCATGAAACGAGCGATTTCCTGTCTGGCTTGATGAAGATCGAGGGGCTAAGAAACGTGGGAGAATCGCCAAGAGTTCTATCTCATATCTCGCCGACGATACGCACGAGTTTGAAATTCTTGCACGATATGGTTTTTTTTCTTCACTGTATTGTTGTTATTATTATTATTATTATTTTTTTAGTTATCTTTTTTTTCAGCCTATCTCGCGAGAAACGCGTGCATCAGCGACGAAGACAATGAGCTCGCGTAAATATAATTGTTGCGGCGGGGAGCGCGTGGAGGGAATTAAAATTTATAACGAGGCTCCGGCGGTTTCGTCCCCCCTCGGGTGCGCGATCGGTCGTAGACCGGCTGCCACGTATCACCTCGGTCGGATATATACGTACAAATATAACAAGTACAACGGGCAAAACCCGGCCCGGCTATATAATTATACATAAACTATCATTAAGTTGCCATAATTCTTGTGTTATTGCATTATTTAGCGAGGCACCCCGCTGCGGAAGATGTGGAATCTCATTCCCGCAGCAATACCGCGGCACTGCCGGACCGGCGAACCGCGCTCGCGCTCCGGCGAGCTTGTATCATTCCGATGCTCGAGCCTGTACAAGTTCTACTCTCGTACGCGTGCAGTTACGATGGCATACGCGCTCCGACGCAACTCTTTCGCTCGGTTTAGCCGTCCCTCTCGGTCTCGCGGTCGCGGGGAAGGTTGCTCACGAGAGCTAGCAAAAACACTGATTGCCGACGCTGTATCTATTACATCTTCGGGACGAAGTCTTGCGAACTGCGAGAGCCAGAGGCGAATGAACATCGGACCAATTATCACGGCGATTAATTTCTGACGTTGACCCCACTTTCACGGATTTCTTTTTTTTTTTTGGCAGATCGAGAGAACGTTGAATAGAAATTAATTATATTGAAGGATAAACTGTTTTGCAGAAGGAAAAAAAGATCATAGTGGGACGGGTAGACTTGCTAGTCTGCGAGGTGGCCGAGTAAGATTTTCTCATGCCGTAGAACACATTTTAGTGCATTATTTTGGGTCTTGATATGGACTTGAAAAGACCTTATCAGTGTCCGATGTAGCGATAAAAAAATGTTACCAGGGTGTGTAAAATGTTTTCCGCTACAGCAGTGAACAGGCTATAAAATGAATTTTATATTCTCACATCGGGTCCTGAAAAGGCGTCTGCCGGACCTTATCAGTGACAGATTTAACGATAAAAAAAAAAATGTTAACAGTATACGTACAGTATTTTCCGCTGCAGCAGTGCACAAACTATAAAATAAATTCTACATATTTTTTCTCACAGAATGCAACACTCTCTGTTCGCCCACGAAATATGCATAGGTCTCAAAGCTTAAACAAAAAAAAAACCTCTTCGCCTGAATTCAAGACTACCGTCTCAGCGAACACGTTCCGCGTCTAGGATCTAAATAAAATTCATTCCAACCCGACGTGTCAAGATCACGCTGGCAGCAGAATTTATTTTCCGCCTCTAAGCCCGCATCCATTGCTCCATCGATCTCTCCCGACTCGTTTATTTTTCCGTCATAATTCAAATATTTCCCCCAAGAGTAATATCGCTAATTCGCACAAAAGGTACGACGAATTTAGCCGAGCGAGGATCGGCGGCACCCCGGCGACCGAGGGAATTTACGAACCGACACCACGTAGAAAGAAGCCCTCGAAAGTTATAATGCCCGCACTTCGGTGCGCCGGACGCTTAGCCCGGTGAGATTTCTTCCCCGCAGCCGAGCGGAGTGCACTATGCCACGGTCGGCCATCGTCAATTTATCTAAATCATCGAAGTCGTAGAACGAGAGAGAGAGACAGCTTTGCGGAGAAGCACACAGGAGAAGACGACGAGCAAAACGGGATGGTAATGCCGTGTGTTATACATAATAAAGCAACAAACAAACGGGCCGCCTCGCGAGTCCGAGGCACGTGATATGGTGTCGGCGGCGTATATTGCCATTCCGAACTCAACCGGAAAGTTGCACACTGCCATGTGCGGGACGGTGTAAACCCTCAGCGGGACGGAGAAAAAGCGCCCGACGAAGAGAGAGTGTGAGCGAGCGAAACGGAAAGCCAGCGAATGTGGAGGGAGAAAATGTATTGCATCGGAGAGGTCGCGAGGGTGCCGCGGAGAAGAGCGAAGGAAGATGAGGAGCGAAGGAGTCTTCCTCTTTCTCGAGCGCGCGGCGCATCGTAGCGCAGCATCCCTTCCGCTTCTCTCGCTCCGCCGTGAGTTGCGCGCTCGCCGAGAGCCCGTACGATGAGGCTCTCGCGCCGGCGCACACGCGCGGGCCCAAATAACGCGCACACGCGCATGCGCGGCGACGAGGGCCCCTCACCGACGCATGCGCATGCGCGCCGGCCCATCCGGCGCGAGAGATGGTTCTTTCGCAAAAACGTACATTGCCATTTATAAGTCATTTATTATGAATTACACGATGCTATATTTAAAATGGGTAAGAGAGGCATGTCTCGGGCTACATGGATATATGGGATATCGAGATTATAACGCACGCGGGTTTCTGCGCTCTCGGCCGGGGAAGTAACAACGAGGCCCGTTCCTTATTCTTCCCCCGTTCACCGTCGAGCGCCTCCACCGTTCGGTTCTCTCTCTTTCTCGGGCCCGGAGAGATCGGTGTGCGTCCTCGTACGGGCGTGTGCGTGAACACAACGTCCCGGGTATGCGCGGCGCGTACACCTTGTTGGCGAATACCGCGTCACTGTGTCCGATGCATCCCGAGCGACTGCGTATATCGTACTCGTCCGGTTTATTGTGTGCGCCCGAGTACCCTCGGCACGCACGTACAAATTGGCGTGGCCCGCGTACACGCGGGGCGGCTTTTGTGCGTCCTGTACGACGCGCAACGGCTCCGTCGGCCGCGCTTCGGGATCCGCGGGTTCGATCGCATGTACGCGCCACTCGCCCGATCGGCAGCGCTGCACCGGCATCCATGCGAGGAGGCTACCGAATAAAGAGTCGGGGGAAAAACGATACGATTTTTTTTTTTTTTTTTAACTCTCTCTCTCCACCCTCTGGGCCTTATTTGGCGCGCTTTACAGGACTCGCGGGGTGCGCGCATCCGCCTCGCCGCGTTTTCATGCCGCGCGCTAGTGTACTTGTCGATTCGGTTATTTATCGATCGTAATAATCGCCCTGGTTAATTATTGCTCGCGTGATTTTTGCTCCCAGCGACGATGTATGTACCTTTTTTTGCGCTTAATGCGCCCTCCCCCCCACCCCCACCCCGACTACAGTGCAGCCAGTTACGAGCTTCGGACCAACGGAATCGTATAACACTGTTTTATTTTTATTTATTTTTGTTCGGATATGTACATGCAGGATGAGAGACAAGAGTCGAGGGGCGAGGGGAATGTATGTGCATCATTCGCGCGGAGTGACGGGGGGATGTAAAGAAAGCCGGGGTTATAATTAATTTTTTTCGCGATAATTAATCTTTCGATTAGCATCGGCGATGGTGCATTATCGATGGGATTGATGGGAATCGACGAGGCGAGCCATTTATAAAGAGCACGCGTTTTGGACGGGGCTTTTACCATTCGTGCATGCGGCGGCGCGGACAACGTTGCACAACTTGTACCCGATATGTTTTCAGCAGCTGCGTGTGTACGAGTTTCGTAGTCGCGGACATCCGCGAGTTATCTGCACGCTCGGGGTTGCGTGACGGGGATTAAAAAAAAAATATGTATAAAAAAAAAGGATATCTGACCTCTCGCGTGTACGACGTACGTGTATACTGTCGCACGCGGGCGAATCTCAATTCCCCCCGCGGATTCGGATCGTTAATCAACGTCTTGTCAATTTTCTATTATTAATTATCGACGTTTACGAGGTGGACGCGCGTGGGCTTCTCTTATCGTCCCTGACTCCCGGCTGATTTATCCTTCGCGGTTTCGAAAGCGACGTCGTGGGTGTTGAACTGTGTCACGGTGTCGTTCGCTTCGCGACGATCAACATTACTGCGAGAGAGAATGAAAGAAATACATTTAAAAATATATGTATAGTAAAATCATCGGATGTAATTTCTTTCGCGATAATTAATCTCTTGATTGGCATCGGCGGTGCTGCGTTGTCGATGGGATCGAATAGTGTTTAGGAAAATTGTACATTTAATGGATAGGAATCAAAGTTTTCGTGAAAAATCTGGTAAATTAATTTTAATGTCCAATTGTGATGAAACATTAATGAACTTTTACAGTGAAATTAAAGTAAATCGTCAAAAGTAAAATATTTCTGATTTTTGAGTGCACAATTGTAATCTAATATACCAGTTCATGTATAAATTTCATACGAATTTTTTTACAGTGAATTTTATTGCAGATTCTCGGTAGAAGTTCAAAGGAAATTATTTTACGCACACTGTAAAAAAAAAAAACATGCATTCCAAGTTTAATGTACTGTTACTGGAAGTTTTTATCCATAAACTGGTGTATTAAATTCCATAAACAACTATGATGAGAAAATAATGTACATCATACTAAAAACTTAAGGAATACTTTTATTATTAATAACTCACGTTTAATTTACTATAAAAGTACATTAATTACAATAATTTACCTTAATATCACTCTAAAAGTGCGTACATTTTTCATCACAGTTGTACATAAAATGTACAATTTTTTTTAATTTTCCACAGCGCAGATATGACGCGACTTCTCGACCCTTCGCTTGTCTTCGATCGTAAATAAAACAGGTACCATTGTAGAACGTTGACGAGGGATTATGCGAATCTGTAAGCCAATCATCTTAAGGCAACCGGGTCGGCGAGCTTTATATGTATCGTACGCCGTCGCGCAGCATCGTTCGCGATCCTCTCGTCGATGTAAGCTTCGCACACTTTGCCGTGATCGTCCGGTGACGACTGTTCCAACTTGACGATCCTGCCTCGCTTCTCCTCTCGAATTCCATTCGACGAATCCGATTAACGTCATCCCGATTCTCGGAAAAAGGTTACGCACCGTGCCCGGCGAGGAGACGGGGACGAAGAACGAGAAGAGAGGACGGCGAGGAAGAGGAGTGAAAAGCGAAACGAGCGGACCATCCTCGCGCCACGAGCAAATGAAATCGGTATTGCAATCGTCCTTCGGCGACATAATACATGGTCTCATGAATATTAACGAGCATAATGCAACTGTGTGTACCCGCTAATGAATAGGCCGGCCGGTTATTCATTGGCGACCGCGCTTCTCCCGGTTTTGTTCGGACCGGAAAGTGCTTCACCACACGTTGAGGAATACATTATCAAGGAAGATATCAAAGAGAAAAAATATCAATAAATTATATCGTGAATTTTAAAAAAAGGGGCGGAATACAAATAGAGACGAGAGTCCGGGTGTGCAGACTGGAATCCCTCGTCTGATTCCGGCTGATCCAGAAAGATCTAGACTCGGAAACCTCTTCTTGGGTCAATGAGCGGAAAACAACATAGCGATCACACACACTAAAATTGGATGTAAAAACACCTTCGGTATTTTCAGTATCGGCTGCACTGAAAAAAAAAATAGCTTGCGGACTGCCAGAGAAAAAAATTGTTATTTCAAATCTAATTTCAATTTTTACTCCTCCATGTGTTATTGAAACAACAACGCCAAGACTGTGAAGGTGACACGTTATCGTTTCAATTCCGTACGGAATCGTAACAATTAGGAGTAGAGTTAAAATAACAACATATCCTCGTGACACCCCGTAAGTGAATTCGAACTTCATAGATATTTTTGGAATTCATCAAACGTTTACATTGGAGCCTGCAAAGACCTCGTCACACATTCTCCGAACCGTATCAGAACTTGCTGTGACACTCTGAAATCTCCATCAGAGCTGTTCCACCGTTCGCTATCCCTAACGCTACTCCACATCGCTCGGTCCTTAGGGGATTTGTCTCAGGGCTTGATGAGCTAATCTACCTGTCTATCTATCCAAACAACATTTACATGAGAACAGCGCGCGCACAACGCACGACGTATCGTAGAACGCGAAGCGCGGATGCACGTGGTGGCCACATCGAAGTGGTCCATGCGCGCGCGATTCAGGAGGGGGAATGTGTGGAATCGTCGGTGGTAGCCGAGGATATCGGGGTAATGGCCTTTGAACAGCCTAGACGTGCCTTGACCCGAGAGCGAGGTTTAGAGAAACAGGTGCGCGACCATTGACCGGCCTCTCGCTATAATCCTCGCTCCATCTCCCTCTCTCGCTGGCTGGCTCCGGTTACCCACTAAATTATCATATACGCGTTCCCGGTTCTGATCGGCCGGGATCTCTCGCGGTTCTCTCGCTCCTCTGGAACGAATGGGGGCCTCCGAGCGATTTAATCGGTTCGACTCCCCGTGAGGTAAGATGCCCAGAGCGCTACAACAGCCACCAGGCTATGCAACCAGCGCTACGGAACAACCGCGTGCCGACTCCTTAAGCCGAGAACCGGGCATAATAACGCGCAAGTTCTCATTCTCATAACAGGTCCATTAGAAAAAAAAACAACTCGCGAACGCGCCCAAGAAAAAAACGAAGAGAGAATGTACGTGTCGGACAATCGGTGATTGGTTGTTCCACGGTTCGGACTCCAAATACTCAGGTGAGATTTAGCGACACGGCTACGGGAAGGCGTCAGTCCGGCTCGAAAACATTTATCGCTACGTCTGTGTCGGGTACACTGAGAGAAGGATCTAGTAAATATGACTGTATCGCTTGAGAGATATTAACATAGCACGTACCAGTAGGGAACTAGTGCGCCACCTATTGTAGGAAGTACAGGATTTATAAGAATTTTTCGTAGATATGGTAAAATTTTTTGGAAAATCTGAGACTTTTCAGACATAGTGCCCTAGTGCCCTACTACTATGTGCTATGGTAATTTTTCTTAGATGATCGGTAGTTTTTACTAGATCCTTCTGTCAGTGCACAGATTGGAGCGTGTACTCCATTCCGTAGATTCATGTTGTGCGAATATGACTCTCAAGTCGAAAAATGAAAGATTCGAATCCGGATCTGCCGTATTTCCGGTATGACGTTACTTCCCGTCGAAAAATGAAAGATTCGAATCCGAAGTGCCGTATTTCCAGTATGACGCCACTTCTCATAAAAAATTGAGATTTGCGAACCTAACGTCATTTTCAGTATGAAGTCACTTGCGGTAAAAAATCAAGATTTTTAAACCGCAAGTGATTTCCAGCATGAAGTCACTTGCGGTAAAAAAAACATCAAGATTTTTCAAACCGGAAGTTTGAAAGTATGAAGTCACTTCCGGTACAAAAGTCAGGATTTTCAAACCGTAAGTGATGTCAAGAACTCACAAAAATAGGTATCATTACGAAAGATTCCTGGGCAGCATCTTGTTTTTCGCCACCGTCCGGACAGTCGTTGTACCGCGGGTACACGCACTCCAGAACCGATGCCGCGAGCGCTTTCCCCCGCAGCTCATTAGACGAAACGGACAAGGAGGAAGAGAAACTGGTCCGGAGAGAAAGATCGGTAAAGACGGAGCGGCAGCGGAGGATCCTGGGAATCGACACGCGCGTCCCGAGGCCGCGACGCCGTTCGCGCTAATTCCCCTGCCAGACCCGCGACATCGGGGATCTCTCGCACGCCTCGCCGACCGCAGCGGCTTCATAAAGGTGCATATAATACACGCGTGCAGCCGTCGAGTGTCGCCGACGCCCGCTGGATCCACTTGCCCGAAACAATGTAAGACGCCCCAACGAGAGCCTTTCCCGTTTAGCCGTCCCACCGATGATTACGAACGTATGCGTGGCAATCGAGTGTGAGAACTTCCCGGTGCGTTCGCCGGGCCGTGGAAGGAGGACGAGATCGCGGCATCCGTGAATCCGGTGGACCGGCGCACGCGGAGGAAAAGGGATACGGAGGAAGCGAGATGAACGGAGAGGGAACGAGCGCGGTGCCAACGTGCGTGGGCTGACAGGCTGACAAGTTGACAGCGAGCCGGGCTCCGACCACCCGACACCTCACTGTCAAGCGGAGCGGGACTCTCTCGTAACTCCTCTCGCCCTTCCCCTCCGCTTCTCGTCCTCTCGCCGTCCTCCTCCCCCCCCCCCCCCCCGCCCTTCCCTCCCGCGAACGTCCCCGCTCCGACTCGTTCTCTCGTTCTCGATGTTTTTCTTTCGCTCTTCCACTCGCCCCGGCTTTTCGTGCGCCGTCCTCTCGCTCCCTTTCTCGCCCGCTGTCTGGACCTCTCCTCCGAGGCCTCGTTGTCCTCGGTCTGGACTCTCTCGCCGCGGTACGCTCGACTCCTCCTCGCCCACCTCGCCTTGTCCGGCTCTCGCACTACCGAGACCCCAACATCCTTCAACGCGGCGAGCACGAGGAGTCTCGCCGGGAGACTCCACCGAATGGGAACTCGCACGAGGCTCCGCGAGAGTGTCCCTTAAGGGTCGTCGTGTCGCGCCGGGCGGAGTGTGAGCGCGCTTTGTCTTTTTCTCTCGCGATCCGCTCGTTCCGCTGGAGGAGAGAGGTTGAAAATAAAAATAAGGGAAAGAATCGACGGGCAGGGACGGGGGGGATCGCTTATTTGGCTCTTAGGGAAATCAGCAGCCACCTATGGCGGCAGCAATTTCGATGGCGCGGGCCGAAAAGGCTTCGCACTTTTACTAAACATTTTTTTTTCGACAACCGTTCACAATTTTTTTTTTTTTGTTAATTTCTCTTTTTTTTTTGCAGTTCTACACACACAGTAAAAAAATTTTGCACTTTTTACAACAATTTATTGTCCACATATAATCCGGTTCTGGTTTTACAAACAAGACTACAAACCAAAATTATCAATGACATGGGAAATAAAGGGACAGTTTTGTATATCCAAGTCGGAACAAATTAGATTTGTCACTTATTCAATAAAATTATTTTTACGAAACTTAGTATTTCGACGTTGCAAAATTATTTTCTACTGCTTACGGTCGATCGATGGAAAAAAAATGCTGAAGTCAGAGGAAAAAAAAAAAATTGTGGCCATCCGCGGAAAATTCATTTTGGGAACAACCGCAAAGCTTTTTAGCTGTTCGATTCGTTTCATCCCCGCGTTCTCCGGCTCGTCCCTTCTCACCCTCCCTTCCCCCCGCCGCTTTTTTCGGTCCCCTCTCGCACCGCGGCCCGGATGCGAACCATGCGTGTCCTACGATTCACGACAACGTCCAGAGCCGCGATAGGATCGAGAGAGCCGTACAACAATGCGAGAGACTTGGCCGATGCATCTCGCGGTCCGAGTACCGCGAGCTCGTCTCTCTTCCCTCTTCCTCCGTCGTCCCGTTCCGACAACGCCCGGTAAATGTTTTGTCCCGTCAAGTGTGGCAAGCCGACTCTCCCCTCGTGCTTGTCGCCGAGATAACCGGGATGATTAATCGATCGCGCGATCGAGATTGCGGACTACTAATAACCGCATCATATTTACTCTACTTTATTCGCCCAGAGAAATTATTTTCCCTTCGAGTTTCCGGTCGAATAACGATTTTCCCCAGATTAGTGTTCTTCCTTTTTTTTTTTTTCATTATTACTGTTATTTTTTATCACACCGCGAAACACGTGTGCTTCGAGCGTGTGGGCAACCAGAGCCGAGCGGGCAGTTCAGGTTGATGCATTTGAAGCGCAACGAAGAACTCACTATAATACCGGAGCCTATATATGCATACGGGCGGGCGTGCATTGTTCGCCAGATGCACTACATCAATTCTTCGCGCGGTCCCGGGCGCACTCTCAGGGTGCTGCCCACGCGGCGTTGCCCCGACGTCGGCGTCGTCCTCTGACTCCGGCTTCTCTCCCGCGATCCACCACCGCTGTATAACCTCCTCTCTCCCTTTCTCTCTCCCTGTGAGCACGCGAAATAAATGCGAGCTGCAAATGTTTCTCATGCCTGTTGTAGATACTACTTATAAAAAAAACTTGGCTATACGTATGATGTATGCTCGTCGATGGGTAATATAATGTCGGCGGCTAACGAGAAAGGGCTGGGACCGGCTCTCTCGCACCGAGTCCGCGGTCCCGACAGACCCGGGCGCCTTCGTCTCTCGAAGTCGTTGCGGATCGCAGATCCCCGCTAAAACCCGAGCAAAATTTTGTTCGCCTTTCGTTTGGCATAGCAGCCTCGAGTGTATTCCAAACGTGTATTATGTTGTTTATAACATATAAAAACGGTAATAGCAATTTGCTACTGGGTAATAGCAACACAACTATACAGCTGCTACACAGCTACACAGCTACACAGCTGCACAGCTGCACAGCTACACAGCTACACAGCTACACAGCTGCACAGCTGCACAGCTACACAGCTACACGGCTGCACAGCTGCACAGCTGCACAGCTGCACAGCTGCACAGCTACACAGCTACACAGCTACACAGTTACACAGTTCCTACACAGCTGCACAGCTGCTCCACGGCTACACAGTTCCTACACAGCTTCTACACAGCTACACAGCTGCTACACAACTGCTACAGAGCTGCTACACAGCTACACAGTTCCTACACAGCTTCTACTCAGCTACCCAGCTGCTACGGAGCTACACAGAAGTATTAGAAAGTAGGTCGCGAAAATGATAATTTTGTACTTACGTTTCATTAATAAATGTTGCGAAGTGAAATATGTATTTGAATCGGGCAAATCTTCGCCGTCGTTCCGAGCGACGGATTCGGAAGAGTAAATACGCGCTTAGGAGCCGCGTATCTTTTATTTTTGCACGTTTTAATGCCGCGGAATAACAGGCGTGACGATAGAGAGCGAAGCTGTGTCTTTATATGTTTTACGGGCAGCACAGCACACCTATGCATGCGTAACGAGCCCGTGCGTCGTAACTTTCTGAGTGCGTGCACACGGACAGCCAGTTACGTTCACGACGAGAGGGAGGCGTATCCCGTCGATGAGTGAAGAAGCTCGTTTCTTCGTCGGTATCGAGGCGAACACTGCGCGCGGAGTTGCGTTCGCGTATCGATAATTGAAGTTGAGATTGGATATACGCGTATCTTCACCGGTCGTTGAACTTCCGTGTGCTCAGTCGCGAACCGGGACTATTATCAGCGCGCCGAATATTGCCAGGTTGAATTTAACCCTTCGCAGGTCACTACGGTAAAGCGCCGTGCCAATTGTGCGGACTGAGCATAATTTCTCTCGCAATTATGCGCGATCGATGGATAAATCTCTTGCGTCGAGTTTGCTCTAGCGCCAAACATAGACGACGGATTATCCGACCCGGTGCAATCGGACTTCACACAAAGAAAAATAATTTATTTGACGGGCGACCCGCAAAGAAATATCTATTTGGTTTAAATAAATGTTTATTTGATTTAATTAAATATTTATTTAAACTTGGGCTGAAGGACGCAGGTCGATGGCCCTTTGCCAAGGTGTAAAGTTAGCATTAGGTATAAAATTTAGTACAAGAAGATAACTGTAAATATTAACTTTGGCAATAAAGCTCTTTCACTACTACTTTTTAAACTAAATGAATATTTATTTAAGGGGCGGGAAAATGTATCTGTTTCGGCGAACCATACTTTCGCCGAAACAATGTATATATAGATATAGCATTTCCTTCGTTATTATGAAAGAAAATTCTAAATACAAAATGATATCCCGTAATAATAAAAAAGCCGCTGAATTAAGTATATTTCGCATGTGAACGAATGGCTTCGAATACTTTTCATCAAATTTACGATCGAAGAAGCTTTACTTATTTTCACCCACAGCGGTTGTGGAAAATGAGTTTTGGACGGGAGCAATCATTGCCAGACAGGATTATATTTATACCTTTAATTATAGATCGACGGAGCGACTCGTGAATTTAATCGAGATCATTTGTCGCCTCCATCTAATTAGTCGGTACGCCCAGTAATGAGTTTCAGTTGCGTATTGACATCGGCTGAGAGGGGGAAGATGGAAAGCGATGGACGTTGGGAGCGGACAAGACCCCCGAAGAGTCATTAGCAATTCTAAACGGTGGCACGTAACGGTCGGTCATTAAGGACAAACGTGGACAATAATTACACGTTGGTGGAACAATCCAAGAAGCTCGCGCACGCAAAAAAAAAAAATTGCTTCTCTTTCTCGGTTTTATCTACATTTACGCCGCACGAGGACTCAAGATTTTTCTATCCCTTGTCCCGATGGTTTTTGGTTACAGGGACATTGCACTTGGCGAAACTCACCGGCGATTCCTTGTATGCGCGCGCAGATATTCCGCGCAGCCCGCGCTTTCGACTCCGCGCATCCCCGAGCGTTAAATAAAGTAAAAGTTTAATGGCGCACATCCGTTGTTCTGATAGATATCTTAATGCGACCGGATTTTCAAGTCCACCGGGGAGAAGAAAGACGCCGAGTGCGAGGAGGTGCGAGGCGAATCACGAGGGCGAGACGGAGGAGGAAAGCTAAAGAGATGAGATGAGCGTTGCGATGAAACTCCCGAGCGCTCGCGGCCGTTAAACGCCGACGAGTGCGTGGAGAGCGCGCGGACTCGAGAGTCGTTCGGCTTTTGGGAGACCGCGGCTTTTTAATGACTTCCATAACAATGTTGATCGATTAAAAATAACTATAATGAAATTTCTTTTTTTTTGTAATTTATAAAATAAAATAATAATAATAAACAAGTGAGGACGTCGAGGAAGGGTTCAAGAAACTCGGAGGAATCCTGAGCAAAGGTCGCGTCATGGATAAGAAAAAAAGGGCTGCGAATAGAACGCCTGTAAAATAATTGTATAATTTTCATCGAGACATTCGTTACACGTAAAAAATAGTTTGTACTTTTTTAGACCATCGCTTTTCAATTACTTTCGTAACAATACTCATCGATCAAACAGATCTATAATGGAATGTTAGTTCCGTTTAATAATAATAAAAAAAATATATAACAATAATGAAGTAAGAACATCAGGAAAGGGTTCAAGAAACTCGAAGAAAACCTGACCACAGATCGCGTCAACTATAGGAAAAAAAGGCCGCAAATAAACCACCTGCAAAAGAATCGCATAATTTTCATCAACACGTTCTCGTCACAGTGTCTCAGGCGCTTATCATAAAAACTCGAATTATCAGTACGTTCGCGCCTACCCGCGAGAATAATTATCTCCCACGGGGTTTAGCCTCGGTGCGATTATCTCGCCGTATTCGTTCGCGATTATTTTGCGTTCGCGAGAGATGTCGTTATCTCTCGTTGCATAGCGGCAACGGACGTCGCGCTCCGACGATGTACCTGTGCGTGTGTGAGGAAAATAACAATAAAAAATAAATAAAAAGATCGGGGCGTGCTGTTGCCGGGACCGCGACGCGCGGGGAATGATCCTTTCGCGGACGCGCCGAGAGTCGCCATTCATGTTCGCTATCGCTCACGCGGACGAGATGACGTGATACACGGCCGAATGCATAGCCTATCTCGCGCGCAGCCTCGCGCGTATTCCCGTCTCATCTCGCAGCCTATCTTTCTCGTTCGGGCACCGCGTTCCCGGGAATCTGAGCATGCGAGAGGAAGATCGAGGGACGGTCTCGTCCACTTCGCGGCGCGTATTCGAGCGCGAAGTGGAATAGGCTAGACGATGCGCAGTCGTCGGCCTCCGAACGACTAAGCGACCTATAGCCAATGGCCTAGGATAGGGTGATATTACCACGGTTTTTTTTTTTTTTTTTCTTAGCGGGGATGAGAGATAGCGGAGAGCGGGGTAAAATGGCTCGACCATTTGCAAGAAGATGACCTGTTTGGCTTATGCGCAGCGAATATTTGTAAAAGGGGTCCGTTTTGACCCGGGTTTTCATTTTACCCCACTCTGCCCTACGTAGAATACCAGTGATATTAAACTCTATAAAAATAATTCCTTAGTATTGAATGCTAAAAATTGAGAATTGACAATCGAATAAACATTTCCGATTGGACATATCACCCTCAATTGCCCGACCCATTGGTTGGATCCCGACGGCGATGTGCCAGTAACTATGCCCCGATCCTGTCTCAAAGTGCCAATGACCGTCGCGCATGCTCCACGCACATCTGCATGCTTGCCGAGCCTAGCCGATTACGAGACCGCGGCAGCGTGCGTGTACGAAGCGGACGTGCACGATAAGCCAATCGCTGTACGTACCATTGCATATGCGCGTACATTATACGCCGGTTGGACGTTATATCTCAGGGTTTCTATCGATCGAATCGAATAAGCGCCACTATACATACCGTGCCGAACATTAACCGTAGAGAGAATCTCTCGGGATGTCGCGCGATCGCGGCGAACGGCACGGAATAGTCTGGAGTTATTCGCACACCCGGAACCCGCGTCTCCTGTCACGGGCGCACCACGATGCTCTGGCGAGCCGCTGTATCAGAGGCGTTACTTCTGCTCTACCAATCTCCGACGCTCGTTCGCTAATCGGCTAGTCAATGTTCCCCGAGTTGGGTTTTAATCGAACGGGCCGCACCGCAGCTCGACCGCTTACCGCGCAACACCGTGCCATTATATCCAGAGATTAATCAATTAATTTACGATGTTCGGAGGCGTGGCTGCGAACAATTCGCGCTACGAGATAGTCACTATACAAAATCACACCTACCGCAGTACAGTTGATAACGACGATGATTGAGACCGGTCATTGTCAGTTGATTGACGATAAAAGTTCACGGATCATTGATCTGCGGACTGATCGTGGTGGTCGATTTTTTCGCCCATTTTGTTTTATATATTTTTTAAATATTTTTCTTTTCTTGGAACTGCAATGTTGTTGGATTGTTGATAACGATCATCTTTGAGACCGGACATTGGTAAAATAGTTTTAGGGTAAAAGTTCATGGATCATTGACCAACGTACCGATCGACGCGGTCCATTTTCGCCGCTTTCGGTCTATATCTTTTTTTAATAATTTTTTTTTTCACGGCACTGCAATGTTGTTCGCTGGTCCATTATCTCACTTTCGTACTTGTACTTTCAGCAGCGGGCCGTTGCAGAGCGCAGCCTCCAGTGCGAGAAACCTCGAGAACTCGGGGCAGGCACGTCCGTCGGACACTTCGATGCGATGGTGGCGCAGCTTCGCCGCTGGTCTGTTCGCCGGTGCTGCAGGTGAGTTATATTCGTTACCGGCTTCGCCAGCAGCCCGGGCCGAACCCCAGGGGAACGAGTTACCCGGCTTTATTCCAGTTTAAACGGTCCGTCAAAGTCACCATTACCATTTCGTTTCACGCGAACCATTTATTTATGCTCGGGACCCACTCGGTTATTTATAGCCGTCAATTAATTATCGCTGAATAATGAGCATACATCCGCGGAATACATTAAGGCCCGGGGAATCGCCATTCTTGCCGGTTGCGTTCCCGATACTCCGACGGACCCTCCCAGCCTCCTTATAATCTCTACCTGTCTTTCTCACGGATTTTCCATCCTCCTCGTTCGGGCGCCCCGCGTATCCATATTCTCAGAATCTCCTCGAGTGTAGCTTGGTTTCTCCTACTCGCCTTTTAAATCCCATCATACCGGAAGTTAGTGCTCTTTTTTTTTTTTTTAATAACTGTAATTTCATACATTTTCAATTATTCCGAACACTTTTGACCCCTTGGTATAAAATCCTTAATATTGTCCATTGCTTTAGGTTAGTGGCGTTGAAATTGATTGCATGGCTTTAAAGCGCACTATACACTTTCGCACATGTGTAAATCGAGTTAAAGTTTTTCATAATAATTATCTGAAAAAAATCAAGCATATGGAAGATGATGAAAACATTGATTTAGCACAATAATGATTTCCTAACGTTATTAACAAATTAATTAAACAGAAAGTGTTAAAAGAATCAGCCGGAAACATAACTTTTTTTTTACGAAGATGATAACTTTTCTAAATACGTATGAATTTTTTTTAGAATTTTAACTAATGTTCGAAAATTGCGTTTTTTACAGCTGAAAAATGTCGGCCTATACGTTCATACTATCTTAGAAGATACCTGGCGATATCACCCTGACTTACACCAATTTCCTCTACAAAGAGGCTCAAACTGGAAAAAAAATAATTTCTCGCAGCTGTTCCGCAAAAAAAAAATCTAAAAAAGGAACCCTGTATTTGATTCGGTGGAACGGGACAGAAATGCCTTCGTCGAGTGGCTTTCGCAATCGTCGATAGCAATCGTATCTGCAGTACGGCGAGAATTTCTTAACCGTCGAATAATTATGAATGCGTCCGGGCGGGACTCCGGTCTTACAATAATAATCGGGAGTACGTAGCCGTGTGGTTTGAAGAAGTGGAATAAAAAGTCGTGTGTAACGAATGCCGGGATTGCGTGGCGTCGGGCCATTCGTAATCCGGTGCCGCGATAGCTTCCAGACTCGAACCCTATATCAATCGAGCGAGTAGTATGAAGAACCGAGAAACCCAGTGCGCGAGTGAGAAGAAACCTAAAAAAAAAACACCATCATAAAGCAAGAGAGCGATACTCGATGGCACTAAAATCAGCGTCGTGCGGCGTACGGCGGGCGTACCGCAAGATCGCGAAGAGTAATCAGTGAATTCTCAATCTCGATATGTCAACCCTATCGGCAACTTGGAGACAAGGGAGTCTCGTTCATCTCCATAAACGAGATAAAGCTTATATCGTACGAGCATATATATTGACATATGCAAAAAAAATAAAATATATATATATATATGGAACAAGTGAATACGACTGGGCTATAGCTTATGTACCACGGTGCTCCACACGCTTAAATGATAATTCGCGACATTGATAATGAACGGTGTCTTTTAGCGAGGTTTTCGATATAAACGAGATGGAATTTGTATCGTACAAGCATGTACATTTACCTATGCAAATATATATATATATATATCTATATATATCGAACATGGTAATAAAGTCCGGGATTGTAGCTTAGATACCATGAACGCACGGTTGTTCGCACGTTAAAACAATAATTCCCGATATTGATAATGAGCCGTGTCTTGTACCTAGGTTTTTGTATTGGACCGATCAGTGAATTCTCAATCTCGACATGTCAACCCTATAGGCAACATGGAGACAAGGGAGTCTCGTTCATCTCCATAAACGAGATAAAGCTTATATGCTACACGCATATATATTGACCCACGCAAATCAAATATAGAGATGAGAATTGACAAAGACACACGATATTACTCAGATGACTGGAATAGCTCGGTATGACAAATGACAAACGTACAGATTATCTTTAATGACCTACAACGTTCCGGAAAAATTAATGTTAGAAACATTAAACAAAAAATATTCTTTGATTTTTCTTCCATGTTACTAGTTTTCGGTCTCATTAGCAATTTTTGTTTGTAAAACCATAGACGGGTGGTGCGATCAGAAAATCGCCAGATAAAAAAAATTGTAGACGTTTGTGGACGACAAGTTGTAAAAAGTACAACCTCTTTTTACTGCGCGAGACAACAAATGACTTCGGTGCGCGGTTTTCCCAGCGCGTAATTAATCCGCGGGGCGTGAGTGAAAGTGGAGAGTCAACGTTGCATATACCTATCTGCTCCAGAGTATCGGGCATGTGTATAAAACAAACCGCAAGAGCCACAGTACATCGTAGCCACCTATAACAGTCCCAACGAGGCGGCACGACCGTAACTGCGCATAGATTCGCAGTGTGCTCGCGCATACACGTACAAAATCTGCGGCGATATTAACGTCCCCGAGGTACAATGCAGCGAGCCCGCGAGCTCGCGATTCACGGGCCGAGATGCGACGAACCTACACGCGGGTAGTATAACACAACTGGTAATTGGTATAGCCGACCCGGAAGCGGCTCGTTTGTCAGTGACAAATCGACTTACCATATTAGAGTTACAATCGCTTGTCAGTTTAGTAAAATATGCGCTTTGGGTGTGAGAGACAATAGGCGGGAGGTTCGCCGCGGCCAACGCGGCTAACTAACCGAGCGCGATGTATGCACGCATGCACACGTCATTGATGTCTATTGGGTATGGCTTAAATTGGCTATAGCCGAGAGGGGTCCTGCATCATGCGTCCCAATGGAAATCGGTACCGCAACAATAACGCCTCCGCTGACAATAAGAACGGGCGCAGCGGATAGAGGGAGCAATAAAAAAAAAAACCGCGACGAAAGAAAAGACTCTTTAAGGTAGTCCTTTCGTTATGTCTGACACCACTTAAGTTCGAGAGAGGAATGAGGGAAATTACGAAAGTGGGATGTAATAAAAATCTGAAAGTATTGTTTTTGCATAATAATGATTCCGAAATGTTATTAACAAATTAGTGAAAAATTGTGCAACAAATTAGCCGGCAACCAAATTTTTCTTTTTGTTACGAAAATGTTTCCTCAATTTTTACGAATACGTATGCATTTTTTCAGAAATTTAAAATAACGTCTGGAAATTGCGATTTGAGAAAAATGTAAACACAAAGAAAACGCATTTTTCAACTATCACGTAAAATTCTGAAAAAAATCCATACGCATTAAAAAAAAAGTAACAAATAATTTTCCCGAGAAAAAAAAATTAGCTTGCCGTCTAATTTGTCGCATAACTTATTATTCCAGTAACTCGTTAATAAAATTTCTGAATTATTATCATGCACGAACAATTTATTCAGCACCTTCCACACGCCCGATTATTTTTTTTTCAGATTTTTATCCGACCGGGAAGTGTTCGACTCCCCTGTCCCTCTCTGGAACTTAGGCGGCGTCAGACATAACGAAAGGACTACCTTAAGTGAGTGTCCGAACGAATGCACCGGTCGCATGGCATCGAGCCATTCATAAGGAGGGCCGGACACATTGAGGCGCTGCGGAATACAGCGGGACCGGAATCGCGAGACGAGCGAGAGCATCGCGGAGGACGCGGTCCGGCGAGGGCTCGCTGGGAAAACAAATGGCGGAGGGAGGTGGGGGTGAGGGGCGAGGGAGGACACTTCCTTCGCTGCTTATGCAGGTTTCTCGGCTCGATCGGCGACGAGAAACGAAGAGGGACACTCACGCCGTATACGTACACGACGAGTGTATGCAGGGACTTCGCCGAGGAGGACTCCCGGTTTCTCGTCGGCGAGCTACCTCGCGATCGTCCCTCCACCTCCCCTCCCTCCCCTTCGCCCCTTTCCGCATTACCTCCGGCTCTTCCTCGCCCCCCCCCCCCCCTCCCGTCCCTCCGCGCCGTCTCTCGTTCCGCGATCTTCTCGCGGTTTCGCTCGCTCCCTGCCGATCCCTCCTCGTCTCCTCTTCGCCTCAGCTGCTTTTACCTTCTTCTCGTCCGTTCTCGGCATTCGTGATCGCTCGCGTAGGCAGGTTGGCATATACGAGGAGAACCCAGCAGCCACCACCACCACCGGCAGCAACCGCGGTCAACTCGCCAGCTACTCTCCGGCTCTAATGAGCTTGCTATTATTTGCTTTATTGAATGCAATTAGAGCTTACTCCGTGTCCCTGCCTTCTCCTACCGTTCCCTTTCCCTTTTCGCTTCCATTCCGCTCCGGGTAGACCCGCAGCGTCCTCCTTTATCCGGCGTCGGACCCCTTCACGCACGCTCACCGACACGCACGCCGCGCGACCGAGGAGCGAGGGGCAAGACGGAACGGCGGCTGCGAGACGACAAATGCTCGTCGGCGGTTTTCGAAGCCGAGCGTCGTACGAGTCGGGTATAAATCGACGTTCCAATTGCTGTATTGGAATTGTGATACGGGATGTCGTATCTCGGAGAGATGTTTATCGTTGTGAATTATGTCGAGTCAGAAAACCGGAAGTGGGCGGTTTAAAGTATTTTTTTTGTTTGTTTTCGAAGATTTCGAAGCGGCTTTGCGTTTTGGCTGTTTTGGTGAGTGGCTTTTTTTGGGAACGTCGCTTCATTTTTTTGGGCGTGTGCGGCAGGTGTGGAAAACAGCTGGAAGAGGTCGCCAAAATTTATGGCCGGAAGTGCGATTATAATAATTTTCGTCCGACGCCCGTTGATCCAATTTGTCGAAAAAAAACTGCTCGACTCAACCATTTTTATGGACTGCCGCCCAATCATTCTTTTTCTTCCTTATCTTATAGTAGATCCATTCGACTCAGAAAACCGGAATTGGTCAATTAAAAAAAAAAAAAAATTCCGAAATTTCCGAACCGGACCTAAGTTTAAGTCCTTTTAGCGAGTGTCTTTTTGGGAACGTCGCTTAATTTTTTTGAGATATAGGCAGATGTGGAAAATAGCTGGAAGGGGTCACGAAAATGTTTCCAATATTGATCCAATTTTTCAAAAACAATTTTACACACTCCCATCAATTTTTTCTTCCTCCTTATCCCATGTCGATTCCCTTCCCGACCAATTGCACCATAAAATGAAGAAAACGAATTTCCGTCAAAACCACAATTTTTCCGATGTGTCATCTTGCCTCGCGTCCGCGCACGCGTGTGCGTCCGCACACGAGTTATCTCCGCACAAACGCAGAGCGTTCGCGACCGCGCGAGGATGCCTCGCTCTTCCACGTGCTCTCGCCCATCCCGCGGTCTTCGTCGCGCCCGCTCCCGAGGAGAAGACAACGGACAAGGCCGACGGACAAGCATCGGGCTCTCGCACACACGCGCACATGCGCACACTCGCGCGAACACAAGCCGAGCAGTTCGCGCAGGGCAACGCTCGTACAAGCGAGGACCGGCAATCAGCCACAGACACGCATCCGCACACCACTGTAATTTCAACAACAAAAAGCGTAATTGCATTCATTATCTTCGGGGCCAAAAACAAAGGCGGACATGAGATAAGGACGAGGGGAAGCGGGAGAGAGAAGGAGCCGAGTGAGGCGTGCTTCACTCTCCGTACGCGCAAACACACTCGACGCTGAATTTTATTTATTTATCCCGGAACGGAAGACACGGAAGTTATTGTATTGTTTAAGATTTTCTCCGAGTTCCCGAACAATCTTGATTCGGAGGGCCGAGGCGCATGCGCCGGTGCGTGCGTGCGGAGCGGGCCGCGCGGGGACGAAGACGCTCTCTTTGCGAGGTACGCATTCGAGTTAAACTTTAACTGCAGGGTAAAATAATTATTCCGATCATCAGAGATCAAGAGTCTGCGGTGGGTAGAAGTTGGCCGAAGGCACGCACGTCTCGGGGGTCCCGAGAGGAGATCGTAAAATGGATATACTTTAAAAGTCGCTTCCGAACGGCGAGCCGCGCCTCGGCAGAGGGAGCGAGACGCGGCGAAGGGCTCTCTTTGACTCTCTCCCGTCGTCCCCCTTCCTCACCCCGTAACCCTGCAGCCGGTTCAACTCACTCGCGAAAATAGGAGATAAATTGCTCGCCGAAGAGAAAAGCTCGCCGAAACTCGCGAGACGGAGACGTCTAAAACTCAGCCGGATATTAAACTAAGTGAGTTTTAACGACTCGAAGCGATGGGCCTGCCCTTCGCGTTCACCTGCCGCGGAAGGTCCCCGACGACGAGGTTGATACACTCCCGGCGAGCTGCGGAGGAGCCCGGCGCGATCGACGTCGCGCACCCCCCGTGCACCGAAATTCACCACTTAATCCTACGCGCCCATCGTCATGCTTACGGTATTATCCGCCGCGGACCCGGCAACTCCTCGACCCGCTGGCGACGAACGGGTTTGGTAACGCGAAATAAGAGTTACAAAAAATTGTGATGTATACCGTGAAAAAAAGATATCGCTTATCTGAACGACCGATCCGATTCTTCAGCGTGATAAAGTGCCTCGCTAAGTAATTTTTTTCGGGGCAGGGGACTTGGGTGGGGTTGGGGGAAAAGTGCGGAGATTTTTCGTCCCTGGCGAGGATTCTTCTTCTCGAAACGCTCAGATTCGGATCGAAGATTTTGCTCGGTACATTTTTTTTTATCCAGTTTTTTCGAGTTGAAAGTCCCGTTATCATATGAAAAAAAAAAAAAAAAACAAATGACCATATCACCCTCAATTATCGTATCTTCATTGACGAATCCATTACCATTACCACAATTCATAATTTTCTCATAAAATCTCTTGAAGCAAAGGAAGCAAAAAAAAAAACCACCATCTCACCCGTAATTGCCCCATCGTAATTGACGAATCCACATTCATCACAGCAATGCAAAAATTTCTGACACCCCGTCAAAACTTCCAATTCCACACTACGATCCGACGTCCAAGTTCCAACACCTCCAGAACGAGAATCTACGACAGAGTTTCGCCCTGAAACGGAGTCCGAGTGCAGGATTCGCTACTCCTTGCACGACTCGCTGCATTGAATTGCACTTAGTCCTCAGGAGCGCGCGGCCGCTCGATGATGCTCTGCCCACAACATAGATAACCGCGCGGTCGCGGCTATATTTATGCTTCATCCATATGTATACACCGAGTGCGGGAGGAGGTGTGCCACGTCTCGAGAGTGCGGTAGACCAGTCGAGATATATAGGGTAAGCGAGTTACCCGGCCGGGGCGCACGCACGTCTGCCGGTCAGGAGCCGATGTCAGGAAAATACCGGCGACGTCTAAAACGTGGAAGCCGTATCTCGGCCTCTCGCCCTGAGAGACAGCCGCAGATTAAAAGAAAAAAAAAAAAAAAAACACGGAACCTCAGGAACGAAAAGTATGAGCGAGAAATGTAGGAGGGCAGCACGGGGTGGTTGCAATCTGCCTACCGGGGCAGCGATGATGAGAATAAAAAGGAGTACGAAGGAGGCGCGAGCGAGAAGGAGAACGGCGGGGACGCAGAGCGGGTACGTAGGTATAATGACTGGCACTTCTATGCATTATCATACCGCGGGCTCGGTGCGGCTGCCGTTCCGGCGGTGGCCTGTATCGGGGGCCCGCATGGTCGGGGAGATGAATAATTTCAGGACGGGCACGCAATTACGTGCGCGTACGTCTCGCGTACCAAGTAGCCGCCCCGGCGATCGCTCGCTCGCACACACGCTCGCTCGCAACCCTTTCTCCCGATCCTCTCCCATCGGTGCGTCCCTGCCCGCTCCTCCTCGGGCTCGGGGACCGGAGAGCGGTCCACGGTGCGCCCGTCTCCCGCGGATCGAATCACCCCGCGTGTGTGCCGAGCGATCTTGCGCATTGGTACAGCGGCCGCGTCGCTCCACAATCTTGGTATCATTTATATTTCACTACGGGGCAATTATTTTGGGGCCCGCGCGGCCTCACGCATCGGGTGTCCGATTAATTCGCCCGCGAGGCCGCGGCAGAAAGAGGAGGCATCGAAACGTCGATGAACCGAGCGCCGATCGAAGGATTCGTCCCGCTATCGGCGAGAGTCCCGAGGGAGGTCGTCGCTATCGAGGCACGTAGCAGTCTTAAAGCCGCTTCCACTAGACACCTCACCGTAAGGCCGATCGCCCCTCGTTAGACGGTTCCAACTCGGCCCGATGGGAAATTGCCGGCGATAGCGCGCGGATCGATGCCCGACAGGACTTTCTCGCAGGCCGCTCGACGTGTTCGCGAGAGTGATTCAATTAATCCAACGAGATGGGAAACAATTATCGATCGACGGATTTATAAGAGAGATATTCCGCAATCAAGCTGTGTGGGCGTTCTCGATCGCTGACCCGGCGGACCGATTCGCCTCGGGCTTCCGGCGTTCGCCTTTTTGTATTTTCTTTTTCGGTTTTTAGTTATTTGTTTACTTCTATTTATTTTTATTTATTTATTTATTTATTTATTTATTTATTTATTTTTTTATTTTTATTTAAACCGACAGCGGTAATTTATTCGCGGTCAGTACTTGGATGGGTGACCCGTTTTGTCCCGTTTTACCCCGCTGTCCCATTTTGCCTCGCTCTACGCTATATAATATATTTTTATTTATTTATTCATTTTTTAATAATGCACCATGCTAGGCGAGGTGGGTACGATGTGGCGAGGATGATCGTTAAAGGCTGTTAATTTCCGGGATCCAAAGCTATATCCGGCGAGCATCGCGAAATCCGATGCAATTAAACGTTGGAGGCGCTTACGAGCGAGACGCCGAGGAGGAGGTCGACGATGTGTCAAAGGGGGAGGTGAGATGCACTCTCCCGCTCGTGAAAGCGGCAGAGGGAACACTCTGAATTCATCGTGAGGATCCCGCGGACACTTCTGAAATCGGGAACGGGAATCTTTTCCACCCTCCGCCGCGTGCGCTTTGCTAAGTCTGTATGCATGTCGTTCTACGCTCGTGAATCTCGAGGGTTTCCTTTTCGTCGTGCCCTATCCACAGTGGATCGCGCGTACGCAAGAATATTTTTCCTCGACCGCCAACACCGATGCAATCCTTTCGAGTTTAAATGCCCACGCTCGAGATGGCCTTCTCACACGCCCATCAGAATTCAGCTCGCTCCTTCGGCGATTCGTGTTTCTAATGACTGCAAAATTCTCACGTAAGCGCATCTGCGCACTGATAACTCGATGCACGGACGATAAACGAAGTTTGATGAGTCCCGAGGATTTATTTTACGTTGTGATGAACCTGAAGATGTCTGCATGAGACGAAATTTCGAAAAGTTTCGACGGCTGCGTTTTCAATGGCGAAATTTCGCTCGAGGAAGTTCACTCAGATAATAAAATTCTGCAAGTGAATATTTTATTTTATTTTTTTCCTAAAATGTTTATGACAACAACAATGTAAATAAAAATTAATACTTACCCTCATGACTGCATTAACCGCCGATCGGAGATCACGGATTGTCTTAAGGACATGTGAAACGACTCAGTCGGTAACCAAAATCTGTAATGAATGCGATTCAGAGACCGTAGACTTTTCGGAAAAAAGCTAAGCATCCGATGATGCTTCCGTTTTATCCGGAACGTCAACCGGTTTTAAATTACATTGATTCTAAAAATGCATCTGTCTCTCTCGCACTCATATGTCACGTGGTACACCTTTGACATAGTCTTAACTAAAAAAACTGTTCACATGAAAAAAAAAATACACCAAAAACTTCCTACGCGGTAAACGATTTTGCGAGTTTCCACCACAGGGCAGTAAATATTCCTAACTTTTGTAGTTCTTTTTCGTCCCTCGCTCTCTCAATTTCACACCCCAACACGCTACTTTTTCGGAACCCTAAAATGATTTTTATTTTCACAAAAACATATATATACAAATTTCGCGTCACGAGCTTATCAAAAGTGACATCCGTTTCTACCGGTCTCCGACTCTGGACCGAACGCGACTCCCCGCTGGCCGGTCCGGACCGAACAATGTCCCTCGATTTTATGCGTTATACGAGCTGTGCTCCTCTGCCGTTCGCACTCGTTCGTCTCAACTGCGGCTTGCTTCTCTCTTTCACACTATTGGCGTGTATGTCGCGCAAGCTGGCTCACTCTCGCCTGTCAGTGTCAGAGGATATACACATATAATACATTATAATAATGTGGGCCACAATGCTTTCGCGTCATATCCTGGACATCGCGCGGGTCCCCACGCAGCGTCGTACCGGCAACATCGGCAGCGGCAGCGGCAGCATGGATCAATTAGATCAGGGCACCCCAACGAACGTCGGCTCGTCCACCGGCTCGCACGGAGGAGAGATCTCTCACACCCACCCACTCTCTCGTTGCCGACCGTTGCCTCGGCCAAAGCTATCTCTCTCTCAAGTAGCGTGCAATGGAGCTATTATGCTCCGACAAGCGAGAAACTCAATTTAAATTACGACTTCTTCGCTCATATACCGTGAGTTGTTGTAAAGGCGGCGCGTTATTACAACGTTCAACTTTTCATTTTTCGTTACTTTTTTTTTACCTCATTTTTTCACACACCGGTCACGAGACGCACGCGTGTTACCACCGGGAACAATATCATCGAGGCTACATTAGTACAGTGAATTATCTTTTCGGCAGGGTAGAATACTAAATTTGATTGAACCGGGAAATTTGCAAACACCTGTCGTCCGTGATGTTTTCTTTTCATTTTGTTGTTTTTTGGTTTTTTTTTACACCTGTCACGAGATGCACGCCTGTTGCCTTCGGGAACAATATCATCGATGCCATATTAATGTCGTGAATTAGCTTTCGACGGGGTTAAATAGTCAATTTGCTTGTCGTCCAATTTCCGAACTCTTCCCGTTCGTAATTCTGTCCTGTCATTTTTGTTTGTTTTTTTTTTCTCACAACGATCACGAGATGCGCGCGTGTTGCGTCCGGGAACAATATCATCGATGTCATATTAATGTCTTGAATAATCTTTCGGCGAGGTAAAATATTACATTTTATTGTTCGTGAAATTTCTTTATTACAAGGAACCAAAACGAAATCTTTAACTTGAGGAAAGATACGCCGAGGGTGTTTATTTATTTCAAATCACATTGAAAAAAGTAAATCATTTTGGTTCTTTTCACGTCCAGTTGTCGTAATTATTTCGGATGAATTATGCGATGCAATCGGAAGAGAAAAGGAAATAATCGGAAGAAAAAAAAATAATTATTTCATAACGTTCTCTCGTTACCTCGTAAGTCAATTTGAGAGCGTATGCAAATTGATGGTAATGTACTCGGCACGACTCTCCGTGCGGCGAGACGAATTCTCGTGTAGAACAGATCGAGAAAGATTGCAAGAGCGACGGGGAAGCCGGGAGAGAGAGTTCGATCATCATCGATAAGAGCCCGAAGACGAGAGGTCCTAAAAGGCGACTCGGGACGGACGTATAAGTATATTTTTGAAAAAAATAACAATTTCCATTGTTCACAGAGAGGAAGGCATCGAGGGCTAAATCGGCTGATCCATATTCTTCGCCACCGCAAAGAGACACCGACGCTGTTCTGGCTGTGCGGCACTCAAGGTAGTTTCATCGATGCTTGTTACAGTCACTCGATGGAAAAATCATCCTCGCCCCTGCAAGAATATTGTAAATCCGTTAATTCCAAGAAGTTGGAAGATTATTAAAACTAATCACGAAACTAAACGTATAAATGTAAAATTGATCATCCAAATAAATTCTTTGTATTATTCTACGATGCTCAGTCAATGTCAAAAGTGATCCACGAATTTCAGCAATTTAGTAAATATATTGTCACTAGCAAGTTGAGCCTCGCGTGCTTCGCACCTTCGCTATGGACTATGAAATTTAGATTTCCGGCGATTTACCGGTAATACGTCACTTCCGGTTAGAAAATCTCATCCTTCGACTGGAAATGACCTCATACCGGAAATACGTCACTTCCTGTTTAAAAATTTCATTCTTTAACCGGAAGTGACGTATTTCTGATCCCTGACAAGCCTCCGATCTGAGGCTCTAAAATGTTGACTAGAAAATCTCAATTTCAATTTAACCAAATGTGTTTTTACCACGCACGTGCATATTACTATGCATCGCAGTTTGAATTACTCCGATCTGGAGCAGGACGCAGGAAACTTTCGCCTCACGAGTTCCAGCGGCTCGCGTTGGTACAGAAACGATGGGAAGCGACACCCTACTGTTTCCCCCGGCGGTTTCTTCTCGAAACGCAGAAGCGAAGATCGCGAACGGGTCCGGGCTTCGAGAGAATAAAATGAGAGCGGTGGTCCCCGGTGTACAAACGTTCGCGCAGTGTAATCGCATACGATTCGAGAGGAGCGTTCACTCGCCGGCACCGAGAGAACGCAACCGAGCAGGAACAGAAGCAGGAGCCGCCGCTCTCCTATGGCATCACAATGGCTTACTAAGTTCCGTGCGTAAAGAGATAAAGCATCTAGACAAGGCCGACCATTCAATAGTGATGAACTGGTTTCTCGTTCGAAAGGGCACACAGCAGCAGCAAAAGCGAAGGCCCTCGCAACCAGCTCTCTCTCCTTCTCTCTCTCCGGCTCTTTACTTTACTCTCGCCTCGATCTCGTCGCTGGTAGCAAAGCGCGTCAAACTATAAGATCCTCGGTGCCGATCGTCAGCTCACCTAACTCCGTTCCGTTATAAATCCTTCGGCGATCCTCGTTATTTCGCATTTGCCGGAGAGAAAGCTCCTTGAGGGTTGTCACGGAAAAAGTATTTATATACAGAAACGCGGTCTTGGATTTTTTTTATTTAAAAAAAATGTAAATTGTACTCGAAAGTCTCGAAATGCAAGATCAATATACAGAGAATATCGGAATCGTAAATACGATACGCAAAAGGGACTCCAGGTGAAATTGTCACGTTTTTTGTAGAGCGGAAAAACAGGATATTCAGCTTTAAAAATGACAGATCGCAAAGCTTAAAATTTACAAGACAGATAAATCGAAATAGTTGTTAATTAATTTCGTGTTTCAGTATTTTTGCAAAATTCCTCGGAACTCGATGATTACTCTTGGTCGCCCGGGAACGAAGTTTCAGGCGAGAATGATACACGGATAAGACGAAGAATGAAAAAACGAGAGAATAAGAAACTTCGGAACAAGACGAAGGGGAATAGGAGAAGAATAAGAAGACGAGACCGAGAGTCCTGATGCAGCGAGAAAAAGACGAGAAAAGGGAATAAGGCAAGATAGGTATATACTCGCGGTGTGCGAGGAGATTGACCCTCTGCCCCGCTCGTCGTACGCAGTGAACACGCACGCGACCGGTTTGTGTTTCACCCCACGATGCTAAACGAAGTTTTAGCCTGCGGCCTCCGCTGCAACACTGCAACTCTTCGCCTACCGCCGATCCACTCCGCTGCCGCTTTTAACCCCGCGGCAACAATCTTTCCCTCAATTTGCTTCCCTTTTTTCCTCTCTATCCTCGCCTCGATAGAACAAACGATCGTCGATACCTCGCACCGCCGTTCGCTATCGTGTGGAGAACACCGGTAAAGCGAAGACTTTTTCTGCACAGTCATCTCCATTTCAAGTTAAGGCTTCCATGCATTTTTTAAAATGCATCGACCTTTCTAACTACATTCATCTCTTCGGTAATAATTAAACATAAAAATCACCAAACACTTTTCGCTAAAAGAATGTTTGTACATTTTTCAATTTCCATTTCCATTTTCACGGCCGCAATTCATGTTTTTCTCGTCGGTTTGACAATTCAGTTTTGTCGACTAAGCGTATTTTTAATTTTATTAAAATACACAAATCAAGGGCCGAAGAGAAATAAAGGGACCTTGGTCAATGGCCTATTAGTCTGCGGAAGAAAAACGGTATCTCGTACCGTCGTTCGCTATCCTGCGGAGGACACCGGTAAGGTTCTTCCGCACGGTCATCTCCTCCATTCCAAATGAAGACTTCCACGAATTAAAAAAAAATTATCGTCCTTTTTAACCATATTCTCCAGTGACAATTGAAAAAAAAAATCACTCAACAGTTTCCGGTAAAATTTATTTTTACATTGTACACATGCTAACAAAGCGCTTTACCAACCACCCTACAAAAAATGATTAAAAAAAAAATTAGCATACCGCCGTCACGGTAGTATTTTAAGATGATTACAGGAATTCGCAACCGCACATCTCCATACTTGACATTAGTCTCCCGGCCGGTGCGCGTTGACATTTGCAGAATCGATTGTGAGGTGGATAATGCCTCAATGCGCGCTCGCCGACGGTCGTCACGGGTATTTAAGTCATAACGACATAATCGCCGTCTTATCGTCGGATCCGAAAGGATGGGCGCGATTACCTTACAAATAAAGATCCGCGATTCGACGAACGAAAAGCTCGTGCGGATTACCCGATGTTTTCGACGGCACAATGCGGGACAGGTAATTTCACTCTCGGTGAGACGGAGAACCCTTCCGTTCGGCGCACGGCTCATTACCATGACAATGGCGACGAGCCAGTTTCGCGCCACCGTCAAAGTATATTAATATCGACTAATTGAACCATAAGATTTATTCATGAATTATTAATAAGACTCGAACGGTCGATCGAGTTCCGTGGCCGTCTTGATAAAAACCCTCGGAGTGATCGGAAGTCATTGAGTCGCACTCGCGCAGCCTCGAACGCGCCCACGTGATAATCGATCCGAGATCATTGCTCACGATTCATCCCGTCGCGCATTGATTATTTATTCATCCGCTGCTCGCAGCGTCCCGGTCCAGGTTATTCGGCTCATGAGCGCTCCCCGCTTAGTTGGAATGCGCGCAATGTCCTCCCGGCAACTAAAAGCATCTCGGACGGGCGGAGAGAAGCTCTGGGAGTCGTCGGAGTGCGTCCCGGTCGGGGAGAACGGGGAATGATGATGGGAATGAGATAAATAAAAAAAAAAGAAGGTACGAGGATGAGGATGAGTCGCAGAAGCGTGTCACCCTCAGGGGGGTGAGGGGGGAGGCGTTGGGCGTGCAGTAGCCGTGGAAAAGCGGGCCTTAAGTGGTGTCTAAAAATGTTCTTTATTCACTGATACAATGAATTTCGACAATGTGGCGAGCGAGAATCGTGCGGCATAATGCGCTCCTCCTTTCCTCCGACGCTTTCCGTCGTCATCTCGATTTCTCTCGCTCGCTCGCACAATCTCGGAGCACTCGGCTCGGCGGGCGCCCGGATCGGGACGACTCACCGTGAATCGGAAAAAAGTCCCGGTAGTCGCGAGAGCACGCGTTCGGAGAGCCACCCGCGCGACACGTGGGAACGAAACATGCCTCGAATAGCAAACTACGGGAGATACGGTAACGGCGCGTGTATGCGCGTCCCCCCGGGGGTTGGCCGGACCGAGAACGAAGAGCGAGGCGAGAGTCGCGCAGCCACTTTGCAGGGTTAAGGGTCTAAGTATTGTACTTAGGCCCTTAAACCCGGACACGCTTTCATTGTAAAACGAACGGCGGTGATCGAATGGGAGCCAGCGGAGCTGTCGAAGGTGGACGGGATTTTTTATTCGGAATTCGGTGGATCGGTTACTACACACAGGCTTTCGGACAATGTACTGATTCAAAAAAAAATTGTTCGTGATCATTTAATCAATATATATACATATAGAGATATTTTTGTTATTTATATTAGACTGGATAAATAAATTGCATATTTAATGTACTTTTTTGTAAAACAGGAATAGGAGATATAAAAATTACAAATCTTTTGTCTGAAATTCACAAAAATGTTCATCGAAAATTTAAAAAAGTCACTGTAAATTTACACGTGTGTTTGAAATTTCAGAAACAGTTTAAATAAAAAAAAGCTTCCTCCAGTACGGTTCAAACAACATTTTTTATCGTGTTTTTTAAAATCAATATATATATTTTTTATTATCGTCCAACTACAATTATAATGGCTCCAGTTTGTTATATTAATCTCCGTTCACGACATTCCCATTTTTTCGTCGTCGTTGCTTTCTCTACGATTTATGTGCAAAGAATTATTTTGTCGTGTAATTTATTGTTTTACACGCTTGTAACAGCGAGGTTATCTAATCTAAGGCTTATCGCCCGAGAGTTGCGGCGGATAATATCGTGCATTTGTCTCACTCGACGGCGGGCTTTGACACGAGGCATCGATCGTAAGTGGAAACGGTAGCCGGCGGTCAGACACTTGCCGGTCGAACGAGGTGAATGGGGAAGGCCTCGGCAGCGATCATGAATGAACTATGAAGGACCCGGCGGTCTGTCGGAGGGATGACAGAGCCGCTTCAAATATCGACGAGCGCCAAGCCCCCCAGGGCCACCTGACGTACGTAAAGTCGCTGCTGTTGGGGACAATGTACGAAGACGTCGACGACGACGATGACTCGCCGAAAAAAGCTCTTAAGCGGTGCTCCCGCTGCGCCGGTCTGTTCTCAACGTCGCAGAGTCGGAGAGCCGTTCACGCGAGATCAGCACAACCAGAAAAATAATTCATTTTATTAAAATAAATAGTTAGGTTATTAAACTTATTGCTGTATTTTTTTTTGCTTTTGATATTTGTGGAAAAAGTACATGTACGAGTATGTGATTTATACTCGCATTGATGTGTTTTCTGGGTCCTTTATATCGGCTATTCGTTGAAGCTGTTGGAAGATTGCGTGCGTAGGTGATTTGCGTTACTTAAATAAACATTTATTTGATTTAAAAACACATTTATTTAACTCAATAAAAATATTTATTTGCTGCTGGCACACAAATAAATTATCTTTCTGCGTGCAGATACATCGCTGCACAATATTCTACGAAATTGATCGAGCATATTCCATTAAATAATTTATTAATTTTTTTTATGAAAAAAATAAATAAAAAAATTTATAAAAAAAAAAGTTATGATTGCCGAATCCATCACGAAAAGTGAAGAGGCGAACCGTTTACGCTCGCGTGCGGCTCGTTCCATCGGCGGTCTCGGGCCCGGTCGACTTGGGCGGAAAGAGCGAGCCGGGAAGGTTCTCTAGACGACGAGCTAAAAAGCACGGTAGCGTGAAGCGAGCTAATTTACGAGTAGTAAAAGACGTACGAAGGTGTCGGGGCTCGAAGCGTGGCGCCGGAAGCGCGAGTAACCGGGCGTGTCTTGACCAGCGCAACGCAACTTCTTCGACAGCCTGTGGAAGCCGGACTGCAGCCAGCGGACTGCATTGCTATGCACCTGCACAGCCCCGTCCGGCGGAGTGCAAGAAACATTGAAAGAGAGAATGAGCGATAGGGAGGGAGCGTTCGCTCTGCGGGCCGTGTGTTCACTCTGCAGCCTCTCCGGACCGACCACCCACTCGCGAACTTTCGCATCGATAGCGCGCACCCGGATGTGATTACAGAGTTCCCGATCCACCCCACAACGGTTCAGAACATTCATTTCATCCGAAGGTTTTTACAGCGGAATTTATTTTTTTTAACCTTCGATAAAACGATTTTGCTCGAGTGATTTGTTTGTTCGCAACAGAGATGAGATGTTTTGTACTGTTCTGAACATTTTTTTTTATCCCACAGCCACAGGATATTTATAGATTTTAAATAGATTATGAAATTTATTATATTAATTTATTATTTATTCTAACGTTGTCCTTCGGATTAGAGACCTCAAATAATTTTTTTCGCGTCGATGGTGCGTAGCCGGTTGTGATTACAGAGTTCCGATCCACCCCACAACGGTCAGAACGTTCATTTTACCCGAAGGTTTTTACAGTAGAATTTTTTTTTAGAAATGGCCCATCGCAGTTATGTATTTATAGAGCGTCAATCAAATCACTCATCGGAAAAATCGTCCAAAAAATCACGACCACATCACGCCGATCTACCCTACAGATTACAAAATTTATAATGTTGTCGTCCGTATTAGAAAACCTGAAATAACTTTTTTTTTACAAAACCTGAAAGCGACGTCGGACTCGGTTGAATGTGTGCTGTACGCAGGAGCACGAGCGGAGTTCGCTCGTATTACAGTGATGCGTGGGTAGTTGATAGATTACGGTACGTGAACGTCGAACAGCGAATATCTTTCGCCCGTTTGAGCGATAATTTGGTTTGCAGATCACCGGGTGCGTTGCGGAGGGGCCGAGGAGTCCTGAAGCATGCAGCAGCGGGCGCATGCAGTAGTCTCGCAGCTTCCCTGATCGCGCGTAGGTCTGCCGGTATCTGTATTATGTGTTACAGCCCGGCTGAACGGCGCGCACGCAGGAGCACCGGGAAGCACGTAATCTCTCAAACCCTCATACACGTTGTCGAACAAACTGTTGCGTCCTGGCTACCGCCGGCGAACTCCGTGATTTATTGACACAAATGGCAAGCCCGGTCTGAGTGAGTATTGCCACGGAGATGGGAATAGCGGGGAGTACAGGAAGTTCCTATCACGAGTTGTAGATGGCGCTGATAGAATGCGCTAGCGAGCGTGCTATTAGCCAGGTGAGATTCAACCATCGGCGCGGCTGCTGAACGTATATTACGGTTGGGAACATTATTCGAAGACTACGAATCTACCGCGAGTCGACTCCGAACACATTCTAGAGAAAATTTATGGAGAAAAACATTTCTTATCGGTGACGTCACTTTCTGTTTAAAAATCTCACTTTCAAACCGAAAGTGACGACACACATTAAAACGTCACTTTCTGATTAAAAATCTCAGTTTTCAACCAAAAGTGACGTCATACGGAAATACATCACTTCCGGTTTGAAAAGTAGTCGAGAAATAGAAGAAGTTTGTAAATCGCGCTAAAAACATTTTTTGGTTCGGTCGACGATGAGATTAGATTGAATCTGCACGCTTCGACCTACGTATCGAGATAAGTCAAGACTCATCTTGACACCGTCCAATTTTTTTTATCCATCGGACCGGTGTTCGACACTCTCCCCTGCGGGACTGACGTCTTCGGGAAGCGGAATGATCACTATCGGTAAGACTTTTATCCATGCATCGGCGTGTATCAATAGTTGCAATTGGCACATGCCACGAACGGTGGCGGTGTTCGTTCCCGTTGGAAGCAGGAAGGATCGAAGGGGCTGGTAAAAGCAAGGTGGGTCGTCGATATCCAGTCGGACTCTCCGCAGGGTGAAAGGGATGAGAGGAAGGGAAGGTGGGGAGGGGAGCGGGAGGAGAGTCGAACGGTGAGGGTAGAGAACATAGAGAAGGAGTACACAAGGTTGAAGGTGGAGTAGCAGGAAGTCTGCTTTGCCAATGGAAGGAGATATGAAGCGCGCGCGCGGTGAGACGGAGACGGAGAGATAAAGGTACAGAGATGCGATCGAAGTACGTCGGACAGCGCGGAGAAGCCCCGGAGGAGAGTGAACGTCTGTACCGTACGCGCCACACCCCAATGCAGCAACTCCATTGATTATTGTTGCCTCGCCGTGCACCCTCAGCGCTTTCCTACAGACCAGACAGTTGCCGTTCACGGTATCGTGTTCTTTGGTATCCGCTAAAAAAATACACAAAATAGCCGTACTACTATTACGGATTGTCTTTGTAAATTACGATCGAGGTTACGAAAGGAATTCCCTCGAAATTTCTCGGACTTTTCGCTCCCTAAACCAAGATTTCTCCTTTCCGGTCAAATAATTGTCCAGTGTCCGGCGATTGAGTGTTAGATATATAGCGGGCATATTTCAGATACCATTCGTTACCATTCGTTACCATTCGTTACCATTCGTTACCATTCGTTACCATTTTCTAAAATCCGATTCGAAACGTTGTTCCGGAAAAATGTTTCGAACATTGGATCTGGATCCGGAGAATCCAGATCCGTAGTCTTCCGACGCGACGTCGTCCAGCAAGCTTCCAGGTTCAGCGATCGTGCACGCCTCAGAGACTTCGGCTCGGTTCTGATAATTAGAAAGCGTATCATGCGTCGCGTGCTCGGTCGCTTGAGCAACACGCTCACCGTCACCTCCACGCGCCATTTCACTTTATTTGCCTCATTCACCAAACTCTCGTTCCCTCCCGAGGTTACTCGCCCTGCACGCGCTCGCCCCGTCAGCCTCGTCCGTCTTTCTCTAGCTGCTATCCTCATCCTTGCCGCTCTTGCTTTCGTAGCGAAATAAGAGCGGCACTCTCCCCTCGCGCTTGAAAACGAAGGCAGTCATTCACTTCTCTCGCCGCGCGGCACCTGTTTCGCACTCGGCGACATGCCTCGGGTACACCTCGCATAGAACCTTCGCAATAACACTGTACATACGCGTTCCACAAACCCGCAGCGAGTTACCGCTCTCTCGCTCGAGTAGGTTTGTCCTCTACCCTTCGGGCCACGCGCTCGCTTACGCTACTCTCGATTCTTCCAGATTATGAAACGATCATTATCACTTTTGCCGAGCGACACGGCTCGTTGAACAATAATTACAGATCACCGCTTCACCGTCTCACCGGTACTCGTCGAAAGATTATTCCGAATACTTCGAGTGCCGCACGAGATGCGACCGGTGGTTTCGTGTCCGGAGGGCGAAGGTGGCGAATACGGCCCAACCCTTCCCGATTAACACGTAAATCACTGATAAATCGACCGGACCATATTCACCCCCCGCCCCCCCCCCCCTTCTCGCCCCTCATTTTTAATGCACTTCATCATCCTCAATGGACCGTCTCGCATGTTCGGAATTATTAAACCGCGCAACGATTTCGTCGATCCTCTTACAAAATGACCGACCATAAATCAAATTCAACAAAGATCCCGAGGTACGACAAGCTCCGAAAATTTAACAACACTCCCGTGCATGTAACTCACGCCGCGGTTCCGTGCGCATGCCCCGCGCCCGAAGAATAATTGATCAATGATTGCCCTGCCCGGCGAAGGTGCCGCCGAGGATTCCTCGAATTCCCCGGGAATCAGGATCGCGCTCCAGTTAAACTGTTTTATACTGGAACGATACAGGTAGCCGGTAAGTGAGCATACAAGAAGGAGAGTAAAACGGAGTACAATTACGGCCACGGGGGCCCCGGGGGGTGGAAAGGGGGAGGGGGAGGCGGGGGGCGGGGGGCTCGGCGGTGGCGAGGCATCAGTGATATTATCAGATGCCCCGTGTACGGCATAGAATGGCCACGCATACTGTATATGCCCCCCCTCTTCGCCCCCCTCCGCCCCCCTCGGGGGTAAGAAACTGTCATTATGCTCGACGATGTAAGATGGAGCTGGGAGTAACCGTGGAGAGCATACACCAAGAGCCGAGAGAGAATGACCGAGGGGGGCTCGTGAAAGACGCGAGCGAAAGGGGGGGCCGAAGGGGGGCGGCGGGATTCAGGAGTGATGTACCCGGCCAGAAGGAGCGCGAGAGGTGAGCATCGAACAGTAGAACGAGAAGAAAGAGAGATCGAGGGGGGCGCAGAGAGAGGGGGGGGCGAACGAGCGGAGAAAGAGAGGATAGCGGGGTACGGCGAGGGGCCCACTGAAAATTACAAGCTATACGTTGTTCCAAACCGACCATCCAAGATAATACCCGCTCGCCCTCGAGCTATAATGAATATGTAAGACAGATTGTAGGCTAAAGCGGGAGCCTCAGCCGCTACCGCTGCGTGATACGGTTGTCCATGCGGAGATTATATTCTCCCCCTCCCTCCCCCCCCCCCCCCCCCCTCCCCGCCCCCCACCACCCCTTCTCATGAAGGAACGTTACAATACGTATCCGTCATACGTACACACGCGTAACGTAACGCATCGAGAGAGACGGTGTACGTACGAGCGATAATTCATTATTCGCAACGATTAAAATCACGAGGAAAATAGCCGGCTCTCGGTAGTCGGGCTCCGATGTGGTAGCAGCGTCGCCGAGCGTGCCTACCCCGAGGCTAGAAAGATTGCGAGGGGGAGGGAGAAGAAGAAATAAATAAATAAAGAGAAAACGGCTGAACCTGCCTCGCTTTTGTTGTGCAAGACGCCGGGATTTGTTTATCGAGATGTTTGCGCTCGATCGCGGAGAGGATTATGCAAGCGTACCGAGGTTGTACCTAAACAGCGAATCCGAAGAGTGAGATGTTGCTTCGGGTTTCGATATTTTTTTTTTTTTTTTTTTGTCGGCAAAGGTGCAGATTGGCGTTGATACATTTTTTTGGAGACCATTGAATGCATGTTTGCCGTCGTTGTTCGAATCGATAAAGAGGTTGAGGGGGGAGTCAAAATGGACTCGTTTCCTCCATTTTGGATGAGGACTTTTCTTCGTCACCCGTGAGAAATTGAATAAAAAAATGGTCCGTTTTGCCCCCGGGGTCCCGTTTCGCCCCGCATATCCCCTGACGATCGGCAGGGGGGCAAAGAAGCATGGGATACAAAGATCGAGGTGCTAATTGGCGAGCCTTAAAAGTCAAGCTGGAAAGATCAACGAGACGTTACAACGCGTGACGAACGACCGTTCCCAATTTACAGGGTGCGAGGGGCATTACAGCGCATTATTACTGAAACACAAACGATTCTACGGGCGTGACTCGGTAACAATTCCCGTGTTTTTTTTTCTTCTTCCTCCTCCTCTCCCCCCCCCCCCCCCCCCCCCCCTCCCGTTCTCGCGCACGGTTATTCCGCTCGTCCTTCTCGTCGCGCTCATCGCCAATTACCGTTCGGCCGTCTCTCACCCTCGAGCGACATAGTTGCGCGCGGCAATTGGCAAAAAGGGGTCGAGTCGTCGGGAGAGCGCTGCGACCGATCGGGAGCGATTATCGCGACAAGGCGCCCGGTCTCCGAGATCCTCATCCCGCCCCACTCGGCCGTACGGGAGATCCGAGCCGGATCGACGAGGATTCTGCAAAAGGGAAGCGCACCGTGCCAAACGGCACTTGGTGTTCGTGGATCGGCCCGAAGGAGGTGGCGGAAAGAAGAACGAAGAGTCGACTGACAAAACTTTAATCAGAAGCGATCATACCGATCTCTTAGTCCCCAAAGTATCTGGAGGATCGAAATCGACCAAATCTGCCTTACCAACAGTCGGTAAACCAACAATTAAACTTATCTGATATCTTTTACTGGAGAGAATTTTTTTTTTTTTTTCCAACAAATAAATCGCCTTTTGTTCTGTAGACCACATGAGGATGATAAAGATCGAACAGAGACGACTTTTGGTAAGAATATCCTTAATGATATTTTCATCGCATTAACCCTTTCTCGGAGCCACCGATTGTATTCCGTGTGTATAGTTTTATTGGTATGTTTATCGAGGTCCGAATCTTCCCGTCGCACGGAAGACGAGCGTGGAAGGGCCCGGATCGAAAGCTGCGCCTCTTTTTCGGAGCGGTGACAAAGTTGAATGTTTAGTCGTTCGTGCGGAGGGTAAAATGGTCGGGTCCGCCGGAGGAGGCAGGGCGTAGGTCTCGGAGGCCCATTAGAAGGAGGCAAGTAAACGAGAGAGTTCTCTCGAGCGAGCGCCCATCAGGGCCCCGATGGACCGTGCGAGTGGGATCGAGAGGACACGATAAGAAGAATGAAGAGGCGAGTAGCTGAGAGCTGTGTTCGTCGGGGAGGAAGGAATGCCGTCGGACGAGCGCCCCGGGGCAAGACGAGGCTCTCTCGCTCTAGCGGATCCACGCGGCGGCGGCAGGCCGCGACTGCCGGCCGGCAGGTCCCGTGATTCCTCTGTGTACCACTACTGTGTATAAAGAAGAGAATCAGCCTGACCGGCCCCTCTTGCCGCTTGTGGGACTCATCACCGGGGACCGTACCTCGGACTCTCCCGCGGCCTCTCGCTGGATTATACTCTCTCGTGGTTCCACAGTGTCTTCTTCTACAATTCATGCATCATTCAAGATTCCTAATAAGGCATTAATATTAGAATCTCGTACGTAATACACGACGACCTCCTACCCTTACCCCGCAGACGATTTTTATGCGTGAAACGATTTCTTATTTTTATTTATTTGCTTTATTATTATTATTCTTATTATTGTTATTGTGTTCCAAGATCGGCAAAGAGTTTCCACGATCCTCATATGTAATATACGACGACATCGTATCATTACCTCGCACACGATTTTTATGTGTAGAAAGATTTTTTCTTTGGCTTTTTTTTTTAAGATTGACAATGACGATTTTTATGTGCGAAACGATTTTTAATTTTCATTTGTTTTTATTAATTTTTATTTTTATCGGCAATGAGTGTGCATGGCCCGGTTGGGTTTCGCGCGAAGGAGGAGCAGCGATCGATTATCGATCTTCGGGCATGACATACCTCGGTCGTCCCGGAATGGTAACAAAAGACGAGGATTTCGCGGTTACTCCCGATGGCTCGTTGCCGATACATCGGCAGTCGCTAGTCACACACGCGGCTCCCGTTCCCCTCCATCCGAGTCCCACTGGTCGGGCCCCAGGCTCCGCGCGGTCCATTACTGTGGTCCCTCTTCCTCTTCGTTCCATCTAGGTTTCCCGTGGAAACCCGCGCGCTCGCTTACCGGCGTCCGTCCTTCTCATACCACCTCTTCCTCGTCGTTGTCTCATTATTCTTATTCCTCCTTGGTTCCTTTTCTCGTCGTTTCCGTCGTTCCCCACCCCTCTGGGCCCGCAACCGAGTCTCCGCCGCCACTCCGGCCCCGGCTATATATCCACGGACCGTGCTGGAACGCGACACAGGTGATGCACGAGGACCCCTCGCATCTTCGATCCACTAGCGATTTGGAGAACAGAGACGAAGAGCTCTTTCCCGACCAGCTTGTTTTTCCACTGTACTGATTTTTTTTTTTTTTGCCTACCGATGTAAGTTTTTCATTACTCGAACGTGGGTCAACTTTCTCGACGGAGATTTTTTTTTTGTAACCTGTTGCAAGCTGTGAGCGGAGAATAATAAAACTGAAAATTGGACAGTATCAGTTTTGAGATAATTACAGGAATTATTCCATTCCCTCCGTCTGAATCACCACAGCAAGTCATCTCCGATGTGGGATTTTCTAACGATAATTCTGAACAAGCGTCGATTTTTTTGACTGAAATTTTTGTCTTATCGTAAGCTCTCTCGCATCCCGAAAATAACAAAAATAAATTTTTGAAAATAAAAAGATTCTACATTATCACTTTTGAAATAATGACCTGCCGAATTAAACGATTCCCTCCGTCTGAATCACCAGAGCAAGGCATCAACCTGTACGGATACGGGCGGGAGGCTCGAGCTTTTCGGATTGCCACGTGCTGCGCCTCATCGATTTAAACAAAAAAAAAAAAAAGGATCTGGCACGTACACTCGGCGTTGTTTTCTCCGATTATTCTTCGCGAGCGTGCGAGCAGTCCTTGGGGCCGGTCTTCGACATGCTGAGAAGTAACGCTCGATCATCCGTGACTAAGAGCCGGCCTAAAGAACGGCCGATTTGTTTCTTTCTCCCGAACGAACGCAAAACCTTTCTCATCGGAGGCTCCTCGTTGCGGAGATGTGCCGACACGCTCGCTGCTCTTTCGTCCATCCTGATATTCCGGTACGCACGTGTAATACACACCGAGAGTTCCGACGAAGCAACGACTCGGGAAGGTCGTGCGAACTCCGACAAAAGAGAATTCGAGTCACCGAGAGCGCACACCGACTGCCGCTTCGAAGTTTCCGGGCTAACGATGCAGAAAACAAAGGTACGCGTACGTGCTCCACCTTCACAAATCGGCGACTCTTTTGTGGGCTTCTCTCGTCATGCGCCGAGGCGAGCTGCGTAAAAAAAATTAAAATAAACAAAAGGTACGAAAGCAGAGATCAACAAGAGCAACTCGTGTGCGACGAAAGAGGCCGCAGGAGCGGCGAAGCACCAAAATTTATCGAACAGTTTTTTCTTCCTGTTTCTGCACCGAAAATAAATATTTCTATGGTTTTAAGAAATGTTTTGATTGATGTGAATACATATTTCATAGAAACAAATAAATATTATTTAAATCAATTAAATATTTATTCAAATCAAATAGATATTTATTTTAATCAAATAAATATTTATGTAAATGAAAGAAATATTTATTCAATTCAAATAAATATTTATTTAAACTAAATAAACACTTATTTGCGGGGCGCCCGTTAAATAAAGATAGTCAACATTTATGTTCGAGGTTGTAGGCACTTTTCTGATGTCTTTTTCATCTTTCCGGTTATCCTCGATCGTCGACGCTGTAAAATGAAAAAATAAAAAAATTCCACGACAGAAAAAGAAATCATAATTTATTGGAAACAACCAATTCAAGGAGAAGTGAGGAAACGCACTTTCACATAATGCTCGCTCAAAGCGTAAATACATTCTTCGCTAATAATGTTTTTAAGCCATTTTATTGCCCGACCGTCTCGTCTATAATGAAAATAATGAGTACATATTCCTCATAATCGCTGACCTCGGGGGGTGCGTTGAACCGTTATTCAGCACATAACAGTGCGGTCTCCTCGAAATTTACGACCCCCCTCTCGCGATTATCGAACAAACGTATTTGAATCTCGAATCTTTTTTTTTCTTAATTTTTTTAACAACTTATATTCCTTCAATTCTCATTCCACCCGATGGTCACGTCGTAAATCAGTTAAATTATTATCATTATACGGATGATATTAAGTCACCGGTTGTATCTTCGTTATTATTATAATACGCGCATAAATTATTTAATATTCCCGGCGACGTTTATTTGAGACTGCCAGGTTGGGATTCAATGGCGAAGCGATGGGACGGATTGCAGAAGAATAATAACGTTCCTCGTCCGAATTGAATGTCATCGAAGGTGTCGTCGAGCGTGTTTCACCTCTCGCTCGTTCCCTTCGAGCTCTCCTGCTTCTGTCACTCGTGTTCTTAACGAGGTGCCAGGTCGGTCTATCGGGCGAGAGTAGGAAATATATACTTATGGTATACACGCTGTGCTATATTGACTATTCAACGGAGGCGTGGATCGCACCCGTCGCAGGCGACGCTGGACCTCGCGGAATACGCTTAGCGGCCGCCGGCCAGGTGGACGACCTTGGCGGAGGACCCTGGTCCCATGCATCTCATTGACATCGATGAGGTATACATTAATATGGGTATTATACATCTCGCGTAGCAGCGAGCTCCCCCCTCCCGTTCTCCCGTCGCGAAAGTCCCGAAGACTACTCGCACGACTTTCGTCGGACGAAGTTGGGCATTATTTGAAAACCGACTTTAAGGGCTTACGCCACAGTAAAATTTCGAAATATCTGTATGTATGTATATATTTTTTTTTCAATAATTTATGGCGTCAAGAATATTCGGTTAATTTTTATGTCGAAATTCAACAAATTAGGAAAGTTAGAGATCGTTATGTGGAAAGCGGCGGAACGCTCGAGCAGCCGCGCGGCCGAGCTTTGAAGACGTTTTTCTCAAAACGTGATTTTCGAGATCGGTGTCCCTGATATCTCAGAAGTGGCTTGATAGATTTTTATGAAAATTTGTACCGATATTCTTCGATAGATTCTTTAGTCGTTGACAATCTCATATTTAAAAAAATTATTATTTCAAAAAATAATTCAGTGTTGAAAATAAGTAAAAATTGACTTTTTCAATTCGCTGCCATTTTGCAATTTTTTTCGGAATCGGATATGGATAGTTCGCCGATCTATGGATAGTTCGCCGATTTAACAAATGTTTCTTGTCCGCAGAGGACAGCGAATTTCTTCCTTCTAACGATACTTCCCTTCGACACAAAGAACCTTATTTTTAACTGCAAAAAAACATCGTGAAATTAACGCACGCATTCGCAAGACCGATTCAGGAACGGAAGGAATAGATCTTACATCGGTGTCGTCCATTCCAGCAACGAGAATCCCTCGCCGTACCATCTCCCGCGCATGCCTACAATGCACCCTCCCCACGAATGAGTTACGCTCCAATCTATTTAACTCGCATACACAATTATTTATCGTAAAATGCATAAGTGCATTCCGCGTTCCTGGTCCGCGTCTCTCCGTCTCCCTTATCGGCGTCTTTCTCATCGGTATCTTGATCCCAAAGGCGAATTATAAGCGCGGCGCGAATACGTGCGCGCGCAGAGAGGACTCGCGTAAGGACCCGGCGCTCGGTCGCGCGCTCGCTTACGATCTGAAGATTCCTCGCTTGGAATTCCTAAAGGTCTTTTATTGTCGGGCGTCAACGAACGTATAAAGACTGACCTCCTCGCTCTCTTCTTCACCCGTACGGCCGCCTCTGTCCCGACTCTTCGTCACTCTCCCCGATGTTATTTAGTGTAAACACAAACGCGCACGCACACACGTGCGTACACCGGTCCTCGTGCGCATGCGCGACACGCGGTACCTCGACGCGTTCTTTGTACCGGACACGATTAAAAAGGAAACGCTGACGCGAGAGTGAACGGCGCGATCCTGATGCGTGTACGGATACACACAATAACATCGAACGTTAAATACCGGTGCGAGAGTTAGTGCAAACTCGATTATTTATCGGGAGACAACATCGGTTGAACTCGACGGCACGGAGACTGATAATGAGCCGTGAGCGAACCGATGCATCTGCGTCTCTACTTCGAGAATCGAAAACTCGATTTCACACACCGGCACGAGACGCGCCTCTCCGTCGAGAGACGACCATCTCCGTGGAGTCGTTAAGCGAGGATCATTGGCAGGTTGAGGAGTCGATGCACCACGCGGTACTCCCAATGTACTTATAAGTACGCGCCGAATATGGCTGTGCAACTTACGCGAGAAAAAAAAAGTATTCGTGCCTTCGCGAGTATTTTCGGCACGCCAATCTTCTTAAAAGTGATAAAAATAATAATAAAACTTTGGGGCGTGTTGAGAGTACACCGATCGGGTACGTACAATGTAGAGGCTCGGTTAAACCGCATATCCGAGTTCGGCCCGAGCCCTGCAGCGGCCGTGCGATGTCTGACCACTTTTTTTTTTCCTGCGCACTTTTCTGCCCATCTGCTAATAAGACCAAGTATGTCCGTGAAATTTCCGAGCGTTAAATCGGCGCCCGATGAGCTCCCGGAATGGTCTTGTTAGGAAATGATCAGGCCCTGATGTAACGTGAAATTTACATTATTTTTGAGACATTTTTACCCTCTCGATGGGAACGATATAAAGAAATTGTGTAATCGAAGGCTCCGAGTGAAACTTTTGGAACCACGAGATTGATTCTCTTCTCACCCGTAGCTGTTTCGATGGCTGACAATAAAATGTATTTGCGCAAGCTTCGTTTATTGCTTTGAATTATAGAATTTATTGCTTATGTTGTCATCGGAATGTGGCAAATGTCTGATACGAAGTCCAAACACCATCAGTGATAATGATGAATTCATTTTTCACCGAGCCAAGGCTGGAAAAAATCTTCTATAGACGGAGCTTCAATTTTGTCAGAAAAATGTTTCCCCTCGCGACGAGAACATCAGGAACAAATCTTATAACCGAGAGCTTCGAGTGAAAGGTTTGTATTCATGAGATAGATTTTTTCCGCAGCGTCATCTACAGACCGGACACCTAGAAAACCGAAAATTTACACGATACTTTTGTAATGAACGTCGGACCGTTTTTGGCGCACGATGCCCGTATCGCACCAGCCGAACAGTTATGGTCATCAGTAACTGCACGTGTAGGAAAGCTCGTGTCCAAATTATACTATGAAAGTGTTCAAAATTCCGAACCGATGCTCGTTTTCAAACATCATGGATTCAAAGATTCCACTTCCGGCATATTGGAGTAAAAACAACTTTGTAGCGTTTCGCTTAAAACATTTTTTTTTTTTTCAAGTACTCGGCGTCGAGACGCTACCGCGTCTCTTGATGCCGGAGATCTCGGGAAAACAAACGAAGCCGGGATCTCGTTCGCCAGTTCACCCAGCCGAGCGCGAGGAAACCGCGAGAAGAGAGCGCGAGTGAGCGCCGTAGCCGGCTCTCTCGAAGGAGCTCTCTCGCACCGGCCGCCGCGCGAGCTCTCCGATGCAGCAATCTAGCCGCGTTGATTAGAGTCGTATGTAGAATCGAGAACCGGATTCCAAGAACCTGTTTCCATGTTCACGTAAGATCGCCGGAGTAATCGACTGACGGATCGGCGACCGTTCGAGTCAGCGACCCCGAGCGGAGCGCGCGACCGGCGGCCAGCATCAGCGCGCCGCGAGTAGAAGCGGAATCACCGTCAGCCAGAGAGCCGAAGGAGTCGGGAGCTGCAGCTCCAACATCGGCATCAACCGCCGAGCGAAAGATGCGATAGACGGCGAGACAGGAGCGCAGCATCCCGCTCGGTTCATCGGCGGCTGATTGTGTTCCCGTCCCGGCTCGCTCGGGACCAAACCGAACGCACGCGTGTCGATTCGTGAAACTTTAGAGGAAAAGGACATTTTCAGCTGTTTAGCGCCTGTTTGTTTTCGAAACTGCTTTACGGCGATGAAGATAAGGTACCGTGGACCAGAATTCACTATCCATATGCAGAATATACACTGACCATCAATAAGGTCCACTGACCCAGAAGGTCCCCCGGCACGCTCGGGACCAAACGGAAAAGGCGCATGCCAATTTGTGGGATTTTAGAGGAAAATTACATTTTCAGCTGTTCAGCGCCTGCTCGTTTTCCAAACGCCTCTATGGCGATCTAGATAAGGTTCTACAGACCAGAATTCACTACACGTACGCAGAACTCACTGAGCATCATAAGAGTTCTCCACTGAGCCGGCTTGCTCGGGACCAAACGGAACACACGCGTGTCGATTTGTAGGACTTCAGAGGACTTCGGAGGGAGGACATTTTCAGCTACCCAGCCGCTGTTCGTTTTCACAACTCCTCTTCAGCGAGGAAGAGCAGGTGCTATGGGCCAGAATTCACTATACATGTGCGGAATTCACTGAGCAAGTGAAGGGTTTTCCACTGAGCCAGAAAGTCTCCCCAAAGTCCACCAAACCACTCCACAGGTTCAACTGCTCAACGTGGGCTTGGCGGACAAGTCCTCTACCACTGTTCCAGGGGTGCGAAGTCATGTTTTCGCTCCGGAATATAAGATCGGGCACATAATTGAATCGATCCCATTACGATATCCAAGCTAATGCACTTAATGATAATAATCTTGTAATACGCCTCATGCATATGCATGCAAATTTATTTGTCTCGGAATTTCATTTTTCTGAGTTAGGCCAGTACAGCGTTGGCGCAACTTTGTCGGGCGTCGCTCGATTAGTCCCAGTGCAACGTTGGCGCAACTTTGTCAGGAGTCGACGCCTACCAACGCCTGAAGAATTTTCCTCAGTTGCCGCCAATAACAAACCAAAAGAAATCGCCGTCAGCAAAGTCCTAGCGTACATTATTTTTCCACGTTGCCGGCTTCACTCGAGTGCACCAGACGATGGATTACGCCCTCTTCGGCGCGGAAGAAAAAATTAAAAATTAACAACAATAAATAAAAAATCATAATCTCAGGGACTTTGCAGCCATTAATCTTGGCGCGGTTAACTAATAGATTTTCATTATTCCGCGGTTCCCTATCTCTGGTCTATGTAATTATCGCTGGATTGCGGCAGTTGGGAGAAAAGAGAGGAGAGAGACGGGAAGGGATGGACAAGCGGCTCGCTATGTGCGGGTAACTCACGCACACGCACCGAGCTCACGCGTATTACGCGTCGCCGGTCGCTGGTCCAGTCGGTCCGCGGCGAGGATCGAGAGCCAATCTGCTGTATACGAAAGTACGTGCACCTATGCAGCCACCGGGCGAGCCGCGGGGACGAACGCCGGCAACTGCGAGTCTACGAGCTCGCGGTCCTCTCTTCTCTATCTTGGGGCTCTCTCCGGCGTTTCTCTCGAATGAAAATACTGCAACAGATACTCGCGCTCTCGCTTCTGGTATGCACAAACTCCAATCGCTCCCGTACACCTATCTATTTATAGATATAATAGTTGTACCGGCGGCGCAGCAATGTTAATTTCATCGGGTAAGGACTGAGAGGACGTGCTGCGCGGCGGAACAGTGTGTAGGTACCGAGAAACCGAAGCTCTTTTCGATTAGGCATTACACACCGCGCGGCATGATCGTTCAGGGATTAATCTGGGGGATGAGAAATTTATTAACGAAGCTGCGAGGGAAACAGGCCGGTTCTCCGGGCTTTTGATCACGCGGGCAGACCTCGCTCCGTCCGCCTCTACCGGGCAGGTGCGTCGCGAACATTTATTTTAAATACTTCAGGGGGATAATTAATTCTTCGGATATTCCGCTCATCCGCGGGATTTTTTTTAAATACTTCCGCGGCCTTATGGTAAGACCCGTGATCTTAATTTATTCGATGTGTGTCACGGAAGTTTCTAAAAAAAATACAATAAAAGGATCTTCTCCGGATCTTGAGAGATGGCATTCGAGAAGTATTACACTTTCGTCTGGTGTCTTTGTGGGGACGATAAAACCCCACCGCGCACCTTGAAGGAGAATTGAAGGACTGAAACTGGAGAAAGCTTTGCATGTAAATCAAATAAATTTTTATACGAAATTTATTTGAATGATTTATGTCCGGGAAAGCATTAGGAACAGCTCGCGTGTCGGTGCCGCCGGCTCCGAAGATGATCTGAAGGCCGACTGGATCTCATGGTTAACTGAGAAAAAATTACACAGTAAAAGCAACAATACTGACTTTTCACCATAATAAATAGTTCCCAAGGGTAACTATTTTTTAAGTTTTATAGTTACGACAATGACGAAACGTTATGGTTGCAACCATAATTATTTACTAATATATTTGCATGCAACCATAATTATTTACTTATATATTTAGTTACAACCATAATATATTTACTAATCTTTCTCTAGTACAGTAGGAAATACTATCCTTTTTCCCAGTGCAGCGATGCATGAATGCGCGAGAGATTCTTCGAACTGCGTCTCTCTGCCGCAGGCTAGAGAGGCACCTGCGCCAGTGTCGAAGCCTCGATTAGCCTGATAATGCGCTATGCACTTGGTCCTGACAAGCACGTCGATCACTCCGATCGATCGCGAGAGCGCTGTTTCCGCTGATTTACGCACTCGCTCCCTCGGGAAAAGAACGGATGGAGTGAAACTGGATGGAATAAACTTTGCATCAAAATCAAATAAATTTTTCTATGAAATTTAGCATTAAGAACTCGCGCGTCCGTTCCGCAGGCTCCGAAGATGATCTACACTGTTAAAAAAAATTGTAAATTTAATGTACCCGACAGGAAGGTTTTATACAAAAACTGGTATATTAAATTTCATGTACAATCGTGATGAAACATTAATGTACAGTATATTAAAAACTTTATAAATACTTCACTTTAATAATGTATTTTCATTGTACCGTAAACGTGTTTGAATTTTTATAATGTACTTTCAATTAAATGAAAAAGTATGTTAATTTTTCGACGCAATTATCCATTAAATTACATTTACCAGTTTCTGCCTAAAAACTTCCTGTCCGGTGCATTAAATTAAAATTTTTTTTACAGCACAGCCATGCGTGTATCCCCGAGCGATGCTTCGAGCTGTCTCTCCGCCGCAGGGTAGAGAGGCAGCTCCAATGCGCCAATGTCGATCCGCGATTAGCCCGATAATGCGTGCACTTGGTCCCGACAAGCCCGTCGATCGCTGCGATCGATCGCGAAAACGCACGCGCGCGATCTACGCACGCGCGCGATCCACAGAGTTTCTGCCTCGGTTGAGCAGGGTTTCCGTGCGCTATCTTCGAAGCCGAGCCGATGTTGTGCAAAACTCCTGTGGTCGCTGCAGCGCTCTCGTACTTTCCCTGCGAGCTTCCACAACAAACAAGGTGAACGCCGGACCGGAGCGAGAAGGAGCGAGAAACAGTGATTCTGGTCCTGGAAAAAAATGCAACGGCATCGTGCGACTCATAAGATCGGGACACTCGGTATTTATAGGGCCGCTCGCAAAGACGATTATTATTTCTTCGCTGCGTAAAGATGGCGATAAGGATGTATGCATAGGAGAGCGAGCGAGTGAGAGCGAGAGGGAGAAAACTGATAAAGGAAAAACGACAAAGTGGACGGTGCGTCGCCAAGGCGCGCAGTACTTCTGGCCGCGCATGCGCACCATCTACAATGTTCAGTGAAACTGCCTTATAAATCAGCGCTCCACGGCAGATAGACGGTGGATATTCAAATCAGGCAAACTCTCCATTGATATCGGGACATTCTTGCGGGAAAGTCGTCGTTAAGTATTTTATATGAATACTGGTCGTACAAAGCGCATCGATAACATACAAATGCGGGAGAGGGAGAGAGAGCGAGCTCGGCCGGAGAGAAGGTAGTAACGCAGCGCTGCTGAGAACTTCAACTCCCATCGTGCATCATTATTCGTAACGGTATCGCTCGATCCCTGCGTCGCGACGTCATCGCGCTTGCCTTTTATCGAGGGGCATCGGGATCGGGGATTTTTTGCTTTTGCCGTTGTTTCGTCTCTCGACAGACCTCCGAGGCGATCCTGCTACTTTCCCATTCCTATTTTTCGCAACGCTTTTTATTATATTAAATTTTATTTCATCTTGTTGTTCAATTTTATTTTATTTCAATATCAAATTATATTTCAATCTATAATAAAAATTGACATTCGCATCTGTGCGCCATGAACGTAATTTTCGGAGCGGTGTCGTCGGGCCTTTCGCGGATCAACCGCAATTAAAGTTCCCCCTCGATCTCCTCCTCAGCGTCAGAAAACTTGCAACCCGCTTCGAATTTGGTAGAATTTTTATGCGCATTGACATTCAAACGAAACAAAAACAGAAATCAGATGCTGACTCTTCCGATTCCTTGATTTTTTCCTCTCGTAGCTAAAAAGCGTTTTATCGGGGCCAAGAAATCGCGGCGATATATTTCAGGTGTGCGCGAGCCGGTGCTGGTGCCTCTATTGTCGCGTGCTCCACTACAGTGGACCGCCCGCCGGTTGGCTCCGCAAAGCGAACGGACGAGCGGGGTTTTCACTTAAAGTCCCGGACGCTCGGCCGAGAGAGCCGGGCAGGGACAAAGAGATCATTACAGCGGTAAGAAAGCCAAGACGACGTTGCTGAAGTACGCACGCAGGCGTTGTGCGACTCGACGGACACCTCGTTCGACTCGCGTAACTGGAATTCGCACCCTAATAACGCCACTTCTGGCAGCAGCGGGAGAACGCTCGTTTGTACGGTCACGCGTGTGTGTGCGTGTGTGTTTGCGCTGTAACCACCGCGGGCTCACAATAAGTGAGGACTGGAGGCTAGGCGATAACGATTGTCCGCGCGAGAGACACGCGGAACTCTCTAGCGAACTCTAATTGAGGAGGAATTCAAAAAAGGTTGATACGCCGAGCCGGATACACTTGGTTGGGTTGGAAAAAAAAAGTTGCAAAGTCTCTCATTGTTATGGCAAACTGGACCGGCTTTCCAACGCGGGAGAGCGGTGAACCGACAGTGATTGGCCACTTTGTAACAAGTATTTTATGCACCATGTAACATCGTAAGGCGCGTAAAGCAATTAGGGTAAAAGAGGTTAATGTGGACACCCCGATTGGCAGATAAATCGATTATACGTGGTCTGGACCGTATTCAGGATTTTTAGTCTGTTTGTAAAACGTTCGGTATATTACTTGTAATGATTTGTGAAACGCATATTCGATGCCAGATAAAAGTGTGTCAATAACCGATTAATGAATGTATAATCAAACTTTCAAATTTGTCATAAATTTATAGCAATGGCATTTAATTGCTTGTTCCTAATTCGATGAAAAAAACGTGAACCAGTATCCTAACATGGTAATACAAAATGTCAAATATGCTTTGGAGGTTTTTTTTTCAGTTAAACCAGTCTTAGGTAGACAGTGATGGATCTGGTTGTTTGTTGCCCCAATCATTGTTTTTTTTTTTTTTTTTTATCTATCGGGCGTCAAAGACAGTTCCCAGGTGAGATTTTGTCGTAACTGGGGAAACGGCACATGGCTGGCTTCGCATTGGCTGCCGTACGCAAAAATACTTGGAGAATGAGTTTCCAAACCGGAAGTGACGTATTCTCTTTATGACGTCACTTCCGGTCGAAAAATGATATTTTCAAACCGGAAGTAACATATTTCCGGTTCGACGTATCTTCCAGTCGAAAAATAAGATTTCCAAACCGGAAGTGACGTTTTCCGGCACGACACGAGAACCGAATAAAAAAATGCTTGATCCGAATCCGGTGATTCCACCTTTCAGCATGAAACTCAGCCAAGTACGCCTACTTCGATCCGAAAGAAATCCCCGATCACTGTTTTTTTTTTTTTTTTGTGCTTTCTCCGTAAACGGCGAAACATGGCATGTCGCACCTCACTAGCTGTGTCGCCGATAACGAAACCGGGCGGCTCAAGAAGAGGAACGAGAAATTGCTCGTTGCGCGACTGGTCCGCGTCTATGAACGAAACACGCTAAGGGATCATTGAATCGTAGAAAGTCGCATTCCTCCGTAACACAATTTTATACAGATTCAGTGTTCGCCGCTCCGATAGCTCTGACGTAGCCCGCGCGACCAGATAAAGACCTGTTAATAGTGGTCGAAAGGAAATGCATCGACTGATAAATCAACCGGTAGTCGATCGGCGGGCGGCATCGAGAGTTGGAGGGAGAGAGATTGCTGGATATCTTAAGAGTCAATAACGATAATGCGCCGATCGAAATGAAATTGGTCGAGCGGTATCGGAGCTGACCGGGGATCGGCGCTCGCGTTCGCCCGGAGGGCTCGGCGTCGGTGTACGCACAATCGTAACACGGCCCCTCGCTTATCGAGTGATCGAGAGCGCTTTAATGTCGAGCGTGCCCGAAGTGTAGAGCAAGCCGGCACAGTGATTGGCCGCGCAACATGGACGGTTCGCGGTCGACGCCGCGGCGGCGAAAAGCTCGCGAGGCCTGTCGGTACGGGAGAGACCGAGTCGTGCCCGAGTCCGGCGACCGGTCGTGCGTTGCCGAGCAAACGTACGATTTGTCAGGACAATGCGCCGTTGGCTCTCGTCGCCAATCGTTTCGCCGGCCAACCCGTTATCGTTCCTCGCCAAACGTTACCGCGTCTCCGAGCGCGACTTCGAGCGAAAGCCAGTTTCGGTCGCGTCTCGAACGTGCACGAGAACGCGCACATGCGCCGTGGAAAGATAAGCATAATTACAAAGTAATCCCGACTAATTGCCGCGCTGCGAACGCCGGTAACGAGAGGGCCTCGCGACGTCCCGTCTCGTCACATTACAGTATCTCAGCCGGCGCGGAGGGGTCGGCGGGTCAAGCGTTTGATCGAGTGGTCGCCGGCGCGCTCGGGAGCGCGTGCATAATTGTCCCGAGTGCGAGAAACCCGCGGACGCTCGTCGGCAACGCCCCTGGCCGTCCGGACGGGTCGCACCGAGCGCGGCCGCGACTCGCCAGCCGAGAAGACGACGGTCGAACACGAGGATCGATGCGGCTATTCAATTACTCGTCGGCAACCGAACGCGCGCGCGCGCGCGCGCTCCACGAGGATGCGCATTAACATTTCACTCATGTGCGTCGGCACGACGGAGCGATCGGCAGGCCCGCGCCGAGACTCTCGACCCGCGTCCGTCTCTCCGCCGCTGGGAACTCTCCCCGGCCCAAACGGTAATTTCACCCTGACAGTTACTCTTTCCCCCCCCCGGTGATCCTTAATTCCCGTCGGTGAAACTTCCTACAATTCATATAATGGAGAAACCGGCGAACTCTCTCTAATGCATGTCCCTCCGTCGAGGAAATTTATAAAAAAAAAAAAAACGCTCGCCGCTACTCCGCCTCCTAACGATTCCACCGTAGACACCTGCCTGCTTATAATATTTCGCATCGGGCAGTATCGTTCCCAGAGACCGCGGCCCCGTACGTACGCGCGCACACACTCGGACACGCGGACACGTAAGATATTATTCGAGAATTGTTCTACACGGCGAGGCTCCGCTCGAAACGTTAGACAGCGATGGCTCCAGTGACTTATATCACCTGTGTGTCTGTGACGGAAACATTGCCGGATCCTCCGCCTCTTTATTCTCATCTTCCCCTCTCGTTTAGGTCTCTAATACCGCGCGGGCCCGAGCATAGACGCCGTTGTAGAGAAGTTGGGAATGCGTATATAGTATAATGTACAGCAAGACCTCGAAGACCGGAGGGGAGGGGGGAGGGGGGGAGGGAGGGGAGGATAGAGAGGGACTTACACACCGGTCCTGTATTAGTGTTGCCACGACAAGAGGATTGCATGCGAGAGGTGCATGCATCGTCCCCACGGCGAGAGATTCACTCGTGGTTTATCGAGGTTCCACGTAGAGAGCATTGTGGCCGCTGCATAATATTAACATTAGTGGTGATTAGTGGGCTGCCGGAGTCCGATCCTGGCCAATAGCTCCGAGCTCACTACTCTCCTCTCTACACACGCGACCTTCCATCCATTAACGAGATTCACCGTGAGGGAAGGAGCGAGAGGACAGTTGGCGGAATATCGGAAAGACGGAGAAAGAGCCGGGGGAACATCGAGGTCGGCTCGGATTTCATGCCTTATAACCCTTCCTCTTGTGTGTGGTTTTTTTTTTTTTTTTACCCAACTGGCCGCTCTCTCCATCCGACACCGGGAGAGGCGGGTGAGAGAGGAAAGTGTACGAGATGGTGCGCGGGGAATGAGAATGGGACGGATAAGAGTGGAAGTGGCCGCGGCGACGATGAGGACTCACCAATTATTTCACGGCTCGGGGATAAGACAGATACGGATTTTCGTAAAAGCGGAAGTCGTAAAGATAGGGGACTGCGTTTACGATCTGCGTTCGGGGAAGATTGACGACGAGCGCTGGCGGACGTCTTCTGTGGGGTAGTCAGTGGCGAGGTTTTTTTGTTTATGGGCTTGAACAATTAATATTTCTGAGTGGTGGTTCGGAATATGTTCGGCTTGTGGATGGATTTTTCTTTATTCCGGGACGTTCTTTGAGCGTCCAGGTTGGAGGAAAGTTCGGGACACGGGAGTTGAGCTCGTACCAAGTGCAGCTTATCGTATAAATATTAACTTTGACAATAAATCTCGTTTACAACTACTAAAATAAAAGATGTAAAAATTACAAATCCATTGACCGAAGTTTACAAAAATGTTTATTACAAAATAAAAATTTTACTGTAAATTTGCAACCCACATGTTTTTGAAATTTCAGAAACACTTTATTGCAATAAAGCTTCCAACACCGTTCATCAATCTCCAATCCAAATTTTTTCACGGTGCAGTACAATTATCTCGGACCGTCCTTCGAACGTCAAACTTGGCCGCAAATTCGAGACACCGGACTGGATGTCGCGTACAAACGGCAGCTTATCAGAGAACTCTTGACAACCAGAACGAGACGTCGGGTCCGTTTCACTGTGTCACTGATTCCCGTTGTACTTGCATAAATCCAACCATTGTAATGGTACGCGCCTTGCCCGAGGAGCCTCGCCGTGGGCAGGTGCGCGACTCCGTCGCCATTTTGAATAATAACCGGGCGAGAGAGATCAATTTGTTGATCGGGGACATTAATAAGTCGGTGGCGCGAGCCGCTTTCGCAGACTGAAAATGCGGCGGGCGTGTACGCCGGACCGCGAGCCAACCAGCCAGGGATCAGGCGTGTGTCCAGCGCCATAAATACCGAAGCGTCCCTGTGTGCCCGCTTGTTTATGCGTCTGTGTACGTGCGACGCGTGTGTAACGCGTCTTCGTGCCTCTACGGTATAACTTTCGCGTTAGTTCCATCACGCCGACCGCAACGTACGAGCGAGTCAGGATGGACATCAAGAAAAAAAAGGTACCGAGAATCACTACCCAGATAGCATTTTGACAACAAACCGCCAACAAATAGACAGCACATGTACGCATGGGATGGCCGAAAAATTTGCCTATGTTTTTGCCAGCATTCAGTGCTGAAAATTTTTAGGAACAATATTGTCAGCAAGTTATCAGCAAGGCTCGCTGGTGCTTTACGTCTCACTACGAAGATTAATTTACTTGAGTCATGGTTATTTTGAGTGAAATTAAAAAAAAATTCATTTCTTACTGAATGTAAGTGACTCAGTAGATTCTCACAAAAAATCAATTACAAGGATCGTTAGTGCTAGTCCATCTGTGGATCATATTTTAGAAAGATATATCGATACTAAACGAACCCACAGTTCGACACAATTGTCGACTAAAAAAAAAATCCAAAAACGCGTATTCTTTATGCATCAATATTCATTTTATGAATATGCTGCAAGCTCAAGCTAGAACCTTTTGTTGCAATGTTGCTGCCAAGCGAACAAAGCTTGGTGTCAAGCAACGGCCCTTGTTTGTCTGTGCTACGGTTGGCGATCTGGGTAACACCCGAACCAATTCCCAAAGTGGCTACAAAATCACAAAGATTCGAATCCCGGTTAACACAAAAACCTCCCCGAGGATCCACCTGTCCGTCTTTCGTGTCCTTGCCCGGGGTATCCTCTTGCCCGGCGCTATCCCGCGCCTCCCGATGACCTCAGCGCGAGCTCCCCGGCGGGCAGAACGAGCGGCCCTCACCGGTCCCCGAGAATGCATGCCCGCTGTCAGGCCGTCGCAATTTTCAGCGAGAGCCTCGCGGGGTCCGGGCGAGGCACGCAAAGCGGCTGATATTGTGTCCCAGGCCTTGATATTTTCTTTTGTGCCGCGGTCGAAGAGGGAGGGAATCTCTCGCCGAGGATCGCGAGTTTCTTCCCGAGCCACGGTGGTCACCGGCTCTTCTCGCGCGGGTATCGCGACAAGCTCCTCGCTCTTCGGTCTCACCGCTCTCGCCTCTCGCTCCTGGCGAACCTCTTGATCCTCCTTCGTTCTCACACGACGCGCGATTCGGAGAGCATCGCAGAGAGAGAGTCAGAGAGAGCCGGAGCACACATGGTCGTGCATGGGCGACGCGGCGGATCTCTCCGAGCCGAGCAAGATCGGCCCGACGCCGCCGTTCCTGCCGATGGTCCGCGCCGCCGCTGCTCCCGCTGCACCGGGCAACTTGTTACCCGGCCACGCATACATCTCCGCGGCCCCCTCGCACGGTGGAAACAACACGACATCGACTTGTTTATGCGCTCGGGTGCCCACTTGCCCCCGTGGCGGCCAACTAAATCACACCCCGCGGATTTTATATTAAAACAAATAATTAATTCAGATGCCCCCGACGCGCCGGGTGGTCGGTACCGGCAACATATACCCGGCTCGCGCCCCGGCGAGACCGTCCGCCGCCTCGCACGGACACACGGACGGGGCGAGCTGAGTTTATATGGCGGTTCGGCACACATGCGAAGGGGTGGGGGGGGGGGGAAGGGGGAGAGGGCGAAATGAGTGACCGATGCCGCCTGATTCTTCGGCCGCTGCGACGCCGGGCGTCCGACTATGCACGTCGGAGTGCATCGGGCGTTTCGCGAGAGGGTGTGCGAGCGACAGAAGAAGGCGGCACACGGTACCGTCTGATGTACGAGCCGGTGCGATCTTTCTCTCACCGCGCCGCCCGCCGGATAAACGCTCGGACGTCGTCACGCACTGTTTCGTTCGGCGGACGGGGAGCGTCGCATGAAAGGTGGGACGGATATTAAAGCCGCGGGAAAGATAGGAGAGGTAATAATAGATAGGAAAAATTGCCGTCGCGCGGCTCGCCGATTAACCGAAGCCCTCGCTCCGGAACACGTTTGAGAGCCCGAGCAGCTGGTAATAATGGTTTTGTGATTGCTTGATGAGAGAAAAGATGTTAGCTCCGGTTCCAGATTCTCGACGGGGTCCGTTGAATGCTACGGTAGCTGAGATACCGAATGACTAGTGAGCGGAGAGGTTGGGGCAAAATGGGAAGACGAGTAGTTGAGTCGATCGCTTATTAATGAAGGATGAAATTCGGAATAATTACTCTGAGGATGCAGAACAAACATTGCGATGCGGGGCAAAATGGGACACCTCTCTGTGCCACCGGTGTCAGGAGAATTGACGTATGTTAGTTGAACCCGATTTACAAGGCATGTTCAGAGAGTCCATTTTACCCCAGGCTCCTCCTCCGGTGCACCGCTGGAATTTTCTGAAATTTGCCCAGCAGTAAAGGCTGCTCGGATGAGTTCGGACCTACGAATCGATCGTTTACTAGTGAAAGATAAAATACAACATAATTATTCCGAAGATATATATTAAAAAATCGGTACGTGGGGTAAAATGGGATACCGCTCTACCCGCCGACATCAGAAGAACTGACATTATTTCAGTTTCTCTCGATTTACATGGCTGGTTCAGATTCCCCATTTTGCCCCCCCCCCCCCCCCTCCCCCCATTTTTCGGAAAGTTTGTGCTACGCTATTTTGCTTCGTTTCCGCAATGAACAGCGTCCTCGCCCCGGCCGAACATGACTCGACGGACAAACATTCGACGTCAAACAATAAACCGCCCGCTCTGTTTTTTTTTATTCTCACAGTTTTCACCCCTTTTTCTCTCTCATTATCCTGAACGATGGACTTTCAATATACTCTCTCAAAGATCTCTGCAGAGTCAGGAAAATTGCGGTAATTTGTTATCCGGGGTTCAGCATAGTTAGCGATGGAATTGTGTAAGCGACGGGGAGAGGCGCTCGGTTCGAAGGAGTATGAAAAAAAGAAACGGGCTGCGAGGGAGGATGAAAAGGCGGAAGTCGCTCGCGCAGTAAAGAAGGGGTGAAGAGAGGCGAGAGCAGTCGGCCAAGCGAAAAGTTTCCGTCCAAGAGTTTCCGGGACTTCGACGAGAGAGAAATTCTTCGAAAAGCACAAAAGCTCTGCTCGCCAACCCCTTCTCTCACCCGCACCCACGCCGTCGGCCGTCCCCGTCCCGCTTCCGCGCCATTGAAGTCGAGAGTCCCGGGCGCAATTTGCTCCGGTGCAAAACAAACGAGAGAGCGAGAACCCGAAGTCTCGAAGAAGCTGATAACGAATGCCACTGCCGACAAGGTGAACTACTTCCCGGCGAACTTTCCTCGTTTACAAGAGGCAAATTGTTAACCGATGAGCCAGCCCTTTCCGTTTCGGACAATATACGCGAGACGGGAATTGTGCGCGATGCGCTAAAACTTACAATAGTTGTAATAAATAATTTCTCAAAATCGAAGCACGAAGTTTCGTAAAATTAATTTTGTTGAATAAGTGACAAACTCGTTCATTGAGGCTCGAATATACGAAGTTTTTCTCTTGTTTCCCGTGTTATTAACAAGTTCAGTTTGTAGCTTTGTTTGCGAAACTAGAAGCCGGGTGGCGCGATCGGAAAATTATGAAATAAAAAAACGGTGGATGCTTGTGGACGGAAGTTGTTGTGCAAGGTAGAAACTTTTGTTAGTGTGTAGCGAATTTGTTGACAATAAATAGTAAAGTAGGTCCCACCGCTTTTTGTCCACACTGTAAACATTTATTGTAAATTGGACGTACTGGAACTTGAAATTTGCTTAAATTACTTACACTTATTGGACATTTTTGCCAAATTTCAATTATAAATAAAAATATTACCGTAACATTGCAAGGTACATGTGTTTGAAATTTCAGAAACAGTTTATATAAAAAAGCTTTCAATACGTTCGTTAATTTTCAAACTACATTTTTTTGTATTGCACAAACGTCCACAATAATAAAATCTTATCCCGCACATTGCATATCGCCGATTGTCCATCGACCGAGGTCCTTATCAACATTTTACAATCTTTCCCAATAATCAATCATCTTCCTATCGTCTTCCACTGACCGTCGTGACATAAAAAAAATCGTCCCACGCACCGAACTCCATTCAACCCTCAAAAAAAAAAAAAAAAAAAAAAAAAAAAAAGAAAGAAGAAAGAAAAAACAACATTTTTATCTTGTCGAACGCCCCTCGCAGTGACGGTGGATCGGCGTTGCAAATTTGTATTTATCACCTCGTCGTCATCGTCGACCGAGGGTAGGGAGAAATGTACGCGCCTGCTTCCCACATCGGGTCTCGGTTTGCAGGATCGACGGTCTTTTCCCGCGATCTCAAAGTGTCGCGAGACGTGTGCACGATGTCCTGGCCCGGCGTTTAAACTCTTCCGCGTCGCTTGTGCGAATCGTGATTCGACGATATTCGCCGTTTAGCCGGTACGCAGTGGCGATGAATGCCTTAACGGTGCAGAGATAATCGAGTGCCGGGTGGAGACGATGAAGAGTACAGTACAGTTCAGACCGGAGCCTGAGACGAGCCCCGAGCGCGGCGAGTCGGGTGGGCTTGCAGGAGGTCGGAGGGGGCGCGTATCGCGCGAAAGGGTGAAGGTGAATTGCAGAAACGACCCCTCGGCAGTTGATGGCATGGGGGGAGCCTCGTTAACCCCAAGACCGTTTGCCGCTGGTTACACTCCTTTCCGTCCACGCATTACCCGCGAAACACCCTCGCATCCCGGCCGCTGGTCTCGTCGCGCGGCCTCCTCGAGCATCAGACATCGAATCATCCAGATCACTCGCCGAAGTCCGCGACAAACGAAACGGAAAAACTATCCTCGCAAAGGACTTATTCATCATCCGCTTCTCTCCACATCAGACTCCTTGGTCCTTCTCCCGACCTGCGGCCCGCAACCTCCGATTCCCTCCCACCTCTCGGCTCCACTTCCGGATTATAAATAGTCAATTCGAGTCAAAGGAAAGTATCGATGCTTCGATAACTCGCAGCATCTTGGCGCGGGGAGGGGAGGGGGGGGGGGGGAGGACCAAAAGCCACAGTCCCTTTTATCTCGCAGCCGGGACGCGGCCGCAGTGGTATCTCGCGCCCCGCTGGACTCCAGAATTACGACCGGAAAAGCTCTTCTTGGTCGTTTTTTTTTTTTACGCCCAGAGTCGCCGTCTCGAAGATCGGCTGTTCGGTTTTTGCTCGGACGTCGAAACACGAGAGCCCGGAGCTATGTTACCGCCGACGGCGCACCGCCGTCGAGAGGAACGAGAGGAGTCGCCGCGATGTTTCCTACCCGCAGAGGGATGGGGGATGAGCGGAGAACGGGATTACGGTCTCCGCGTCCGCATGCCCGCACGCACACAATCGGTCGAGCGATAAACGGCTACCGCCGCTCCGGCCGTCGTTTTCCCCTCCTCCCGCTCGACCGATCCGATGTCTACACCGTGCAGTCGTGTTGTGCCACGGGGTTTTACGTATTATGTACCTACAATGACGCTCAATGTAGCGTGACGCGATGATACTCGTTTTGCGGGTGCCGGTCCGCGGCTCGCCCCCCCCCCCCCCCGCTGGGCGACTCACTCACTTCCACCGGGAGACGACGCGACCACGGGCAGGTCCCTTTCGTCCATGCGACCGGCAGCCCAGCGTCCCACAGGGGCTGCACATCATTACCCACCCGTTGTTGACACTCCGTCGTAAATGCCTCCCCCCCCCCCCCCCCTCTGAAGGCTCTGCTCGACGTGATCAAAGACGTGTGACCGATATAGGCTGGACACCGCGGCCTCGGATGTGTTGCACTATAAAAATTCTCCGCGCGACGGGGGACGAGCGATGGAATCTTGAGACAGTGAAAACTCGGACGAGATTCATTAATTCCGGAGCCGGAGAGACATCTTTGCACCTCGTTGGGACCACGCGCTGGTCCTGGGGCTCCGATGTCTTTGAGGCTGGGCTGCTTTGGGAAAAATTTGTTTTTTGGGTTGATTGTAGCGAATTCGAAACGCCGGGGTGTAAGCTGCATGACTGTCAAGGTGCCGTCGTGATACGATTAGTATCGTAGAGGTTACACGCTCTGGAAAGGAACCCGAATGGAAAAAATGGTAATGGATGGCAAGATTTTTGTGAAAATGGCTCATGAGGCGCGTTTCGTGTTTTGGGATAAGAATTGCATGGGCGGGTGAGATATTGCGACGAGGAATGGAACTGGCCGAGAGACGTCAGGATTTTTTAATAGGCAGATAAAGAACGATTAGTTGGAATAAAAGTTGTGCGGTAAAATTACGAAATGTGTCAGGCAGGCCCAGTTGTTTTGTAATAATTCGCCGCCGCTTCCATCGGATAAGAATTTTATATCACACCGTAAACATTTACAGTTTCGTGTCAGAGTGCCTGCCAGTTTGTTTCGTTATCGAGGACGTCAAACCGCAGGTATCGTCAACGGGGTGTTTGGAAATTCAGAACGAGATCTATCGCGGCTGAATGTGCCTGGAACGCGTTTGTGTGTGTGATATGGGTTTGTGAGATTGAGAGAATAGTGAGAACAGTGTACCGTAAAATGTGTATGGTCGGCTTGTTGTGTGTGTTTCTGTCCATCTCGTTAGAACTCGTTCCCGTTATTATTATACGTGTCAAGAGTTGGAGTGGAATGTGATGTGTGTTGGTAAACGGTGAAAGAGGCGGAGAAACCTATGATGATCCAACCGGGACGATAGATCGAGTAGACGGAACAAGAAATCGAGATTCCTCCGCGGCATCCTGCTGCATCCGTGAGCTGTTACAAAATAATAATGTAAATTCTTTTCCCACCGTGCTGCTCCATTAGATACTCCCGGGAGTAGCTGTGTCTGTTCATCACACAGTGTCGGATAAATTAGAAACTTCTAAAATGACGCCAAGTTTGATGAATTTTTTATTTTAATTCGTTATTGTACAGTCGTTAAGTTATAGAATTATAGAATTATTGAATTATATGGAATTATAGAATTATAGAATTATAGAATTTCAAAATTATAGAATTATTGTGGCTCAGGCTCTTCGCATCCTCGCTATGGACTATGGAATGTAGAAACGGGAAATTTAGATTTCTAAAGATTTACTGAGGATACGTCTCTTCCGATTTGAAAAACTTTTTTCAAAAAAATTCAAAAAAATATGTAACAGAATGGAGTTTCCTACTGTGCCAATATCAAACGAAATTTCATGTTTTCAAGTCCATCGACTGTGGTCCAAAGCAACGAGCCCTACAAAATCAACAAAGCCTACAAACTGATGAGGAATAAAAAAGACTCAACTCTCGCTTCCCTGATGCTGTTTGACTTCTCGCCACTTCGCTCTTTTTGAAGCGCCCTCCTAGCCTCATTTTCTAGAGGAGCGCTTCTGCAGTCACTCTCACAAGGAGCTTATGTGCCTATTTCCTGGCCGGAATGAAGTTTTTTTTCACAACCCTTTGACATCGGAAAAAAGAAGAGCCCCTTGAAAATGCATTAAACTTAGTGAAGTAACTTTAGAGCTCAAATGTCAAAAATTGCTACAGAGTCAAGTAAATTTTTCTCTTCTTTTTGCATTATTTTTGGACTACATGACTGACGTCGTGAGTCTCTCTTGCAACAGCAGACTGCAAAAGTGTGGCAAAAAGATGATCAGTGAAAGCGGTGTATGAAAAGACGTAACTTTAACTTTTTCCTGCACTGAGAGAAGGATCCAGTAAAAACTACCGATCATCTAAGAAAAATTACCACGGCACATAGTAGTAGGGCACGAGGGCGCCATCTATGACAGAAAGTCTCACATTATCCAAGAATTTCAACCATAATTTTAACTATAAAATAAATAGAATAGACAAATTTATCTTCCAACTGAAAGAAAAACAACATACAGATATCGCATAAACTGCCTTTATTCCCAAGTGTTTCAATTTCACCCCACTTTCCACAGCATTTTATATTCCGTGGGAGAGTTCCGCAGCCCCGAACTCGAATTCCTGGGAGTTCATGCATCGAGCGTACACGTAGCGGGTACTCTACAAATGCTCATAGATATAAATCCAGCGGGTAGGATAGTAGATCGTTCGGAGCGTCTATGGCGGGACTCTCTCCTCTCTCTCTCCGTTAAAAAATTGATACAGTGGAATCGGAAGTACAGTACGGCTGGTCGGCGGCAGTTTAAGTTACGTATGTAGTCAATGGTTAACGGAAGCCCATATCGATAAGTATCGTTCGCCGAGGATTGAGAGGGATGGAAGTGAACCATCGAGGAATAAAAGGGAGGAAAAAGAAAGAGTAACCGAAAAGTATATACAGCCGGGAAAACTCCCCGGAATAGCGAGTCCCGAGGGCTGGGGCTTCGTTGGTTTCCGGGAATAAAATAATGGGGCAACTAGTCGACGAGGACTAAGACCGCTGTGTAGTATGTGTACCGTGTAGTGAACCTTCCCTCGATGCAATCGGGTGGTAGACTGGTCGATATTTCTGTGACTCGTCTACGACATGGAAACTCATACACGTATACTTACAAACATATCTATCGTACTACGTATAAACATCGAACAAATCTGCACGATGTTGTTAATAAATGCACTTTTACTATATATTTTTGGAATGTTGTGTGTTTGTTTGTGCCAGTTTTCGAAGAATTCATGGCTCTTGATCCCTGGAAGCACGATGTGTCGCAGGTGATACAGCTCTTTGAATTCAGTTAAAAAAATGCATTAATAACTGACCGATATATTTTGAACTTGTAAAAATGAATATATGCTTCAAAAGGTTAAAAGGGTTGAGCTCTTATTGTTCTAAGCAGCCCGGTGACAATTTTCCATTCCACGAGCTAATATTTAGTTAATCACAAAATGTAGGCCGAACAATGAAATAAATTCCATACCATGAGCTAAAATTTAACCATTCCAAACTTTCGCCCATGGAATAGAATGAGTTCGACAAAGTATTTGGATAATTTTTAAATTTTCACGTTTCGGCTGAATTTGAGATGAAAGTTGTCTTCATGAAGATGGTAAAAAATTGCACTTACTTCACCTGGGGGGGCGGGGAGGGGGGGGGGGGGGGGGGAGGAAAAATGACTGGAAAGAAAATTGAATTAGTTCATCCACGCAGTTTGTGCGATTCCGCACGGAAACGGCCGATAAGCACCAAAGGCGATCGGCGTTGGTCGAGGTCTGCTATTATAACAAGGCATGCATGGCTATCGGAAATTGGAAAGAGAGCCGTAGAATTTGCGCTGCACAGTAAACAGTGCGAACACGCTATCCCGCTTGTCCCTCCCGCGGTATCCTCCCGTTCCGGACCGTTCGCTGGAGAGGGCAGGGTGCTCCGAAGTACACCGTACCACTCGTTCCACTCTCGTCCCGGTGTGCCGGGGCGAACGAACTGGCGTTGCTCGTGTTTAACGCCCTTATAAATGTGTAATGCGTGTTATCCTGGCGGAGGTCTCTCGCGGCGGAGCGTTCCGGCCGCTCGTCCGTGCGCAGGGTGGTCTCTGCGTATCGATAAACGATCAATCAAGCGGTGCAACTATGAACGAAAGAGAAAGAGAGCAGAGGAAGCCGAGGGAGGAGACGAGGAGGCGCTGGGAGGGAGCCAGCTCGTATCGGGCTGCGGCCCCGCCGTACGTAGCTACCTCACTGCCGGCAGGCGCACCACTCGGAACTCCGGCGCGCGAGAGAAACGAGAAATTACGAGATAGAGAAACAAAACGAAAGACAGACGGACGGACAGACAGACGGGGAGCGAGATAGAAACACGGATGAGTGAGAGGAGTTCTGCAGCTGCGGCGAAAGAGGCGGCACAAGGATGGTGGAGAAACAGGGGTGGAAGATAGAAGACGGAAGGTAAATGGACTGATAGGAAAGAGGCGGGTAACGAGGGTCGCCCAAGACGAATCTGTAGATTTATTTTTGAGAATGGAGCTTACGCGCTGAACCTGAATCAGTCAACCGTTTTGCATGAAACTCTAAGACGTTGACGTTGAAAAAAGTTGAAAATTGAAATTTTCACATCGCTTCCTCATAAAGATGAAAATTGAAATTTTCATATCGCTTCCTCATAAAAGCTGAAAATTGAAATTTTTATATCGCTTTCTCATCAAAGTTGAAATTTTCATAACAAAATTTTTTTGAGAAAATACCATTTTTGTCGAAAAATTGGAAGGGTTACTCCTTCTCATTTTTCCACTTTCAAAATGGCCAAATATTTTTTTTCGAGGTATCGAATTTCTACCACCGCCATTCGCTTCAGGTGACCCATTTCCACACAGAAAACGTGAAACTTGAACCTATTTAGAAATTTTAAAAATTGACCATTTCCAGCATAGGGAATCCTATGTTAAATTTTGCGAAACGGCACTTTTTTTCGAAAAATTTCGAGATATCGAATTAAAACCTTCGCCATTCTTTTCAAGTGGCATATTTACCAACCGGTTTCAGTAAAGAAAAAATTCTAAAAAATTTTTTTGTAAAAATACCATTCTTGTCGAAAAATGGTAAGGGTAAATTTGGCGAAACGGTACTTTTTTAAAGGGTCTCACGGCTCTAAACGGGTTTGTTCGCTCGCATAGAGATGTGTGCTGGCCGGTAGCCTGCCGAGACAATTCTGAAATAATTCATAGATACTACTTGAGGTATGTACTATGCAGTACCGAAGAGTTTTCCCCAAAGCTGAATCTTTAAATGTATTTTTAAAGGGTCTTACGGCCTTCTCATAATGTTCCTTTATTCGCAAAGCTTCCTCCGTGAGGAAGAAAATGCTTCCTCAGAGAAAAAGCTTTGCGAATAAAGGAACATTATGAGAAGGCCATATGAAACTTTCAATTTGCAGCTTTTATGAGAAAGCCACATGAACATTTAAATTTGCAACTTATTTTTATTGTGAGGACTCGTGTACAGATCGCGCCTCCATAATCAGAGTCGCTATGGAGCGAATCTAATTTTAGAGGACAGCCTCGAAGATCGCGAATCATTGTCGATAGGGTAAAAAAAAGAAAAGAAAAATTATCAGGTACATCGCTAGCAACACAAGTCAGACGAAACGTTCCCAATTCAATCTACGAAGCGTTGCCCACAAAATTGATTTAAAAAAAATTCTGCGCTGCGGATGAGAGGATCAGACAATTATTTTAATTACTTATCTTTCAGTCTATCAATATTTTCATACATCCAGATTTTACTCAATAACGAGCGACCGACCGGTCTTACCCGACTGACCCGCGTTGTCCGCCTCTTCGCGGTAACCAACACGATTCCAGTGACGGCGGCTACGACGAAACGGTGAGACGATGAAGATGGGTTTGTGCGAGTGGTGGAAAGGCGGAAAGATAAAGCCCGGTGGGACAGGTGGGGGCAGAGAAGGGGTTGGCCGAGGGAGGAATACAGGGAAGCTGCTCTCGCGTTGCACAGAGGCAGGCAAAGAGGTGAGCATAGGTAGGGCGGGCCGGAGAGAGGGCTGCCGGCGGAGGCTTCAGCAACGGCGGCAGCAGTGACGGAGGGGAGGCCGGTGGCCCGCAGAGTATCGACCCGACGTCGAGAAGGCTGCTGCCGCTCCCGCTTCCAGGGTCGCCGTCGCCGGGGTTTTGTTACTATAGGTATGCGCCCCCGTTGCCGCCCGCGTATCTGTCCATTATGAGAGTACACGGAGCTCTGTGCACACCGAAGACGTCAGGCCTTTGCTCCTGGTACCTCTTCCGTATTATGCTCGTACCTCGATGCAGACAGATTGCGACGTCGGAGACTCCCGAGCTCAAACGCACAATATGATTTCCGGAATAAATTGCTTCGCAAAGAATATTTTTATTCGCTGCAGTGCCAAATTACCCTTTCAAACCGGCTCCTTTCATTCGGAATTAGGATCTCGGTCGCGGATACACCCAAAAAATACAAATAAACAAAAGAACCGGATTCTCGGTGTTATTTTTGTTTCTCCACAATGCAACGTTCTATTTCTCACAGTCTAAAAGGGATGATGTAAGGAGGTGATTGGTAAGTTTCTAGCGGGCACAATTAGCAGGGCAGGTTGGGCACTGCTGTAAGATGTTGGTATCACCGGATCTCTTGATCCTCGTGGTACCAGACAGCAGACCTCTGACGTCGTTGATCTGTTCCTAGGGCTTGGTTATCATCTCGCTGAATGCGTGCACGCGGCGACAGCCGTCTGGAGTAATCTGGCGATTCAGTCTGTCCCCAAATGTCTACTCATTACTGTATTTCCGATCGTTTTCAACGCACCTAGTCGATGGTCCCTGGAACGGAAGAGACTTCCCCTCGTGAGACGACCTCGGATTGGGTCGCAATTGGTAATCGATCGCGGTACCGCTAACGAAGGTCTCAACCATCTCCACCCCATGTGGACCACGCGACGCTGATCTTCTTACCCTCATTCGTCGACCCTTTCGGCCATTCGACTGCGTGCCAAGCGCGTCTGATCGACCACTGACCGTTTCTACTGGCGAACCAATGCCGGGCCATTGCCGGATCGCGCGCTACCACCGACGCAGACTGGTGTACTCCGGGATTGGATCGCGACACATTGGTACCTTGTGTATACGGAGAGAATTTAAAATTCCTGGATCAGCCCATTGTGGCGGCGAGGTCAGGTGGGTCGCGACCAGAATACACAGACTCGGCCCGAGGCACTCGCCCGTTGGCTGAGTTCGCGGGGTGTGGCCACCGCGACATAACTATAGTCGCGGCCCTCGCAGTACAACGCCATTCTATCTCGCTTTATCGCGTATATGCCGACTACCGTTTGTTCCCGTTGGTTTCGCGATTCCGCTACTCTCCCACCGTCTCTCTTCCGCCGCTGTCCTCCAGGACGTCGCCCGGCCGGCTCTTTTGCATCTCTCCTTCTACACCGCGCTCGCCCCGTTACGCCGGTAGACTCGACTCGCGCTCCTTGTCCCTCGCGCGCTTCCAGCTTCGCTGATAACAATAGGTCGGGCTCGGCAAAGGGAGAGGGAGAGAGGACCGCGCGCACCTTCCACGAGGCACAATGCGGCAGCGCCTCCGCGAGGTCGACGCGCTACCAAGCAGGCGCATCGTCAACCTATTACAATGGCCAGCTCCACTCCTCCCCCCGGACTCTAAACCTTCTCTCATTGTCATCCCACTCGAGCCTCTTCCTCCTCCGTATCCGCGTCCCTTTCGCTTTCACTTTGCCCATGCGTCGAAGCCGCGCAACCGACGGCATTGTTCCGCCGAATGGGCGCGGCGTCCACGTCGAACGGACCGCGCAGCCACCGCACCGTCGAACGATATTCGACCGTTTGTGGAAAAGATTTTTTTTTTTTTGCAATTACGAGAAGCGCGTCGCAAATCTCCGTCGATGGGACAAAAAGTCATTGGTTGCTTTTCTGTGTTCATTTTTATTGTTATAAATTGATTTACGATTAATATATATTAATTTTAGAGAATAATTATTCTACCGATGTTTAATAATTGTGTATTTTAAAGAAAAGTTCCATTATTTTACCAGTATTAAATAATTGTAATTTTTTAAATAACATTGTATGATCGATCAGGTTAAAATGGGTGAACACGACCAGGTCGATAAATCGTCGATCATCACGCTAACCGGATTGAACCATGTGCACCATTGTCGCCCCAATCGCGCTACTGAGCATTGATGATGGCGGTCTTCTCGTGTCTCTCGATAGCGATCTTCTTGATGCGTTCCCAGAGCATCGGATAGGGATGAATGGTCCTGACGAAATCGGCCCTCTCCAGTCTGTACAGTTCGCACACCTCGACAGCGACGACGCTCGCGACCCGTCTAGCGTCCGGCATCACAAGTGCTATCTCGCCGAAGTGAGCGCCGTCCTCGAGATGGCAAACCTCCTTGCCCGAATCGGTGTAGATAGCGACGGTGCCGGTCGCGATGAAGTACATGCAATCCCCCGACTGATTGGCGCGCACGATAACGTCGTTCGTCAAAAATATTTCCGATCTGAGAAGCGCGACGATTCTCGTCAGCAGCGATATCGGCAGATTGTTGAAGAACGTGACGTTCTCGACGAGCCTCCGGCAGGAGTGCATGCCGATCTCCTGCCGCATCTGCGACGAGAGAGTCCCGAGAATCTCCGTTTCACGGAAGTAACGATGCTGGTAACGAAACTCGTAGTAGGCGATGAAGCGCCGCTGAACAGCCTTGGGCAATTGTCTGTGACGCATGTACTGTCTCAGCTGGGCGACGGTCGCCCGATACTGAAGCTTCGAGCTCTTCGAGCCCTTGAAGTACTGCATCAACTGAGCGACGACGACGCAAAAAACCAGTGTACCGAGCAACTGCAACACCATACCGATGTACTGATCCTCCGTCGCCGTAGGTTCCGGATGAAGAAATCCGGATCTCGTGACGGCCGCTACCGATCTGCTCCAGCACGACCAGTATCTGGCCTGACGATCGGCGGACCAGAGATCGTCGATGCTCGTCCAGGAAGCGTTGCGCGGTCGTTCGGCCGCGTCGAGGCTCACCGTGACGATCGGCACGATCCAACTGACGCCGGCCAGCCAGTGCAGCCCCATCAGCAGCCAGGGTATCGTCTGGAAGAAGCCGTAAGGTGCCTGGGCCAGGTTGTACGTGTCGAGCATCATCGCGATGTACGAATAAGCGGAGAAGAGTCGAAAGGCGTAAATCATCGTGGACAGTTCGCGGGCCACGGCGTGTTCGTTCCAGGAGCCGATGAAGAGGAGATCCGTCGGCGTCGAGCCCAGCAGGTCCGGTACGAAGGTACCACGGCGAACGTATCGTCTCATTATCATCTTGTAATCCATCTCGACTAGGCGCAGTGTAGTGTCGAAGTACCTGCGCTTACGCATGTAACCGGGGCTCTTAAGTGACTGAGTTATGGTCCGTTGGAGTGCAGATTACACTGTACACTCTAAGTTCGTGTCGTTCGGACTCTCCGTTCTGGCTCTCGCTCACTCTCGGCTTTCTCACCCGGTCATAAAATTAACGAGTACATCGGCGCAGCACAGGGACAGGAGGAGATTCTTCGCGATCGTCCATTCCCAGGAGTTACCGCGAGTCATGTCGAAGGCTGCCTGGTACGGGACCAGCAACATCATTCCGATCATCGCTAGGATCATCGCGAAGTTCCACCAGTGCCTCACGGATAAATGATAACGGTTTTATCGGTAAACGCACCGAGGCGCGGAGCGTCGTCGTGGTTATTCTATACATATCGTTGTATTTGTAGATGTTGGAAATTTATCGCTCGTACCTGAATAAACTGAAGGGATGAATGATGCCAGTGAAGTTTCGAAGATGACGACGCTTCTCGTAAATAATCGCGCTGTGAGTTCGCAAATATCTCTGGGCACTTGGACTTTTCTCCGAAGCCATGAAAGCCCGACGGAGCGTTACCCAAAGCTTTTGGCAACGGCCGCGATATGGAAGAAAAAATATATCTTCCTGTTTTATGTTAATTTCACAGTCGTGCTCGACGCGCAACATTTTTTTGTGTATCTTTTGACTTTTTTTCTTCACTCCGCACCAGGGAATACCGGAGATAATGTCAGGTTAAGATGCGAGCTCTTCGCGTCACAAAAAAAATGCCGGGTTTACACGGGCGCAGTCCGAATCGTGTTTTTTTTAAATGTAGGACAGGCTTTAAGATACTAAGAAGAAGTTAGCAAAAGTTAGCCCAGGCAAGGTACTAAGAAGAACTATCAAAATTTAGCGCATGTATATATTAATTAATGCGTTTCTGTTGCTGGCTGCATTCGAGATTCATTTAAAAGAAAAATTAAAAAATGTTCACGGTAACGTCACATCCGATTTGAAAATCTCAGCTTTTGACCGGAAGTGATGCCATACGGGAAAAGGACACTCCCGGTTTCAAAGTCTCGTTTTTTGACCGGCAGTGACGTCATACAGAAAGTGACGATTTCCCGTGTGACGTCATGTCCGCTTTGAAAGTCAGATTTTTAAACCGGAATGTAGCCAGCAGCAGAAACTGATTAATTAAGGAACACACGGTACTTGCATCAAACTCAAACTTCGTCTCAACGCGCCATCGACATTCGGAACAGCGAAGCTCTAACTCCGCTGTAACAAACTAATGTGGCGATTCGTCACATGCGCTATCCTTCTGGCGATAAGGAATGGTTTTACCATCGATCGAATAATCTTCGGAAGGTGCCGTCGATAACCGTACCGACAGATCTTTCACTGAAGAGCGAGGACAGCGACGGCAGGCGATGCAACGACGATAACAGGTTGTCATGGCCTCGTACAGCCAGCATCGACGCGACCATCTGCTGGTTGAACTCCAGAGGGCGCAACTTACTGCAGCGCTGCTTCTTACCTTCGCGCCGCTACCGACGGAGCAGCGGATCTTGCGATGGTAAATCAACCCATGGGAAGGATCGTCCCTTTAAACTCTCTTATCCCAGGCAGGACACAGCAGAAAGGATTTTATTGATCGACGTTTTTTTCGACAAGTTTTCACACGGAAAGTGCAGATGCCGCCACCTTACTGTATTTCGTTGGGAAAAAATGATTCGGTATGCAATCAGTAATTTATCAAAGTATTATTCGTTCGACAATGATTTACGTAAATTTTACGAAAATAATTAAGAAAATTATTGGACAACATCGTGGTTTTGTGAGGAAAAATTTGAAAATTGCACTTTGGTGCTGCATTGTGCTATTTATCAACCTAAGAGTGAAAAACAAATTAAAGCCAAATATTAATATAAGAGTAAATATAAATAAGTAATATAAATAAGTATAAAAATATTGCATACTTCTTGCTTGACTCTCGTCACTACTCGAAAGTAACTATTCTTTTTGTATTTTTCTTAATGTGTGTCAATTCATTAATTCGCACGCGAAACTTTGATCCGAGAATGGCAGGTGACCGGTCGACGCAGGTGAATATTTCAACGGTACAAGTTGGTAGGACACAAGTGTGTGAGATACTTCGAAAGTTTGCTCACCCTCGCGTACCGATTACCGATTTCCGGTGGCCAGTCAGCCTACCGTTCTCCCCCGGCAGCACGTCAAACCAATCTCGTCCTCGGTCTGTGGAACGTTCGGCCCCGGGGCTAGAAGCGACGCAATTAGGAGAGAACATAAATCCCCCCAGTTTAGTACACTTCCTCGACAGTGGCCAGGATACCCGTCGGTAGATCGGAGAATACAAATCAATCGGGATAACGGCCGAGCGCGCATTTAATTTCCAATGGCTCTCTCTCACACCGGCGAGCATGGCAAACGTGATACATGCACACAAAGCGTTCCGGCTGTATACCACGCAACCACAAATCCAGAGCATAGGAACAGCGCCGGTCACACGAGCGTGCAGAGGTACACGTTATAACTCGTCTACAATGATAAATGCATGATTTTCCGAATTTGCACACTACGGAGCTGATGTTCACCAAAATCCGTGGTCGCATACGATCTATCCGAATCACGACTGAAATCATTCCCTGTGACTCCGACAAGTATGAACAGTGTGCAGACAGATGAGATACATCGACAAGCTAGCAGCGGTTGGGTGATGCTCATGCGGAATTTTAACGCCAATCGTCAACATTTTTTCTTAATCATACAACTGCAAAATGTGGAAGCACACATGGCGTTCCGGCTGTATGCCACGTAACCACAAATCCAGAGGATAGGAACGGCGCCAGTCATACGAGCGTATAGAGGGAGACGGTATGACTCGTTTATAATGATAAATGCATGATTTTCCAAATTTGCACACCACGGAGCTGATGTTCACCGAAATCCGTGGTCGCATGCAATCTATCTGATACACGACTGTAATCATTCTTTACGGCTCCGAACAACTATGAACAGTGCGTAGGCACTGGTTAGTTGATGCCGGTGCGGAATTTTAACAACAATCGTCAAAAATGTATCTCAATCATAGAACTGCAAATCGTATAGATTTTCATCGTCATTCTTTAAGCATTAAGAAACGTTGCGTTTTCCGAACCGGATCGTTAATAATTCAAACAAATAATTCCTGTATATCGTGGGGAACAAACTCGTTTAGAGCCTTAAGGCCCTTTAAAAATAAATTTAAAGATTCAGCTTTGGGGAAAACTCTTCGGTACTGCATAGTACATACCATTAGTACATACCAGTAATAACTACTTGGTAGCGTCTCGATATCCCTCATCGCTCAAATTTTCTTTTATCGTTTAAAATTTTTCGTAAAGTACTTGGCGTCGAGACGCTGCCGCGTCTCTTGACGAATCGTTATTGATACCGATACATACCGGAAGCGACACTACCTGCTCCATGCTCGAGTTAAACGGCCGTTCCTACAAAGAACCACGACCCTCCGCAGGACCAGATGTTAATAAACGTCCGACAAAGATCATCTCCCTCAAGTATACACAGCGAATCGGAGGGTTGTTAGTAAAGTTGGGAAAATCGAATGAACGATACTATTATTATCGGGGCCAGTCGAAACGTTGAGATGTTATTGCCTCCAGTTTCGACTACTGTTTGCACCCCCCTGTGCAGAGTTCAGTGTGCCCTGCTCGCCCCCTTAGTTGTTTCCAGGAGGCGAACTGTGATCCCTAGCCAGAGTCGAAAGGAAGTCTCTCTCGCTCCCTCGGTCGCCCAACTTGGCTGCGTGTCCCAGTCTGTGTGCATAGAGCGCCGCGCGCGATCTGGACTTCTTCCCTCTCTGGCCGTCCTCCGCACGAACTCTCCCTGGCAATCCACCCTCTCTCGCTGGTCGCCGTCATTGCCAACCAAGTTTATGGCCCAGACCAACGCCCATAAACTGTACAAATGGTAAATCTACCGTAAGATCATCCCAGCCGAAAATGATGTATCGTAGGTAGGACGGCGCGGGTGGAGGCACAGGGCGGGAGAAGAGGGGGCCAACGTCAGAACGTATGGTATGGTCCTGCAAAATTCTCCGGACCACCCCAGCGGGAGAGGAACAGCTCGCTGAGAGACAATGCCCGCTGGCCCTCGTCACATATATTACACTTCAACATTCACTTACCATTAGAACTGACACTCTTACTCATCCGGCGAACGGCTCCTATTTTGCCTATCTTGGAGCGGAGGGCCGGCTTGGTGTGTTGAACTTGCTCAAGAATGAGTCGCTGAAATAATCTTGCGTCACTGCGTCGATGTGGCGCTGGTTCTTCGCTCCCGAAATTTTGGGAAAGCGCTCCGATCGTTTCCGCCACGTGTGCCAGAGGTGACTTGCATCATCCTTTAACCAAACGTCGTTAACTGCTGCGGCATTAGCGGGACGATTAGCGTGGAGTTGTTGCCCTGAAACGGCGTTGTTGCCCTCATGCAGCTATCGTGCGGCTCTGGCAACCTCTTCTACTCCCTCGTGTCGGTTTGCGAGACTTCATCATACTGTCTCCTTGCCTGTTTGGTGCATATGTTAGTTGCAAATCATATGATTTCAAGACTCAATATCCAACAACGTACGACAACGAATAAAAATTACGGAAGACAAACCCCAAACCCTGCAAGTTCTTTTTGATGCAGGAAAATAATCGGGCCTTAAAAAAATGAACTATTGTCCTAAAGACAATCCAACTTCCTCGCCCGTTACAACGACGACTGGTCGTACAGCGTCACGAAGTGTGTGTCGTATAGCGTGAATTTTACACGCGCGACAGAGCGCAGTGATACAACGATATTGCTTGCCGTTTCCTTGCACATCTCCCGGGCTGATATCTCGGTATTGGATTTTACAATGGGACGAAGTCCGTCGATACCAAAGTAATATCGAACGGACAACAATGCCCTATAGCGATTCGGCTCGACACTTCGCGTAACGCAGCGATTCGAGCTGTGTCGGGATAGCGAGGGAGATAGAGCTGCAACTCTTTTGTCGCGATCTATCGAGTTCCGTGCGGAGGGAGGAGCGGTCGCGGATGCGCGCTCGACCTCTGTTCGAGACGTGAGCCGAACGGTTTTCGAAGGCTCATCTCCGTTACGCAATCGTTGCGCAACGAAGAGTATTAGAAGATGTGTTACACTTCGATCACCCGTGATTAGTTCGCAGCAACGGAGGCAGCTGACGCAAACTGCTCTTGCGGAGGCTCCGCGAGTCCCAAGACGTCGTGGGTCGGATGCACTGACGGACCAGGTGCGTTTCTAGTGAGGCGGACATTTATTATTCGCAGTGGGCTGGATTCACTATATGTATCTTGCCGCAGCAAAGAATGCGGCAAATTCCCTACATTCTTACATCCTTAGACCTATATTCGGATACAGTGAATTTGCAGAATTCATGCTGAAGGCCGTTAATGTTTTACAAGGTACCGCAAAGTTGGGGTGAAAGTGGCGAATGTGAAGGTCGACCCATCACTGATTTTTGTGCCAATCGGTCTGGACCATATTCACCCCTCTCACCCCACGTCATTAAAAAAAGTCATCCTGTCCGGTACACGCCCCGTCTAGATAATGCACAGTCGCATGATGTGCGATATCCGGTAGCCGCGTATTGAATAGCTCGTTCCCAACAAGCCCGGGCCTTAAGGCTAGACGACCGGTGTCTATAGCTATATTTATCAGCAATTCTACACGCCCCTTCCTTGCGCGCGGATTTAACTTCCCGATATCCACACCTGTACTTACCTGCACCTCGTGCGAGATGAACCGTGGGTAATGGGACAACCCCGGGGCGTAGTACGCGTCGGGCCCGGTGCCGCGCCGAGGCCGGGCGAGCCGCGTGCATTGTGAGAAATCGGCGGAGGATGCTGTCGCCGCTGACAATGTTGGCTAGGAGTTAATAATAGGAGGGGCCGCGGCTTTTGCCTTTGTGCTTGAGCCCATATTGCGGCACGCATTGTGACCGCCAGCAGACATTACCTTCCCCGTATCCGTGCGATGTCTCTATAGTAGTGCGTTACCACGCTCAGCCCAGTTGATAGAACTCAATTCCTCTCATCATCGCCGTCAATAAATCGTACCATATCGAAGACGCCAGCTCAGCGCCGAACCAAGTCCCATCCCAACTCCACAGGTTATCCCAATCTCTGACAAAAAATGTCCAGAAAACAATCGTCAGATCCGAAAGTGCGAACACGCGATGTCGTGCGAACTCGAAGCACGAGGGTGGGAATTAATCTGTCCCCGTAGGCTCTCGCCTGCCTCGTCTAGTATGTTGCTCGAGGGAGCTGCGGTCCGTTGATGCGCGAGGAAATAGGCAGGCTTCCAGGCCGAGATCTTCCTCTCTTCCGTTAGCGAAGGGTACAGCGAGACAGCCGTTGCCGGTGCGTCGCCGTGGGCATTACAAGCAGGCTGGAAAAATGAAGACCATCGACACGAGACGGGATGAGAGAAGGGAAGCACCGGCAACGGAGCTCTCCGTACCACCGGTTCGGTACTCTCGGCGGGCAGCGGCAACGGCAGCATCGTCGCTACACCACCGTGACCATCACCCGGAGCAGCAGCACCAGATGCTGCCGCTGCCGCTCGCTCCTCATACTCCCGTTCAGGCTGGCTGCCGTTGTCCCGACGTTACTTCCGTGACGGTGGGTTTCAATGCGCGCCGATAGTCGCGGCGGGAAACCAACGAGCCTACCCAAAGTCGTCCATGGTTTCCACGCATCCAACCCAACCCGTCGGCCGCGAATGCCTCCTGGTCGTAGACGGGCTCGGTGCACCAACACGGACGCTCGTGTTATATCCGCCGCTGTACGGCCCGTACGTGCGGATTGCACGGACAGGGAGGCGCGCGCGCGTGTGTGCGTGTGTGTTGTGTGCAGATACGTGTGGAATTCGCCGGCATTAGACCCGAGCGCAGGTTCACCCAGCGCCATAACAGCTTTCGAACACGTCCCACACTCTCGCGTACAGACTGTATTACTATATAACACCACTACATGGTCACGGCGCACGGCGCCACGACTCTCACTCCTCGAAAAAAAAAAAAAAATAATAATGGAAGAATAAAAATGAAAGAAAAGGAGGGCGAGGAGGAGGAGGAGGAGGAGGATGAAGAAGAAGAAAAAAAAGTAATAATCTCGGGGGATCTTTTAAAATCCATCGAAGCAGACGGAGCCGCGCCGGATTGCGCCGCGTGTGTCGGGGGGCCTTCTACTCTGGATGTATCTCTTCTTGTGTTCGCTTTCTCCCTTCGCGTCTTTCTTATTTTCACGGTTTCGAGTCGCGGCCTCGTCCTCCGCCTCTATCTCTCCGTCGGCTTTCTTTCTTTCTTTTTTTTATCTCGTGTACGCTATCGTACACGCTACCCCGCTTAACTCCACTGTTCTCACCGCACTGCGTTCAGCCCGGGTCTGAAAGAAGGCAGCGCGGCGTGGCGGCGGAAGTTCGTACCGGTGGGACGCGTGGAAACTCGGGGACGTGCGGCAAGGCGTTCGTTCGCGTATCCGAGAACAATGTGGAAAACACGCGAACGGCAGAGTTGACACTCACCGGTAAGCCGGCGACTGGATTCCGATCGCAATTAGTGCGACGCATCGGTGGAGGAGGAGAGGAGAGGATTCGAACGTCTCGTTTTTCCCGTGCCGATGACGCGGTCATAAACGCGCCGCGTTCGACGAGCGCGAAACAGGAATGGCGCGTATGCGTTGACACATTAATGCGAGCCCGTGGAAGCCACAAGGGTTGATTCCGCTCGCTGCTGTGGTAGTATATTAGCGGAGTTAGGTTTAGTCGAATGCCGGTCGAAGAGGCGGCGAGGGAGAGGACGAGCGAGTGCCGGCAATGGCTCTGCAACCGGCCGGATCCCACCGATGCCGATGCCGTTCTCGATGCTGCGGTGAACGGGGCGGGTGTGAGCGGGAACGGGTGTTCGGGCAGGAGCCAGAGACAGAGACGCGGAAAGCCAGAGATTCGATAGGGAACGCGGCGCGGAGAGCGAGTCGGAGACCGCGAGCGAGAGAGCGGAGCGGCGCGAGGTGCTGCAGGGTGGAGAGAGAGGCGAGTTTCGTTTCGGGGTTCGAGTCCGGGGAGGCACAGGATTTCACGGGAGGCTGATCACGAATGGACGCGTCTCCCGCAGCTCTGCCGCTGACAGCCAGGAATTGGAATTGCATCGGCGTCGCTCGATAGCCAGCCAGCCATCCAGCGAACCATCCGGAGAGAGAGGCCGCGGCAGAAGCAGCGCTGCCAGGGCAGAGGCTGTTCTCCGCGCCTGTTAGGCCGTTTCGCTGCCGCATCCCGCACCGTCGCTCTGCACTCGCCTCCGCAGTTCCGTTAACTGGTGCAGTTCTGAAATGTATCCCCCAATCCTCTCATCCTCCGACGCGGTGTGCTCGCACATCGACACGCTCGCCGTCCAGAACTCGGTTGAGGCTGCGCTTCACGTATCTGGGCGAGCATTTTGTCGTACCTGCGACGACGTCTTTCGATAGGTCGTTTTGTGGAGACGGTTCGAGATTTGTTTCGTCCTGGTGAAATATGCGAATATCGAAACTTGTCGGATTTCTTTGATCGCGCGATTCGACGGACACGAACCAGTCCGTCTGAGCTCGCTGGGCCATAATTCAGGTGGAATTTAGCCATCGTCACGTCCGGGTGAACATTTTACCGGGCCCAACTGGTGATCGTACCTTCAACTCCTTCGTTCGATCATTCATTTCCTGATGAGAAATTGAGGCTTGTTTTTTTTCGGGTGCAAAATTAAAAAAATTAAAACTGGTTGGAATTGTTCGATGGCGCTTTTGGACGGATACGAGCCAGTGCATCTGAACTGAGCTGGACCATGAGTCAGGTGGGGTTTAACCATCGGCACGGCTGCGGGACCGCAACAATTGCCGATGGTCTCGTACTGGCCCGGCGCTCAAGCCGATGCACTGAGAACAAGCATCGTATTTCCTACTATACCAATAGTTCCAGGGAGAACGTCTATATAGATAGTTTCTTATAGTACGTATTCAATTGGCAAAATTGTAATTATGCTTGCAACCATAATTTTTTGTCATGGTCGTAATTATAAAATATAGACGTTTCCCTTGGGTACTATTTTTTATGGGAATAAGAAATTATTGTTGCATTTTCTGTGTAATTTTTTGTCAGTCGGATCCAACATATCGGCTCGACGAAAAATGTTATCGCTGCGCCTTTGCCGGGTACGCTGATAGAGCCAGTGCTCTGTCCCGCAGATTCATGATCTGGGAATATTATACGAAAACCTCGAATTTACCTCGGGTCGACTCCAGTGCACTTCGGGTTCTTTTACCCACTTTCTCGTTCTTTTACCCACTTTCCTCTCCTCTCTAATTCACACCTTTTTATTACCGGCTGCATTCGCGACACATTGCAGACAGAATTTCAAAAAAAGTTCTATGTGACATTACTTCCGGTTCGAAAATTTATCTTTTAAACCGGAAGTACAGAAACACTCGACTGGCTTCTCTCCACGTAAAATAAAAAAAAAAAAATGGTTGCACGAATCTGATTGCCGTCCGCATCTGAATAGTTGTTGCGATCCCAATGGTCGAATAACGGACTGAACGACCCTCTCTCGAAACATCGTGGTACGAAGTGGATGAAAGCTCGGTTCGCCGATTTTCGCATCAGAAACGCTATTTGCGTTATTCCCGGGAGTTGGTCACTGCTGGCACTCGGCACATATACCGTGAATCAGGCGAAGCTACAGCATAGTATAATAATGGTGTGACAGGACAGCGAGCGTGCGAGAGATTCAGTGTGCACGGGAGCGCCGGCAGGACAGACGTACGTTATACGGCCGGAGTACGTATAACTCGGGATTGATACCACACGCGATACTTCGAGCTCGTTTTTTTTTTTTTTTCGTCCCCCACCGTATCCCCTTCTCCCGCTCGTTCGCCGGTACCGCGAATGCCGGATACGCTCGCACGCAACCACACGCCCGGATTGTCACCCTCTCGCGTGCTGTTTTTTTTTTTTTTTTTTTTGCTCGTCGAGGGATCGGATTTTTTAATTTAGAAATACAACGACCGTCCGAATTCGCGGCGATGCCGAGTACGACTGCCTATATCGGCCACTATTACTATACACGCCCGCTAGCTGCGCGGAAAAGGTTTTCCCGTTGCAGAATCGGCCCCCCTCGCCGTTGCCGCCGCTATCGACGCTGCACCGGCAGCGCCGCGATGCATTGTCCGTTTTTTAGCACACCGGATGACGAGAATGGAAACGTGCGGTCTGGTTCGAAATATAAATCCCGAAACGAAACCCTCTCGCGAACTTGTACAGCCGGAATATGATGAAAAGTCACGATCTCACGCCACCCTCCGCAACACGCTCGCCAGTGTTCCTCCGTCGCGGTATCGGTGCAGTTTTCATTATCACTCTCCCGTGAGCACAGAATCGGTGGAAATTTTTTTTTTTTTTTCTTTTTTTTTTTTCGAGCGCTTCGCGAAGCTCGATGAAAAGGGACTTTTAATGGTATCGGAAAGCGCGCTCGCGAGGGACGCCATCGAGGTCGATCGGATGGAGCTCCTCTTTTTTTTTTTCATCATGGTCGTGTACTTTCGAGGGATAAATATTTAATACCTCGCGAACGAGCTGACAGGTACATCCGATTTACCGCGAGCTCCACCCTCGGCGCTCTCACCTACCGACCGACTGCGTCCCCGTCCCGTCGTCTTTCTCTCCCGGTCTTTCCGCATGAAGAGCGACGACGAGCTGAACGGGGCCAGTTACACGGATGATCTGGCAGAGACGATCGATACCAGCCGCATCGAAGACCGAGACCATCGGCGGCCCGCGGGACCGAGAGAGGGAGAGAAAGGAAGTGCCAAGGCAGCTTCCGTTCTCAGCCATGAAACTCATCTTATTACGCGCTCGAGCAGGTGGGTGGCTGTTCGAGGCACATACACCGCCGGCACTTGTCGTCGTCGTGCCGCAGCGACAACCATCGTCGCGGGTAAGACCGGAGTACGTATACGTCACGAGCACCAGAATCTGCCGGTTATAGCATTCTCGCCCTCCTGCGAAGGGCGCGCTCGGCTTCACTCGCTCCTCGATAAAGCCACTCGACCGCCCTCGAGATACGGTAAATAGCAGAGAAAAAAATATCTGAGCTTCGGAACAATTTATCGCATCAACGTTTTGTTACAAGGGATAGCGTAATTTCAAAAAAGTCATGATAGATATATTGTTGACAGCTGATTCGTGTCGAATCAGCTGTGAGAAGGCAAAAGATGGCCGAAATTTCGATACGGACAAATATGCTTTTTCCGGAAAGTCTTTATGTCTGTGAAATTTGAAAACCTGAGTGAAGGCGAAAGGTCATGATTCAAAGAAACTGCCTGGCAAATTTTGTCAAGATGTTTTTTTTTGGCGGTTCGGATAAGACTGGATACGGAGAGAACAGGCAAAGTCACGTGATCGCCGTGAAACGCACAACTTCCGTCTTTTTGCCATAGATGGCGGTCGGGAGTTAAAAAGGACGTGGTGTTTCGCTGGAACCCATCAAAGATAGGCTAGAACGCCCCTGAGTGTGTGCAAAGTCACTTCCTGGTGGGAATGTCAAGCCGGACCGGTGCTGGCTGACGTTGGGCGAACGCAGGCCGACGCTGTGCCAATACCGGCTCCGTATGTCGCTCCTACTCTCACTAGATTTACCGTGTCCCAAAACTCACAGAAAAAAGTGCGTCAGCCAATCATAAAAAATCACACACCCGACACACGATGTCTCATTATCCGACTCCCAGTCCTCACCTTCGCTCCATCCGATTCTCATTCCGGCGATGGGACACCCTCTCGTGAATATAATCAAGCGTGCCGACCATAAAATTACCGGGTACACCCTTCGCTCTCGCGCGTCGCGCGTTAAATGCAAATGCCGGCAAACGCCGTCATTGGGGTTTATCGGCTCGCGCCGGGGTGCAGTCAGGTCGATCGAGGCCTCGTAATGAGCGAGCCTGGGCGCAGAGGAGAGCAACGCGGACCCCGCAGCGTCAGAAGATCGGGACGCTCGCGTGCAAGATAAGGTTTCGTCGCTCCGTCGAGGAGGGGGTGCGTGCCGTCGCACCCTCTCGCCGTTCTAACAAGAGCCCCCGTTGCGGTGCCGGCCACGCTTCAGCCATGCTAAACTAAACTCCCTTTTCTGGCGCGTCGCGATGGTTCACGGTTTCCCCCCCCCCGTGGCAAGCGGCCGTGGCCTCGCTCCTACGCTCTCCTTTTTCTCTCGTCCGGGGTCGCGCTCCCCCGCACGAACCCCGTCCACCTCTCGCTATATCGATGGTCCTAGAAACGGTTTGCCTTCATGCTAATAACGCGGTGATAGCCGGCACGAGCGAGCGACGGGGGGTCGCACGCGGCCGCTCCCACAGCTCACTTGCCCACGCGGTTCTTTCCCTCTTTCGCCCACCGAAAAATACACGGCTCGCTGTACCGACGCAGTCGGTCGGACGTGGGTATCCTCGTCCCTGATATGTAGTATATATATCATACCCGGTGTATTATGCGGAGGCCGGAGAATCGTCGGTGTAGGCCCACTCATACCGAAACACGCCCCTCGCGTTTCGACGTAACAACCCTCTCGCGATCGAGCGCCCGCTTTATACACTCAGCCAACATCGCATAAAGCGAATGTTCTGCCTCCACCCTTTACGACACCTCGTCTCTCGCCATGACTTATGTCCAGAACGGCCGCTCCACTGGACGGGGTGCGTATCGTTCCCGCGACTTAATCGCCCGCGCGTCGACCGGCCAACGAAACTCGCTGGCGTAACGATCGACATTTTTTTTTCCCGTCGGGTGGAGGCCTTCGAGAAAGGAAAGGGGCGACGCGGGGTGGAAGGAAGTGGACGGATGAACACGTTTACCGGAGGCAGGACTGAGGGTAGGGAGGGGGGGGGGGGGGGGGGGCTTGACCCCCCCGTCGAATATTGCGACCGTGGTCCATCGAGCGATGCAAATTCGACAGGAATACTATTTGTATTCTGGAATTGTTCCGTCGCGCTAGCTATGTTTCATGCTCTTGTTTTTTCTTCCCTTTCATTTTTTTTTTCCGATTATTTTCCCACGTTTTTCACGTACGCCCTTCTGCCCTCGGGGGATGTGGATTCCCGTGTGTCGATATGGAGGAATATTTTTTTTATGAAATATGGGCCGTCGATTCGACGAAGTTTTGCTGGCTTTGCGGTAGAGCCGGGTTTTGGGGAAATAAAGTTGCGGAAATGATCGCGAGTGTTTCGGACTTTTATAATCTTACGGAATTGAGTTTAATATTTTATTGGCTCGCGATTCGTAACGATACGTTGACATTGGATGAATCTACTGTTACACAACTACACCGATGTTCTGCATCTGTGGGAATTTTGGTATACAGAGACGTTGCGACGGGGTTACGAGATAAAGAAAGTGAGATTCGCATGAGTTTCAGAGAAATTAGAGGGAATTGCAAACACTTCTGAATGGTAGGAAAATCTGAAAGAATCTGAAAGAATCAAATTAATCAAAAGATTAATCTTTTCAGCCCCTTTAACATGCTTCATTTTTTTCAGACTTTTACACCAATCGGAAGTGTTTTCAATTCCCCCTCATTTCTCTGAAAGTTATGCGAAGTGAACACTATTCGCAAGGACTACACCTTAAGCCCTGCCCACGGGCAATCTGGATCCCCATGTGTCGCTACGTCGAAACTTTTAAAATGAAATACAGCTCGTGGATTGAAAGAAATTCGGCAGGTTCCGCAAAGCTGAATTTTAGAGGAAAAAAGTTGCAGGAATTATCCCGAGATTCCGAAAATTGTTATAATCGCACGGAGATGACTCTAATATATTATCGTTTCGCAATTCGTAACAATACATTGACATCGGATGATTGTACTTTGCCGAGCATACTGCGATATTGAACCTACCGTTACACGAGTCCGGCTATGTGCCATATCTATAGGAATTTAGGTACACACAGAGACATTGCGACGGGGTTACGAGATAAAGAAAGTGGGAGTTTGAAGGGCGGAGATTAAGGGCTGCCGAGGAGATGAGTTTGTTAAAAAGGCAGAAGCGGGCGAGCAGCACGCATCAGGGACATCAAAGCGACAAGACGAAATGAAATCCAACCGCTGCTGTCCGACGCCACCCTCCGTTTCTCTCTTTCTCCCCCTTTCTATCTTTTCGACTCTCTTCACCCCGTCCCTCCCCCCCCCCCCCCCCTCCGGCCGTCCCTCACTCCCTGCAGCTCGCTCTCTTCCCGTGCCTTTCTCTCGGTCGCATTTTCCTCGGCCCCACTTTCATCCCATTCATCCACTCTTTCTACAACGATTTTCTCCATCCTCCGTCGCGTCTCTCTGTTCGCCATCTTTTTTTTTTGTCCCTTTGCCTCCGCGACCCTCCTTCTCCATTCTCTTGCTCTCTACCTTCGCCGAGGGATGAGCCCGCGAGAGACGCCGAGGCTGCTCTTAGCAGCGCGCTCGGCACACTGTGTTTCTCTCGCAATTTCGCAGTTTCGTTCTCTCCTCCCACGCTATAACTCTCCTCTTGCTCATCTCTCCGCTGTTCATATCTGTTTTTTTTTTTTCCTCGACGTCTATATACAGATATTTATGTATTACCCGAGCACTCGTAGCCGCTTGCCACTGCACTCTCTGTAGCAAGAGGGCTACCTCTCTTATTTTCCTTTTCAAATTTTTTTTTCTTCCTTTTTACGGAAGCACACCCGCAGCCTTCGGCGAGGTAGTTGAAGAGAGCTCGCCTCTCCACAAGATCCACGTAATTACGATTCGGCAACATTCGCCCTCCGTCCCTTTTTTTTTTTTTGTGTCTCTCCTTTTCCGTTGCGAAACCACTCTCCTACACGACCCTCGTAACTTAACTTTCTTTTTTACATCCACATTGTGAATAATGAAGAAGAGAAAGCAGAGTTACCAAACTCATTGCGATGCTTGGAGATATTGGTGGATTTCTTTTTTTTCTATTTTTTTTTCTTTCGCAACTTGAAAACAACATTTTCGACCTGCCATTCGGGATGTAACGACGTATTCTCGTTGTTCTGTTTTTTTAAATTATTCTTTCTTTCGTTCTAAATTCATATTCGGGACGTGGACCAATTATGAGATTGAGGGAAAAAAAACAAAATTACAATTTTCTCGCAACTCTTGTACCAGCGACGGAGTCGCCGTTAATGTTACGAAGAGAAGACACTGTCGGCTTCCGCCCCGCGGTGTCCTCGCCGCGCAACTTGAAAGGAGCCAGGGGCGCTGGCCGCCTCGCTGGTTTCATTCAAATTTTCTCTGGCGGATAGAACGGGGCCAAGCAAGGGCGACGAGGAGAACGGCGCAGACGACGATCAGATCATAAATATGTATCCGTCACTACCGGTATAACCGTTAAATTCATGGAAATTCTTTAATTAAGTTATTTTGGTTTTGCCGGAGAGGGAATCCGCCCGAGAGCGTTGGAGTGCCGGATTCGCCCCCGACCGTTGCGAAACCCAGTCTACACAGACTCTCGCCGGCAAGTCTGAAGGAAATCCTTGTGGGAAGCGTGGCAGGCTCAAAATCTCCTTAGGGCTCTTCCGTTTGTCTCTCTGCACCGATGCTAAACTTAGCGGTCCAACCGGCGCCCGCCTTCTGCGTCATCCCGTACACCTCACAGTATCGTAATCCGTTTTATTCCGAATTCAGAGTTCCGGAATGGCAAACTTTACCCGATGAATCCGTGTAAATTTCGCCGGCGTCGGATCCGAACTTGGTGGCGAAATTCCAAAAACTTTGAGCACACAAAGGCCTCCTTATCGAGCGTGGCACAATACCCGAGGAATTTCCCATAATTACTCCGTCATCGCTGGGGGTTTCTTTTGTTCCTCGCGTGCTCGGAGGGGGGAGGCCGGTTGTAGTTGGTACCGCGGATTAAAGTACCGCCGGTCTGACAACTGCGAATGAGGGAAAGGTGTGCGGTCCTGTGGGTGGAGGGTACACACGGGAGCCGTGTGTGTGTGTAGCTCCGAGGGTGCTACAGGTTCGAGGCGACCATCGTGTGTCGGCGGCGATGGGGTCGGTGGATGGTTGGTAGTCGTTCTTGTGTGCCGGTGGTGTACGACACGGCGGTAGGGAGTCCATGGCCGAGCCGTCTAATGACTCGTTACCAACGAGGCTGGATGGTAACGAGGCCACCGATAAGTGGCGGCGGGTGTCGCACCACGTGTGAGCAGGGCTTTCAGGTCTCTCTCTGTCTCGGTGATCCTCCGGCTAGGTGGCGATGGAGAGTACACACGGAGATGTCGGGTAGCGGTGTATACGGTCGTTTGCCGTCGACTGCTTAGTGTTAGGTCGTTCGTCCACCCACCCCATTCCCGACCACCCCCCGGGTCTTCGCCGAACCTCTGCGAGCCTCCGCCACCTACAGCGCACTTTGCGGGCCCCCTCGCCCCTCTCGGCGTCCTCCGGGCCTTGGTCACCCTCCGCAACCGCTCCCACACAACCGTTTCGTCCTCCAAGTCCTCGACAATCTTCCTCGGATAGCGACGGTCCTCCATCTCGTCGGCACCTCACCTCGGCCCTCCATTCGACGTCCTCGCGTCTCTCTCCACCATTACCGAACGGCTGAGGCTCGAGCGTTGGGTTCTCCGACGTCCCTCATGATGCTATGTTCACCTTCAGCCCGTCTCTATAGCAACCCGGCGATCTCTCCCGCTCTCCAGACAATGGAACTCTATCGACGACTGAGGGCACATCCACCGGCAGCGGCGAGGAGGCTCGACGGAAACCCAACCCCTTCGAGCCCTCGGCGAGGGAGAGAAAGGAGCGGGACGGCGAGGACCTCGTCGTAGGCTGTCGTTGCCGTCGTGCCAAATACGCCATGATTAAGAATAAATTGGGCAAGAAAACGCATCAAGCTCGCGTTTGATCGCTCGAGCTGGGTTGAGATCGAGACCGTTCGGAGTTTCAATGTCTCCGCTGATACTGGAGGTGAATGACGAGGAAAAAAATATCTGGTTAGCATGGAAACAAGGGGTCATTTTCCGGATCATCTGATTTTAGTGAGTGGAGCATTCTGTTTCAATGAGATGGAAACACTTTTTAAGGTGCTAATAATGGGCTCGAACACTCTTTAGGGGCTACTAATTCCCCACATGTCCCACATGGTCGTCAAGTTTATCGACACATTACATGGAATAACCTGAAAAATCGGGAAATCCGCCCGCTCCGGTATATTTGTAGCAACGTGATATACATATTAGAGTACCAAGTACGTGATGTACATGTTAAGAGTACCAAGAACGTGATGTACATATTAGATTACCAAGTACTTGAAGTACCGAGCACTGAATAATACTTCAGTACTGACGCATTGAGTACTGGCAGAACCTAGCCGTTGAAGTTTCAAATAGTGAAAACTGACCCAGTACTTGATATTTCAATAGGTACTTCAAGTACTTAGTCTATTTGCCCAGCTCCGATTTGTAATTCGTCGGATCGACCGATCGCATAGAGTAATTAATGTGAGGTCGCACGGTGAGGGTTGCGGAGGATTTTTTTAAATTAGATAGGAAAACTTCTGACTCAATCCTTTATTTGGGTCCTAACAATGTCTCACATGTTTTTATCCATAGCCGTAAAGTTTATCGACACGTTGCATGGAATAGCCTGAAAAATCGTAAAATCACTGCGCGCGCTCCGGTATATTTGTAGTCCGTCCGATCGGCCGGTCGCACAGGGTGATTAATGTGAGGTCGCATGGTGGAGGCTGCAGAGGGTACGACCGAGGTTGCAGCGCAGTCCGAACAGGCCTGGTAACACGTGTGAACGATGAAACGGTGTACACGCGAGTAAGTTGAGTGCAGCGCGTGTGGCCGACCCAACGACGGTAGTGGCGCGACGGCAAAGTGAGTAGAGAAGTCGGGGTTTGGTACATCGGCGCTGCCCCTTGATGAATCGTCCGCACGTGGCCCGGTCGTTCACCGTTGCCTAATTACACGCCGATCAGCGTTTTCGTCTACGAAAATAACCTTCGCAGAAATTCGACGGAAAAAAAATCTCCGAGAAAATCTCAGCCGCTAAGCTGACCCGAATCGTTGCGGGATGAAACGGACCGACGAGCCGGATCCGAAGAGTTAGGGGAGGTTCCTTGGAGATCCTGCGAGGTGGAGTCGTGCGTGCACCCGAATTCGCCGCCATCTTGGTCTTCGGAGATTCGTCCCGGATTACGCGTCGAAGACGGCGACTGTCATCGCCGAGTTTTCTCGCTATGCGCCCTCAAGGTTTACAAGGTTTCGGGGCATTCGCGTGCGTGGGGCTGGCCTCATCCCCTCGGAACTCGCTCGTGAATTGATGTGTTTGCTCGAGCCGCTGATAGATGGAGGCGTCCGCGTGTTTCGACACCCGCCGGTCGTACTCGTGGAAGCGACCCTCCTCTCCGGCCCCGTCCAACGTAGAAAAATGCTTCCTACCCTTGACAAGAATATCTCTCCGCGGATTTATAATGCGAGAAGCCCGCATCCTGTCCTCGTCGGGACACGTGACGACGGAGCGAATGAGCTACCCCGGAAAGCGATATCACGCTGGGTTACGCGGAAAAAATTGATGCTGAGATCGGCCGCCACGGAAACAGTTTTTTTGTTGTTGTTGTTTTTTTCTTTTCTGGTGAGAAAAGATCCCAGCTGTGATCACACCAGCAACGAAACTTTGCTAGGGCCACGCCAATACGAATGAATGATGTTCAACCCTAGTAGAAATTCTACGTCGTTCAGTCCGGGCCTGCACTCAGAAAAATAATTTATTTGAGAACCACCGTTTATTTGTTTTAAGTAAAATATTTATTTGATTTAAATAAATGTCCATTTAAATCAATTAAATATTTTACTTAAACCAAATAAAACGGTGGCCGTCAAATAAATTATTTTTCTGGGTGTGATAAAATCCTAAGATGGCCTCATTGTGGCCTAATCATTTAAGAGCATGAAGCTCTAAAATTTCTGCCAGAAAAGAATATCAAAAACCCCTACAGAAGTCGCTATAAGAATCTGCAGGCTCATTCCAATATTTTTGTCACCCTGCACGACAATTTCTACGAGATCGGTCGAACGCGCCACCGCGACCGGACATTCCTTGCGCCGTCTCCGTGACGAATATCGCCTCGTCGCCGTCCGCCCATGCATTCGCGAGCTTCATTATCGTTAGCCGCAGTCCGGATGGTACGACGGGTCGCGCGTTATATCGTCGTGCGCGAAGGGCCACGCCGAGCGACATCGTCGGGGCCACAAATTATAGCGGATATAAAAGCGCCGCGAAATGACTCAAACGAACGTACAATGCGAGAGGTTGCACGGCACGATGTTTCCCGTGTGTAGGTGCAGCGATAGGCGCGCCGGAGCACGCGGGACGAGCGGGAGGGTTGTTCCGCCCCGCGCGACACGGGGGATAAACGCGGGGGAGCCCGGTCGACACAGGTCAGCCCGATCCCGTCGCATATTTGTGGCTCCGCTATCCGCTCGTAAATAAAGACCCGGGCTAAAAACAAAAACACACATCGAAATAACGAACAAATGTACCCATCACTTCTGGTACATAAAGCTGGAGGCTCTGTACGCGCGGTACACGTGCACGTGCACACACGATCGTACGTGTGCGGTCCTCGGGTTTGCCGATCTCCGTTCCAGTGTACACCGTGAAAGTCGCCCCGCGCGCGCGACCGGGGTCGGCCCGGTTGGAACCGCGCGCGAACGGCAACGTACACGGGTCGACGAGTGCACTACGGCTGCAACGCTGAAAAGAGTTCTCTGTGGCTTTGTCGCACAGAGAGAAAACAGACAGGCTTCGGAACCGAGTGGAGGTAGATAAAAAAAAAAAAACGAAAAAAAAGGAGTAAAAATAAAACGAGGATGGAGGGAACGGTGAAAATTGTGAGAACGCGCGTAGGACGAGATCGCTGCAACCGCAGGACGGATTGCGAATTCACGGTACAACGATATTGCAGCGATGGTGCCGGGGCTGATGCGGAGCGGAGATAGCGGGGAAGACACGGGACGGTGGGACGCTGGGACGAGGACGTGAGCCGCTCCACACGCCAGACGAACGAGTTTCTTCGCTCACCAACGTCCTCCCAACGAACGACCGAAACTTTACGACTGTGCGGAACTTCCGTCTTCGCCGCTCTATCGCGGGCATATTCGCGAACGGTCCGGTTACGTGCGCAGAACGCCGGTACGTGTATCTTCTTCGGGGCGCGATGACGCTCGAATGAGGGAAGCTACGTCGCAGCGAGGGAAAGTCTGAGATGCAATGAACAGTCGTGGCGCCCTGGTCGATCGGGTCTGCCGAATATGTGAAGCCGGAACATCGTGCCAAAATCTCGACGAGCGCGCTGCTTTATTTCCTCGGCCGTCGCGGACGCGGCTGCAAGGAGTCCGGCATCGACGCATCGAGCTTCCCTCATTCGTGTCTTGTTTTATTAAGCCGACTGCCCCCTCGGGTGGAAAGATGGGAGTACGCGCTGCACTGTCAGGCCGCGGGCTGGCGAGTTTCCGGAGGCGACAGGGTTTGTCGAAACGGCTAAAAATTAGTTAGCAGATTTTACCAGATGTGACCATGATTTTTTAAACGATGAAACTAAGAGGTTTCATTTTATAAAAACCCTTAAATTGTAGTCGTAGCCAACTCTAGAAATATCGAACTGAAGTAATTCACTCAGCACTATGGCCATATCACCCTGGACTTACCCTTTAGGGTACGTCGAGGTGATATCCGAGTGATAGGGTAAGTCACCCTAACTTATCCCATGGGGTAAGTTGGGCCAATATCGCCATGATTTTTTTCGTTTTGTCGAGTGTTTTCTTTTACTTTCTATTACCTTTGCGTTTCCATTGTGTTATATTTCCAGCAAAAAAAAAACAAAAAACAAATGCATTGAAATTCCGTACGGTTGAGAGTCCAGTCGGACGACCCAATTCGAATGCGAATCCGGATCGACGAGAGCCGGACGAACTCGCAAGAAAATCGCGGAGCGGGATTTCGTGTCTGACCAAGCCCCGGCACTATCCACTTCGTTCCCCGTCCTCTTCGTTCGCGAAATGAAGAATAACTCCGAGCTTGGCGCCAGGGGTTGATGTATAGCGAATACAAAGATGGAAAATTTTACATTGTATGAAATGAAATAAAAAAAATGGCGACGTAACCCGTGAAGATATCCTATGTATATATATATATCTATATATATATACACCAGCTCTACGGAGGGGTCCCGACCCCTCCTCACAGGAGGGGGGGGGGGGGGGGGGGGGGGGGGGGAAGAAAAAGGCAAGGCGAATAAGGAGCTCTCGGCGGGCTACGTAGAATGTGCAGAGGACGAGATGGAGAGAACGGTCGGGAGTGGACTGCGTAATATAATTCAGTAAGTTTATGACCGGCCCGGGGGAACTATGGCGGTTTGCATATAACCGGGGGTAAGTTTGCGGCGGGGTAGCGAGAGCGGATAGCGGAACGGGGTGAAACGACGATGGAAAGACAGAGGAAGTGAAGAGAGAAAGAGAGGAGGGGCAGGAGGGAGGGGTCCTAGGTTGGCCGTATTTCTTGTCTGGTGAGCTTTACGGTGCCGCGCGCTTCGCGTTATGACCGCCGAATGGATTATCGTTTCTCTTTCTATTCCGCGCGTTCTTCCCTTATACGAGAACCGTTCCTTGGGAGAACGTTCCGCGACGTTCGTTCGCGCTCCGAATTCGCTTCCAGCGTACCGGCTATGGTTCTCTTGCCTGGTAGGGCAGCGTCATTTCTGCCGTTTCCGGAAGTGGTGTAAGGCATGCGTGAGAGCGCGATGTCTCCCCCCCCCCCCCCCCCCCCCCCCCTCCCCGGGAAAGAGAGATGTAAAGTGGAGGACCAGCTCTCTAAAGTTCTCGTCCGATTTTCAAGATTACCCTAAATTCAGGAAGATTTCGCATCGCGAAGACTCGGTCCGTTTTACTCTCGTGCAGGAAGATTTATTTTGGGGGAAAAAACATTGGAATTTTCCAAAAGTAACGTTCGAAGTTGCTTCCAGTAAGGTTTTGTGGAGAGTCGTGAAAGAGAATAGACTTTATTCCATATGGGCCGAAGTCCACTTACAAGGAAGACATCATATGCAATCGCACTTTCCCCAAAAAAAAGATACTTTGAACTAGAGAAAACTCTGGCGCAATCTTCCACTTTCATTCGCCGCTATTTTCTGCAGAGTTTCTGTATTTTCACCTTACCACGTCTCGCACACCTTCCGCACAGCGGGAGTGGTATATATTATTATAAAATAAATAAAAGAAGGCATGTATCTACATAAACGTACTTTCATCAAGCGGCGCGCTACGCACTCTACAGTTTCCAACAGCTCTCTATGTACACACATGTCCCGACATTTGTGACTGTCCCGAGGCGTGTGTACCTATGTGCGCATTCAGCAGTGTGAGTCTTGCTATAGGCTCTCTCGTAAACGTACTATATACTGTTACAGTGTATATATATGTATACGTATATATGGCATATATAGGTGCCTTTAAACTACTCCCGGTCCCGGGATCTCATCTTACGTCGTACAACATTGGCCGCCATCATTGGAACCACCCGGCCGGAATTGATTTGAATGTTTTTTTGAGCGGTGTACCCCGATACCCCGAGGGCCGTCGCCGCATCGTTCTTCTTGGGAGAACGAGGCAAAGCGAACGAGGAGCCTCTTTGCCGCTCCCCCGTTGCGTCCTCGACGACGACGTCTTTCTATCTGTCCCGCCGGTGCGCGACTACGCCAGCGACATTTGCTCAAGTCGAGAGAAAGACGATCGTAAATATACGCGATACTGCGGTTGTAATATCAGGAATACCGCAATTTGTCTTGGGCTCCGTTGATCCGTTCGGAGAAAGAGCGTTTTATGGCGCTCTCGGCGCTGCGCGGCCCAATTACGGAGCTGGATATGGGAGAGCGTACTTCCACGTCGGCTGCCTTATCCTTCGGAACGTTCTTTACAACGGTTTGTAAAGTTTGATATTGTGTTTTTCACAGGATAAAAAGATTCAATTTTATAAGTCCAGGGTGGAAAGTCGTTAATTCCCGATTTTCATATCGCATCGTATTCTACAATGAAAAATTTAATTAAATTTCAAATCAATGTATAAAAAAAAAAATTATCAAGAGAAACTGCAGCATATACCTAGTCGGTAAGCGCTCGAAAAAACCATTCTTAAAAGTAATTATAATTACTTGAATAATACAACAAAAAAAAAAGATACGATATAAGTTTGATATAAGAACATGAAATGCAATTAATCATTTGATCTTGTCTCAACCTCATGTGAACTTTAAAAAATCCGAAATAAAGTTGAAATATGAAAATCGACCACCGGGCCGTTTAATTGAATCGATGACTTTTATAAAAGTGTTTTATACAATGTTTGCAACACTTACAAATAATTCTTTCAACTATGTAGCCCGATCGATCGTCCCCGTTCTATCCGTGTGTCAATTCGAGGGACAGACCGGAGGGAAACTGGATAATATTAAAGCATCAAGGACACTCGTGCAAAGCGGCATACACACAGTTCACTCCGGTTGTTTTCGCTGGTGCAGTGTCGACGGGACGCATCCGCCGGTGTCGCAAAAGTGACGAGTTACGAGCATCCCGTTGTACGGGGGAGTTTCGGGGAAGCTCGAGGTCATTACGAAATGCAAATCGTGCGCACGAGCGATCGATGAGTTTGCACGATGTTCCACGCAAGCAAGCAAGCAAGCGCGGCTTGCGTAACGCCGTTTAACCGGTTAGAGCCGTAGTGTGCTACTGGCTAGTGTAGCGAGCACTCCTGGTAGCCGTGACGTTGACGGGGTGCGAAAATCGCCGGCAACCCAGCGACACGCGCCTCGTTACACGTCAATCGTTTTTTTTTTTTTTTTTTTCTTTGCCGAGCTCTTTTTATCCTTCCCCTTTCGCAAATGTGTTTCCCAAAGTATTTTAATAACGAACCATAACGGGCGATGTTTTTTCGGCCATTTTCAGCGCTGATGCTCCTTAATCCACGCGATTTTGTCCCTGGCTGCATTCGTGATACATTTCACAGAAAACAAATCGCTGTGACGCGGCTTCGGGAGTTGAAAATTTCACTTTTACACCGGAAGTGAAAAACCGAGATTTTATAAATGGATCGGACGTTTTCACGTATGACGTTACTTCCGGTCGAAAACTCAGATTTTGAAACCGGAAGTAACGTTTTCCCATATGACGATTCTTCCGATTGAAAACTGAGATTTAAAAACCGCAAGTGACGTTTTCCCGCATGACGTCACTTTCGGTCCAAAAGGGAGATTTCCGAACCGAAAGTGGCGTTCCAGAGAATATTAGTCCGATGAGGGTGATAATAATGATGATGATGGTTTTTTGTTGTTTATGCCAAAGTATTCCAGTAGCATCTCGAAATACGTAGTTTGCGAGTCGAAATCTCGTAGCACACGGAACGAGTAATATCTCGATAATTTTTAAACGCGGTGCTTACGCCCCCTTGGCATTACATCCATCGTTGCAATTGAATTCGTCGTGCGTCATGAATTCGTATATAAATATAGAGCGAGGTGGCGAAACAAAAGTGGCCGGTGACGCAAGCGGCCGGGTGCCTTTTCGTCCATCCCCCGAAGCTCCGACTTGCTCCACCAATCTCACGAAATAAAGTCATCATCCGCGTCAGCGGCACGTCGAGGATGAGCGTTAGGTAGCCCGAGCGTTCGCGAGAAATCACCGCGGCAAATCGGCCATCGTATAATTGGCCTCGAGGCTCGATGCTGCGGCACGTGCCTGCGATATCCCAACGTTGCCGCTAGCTCCGTGGCGCACGTTCGTTCGCCGGGCGCACAGTAAGACCTGCCCGTATATTATTGTCTGGCATAGAGGGAATCATAACTTTAATTCTCGATATCGAATCGAATTACATGCAGCGATTGTTGGGAAGCGAGAGAGCCGAAGCGGCGAGCGGGCGTAACCGGGATCGTCCGATCGTACCGCTGTACTACAACTCATGTACTCTGCGATGCATCCTGCATGGACGATAGGGGATCCCCGTGCCGACGAAACGAGGGTGGGTTAAAGGAGGAACGCAACGGGCGAGAAAACGATGGAAGGAAACAAATGATATGTCGCGACCGAAAATTATGGCCAGACGCATGTAAGTTTGAATGCAACTTTGTGTGCAATTTAGAATGCAAGTTTATGTGCAATTTTAAATGCAAATTCATGTGCGATTTTAAATGCAAGTTTATGTGCAATTTTGAATTCATTTTTGTGTTTAACTTTGTATGCCATTTTAAATGCAACATTTCTCATCCATACCCAATACTCAATGTGCCCAACCCACCCGACATGCTCAATATTGATTATAAAAAATGCTGGAATCTTGTTTAATTGCCACTGATAATTTTATTGTACGTGTTGCGGTATCGATTTTCTCAGTTCCAAATTGCCCCACTTTTTCAGTCAGCGAGCATTGTGATCGTGCTGGCTCCACACGGGACGTCTCATTGCGCCATCAGACGATAATGCGTCTCGTACTACCGATCGTCCGTCAAGCCGTCGAACCGTTTCTCCGTCCCTCTCCAGCGCGCTGTATAAGCAGCTCGTTCGCGTTTTTATGGGGCCCTCCCGGTGCGCCACGAGCGGTCACGTGCCGCCACAGACGAGCAACCCCTCGACGCGTTAGCCCACCCCCGGAGTACCGAGACCAGCACGCCGGAGACGAAACGATCGGCCGTGTCGCTGAGCCACCCACTTTGGACGCCTCCGAGATGAGCGAGCGTTGAATTGAGCGAAAGAAAGGGATGGTGCGCGAGAAAAAAAAAAAAAAAATTCGGTCTGAACGAGATCACATGTCTCATCCGAGGCATCCTGACCGAGGGCTATGAGGCTCCCCTTCGTCACCTCCGCAACGAGAATTCTCGCTGTCCTTTCATCTTTCGAATGGCTCGTCTGCTTTTGCGCTTTAATAAAAACCTACTTAGTTACCGGGACGAGAAGCTATTTTGATGCGGATGCATGCTGATGGTCTGCGTGCGAGAATAGGCGGTAAAGCGACCCTCGACGACGGAAAGGAATTCGTTTGGTGCGTACCTTTCGAGGGCGGAGGATCGTGCATGAAGCCCGGAGAATGTCGGCTAATGAGTCGCATAGTTTGAGGTGTAAGATTCTATTCGTTATTAGTTACTAATTTATTATACGGAGATGAAAAAATGGGCATCAAAGCGTTCACTCTTCTACTGCATGGGAGACCGTGGAATTTCGTCGTTAAGGATCCGAAGCTAATACATCGAGCATCGCCAGCAAAGCGAAAGATTTTGGTGATGACGGGGCAAGACGGGACTCTGGGAGAAAAGTGATTATTCTTACTAATCCTTGGTGGAAAGTAAAGAAAAAGTGTCTTTCAAATTTAGACAGTGTCATCTCAGATTTACCCCAATCTTGCCAAAAAAGAGGTTCTAAAATAAATGCCCGTCACTCCCACTGGCTGACGATCCTTTTTTAGTGTCTCGAACATGAAAAATAAAAATGGTCTTCATTACCATGACGATGCATCTCTCTCCATCAACGAGGCCTTCCGCGAAGGAGTCACCCCCTGAAAAAGTTCACCCCACGCGAGTGAGCAATGTTGCTCCCAGACTCATTTACTTTTCCGATGAATATAAACTATTCGCGACGTTGATTTCGACACACAGAACAGTTTCATACGGGAGTCGAACGGTGCACCGAGGGCGCGGGTCGGGCGTGCAGGGGGTGGCCGGCCCGGTGGGGGGAGGGGGAGGGGAGGGGCGGGGGGGGGGGGGGGGGGGTCGTCGGGACTCGCGGGTCCGCGACGTGCAGCGGGCGGAGGGACGGTCGGCGGTCCATCGCGCCGAGCAGCGCGACAGCGGCACGGCCGAACCTACCGGGTTGAACTTTAATATTAGAAAAAGCTGTAATCTGACGAGCGTGATAGCCGGAGCGTTAACTGGCACCCAATTTATAAAAATAACGATGAAATTACTGTTGCGTAAAGCGTGCATACCATGGGCGCGGGGGCTGCCCGGGAACGGCCCCGTCCGCTCTGAAACGTCACAGTGTATGTATGTGAACTGCTGATGGCCGAAGGGACGGAGGACGGCGAACGGGGGAGAGAGAGGGTTGCACAGAGGCACGCGGGAACGTGGCTGGTCAGCACACGGGGGAGGTGTACAGAGAGAGCCGAGAGTGAGCCGGATGAGAAGGGTAGAGAATCAGCGGTGTGGCTGTACGTGACGTACGTTTTGTCCATCATCAGCCACCGGACCGTCGGGCAGTTGATGTTTCAGTCTCTCTGCTGCTCGCTCGGGCTCGCGTTTCACGTTCGAAAAAATATGCTCGCTGGTACGTGAGCCAATCGCCAGGAGGGAGGGAGCGGGTGCGACGGAACAGGGGGGAGGGGGAGGGGGGGGGGAGGGGGGTACTGGGTGTAATAACAAAATCTCGGATCCGATTAATTAAAAAACGGCTATCGGACGGTACGGCGTCATAGCGGCTACGAACAGCCGTATAAACACGGGCGCGTACGGACAGTCCGACGTGCACATTAAACAGAATGTCCGCGGTATGATATTCCGAAGCGTTCATTCCCTAATGGGAACACGCTTTCATCCCTCGGTACAACGCCGCTTCCTCCCCCATCGGGATAGAAGAAGTGAAAATAAATATTCGTCCGCGCGCACACACGCACACACACACACATGCACGCATGTCCCTGATAAAAACTAATATTCATCTCCGCGTCCGGCAGACATCGAGTTACGAGATTTCTCATGCGCGAGAGATTCGCGTCTGCAAAACGTATCATTGTCGAACGAGCTTAGTAGGAACGGGCGGACGGTGTACCGTTGGAATTGGTATCGAGGGACCGGCTGGAGAGAGGGAAGAGAATCACGCTCGCGATTCAATTTGCGATCGTATAATAGTCAAAAGCCGCGGCACACAAAGCGAATAAAAGTCACCGGAGGGGGTTTCCGTCCGATCCCGCAGGACAACTTCTCGTCGACCGCGGCGAACCGACCCGGTGGTTTCTTTATCAAATAAAGATGAATCGCTGATTAACGAGATGAGCGATGATGCGGACGTAACGGTGCTGTGGGACCGTAAAAAAAAAAAAAAAAAAAAAAAAAAATGAAGCGTCGACGGTCGATGTTGTCTATGCCGCGGATTCCTGTATCTACGGCCGCCCGAACGACCCCCGCAGAGCCCGCCCCGCCGCCACTTTCCTCGGCAATCCTCATCGGGGCCGCCGATGCTAACAATGTTTGCAGATATATTGTATCTCACGCATCACTTGGCCCGCAAATTGTTTTATAAACAGATTACGGCGACAGGCGTCCCCCGAAGCCCCGCGCTCGTTCGCTCGCGAGGACACCGTAGCGGGGTTGCACGAAGTTGGAGGCAATAGCATCAGAGGCAGTAGAAGAGCACCAATCCCGACCGTCCCCCCCTCGCCGCTTGCGGTGTATATACAGTGCGGTGTATATATAGCATGACGCCGGTAATGCGGCCAAGCCGCACCGCTGCTGTTGCCGGTTGATGCCTTCGCTGCTCCTCCTTCGTCCTTTCGCAAAATCCCTTCGATGCAATAAAAGGGAAATACATGCAATCTTAGGTCCGTATCTGTCGCGAACGCGGCTTCCGTACCACGGTCGATGCCGGGAACAGCGGGTGACCGTTGACCCGGAATACACCTCTCGACGTTCCGCATCCTCGCTTCACTTCCTTCCTTCACCCCCCCCCCCCCCCTTTACTGTTGCTTCTCGGCTGTACCTTGAAGAGACAGAGGTGCGCTCCTCCCTTCGAAGACTCTTACCATGACGACGTCATGACCGTCTCCTCGAAGCGAGCGAGACAGCGATTCGCGGAATTGATATCGATAAGAAACTCGTGTTGTCGACGACGTACCGACAGCTTTCTCCGAACCGAATACTTCGTCAAGGTACCGGAAGAACTTCCGCAAATATGGACCGACTTTTTTTCAACGTTAATAAAAAGTTGGATCACGCTACTGAGAATCTTCGTTGACGCATTCGTCATCACACATTTTGTCCGAATCGCACGTTCAACTTCGGCAAATATGGACCAACTTTTTTTTTTTAACATCGACGAAAAGTTGGATCTCACTTTTGAAAATCTCGTTGACGCATTCGTCGTTACACGTTTTGTCCGAATCGCACACGATGGGCGAAGAATTATCGGTCGCGAGCGAATGTCAATTAATGGACGAAACGTCAAGTGCCTCGGGGAACGCCCGGAGCTTTGCGGTGTATGGAAAGTTCCGTCGTAATGAGAAACGGGAGGTCGTTGAAATTGGACGAGAGGACTGTGCGGTACGTGTGCACGAGGGAGTTCGGGGCAAAACGGGGTACCTCAGAATTTCGACCACAGCGAAACACATCGCGAGTCTCAAGTTTTCGGATCGATCGTCAAGAAATTCTTACCGGGTGGATCCAACGAACCTGAATCCAGTGAAAAGAATTCCTCGCTCCACCGTGAAGGGCCGGCCGGTCCGTTTCGCCCCAGCCCCGCCTACCGTACAATACGTGTTCCGGCGCATGCTATTTGCCGACGAGTCCTTTGAAGCCGGTTATCCACGCGCGGTTTCGACGCATTGCGAAAGGAAGTCAACAGAGACTAAATCGCGAATCAAAGAAAAAGCGACGGTGGAACGGGCGCCGTATCATCGGATCTCGCACACTCCGCCGACATCGGAAATCGACATCCGGTCCTCGCGGAAAATCTGGTGAGTCGCGGCTCATTGGCCCCGTAATGGCGTGGTTACCCGCTGTCCGGTTGTGGAGCACGTCCTTATTGTGGCGGACCCGGTGACTTAATGGCCTGTGACCCGAGACCTTTCCCCCGCGGCGTCGGGGACACACCGGCAACGATGTGAGTGCAGCAGCACACAGGAGCGTTCGCCGCCGTGGAGCGTCCTACGCCCGGCGATGGCCGTCACACCGCACTCCTCGTGTCCGTGTACTCTCCGAGCTTCGTGAGCCGCTGCGATGTTCCCGGTACATCGGCACACTGGCGCATATGCACACGGTACACAACGGCCGTTGAGCACGTACAGCCGAAACTTAGTTATTCGCGTGTGGAGAATGTACTACGTAGAGCGAGTGGCGTTGCGGAAGAGCGACGAGCGTCCCGACGCCGCGACGCGCCTGCCGGGCGTCTCCGGTCGCGTGGCTTTATGGCCGCGACTCTTCCTTCGTCTCTCGCAGCGAGAGACCCGTAAATTCGGCGGGGGACCGAAGTGTCTGTCATTCTCCCTTCGGACGCGGCGTCCGCGGAAGGCGGAGATGTCTTCGGTCTCGCTGGGACTCGATTCCGTCGATCGAGCGATGTCGCTGCGACGCTTTCCCACCCGCGATGTGGCTTCCGCTCAAACGTCCCACGGACGAAACGGTCGGAAATCTCGTCGGGAGACCCCGGCGAGATGTACCGGGTTCGTTGTGTACCGCAGCGCTGATGTACATCGTGAGATAGATGGAAAACGTCGACGGGTCATCAATCCGCGGAGCGCGCAACGGATATGCAAAATCGTTCCGCATGCGGAATGAGTTGGCGGAGGATCTTCCATTGAAAACGCTCAATGCACTGTAGCGGGCGATGCTTCCATTCCGCGCTGCCAGCTCGTTATTCTTGGGTACCCGTTCCTGAGGATGATATGCGAACGGGAACCTAATCCATCTTAACCCTGGTGCAATTGGCAAAGAAAAAGATGGAGGAGCTTCTTCGGTGGGAAGAAATGAGAACTGGGGGCAAGAATGTCTGGGAGAAGGCTGATCTTGCGTGTACAAGAAGGTACAAAGACGACTTTTTGGTGTCCGCGCCGAATCAGCTCATTGGGCAATTTTTCTCGGGTTCCGGATCCGGGACGAAAGGCGTCAGATGCTGATAGAAAGTGGAATTCCCGGTCCAAAACTGTTCCGATTTTCACGAACTACCCCGAACGATCTTGACGCAAGCGCTGAACTTGAGGCAAATTCGTTTGATCGTGTAATTACAAGGTGACAGGAATCTTTTTCCCCGGATAATCCAACGACGCGAAATCACTACCTGGGGTTGTGATGCAGGTTGCCTCACGCGATTACCTACCCAATCTCGAATATAATTTTCTTGTTAGCAGTAAAATCCAATCAGCGTGGAGAGGGCGAGTGCCGTGACGTACCGGGGAATAGGGTGGAAACGGCGCGGATACCGGGAGGGTCGGTTCGCGTTTATGGCGAGGCCACGGCGAGACCACCGAACCGGTTAGCCCTCTTTTCCAATGCGACACGGCGCGTCTTGGTACGAAGATTGCGGAGAGGGTGGCTCGCCGAGACGACGAGAAGGAACAGAAGAGGTGAAAAGAGGAAAAGAAAGGAGAACGGCGCCGTGAAGGTGACTCAGGAAGGTGACCGAGGGAGGGAGTTAAAGGCGGCCGAGGGAACCTCGGAGGGTTGATCACGTTAACTGGGTGCTGCCCTTTCTCACTTATTTTGCGGCTCGGACTACCGTAATGCGATTCCCGTGGCCTCGGCGTCCTCTCCGACAAACCACAAGCTGCCACCAGCTAGAAAAGTTCCCTAGCCCTTACCACCCGATCCACCTTTTGTACCCTCCTCATTCTTCTTGCGTTTCCCCCTCCAGACGCAAACTGGCCGGGCCTGCCCTTTGTTCTACGCGTGCCCGCTGTCTTTCCAATTATACTTGAAATATAAAACCGAGCACCGGAGACCCGCGGGGTGTGCGCTAGTACGTGAATGCGCAAAAACAAGGATCACGTGGCCGGTGCCAGGCAAGAACACCCACCACGTCGTTGATCTCTTTGCAGGCAGAGAAACCCTTCGGTAACGTCGTTCCGACTTCTACATGCATTTTTTAAATGCAATTTGATGCAACCATTCTGGATTGGACAATAGTATGTTCCTTCACACTAAACAACCTTTCAACAGAAAACCAAGAATGTGGTCCTTGTTTTTACAGGTGCAGACCAACTTTCAAAAATGATAGTTGGTCTGCACCCAAAACAGTTTCTAGATGAAAGTCCAATCTTCGACTCAAGATTGTCTCGACAGTAACCATTGCAATTGCAACAAGGACATTGCAGGTTTCGTTTGTCGTGAATCGCCTCGTTCAGCCAAGAACCTAAACGTAAGGATGCGTTAGGTGATTACGGTCCGTTAAGTCGCATCGTCTCCTCGCCTCCCGACAGCGCGTTCGCCGGGTCTTCGCGCGTTCGCGAGCCAACGGAAGATCATTCTTTTTTTCGTCGCTCGACCGTCGGAACGTCAAGACGCACGGAAGAGAGTAATGGGCGCATCCTGCGGAGGTAGATGGACCGATGAAGAGAAGACGAAGAAAAGAACCGCCGGAGAGACCGAAGGAGGGGTGGAGAGAACAACCGCGTAGTACGGAACAAGAACCGCGATATTTCTTTCTCGCTCAGTTTCCCGCCCTTCCAATCATCTTCGTCTCTCTCGGGCCGTCCTCTTCCCGGGTTTGCTCGCTCTCTCAACCACCCCCGACGCATTCCCTTCGTCGCGGAGTGTGGAGAGACTACGAAGAATCGCGCAGCGGGAACTGCGGCGTCGGCGGCGAGTGCCCTCCTCTCTTCGATTCGCCTCGCTGACTACGGACCACGGAGTTGAATCAATTAAAGTTTAATCCGGAACTGGGCTCGGGGTGGGCTGCGAGCGCGTGGATACCGCGCTCCAAGGCACCCTCCTCGTCGCTGTCTCGCTCTATTCGGTCCTCCTTCCCTTCGCCTCTTTAACCCCCGCCGGCACTTTGTACCCTCTCGCTTCCTCTCTTTCACCGTCTCGTCGATACCCCGACTATAGTTTCACTCTCCTGATACTCTACATTTCACTAATCAAACCACTTTTCGGTAAACCTCCCTTGATACCGGTAACGCGAGTCTGTGAACACCGCTGGATGTAATTTGTAATACCGTGCAGTCGATGTAAATTGGATAGAGTTAGAGCCATCTTCAGTTTTCATCGTGATAAATTTAATTGGCTGTTGCGCAACAGTGTGGTTGGAAAATTTTGAGGTAACATTTTAGCTATCGGTATGTTATGAGTGTTCTATAGGAAAATTTGTTGTACTTATTGAGAATTCTTTGTATCGATCGAATTTTTGATAACAGATGAGAATAGCTATTGTTAAAATATTTATCAACCTAGTATTGCTGAAATCTTAGTATCTGTTGATTTCTGTGTAAAGTTGCTATTTCGGCACTTATCAAAATTTCTCTTGCGAATCCATCTCAGATTACCAGTTAAGGTTGAATCTCACCAAGGGTCATTTATACTTCCCCCGTTTAATGATAACGACTTGATCTATCATATCATCAAAGATCTAACAAATTTACTTACCCAGAGGCTCGCTGATGCGTTTTCCGATTAGTCTCAGGAAGGAATGAAGGAACTCGCGACGAGGGAGGAAATGGCGAGACATATGACCCAGTGCGATGAAGATAGTGCAGACCGAACAGGCCCACTCAACGAGGGTGTCCATTCGTGACCAGGAACCTCCCCGAGACGGCAACAGAGTTATATGTATTGTAGCGACTCATCCGACAGCGGGGAACGGAGGGGTAGGTAAACCGTAGTCCTATTGCAGAGCGTGCGGGACGGGGATGTGTGCGAGGTGGGCACTGTATCGCTTACGAGAAGGGTCCACGGGACAATGGGAACTCGGCAACGGGCGGAAAGAATAGTTATCCGTAATACGGAGTGACGCGTGCTGATGAGTCGAGTCGGAAGTCCTGGCAGATCGGCGACGTCCTGCGATCCGGACCCCTGCGACTCTCCTAACGGATGGTCTCGGACTTTTCATACAGTGTTCGGTACACGCTCGGATCTTCGCGCGTTACGGACGATCCTCGTTTCGCAATGTACGTTTTCTCCCTCCACGTACGTATCGTTGGATGCCCATAGGAAATTGTGCCCGGCGGTAATCAGACGAGGGGACTCGAGCTGCAATGTCGCTCCGCGCTATCTGGCTGAGGGGAAATTAATCGGGGCGAAAGATATATCACGGTACAGAAGTAACCTGCTCGAGCGTAAAGATTGACGGGGACGAGAGTGTCCAATTAATCGCGGATACGAACATTACATCGTAACTGGTACACGCTCATTTGTCCGCCGTTAATGTCGGTGATGGAGTTGCATCATAGACCGTGTGACACAATATTAAAGCTGTAATTATCTTCATATAAAAAAAATGCCGGCTTTGTTAAAAACAACAAAATTCTTTATTTTTTATGTACACTAAAAATAAATTGTAAATTTAACCTAATGGAACTTGAAATTTCCTTACATCACTTACATTAATTGAATCTTAATGTACTTTTTTGTAAAATAAAAATAGAAAATATTAAAATTACTAACATTTTGCCGTATCTTTTGCCGTAAAATATATAAATGTTAGAAACTGTGTCTGTATCAATTGCGCAGTTTCCAGCACTTCGTGAGATATCGAATCACCGTAGTTTGGAATATTGCCAAAGGGTGAGACACTGCATCGACGACTACGACAGCCACCATGAATCTCTTTTATTTTTATCCGGGTCCATCGCAAGAGATCCAAGACGAATGACAAAAAGAAGGTTTTCACGGTAATTCTTCGGGGGGGGGGGGGGGGGGGGGGGGGGTCGAAGTTGAGCCGTATATGAACCTTCCTCGATGCTTTCTGTTTACTCGAACTGCTAAAAATCAAGTTCCGGCCCTCGGTGAGGTACCTGACTCGAATTTTCACGCGACGTTTCTCTATACAGAGGGTGAAAACACCGAGGCGAAGGAACACTCGGTAGCCACGGTCGCGGAATTGGCAGACCTTTGCTTTCTAACGAACCGCAAATTCGCATTTTCGACGTGTGTCCAACTTATTGCGACGATTGTCGTTGATAAATCACGCGTATTACGTATAATTCACGAGTGGACGAACAAAAGTTCTGCGATGTGAATAACGGAGAGTTTTTCCCGGAAATGACGCCATACCGGAACTACGTCACTCCTGGTTTCGAAAATCTCATTTTCCGACGGGGAGTGACGTCAGACCGGAAATACGTCGCCTCCGGTTTGAAAATCTCATTTTTCAATCAGAAGTATCGTCATACTGAAAATTCGTCACATCAGGTTCGAAAATCTCATTTTCCACCCGGAAGTGACCTCACACCGGAAATAAGTCGCTTCCGGGTTGAAAATCGCAATTGCTGGACCGTAAATACGTAAATTCCGTTCCGAAAATCCCAGTCGCTCTTTTTTTCCTCGAACGCTAAATAAACTTATGCGCGCGAGACTATCCCCGTTGAATTATTAAAACTAAATGGCAACTCGCCATCCCTCCTTAACGGGACGAGAAATGCATTACTGTTTTAAAATCGTTGCAGCGTAGAAACTGTCGAAGCCAACGGCAGCGGCAGCAACAATTAACAGGTCGCCATTCGCAGATGCTCAGCTGCGAGACAATGGCGAAACAGCGGGCATCTCCGCAGTTCGCGGAGCCGACCGAATAATCGTAAAACTCTCGGGCGGTCGGTAAAGTGAACGGGGATGCAAATAGCACGGCTACGCCGGAGAGTTCTTCGGTTCGCGAATGTCTCCACCCTTTCGCCGTTTCCCCGTCCGCGCACCCCCGGCGCGGTCCAGTTTTCGCGCGCGCCCCCGATCCGGTGGCCAAAGCGCGTACACAGAGCGCTCGAGAGCCGGGGCGGATGGAGGAGGAACACCGCGGAAAACGCGCCGCTACCGATTCGCCGACCCGTAATGTAATTTCTCATTTTTGCTCAAGACAAAAGCCCGCTGAATCTTATTGTTCTTTTGTCGGTAATTAAGGAAACCGAATTAGTTCGCGATTGTTCGCTCTCGTCTCTCCTTCTGTCGGGATAATAAATAAGATTCCTGAGAAAATTCCACCGTTCTCCTCGCTCTTCGTCGACTTCCGTCGCTCTCCTTCCTCCTCGCTCCTCCTCCCGAACATCTCGTTACTGCCGTCCTTCTCGACCCGGCCGCCCGTCGGATTCGCCGGTACGCCGTTCCGCGGGGCTTTCATACACTATTTCAGTATCTCCCTCACGGCCGACTGCCGTCGAAGAATTAATGAGGGACCGGTTGCCGTGGCCACCGGCGCGACCTCTTCCACGGGAAGAGAGCTTTTTGCAGTCGGTGAATTGTAATACTGTAATAACGGATCTTTACTGCCTCCGTAAAGTTAAGGGGGCCTGTACAAGCAACACCGCCGTCGAGTGACCGTTTTCTCCGGAGTCGATGTACGCCAGCGTCGAGGGAACGCCGGAGCCGGCGATAACTTTGACGAGACCGGGCTCCAATTACGAGGGCATGTAAAACTCTCGTAACTCGTCGTCGTCGCGAGACTTCGCCGCCCCCGTTATTCGAGGCAACACGCCCTTCGACCTCTTAAATCTGCATCCACGGCCAAAGTACCGTTGCTGCGAGGGAAAATTCCTCGCGAGGTCCGAACTAATCACGCTTGAGGCAATGATCATTGTTACGCTGTAAAATAAATTTTGTTTGAAAGACAATGAACAGTGTTGGAAGCTTTTTTACATGAAACGTTTCTGAAATTTCAAACACACGTGCGTTGCAATTATACAGTAAAATTTGTATTTTTTTATGAACATTTTTGTAAATTTCATACTAAAGATTTGTAATTTTTATATCTGGTATTTTTATTTTAAAAGCAAAGTACATTAACGTTTAATTGATATGAGTAATTTCAGCAAATTTCAAGTTCCAATACATTGAATTTACAACTTATTTTTACAGAGGAACGCTCGCTTAAAATTTGTAAAAAAAAATATTTGCATTAAATTATCTGTTTCATGGTGGATCGAAATTCGGACATTCCTGTCCCGTCCCATCTTGTTTAAGTGAGTTACATTTAATACAAAAAAAATTCTCTCGCTTATTTGAACATTGCAAGATAATACACTTTATTCATTCTGTACACTTTGTGTCTCGGGGTCTCGTGCCGTTGAAGTTTTTTAATTTTCCACGGTTTCGCCGGGCATCGTATTTCACGGGTTTTCTCGCACAGGAAACGTCCATAGCCGTTATCCTCCGAAGGGGGGGAAGGGGGGGGGGGGGGGGGGGGGTGGAGGACCCTTTCCGCGGAGTGAAACTTGCGATTGCAAAAACTTGTCTGGACGGAAAACAATAAAATGAGAAGCTCGTGTATACATGTATATAGGCTCCGAGAGAGACGATCGAGACGGAGAGGAAGGCGAACGAGGCGAAAGCAAGAGCGAGAACTTTCAATGTATTTCCCAGACCGCCGAAGTTTCTGCGGCAAGAAACACCGAAGATCTCGTCTCGTATATACAATCGAAGAAAAACATACGTTCTTGGAGGAATAGCGGGGCAGTATCTTCGAAACAATATTGGATATTTACAATACCGCGATGGCCAAACCCATGAAACTGAGCAAGCGCATAAAAACCGAACACAAACCGAACCGTCGGCCGCAGAAAAACATCGATGTTTGTGGGGATTCACGGGTTTCCGAAATTTCTGCGACATCTCGGAAAAACTACTTCAGGGCTCTTACGCCAAGCGGTTTATTAACTGGCTGCAGTTGATTCGGTTATGGGTAATCTAAGGTACGGACGAGCGCCGGGAAAATTGGGAGATTTATGCATATCGTTTTCGGACGATGTCGAAGAGGACCAATTATGCACTTTGAATTAAGCACTTCTGAATTATACACTTTGAATTATGCACTTTGAATTGTGCACTTTGAATTGTGCACTTTGAATTGTGCACTTTGAATTAAGCACTTTGAATTAGGCACCCTCAATTATACATTTTTAATCGTGCGCTTACAATTATGCACTTACAATGAATGTCCCAGACCGCGGAACTTTCTACGGCAAGAAGCACCGAAGATCTCGTTTCGTATATACAATCGACCAAAAACATATAATCTGTAGGAATCCCGAAGCAATATCTTCGAAACAATATTGAATATTTACAATAACACGATAGACAAACCCACAAAACCAAGTAAGCGCATCAAAGCCCAACACCAACTTAAAAAATCAGCCACAGCAAAACATCGATGTTCGCAGGGTATTCACGGATTTCCGAAAATGTCCTCCACATCTCGTAAAAACTACTCAGGGGGTCGTGCGCCAGGCAGTTTGTCAAATGGTTGCAGTTAATTCGGTTATGGGTAATCCGAGATACGGGGCGAGAGTTGAGAAAACTGAGGGAGAAATGTATCTATATATATATAGTTTTTCGGCGATGCCGAGGAGGACCAATGATGCTGTCCAGAAATACGGCGTACGATCGTAACGCGGATCGCACAGGCTTACGGTGTGGGACAAGAGGGTGCCGACGACGAACGGCGATGTAGGGTCGTGCGGATAGCGGCGCTGATTGCAGCGGGTAATGACAGCGAGGGTGAGCAGTAGCCTGGAAGTAAGTAAAAATTTTAAATTTAGTTACAGCTCGCGTGCAGGCTGTTGCCAGGCGTGTTTGTGATGTGGCCGTGGATGTGGAAAGGACCATTCGACCGGGGGATGAGTCAGCGCAACATAGTTGCCGCTAGACCGCTCGATTTATCGTCCGGCATCACCGATGACTCTGTCAGTAGCCATACGTACACTGTATCGTGTGTTTCCCGTTTCGCCGGGAATATATGAGGCAGCCGAGCTGTGAAAACGATAGTCGGGCAACGGGGATGAATTAAATCGGCCCTATGCGTTAGCAATAACAAGCGGCTAAACGAGTTATCGAGGACTCTTATCGTGCTCGGTTAAATCAACGTCGATGAGACTGTTTAACCCTTTGAGGCATAAAATTTTTTTTACATGGGAGAAATGTGCAGGAAGTCACGAAATTCAGAGGGAATTTTAGAATCTGAAAAAAATTCATACTTATTCAGAAAAATGAACGAATCAGATGAAAAATTAGGTTTCTGGGAGATTTATTGAAAATTTTTATTTTTCATCAATTTGTTGATAACATTTTGGAATTATTATTATGCAAAATTAATTTTGACAATGCTCGCGTCGTGTGAGATGAGTAGTAGTAGTAAAATCAATTTATTGACAAAGTTAATATTTACAGTTGTCTTCTTATACTAAATTTTATACAAAATGCTAATTTTACACCTCGGCAGAGGGCCATCGACCTGGGTCCTTCAGCTCGAGATATTTTTTGGTATTTGAAAGTGTTTTTTTTGCTTTCCTTAGTTTACGGTTAAAAGATTTGTAGATTTTATTCCACGAGTCTTTCGTTGGCCATTAATTCGAATCGTTGATAGATTGTGTGTACGGGAATTTGTGATTGCGCGTAACATGTACATAGTGACTCAATATTATCGATGTGGTTTTGGGCAAATTTTTTTGTGAGCACCTTGGATCTTTGAGTATATTTATCGGGTTGTACAGAGCGTTGTTCGGGTGGCGGATGTCAGGCGTCTTAGTGCTCGGATTTTACCCGTTTTCATTTTTTTTAGGGCCATCTTGCCATATTGGATGATTGGTCTGCGTACGCATCCTTGAGATGAGTATTAACAGCTGCAACGAGGAATAGCCAGGGAAACATTGTACACGCCGTTCTACCCGAGTGGGGGTTTTAATAAGGGTTGGTGAATTTCACAGTGACTTGATGCAAGCGGGTCTCGACGGCTTGTTGCAGGAGTGAAAAGTCTCTTTTCCCAGCAAAGCCCTTGTGCCTTCTTCTTTCTAGCCGCGTCTTCTTTTTTTTTCCCCCCCGAGGAAAGTCGTACCGGGTCAAAAGAATGTATACCGCAACGGAGAGGGAGAAGGAGCTCAAAAGAGTAAGAAAATAAGAAAGAGCCCGCGGAGTGAGAGCGGGAGAGATCCGGCGAGAGAACGGCAGGAAAGGAATGAGGGATGGCGAATGGAAGTAAGGGAGGCGTGCGGCTGATCGGCTCGAATAAAGTTTGCCTCGATGGCGGCTTCCTTCTACTCGCATTCGTATCACAGAGGGACGCACGGCTCGGAATACTACACTACAGAGAGGACTGAGTTATACTCTCCACATACGGCCGGGCTGTACGACCATACACCAGCGAAGTGAGCGCCGCAGCGTTCAACATCCAGATTATTAGAGTATTAGAACTTGTCTCATAACTCACGAACCTAATGGCCTAAGGTCCTGCGCCTGTACGGCCGATATATAGCATATCCTCTATATCGATGGCAAAACATCCCTTACGCCGTCGCTTTCCCGTACTGCGTTTGACACGGGGAAGAATAAGTGGATATAGCATGTTACCCCGCTAAGCTTGTACTTCCAACTCCATATTCGCGTGTCGGTCCTGTGTGCTACATTTCTTCGCGTTTTTCGAATGAATTTTTTTTTTTTTTTTTAGCATGGGCAATTTTTGTATTCATTGCATCTGGGATTAATCGTGAGTCCTGAGCTACTGACCGAAGCACGGGGGGATGCGAGAGGAAAACGTAATGGGAGTTGATTGACTTTTACAAAAATTGCAGATTTACTCTAAAGCAGCTACTGAACGGAATACTGGTGAAACGAGTGCTAATTTTTCACAATTGTTTTCGACACATTCAATAGCATTTAGACACATGCAATAATTCACATCAACCTCCTTTACTGTCAATAAATGCATTCAACTTTGGACAACCAATTGTACAAATTCAGTACTCGTTGGACTACCTAAAAAACATAAATAATTTATAGTACGCGCACTCCTCTCGTGAACTCGATCCGTCGGTTCTAAAAAAAATTACGACTCCGGATAAGCAGAGCGAGTCACGCGCGAGAGTGCCGACTCTCGGAAATACCGGACGCGCCACTTTTCGGTAGTCACATGCATCCCCCGTCCTCTCACACTTCTTTCGCCCGCTATCGCCCATAGTATCTCGTCTCTTTCGAGGGGTGCTCTCCAGCCAGCAAATTCCGATCCCCGGGCGTGATCCGGGATCAGGCACTCGACGGTTTTCCAGTAGGCCACCTCCGTGTGCACGATCGATCTCCGACTGGCGACCCTAAAAACTTTCTCGTGCGAGATGTCGCTCGGAGTACGGACGAAATCAAAAAGATCCGGACCTTAAAAAAATGATGGTTCAGTCGCGCATATCACCAGCCTTAAAATGCATCTTCCCAGTTTCCAGCGATCTCTTCATCGTTTCTCGCCCTTTACATTCTCCGGCACAAAAGTAGAGACTGAGAGAAGGATCCGACAGATATTCCGATAAACCTGGTAAAAACCTACAGGACTTTCAGGTGAAAATAAATAGATAGATACACGAGGTCCAAAATCATCACATAAGTACATAAATCGTAACACAAATCGAGGCATAAGCCAATATACAAATAAAAATGCAGAAAATGTAACGAAAGTAACATAAATATATGGGAACAACAGTCGCTGTATGTCATCGTTTTTCCGAGTTCCTTCCTCAGTGGAGAACCCCGACAGAATTAGTAAAGCGTTGCATCGGAACCTGGTCGGGCCCCTTCCGGACCTCATCAGGGCCCGATCTATGACTCCAAAATCTCCACCACGGTCCAAGAGGGCCAAACTTCCCCACTTTGATCTCCGATCCGCTGTCCTTCTCACGTGAAATATTTTCACCAGTCGTCGTCCGCCGACGCTAAGAGGAGAAACGCTCGGCAAAAGCTCGCGCGCTTCGCCGGAGCGAAGTGCTCCGGCGTCCGGCGCACACTTACGGAACGTGTACGAACGCCCGGATTAAGCTACGCGCCTCTGCCGTACAGTACATATACATAATGGTATACGAGTGCCAGCATTCGCAACAGGATTGTTTTAATGCCATTTAAACTAATCGAATTAGCGAATGAACCGATGTGCCGGAGATATACGAAAGCGCGAACGCTACCGGCGCGATACAGCGTGGGGTGTCCAGGCGCGCAGGCGGGGGATTGAACAGAAAGCACGAGGGGGCGCGTGGATGTGCAACCCTCTATACCGTCGCCGCGCGCCCCAGAATCACCCCCGTCGCTCGCGCGATCCTCGTCTATATACGTACCCCACCGGTTCCCTCCGAACCCCCCCCCCCCCCCCCTCGCCACCCCCTTGCCACCCCCGGGCCTTCCGCACAAATCCGCAGCTGCCAGGCGCAGCGAGACCGCTCGACCGGAAGTAACGCGACTACTGCCTAGTACACACGTATCTTCTCTCAGTCCCGCAGTAGTACACGTTCTCTCAAACTCCGTCTCGCTCTCACCCTCGCCGGGTTTGCTTCGCTTCTTTACCCATAACCGTATTCGCTCTACGTATATGTAGTTTCGCAGCTCGTTCTCTCGTATTTCCCTTCTAGGCTCACTGTCACAATCCGGTCGTTCTCTTTTGGTTTTGCCAGCCGCAAGTTCGCAGACTTCGGTCCCAGGACCGGCGTCTCGGATCTTCGGATCGGTCTTGACTTAGATTCGGAAGCCGGTAGACGGCGTACGGTAGACGCTCAAACCGGAAGTGTGTCAGACGAGACTTCCGGCGTATCGCACTTTTAGATGGTTCGGGCATTTGACAAGAAGTCGTCCGGAAACGTCCGAACTTTTTTTTTTTTTTTTTTTTAATTTTGCGTAAGCGATACTGAGGATGACGCGACGGACGGATGGACTGGCTTGCGAGGGCGCGATAGATAAATCGCAATTGTTACTCGGTGTCTCCGAGCGCTTGTCTGACTCTAGCGTTGATCCGGTCAACTCGGATTTCTACCCACTCGTTCTCGGTCCCTCGGTGCTTGTTTTTCGCTGTAATAAGTAAAAATAGTCAATATTTCGCTGAAGGACTTCCGCCGATGGAATTACTCAGTATTTTTTTTTCTTCTACCAGCACAGAATTATTATCAATCTTTTTTTGTCCGCGCACGAGGTTGCCGAAGGCCTTGAGCGGCACGAGCGTCTTGGCACCCCTGCGGTGTGGGGCGGCCATTTTACGATGTATCTTGAGAAGAAGGCCAGGGGAGAAAAGACGCGACACAGGGACGGGTTTGCCTATAAATATATTATCCGACGAAGAAATATCGTGTGAGCGATCGATGCAGTGACACTTTTTTTAACACATCGGATGCCGACATAAAAAAAAAAAATAATGTAGCGCCTCGTGTCGTATCTGGGGCGATAATGCCGCTGATGATTCCAGGATATCGGAACGAGCATATGTGGAGCGGGTTATGTAGCATATGTGTAGAGGCGCGAGCACAAATTACAAACGTCCGTTATGTGGATAAATACCATCAGCGTAATCATTCGGGGAGTAGCCAAATTCGTGGCTTCTATCAGCCGCTACATGGATACTAAACGATGCGTACGGTTACTCGTAAATGCGTACCGGGCGTACACATTAAGTGCGTAGTTTCGATTGCCGGAACACGCTCGAGCAGCGTACCGAACTATTCGAATTATGTTACCGGATCTAAACATAGCAGATGCTGTTAATTCTGCCGCTGCTACCGCATTTTGCATAAACTAATACTAGCTGACCGGCGGTTCGCAACAGTGCACTTACAGTTCGCGTATTACTTGAAACTGCTGCGGTCTCCATTGAACACTCGGCTAAGCGATGCCAAGCATCGACGGCCTCGAATCGCAATGTCTTTCATATTAATTATACCGGTTGCTCTGTTTGATTTCAAATGGGTTTGCAGTTGCAGTTCGAGGCCGATATAGGGAAAAATGCGAGAACCAATCGCAATATCGCACTCGCAGAAGGAGATGAACGGCAAATGGAAATTGCCAGTTGCAGCGCTTCCGAGATGAATCATCTAACCCATGTATTGGCGTTGAAACGACGAGGAACAGTTTCTGGATTTGCATTTTTTTATTTACGTGCTACTCAGAGTAATTTAGGAATGCGCAGAGGGGAAAAAAATCTTTACGAATTTCTGGTATAATGTCCGGCATGACGTCACTTGTCGTGAAAAAATTACTTTTTTAAACCGGAAGTGACTTATTTCCGGCAACACTCGCCTTCGGCTCGTGCTGCAAACTCCCACTCGTCGGAAAAAGTTTCTTCGCAGTAAGTATCGTAAATGACTATTTTAAAACGGAAGTTAGGAATTTTCGGTATGACATTACTGTGGCTGCCTACGCCGTTCGGAGAATAACCAATATGGCGTTTTGTGGTGATGTAGTGAATTTTTTTATGTGACATTTTTCGTTTCTCGCCTTTGCTGATACAACAAAGTATCAGTAACCAACATTATGTTACAGTGGCAGATCCATCATTCTCCGTTTGGTCGGGTCGCGAGAGAAAATCGGAGATTTGTTTACCCGGGTCGCGCGATTTCGACGCAAAAACACCTTCGCGATACAACGCAAATGTAAAAAAAAAAAAACAAAAATCCAAAACTCAGTGCCACAAAGTAGAATGTACGTACGAAGCATAATGGAGCAATACATCGCGATCGAGACCACGCACCAATAACCGGACCATCCGATCTCTGTCCTTTCTTCTCAAAGCTCCGATTTAGCGCCGAAGAAGACTATACAAACATTGCAGCGTTAAAGCGGGCGTAACCTATCTAAAAAATTAGCCATTGTAGAATGTCCAGCTTGAAATAAAACCCAACTTTCGTCGAATTACTCGATTCGGTGAGATCGGGGAATCGAACGAAATAAATCTGTATGAGATCGCTCTGTCGGAACAAGATCCGGCATATAGCGGTGGAAAGCTCCGCGGTTTCATCGCGTCTCTCCTTGGACGTGCAAAAAAAACAAAATATGTATATCGAGATATGTGTATTTCCGTATTGCATAGTACATTTTCTAGCGTACGTGTGTGAATGTGCCACACATGCATGTGTGTACGAGAGCGAGCCGACGCGCACGAAACCGCGCGCCGATGAGAGTGAGACCCACCCTCCCGAACAACAACCCCTGTGCGAGCGTTGCAACCCTCCTATCAGCATCGCTCCGCCCCATGCCACCACTCTCCTCGTCGCAGACCTTGTAGCATCTAGCTGGCGGAGCTTCGTGAGCGAATCCTTCTCCCGCGATAATATCCACGTGTATATTTGTGTGCGTAGGCTTCGCCGGGGCAAAACGGACCGTTTTCACCATCTTTTTTTTTGTTTCTTTGCGGTTCTTGAAAAAAAAAAATAAGGTCTCGTATAAAATGAGGAGTACAACATTCGTTTGATATTAATAGATATTTATTTTAAGAGAACACGTCGCATTATTGCTTCCTCGTAGAGGAAGCTTTGTTTTTTTCTCACGCGGCATGTGGGAGATAAAAGAGGTGCCTGCGAACCTTCCTGATCAGAGTTGAAGCGATGCGGATTTTGAAATAACAAAGTCGAAGCGGTCGAGAAAGATGCAACTGATTCCGTCTTTCTCTTCCGCCAGTTTGATTCCCAATCTCGTAATTATGCTCCGCCATCAATGAGCGAGTTATAGAGATAGGAGGCTGATCCGCATTTTGAATAAAGCGCTCAGTCACGCCGGGGGTTCGTTCCGATTCTGAAACAGTATCCAATACATTAGCGAAGTGCGGGCCGGGTTCGGCGCTGACGCGACGGGTAGATCGGGGTGGAAACGCGGTAGGATGGTTGTGCCCTTTCGCCGCAAAACCGAGCACTCCCGCTACGATGTTAAATCCCATCATATTAGTCTAGCTCTCGCGCCCGGAATCCCGGATATTAGGAAACTTCGATGCCGCGTTTGATGCTAATACGTGAAACGTTCATTTGTGCCCTCGAGTTCCATCGCGCCCCGCCGATCACCCGAATGCCTTTCTGCGAGATCGTACCTAGGTATTCCTGTGATCAACGCGCAGCTACCCGAACTCCGAACATATCGCGAATTCGTTAGGACGAAGTCCATTCAAGGCCAAAATCTTCCTCCCGAGTGTGGAATCAAGCTCCGATATTGGGTGCATCGGGCAGTATCTGTAACCCAAAATTAGTACAAGATGATCGAAAACTCTTGACGGAAACTCGGGCGAAACACTCCTTCGATGTCCCGACCAATCCCATATTCCTGGTCCCAGCGCAAAGTCTCGGGGAGAACAACTTTGTTAACCGATGCCGAGAAATATTAAGCCGACGGCTCTTCCGATCATGAATAAGGTTGTCTAACTCACAAAAGCTCCGAGGTCCATTCAGAGGTGGTGACTGGGCCAGAGATACAGAAAACATACATAGACGTTGCTCGAGGCGTGCACGAGCCCGAGAAACCTCTTCAACGAATATCTTGAGGGAACCGACGATGCCGTGGCTACGGCAGAGCGGGATGAAAACTCACGGCCTTACGTATCGTTGGGACGAACGGAAGAAGAGGAGGCCGCCCGAACGAAAGGGATGAAAGGACAGCGAGAGCCCGGGCAGGGACAGAGACGGGAGAAAAGGGATACGTCGACTTTAAACCGACGGATAGAGGGAGAGATCCAGCGCGCAACCTCGGGGCCGAGTTTCCTTTCATTAGTTGGAGTAGAGGAAGCCGAGGTTCCACCGCCGCGAACCAACCAACGAACCAACCTCTAACCACCACACCACCGGCAGCGGTGGAAGGCAGAAGCATCAGCCCCAACCAACGGACCAACCATGCCACCCATCGCCAGACTGCACTGGGTACGGCTCGCGGTGGCGGCCCACCCCGCATCGCCGATCCGTCCCGCGCCCCGTCAACCGGAGCGGAGAAGAGCAGAGGAGCAGCATGATCCACTCTCGTGGTGGCGCGCGCCGAGCAGTGCTGCTGGCGGCTCCTCATCTTGCATGCGGTTGACTCGTTTTCAATGAATACAATGGCGAGCCGGCGCAGATCATATTGAATATGAAAACGGGAAATCAACGAGCTACCGGGAACGAGCCGGATTTCCACGGTCTGCTCATTGTTGGAATGAAAAAGAAGGTAAAAAAAAAGGAAGAAAAAAAAATGAACGGTATTGAGGCGGAGGGCGAATGAGGATGAGTACTGTGCGGGGTGTATAGATATACGTCGTGTACCTGCCGCTGGAGAGGGGTTGACGGATAAAGGGACGGAGCGCGCGGGGTTGGAGAGGGTTGATGGAAGAAATTGTATCGCGACCGACCATCGGACGTTCCCTTTGATCGAATCAAGGGATAAAATATGGAACGCCCGGGTGCGGCGATGGTGGGGGATTTTTTGACAATGGGTCATGGTCTTAACTGGTCCATCGGTACGATCGATCGGCGAATATCTTCTCGAGCGGCATTCGTCTATGGTTAGTCGCGAAACGGGGAATCAAGTTTAACGGAGTATTGTTTGTGTGAGATGCGAAATCCAATTAGTCTCTCGGTGGACAATCGCTTGAGCCAATAAAATTATCATCCTAATTGCATTATATTCATCATAATTATTTTTATTGTTTTTATGATGAGTCTCGTAAATTTACTGATCCATCTGTCTCTATATAATTATCTAGCCAGAATAGAAAACAAAACCAAAACCATGAAAATGTTTATACACCGGTAGACAGGATTGCAACACTGGTAGAGTTCGCACATCGCCATTTTAGCCTCATGACGGATAATCGCTTGAGCCAATAAAATTATCTGCCTAATTACATTATATTCATCATAGTTATTTTTTTTTTTTTATGACAACGGGAATTGATAGGTACATGAGTCTCACAAGTCTACCGATGCATCTGTCTCGATTCGTGATCTAGCAAAAATAGAAAACAAAACAAAAATCGTGCAAATGTTCATACACAGGTAGATAGGATTGGAACACTGGTAGGTGTTCACACATAGTTGACCATATATATATATACATATATAAATTTTTTTCAACCCCGTCGCATCACCCCTCGCTATAGCCTGTCGCGGATGCTCGAGCTCCGCGCTTCCACCCTCGCCCGGTTCAAAAGCCAAAGTGCTTTGCTCACTCGTTCACCAGCTCCGTGCAATGTGTGCATACGCGTCTAAACTCCGCGGGGTTTCCGCGTACACTTGGCCTCTCTTCTTCGTCTCTCTTTCCCGCTACCTCCTATTTACGACTCTTCGGCTCCGTAAGCTCTTGAATTTGTTAGGGAAATATTGTTCCCGTTGAAGGACACCCGAGAATTACTCTTCAGAATTCGTCGGCTCTCTCCGCGGCTCTCCCGTTCCCGCTGCGAAAGCATATTTTTTTCCCAAGCCCTTTTCGCGAAGATCGGAACACAGTACAAAAATAAAATTAAAAAAAAAAAAAAAAAAAGATGCGTAACGTAATGAAGAATCCGCCAAAGTGCCGCACGGCCACTTTGCCCAACTCGACTTATTCTTCACTTTATATTTTCATTTCGCGTTTCATTTTGACACTCGTAACGCGCTTCTTCCTCCTTCTTCCGGCCGAGGCTCATCCGGCTACTCCTCGGAGCGACGACGGAGGCCCGCGCTTTCGAAGGCGCTTTCGAAAAGGGTACTTTCGGCAGGTGGCTCGTCGACGCATCGTCGGACGGCGAAAGGGCTGCGGCGAATCATTTTCCAGAGAAGGAGACGAGGCCGTGCCGGGAGGCTCGACGAAGACGAGGGCCTCGTCGTCGCGTACCGCGGATGAGACAAGAGAGCTCCGCGGCTGAAGAAGAAGCTCTTGCGAGGCCGGCCTGCGACTGGCTGAAGCGGGTAGACTCCGCGAGGATTCACCCTGTAATTAGCTGCCGCAGGTTCATCCGCGGATCTCGCGTGCATTCCGTCCTCGCAGGCTGGATTTTACTTTTTAGCGACCTGTGATCTCTCCGCTCCCGCACTTCTCTCGTTATTTCGAGATTTTTCTTTTTCCCCTCTTTTTCCTCCGTCCATGCAGGCGACTTCGCTTTGTGGGTTTCCCGGTACGGGGATGTTACGTACGCGCCTCGTCTGAGTTCTCGTGTTTGAGCTCACCTAAATTTCTGCGCGCATAGCCGGCGTGTGTGTGTGTGTGTTGCATGCGCTTCCGTGTTTTCCGTGGATCCGTGCGCAAAGAGGATCCTCGATTCCTCGACTGCTTACGGACACAGAGCAACGAGGAGAACAAGAAGGAGGCTCTTCAGAGCCGGGCCCAAAGGGAGACGCGAGGATTCGCCGGAGAGTCTCGTGCACAAAGCTTATTATGCCGGCTTGGCTCTCGCCTCCTCATCTCTCGCTCGCTCTTCTTCACTCTCGAGCCGGGGAGCCTCGGAGTACCGAGGTCGCTTCGGTACATAGACGTCGAGCGGCCCGGACCTCGCCAGCATCGGCAGCCCTTCCGCAGCGTCGCGGCAAGGGCACAAGGCACGGAGGCACGGGTTAAGTCGATTGCACTCGACGAACGTCCTTCCCGACGGCGTTCTCGAAAGGCTGGAAGAGGGACGAGAAATTCTCTGGCTCTTATTGCCATCGCGGACGAGGTGTATCCTGGAGTTTCTCGATGCGCATCTGGCTACCATCCGGAAGCGAAATGCAATTTGGTATCAAGCTTTTAGCCATTTTTTTCGGAGTGTCTTATTATTTCTCGGTGAATCGTCGATAGAGGGTTTCGAAAAGATATAATTTTCGTTTTACGGCGATCAATCTTGCAGTAAGACAGCGTGGACCAATAAAAGCCACTTTCATTTTTTTGCAGAATTATCTATGATTAATTACAAATTTGTAGAGACATTCTCAGATTAATTCTTGGAATTTGTTGTAAATATTTTTTTTACATTTTTATTTACCTATTCATTTATTTATTACATGAGTATACGGGCCACAGGCCCTTTTTACATGGTATAAACATATGCAAGGTTTATGGTCTGAAAGAATGCTGGAAATTACATCGAGTGAAACGCTACTATCTAAGAATCAGATAACGCCTTTTATATATATTGTATATTTTATATATTTTTATTATTGTTAAATTTGTTTTCAAAAGTAGACAATAGGTGGCTGGCAATCGCCCGCATTCCCCTCTATAGAATTGTTCCGCAAGTTCATCCATCTAGGCGCGCAGCGATCGTCCAGATAAATTTCTCAAACGGTTTAGCGTACGTTCGAGAGACTCGACGTTCGTGTATGGAATCTCGTGTGGACACAGTTTCGCGGCTTCACTGCCAAATAAAGCAACTTTACCGCTCCGTATTCGCAAGTTTTTGTCGAAAGTTGGACGACGTAGTATCGATCACCGGCCGAGTTTGCGGGGAACTACACGATCGGCGTGCAGAGACGAGTAGATAAATCCACCGGCGTATGTTATTAGTCCAACGAAGCAAGGAACATTGAGCCCGAGATTCAGCGCTCGGGCGACTCTCCGCCGTGTTTCACCGAGCCAACAAACTCGGATAGCGCCGTTATTTAAAGTTACGGGTATGTCGAAGGGTGTTGTAAAGAACGTGTGCTCGCTGCTCAGTGTCGATTCGTCTACTTTTTTTTCGACCCACGAATTGGCAGCCTCGGCTTGGCAAGAGTAGCCGATAAAACCGATGGAAGTATCGCTGTTCGACCAGCCGAACCGTCGAATTTATTCGCACACATTTTTCACATTTTTGCATACTTAGCATTTTCTTATTATTCCTTTATGCGATCCGGTGCACACCCAGAAAAATAATTTATTTTACGGGCACCCGCAAATAAAAATTTATTTGGTGTAAATAAGTATTTTAATCGATTAAAATAAATGTCTATTTAAATCGAATAAATATTTAATTTCACAAACAAGAATTTATTTGTGGGTCGCCTATCAACTAAATTATTTTTCCGGATCCACGAGACTTCGATCTGAGCGCTCAAAAAAATCTTAATCGCACGTTAAGTACCGTTTTAACACAAATTTTGTACCGATCAGATGCAACAGGGTTAATTAAAAGTCCATAAACACACAACCGAAAGAGAAGAAACAACTGCGGTTGTTCTCCGTCGGGCTCCAGAGCGCGACTGATCGGCAACTCCCTCGCAACGCCTTATATGTAGGTTTACCGAATTTTGTGGTCCACTTGACTAGAAAACCTCGTGCTCATCCGACTCGAGAAGCCGCTGGAAAATTACACGCCTCGAGTTACCGGGCCGTGAAAGCGGCGTTAAGCGCCAGGCGAACGAACTTGAACGTGCGTCGAGGCGGTCGTGTCTTCCCGGTTATCGGTATGGATGTTTTTCCGCCGCAGCTCGGAGTGTCTTCGTCTGGTCGAAGGTTATCGCGTGCATCGAGTAACCGGGTAAAAATTTTGAGTACCGGACATCGGGTAATGGATCGGGAGTCGAACGACCAAACACAGTTCAGCGCAGATCTCTGCGATCGAGTAGTTCGCGTTCGGTCGACCGGGAAACGTTCGATTCGAGAGGTCCTTTGACAGAAGCGAGATTAGTCAAGCGTGGGCGACTAATGTAATCGACTCCACGCAGTCGTTCTCGTTGCGACACCAGCTGTCGCAGGTTGAAGTACCGTCGTCGAGGGCATCGCCAGTCGCCGGAGCGGTCCGGATAGACCTGTTGTCCCGAAGAATTACCAATTCAACGGATAATTACTCCACTGGCGAACAATCGTGAATGTCAACAACGGCATAATACGGAAGGACGGAGAGGGAGAGATCGTTCTCCCCGTAGATTCACTTCCCCCTCCAGTGCCCCACTCATGTGCTCCATAATCGTATATGGCACTTTGGTAGAACTGCATGATGTCGTTCGGAGCGTTTTCGGAAGCCCTGGATTTTCGATGCGATATAATAAAAACAGCTTATATATATGGGGTCAAAGTGTTGAGCATGGTCCATTCATCATTTATTGACGCCGTAAGAGGGGGAGGGGGGGGGGGGGGGTGAACCTTATTTCCGACTTTTACCCTATCGCATTGCTGCATCGACGTAACATCTTGTGAACCGTAAAAAACAAATACATATCCGCAGGAAGAGGTTTTTCACTTTTGCAACAAGTGGATCGTCATTAGCCGCACCTGAAAACCCACTTGACGCAAAGGAATTCCCGTGCGTCCTTTTGCGTGAATTGAATTTTTTTTCGATAGTCCACCAAGACCGTGATCGTCATGTTACCCCGTTGGTTCAAGGGTGCTACATATTTTGAGAGAGATACATGTTACACTGTTGTTTCAAGGGTGCGCAATCGTGCTTGACTACGAAGTTCCGAGTAGCGATAACGCTCGGCACGCGGCGATACAGAAATGTTTATACAGGGACATTGTTCCCCCAGCCGTGTCCCGTTCCTCCGTCGCTCCGCGTACACATCGCAACATTGCGCCAGCGAAGAGGGGTTAAAAAGTATGGATTTATGGTCCGGAGACCAAGGGTCGGTGGAAAACGCGCTCGAGCAATATTCCCCCGGCAATGTGCCGGTGAACAAGAGAACGCGCTCCGCTATACTTTCCTACCGGCGGCGAGGCGGGAAGAAACTTTTAGTTTCTCGTTTAGTTTCGAAACAGTCGGTGGATGTAGACTTTCCGCGAAGTGGGGGGAAAACGCGAACCATGGAGGAGGATCGGGGAAAGCCGCGCACAGCGGAGTCTGGTGTAATTCCGCGGCTCGGTGTACGCAAAACTCGATGCGAAGGCGGAGTAAGCGAACCCGGTGGCTGGAAAGGCGAGCGCAGGGGGCGAGGGCGGCGTACAGCAATAAGGCGGATGAGAAAACGAGAGACAGTGGCAGATGCTGAAATTCTTCTTCTATGCGCTTTCGCCTTCGCAGTTCGCGAATGCACCTTTCCCGGCCGCGTCGCCCTCACCCTCTGCCATCCGGCCGCCACTTCGCCGAGCTCGCGGGCGCGCTCGCCAAACTGGAGAGGAACATTTCGTTACCGAACCTCTCGTCATTCTCCGCACCACAATATTTGCGCCGCCACGGAAATACCGGGGTCAGCGTACCGAGGATGGAAAAAAAAAATTGCGACTCGGTTGCCACTGGCTCAATGGCGAGTCGCGGTTTTCTCAGCACCTTTTAGCGCGAAGTCGTTGAGAAATCTCACTGAGTCAGAATTACGAACGAAATGGACAGTTATTTTTTAATCTCCTATTCGATAATTGTGATCAACGTTCCTTGCAAGAATTTTTGAACGTACTCAATTTTTTATTTTTAATATTTGTTATAACAATTTGGCACCTTATGGTTTGTAGACTGAGAGAAAATAATTGTTGGATTAAAGTCAAAAGACGCGATGACGTGCATTCGAAGCTGTTTTGTACAAATAAAACGAATTAACTTACAACGTCCTGTATCTTTTATTCTCTCGAAAGCATGTTTAAAAAAATAAAAAAAAACCAATGAAAGAAGATTCTTTTCCGCGCTCTCCGTCGCCGTGGAATTTTCCAATTTCATTTCCAATACCCTCGATATTTTCATATTTCCAAGTGAAATTTAGGAGGGTCGCATTTTCTACCGATCGGTCCGTGCATATTCGCGAATATAAGCCTGCGAAATGGCACGTGATGCTCGCCGCGCATGCGACCGACAAAAGGGACAGTGAGAAAAGGGGGCGAGTTTCGGGCGCCACCCCCGCGCCTATGCATCGTCGCATTCGCGCTTTTGATACGTGCGAAAAAGAACGGCTGCGCCGACACGCGCGAGCTTCCGTACACCGCAGGCTCTTTCCGCGAAAAATTCATTCTTCGTCCGGCGTGACGAGAGCCTTTCTTTCCTCAACCCTGGGTTCTGTGAACAGGGTGAAACCCCCTAACCACCCTTCTGTATGCGGGGAACTGTTCGCACCATACAGCGAATGCTATCTACCTCATTCGAAGGGAGTGATTGAGACAAACAATGAAAAATCCACAAATATCTCGTTCAGGAATTTCATTTCACGGCTTCTTTAATTTTTTTAAACCGGAAGTGACGTCACGACGAAATTTTTTCAAATTTCTGTGCGTGACGTCACTTACGGCTCGAAAGCGAGATCTTCAAACCGGAAGTGACGTTCCACAGAAAATTTGTTATTTTTTACTGGAATTTTTCTCGAATGCAGCCAGTGACAGAAATCTGTGAATTAATAAACAGAAATCTGTGAATTAAGAAACAGAAATCAGCGAATTAAGAAACAAAAATCTGCGAATTAAGAAACAGAAATCTGCGAATTAAGAAACAGAAATCTGTGAATTAAGAAACAGAAATCTGTGAATTAAGAAAAGTAACGATCTCAGAGCGTGAATCTACGAAATAGTTCACACGCTTCGACAGCGTGCCCGGTACACGCGCAGCGATATAATTCTCCATCGAGCCGATACTTAGGGCCCTTCTCAATACCGGCTCGAACCGATGCCGGCCCGAGTTCCGATCGAGCACAATACTCTCGGTAACCGGTGCGGTCCGGTAAAGGTGGTTAAATCCCACCCGGGTCACGCCGACTCGTTTCCATCCTCGACTCCCGAGTCCCGCGATCCACTAAATTTTTCCCTCGATTTTTCTTCCCTCCCGGTTCGCACTTCTCACCATTCTTCCTTCCGACTTTCTCCGCCTCAAATCTCGAAAAGCACCTCTCGCCATTCTTCGTCCCTCGAGAGGGTATGCACCGTACAAGTGTACACATACACACACACACACACACACGCAAGCCGCGCACAACAGCATACGTATATTATAATACCCACGTTTTCCAACCGCACAGATGAACGAGCCGGTGAACGCGTATATATAAAGCCGAGCGATGCGGGAATCGCGAGATTCGATTCCGTCGGATATCGAGGGGAGGTTTGCGCGACGACGGAGGCCGAATCGCCTGGCGAGGCACTCGAACACGCGGCTGGCTCGGCCCTCAGCCTCACTCCCGTGAACGTGGCATCGATTTCCTACCGAACAATACCACCGACGAAAACCCTTTCTCCGTCGTGCATTGTACGAGGCGTGTTGTGCCCGAGCCGGATCGCACGCTGTACAGCCCGTAGCTATCCACGATACACGGGTACGCGATAATACGACTACGGCCGACGTATGTAATACACGGGGCTCTCGTGCGTGAGGCGGCTGTATGGCGAGTGAGAAGCGCGCCGGCTAATACAAGTGCGCTATGCCGGGCGTATACGCGACGTCGAACAAGTCAAGCGTTCGGCACACAATGGAAGCGGCTTAAACGGCAGTAATTATATTTGCGGCTGAGTGTCGGCTGGATAGCGGCGGTGGTTCGTGCAGGCTGCCGGATGACGTACCGGGGGAGGACGCTCCGGCCGGTTGAACAGAATCAGAGGAGAATGGAAAACTAGCGGCGAGAGCGAGAACGGACGATCGGAGATCCGGAGAGGAGCGAAGGGCGTGTGCGATATGGGAAAAGCGCGGAAGGCCCGCGGGGGTGAGTCGCCGATGCGCGGTTTGACGGCAATCTCGCACGGACGAAAGCTCGTGCGTTATCAGCTTTGGCTGATAACGGCGTGTCTCAAATATACGTCGTAATGGCTCTAACATACGCGACCACCCACCAACCCTCTCACTCAGCTCTGCTCCTTAAATATATATATTTTATTTATTTATTTATTTATTTATTTATTTATTTATTTGTTTATTTATTTTTTATTAATTTAAGGTTTTTTGTTTATATTATATAAGCCTTTTGTAAGAAGATTTTTACATATCACTATGCGTATGGACGCATAATGTGTCCATGCAATCATATCCGCGACGCAAAGAAGTGATTCCAATCTGAATAACTTTTCAAACACCGGAGACTTTTCACCGATCGCAAGCGACCATGCCTTTCAGCCACAAAAACGATACGGATGTTGGTAATAGATTTTTTCCTCCGTTATCAAAACAACAACACTTCAAGGTACGTCTGTGCATTTTTGCAGATTTTTTAGCACATTAACTTGTTATTCGAATCGTTCGAAAGTTGCGCCTTAACATATTCCAGGTCCTCGTCGTACAAAAATCTGGTACTCCAAGGTTTAAAGAAATATGAAACGTCATGTGTTTCGTCGTTCTTTCCGTAGAAAGAAAGTCTCTGCCGATGCGGGTACAACATTCATTCATCAAAGGGTTAAAGTATTCTCTATATTGTATGCCAATACACTCTGTAACTTGACACGCGATGGAGAAATGTTTTGAAGAAGGCGCGCAAGCACTTCCGCGAGTGCAAGCTTTTTTCTGCTCACAAGTTTGTACATACATATATACACATGTGTTATATATGTGTACATATTCTACGCATTCGAACGACTCCTCTCTCTTTCTCTCTCGGCTATTTCCCGGCACCGCCGCTGCTCTCTGCACCCTCCTTATTAATGGCAATACAAATCTCGAGAGTCATCGAGCGTTCTTCAATCTGAATGCCTTCTGCTCGTGACGTCACACGAGGGGGCGGTTTGGCAAAAGTCTCGTCGAGCCCAAAGGACCAAGTACCCAGCATACCAAATGCCCCCCCACAACCCTCCCGTGTGTTTGTTGTGTTTTTATCCCGATGAATGACTCAATCGTTTCGCGACTGCATCGCTCGCACGCGAAAACGAAGCGCGGGTGCGACCCCAATGGGAAAGCGCGCACTTCACCGAGGCCTCTCGTTTGCCGCGATAGCTTGCGTTAGAAGTTGAACGGAAAGAGCCGTGCGAGAGTCAACGACCGGGGAGGGATGAAATGAGAAGGGATAAAGACCGGGTGTGTGCAGGACCGTCAATTAACTTTCACTGATTACATCGGAACTAAGTTTAACGACGCAGTTTTACGACAAAGTCGCGCCGCTCTCTCGCCATCGAGCATCCCCCGGCGCTGCTTCGCGCTCACAGGTGTGCCGCTCGAAATTCATCGATACCGTCGTTAAAATTAAATTACAAAATAATTTAGGTCAAAGGGCAAATAAATATCCGAGATTTCGCGAATAGCAGAAACTACCCAAGCCATTAACATCGGTAGTAATAAGGCCCGATTTGGCGTTCGCTCGGAGCGTAGTTTAATACCGAAGCGCAGCATAGTGAGACTCCGCGGATCCGCGAATTTCAGCGCAGAGACCATCGCAACGCTAGATATGCATCGATTCCGTCATCAAAGTTAAATCACGAAATAACAAATTTTCAACGCCAAATAAATATCCGAGATTTCCCGAATAGCAGAAACTACCCAAGCCATTAACATCGGTAGTAATAAGGCCCGATTTGGCGTTCGCTCGGAGCGTAGTTTAATACCGAAGTGCATCGGAGCAGCAGTGAGCAGAACATAGTGGGACACCGGTGCAGAGCTTCGAGGTTCAGCACAGAGGACGCGGCATCGAGAGCTCGTGAGAAAGCGCCTCTCTATTTGCCTTTTCTCTCTCTATCTCTCCCTCTCCCTCTCCCTCTCTCCTGCAAGGTCCTGTTGCTACACTGCCGTGAAATCGCCTCTCTATTATCGTGAATCGAATGATAATGAGGTTGTTTGGGGTCTGCCGGCAGTGGCTGCCGCCTCGTATGGATGGGATCTCGTCCGCTTCTCTGGTGTACCGGAGTGCCCGCAGGCATATGAAGCTTTGGCCCCGTACGTATGGGTCTGGAATATAGGTATTCCCAATCTCTATGTACGTTCCGTCGATCCCGAAACGTCCGAACGTGTATCCTTATGAGAGGCAACACAGCCAACCCCGACCGCATTACACACACACGTACCAGTACATGCACGTATGCGCCCTCCGTACCCGGTGGTGTAACATCGTGTAGGTACGCCGGTGCACGGTAGATAGCCGGGAACATATTAACCGCGCAATAATAGTGGAGCGCATACAGTAGAGTTTCGCTTTATACGTGTACGCATGTGTTAGACGTTGGAAGGGCGTAGAGCCTTGTGTAAATCGGTCCGATGTCCATAGAGCGCGCACCGGCCTCTGTGCCGGTCCGGTCCGTGTCTCGGCGTACCTACATAGACCTACCTGCGTACTATAATGCCGGAGCCAGCAGTGCATTGGGCGTCAGTAACGAGATGCAGGAAGTGCGGGTACGGCCGGTCCGGAGGGACGTTGCCGGCCAGCGCAGTAGCGACGGCACATGGGGAACGGCCGACGCTTCCAGGCAACGCTTCCGCACACCTCCTCCGCCTTCTCGAGCTTCCAGCGGGTGCCGCCGTTACGAACAGCCGCCCCAGGGATAGTGGAGAACGCGCGATGCGAGACTCGATCTCTCTCTCTCACCCGCTCCGGAGCGCTCCTGTCCGGCCGTAATCGCACGACGGGGAGGAAGAAGGAGAGCGGCCGGGAGACGGGCCGGCGAAGGGGGTAGCGAAGAGCGGCCGAGGGCGAGCCGGTATCCGCCTGAATGACTGCCACGTAATCACCGGCTAATTATCCGATAGATACCCCGGAGCAGTGGCAACGCGGCTGCGAGAGCGACGGCATGGCGGCAACAGGGCACAGTCTGCTGTACTCCGTGCATGCGTGTGTGTGTGTGTGTGCGTGTGTGCGTCTCTATCTCCCTTGGTCGTTGGCTCGATGCGTTTGCCTCACCCGGAGTATGGTACGATGGGCCAGGGGTATGCCGGCCCGTGGTAAGAGAGCCCAAGAGAGCCCGAGAGAGCGCGCGAGAGAGGAACGGGAGGAACAGTGTGGAGAGGCCAGAGGAGCTCCGGTGTTGCACAGCTTCGTTTGTCTACACGGAACTCTCGCGATCCTCTCGCCGGCTGCCAATATGCTCGGCGGAGACGAGCGTTGTAGAGGTTCCGCCCGATGGTGGACGAGGCGCAGAGTGCGGACGGAACGTATAACGTGAATGCAACGTTCGTATATACGCTCACCATCCGCGATCGCCTACGAGCGAGAGTGGAACCATCGTCCCTCGGTCCACCTCGCCCCGCTCGCAGTTTCCCGCTATCGGCTCCTATCTCCTCGCTCCGGCGATTCCGTACTATGCCAGAATCGAGCCGAGAACGTCGTTCCCCCTCCGATCAACGATCATCCGATCCACCCACCGATCCGCCGGCGCATGTACGGCGCACACCCACCAAAAGGCTATCTCGTATTCCGCCTAACGCCGAATGTCGATACGGACGTCCGACGTAATCTCGTAGCCCCCCCCCCCCCCTCCGCCCCCCCCCCCCTTCCCCTGACCCCCGCGATTCTCCTCGTGTGTGTCCATTTTCGTTCTACTGCACGGCCACTGCGCGCCTCCGCCTGCTACCGTTCCGGCGATCCTCCGACAGCCGAGCCGGTTCCCTCGGAGATTTATTTGTCTTACCGGGATCGCTGCTACTGTGTAGGTGTATCCGGATCTGTTTTTCCTGCGCGGAAATCGTTCGGGCATTTGCGTACCTCTCGGAGGACGTTGTAGGAATGGAATGGAAATGGAGGAAAGTGGTCTGGGTTGATTATTAGGTTGAAAGGGGCGAATATGGTCCATGCCGATTAGTATGTAAATCAATGATAAATAGACCGGGTCATATTCGCCACTTTTATGTTTGTACCTTATCCTGAGCGTGGTTTATTATTTTCAGGAATCGTGGATGAATCAGAACGCTGCATGGAATAATAATGAAGAGCACGCAATTTTCTTTCAATTAAATTTAACATATCAAAAGGAGGTTCGATTCAACCAGAATTCGGTATAGGAAGTACAGTGCATCCGATGTACCCCATGCGCGAGCGCGACTTAGCCGCGGGTAGGAAAAGTCGAACGCACGCGTAACACGCTCTGATGCTTGCCACCCCAACTGGCCCGTTATTGAGCCCCGCGATCGTCAGTCGTGTACGGAATAATTAGGTAACGGTGTATACATGAGGTCGCGCAGTGTTCTGGCTTTTGGGCGAAGAGCGTCGGTACTCTCGGGCCGGGGGGTCCTCGCCGAGATAGCATCTAGATCCAGCGGAGTATTATCGCTCTCGCTCGTTCGCTTCTCTCACTCCATTTTTTTTTTCCATCGTTAAGCCTGACTGACGTTTCTGTGCAGGCGTTCATGGACGTATCGTTCCCGTTACTGAGCCGGCTCTTGCGTGAGTGATTCCAGCCCCCGAGACCCCGATGGACTTCGGGTTCCCAACTGACCGACAACGGAGATCGGTACTGCCGGCCTCGGAAGACTCGATGGGTCAACGGGTCGGAGTATCTAACCTCTGCACGAAACGCAATGAGAAAATCAACTGAAATTAACTAAAATCAACTGAAATCAACTAAAATCTGATAAAATCAAATAAAATTTTAAAAAATCAAATAAGATCAAATACAATCAAATAAAATCAAATAAAATCAACTAAAAATCAAGTCAAACCAAGTAAGATTATCTGAAATCAACTAAGATCAACGAAAAAACCGAAAACCAAGGAACATCAACGGAAATCGACGAGAATTGACGTAATCGACGGAATTTAACAGCAATTGATGAAAAAATATATATACCGGTTACAGAAAAGTTACATGCGTTGTTTTGTCCGGGGGTAAGCGTGCGAGCCCCGGGTCGTCCCGGCTCGCGCGCCCTGGCGAACCCCAACGAGCCGGCTCAAACGGACGCTCGAACGATCACGAAATAAAACACGATTCGGGCGTTTTACGGACACGTGCCTGCAGCCCCGATCTCTCTGTTACCTCCCCTCCAAACGCCATGACAATGTCACTTCTCACTGTGCCCTACGCGCAACAGATCACCGCAACCGAAGAGAGATTTCTATTTATTTATTTTTTCCCCGTTTAAGCCTACGTTTGTCCATGTATTTATCCACGCTCGAGACGATCGCTGATCCTGTCTGGAAAGAACCGGATACCCGAGTCTCCGGGATACTTGGAAAAATTTAACGTGTCCTTGATTGTCGCGACGACTCACCGTTACATCCCTCGAGCGATCGGTTCAACTTTATAGCTCTATAATGTTCCGGGACTTTGGCCCGTTATAAGATTTTTGGCTCCTCAGGCGCAGCATCCGTTGCTCATGTTCTTCATCTTCTTGCTCGCGACTGTGCAAACAGTTTGTGTGGGGCTCTGTTATTTCAGCTGCACAATTGCACTCTCATTTGAAGATACCATTTAAGACTTCGTACATTAATCGGGGTCAATGGATTATATTGACCAAGTGAGAAAATTGAAAATCGTTCTTTACATCTCTCACAAAATGCACCTCATAGATGCAGATTTGAAACTGGCGTCTTGACAATACGCCTTCTTGCCGATAACACCCAAATGAGAGAACACCGGAAACGCGCATGTGAGCTTGACGAAACGAATAAATGTGCTCGAGTCGTTCGACATTTTTTATTCTTGCACTGATAAAGAAACAAGCTTGAATCAACTCAAGATTAAAATAAATATTTTGTCGTTGGAATAAATATTTTGTCGGTACACCCAAAACGTCGATTAATTCGACAATTTCTTATTCAAAAAAATGATCTAACCAAAATATTATTGAGGCATTAAAATACCTAGTGCGACCAGCTAAACATTTACTTGAACGTCCCCGCCCGAATCTCGGGTTGACCCAACCGCATGTTTTTCGTCAGAGTGCGTCCAATCACACACCTGCTCGTTTTTAAGTATTATTTTCATCGAATAAAAATTAACACGAATTGCCCCCAAGTGCCCTCGTATTAGAGGAAACCATCGAGAGTTTCGTGAAATTGAAAATCGTTCGCCCAAGTGCACCCTCAACGTCCGAGATCAGCGATGAATGCCGTGACGCTTCTTTTTTATCTTGTTTTTTTTTTGCTCTACGTCCGCGCCGAATCAATTAACGGCGAACAGAAGAGAGAAGAGAGAAGAGGCACGGACGGCGTTTTTCCAGCGCGACGGAGCGAAAAGGTCTCGTTATTAATGGGTCGTATATATTAATCTTCGCGGCGTCGGGGGAGGCGGAGAGGAGCATGCTGGTCTGCTGGAAGGCGTAATATACGCGTACGAGGATAAAACGAATGGCGGGGGCTCTTCGGGGCGCGAGTCACGATACGTTATCTGCACGTATAGGGCCACGCAAGGGCGGTACACTCGGTGTGGCACATAAGCGACGGCGGCTCTCCGAGCAGCGGCAGCAGCCCGGAGCAACCGAGGTCAACCCTCCTGTTTTATACGCTGGCGGGAGGTCAGATAAATTCGCTCCCGGATTACGGGCCGTCACTTTCATATTCATCGCGATACCTCACTCGAATGACCGCCCGTATTTCTCCGCCGCGCCTACCAACTTCCGTTTCTTCCCTTTTTCCAAATTTTTTTTTTCTTCCCTCTTTTTTCGCCACTCGATTATTCGCGGCGCTCATTCCGGTGTCTCCGCACTTGGGCGCCCTGTGAGAGATTATTGGCTGATGATTCTCTCGATGTGAGCTTTAAGGTCCACTGTAGAGTGCAGGGTAAGTCAACTTTCTCCTTTACGAGAAATCTGACATCGCCTCGATAATAAATAGAATAGAGAATTTTGAAGAATTCGCAAATAATTATCTGGAATCCGTGAAAGCGTTGTTCTTACAACGAGCAGTGTTCGAAACGGCTGAACGCAAATTTTCCATACATGCAACATACGAAACCGTAAAAAGGATGTACTTGGAAGGATTGCGATGAAACCAATATAATTTTATTCAACCAATAATACCCAATACATTATAAGAAAAACACGAGCTGAAGGACTTCGGTCGATGACTATTTTGTATTTTATGTTGTTTCCGTGCAAGCTAGTGCGCCTTTCGTTGAACGTTTACATTAACGTTTTGTCCGGAATGCTACTTGCGGCAACCCTCCTGTTCGATCTTCTCAAACAGCGAAGTGTCGATTTTATTTTTGAGCAACACTGCGTTGACGCTGGCCAGGGCGGAATCATCGGGAACTGACACTCTGCTCAAGATCCACGCGTATTGCACGCTGAAAAATAATGGGTCAGAATGCAATTGACGTATCGGTGGATACGGGATGTTGATTTAAAAAAAAAACAAAAAAAAATTGAAGTGTCACTTTGAAAATTACGATCGTGACAAAAATTTCTCAAGGTCTAACCGCGAAACTTAGTAATGGTAGATTGTTACTGTTGAATCGCGAAGTACCATTGCGGACATTAGGATTTTTACTCACTTCTTGTCGCGGGCGACGGTGCAGCAGAAAAGTACGCCCCAGTTGTCGTAATCGGTACCCAGAACCAACAAATTATTGTATCCTTCTACAGGCGACAGTGGAATGTTGATTAACAATTTCGCGGGTTCTTTGAGGTCCGGCGTCAAAACTTCTTCCTCAAATTTCCGTTCTACTCCGGTGCTGAAAGAACATCCGTTATTTGATCCACAATTCGTTTCATGAAGATAACGAGATGTAATGAAATGTTTTCTTACAGGGTGGAAATGGCAGTGCTGACCCCTATAACGGTGTTGTTCGCCCCAATTACGTACTCGAATATCGGGCATTCTGTGTCGGTCTGGAACGACGCGTAGAATCTTGCTTGCTGGTACCATTTTCCGCCAAACTGAACAATGGTTGGATAACAAAAAATGTTAGTCATTATGTAATAGAAGATTACCTGTTATAAATGAATCCTTCGACACTCGGAAAAACGACGTGATGACTTTTCTCTTTGTAAAGATATCCATCGACGCAATTTTTTCCGATTTTTTTATTTCTCCGCCCGCTTACCTTGGACATGTCGAAATTTTCTTGAACATCGACATCCGGGCAATCACCGGATGTGACAACCTGCGCCAAGATGTTTCCGGGCAGACAAAGAGCCATTAATGCGTAGAACATCGACATGATGAGTGTATCAAGGAACTTCGATTTTGCGACCGAAATGTCTGCTACAATGGCTGTTTTAAACTTCGGCTTCGATCGTTCAGTCGTTGCACCGAACTGATGAAGCATTTGATTCTGTCGGCTTTTAAATGCTACCTTATCTCCAGTCTTAATTTTATCTAAATTCTATCTCATTTTATCACATTCAGTTGATTGAAGTGACTAATACAATAATCTATACTGTCTTTAATATAAAATCTTTATGACTAAGATCTTAGGCAGCCGTGCAATGGAATGCAAAATCACCAGTTTATTGAACAATTCTTATCGCTTTTTCATACAATCAATTTCATCCGTATTAAATCAAATAAACAAGAGAGAAATACAACGGGAAATAGCACCGATTCAATAAAAGAATACGATGGTACATTGAACCGCTGCAAAAACAAATCTCCGGGTATCGACGCCATTCGAAACCGTAAAAATAGACGTAGTTAGAAGAATTTCAATGAAACCAATATAATGTTATTTGAACAATAATAGCCAACGTAAGAATGACAAAAACACAAACTAAAGGATCGCGGTCGATGGCTCGTTTGCATTTTATGTCGTTTCTATGCGTCAAACCACTGCGCCTTTCGCTGAACGTAAAGGTTAACATTTACAGTCAGTGTCGGATGTCGCAAATCTGGAGAGCTAAGTCAAACAAAAATATCTTCATTTCATCTGAACACTGCGCCAGTCATTGAACTCCCGATCTACCGACACTTTGCTTCACAAGCAGCCGCGCTAGCGACACTGGTAAAAAAATACGGTTGAATCAACTAAGATTCGGCCAGGGACTTTCAACTAAATATTTCGTTGGTACAGCTAAAAAATTGATTAGTTCAACAATTTGTTGGGTGATATCACCAAAATATTTTTGGGTCATTAAAATATTTTGTTCGACCAATTAAATATGCATTTGAACGTCTCTGCTCGAATCTTAGTTGATTCAACTGTACTTTTTTATCAGTGCACTTGACCAGAGTATCGGTTATGTATCAATGAAATCATAATATGTATAACATTTGAATATTTGTAAACCGAAGATCGAACAATTCGGGATCTTTCTTGTCCGGAATGTTACTTGGGGCACCTCGTCTGATCGATCTTCATCAACCGCGAAGTATCGATATTATTTTTGAGCAACACTGCGTAGGCGCTGGCCAGGTCGGAGTCATCGGGAACTTGGGCTCTGGTCACGATCCATACGTATTGCACGCTGAAAAATGTGATATTGAAAAAAAAAAGAAAAAGAACGGAAGTGTGATTTCGAATATCACGGCCATGACAATAACTGATCATGGTGTAACCGCGAAATTTCGTAACGGCAGATTGTTGAATCGCAATACATCATTACGGACGTTAGGATTTTTACTCACTTCCTGCTGCGGACGACCCTGCAGCGGAAAAGTACGCCCCAGTTCTCGTAATCGGTCCCCAGAACCAACAAATTATCATATCCTTCTACAGGCGACAGTGATAAGTTGAATAAAAATTTCGGGGGTTTTGCAAGGTCCGGCATAAAATGCTCTTCCTCAAAGTTCCGTTCTATTCCGGTGCTGAAAGAACATCGGTTATTTGGTCCACAATTCGTTTCATGAAGATAACGAGATGGAAGGAAATGTTTTTTTTACCGGGTGGGAACGCCAACTCTGACCCCTACAACGGTGTTGTTCGCCCCAACTATGTAGTGGACTATCGGGCATTCCGTGTCGGTCTGGAACGACCCGTAAAATCTTGCTTGCTGGAACCATCTTCCGGCGAACTGAACGATGGTTGAATAAAAAAAATGTCGAGTGATGTGAAATATCGCCGCCAGTAACAAAAACTGCACTGCATGCCATTTTGAGACCGCTATCCGCCTAGGAAATAGAAAATTGTCTTTCCGTGGGAAATTGGCAAAGGCAGGAAAAGACAATTTTTTTTTTCCTCGGTGACATCACCTTAAACTATGATTTTAATTTATCAGTGTTATGAAAAATAATTTCATGGGCTTGTAACGTGTAAAAAAAAAGTATCTTGAGTAACATTGACACACCAATTTCGAATATGCAATGAGTCCAAAGGGCGAAGCAATAAAATGTTTGCTACAAGCATTACACTTTAACGATAGACAACCAAGGGATTCATTTTTTATTTCTTCGCCCGCTTACCTTGGACATGTCGAAATTTTCTTGAACATGGACATCCGGGCAATCACCGGATGTGACAACCTGCGCCAAGATGCTTCTGGGCAGGCAAAGAGCCATTAATGCGTAGAAAATCGACATGATGAGTGTATCATGGAACTTTGATTTTACGACCGAAATGTCTGCTCCAATGGCTGTTTTAAACTTCGGCTTCGATCGTTCAGTCGTTGCACCGAACTGATGAAGCATTTGATCCTGTAGGCTCTTAAATGCTGCCTTATCTCCAGTCTTAATTTTATCTAAATTCTATCTCAATTTGTGACATTCAGTTGATTGAAGTGACTAATACGATAATCTATACGGTCTTTAATATAAAATCTTTATGGCTAAGATCTTAGGCGGCCGTGCAACGCAATGCAAGATCACTAGTTTATTTAACAGTTCTTATCGCTTTTTCGTACAATCACCTTCATCTGTAGTAAATCAAATAAACAAGAGAGAAACACAACAGGAAATAGCACCGATTCAATGCAAGAATACGGATACAGAAGAACAGATCGAATAATTCGGGATCTTTCTTATTCGGAATGCTACTTGGGGCACCTCTTCTGTTCGCTTCTCATCAACCGCGAAGTATCGATTTTATTTTTGGTCAACACTGCGTAAGCGCTGGCCAGGATGGAGTCATCGGGAACTTGGGCTCTGGTTAGGATCCATGCGTATTGCACACTGAAAAATTATAGATCACAATGCAATTGACGAATCGGTGGATAGGTGATATAGAAAAAAAAAAAAAGAAAAAGAATGGAAGTATGACTTCGAAAATCGCGGTCATGAGAATAATTGATCAAGGTGTAAACGCGGAATTTCGTAACGGCAGATTGTTACTGTTGAATCGCGATATGTCATTACGGACATTGAGACTTTTACTCACTTCGTGGCGTCGACGACGGTGCAGCTGAAAAATACGGTCCAGTTGTCGTAATCGCTCCCCAGAGCCCACAAATTATCATATAGTTTTACAGGCGACATTGGAATCTTGACTAACAATTTCGCGGGCTGTTCAGGATCAGGAATGATGACCTCTACTTCAATGATCCGTTTTAATCCGGTGCTGGAAGAACGTCGGTTATTTGATCCTCAATCCGTTCCATGAAGTTAAGGAGGTGTAAAGAAATTTTGTTTTCTTACAGGACGGATCTGCCCGTGCTGACAACTTTAGTGGTGTTGTTCGCACCGTATACGTAATCGAAGAACCCGCAATCGGAGCCGACCTCGAACAACGTGTAGAATCTGGCTTGCTCATACCATCTTCCCATGTTCTAAACAATGGTTCGTTAAAAAAAATGCCATTCACGATGTGATAGTGAAAATTACATGTTATACATGAATCATTCAACACTTCGTTGAGATATCCATTGACGCAATTGTTTTTTCAATACCGTTACGAAAGTTACTATTGCGATTTCTACACTTAATCAATAATTTGTATTTGGCAGTGCTAAGAAAAATAATTGCATGGACTTGTACAGTGTAAAAATAAAGTATCTCAACGTTGATGGACCAATTTCAAATATGCAATAACTCCAAAGGGCACAATAAAATGTTTACGGCAAGCATTACCCTTTACCGATTGACAATTAAGGGGTTTATTCCTTTATTTCTCCGCTCGCTTACCCTGGTGATGTTGAAATTCTCTTGAACTTGGACATCCGGGCAACCACCGGATGAGATAACCTGGGCCAAAGAGCTTCCGGACAGGCAAAGAGCCATTAATGCGTAGAACATCGCCATGATGTGTGTATCGAGGAACTTCGATTTTGCTATCGAAATGTCTGCTCGAATTTCTATTTTAAACTTCGGTGTCGATCGTTCGGTCGTTGCACTGAACTGATGAAGCACTTGATCCTGTCAGCTTTTAAATGCTCCGTTCTTGCGATCTCATTTAATTTTATCTCGTTCAGTTGATCGACGTGACTAATACAATAATCGGTCACATTAACATACAATCTTTATGGCCAAGGTTGTAGCCGAGCAACGAAATGCAAGATCACTACTTTATTTCACAATTCTTATCACTTTTTCATATGATGTACTTGATTCGTACTAAATAAAGTAAACAAGAGAAAAACAACAGGAAGTAGCACCGATTGCAGTACAAGAATACGATGGTATATTTAACCGCTTCTCCATAAGAATTTTAAGAATATTTTTTAAGTCCACCACCACATCGTCGGAACTTTCAACTTCTGCCTGAAACGTTCCATCTTTTTCTCGTGTCTGTAAAAGCGCAATTACAATAACGATTCCCAAACCGAATTTAGACCACCGATTAGTACAAAACTACCGACATTAAATTTAATATACCCATTTTTTTTTTATAAAACCTTCCAGTCCAGTACATTAAATTTCATACGATTTTTTTTACAGAAAAGTACGAACAAGAATGAAAAAAAAAAACAATTACCAAGTCATATTAAACTGTTGAAGCATGATTGGATCCTTCAACGATCTCGAGTGAGCGGCAGCGAATGAAATTTGCAGTGCCAGCTGATAATAATTGCACGACATCGCGTCGTTGGGGAGAAATAAAAGTGATGTCCTGCTGCTCGGTTGGGCGCTGGACGTTGATATGATTGATGGGAGTACCGCGTAGCAGGCACTCTGCATCGATCTTTCCTCTCTCGAGCTTCCCCCTGACGTGAGGGCTTTTTTTCCCCGGGGACGAATTGGATCTTTCTCCACCGCGAAAAGAGTGTCGAAAAGGGACAAACATCGGATAAACAAGAAGAAGAAAAAGCTATACCGATTTTCTTCGCGACCTGTCGTCGCGGAATAAATATGACGGTACATAACTGAAAACATGCGAGGGTCGAAACTTTCGCAGGGATTCCCGTCTCATGTGAGCGGGGAGCTCGCGCTTTTTCTCGTGGCCCGCACGAGACGACAGCGTCGAAACCGCTGCACCACGCTCCCCCCTATCGGTATATTCCGCCATTCTCCGCGGGACCTCTTGAGCCGCTTTCTTCATCTGCTCATACGCGAGATCGTGCGCGGTGAACGAAGTCGGTTTTCACCCGGCCGCAAACGTTGTTTGCACGCACTTGTATATAACAACGTCACGCACATACCGCGCCCTCGTTTATTTCTTTTGTTCCGCCCCGCAGTCAGGGGTGCTCCAGATAGCTTCGCGAATCCCCGGGGGTGGCTACTGTGACTGGCTGTTCGCGAAGCCGCGACGCCGCCAGTCCTTCCGCTTACAGCTGACATGCCTGCGTTTCTGTAGCCACTTCCGGTTTGAAATTCTCACTTTTCGACCGGAAGTGACTTTATACGCGAAAACGTCACTTCCGGTTTAAAGATGCCAGTTTTCGACCGAAGTGACGACTTACGTCAATTTCGGTTTTTAAATCTCAGTTTTGAACCGGAAGTGACGTCACTTTCGATTTTTCTATTTTAAGTTTCAACCGGTAATTTCTCGTTTAAAAATCTCAGTTTTGAAGCGGAAGTGACGTCACACGGGAAACACGTGACATCCGATTTGAAAATCGGATTTTTCGACCGGAAATGACGTGTTGCCGGCATGGCGTCACTTCCGTTCGAAAAATTATACATTCCAAACAAAAATTTTAAAAGCCTCACTTACCATTGCGGTGTGTCCGGCAATCAAACGAGGACGTTTTGTGATATTTTCCGAGAGATGTTCCGACTCTCTTGCATCACGGATTTCAGCTAGTTCGCCGACTTTTCAGCGATAATAACAAATGTTGCGGCGAATTGTGGGCACAGTTTTAACGATGGAACTTGATAAAGCATCATTAATCTCGCCAGTTCCAGCGTCCTAGGGTTTCGAGTCTCCGTACCTCGCTTTCCCGCTCGCTCGATCGTCGAGATAATATAACAAGCTCGTATCGTACCAGCAAGTCGGGTACCGGCTGCCCGCATCTCGTAACAATTTACCGGCTAATCGAAAAACTTTGTTAAGAGCGAAACTTGGATAATTAGCATCTTTACCGAAGGCTCGCAGGCGCTTACCTTGCGCACTTTAAACTCCTTGTTCCCTCATCGAGCTGGGAAAATCAAGATCGAAATTATTCGAAATACAAACAAAGCTCCTTGCCTCGGGCAATCCCGGGTACGAACCGCTGCTTTCTTTCCTTGAAGAAAAAAAAAACTTTCTTTTATTTTCTTACGAAATATCGTTTCGTTTTTATTTCGAAGATTTACAGCGGCAACGCGAGAACATCGGGGTTTTACGAGAGAAAAAAAATTATGCAACAAAACATACTTCCATAAAGTACTCGTTTTATTATCGTAAGACGTTATAGGTATCCAGGGAATATTCTCTGATATATATATTCATATATTTATATATTTGTATATATAATTCTAATAAACATGAACAATAATAAATATAGTGTATACAAGAACGTAGGAAGTATGGGTATAATCAGGCTGCGTCGTTTAAAATAGCGCTTCTATATGGCATCGTTCGCGGTTTACAAGCTTCTTGTCTTTTCATTCATTTTCATTTTTCTTTTCTTTCTTTCGATTTTTTTTCACTTTTTTTTTGATTCTCTTCGAGGGATGCCCGCCACTCGTACACCATCCAAGTAGGTATAAACTTCAAAATGACGAAGCCTTCGAAGTTATTTTAAAAACTAAATCGAATCTAATAGACGGTCAACAATTGTCGAGAATAATATCAAGAGTAAAAAGGTATAATCGAAAAAAATGTTCGGATGACAACGAGAGGCAGCCAAATCAGCCGGATCATCCCTAATAATACTAATCTCATTTATTTATTATTTTTTCACTCCCGTAAAAATCAATAAAAATATCGTATATCATGTAGGATGAAAAAAAATGCATTCGTGAGAGATTGAAATATCGATTCGCAGATTACAATATTCGTCGACGACGTTTTATACGCGCGTTCGACAAAAATCTTCAAGCAAAGCCGATTATAGGTTTAACGAATAATAATAATTCAGAAGAGTATTACAATGATTCCCTGTCGCGCGTCCATTAGAACAAACAAAATATCACATCGTTAAATTGGTATCGCCATGCGCGAGACTCGACTACGAACGAAACAGATGTTTTACCGTTTTTTTTTTTTTCTTCATTTTTCTTGCTATTTGCTTTTTATTTTGTAACCAGCTCGTATTCCGTACTGTATTAACAGTTTAATCAACGAAAACCCGGATGCGATCGGTGTTTACTGTTATCGTCGGCTGGCAAACAATCGGATGATCTGTTTCGTTTGTTTCACCGCTTTACGGTCATTCGTTATTTTCCTGTCAATAAATATCGATAATAATTACAACATTGCACATTAACGAAACGCGAATTTACGCCTATCTTACAATGCGGTGAATCCTGCTATGTACACATTCCACCGGCCCGAAAAATGCAATCCACAATATTTCACCCTTTTTTTTTTCTTCGTATCATCTATCTTCTTCCGTGAGAACTCTTACACCATTCAAGATTCCATTTCATCAGACACCGTCACACATTCGTCGCAGCACAATCTCATGCCAGAGCAATACGTCATACGTAATCTATATAATGTACTGTATATCCTCTAGTGAAACGAAATGTCCAAATTTGTCTTTTGCTGTTGTTGTCTTTTCGAGCTAATAAAACGTGCTCCTCGAGAAAAATTATTCCAAATTTGGATACTGATGCTTTGTTGGCGGATAAAATTGCTTTTTTTTCTTTATTTATTTACGTCGCAGCGGGACGGAAAAACTGTCGAATCGTCGAATGTATCGAACTATCGAATCCGAAGCTCGCTTGAAAAAAAAAAAAAAACGACACTTCCAATTACACATACGAACGAACAATCGATGTATCGTTTTTAACTTCCGCGGGAAAAAGCACGAGAAATCGTCCGAGAAATTAATCCATCCCGCCCGAACGATCGTAATAGGTACACACGGTTAACATTCACGATTACAGATATTGTCGCGATTCGAATTAGTGAGAGAATAAAAGTGGCAAGTTTACTAATCCGCTAGACGAGTAACATTAATTAGTGTTATTAATACGCGTGTATATATAATTTTTTTTTTTTTTAATAATAATCTTTTTGCCCTAATAGCGACATCGATTTGAGAGAATAGATGTTTAATATTTATATTGCTGGGAGTCTATTGGGTTTAAGCGGGAGAGGGAGCGTGCACCCCCCTGTATTATAGTCACAATCGCGAGCGTAACAGGCTCGACACCCCATGCCACTCGAGGCTCGGTACACACAACACCCTCGCACACCCCCTTGAGCTGCCATAGTAATAATAATGATAACTTTAACTACCGAGAGTGAGTGAGAGAGTTTGTTCCGTATCGCATGTATTATGCTCGGTTATACAATACTATATTCAAATTGATGCAAGCTCGATGTAAATCGTCAACTGTATACAAGTATCATTATGTACTATGTTTGTTCGAGGGATTTCGCGTCAAGTGGGCCATCCAATTTTTTTCGCCCAAAGAAATCTTTATATATATCTATGTTTTTTAATGATTTTTCCCTTCCTTCGTATTCATTTTAGATTTTTCAGAAATAAATACCAAAAACGCAACTTTAAGAAAATTGCAAGAATGCAAAATGCTCTTAAATGCGCTTTTTAATTAATTTTTTTGAGTTCTCTTAAGAATATGTGAAATACTTTCATTTTTGACCGATAATAAAAAACCAGTGTTTTTTATTTTCATGTTTTATTTTTATAGATCACCTCTCGATGGAGGGAAAATCTGGAGCGGAATTGGCGGGACGATTGGCGGCGCACTTGATGTGGAATATCTCGTTAATATTTATAGCACCCGAATCAGTTCGTGGGTAAGCCTGCTGCGTTTATTCGAACCGGCATTTCTTCGCTGTAGAGAAGCTCGTTTGCAAATACTTTGGCCCGCTTTCGGACCTGGATTAACGAGTGGTGCTCTCTCGGTGCTCTCTGCAAATGGGAAGGACTGCGGCGTCGACTCGATCTTTACGTGAATAAACTTTATTAAAAACAATTTTCGCGAATGGATCACAGAGTCTAGGAACGTTTTATATACATAGATATCTTCGTCGGACTTACGGGAATGAAAGCTGAAAAGAATTCGCGTGTTGAATGAAGGAGCGAGCACCGTTCGCGTTAATGATCGACCTTTCGTCGCTGGCCACGATGAGTTAATCCCTCGGAGACTTCAAAGGGAAATTCAATCTCGTCTAAGATTCGTAATTACGCGATGTTTCTAGCACGCGTTTTGCACGAGACGACGCCAGCAGTACAACAGCTATCGGCGAGCCATTAAAGAACGAGGCAATGTACAACGAACGCAAAAAAAAAAGATTCGTCCGATTTATTGCTGGAATGAAATTAAACAAGATTTCCTGGTCAGCAATTTTCATTTGTCATCTTAGCAAGGAAATAATTCTTCCTAACGCATGCACGTAAAATCCCGCTTTACGTTCCTGTGAAGTGTGCTCAGAAAGGCACTTTTTCGCATCGCGTGGAAGAAAAATATTGCGCATGTGAACAAACGCAATATGGTCTTTTTTCGCACTAGTGCGAGAAAGTGCCGTTCCACTAACACTTCCCAAAAACTAAAAGCGTGATTTTTATATAGGAATAATATTTTGTGAATGATCATCTTCATAAAATATTAAGGTGTGCATAAAAGCCTATTCCTTATTAAGGTGTGCAAGGTTATTCCTAGTAAAAAAGACTTTCGAAGTAAATTGGAATCAGTCGTCCAACGCTTAATTAAAATGTCGTTGCAAATTCTACACTGCCTCGTTCGCTCGAGATGCATTTTGAACTACCGGTTTGGGAGGAGCAGCAACTCTTGAAAAACTATTGTCCAACTTTGTACAGCTTTGACATCGTGCGACAAATTTGTCTATCGAATTTTCAGCGAGACTCTTATTGCCAATTCGGCAGGTATCGTACTTATTATTTTTTTTCTTTGCACGGAGAGATCAGTGGTTCTTTGGTATCGTTTGAGCGAACTGATTCTTGGTGAACTGTATCATTTTTTTTTGTTTTTTGTGTTTTTTTGAAATTCTTTCATCAATCGTGGCATCGATCGATTAATCTATTATATCATAATATATGTATACTCGACTAAGTTTATCGGATATTTTTTTTCTTTAAATATAATATGAGTAATTCGTTCAGCGTTAGTCACACGTAACGAAGAGGAAAAAAGTCGGAATTACAATTCTATCAATCGTGTAAAGTTTCGAATGAACGGTATTTTTGTTCCCAATATATATTTTTTGTTTGTTTTTTTTCGGAACTGTATAATATAGACCGTCGTGGGCCGTCTAACCTCGCATCGTACGCTTTTGGTCCGATTTTACACGCGTACGTTGTTTATGCGTGTATTGGTATCTGTGTGAGTGTGTGTGTTTCATTTGTGTTACTTGTGCGAATGGCCATTCAGGGTCTTGTAAATAACCGGAGGCGCAGTATCGAACTTTCCGACAGATATTCCCATCGATGAGAAAAGATTGGCAAATTTTTTTTTTCTTTCGTTAAAAAATAACAACAAAATCGAGGACACACTATCCGCATTTCATTTATTTTTTATTCCAATCAAAAAAGAGTGTGCATTAGTCATAGAGTCGAATCGAGACACATTTTTCTATAATTACGGTTAATGAGGAATGACCGAGTTGCTAACGGTTATTCGCAAATATCCGAACGATTCGATGACTCGTTAATCGTGCTCTACAGGTTACCAGTTTTATACCTTTGTTTTTCCTTTTTTTTTTAGGTGATGCAACGACGTCTAAAAGTGCCCTGATAAATTCTACCTCCCTTTAACGCTACACTTCGTCATCCTAATCCATTACACCCAACTTTTTTTTTTTTAATCATTGTCATTTATATCATTTTATTACTGAAATGTTCAGCTACACGACGCGATGTCACTACGACGTCGATGTATGTAAATTCAATATAACAATACAATCTGTGCGTTACAAACCACTTGTCGTGTGGGCTTGAGTTTCTATTTTTTTTCTTTTTTTTGGCAGTTTAGTTGAGTATTTAATTATCTTTTCGAAATACAATGTTATTCTTTCTGCATACCTTCAGTCACAAGAATCTTCTTTAAGTGCCGAATATTGATTTCCCTCTTGATAAAACCTTCGCTACTGCGCGTTTGTCTCTCTCCCTCTCTCTCTCTCTCTCTCTATACGTTTCGAATCTTTTGTCTTTATTATTAAATGTACTCGCGTATACACAGTTAATACGTACGCCTCTTTGGTTTTCGGGACGAACGCGATCCGTCCATCCACTAATCTACAAATATTTCGTATTCCGATGGATGTCGTGCAAGTTCTATTTACTCTCGAATATTAAATATACACGTGTCACTGCGCTAAAGTCGATCGTCAAACTTCTTCGTCAATTTTTTTTCCACCCAAAAAGCCCGTTCGCTGAAAAATATATATCGAACGTGTCGTTCGATCCTACTTTACAGTTTTTTACTTTATATATTTTTCGTCGAATGTTACAACGCGAATTATCAACGCTGCAAGCAATGTTTTGTTACTCTTCGTTATTTAGCTGCTCATTAGCTGTCACGCCCGATGACTCTCTCGTTACTTTGATAATTCTCTCGTTCAGAGATTGCGCAATTTTTCTTTCCTTTTTTTTCCTTTTGGTACATTTCGTTTCGTCTCAAATTCATGTATAAACAACACGTACTAGTCGCGAGGTTCGTGTTAATCAGTCTCGATGAATACTACTTAAACGTTGCACAAATTGCTATCGCTAATACACATTTTGGACATTCGATGAGGTCTCTCAGTCTTTGAGAATTCAATATATCGAAATTTGTGTGTTTGCGAGAAGGTAAGGGGGGGGGGGGGGGGGGGGGGCAGTTCAGAACATTGGAAAAAGAATCATCGAAAAACTCGAGGACGAATAAAAGTTTCGTACAAAAAGACTCGTCTATAACAATAACAATTATCAGAGGAATAATATATTGAGCAATATGCGCTTCGTTTCATTTCATTTGTTGTGTATGTTTTTTGTTTGTTCGTTTTTTTTTTGTGTTTCCGCTCCATCGGTTGAAATTTACGCGCTACGCAGAGACGCGGATCGATTCGGCCGTTCTCTCGCATCGATAAATATATTCGATAGACGTGATTTGTAAACAGACGAGCGCAAACATCGAACGTTGAAAAAAAATAAATAAAAATGTAATTATTTTAACCCTGTGAAGCACGGCGCTCGGTGCTCGGCCCGTATGTCGAAACACTTGTTGAAATCGAGGGACCAAAAAAAAAAACACACGTATCATTGTGCATCCAATTTGTCTGCCTCTAGCTTTTCGGTATTTTTCAAATTGGGCTTGTAAAAAAAACTGTGCTTCGAGGGATTGATTACCAAAAACAAAAAAAAATCTTTTCCCTGATCGGTTGGATCGTCAGCGCTGTCGATGCATCGGTGTAAGGAATAATTGTGGCACGTTGAATATCAATTGTGCGCAATGGCAAAGTAAAATTTTTCCCGTCGGCCGTCTCGATGTTTCGGGGATTTATGTTGAAAAAAATGTTTCTGCTGCTACTTACCTCTCGAGTCGACGCGGGAGTCGTCTCTGTTTACCGATCAGCGCGCAGTGTCTCACCGATTGCGATAATAATGTTTGCCTCGTCTGCTCTTCGGAGAGCGAGTGTCTCGCGATTAATTTTATCTTCTCTTCTTTGTTTCGTAACAAATCCGCGAGAAAGATCGCGAACGTCGTGGAAAACTCGGTGAGCGTTCGGGCGAATCCCGTGCAAGCACCGGTTGCGCCGTTGCTCTTTGCGCGGACGATTAGCGATTGATGTCTCACGACTTATGTCGGTAAATGTGCGTTGTACCGGGCTGATAGTCGCGTGCGCCGGTGAATCGCGGCTGCCGCGACGGGCGATCTCGGTTCTGCCCTTTCGGAATTTCTTTATCACTAGGAGAGTCACGATTTTCACATGAAACTTAATCACAGCTTCGGAAGTGCCGAAACAAGCGGGAGTTCGACGCCTTCCGGTTCTCTTTTTCTCGATCGCCTTTCTCGCCACTGTCCGCGCGATCGTCGAATCTTACGGATAGCGTCTTGGCTCTGATGACGACGATGATTTTTTTCTTTCGCTACGAATTTTCCCACGGAGAACTTAGAGCTCCTCGGAGAGGGCGATCGGCGCCCTGGAGCCGGCCTTCATGTCCTTGACACCGATGCCGATATCGTCGACCGGAGCTGGCGCCAGTTTCAGCTGATTGCCATTGATCTTGATGTCGTTCACCGAGTGCGAACGACCATGGGACACAAGAGGCTTCGTGCTCGTGACGTTGGAATTGGTCGCGGAATTGTTGCAATTGGACGCGACGCAGCCGGACGTTGCGTGCGAGTTTGAATTCGAGCCGGCGTTCACGCCCGACGCGGAATGGGAATTGTGATTGTTGGGATTATTGGCGTTGATGCTCGACGACTGTTGCTGCTGCAGACTGACGGACTTTGCTTTGGACTTCTTGAGGGTGTTGGAATTGTTCGCGGAATTTTGCTTCGAATTCAACGGAGTCTGAGCGGTCGTGACGGTCGTGGCGTTGGTCTCCGGGAACTGCGAATTCGCGTCCGGATTCTGGTCGGAAGAGGCGACGGGTTTGCCGATCGTGGAGTTTCCGGTCAACGAGGCCAGTTGATTCGCCGACTGGGAACGGACCGCTTGACCGCCGAGCTTATCTCGCAGGGCCATTTGATAAGCAACCTCGAACGCCTGGCCCAGAGTCAGGATCACCTCGGTCGCTTGGTCCTGAAAATCAGACATTTTTTTCTTTCTGCACCGAGCGCCGGAGACGAGGAAAAAAAACCGAAAAAAAATAACTCACAACTGCAAATATTGGGTAGAGATTTTTGCGGCATATTTTTTTTCAAAAATCAATAAGATAGCGTTCGAAATGCTGTATCGTCGATGTAATACATTGCTCGCGTCAATATGAATTAATTGGATGTTGCTTTGAGATTTTATCGGTTTTTGTTGTGTATTTTTTTATTCGCGGAGAAAACTGTTTGATGAAGAAAATAATTGATTTTTTCAGTTTTCTGACGACTGTTTTTTCGGCCTTATCGTCGTCGAACAACGATGAAATAATATCTTGAATAAGCATCGTTAATTACCATTGTCGGTACGCAAAAGACGTGACAGAAGTGCGTTCGGCTCGCGTGATCCTTGGTGATGTACGCAAAGTGCGTTAGGTCGTCGGCGTCCTGGCAGGCGCAATGAATGTTGCGGATCTCGTGTTCGCATATCGGTTCCTGGAGAATTGACGGTAAAACAAAAAAAAACGATGTGTTTAACTTAACATCCATGAAGAACTAGCCGGAGATCGATCAATGATACATTCGGTGTTCCAGAAGCGGCTCAAAAAGCGCCGACCGTCAAACTAACTTTGGCAAAATTGACGACAGTGGTGAAAAAACAAATAGATGGTTTCGTCCATGTCGCTTTTAACAAAAATGATTATTCTCCAAAGATTAAGACTTCAACTTACACTTGAACTTAAATTGGGACTTAAATGATTAAATCCGAATAATTCTTTAATAAAGAATGTTTTAAAGTGAAAGTTTGTCCAGTTTAGACCCGCTAATGCGAACCTCTGGAATAGCCCGCATGTCCTGAAATGTGAAAAAGTGGTCTTACGTTCGTGACGGAATTCAGGAATCGAACGCCACGATAAGAGATCGCCAACGTGATGCCCAGGCTGACCCTCGGATCGCGACATGTCTTCTTCAACTTCTGGATAGATTTTTTCGTCGATTCCGTACCCCGCAATTCTTTAACGACAGTCGAGCCCAAGTACTGCGCAACCGATTAACAATAAGATTCATTAAAATACCGTTAACTGGCAGGTTGCTGCGGCTCGGCCGCTTCCCGCCCTATGGACTATGGAATTTACAAACCGGAAATCTAGATTTCCGGAGATTTATCGAAAAACGTCATTTCCGGTTCGCAAATCTTATTACTCGACAGGAAGTGCCATCATATCGGAAATACGTCACTTCCGGTCGGAAAATGCAATTTTCGATCGCAAATATGTCACCTCCGGTCGAAAAATAAGATTTTCAAACCGGAAGTGACGCATTTTCCGGTACCACTTGCGTATGTGTTCAAGGTAAAAAAGATCACTTACATTGGCGACGTAATTAACGCAGCCGGTGACTAGAGTTTTGGGCTGATGTCTCCACTGGGTCTTGAGTGTCGACGGAACGCCGAAGAGAAGCTCCGAGGGCGCTCTGATCTCCAGCTGTTCCGGTGCCGCGAGCGAACCGTTGTGGGAACTCGGTCGTTGCTGCGGCGGCTGAGGCGCCGGCCTGTTTTTGCGGTGTCTCAGAGTCCCCGTAGTCGAGGCATTCGTGCCGCTCACCGCAGTCGTACCAGTCGTGCCATTCCCCTGCGGGCTCTCCGGTAATTTTTCCCGTATCTCCTCCTTGAGCTGCTGTATGTTGGTTTTCTACGGGCGAAATCAACGATACCGAAAGGTCTGCTTGAGATTAATATGAGCCATAAGATTCCTCGTCTGATTTCGTCTGCGACCGATAACTTATGAGCCTTGAGTAATTTTTTTTTTTTTACTCCTGCTCGACACCGAACGTTAATTAGGGTATCGAATTAACGCTACGTCTGGAGCAAGATTCCGATAACCTCGGAAGCGAGCAGCTCGCCGCGAAGCTACTTTATACCTGAAGCGAATTATCTGTCCGAACGATCTTGGGCTGCGCGCCACGATTTTTCGGTAACGAAGGAGTCGAACTAGTTCCGAGTCGCCCTCGCCATATCGAGGCCCCGCCCGAATCCCGATATCGCGACTAAACGAGAGGAACCTTCGAAAAAATACGGGCTTAAGGATGACGATGAAAATAATTAGGAGCGCAGTCCCAGCGATCGAGACGACAGACTCGTCATCTCGAACCAAAAAGAGAAAGAAGCGACAAGCAACAATGACAAATCGCACAATGGGTATTGAATATGAACCGGCGTCTCTCATCGAACTCCGCGAGGCCAATTTACCGGATTATCGTTATCGACGCTATTTTTTTTTCTTTTTTTTTGTTCATTGAATCTGGCCGTAGCTAATTAACGGCGAAAGGAATCTGCGCGGGGGAACGAGGTGAAAACAGAGGAAAAGAAAAGAAAGCAAAAAAAAAAAAAAAAATCAACGAGGAAACGAGACGAGTGCTTTATCCAGTGAAGGGTGCGAGGGAAGCGGCGCGCGGCAGGTATCGGTGACTCCGGCGGGGTTGAACAAGCGCCGTCCTACCGTGGAACAGAAACATTGAGAGGGTGAATTGCCGCTCGAACGGCGTGACTGAATGCCCTTCGTGAAGTGTCGGGCTCTCGCGCACAATGTCGAATCTCCAATTAGCCACGTTATTTACATTATAACGCGGTGCGAGAGGCGATCGGATGTAACGGTGGAGAAGGCAGGGGGGAGGGCTTCGCAGTCGCTGGAACGGCGAACGGAATCCGTGCGATATCATCCCCCTTGACCCTCGAGTCTGCTCGCACAATATTATTCCAACGAGACACCCCGTTGTGTGTCTCTTCATCACGTCACCCTCGGGGTTTTCGTTCGACTGTGTCACATTAATATCTCGCCAGACACTGCACCGTAAACAATTTACGGTCTGAAAATTTGCTTATCCTGCACGAAGTTCATGCGCAGAGATCGACGGATAAAAATTTAATACGTCGATCGGAATTCAAATTAACGCTCGGTATGTTGAATCGAGCTATTTAGACGTGTTCAACATACCGATTAATGAATGTTACTAATAATTTGAGCTGTGTGCAGAGATATTGATTTCATCTGTGTAGTCGCCACGAAAATACTGCTGGCCAGCTCATTTGAGTCCCTTTTGGTTCGCCATAAAGAAAGCTATGCCTTTGTTGGAAAGAAACCGGGATTTTAGTGTCAGAGTACTTAAAAGTCTAAAACGGCTAAAAGACTCTAAAACCTCGAGTAATGCGATTTTCAGATGACGTCCGGATGTGTGTGCGTGTGTGTGTGTGTGTACGTGTCGTTATCAGTGATTCGTAATCAGCAGGAAAAAAATGTATGAAGCATCGTCTAAAAATGACGAATCGCACAAATTCGTACAATAAATTTTGGGGAAAATGTTGACCGGGGCAATTTCATGAGATGTATAATTTTTGTTACGTTATGGAAAAAGGTGCACGGTACTTTGCGCATGGTTTCCTCGTTAATTACAATTTTTTGGTATAGGCGACGATGTATCGATAGATTAAACTCACCAGGGTGTTGAGGTCCTTGTTGAGATCTTCGAGATTCGGTCCGCCGCCGTTTCGCGCCTGGGATCGAGGATTCGGTCCGCTGACCGAAGCCAAAATCCTCTTGCGATGAGCGGGCTTCTGAATCTCGAGTACGGCGGCGAGTTCTACCTCCCAGACCCTCCGCACTCGCTCCATGTCGGTGTACAGGTGCTTCCTGAACGTTTCGGCGTAGTTATCGAGGTGTATGCTTTTGAGCCACTCCTCGACGGTGCGCACTTGGGAACCCGACCTTTTGTCCACTCGCTTTGTCAACAACATCGCCGACTCCATTATCACTGCGCGCTCCTGATCACTCGATATCCCCATGTCTTTCAGATCGGCCTCTTCCAAAACCCCGTTCTAATTCGTCACAATACAACGGAAGAGGAAACATTATGATATAATATATACAAGGCACTTTGCGCATACTTAAACTAAAGAATTAAAGAATTTTTCTGCTTTTCAATCCTTGAAGTGAACGCAGAAAGTCACTTTTTCGCATCGCGTGCGAGAAAAGTACTGCGCATGCGTAAAACCACGATATGGCATTTTTTCTCACACTAGTGCGAGAAAGTGCCATTCTATGCACCATTCCCAACAACCAAAAGCGTGATTTTCGAGAATTTGTTAGGAAAAATTATGTGAATGGCGGGGGCGTAGAAAGGGGAATCTTGACTCGTGTAAATGCCGCATTTTTATACTCGTCAAGAACTCCCTTTCTACGCCCTTGCCATGCAAATAACTATAGAAGAAGTATTGTCGTCGTAGGTGATTTCATCACTCTGGGTGGTGGAGTTTTCGGATATATAGAATCTAACTACTCACGATAAACTCCAGATCGTCGAATCCGTAGTTGATGAACAGTGATTCATAGTCCGCCAGACTGAGACTGGACAGCCATTGCCCGACGGAAGTCGATACTATCGGGCTGCTGCTGGCGTCGGAACTGAGTCCTGTAATAAATCGAAAAGCATGAGAATTCTTCCGCAATGGAAGCCAATAAGCGAGCTCTCGAAACAATGCGTTAACCTCACGGTGGGATAAAGCTTGGACCTAAACTCCGCCAGAAAGTAAAAAATCTACATTCCTAGTTGGACCAGTCGAGATGCAGAAAATATCCCACGCCAGAAAATCACAAGAAGAAAATAATGCACATTCCGCGCACGATCTATAATGACCTATACACCCGTTGGTCGGAGAAGCAATTTTTGCGTCGCGTTCAAAAAACAAAACAGTTCATTTTTATCGATGCAATCGTCCGCCGGAAGGTTAATATTTCCGCATTTAGTTGTTTGAAGGTTAATGCAATTTTGACAGCTAGGAGTTACCTAGTCTCGTCTGGAATTCCTTCTCGAGTTCCGTGACGAAAACGGACTCCCGAACGAGGCCAGTTCCGAAAGATGCCATGATCTCGGATATCTTGGCCCATTCCTCCTGTTCGTCGAACGGACTCATGATGCTGAGGGACTTGTCGTCCCGTTCCCGATCACGATCCGACAACCGGAAGGACGCTTCACCACTGTCCTCGAGGCGTTCTCCACCGCCCTCCGCCCCGGTGCCCATTCCGCATGCGGTCGGTCCGCTGTAAACGTTCCGTAACCGACGCAGAGTTCGCGGTCGTTCAGCCGTGACGGATCCCTTGAGCAGACCTGTCGGCAAAAAAGATGTTGGACGCACTTGTTAAACGGGACAGATTTCAATGTAATTTTCTCTTGATCGTCTCGTGCGGAGTCTCGCAACGAGACTTTATCATTTCTTTCTTACTCTCGTAACTTGTAATAATTAGTTTATATTGATTAGGCTGGTTCGCAATGTCAATATTCGAGTATTGGATGTCTACTCATAATTTACGAACGTTTTCTCTGAAATATCTAAACGGAATTTCATATATCGATAGTACGGGACGTTATATTTATTTGATCTATTTCGAATCAAGAAGATTATCCGAAAAGGAATAGAGACTGTCAAATGAACTGGTATTCTTCATTTCCATTGCAGGATTGGTTACAACTACGGTCAACAAGGTTTTATTCGAAGAGTGCCGTTTGTTGTGTCAACTGCGTTACTCAACTGACTAAATTGTTGAATTTTGTCAGAGTGAGATAAACATGAAGAACATTTAAAAGCCGGCCCATCCAGCTCTGCTGCATCAGTTCGGTGCAACGGTTGAACAATCGAATACGCAGCTGAGGGCATAAAATTTAAATTTCTTGATACGCTCATCATGGCGATGCTCTACGCATTAATGGCACTTTGCCTGTCCGGAACCACGTTGGCCCAGATTATCACATCCGGACCTTGCCCGGACGTCCAAGTTCAAAGACATTTCAACGTCTCCAAGGTAAGCGAGCGACGAGATTAACACATAAACCCCTGAATTGTCAATCGGTGAGTAAGTGCAATTTTTGCCTTAAAAAAGGCATTTTTATGCTCTTTGGAAATGGTGCATCAATGTAAAGATGTTATCTCTTCACACGCTCCAAGTCCATGCTTATAAATGAAATTATTTGTGGCACTTGTAGACATTTTTATTCTTTTTACTGTAACGCTGAAAGTATATATATCTATATATATATATATATATATCTGCGCATCCACAACTGCCGCTGCAAATATATACATATATATATAAATAAGATTTAACATCGTTAACACAAAAATTAAAATCGTTGCTTAGGTCTTGAATCGAAGTATCCTTTTCTTTATCGAACCGTTTTTCAGTTCAGCGGAAGATGGTTCGAGCAAGCAAGATACTACGCGTTGTACCAGTTCCGTAGCGATTGCGGGGTATTCGATTACAACGTCGGTGAAAACAACACCTTGAAAGTGGTCAACACTGTCAGTTCCAGCGTGTAAGACAACGAAACTTGTAACACATCTCATTAACGTCATGAAATGAATTGACGATCAAATAACCGAAATCTACTTTCAGCACCGGAAAGGAAGACGTCTTCGAATCAGAGGTCGTCATACCTGATCGCAAACAGACCGCGAAAGTGTTGCTCAAGATTCCCATGTCGCCTATAGAAGGATACAACAATTTGTGGGTTTTGGGAACCGACTACAACAACTGGGCCGTAGTTTTCAGCTGCAACGCCGTCTGCTCCATGAAGTGAGTCCAAATTTGTTCAATTTCTGTTTTCGTTTTTTTTTTTTTTCCATCGATACGACACGTACCTATCGGTAAAACAATCGCATTGTCATCCATCATTTTTTTAGCATGCAGTACGCGTGGATCATGACCAGGAAGCGACATCCCGACGAAGCCACCTTGAGAAAGGCCAACAAAGTGGTCTACAGGAACAATCTCGAGCCAGCTCACTTCCTGCCGATGGAACAAAAGGGTTGCCGCAAGCCTAGTCGCGAACAATAAAATCCTCGAATTATTCGATGCCGTGTTTCATTGATATAAAAATATTTCGGCTCCAGATGTAAGTCATACGATAATATTCGACGGTGTCTTTGAGTGTAATGTTCAGCGTAAGGCCAGCTTCGTAACTGTAAGCGAACCCGAGGCCGGCTATACCAGCACAGGTTTTCTGCAGTTTCCTGGGCACATAGGCAAATGCGGTATGGCGAAGGAAGTCGGCTGCAGACGCATGGCGGGGAATGGCTCCGTCCACGAACCCAGACGATTCTCTATAAAGCCGTATTTAGTTACTTCGTTTGAATGACTTATCAATGTAAAACAAAAATAAATAATTTTTCTCCGAAATAATTCCATGAGTTCATCATCGTTATAAAGGGAAATTCATTCGCACAGGTAGATAACTATGGATAACAGATGAATACAGTTATCATTGCATAGCAATGATGACTATAAATCGACAACCAGAGTTGTTATGTTCTTTGAAACATTGAAATAGCATGTTATATGCAGCTTGATATGTTTATATATTTGTTTTATTCAGGAAATCAAGTCTATCGTACGAGAGAACGATAAGAATCGTTAAAGAAACCGGTGATATTGAATTCCACTGCAATAAAGCCTCTAATGCACGAGGAAGTTTTATATCGACAGTGCAATCTATTATTCAAGCTGCGTCACTCTGCAGACAAAACTGCATGAGATGTACAAGAGTGCATTTAAAAGGTGGAAAGTTCGAGTGCTTCGTCATTTCGGTGCAACGACTCAGCAATCGAATTCCCAGCTTAGAACTTCAAATCGAAATTTTTCAATACACCCGCAATGGCGATTTCTTTCGCATTTATGGCTCTTTGCCTCTCTGGAAGCGCTTTTGCGCAGATAATCACATCCGGTCCTTGTCCGGAGGTCAAGGTACAAGAAAATCTCGACTCCGCAAAGGTAAGCACTCAAGCACTCTGAAACAAGTTAACGAACTTTTCGATTGTCAGTCGATGACTAAGTACATAATGCTTGCAGTGAAAAGACACAAAATTTATAACCCCTCATATGTCGAGTAGAGTTTTTTTCGAGTAGAGTTTAGCAGTATTAGAAAAAAAAAAATTAGCTTGTTCATATAGTAAAAAATGATTTCGCAAAATCGGTATGCGAAATTTTGTAAAAATAATTTTGTTAAACAACAGACAGACTCGATTGTCACTTATTTGAATGTACGAACCTGTCCTTTCATTTCCCAAGTCGTTGACAATTTTAGTTCGTACTTGTGTTCGTAAAACTAATAAATAAAAAATTGTGGACGTTTGTGGACAATAAGTTGTTTTGCAAAGTACAAACTTTTTTTACTGTGCACAATGAGAAAAGTCGCCACATAGAAGGCTTGATTTATGACAAGTAATGTGTACTACCACGTCATAATTGACACTTTCTTTGTCAAACCCTCCTTCAGATTCTAGGAAAATGGTACGAACAAGCAAGATTCTTCGCGTTGTACGAGAACGGCGGCGAATGCGGGTTATTCAATTACTTCATCGATGCCAAGAATAACAAACCTATGGAGAACTACACTTTTACTTCCTCCGTGTAAGATAACAAATTTAGCGTACGCTACATAACCTCCATCAAAGGAATCGCCTATCAAATAGCCAAGTTACTTTCAGCACCGGAAAAGAAGGGTTCTATGTAACCGAACTGCTTACTCCCGACCCAGAAGAGCCCGCGAAATTGTTGCGCAAGCATCCCTCATCGCCCATAGAGGGATATAGCAACGTAGTGGTTTTGGGAACCGACTACGATAACTGGCTCGCCGTCTTCGGCTGCAACGACGTCTGTTCCATGAAGTGAGTCACGATCGTAATTTTCGAAGTTACAATTCCATTTTTATCGGTCCTTTTGTCTTTCAACATCACGTATCCATCGATACGTGAACTGCATCGTGATCCGTAACTTTTCAGCCTGCAATACGCATGGATCGTGACCAGAGCGCAAGTTCCCGATGAATCCGCCTTGGCCAGCGCCCACGCAGTAATGCAACAGAATAACATCGACACTTCACTGCTCATGAAGATGGAACAGAAAAAGTGCCGCAAGTAACGTTCCTGGTGAGAAAGATCTCGACTCATTCGATGCATCTTCAGTTTGCAATTCTTCAAATATTATATATGTTTCGAGTTAATTAATATGAAACCGATACTTTGGTCCAGCGGCTAGCGACCTTGTTTCTGGAGCAAGGTATCGCCAAGGTATCAATAAAATCTATGAAATCATATAATGTGTGAAACCATTGAAATCGGTTGCGAAATCGCATCGAATGAGATACGGGTTGAAATCATTTGTGCATCTAAACTGGGAGTGAATGGAAACCGCATTTAGTTACCTCATTTCAATAAATTATCAATGTAAAACAAAAATAAATAATTTTGCACCAAAATAATGCAATACATTCGTTACCGTTATGAAGATCAATGATGACTATAAAACGACAACCAGTTCGGTTCTCTTAGCTGAACCGGCTCAAAAAGCTCGCTTCTGACAAAAATAAATTGTGTAAGGGTGCATCCGTGCAACGATGAAGCCAGAGGAGAACTGAAGTGCGAGAGTTGGCTACCTACGGCTCCAGCAATTATTTAAATTCTCGTCAATTCAGCGTCAACCGACACAAATTATTATATTTTTCAAACATCCCGCCTGCCTCTTCTGAAGAATAAAACTAAATCATTCTCTCAACGCTCGGCACGTTGTAAATCATAATACAATAACATCATCACAAACATTCCAAACATCAAGCTTATACGTTGATTATGTTGAATTGATTTCATTGGTTCGCAAATGTCTCGCAAGATGCAAGATGTTTTCCAACCGTCTGAGAAAATATTTGTTGAAACATCGAGTTACCATTTATTACATTTATTTCATTTAGTACGAATCAGGTGGATTATATGAAAAAACGATAAGAAACGAGGGATCTGCAATGTCGTTGCGCGGCTGCCAACAATCGTGGCCAAAAAGATTTTATGTTAACAGTACAGATTATTGTGTTATTCGCGTAACCCAGCTGTCAAAATTAAATGCGATAAGAGAGAAAAGAGCATTTAAAAGCCGGCAGGAGCAGATGCTTCATCAGTTCGGTGCAACGACTGAGCGATCGAAACCGAAGTTTAAATTGGACATTGGTGCTGACATTTCGATCGCTGAATCAAAGTTTCTCGATACGCTCATCATGTCAATGTTCTACGCATTAGTGGCTCTTTGCCTTTTCGGAAGCGCCATGGCGCAGATAACCAAATCCGGTGCTTGTCCGCTGGTCCGGGTCCAACAACACTTCGACAGCTTGAAGGTACGCATGCGCAGTAATAAATTAATCAGCCATATAATTTCCACCATGTAATGCTCGCCGTGGAAATTTGTTTTCGACACGCTTCTGATACTAAGTGCATCAATGTAAAAATGTGTTCAGTCTGGAGCAATATAAGGCGATGCAACTTGATTAAATTGCTCATTGCAGTTGTAAACATTTTGCCATTTTATTATGGCGCCATAAATATATACACGTATTTGATTTATCATTGATAGCTCGGTGAAGTTACAATAGACTTTTTGTTTGCTGTGTTCGAAAAGAAAGAATTCATTGTAGCTGCAGTTAATTTTTTAGAAGCACTGTTCTTTGCCTCGTCACGGATGATCGTTTTTAATGAAACCCTTTTTCCAGTTTTGCGGAAGATGGTTCCAGTGGGCTGGCTCCTTCGAGGTTAACAGCTTTCCCACCGAATGCGAGATATTCGACTACATTCCCAGATCGAACCACACCATCAAATTGATCAACACTTTTAATGCCATCAGGTAAGACATGAAAAAAATTGTTTGCATTGCATTGACCTCATCGAAGCGAATTGTGGATTAAATAACCGATCTAACTTCAGCACTGGAAAACGAGAGGTCCTCGAGACGGAAATCACTATACCTGACCATAAAGAATCCGCCAAAATGCTGACCAAGATTCCTGAGTCACCCATAGAGGGATACAACAACTTATGGGTTTTGGGAACCGACTACAACAACTTCGCCGTCGTTTACAGCTGCACCACAACCTGTTCGTTAAAGTGAGTCGCTATCGCAATGACGATAACAATGCTTTACAATTCAACTGTATAAATCGTCCGTGCAGAATCTACGAAACTGCACTCGTTCAATTTGCTTTTCCAATAAGCTATCGATCTATCAATTTTTTAATTAAATTGTTATGCATAATTTTACAGCCTGCAGTACGGATGGATATTGACCAGGAAACGAATTCCTGATGACTCCGTCGTGGCCAAGGCCTACGAAATAATCGAGAAGAATAAGCTCCAGAGTTCGTACTTCTTGAAGACGAACCAGGCTGGTTGCAGCCCGAACATGGCCTTGTAAGGAATCCGCCAATTATAATAATGTTAATTAATCTTGCAAAAAAAATCGCTACTTTGGTCTGATGGCTATCCTGTTTGCCCTTAAAGCAAAGTGTCGGTAGGTCGAAGAGGCCAATTATTGATGTCGTTTTTCGCTGAACTATGAATGTCGTGACGCGACGTAGTATGTAACACGACCATATTAGGCCGTCCAATGTTTATGTTCTCAACGTTGTTCCAGATTTCCCGGATTTCCCCTAGGCCCTTGGGCAAATAGTGTGTGGTAGAGGAAGTCGGCTGCGGGTGCACAGGAAGAATCGCAGGTCTAACGAAACCAGTCGAGCCACTGGAATGTCGTAGCTGCCTTAGGATAGAGAATGAATTCTTCCATATAAATCTGATACGAAAATAAATAATATTTCTCTGCAATAACGCAAAACGTTAAAATACTTTTCAAACCGTATACGCTCGCTGCCGCTCGGGCAAATTTCAATCGATCGGGCATCAATTTGGCAATCAATGGATCGCCAAGGTTATTTAGTATTGAATATGACTCAGGTTGTGATCAACATACCAAACTGCACTGCGTGTGGATCGCTTTCTCGCGTAAAAAAAAAAATCCTCAAATTGGTATGCAAAGTTGTGCCATTGATGAGACGTCACAGTCGGCCAGATTCAACCTCGCCTGGGGACAGATGTGTCCCATTTATTCGAGAAAGTATGCGTTAAACAATCGAATTAGCATATTGCATGCAGACATTAGCCGGCACGAGCTGAACAACGATATTTTTTAAATTTGGTAATAACCGAGTGCGCGAGATTAAAAAGCAATATTAATTGTTGACTCAACTGATGGCGTCACATTCTTTCGCACGTTAAGAGAGTATTTAAAAGCTGGAAAGATAAAGTGCCTCATCAGTTTGCTACAACGACCGAATGATCGAATACGCAGTTGGGAACGTAAAACCGTAATTTACCGACACACTCGACATGACAATTTTCTACACCTTGGTGGCTCTTTGCCTTTATGGAAACGTTATGGCCCAGATACACTCGTGGGGTCCCTGCGCGCAACTCGAAGTTCAGCCAAATTTCAACCCCTCGAAGGTAAGTATTATAGACATTTTTGTCATTTTTATTTAAGAAGTGACGTTCAATTATCTCGTCATGATCGGCCATTTTTAATCTAACCCTTTTGCAGTTTTACGGTCGATGGTACGAGCAGGAGAGATTCTTCGCTTTGTACGAGTTGAATAGCAAATGCAACACCTTCGATTACAATCCCAGTAAAACTGCTACCTTCAACCTGATCAGCTCTTTTGCCTCGAACACGTAAGACGACAATTTTTTTTTTGTAGAAATCAGTAACTTCACGAAATGAATTGTGAATCAAATAGCCGATCTACTTTCAGCACCCAACAACTACGGTCCTTTCAGGCGGCCGTCATAACGCCTGACCATGAACAACCCGCGAAAATGTTGTTCTCGATTCCTCTATCGCCGGTCGGTGAAAGTAATACCATAAAAAATTTGTCGATTTTGGGAACCGACTACGATAATTATGCTGTCGTTTACAGCTGCAACGACTGGGGTCCCGTGAAGTGAGTCACGATCGTAATAAAAATACTAATATTTTTGAAAAATTTCGACAATGCCTTACGAAGATCAACGAGAAAAAAATACATAGTGAAAGCAACAATACTGACTTGTTACCATGAATGACTTGTGTGTTGTGAATGACTTGTTACCATGAAAAAAATTCCCAAAGGGAACGTCTACATTTCATGTTACGACAATGACAAACAATCGTAGTTGCAACCGTAAATTGTAGTTTAACGAATTGAATATATCAGAAACTATCTATATAGACGTCCCCCCTGGGACCCATTTGTTACAGTAGGAAATACTATCCTGCTTTTCAGTGTTACATTTGTTGATTTTTTTTTTTTTTTCAAAACCACGGCTATTCATTCATATTTCAATTACATTGTTGTTAACGATTTTTCAGCCTGCAGTACGCATGGATCTTGACCAGGAAACAAATTATTCGTAAATCCGTTCGGGCCAAGGCTTACGAAGTGATCCGTAACAATGACGTCAAGAAATTTCTCTTCCGGAAGTCCGAACACAAGAATTGCGCCGAGTATTATTCCGTGGAATAAAATTCTCGAATTATGCAATACATTCGTATTATCATTATTATTTGCTAAATTTTGCTTAATCCATCATGGACCCTGGCATGTTCGACAATGTTATTCATCAGCAAAACTGATGATACCGAGCGTTTCAGGTATCGATATAAATCTCGGGTACCCACCTTCGATAAAATATATCCGACATTGATGGTTGAACACTGGGGCGGGTTCGCCACGAGAATATAATTCATTATCATACGCTCTGTGCTCTCTCATTGTCGGCCGCGTTTGCGCCGAGATCGACACGGCGTGTGAACTTCCGGTCTTTCGGGCACGTCAGCGAGAGGAAAGGTGAAACGGAAATACGGTGTACCGGTCACTGTCGCGACTAGATCGCCCGACCGCCAAGCTATTGTGTTTAGTGATGTTTCGAACTCAACATTGCTCGACCCATGAGATGTGTTTTGCTCGTTTTTTTTACACATTTAACTGTAATCACTCGGATATTTTCTTGTTATACGAATCGAACAATTTGATAATCACTTTTAAATATCTGTTTCCAAAAAGGTGGACTTTTAGCGTGAAAACTATATTTGAAAAATTAAATTTCAGTGCAATAACGCACATTACTTCATCGGATAAGGTGACGTATTTCCGGTATAACGGAACGACCATTCAAAAAAATGAGACTTTCAAACCGGAAGTAGTCCGATCGATTTTTTTTTTTTTTGCACACGACGATAGTGCGCAGCGTTGATGCGCACTTTATTATTTGGCGAAATTCACGGAGACGCACAGAACAGTACCAGAATAGTATAATAGGGGAATAGTTGTCAGGCGCTAACAAAAACACTCAGGGCGATAGCTTCGGCGAAAATATTCGACGGTGGCTCCGTGTGGTTTATAATATGCGATCCATGCGATCGGAATAATACGAATGCACATGGAATCGAAACAGCGCTGCTAATACGGCATAATGGAATAATCGGATGAAAGCGATTTCACAAATTCGAGTTATCGCCCGGGTGTTTGCATTAAATTAATGGACTCGACGTCTCGACGATGCCAAAGAGAGCGGGTTCATTAGCGAGATATATTTTAACCGCGGTTTCCGGACGAGAGGGAGCTCGCGCATGTACACGCACTCAACACTCTGCAAGCTCGATTCTGTTTCACTGCACCAACGCAACGGCCGCTCGCGCAATTCCGGATAAGCATTTTTCCCACTTCGGTTTTACTATTCACGAGGGAACTACAAGTTATACGTCCATAGATCGAAATCCGATGGTATTTGATGCGATGCGAAACTCTCCGTCGCCTCACCCGTTCTCGGTCGGTAACTAAATCTGTAATTCATTTTTTTCAAATTAAATGGAAATTATTAAGTTATTATTATCATGCACTATTGAGCTTTTTCGAGAGAAATCGAGTAATTAGAGTTTACTCAACTATTAGATAAGGACAATGATAATTTGCGTTTAGACGAAAACATTGAAGAACCTCGTAAAAAATGTATTACAATTTTCGTTACCGACCGAGCTCGTTCCTCGTCGCCTCGAGAATACAGCACGGCGCCCAAGAAAATTCCCTAACAGCAGGGGCTCGATTCAGCCCTCGCTGACAAATTCCTAACGAACAATGTTAAGCCGTCCTTATTACTAATATAAAAAGAAAATATTATTCGCCTTCGCCGCCCTGTCGCTATACCAGTACACGCTCCGCCTCGTATCTCGCCGGAGCGGACAACCTGCCTTTTTTTTTCTCTCTCCCGACAGTCCCGGCACGAGATCTTATTACCGCGCATTATTTCGCAGTCTTGGAGGACAATAAATCTCGTTTTCGAGAGCTCGCGCGCGACGTACAAATCCTTGACAAGGTGATGAAAATTCTTTCACACCCATTCCGCAAATGAGAATTCCCTCGTCGACTGGCTTGAGTGAGAAAAATAAAAAAAAGCGAAAAAAAAAAAAAAAGGAAACGAAGGAGAAGAAGGGAGAAGAATAAGAGCGAATGAACGAGGGAAGTCTGCACGGTGAGGGCGAGTGGTTGGGTGCGTGGTGGCCGCGAGCCTTTCAAAGATGGTCCCTTCGCGTGTGCAAGCGCGTATACAACGTTCGGGCTTAATGAAAAGCTCATAAAAATACTAAATAGAGACGCTCACTCTCGAGTTACATGCGCAAACGTACGTAATTTTAATTAAAGCTTCGGGATGGAAAGGGCGTCTCACTTGCCACCGCACACGCTCGCGACGGCCCCCGGTTCGCCTCCCGTCGTCGTCAACGCCGGTCTCTATCCATCCGTCTCTGCCGTTGCCTCCGGCAACACGAGAGAGCCACCCACCTTCGCGCCAAACCACCGGCGTGTTATATTATGCAGGCAGTTATTCAAGTCATATACGCAAATTACATAAAATCCCTCATTGCGAGACTCAACCGCCTGCTACCGCCCGCCACTCTGTCCTCCGGGCAAGGCGAGCGAGTTACTAGATTTCACGACGTAATAGTTCGCACCCCGGCCTCCCCGACCGACGCCGCCCGCTTCGCACGCTCCCGCTCCGCGAGATGCTTGCGAATAACGAGAAAGGCGTGAAAGAGTTTAATTGTAATTAGATTTTGTCAAATTGGCAAGCTAACACAGCGGAATGATAATTCTGCGGGAACTTTCGAGGCTCGAGACGGAGATCGCTCTAATTCGAACAAGTGGCCGATTAAAAGCGATTATAAACTTGTTACGAGGGACACTCGAGTTGTGCAGAAATGGTACTTGTTACACATTTTTTTAATTTTTCGCGTTATGAAAAATGCTGCAAAGTGTTTGGATTCCTCTACGAGGAAACCAGGAATCGATCACTGATAATAATTACTGTATAACTTTGTCACGGAGAAAGTTATACAGCAAAAAATAATTCGGTAGAGTCGGCATACGAAGTTCCGATCGCACCATTCGGAAGCCGAATGGTGCGATCGGAAAATCAACAAATAAAAAATTATTAACGTTTTTCGACATTCAATTGTTGTAAACAGTGCGAAGTTTTCTTAATGTGTATGCGCAAAATTGTATAAAACAATTCGAAAGCCACGTGCAAATTACTGCTTTTTTCAACGATATGCATTTTTTAAAAAGAAAAAAAAATTATCGCTTTCAGGAATATTCTCCGAGGCCATTATGCTGGTTGCAATTTCATAACGCTATATCAGGCTCTGACTGACATCTTTAAAGCCTATCGCACTCGTCCTGAACTTTCGGCGCATCGAGATAGTTTAAAAAAAAATTATAATAAAAAAATATTTAATCTCATGCCTCTGCGTTCCATTTTCATTTTCCGCGATAGTCCACGGTATCTTCCGCGAGCTGACATAATGGGCGAGATTTAAATAGATTGACCGCCCGAGAACGCGCTGTAGCGGACGCGGTGAGCTGTGTTTCTCAGATTCGTCACAGCATCACATCGGGACACGGGGAGATTCGCGAGTTGGCATAGCAAAACAGTACACAGTTAATACAAAGTAATATAGAGTTACATAAAGCGTCAATATGAAGCGCAAAAAGCTCGTGTGGGAGGCGCTCCCGGCTGAAATAAATCGGATGGAAGCGATTCTGGCGTCGTTCTCCATTACGTCGATCCAAAGGTCGCGTCAATTGCCCAATGCGATTTTAATTGACGCGATACAGATGGACATAATAAGTGGGCGGTCATCTCTGCGGACTCCATCGTGCTCCATCTCTCTTCGGCTTATTGATGCAAAAAAAAAACCTGGTATTACTGACCAGTGGGCGGTTCACTGGATGGAGAGAATAATATTGGTAATGTGTTTCTGTACTGACTGAGTAACGGCAAATTTTATCGACCTTGTTCAGCGACGCGTATTAAACACGAAACATAAAACGAAAGATAAGAAACATTCAGTCGCACTTCCGCGATGACAGTTTCTCATATATATGTATGTAGAAATATTTTTTTTAAAGACCGGATGATCGTAAAAGTGGCTGTAAGATTAAACGGAGCAGTCTGAGTGCGAGACTCGCGGAGTACGTTTGACAAATTATTGAAAGAATCGTGGCGGGCTTTTGGGCTCTTCCTACGAAACCCGAAATTACCCACTTGGCACGCTCAGAATCTTTCGGCGCTGTAATTTTCCTCATTCCGTGCATTATTTTATTACTTACTTTATTTGCTTTACTTTACTTGCTTCATAATTTGCTTTCTTTTATCGGTCGTGTTTATTGTTTTACACTCATTCTATTACTTTAAGTTCTTTCGCATGCAGGCGTCTTTTATTTTTGTTTCGCTTCTTGTGATCCTCTTTTTTCTTTTTCATCTCCTCAGTAGTTTTTTGAAAAATACATGAATAAGATTTTTTTTTACTGCGTGAAAGCTCTTAAACAATGTCCAGCAGACTCGTCGATATAAGTGTCTCGTAGGCGTGCAGAGGAGGTACGCAAACCGGAAGAGAGTTCGCACGGTGAATTTTTCGATCGAACAAGCATGCATAAATAATTCAGAAACGGCGACGACAGCGTATGCACAGCGTGTGCTATGGTCGCTTGATGCGAACGAGCTCGCTTGCCGCTTGCTTGCACGGTTCAGCTGCGAATTGGCAGTATATACAAGCCCGGCGAGTACCTAGCAGCAGAGCGAACGCTGGCCGTCCTCTGATGCTGGTCTTCGCCTCGTGTGACACCGACACACACACGATCGCGACGACGACGACGACGACGACGACGATGACCAGCGACAGCATACTGTACTCTACTCGATGCGTTGTATTACGATGCGGGGTCGTTAACCGACGGATCGTTAGCCGATATTGCACGAGCTTGCAGATGGAGCCCGGCCAACAAACGACCTCGTCTCGTCTTCTCTCTTACGTATTAACTGCCTTTTTATCACATTAGCACTACTAGCACTGTCGGCGCGATTCAATGAACAGCTATTATTATTATTATTATTATTATTATTATTATTATTATTATTATTATTATCATTATCATTATTATTATTATTATTATTATTATTATTATTATTATTATTATTATTATTATTATTATTATTATTATTATTATTATTATTATTATTATTATTATTATTATTATTATTATTATTATTATTATTATTATTATTATTATTATTATAGTCTATTGGCGTAAATTTCATCCTTTGGTTCACTTTCCGTAACGCTTCACAGTAAAAAAGATTTGTATATTTTTGATGAACTTTTTTTGTGTATAAAAGTTCACGATTACTTTGTTGTCAGTTTAAGAAAAATATTCGTCAAATTAAGTATACTAGTTGTTGTCATTATTATTATATGTGTCTAGCTTGATGAGAAAGCGATTGAGCAAAAGATGCGAGCATTGCTCAAACGGAAGTCGCGTTCGTGCGAATGCATCGGTCGTACATTCGGATTCGTATGTGTGCATCGAAGAATGCATATAACGTTCGTGGGTCGAAGCGCATTGAGCAACCGGAGAGCTCGGAGTTCCACAGTATTTGCACAACGATCAGCTGACAAAGATATCGCCGTGCGCGACGTGAACAGCGGTATCGCCTCGTCGACTTGTCGCATCGACTCATCGGCGGTTTATTTTGGAATCGTGTTATCGGAACGTCGTATTTGGAACTGAAATCTTGATAAAATTTCGACAAACTTTCGGATTTCTGAAAATTAAACTGAAAATTGCACTCAATGCAGAGACGTTATCACTCTACTAGTGTACCGATTTTCATCTGGCTATCTCAAACCGTTTCCGAATTATAGTTGTTTTAAATAATGCAAGTCTGTCACATACGCACATTCACATACGCATTCAGCTAAAAATCACATTTCTCGACGTTTCAGACTACTGTGAGTACTCCGATCCTAAAATCTCGAATTTTTACTTTTTACTAAAACGTAACTTTCTTCAGAGGAAGCAAAAAAATGTACCAATTACATTTTAACCGACAGCCAATTTCGTTTCTGGACGAGGGACTTGTTTCTGTTTGCTTTGCGGAGAGTACGAACGGTCATGCACTGGAATCGTCCGAAGTCTCGTCAAACGTGACCTAATGGACCGTAGGTGCCGGTTGAGCGCACTCGTCCATAAATTACTCCGGCACTTGTTAACGAATTGTTATTGGCCGGCCGTCCCGGCAGCTGTGCCGATGACGACGACGACGGCCACGACGGCGACGACGACGACAAGCGACGACGACAACCTGTTTCGACGAATCATGCCATCAGCGGCATCGAACAAGCGGGAGGACATTGCCCTATCGATGACGACGACGAGCAGCGAAACGTCTTACTTTATTTCTGCCGACGGGGCACGAAACTTTTTTTTTCCTTTTCTTCCTCTCTCGTCCGGGAGCTGCAGCCGAGCCCAAGGACGCGACTGCAAAAACTCCTCGACGAAGAAGACGGCGCGGCCCGATGACCGAAGGAATCCGATGATTAACTTTTTATGCGGGATTTAAACCGACTTTCGCTTTACCCATGTTTATTGCGTCGGATTGATCGCCGTGCGACGTAACAAGTGATAGTTGCGGAATGGACGAATCGGGTCGTTATTGCACGGCTATCAAAGAGAGGCGCGTCCACGCTGTTGGATCTTTGCATTACTCACGTTAATCGAACATTAATGTACTTTTTTTTGTAAAATTAGAATGCCAAGTATGAAATTACTAACCTTTCGAAAGAAGCTTACAAAATTACCTTCTTTAAAAATTTTACCGTACAATCACAAAGCACATGTGTGTGAAGTTTAAAAAACAGTTTATGTAAAAAAGCTTCCAATACTTAATACTTAATAAATCTACTCTATGATATACACACAGTGAAACAGATTTGTATGTTTACAGGCAACATTTGAGGGCAAAACTCAATTTTCCAATCATTTTTGGATGCCCCATTTTGTCCCAAAGATACATCCGGATTTTCAACCCCGTTTTGCCCCACGGGTCACCAACGCCACCATCCAAAGGTTACTGGTAAATTGCGTTTTGTCTCATTATCCCGCTTTGCCCCGCTGTGCCTTTGTGCTTCGCTCTCCCCTATCTAATAAGAGAGCTCGCTTGTCCCGAGCACGTAACTTATGAGGGGTTCGACTGTACTGCGATATCGTGTTCGCTGAGCGGCGACCTTGCAAAGTTTCCGCGCCACATCCGTGTAATTTAGCCTGTGGGTTCCATCCTATCGTTTGTATATATATATGAAAGAATATAATATAATATTATATATATATATATATATATATATATATATCGTGCAGCTCGAAAGAACGGAAGCGACAAACTCGCATTCGCCGGTCCATCCGGTGCTGGCTAATGATGTGTACAGCGCACGGTGACGGTCCGAGAGCCCGGTAGATTACACTGTATCGCTTCGTGGAAGTCCTTCGACCGATCAACGTGCTACCGGCACCAAGTGGCATTTGCACAGATAGAAGAGACACGAGCACCGAATGCCAATGATGTACGACGGTCTTTCATTCGGCGAGCTTCCGCCGGTTTGTTCCAAGTTTACGGGTAGCATGATGATTGTCATTGTAAGCAAGACGGCTCGCGAGTAGGCTAAACTTTCCTCCTGGGACCGAGAGAGAAACGAAGGTAACATTTTTCAAATTTTTTTTTTATATCTGCGAATCGAAACTCGACGAGCGCAGAACCTTCCATTTTGCTCGGAATCACAGAAGCGGTCGGATCGATTTGTTAAAATGTTGATCTTCAAAAAGTGACGAAATACCGACGATGCGTCACTTCCGGTTTGAAAATCTCATTTTTCGACGGGAAGTGACACGCCATCCGGTTTTAAAATCTCATTTTTCCACTGGAAGTGACATGACTTCCGGTTCGAAAATCCCATTTTTCGTATCGAAAATATCATTTTTTGACTGGACGTGACGTAACATCCGGTTTGAAAGTCTCATTATTCGACTGGAAGTGATAGAACTTCCCGTTAGAGAATCTCATTTATCGACCGGAAAAACGTCACTTCCGGTCGAAAGATGCGATCTTCAAGCCGGAAGTAACGCATTTCCGCTAAAACTCGAGAAAATTAAATTTCCGATTTCTAAACTTCATAGCCCATAGCGAGGGTGTGAATCGCCCGGCCACACAACCTCATGGTTTAGAGTAAAAACGGGGCCGGAAGTAGGTGGAAAAATATTGTTTATAAATAATTTATGAATGCACGAAGTTTCCATCGTAAATCCTTGCGGCATAAAGCGTGGTCTGACCCGTCACCGGGATTCAGCCTTATCGAGATATTCGCACGCGATTTCTATCGCGCCTTCCACGTAAAGTTATACGTACGAGCGCGTACTGCAGCCGACTCGTGCTGAACGAGTATCGCCACGCGCTCGCGGTTCCGAGCGCGGCTGTGTAAGCCGTCTTCCGCGCACTTTCCACGACATTCCGTAAACGAACTTCCATGCTTAAGGAGTCAACCTCGATTCCGGTAATTAAGTTACCCCCTCTCCCCTTCTCCTCCTCTCGAGAGATTTCTCGAAATAATTTGTTAATAATCCCCTCCGGCAAACCGGTGATCCGGCGAACAATTTCGGACGATCCCGACAGTGTTCTCGGCTGATCCGAACGATTATCTCACTGTACGTAATCTTCGCGGATCTTCGATCGATGCGGTTCATAAACCGATTGACGATGCTTAAAAATCGAAATTCAGAGACAATCTTTTCTCATTAATCCCCCCCATTGAAATTATATGTATGAAAAAATGTATTCGAAATATATCAAATTCAACGGTTTTATAGATGATCAATATATATAAAAATATATAAAAGATATAAATTATATATAGGCTAAATCGGGGTGATATGGCCATGATTTTTCATACAATGAAAATTAGAGGTTTAACGTTTTTTTATCTTTAAATTTTTGTCGTAACCAACTCTATGAACATTGACCTGAAGTACTTCACGCTGAACTTTCGATATTCTCGATGCGTAATTACGCATTGATCGTTAAATTCGTCTATCGGTCGTAAAAATTGAATTAAGCTTAAAAAAAAAAGTTCCGATCTTACTTTCGAGAAGAGGCAATCGAGAGTGCACAATTTTCCTGCTCGTTCTCCGCAGGCATTCACAAACGAAATCGGATCTCATGAAACCGGACGGGTGATCCGGCGATGCGACAAGTGTGCGAGGAGCGTGTAACGTTGCCGAGTCCGAGGATCCCTCGGTCGCATCGCTCGCGTGACGCAACTGCTCCAACGCTCCGCTCGGCTATTATTACTTAGGGAACGAACGAGCAACAAGTACGCGCTCCGTGCTTTTTGCCCGGCACGCCAGGAACTTCGAACACGCGGGGGACTTCTCTCGTTCTCGTGTGCCGTGTTCCACCACCGGCGCAGCAGCATCCGAGCAGTGCACGTGGCACGAGTACGCTCCGCGGCTCGTTCCCCTCAGGCTCGTTCTGCTCCGATCCGATCCTCGGCACTGTTGCTCTCGTACCGCTCCCTCGGAACTTCTCTACGGCTCGCTGCGCTCCGTTTCTCCTCTCTCTCGTCTTTCAGGGTCACCGACTGATCTTCCCGGCATCTTTCCGGTTTTCGTAGCCTAATCTCAAGTTCCACCGTAACACGGACTATCACCCTCGACCTTTGGAGCCCTGCAAATTATTTCCTGCCGACCGGTCAGATACTCTGAGCTGAGGTTCGAGGAATTACAGAAAATTAGATAATTTTTCCGATGGTTAATTTTTTTTTTTTTTTTGTGAAATTTTGCAGATTTTTCTCGTCGTCCTGAAGAGTTTAATTTTTTTTTTTTTAGTAATTTGAGTATTAATCTCGAGTTCTACCGTAATACGGACTATCACCCTCGACCTTTGGAGCCCTGCAAATTATTTCCTGTCGACCGGTGGAATATTCTAAGCTGAGGTTAGCAACAACATTTTTTAAATAAAAAATACAACATTTTTCCGCCCGTTCAATTTTTTTTTCTTTTTTTTTATCAAATCGATAACCTTTTTCCGACGTAATTAGCATTAATATTAAAGTATTTCCCGCTCGTATTCGGCCGAGCGCGAAACCTTCCATTGGACTCTTCTTCGCGGGTCTAATGCCGGCTTTGATCTGTTTGTACGATCGATGTGAGTGAATAAACACGAAGCCGAGGCGGCTGATGAGTGTATTGTTCCTTCCAAGCCGGAGCAAGCCCGAGCTGTTTGGACGATTACCTAAGCCAGCTAAACGTCGGACGAATACAACATTTGCTTATCTCAAAAAAAAAGTTACAATCCGATACATTTTTTTTCTTTTTTTAAATGTGTGTCATCCTTTCTGTCAACCAGCCAGTTTCGACACCGCCGAAGCCGCCTCAATAACGATGATTAATTAGTATATCTACTAGTGAAAAAAAATATAAAAATGAAGAAAAAAAAATGTCATCCGATATCCTCGGTATTATTGGAACAAGCGTTCCGCAAGCGGCTCGCGTACGGCAGTGAATACCAATCGGGACATGAATTATTGAAACCTCCGGGGCGTTATCGCGCCGGTGTCTGCGACCGATGGAGCCGTGTCCGACTCTCCGCATTATTGCGGATCGGAGCAAAAAAAAAAAATCCCCAAAAAAAAAAAAACAGAAAAAAATAATATCCTCACCGATCGGCTGCAGCTTATCCAATTCAGCGATACCGGTCCTCACTTTTTCTTCCTCCGTTTCTCGATAATCCCTCCGTAAAAATCCCACCGGTCAATCCGAACCAACACCGTCACAATAAACACACAAATAATATAGAAAAAAAAAATTAAATGCCTAAAAATGACGATTTTTTTTCACGCGTTTTATTCGGTAGCCGGGACCGCAGCAACTCGCGGTGCGGTGGGCTCGGTTCCGTCACGTCGGTTGTACTGAAGCGGCGGGTATCGCGAGGATGGCGCGAGGCCAGTTAACGAGACGACTAATTCGTACGGCGCTAGGTCAAGCCGGCGTCGTGGCCGGAGATCGCCGGGAAGCGGGTACGGACCGTAACGGAGGCCGGTTACGCGACGTCGAAGGAGGATGAAGAGGTGGCCGATGGTACCGGGAGGAGGCGGAGCGGCGGACGAGGAAGGAGCCTCGCCGTTCGCGAACGGGAGGTTCGCGCGAGTCGGGGATCGCGGCGATGTCTGGTCCACGCACGAGAGATCGGGACGGAGCGAGGAGACCGGGAAAAAAATGTTTGTCGCGCGAACGGCAGAGGCACGAGCGGACTCGACGGGTCCCGCGCCACCCGCACTCGAACCAACAATGAACGAGACGAGGGCCTCAACCGGATCGGGCTCGGCTTGTCGTGGCATCGTCGTCTCCTCGCATGTCGGTTTCTCTTTCGCTCTCCCGGCCGGGCTCCGAACCCGGGAAAGACGATCCCGGAGAGATGGGACTGGCCGGAACCCCGCCACCAAATTATTCCAATACGGCGAGCGGGGAGCGCGTGCATGCATGGAGACGGCGACGTAGGACGGGGAGGAAAAATGGGGAACGAGTGGGGGCCTTAGTGCATGGCGGGCCGTGATGGGGGGAGAAAGTCCCACTACCGTCCACTGTCGAACCAACACCGGCTCCGCAAACAGGCTTCGCTCGGCTCGCTGGGAAATCGAGCGGGCAAGGCGGGTCGGCGCGAGACAGTTTGTATACGGGGAGAATTAACTTCGAAAAAAGGAAAACGGCGTAAAAAAAAAAAAAATGAACGTTTTGGTTTGTATGGAAATTCTGGAAAGGCAGGTCGGGATCGGTTGGCGTTTCGGTTGGAAATGTTTTCGATGAATCGGAGAATGACTCTGTCGCGGAAAAGTCAATTGCCACGGAAACTTTCCACGCGACACGCGACCCGACGAGTGTCCGTAACGGACCAAAAAACCCTAAACCACAACAAAGCTCGTGCTACGCAAGACTCGAATTGAATTTTTCGGAGATTTTTTTTTGCTCGAACATTTTAGGGGAAAGTGAAAACAAAAATGTTTTGGTATACAACGGAGCCGGCTGGAAATTCGAGCCTACTTTCGGCTACGAGTAACAGATGGTCGGGCTCGATGACGAACGAGCCGGAAGGGAAGTGCTGGACTTCGAGAGGTAACACGATTTTCTACTGAGTTTCAGTCTCCCTAGACTCTCCGGAGACCAATCGGAGCGGTAAAAAAAAAAAAATTACAAATGAAAAATTACGAATGGGTTTCTATTTTTTCGATAGAATTTGAACATGCTTAAGGTAGCTCCTGCACATAACACTAGTCAAACGCGTGCCAAATTTTCACAATTGTTTATGCAAAATGTTGTGCATATTAGCATATTATTAGGGTAGTATTAGTATGGGTCCCCAATCAGGAGGACAATGATTCGCTTATTTTTCTGAATACGTATGCATTTTTTCAGATTTTTTTATTCGCTTAAAATTTTGTAACTTTGTACACATTTATCCTATATATGAAAAAAGTCAAAGTGAATTAAAAAATCTGAAGAAATTGAACGAATCAATTTCATTTTTAAAAAGTTAGATTTCTAATATTGTTAAGAATATTTTGAAATTATTGTTATGCAAAATTAATTTTTTCAGCACCTTTAATACACTTGATTTTTTTCAGATTTTTGCACCTTCCGGAAGTGCTTGAAATTCCCTCTCAATTCTCCGAAACTTATGCAAAATGAACACTATCCGCAGGGACTACCTTAAGGAACGTGGCTCCGAGGTATGCGTGATGTGCTGCGATCTGCGAAGAATCGAACGAGCAAGCAGCTCGATGAATACAACCGACGAGGCGGGACCGGTACGGCACATGTGTTGCGTGTATAACGCGATAACGTGGCAACACGAACCGATAAATATTACCCGTCCACTCGCGCATATTAGACTAGCTAATGAGAATATCGTCGGTGAATCCCGTTGAAGACACCTGACAGCGAAGAAACGAAATTATAATAGAGAAAGCGACGCTCCTCTATTTGTAATTCAATGAAAACAAGGTTGAAAAAAGTATTAAAAAAATAGCCGGAAGGAAAAACAGTGTTGGAGCATCGTATCTGCCTCGAGGCGCTCGCATAATATTTTTTTTAATAATCAGAGTCAAGTTCGTCGTTCGATATTTTCTCGGAATATTCGCCTGACCCATGAGTCTGCATTCAGCGGATACTGCACGGTCACTCGCTCTGCAGAAAACGGCAGCCAGAATTCCAGATACTCCGTGAAATCTTGGATAACACTTTAGAAACGTTTCGCTTCCGTGAAACATAATTTTACGACGCAGCTTCCATAAAAAAAAAAAAACTAAAAAGAAGAAAAGAGTAGTGCGTTCCCTCGAGGATTCCTTATCTCGCGTATCATCCGGTTATGTCACTGTTTGCCTTGAACAGTAAATGCTACGAAACTTCGTTACGGCTTCCAGTTTTCATTTTTTTTAAATTCTTTTTTATTTTATTTTTTTAAACGGACGAAAAGATCGCCTCCATGGAGAGAGTCGTTGTGCGAGGCGACAAAAAAAAAAAAATGTTGCGGCGTTTGTCGCGTGAGTCATATTCCACGGTTCACACATTCCGCCGTGATGTCATAAGCGTCGCCCGTCTTCGGCGGGCTCACACGAAACGACGTTAAACGAGCGGTCAGGAGAGGTGCAGGAAAGGCGGATTATACGGAGAGATTTTATTTTTCTTTGGCGCAGACAAAACCCGCTCGGATAAATTTACAGCGGACAAACATTTTACGTGACTCCGTACGGCTACTGTGTTTTCCGAGCGGTGACTACGAGACGCGCACGTGAGTCACATACGGGCGATCGAAATTCAACGAGACTCCCACTAGACACAGACGAGACCCAATTTGTCCGAGATGAATCATCGGCAACGGTTGTTCGGTAGGATGGAAATAAGCCTCATCGATGTTCTCGAACAACACGTTTACACAAAAGTTTAATGATAAACTTTTTCTTCTTTTTTTTTTACGGCGCTTTTTTATGTTGGCCTTTGGAGCGGATTTATCGACTTTTATTACTGGGGGAAGCCTAATTGAAATTGTGCGTTTCTTCTATTAAACATCCATAATTTAACCATTTTGAAGACTCAAATTCAAAAAGCTAAACATTTTTTTTCTGTAACCATCATTTTAGAAGTTTCTCAATTTTCCCTCCATTAAAAATTTCACCTTAAAAGTCGAAAGTTGCTTTCCCCCCGAGAATAACGAAAACGGGCACGTCTCGGCACCGATTAAGATGTCACGCTCGTAAAGTGAGAACAATGACCGAAGAAGCATAACAAGACACCGGAAATCGATTTTTCGTCGGCGACAACGAGCGTTCGCAGGAGTAATTGCATCTCGTTTAGCGAGCGACATTAACGCGGACGGAGTTCCGCTGCATACTTCTGCAAGTCATTATCAAAGATAATGATTTTTGTGCATTCGTGGAACAAAAACTAAAAATAAAAAAAATTGCACTATACTTTGTAGCAATACCGGAGATTAAAATTTTTTTTTTTCAATAAGACGAAATATTCAATTAACTTATGGCACAAACAGTTCTTAACAACGCTCGTCCTCGGACAGCAGTAATAATAAAGCAGCTGAAGGAATTCGCGCTCGCCGATTTCGCACCTCGATGAATACAAATGGACTATTCGCGTTCCTGTTGTAATTGCGAAGGGCGTAATTAGTGCGTAACTCTCTCGGAAACGATATCGAGCGAGTCATTAGTCGCGTGGCACAAGCCAGTGCCGGAGGGGATTGTTTCTAGCGATTCGCTTCGCGACACTCCATGCATCCTGACAAAAGCTAACGAGCGACCACCTCGAGAGTTTACGGAATTGAGGCGAGCCGAGCGTCGTCGCTGGGCTGTTTGTATTGCTTTGATCCTTGCGTCGTCGAAGGACTTCAAAAATCCAAAATATCCTCGTTAATCCCCTAATCATTGAATCAGGTTGGTCGGTAACAAAAACTGTAATTAATTATGCGGAAAATGCGTTTGTATATAGATTTTTTTTTTCGAACATATTTGGAAAATAAGGATATATCAGAGCCAAACGCTATCTGATAAACGTCCCAATAAACTTGAGTCGTTGTGCTCTTGCATTTTGCACACAACCCGAAGATAAGGTCCATTTATGTTTCTCATAGGATCGTCGATGAAACAACGGATATGCGACGTACCTCTTGGTGAGCGATAAGAATTAACGGTCGCACAGTGCAACGGCTATTGTATTATCGCGGGTTATCACTTATCACTCCTCGGTTTTCGCGATAAACTGCCGCGGGAGAACACTTCCGATAAGTAGTGTTTATGCAAAATAGATTTCCGTAGGGTCACGAGGCACGTAATCGACTTGTGCCAGTAAGACGACCGCTGACGACTGAACGTCGATCGGGGGAGAAATCCGGGCTTATACTATCGGAGGGAGAAGGAGGCGCATCCGTGCAACTTGGACACGAATTATCTTATCGGTACGTGGCGATGAGGTGGAGACGTTTCGTCTTTTCCGTCACGAATGCCTATACACAAATAAATACACATTACTATGCCAACTCCAAAGAACCAAGATTGAAATTGAAATAAAATAAAAATAATATAAATATATACAATATATATATAATTATAATATATTTTATTATTTATATTTATATACATTATATGTACATGTAAATATGTTTGTTGAGTTATTGAGAGTCTTTTCGAGACTTCAGACCAAGAATATTTATAATAAAATAAAAAATTAGTCCGACTATACTTTTATGGCAAGATGAAACTGGAAACTAATTTTGCACATCCGGTTAAGTGCCGATCTTCTTGCGTCAGTTAAACTATGCCAACTTCCAAGAGCCCGAGATTGAGATATGAGCCAATGATTTTAATTGCTCGAATGCCTCTAATTATTAGAAGTGCATGGATGCGTTTGGTTCGAGACGCCTGGCTTTCACGATTTCCGTCGCCCGTACCGGGAGACAATGGAGAGCCAAGAAAGACAGTGTGTCATTCATAAGCTCTCACCTCGCTCCACTTACGGACCTTGCGTCGCGTCTGCATGGTATTTCGTTCGCACGCTCTGTCGTCGAGTTCAACACGAGCGACGCCGGTGATTTACAGCTGACATACAACACTGTAATTTTCTATGTGTTCGATTTTACCGATTCAGCAAATATGCCCGCGTTTAAAAATAATGTTTTGTTTCTCATCTTACCTTATTTTTCTTCGGACAGCCACACTGACGCTAAACTTTTTCATGCCTTCGTATTCGCAATTAATCTCGCAAGATTTTCGTTCGACAACCTTCATATTTTTTTTCTTTTTTTTGTTGTGTTAAATTATGCATGCGAGACAAGACGGTTAATCTATTGAGGATTCATCTCAAGCGTTGTCATTATCCCCGCGTTGGCCGTGTCTTGTCGTGCGCCGAACGAGAATAATCGTGGTGACAGAAAAAAAAAGTAATGCAATGGGTGAAAAAAATAATAATTACGATCCATTGGCATGACGTGCAGTAAAGAAAAAGGTAAAAAAAAAAAACATTCGCAAAAAACGTTAATCACTCGTGAAAACGCACACGCCGACGTACACAATGTGCCCCACGGCTGACCTACAGACAACGAGGGTGATCCGAGATCACCCCCGGTAACACGCAGGGCGACCAAAAAAAGCGTAAAATAAATCAAGACCGTTTACATACATAATAGCATAATAATATTTATTTGCAAATCAACGATGTTATATAATGCACTATATAATCCCTTATAGTCTAGGATAAATATAGATTTATCTGTATCTATATGGATATCCTGATCTACATACGTGTATGTATATATATTTTTTTATTCGCTGCATATACATCTCGACAACAAATATATATATGTATTTTTTATATAACAAAGTCGATTGTGATGTGTAATCGGAGGGGTAATAAAAACTGCTATTCACTATTCCAGTTCCACTAGAGCTTTGCGCGATTTTTGTTACCGAATAATCTGCCGGTCGATTAAATAACATCGAAGACATTAATACTTTGAAGCATAGAATCGTACTGATCGTATTTTAAATATCTTTTAAACGTAACAATAAAACGTCAACAAATTTTTGTGGCAATTTCGGGCATTTATTTTGAAACTTTGTTCTCGATGATATAACATCGAAGAAATTAATCCATTGAACCACTCGATCTCATTAATCGTATTTTAAATACCTTTTAAACGTAACAATAAAACGTCAATAAATTTTGTATGGCAATTCAGGGCTTTTATTTTTAAACTATGTTCTCGAGTTAGAAAAAAAATGTTGCATGAACGCCACGTCATGTTTCAAAGGGTTAAACGCATGCGGTTACTCGACCCTCTTTTTCATGCCCTGTTTCCGCAAATTTTATCACAAGTGTTTTTGTACTCGGAGAGAAACCATTTTTTTTTCTCGTGAAATAGATATCACACAAGCTTTACAATAATAACAATAATAATACTCCGTCAATACTTGGAGACATGAGAACAAAAAAAAAATATATATATATATAGTACATAAAATCGATAATGGAACTGGAACAGACTCCGTTTAATAACACTCCCAAGACAAGTGACGCGTTAACACAAGGAGTATTATGTGGACACCGTGTAATACTTGGATTAAAATACTTTGATTCTCAACGACGAACAATATTTGATAATTTCAAAGCGTAATATATATATGTGTATAGTATTTAATATCTTACACTGCTAGCCGGATGTAAATGGAGATGTGCGAGTAAAGTCTATATGTATGCGTAGCTAATACCAAACGATAATGGAAAACTCTTTTTTTTATTTATGGGTAACAACAGCAATGTACTATGGAATATTTACGATTGTAACGTTCTATTCTGAGTAACGTGATTTTGTACGGTCGTACAAAAAATAAAGAGTAAAAACGTGGGAAGATTTCTAGAAGACGTAACGTTACTTTGGCGCATCGAAAAGCAATGCATTTTTGTCACAGTTGGGATTTTTTTTTTTTTTTTTGCACCATGAAACGTGTAATTTGATTGACAACAGTCATCGCGATGGCACCTGACATCTTACTTTATTCGAAGATTGGAGTTTGAAAAAAAAAAATACTGTGTGCGTACAATTATCGATGACACGTGAGTTTGATGCGCATGATTGTGCAGTATTTTAATGATCACACATTACGTTGGTAATTCATTATTGGTCGAATGTCTATAACGAACTAGTGTCTTCTAGATATGGCATGCTTCCATGTGACTCGGGTGACTTTGTGAAAGATTTTGTTTCCATGAATGATTCGACGCGACACCAAAATGGCTTGACAAGAACCGCGGATTAGTCGGAAACTCGGTAATGCTCATTACCGACAGATCGAAGTTAAAAAGTACGAAAACAAAAAATGAACGGAAAACGACATTTACCAGAAATCCAGAGCTCCGTATTTGTTTTTCCACCTCGGAGGTCTCGAAACGCGGGATAAAGAAAAAAGAAGGAAAACGGCGTGAAACAACGAAAAAAAAAACAAAAAACTTAGGCAAAATGTTGACGGTAAAAACGAAATACAACGAGTATGCATGTACACGAGGGCAGAAAGCGTCATGCGGTGCAGCCAAGCGTACGTTGCTGTTTACCTGCGAATGGCACGTCACCGAAGTACTCCTCGACGTTGTCCGTCGACATGCTCTTGTCGGATAGCGAAACGCTGGACAGAGACCCGCTCGAGGCGTCGAGGGAACCACCCGGTGGAAACTGCAGCAATTCTTCCTCCGTCTCGGTCTCCATATCGCGAGATCGTCTTTTGTAAACCTGCGAGCATACGACGGAGCATATCGTGAACAATGTTTGTTGAGGTGGATGTGCCAGTTATTAAATATTCAAATATGTACGATAGCGAGGCATTTTTGTTGCGCTTTAAAAAATAGGTGAAATAATTATCGTACGGTAAGATGAAATTTCATTAAGGGGACGAAAAGCTAGGTTGGTTATAAAACGTGGTCTGGGGCTCATTAGCGTTATAAATTTTCAGAACGCAAACATACAGCTCAAACTGCGGGCACTATAGTTTAATTCCCCGCCACATTCGCATTTGAAAATACGCTATTTCTGCATCCGCGACTGCAGCACTTATAGTTATAGTTTCGTTTAATCAGATCTCAGTTCTAAGTTGCAGGTTGGGTTACACTGTACACACATGAGCATAATCTCTAGTTATGTAAAAAGGAATTTCTAGAAATTATTTATTAATTAATTCAACAATTAATTTATGTAAACAGTGTAAATTGTGTGAATAAATTAATTTGTCAGACGGGAAAATGTCACTTCCGGTTTGCAAATCTCATTTCTCAATCGGAAGTGACGTCACATCGGAAATAGGTCACTTCCGATTTGAATATCTCTCTTTTCGACCGGAAGTAACGCATTTCGATTCGGATACAATTTTTCCCATGCCTCTCCGTTTCCACAGTGTTACATTGCACCATGAATATCTCAATGCAAATACATCTGTTTAAAAAAAAAATTAATAAAAAAGAAAAAGGTAATATCCCCGAGCTTCGGTGGATTTCGCGTGGAATTTTTTAGCCCATGTTTCTGCGGGAATACGAGTAACCGGCAGAGAGCCCGGTGTTTCGATGAGAACACGCGCAGAGAGAAAAGAAACAAAAAATAAAGAAATAAAGAAATACGCTACACATATCGCCGGGCAAATAAAAATCACGATTCCGATGCAAATTTATTGAAATGAAATTCTTCGCGTTGGCACGCAAGAATTATCATGATACGCGGAACATATCGTGCAAATATGAAAGAAATAAAGAAAAAGTATGTATTCAATGAGGAGAGGAGAACAACCAAACGGGAATCAGGATTTATCCGATTATCCGGAACGCTCGATCTCCCGTCGGCGGGCCGCGTCGCATCGCGTGTGTGCATCGACTCGTTATACTCACGGAATTCCTTTATTAATATTTCTCGACGATAATGGAACGGGGGCTCGAAAAACTCAAGGGTTTTCGGAATATTCATGAAAACACTCGGGAAACATCGCGCCGAAGAGAAGCTCGAGGAGGGGTGCGTTAATTTAATATTGAAATAGAATGCGGCTCGATACGGTGGTGAGAATCGCTTTGCGAAATACGTAACTAAGATCGGAGGAGCGAAAAGCTCGGTGCGCTCGTCAAACCCGTCAGACAGTCTCGCGCGTCTTGTTCTCACCCGGTTCTCCGTCCATCACACCCTGCAGTATAACATCGCGCGGTAGACGCCGTGACGCGAAAACCGTTGCTACAAATTCGTACATTTCTCTGTAAGAAGAGGAAGACGATGGGGGGGGGGGGGGGGGGGGGGGGGAGAAGAGCCCACGCGTGGACTCACCCTCTGCAGGATTCCGGAGGCGAAGTCAGACAGGCATAGAGAGAAGCCAAGGGCTTCATTATTCAAAGGGTGTCGGCGTCTTGCGTTCTGCCGCTCCGTTGGACACGGTAAAGTTGACGGGCGAGACTCAACCACCCGAGCCGAACGTAACGCGCTCCTCCGAGCGCTTCCGCATGTCTTCTCGGCTTCCTCATCTTCGCTCGGCGCTCCGCGCCTTCCATCTATGCTTTTCAGCACTATTTTTTTTTTTTTTTTTTCTGTAATGGAACGTAACGAGGGTTTCCGATATCTCTGCGAAAACCGTCGATCGGTTTCGACTGTGATGCCGATTTGTCTTACCATCTCCTTGTATATTTTCATTTTAGAGATGCGTTTGATGGGGATATTGAAATTCCGTTGATATTTCCATTTTAAGGTCTTGTGTGCTGAATGCCGTAATCATTTTATGGAAGATAAATTGAAATTATTGACTGAGAAATAATCGTAAATAAATTCCATGTCCGTTCTAATTGGTTTTCATTATTCCCAAGGAGGGTTTCCGCCATCATTGCGAATACGTCGATCTATTCGACTCGATCGCGATCCCGATTTATCTTACCATGTCCTTACATATTTCAATTTCAAGGTTTTCCATCCCGAGTACCATAGTCACCACACAAAAAATATAAAAAATGAAATTATTGACCAACAAATAATAAAAAATAAATTCCACCTCCCTCCCCATTGCCTTTCATGATTCCCACTCAAAGAACCCCCGAAGATCCCCTTACGACCCGTACCAAAAATTCCCGACCGTCCCCGATCGACCGCCACACCGCCGATTATACCGCTCAAAAAATATACATAAAAATTTCTCGCCAGGATCGTCGATTCGCGTACGGATGCGCGTATATGCCGAAGCAATCTCGCCGGAGAGGTATCGGCCAGGGGATGAGTATCACTCCCGAGAAATCTCATCGTTCTCTATATGCGGAGAGTGGTGAAGGCAAGAGAGGCTTCCATGCTCCGGATGGGCTCGGATTCATCGGCTCGGAAGCACACGGAGTTTCAGACCGGCGAGCAGACAGACGTAGTACGGGAAGAAGCAATCTCGTCTGTATACGTTCCATACAGCGGGAAGGAAGCCCCGGCGAGAGTGAGAGAGAGAGTCGCAGAGGGCGGTTGAGAAGAGATGCAAACACATCGATGATCTTTCCATGCCGAGGATATAGCGCGCCAAAGGTAGTGCCTTTGGTTCCGTTCCTCCGTTCAGCCAGAGCGGAAGACTGTAAAGGGCAAAGAGGGTTTGGGTACGAACATATCATGTCATGCCCGGGAGGCGAGAACCTCCCCCAAGACCGAGCTCCCCCACTTCCATCGCCCGCCCCCCCCATCTAGGGTTATATTCACTGTGCGATATTTCGCGAAGCGTGTCGACGCGGGGGGTTGGTTCGGAGCGAAAGAGACTCGGATTGCGGGGTAGATGCATACGGTGACACGTTGGGCTTGTATGACACGTTTAAGGATATAACGTCTCTCGGGCGTTTCTTGCTCCACCTGTGCGTAAAGGAGGGCAGAGCCGAGGCGCGGCGGTGTTATGGATATCCGGGAGTCACGTAAACGGGACTGCGTCAGAGACGCGGGCTGAGGCGGCGGCGGCAAGCAGTCGATCTTACAGAAGAGCGATCACAGAGCGACGCTGCAAACGGTGCCGGAGCGACGAGTCTGCCGGCGTCGCAGTCGTCGTTGCCGAGGATGGAGAGCCGCGGCGATGGGGGGCTCGATGCGACCGAGACGACTTCTCCTTGTAAATCGCATCGCTGATCAAACAGGGAGGTTGTATATTAAACGTAACCCGTGTAAAGGATTCGTCCCGCGCGAATCTGGGATAGCGGTTTATCTTCTGTCCAAGATGTCGCGGTCGAGGGAGTCGACGGTGGGGCGAGTAATTTGGGGAGTGGATGGTCCGTTTTGATACCGGGGAGTTCGATGCGAGCGGATGTGTGTTTGTGGGATGGAACGATTCCAGGATGTGATTTTCAGTGGCAAGTCGGGGTGAGAAACCAAGACATTTTCGATGACGAGCCGTTGAGAAGAGTCAAGAGGAGTTCCTGGAGAAAACGCAGTAGTTTTGTCGTGTGACGGAACGTTGAGGAAGGTCAACCAGCGAAAATTTTCGTTGACGAGGATTGCCGGGAGAGAAGGCCGTAGAGGTCGGTTGAGAAGATGCAAATACATCAATGATCTTTCCACGCCTTGGATATAGTATAGCAAAGGTGGTGCCTTTGCTTCCGTTCCTCCTTGCAGTACGTTTGCCACGTTACGTAACGCGAAGGAAGATCAACCACCAAAAGGGATTTGATGCGACCGAGACGAAGTCTCTTTGCAAATCGCATCGCTGATCAAACACGAAGCTTGTGTATTAAACGTGACCCGTGAAAAGGATTCGTGCCGCGCGAATCCCAGAGAGCGTCGCGGTTTATCGTCTGTCCGAGATCTCTCGGTCCGGAAACTCGATGGTATTGTAGGCAACTTGGGGAATGGATGGTCCATTTGGATACCGAAGAATCTGGCTCATGCGAGCCACGGATGTGTGTCGGATGGACCGCTTTCTGGATCTAGATGTCAATGGTAAACAGGGGGGTGTGCTGGGACCGATGAAATGTCTGTTGACGAGCCGTCGTCCCGAGCTCGGAGGATTGGGCAGTACTTTTGCCATATTATGTGACGCGGAGGAAGATCCACCGGCGAGAGGGCGTTTGATGCGACCAAGACGACTTCTCCCTGCAAATCGCATCGCTGATCAAACTCGAAGCTTGTATATTAAACGTAACCCGTGAATCCGAGAGAGAGTCTCGCGGTTGATCTTCTGTCCAAGATCTCTCGGTCCAGAGACTCGATGGTATTGTTGGAAACTTGAGGAATGGATCGTCCATTTGGATACCGGAGAATCTGGCTCATGCAAGCCACGGATGTGTGCCGGATGAACCGCTTTCTGGATCTAATTTTGAATGGCAAACCAAGGGCTGTGCGAGGTCCAATGAAATGTCCGTTGACGAGCCGTCGTCTCGAGCCGGGAGAGAAGGCAGTACTTTTGCCATGTTACGCAGCGCGGAGGAAGATCAACCACCGGCAACCCCCGCAAGGAACTCCTGTTTGACGTTGAAGTGAACGACGTCGGGGTGATATATAGAGGCGGCACTACAGCACCACACTCGAGGATCACTCGGGCTTGAGAAATTGAGCTTCGTCGTTTGACGCACCCAAAGCTTTGCTCAGCCTCTCTGTCGCCTCTATGACGTCTCTCTATCTTCTGATCTTGGTAACTCAGCCGGTCGGCTCTGTCTCTCTCGTCGTCGGCGTGTGTAGCGAGTAAGCCAACCGAGAATAGTTCTCGCATGCACGACCCGACTGCACGGCGAGGATCGAAACACAATCGCTGTACGAGGAACCTCGTAGGCGAGGAATATATATGTCATTTAAAAAAAAAAATTACACTCCGAAACGGGCGAAATGAAAAATTCACTTTTCTTCGAGTCGTTTTTGGTGACAAAAACAAAAACAAATTGATATGAGACATGTGTCGGGAAATATACTTGTGACATATCACAAGTATATTTTCGCCAAACAATTATATATGGCGATTATATTTTGAAATATATTTTGCAGAAGTACTCCTTAGGCGCGCTGATCTCCCCGAAAGAAATCGCGCGTGACACGTGACTTGATGATTCATTATTGTGCATTGCGGACACCAACCGATTAACTGTTTTATAACAAAATTGGATCATCCTTTCGATTGCGAAGTGATATGAATGAAATGATATGAAAATCGATTTTTAACTGAGCTCGTAAATCACCAGGCCACACCGTATATATGTGAGCTACGACTTACCTGGCTCAGTGGGCGAATTCTCTCGTGAATAGACTTTTCCGCCTGAAGGGCCGAAGGTGGCGGATGATCCGGTGTGGGTGGTTGCACGTAGTGAGTAGGACTTGTGGGAAGTAGCATCTGCACGCGTTTCAGCCTCTTGTCCGTGGCCTCCCGACCGTCGTTCAATCCCTGACCGTCACCGCTCGCCTCGCGATTCTGCTCGTCCAGAAGACTTTCCTGCGACGACTTCAATGTGAGAAACGCGTTCGACACGAAGGTCCGGTCGTTCGACGGACCGCCCTCGCTGCACGGCGACTCGTCAACGCCGACCGGACTGCTGTCCAGTTCGTAATTCTCGTAAGCTCGCTCGCAGTGACGTCTCAGCTTTCTTCGCGGATTCAGCATCTTTATCGGTCGATCGCCGTACATCGACGTTATCGCGACCGGCTCGATGTCCGGATCGCGTCTGTCACCCGCGCTGCTGTGACGCGCCTTCATGTCCACGTACTGATCGACGCTTCTCGTCACGTGACGCAACTGATCACGACGTGTCTGCAACTGCTCCAGATCTATGTGACTCCGAGCTCCGCTTCGAGCGAGAAACAAGTACTCGTAGTTGCTCGGACCAAGCGTGCAATCGGCGGAAAGGGACATCTGCGTCTGCAGATGCGTCGGCGAGACTGAGAGATTTCTTCTCGGTGGCTTTTTCGGAGGTGTTGGCTGGAATGAGAAAATTTTACGTTATTTTTTCGGACGCGTGGCTCTAGAGATCAAATTCTTAGTGAAGGTTTTTTTTTGTTAATTGGCGATTTTATCAGCTCGGTCAGTAAGAAGGTAACGAGGAAAGAAAAACAAAGAATTCTCGTCGACTTTTGTAAGAGGACTGCAAAAAAAAAAAATTGAGTATGAAATTTAGTGTAGGGGACTGGAAGTTTTTATACAAAAACTGGTATATTAAATTTTGTGTACTCTTTTGATGAAAAATTAATGGTCGGTGTTTCATAAACGTTGGGAATACTTTATTTTTATTAATTTGCTTTAATTTCAATGAAAAAGTACATCAACTTTTCATCACAATTATACATTGAATTTAATGCACCAGTTTTCGCATAAATACTTCCTGTGCGGTGAATTAAATTTCAAATTTTTTTTTTACAGTAAGATACCGATAAAAACGCCACAACTTTTTCCATTAAAGTTGTTATGTAATCGGCATTTTATAAATTGGCACTTTAGGTTACAAAATCGTTTTTTATGCAAATTGGAAGTGAGAAGAATTTACCAATAGCTCTCGAAAAAAAAAATTGTGCTATAACGGAATCGCAAGAAAATTTAATTGAAAGCTCTTTAAGAGCCAAGAAGGTGCCAAAAAAAAAAAAAACAGTTTGCCTCGATGCCGGTGACAAAGCGTCAGAGGTCGAAAAGTTCTTACCGAGACTTTACTATTTGAGGCAGGACTGTGCAGTGAGCTGGACAGGGGAGCCATGGGCAAGTAAATCCCAGGAGCACCGGAATCGTTGGGCAAACAACGCCTGTCCCTCGGGCTCGGTCCACCGACGCTCGAGGATGAGGAGACGCTCAATTGGTCGGACTCCCTGCCGCCGCCGTATCCCGGAGGCAATGTCAAGGACAGATCTTCCGAGGCGTAGCTACCCTCGGTCGTCATTCCGCGAGGCACCGGCGGCGTTTGATAGAGTCCGCTGTCGGAACCCCTGAACAACCAAACTTCCGGTTTTTAATCGAGCCCGCTCACGCACTTCGCCTGCGGTCAGCCGCACGAGCTTAGCGCAGTAAACAGCTATAAGTAACAAAACTTGCGAAAATTTTATAATTTTTTATTACGTTCCCGGCAATTATTTTTTCGTCGGGAAAGTCGTTGAGGAAACAATGAAACGACCCAATATTTCGTTGCCAATTTCAACTCGCAGGACAAAGCGTGCAAAGCACAGATAAGCACAACGACGCTCGGCAGCTCCGAATTATAATTTTCATGATCTGCTAGGCATATTTTTTTTATATTTTTTTTAAATTTCCAATCCGTTTGTTTAATCTTGCTACGAGCGAAAAAAATGTCAATCCGTCGATGAGAATTTTATCGAAAAAACGGAGCAGAAAAAAACGGAGTATTTTCAAAAAAATTCTCACGGATTGATGGAATACGCTTCGGCAGAGGGATCAAACAAGCCAGTGGAAAGTGTGTTGAAGAGGCCCTACCGTGTGTCGGGGGGTGATATCGGTGTAGTGTTGGTAGTGTTTAGTGGTCTGTCTTCGGGTGTTTGGTCGGAACTTTCGAGGGTATTTATGGAGTTGAGTGTGTCTGACATGGACATGAAGACGCTGTCGAAGAGGGAGCTCGGGTCGGAGAACTCGTCGGTCATCTGAAGTTGTCCCTTGCTGCTTCCCTCGAGGACCTCGTACTCCGGCTCGTCCTCGCTGAAACTCCCAATTAGACCTCTCGAGAAAAGAACCCAATATAAAAATGGATCTAATAACCGCCGCGCAATAACGCCGGGGGGATTCTCATTTAGTCTCACGAACATCCCAATACGACCTCGCAACCCTCGGTCATCGTTGTCACCCGGGTAAAGAAAATTTTCCAATAAGAGCCTGCGCGGTCACTTTGGAAAATCACGATGGTTGCCGAAACTGTGCGGATTAAGGTAGTCCTTGCGGATAGTGTTCACTTCGTATAAGTTTCAGGGAAATGACAGGGAATGGCGAACTAAAAATCTTTTTAAAAAATCTAGCTTAGTAAAGATGCTGAAAATATTAATTTAGCATAATAATAATTCCAAAATGTTATTAACAAATTGATAAAAAATAAAATTGTTCAACAAATTTCTGGGAAACCTTATTTTTTTAAAAATGAAATTAACATTTTCGAATTATTATTATGCGAAATTCGTGCGAAACTTAATGTACCGGACTCGAAGTTTTTATGCAAAAAATGGTACATTAGATTCCATGTGCAATTGTAAAATCGCGATAACAGAACCAAAATCGTCCAACAAGACCATCCAAAATCCCTCTCTAAAATCACGATAAATCGCGAGACTCTGCGGACCAAGAATATCCACAAAGTGCGCGAAACACGTTCCACTCGGTAGCGACGCAGCGCTCGCCCGTTTCACCGCGTTCGCTAGTTACAACAATGGTTATTAGTTTTATGCCGAGAAGAGGGCTAACATTTGCGCTGTTTAACGTGATGGATTCGTCCGGGGGGGCCGCCGTTCGCCGGCCGGGGGAGGGGGGGGGGGGGGGGGGGGGGGTCGAGGGGGCCGAGGTCGGGGTCTACAGCGCAAGCAGCGAACGTCAAACATTGACTGTGTTTCCGGCGTACGGGAACGAAGTGAGTTTGCCGTGAGTGCAAATGAAAGATCCCTCGAAGCTCTCGTTCTCCCGTTCGGCCCGGTTTCTGGCTAAGTCTCGGTCCTCGCTGGCAGCGCCGTTGTCGCTTCCACCCTGCTCGGTGTCGACCGCCGGTTCAGCGGTCTTTCGTGGAAAACCGACGATTCGTGCCGCGCCGTTGGAAAATCCAACGCGACCTCCCGGACGCCGGTCGAATCCGGCGCTATCGCACGGCGCGAGCTGCGGCTGAGAAAACGCTGGTAGCGGAAACGCGGAGAGGCGGCTGCGGAGACGCATCGCTGCGGTGCCGATGGGGGTTGCAGGGGGGTTCCTCGGTCTCTCGCCGGTGAGGGTGACCCGGGGCGAATCGTCGGACCCGCCATCGCCTCCTACTGCCTACATCAGGAAAATTAAACCAAGCCAACCGGTGCTTAACGCGCTGGGGCTACACTCGCAGCCTCGCGGCCGCCTCCGCGTGGCTCTCTCGCTCTCCCCCTCCGGCGAACTCCCGCACCTTCCTTCCGTCCACTCTTTCTCTCCGGTGCCTCGACCGCCGCCTGTTTCCACCGTCACTCCACCTCCGACGTCTCTTCCCGACCCGGACCGAACCTCCATCGCATCGCCGACCCGTGCCAGCCAGCGCAACTCGCTTCCTCCTTTTCTGCATCCCTCGCTCGCTCTCGCCACCAGCCATCCGCAACCCCCGTGCTCTTCGCACATCCAGCACTCCGGCACTCGCTCATTCAGTCCGTCGGGCGCCGCTCTACATCTGCTCTTTTGTTTGCCCACATCTTCCATATTAAACGCGAGGGGCGAGGGACGAAGACGCGGAAACCTCCGCTCCCCCCCCCCCCCCCCCCCCCCACCCCTCCAGGAACTATATCGAGTGTTACCGGGGAAATATTACAAATCCGCACGCCGGAGCTTCGCAACCACTCGCAGGAAACGCCGCCTCGAGGAGGGACGGGGATGGGAAAAATAGAAAAAATCGCGAAGAAATTGAGAGCAGAGACGCCCCGACCGGGCTTTTTTGAAGTTGCTTTTTGCCGGTTGGATACACTTTTTTTTCTCTGTTTCTCTTGCCTTCTCTTTCTGTGTGTGTGTGTGTGTTCGGTAGGCGTAACGCGCTGAGGGTGGAGGCAAAATGGAGATGAAGGTACATCCCTGATCACATGATTCACCGCACGGAAAGAGCATTTGTTTTTTTTTTGTGTTTTAATACATCTTTCTCGGTGAAGCTCGCGCAGGCGCGCACCTCGGAGTTTCCTCGAGAGCTTGCAATTATTTGATATTTTTGTACTTTTTCTTTTCTATTCGGATTTTTCTGTTTTTTGCCCCACTCGAACTTCAGAAATGCAGCTGCCTTCGAATTATTCGTTTGGATATAAAATGCGGTTAAAAAAATCTGGAAAAATTCGTTGAAGTGTTGTTTCTTTTTTGGCTTCAACAAAAGTTAATTAACCCTTCGCGTACCGGAACCTTGTTCAACGAGGACCTGGAATTAGCCAAGACGCAACCTTCGAACGATTCCAATAAGAAGTTGATGTACTAAAAAAAAAATCTGTAAAAATTCACAGGCTTACCTCGAAGTAATTTTTTTTTATAAGGCAGAGGCAAATTTCTGTCGAATATCTGTATCGTTTTTGGGCGTAAAAGAAGACATGGTCACTCGATATTGGTAAAAAAAAGTCCCGCGTACTTGAAGGGTTAAAAATATTTGTATCATCGTCAGTGCCAAAAAGCGCATGGGAGTTGAATTACACGAAAGTGAGCCGATCAACCTTAAAAGTATTTTGCACTACTTTTTTTTCCCCTCGTCAACGAGCAAAACTTACCGGGCGGTTTTTCCGTATATTCGTGTGACAAGAAAAACCTACGTAAATATGGAGATTTGGAAGCATCGCGCGTGCTCTCGTGTCCGTGCCGAGTGGTGTGAAGAATAGAGTGAAGAACTTATGTACAATGTCGATAAGGTGCATGGGGGGTGTTAATTCGCGGTTGGGAGAAAATAACTAAATCCATTCGGTTGACCAAACAGTGTACTTACAAGGACATGACCGAGGTGCCGGAAACTCGCCGATCGTCGTCCCGCGGTTTGTGATAAAATTGCCACTGGGTGGGCGAGGTTCCTTCCGTCGGCGACATGTCGTCCCCGGGTCGTACGTTCTCGTAGGGGCTGCCCAGAGAATCGCCCCCCTGCACCGGGATCGGTGGGAGATTCTCACTGTCGGCGTCGCTCTCGATGCCCGACGAGGATCGGTGTCCTGAAAGAAGACGAAGAATTTGTTATTTTTTAAAATAAATTTTAATGAAATTATTAAAAAACTAAATTTTAAATAAAATTTAAAAATAATTTTTTTTAAATATACATATGTACTAGCGGTTTTGTTTGCTCGCGCGCTCGCAGTATCTATGTGAGTATCTGCGAGTAATCTGTGAGTATCCGTGTGAGTGTCTAATCGGTATGAACTTTATTATTATTTTTTATTAACGGGTTTCTCCATGACTAGTATTCAGAAACAGATGCGTCTTATAATCACTTAGATTTTCAAGATCCAATCGAAAAACAGTGAAATGATTTTTCATTTCAAAATGTAAAATTTAATGTGACCGGACTCTATTGAATTATGTATTAAATTATTCAAACTGGACTCTATTTCGTACAGACTATTCGTACTTCGGTATTATCTTCCGTGCACGATTCCGGAAGACACCGAAAGATTCCCCGGTGAGCCCGAGTCCCGAGTATACATTATGTAGATTTCTTTTTAACAATTTCACACCAAAAGTACCAAACTACCTGAAAACTTACTTTTAATAACCGCCGTAATGTCGTGTGTCACGTGAGGTGGAAACTGCCCGAGGAGATCCAGCACCGTGTTGTGCCGGGAGTCGCGAATCCCGAGGTCGACGCCGCGGTCCAGCAGGGCGCGCACCACCTCCATCTTTCCGCACAAGGCGGCCTCGTGCATCGCCGTACCGGCGGAAGTCCGCGTATTGACGTCCACCCCAGAAGCCAGCAGAACTTCCACGACCGCTCTGCAGTTAAAAAAAAAAAAAAAAACATTTTTAAAACATAAAATAAAAAATAAAATACATGGTATTTTTTATACCCCTTGATTCTCCATTCACGAAGATGGATATTCCTCGGTTAGCTTTTTTTTCGTACCATTTATTATTGTTCGGGCGGGAACATCGTGACGTATCAGTACGAACAGGGGTGAGGAGAGAAATATTTCGGTTTCGAGAATCGAAAATGGTGAGCGCGGAGGGACACAGTTATAGGGTAGACCGATGGGCATTGGCGCGGGATGGATGACCCGTTCGCGTATGGGGTGGTCGACGGCCGGAGCCACCGGGGGAAGAGGGGGGGGGGGGGGTGTCGAGGGTGGAGAGTGCGGATGGAGCATCCACGAGGAGGAAATATAATGCCCGCGGCAGTGAATCAAGCAGCGGCAGAACGGCAGCCATCCATCGCCGATAGGATTGGAGCTGGGATCGGATTCGAGGGATGCACCTATGTTGTTATTGCCGTACCATAGGGGTATTTGTACTGGCTTACCGAGAGCAGCGATATTGAATCCGATAATTGACATTACCCCGGCGCCTCTGGCTCTGTGCGCGCCCTCCCTGCGTATCCGAATCCCTCTCTCGCTCGCTCGTCCTATCGCCGCTGGTGAACCAACCGGAGAACGGAGGCGTTCGGCGTGCACACATACCTAATGCACGTGTACAATGCGCACCTATCGTACGGAGACCGAAAGCCCAGCCGCGCTAATTCGATCGCGAGTCCGTAAACAGTATACGAGCTTAAAATTCGAGGCGCGCTCGGGTTTAAAGGAGACCGGGGTCATTCGAGCCACGGAGCGCGATGTTACGATTGTCCGATCGGAGGCACCGTGAGTTCCTTGAGCGCGAGCCAAGGGAGGAGGAGAGAATTGCCTCGAATGGCGTTTTCGGGACATCAAATGCATTCTAGCTCGCACAGGGAGGACAATGATTGTTGCCGTGGGTGAAAAAAATTTTTGCGATCGTAAATATATGTTGTATAATGGTAAATATGTTTTTTTAATGGTAAATATGTTTCATAATGGTAAATATGTTTTTTGTGATGGTAAATATACTTTTTGGAATGATTAATATATAATTACATATATTATTATATATATGCTACAAGAGCGGGGAAGTGCGCGATTTTCACCGAGTCTGAAGTTTGCTACAGAAATGACACGAGGTGAAAATCCGCTGCCCCGCGTGTAGCATAAGACACGTTTCGTTCCGACTTCGTTAAACTAACCACATCTCTTTCGTCGCAAAATCGTCATATTCGCGAATGACCATTACTCCCCCGAGAGTAATAGAGCTTCCGGAGGGAGTAATGAGCCCAATTACAGGTTAATAATAATCATCGATCAATAATATCCGATATTCCGCCCGTATTGCAAAGGAATATCGTTGCTTCAGCAAACTCACGAAAAAAAGTCTTACAAGACTTTCCGCGGCTTTCGATCACAATAACCCAAAGTAACCCTCGCAGCAGAAACGGAAAAGGCGCGTATGGCGCCTCCCGCCTACGCAACATCCGCACACATACATATATATTAAACCTACAAACTGGAATCCGGTGGAAACGAATCGACGCATGCGATCGTGCGTTCAACCAATCGACCACCGAGCAACTTGAGCCAGAGCGGAACACACGAGAGCGCGCACACTGCGGCTCATACCAACCCCCGGTACGAAACGGGCGTCAGCAGCACGCACCCAAAACTCCACCCTTGCAATCTCATCCTCCCTCGCCTCATTCCGCCTCCCCCCCCCCCCCCCCCCCCCCCCCACACCAAAGCTATCTCGCGTGCCAGGCGTTATTTAACCAAAATTCGTGCCGATAAAATGTCAGCCGTCGCTTCTGCCTCTGTCGTTGATGGGCGCGCACGCCGCGCGCAGGGCGAAAGAGGGTAAAACAGAGGGACGGAAGAGCGAGAGAAAGTCCGGCCGAACAGTTGTTTGCTCGGATCGCTACCGTTGGACGCACTGGCACCCATCCGACTGTATCGCGATGCGATCATAGCATTATAAGCGAGGCGTTGTTGAAACGATTATTGCTGGAACGGAAGCGGCCCGAGAGCACTCGTTTTTCGAATGTGTGCGAGAGGCGCGGGTGTCCGAGTAGCTCCGGAGTTTACACAGTAATACGTAAAAACATAGTCGGTACGGGCTTATACTCCCGATTTTCCGCGGCACGAGTGCGACCGGCGAAGCACGATTCGTCGATCCTCGCCGCGCTCGTTCGTAGCCGATTACTGTATGTAACCGTGTAGTTTCGCGGCGATTTCGATTTGCTGATTTAAATTGGCAGGGGAGATTATTTTAAAGGCTTACGAGGAGATTAACAACGGTGGATGGACGGCGCGAGCGGAACGGAAGCGGCGAATGTAACGCACAATTGTGTAGGCCGATACTACAGGCGCGCGTATCAAAGCGCGCGTGCCGGAAGTAATTCGGCAGAGTCTGTCAGCGAGACGGGGAAAATTTCGCTCGGAGGAACCCGCATACGCCGATCCGCGGGCCACTGAGACCCGTGTGAATGTTTCATTGAGGAGGCCCGACGAAGGTTGCACGTAAAATTTTGAATGCTTTTTGTTCGTAGGAGGAATTTTTTTTTTCTATCGTGGAATTTTGAGTCTTGGAATAGAATTTATTCCATTCTGTGGGCAAGATTTTCGAATTTTGGTCCATATATTTATTTTGGTCCAATGGAAAATTTATTCCATTATATGGAGTAAATTTTCTAGTACTTACATTTTAGCTCACACATGGAATTTCGTCCAATCTATGTATAAACTTATTTCTGTTAAGGTAGTAATTGCGGACAGTCTGACCCCACGTGAGTTCAGAGGGAATTGAGAGAGGAGTTTCGAACACTTCTCGATGGGATAGAATTTTGAAAAAAATCAAACATATGGAAAGTGCTGAAAAGATTGATTTTGCATAATAATAAGTCCAATCAAGGAATATCAATTTTCCTATGCGAGCTGCGAACAGTGAAGAACTTGTTCGCCCCGAAGAGAAAAAGATTGCACAGTACAACCCAGTTTCTGGTATAAACGTTCTATCCATCCGTGAGGCTCGTTCGTCGAGGACCCTTCATAGTCCATTACCAAGGACATCGACTAGTAGTTTGCATCTGAAGGACGAATCCAGGGCTACACCGTCCGATGGAGATCGGATTGTCAGCTTCACCACGCCAAGCCAATATCTTGGCCGGGAGATTCAGCCTCTCGTGTCTAATGCGATTCTCCTAATAGGAGAGCGATCAGGCATTCGCGCGAATGAGCACGCCACCGGCTACGGACGCGACGACAGAAGCCATAGCTACGCCGAAACGACTCTGCCTATTCGCTATGTGCGTGAATAGCGGAAGCTTAAATTCAGATCGAAATCTGTACTTAAAAAAGGTCGGAGCAAAATGAAATTTTTTTTTTTTTTGAAACACCCTAGTCCACATGTGGTGAAAACTGTGGAAACGGCAGCGCCATTCGTTCGTTACGTTAAAAGATATTACGGGTGGCCTTATCACCCGCGTGGCCATATCACCCTGACTTACCCTATGGCAATCGAGTTGCGAACTGCCGAGGGGAGAAAAAATTGTCGGAGGAGAGGGTTGCGGACCAATGTGTATATCGGTCGAACGGGATTTCGCAACGCTTCGCGATTGGCTCTAATCGGCCGGCACTGCAAATGCCTCGACGTCATTACGGTCAGCACAAGCCTGTTGTTGCTTCCGGCTTCGGAAACACTGTTTACACTGTCCGACGGCTCGCGGTCATAATTCACGACGAAACGTTCGTCGGTGAGAAATTATCTATTTCGCGGAAATAATTAGCGAGCTTGCGTTCGTCAATCGAATCGGAATCGCGTGCGGCGAGCACCTGCGATAACGAACGACGATGCTGCATCGATTACTGGTATCCAACGAGTAGCGCACTTGTTACAGATTTTTTTTCGATCGAAATACATTTCTCTATTATTTTTATATTTTTACGAAAGACGATACCGACACACTTTAACCGTGTGATACGAAAATTTAGAGATGAAGTGTTTTGACGAATCACGGTTAAAAAAAATAACGTAATCAGCATTTTTAAAAGTCTATCAATTTTGTAGGATAAATAATTAATTGTCGGTGTGAGAAGAAGGGATTGTCACTTGACAAATTTTGCTCTTTGTGCGGGTCGAGCGGTGCACACATATGACGAGACCACGAATTAGAATTAATTTGTATTCGAGTCATGACGATAGTGGTGGAATTTGTAGCGCGATGACGGAAAATTCGGAATTCGATCTCGATGCCGGGTGAATAGGTAATGCATGAACCGTTGGCACGGTCGCGTACACAGTTGGAGCGTGAACATGTCGCTCCGGAGGGATCATTCGATCAGCTTAATCAAATAAAGTGTGTGCAAACGTGCCAAGCCGCGAATTGATGAAAATTCCGCGATCGCACGGTTACTTTGCGTAGGTGTCGAAATCGCGTACAGCGTGGGGAGAAGATCATTAGGGGAGAACACCGCACCGTCGATGATAATTATCGTGCAAGCTGTCGGGGGACGCTTCGTCGCTTACCTGTGGCCATTACGAGACGCGAGATGAAGCGGTGTGTGAGGGAAGATCAGAGACGAGGAGGAACTGCGCAACGGCTCTATCAGTTCGGGATGCGTTCGGACCAACAGTTGCACGGTATCCAGTCTGTAAAAATTATAAAATATTTCTTTCAAACACATCATTTTTTTTATTCTCGATATGTCATGTGTGGCAATTATAATTATACATTTTTGCTTCCTCATACAGGAAGCTTTGTTTTCATGAGAAAAATAAAAATTGGACTTTTTAATGAAAATGTTTTTGGAATGTTCCAAAACACCAGAAAATCATACTTAGAAAAAAAATTGACGTATATGTGTGTTTGTGTCTCAGATCCGCAAAATTGGAACGCTTATGACTTGAGAACGGCTAGAGAACGGTAGGTAGAGTCAAGTCTCAATGTTTGGTTAAATTCTGAGCAGAATGCTTTTCAGTGATAAAAATTTTGCGCCGTGAGTTTGCGAACATTTTTTTTTTAATTTCGATTTTCACGATTTTTCTCTGGGTTTTCTTCGTCAGATGGAAGAGTCACGAATGTTTGGGAATTTCTTGCCATAACTATTGACGTTCCGAATTGCAAACGAACGCGGAACACTCGGTGAGGTTGAATGCTCAACGAATAGTCAAATTTTCAGCACCACAAACATGGGGGGTGGATCGGTCAAAGGAAAATCTGGTACATCAATTTTGAAGATAAATTCTCGACTCCCGCTATTTTACACCGGACCGCAAATATTTACCTTCCATATTGCGCCGCCAAATCGAGGGCAGATTCACCACGGCTGTTGCGGATACCGGGGTCGCATCCGTACTGCAGCAGCTGTGCCACCACTTCCGTATGACCATACTGGGCAGCGCAGTGCAATGCCGTCTCGTTGTCCTTGGTCTGGATGAGTGCAGATAAAATGAATAAATAAATATGTTTTCATATACAATTCGTGATTCGTTTTTTGGGAAATTATTTAAATTTCGTTTCCTTTTTCGAAATGAATGTGCTCTAAATTTTTTTTTTTTAGACTTCATTTCCGTTTCAAATTCTATCGGAGGGAATTCGGATCTGCGAGTAGCAGAAGACCATCTTGGACTGTTGAGAGAGATGTGTGCGTTAAAAACTAAATTTCTCGATTTCCCCAGGTGCAAAAAGGTACCTCAATGTCCACTTGGGTCGATCTCATCCCATTCCATTAATCCACTAAACGTCATTACTAACCGCGAGATTGACGTTTGGCACCGACGGTCCCTGACTGAGTATCAACCTCACGATTTCCGCATCGCCTGCCCACGCTGCCAGATGAAGCGGTGACGATCCTTTCGCGTCCACGACATTGGTGGAAGCTTCGTACTGCAGCAACAGCTTCACGACGTCCCTGGAAACAAATACAAGGACCCTTTATTATAAATAACTACAGAAACAACGTGCTAGTGGTAGCAATCCGAGAAAATGTCGAAATAATTGATCAATCCTCCTTGCGATCACGCAGACATGCTAAACTATTGGAGCGTCAGTTTTTTTTTTTTAGATTAAAAAAAAACTGACGCTCCATATAAAAAAAACTGATAAAATCACATCATTCGCTAAAAATAACAAGTCTCGTCTGATTGATTACTTTTTATGTGTAAGACTAAATTTGGTTACAAAAGGACTGTGCAGAGTTCTGTATTGAACGATGCAGGCTCTATTAACCGAATAACAATGGAGACTGAAGAATGGTTCTGTGAAATTCTTCTGTGAAAAGATATGCTCAAGCATGTTTCGTATAAAGGACGCTGCAAGGGGCTTTAAAGAGACTCTACTTAAGCCCGTCAATGCGCTTGTCTTCTCTCAGTTGATTCATACGAAGGTACAGTGCACGTTGCAAGTCGAGTCAGCGTACTCCGGCAGTTTTCCCTCCCTCTCATTCACGTACCTGTGCCCATTGAGCGCGGCGTGATGAAGCGCTGAATAACCACTCGGGTCTTGCACGTTAGCTCCCGGTCCTCGTCGTAAACTGGAAAACATTACAAAGAGACGTTTGTTAGACGACGAGTTGAACGGCGAAAATATAATGTGTTTCACGGGGAATTTTGCTCGGAACAGTTCAATCGTCTTGTTTGCAAAAGTTTTTCAATGTGCAATATTCTATCATATCACATGTATTGCAATATTGTATATGATTCGCGTGAATTGTCAAATGTTCTACAGTGAGAGCAAAACGAACTCATGTCCTGACTGAGATGAGACTTTTCAATGTCCCGAGAAAAATCGGTAAAAATAGTGTTTTTTGGGCCGATCTCTATTAAGACTAATTAGACTCAATCGAGAAACTGCAAGCCTTGGAGACTTGGGAGGGAGATCCATTTAACCTGTTTAACGAACAGGCAAGTATTGGATTTGCTTGTTCTTTAAACACGTTAAATTGATTATTAATTATTAATTCGTTAATTTATTATTGATTATTAATTTCCTGAAATTAATCGGTGAAATATATATATTTTTGTTCGTACAGTTATAAGCATAATCTTTTTAATTTATAGCTATTTATAATCTGTTAAGTTGTATTTTGCTTTTATTATATTGAGAACATATGTTCGCCAGGTCTCCATTATTGTAACTTTTGCGATGGCTCACGATCTTAGCCACAACTGTTGTCTGTTATATATTCTTATAGTTATGTAAAAGAATAAATCCATTGATTAAATAAATAAAAAAGAATTAATAATAAATAAATGAATAAATTATTAACAATTAATCAATAATGAATAACGAATAACTGGATGACCATCGGTCCTCCTAAACAAAGTGAATGGGAGACCCCGATCGAGAGGCGTCTGGAAGCTGCGACAGGAACGAAGAAAGAACGATCCAAAGTCGCAGTTCAGTCAGCGGAAGCTGCGACAGCGAATCCACTTTGCGTGCGAATTTCAGACGATTCGTCGTAATTAAAACTAACTGCTTCGCCAATAAACTGGATCTTGACCCCCGGAGCTCGTCGTCCGTGTCAAAGTGAAATTACGCCCGAGCGCGAGCTTCTGGTTTAGTGTTACACGGAGTCGTCGGACGCGACGATCCTTCGTTCGCCGGCAGCCAGCGATGATAATGTCCGCCGGTCGCCGGGACCGAGCCTCGAGACGGGAGCCTCATTTCCGCAATCAAGAATTCATGTTGACTCACGGTAACTAATATCTCGCGGCGACGAGTCCTTCCCGTTGATCTTACCGAGAGACACCGAGGATCCCGCGAACGGCGAGCTTGAACGATGATTGGAAAACACGGTTCACGGATAATCCCGCGCCGTGCGAATGGGAATTCATCGTAATATTATGCAGCGAGATGCATGACAAAACGGCATAACCTAATGCAGCAAAAGTTTACCTATAGAGTTATCGTCGCATGTATTACACTTTCAAAGCCCCGAACGACGGAAACTTACCCTAGCGGCGGTGCCACGCAGGGCCAATATTGGCCCGACGTCGCACAAAAATTAAAGTTCCTTTTACAGTGAAATTCCAGTAAATTATAAAAATTAAAGGACTTTTGTAGTAAAATTCAAGATTTTTTTTTTTAAGTATTGCAATGTTTTTAATACACCAACCATTAACTTTTCATCAGAATTGCATATGAACTTTAATACACCAGGTCCGTTACATTAAATTGCATACGATTTTTTTTCTACAGTGCAACTCCCACTAGGATAATCCCGCACAATTGATTGGGAAACATGGTTAACGGATAATCCAGCGTCGAGCGAATAGGAATTCTTTGTGCTATTACGCAGCGAGTCGTATGACAAAACGGTATAATATAATGCAACAAAAGTTTACTTATAGAGTTATCGTTGCATGTATTAGATATTCCAAGCTCCGCACGACGGAATCTTACTCTCGTAGCGGGAGAGTTACGCGGGGCCAGTACTGGCACGGCGTCGGGCCGGTGTTGGCCCAACATCGGCCAGTACCGATCCTGTGTGTAATTCCCAATAGAGTATGCTCGCACAATACCGGGGCTTTTAGGTAACGAACCTAGTCTCCCCCCTCCCGCAGGATAGATGTCCCGTCCGACACATGTTCTTTCATCGCTAAACGAGCCATTGTTGCGTCAATTGGCCGACTCCATCCCGGTTTGTATGGCAGCCGTCGCATTATTGATAAGCTGCACGTCACGGAGACTCGCGGCAGAGACGCTCGGCCTTCGGTTCCCTCGGGAACGATCCCTGCCTAGGCCACGGACGCAAATTCTGTTTGCTCGCGACTTCTGACCCCTTTTCGGCCTTCGCTGAAATTTGGAGCCGGACGGCAAGGCTGGTACGGGTCTCGAGCTGAACCGCGGAGAATCTCATTACATAGGTGATCAACACTCGTATCACACGCGATCTCGCCCGACATATTACATAATATTTTATATAGCTTTGCTTTGTCGCTGACGGTCGATTGAATTGGAGAACCCGCGGTTGGTTTTTAAATTCACTTTGAATTTTGTAACTTTCTACACATTTATCTCATGTACAAAAAAAAATTCAAAGTGAATTTAAAAATCTAAAAAAATGCATACTTGTTCAGAAAAATGAACGAATAATTTTCATTTAAAAAAGTTAGGATTCGGGGAGATACGTTGAACAATTTTGTCTTTCATCAATTTGTTGATAACATTTTGGAATTATTGTTATGCAAAATTAATCCTTTCAGGACCTTAAATATGCTTGATTTTTTTCAGATTTTTATACCATCCAGAAGTGTTTGCAATTTACTCTTATTTCATAATAGGATATCCATCGATTGACAGGATGACAAAAAATGCATGCAAAAGACAAAGTTCTCTAGCCAACTTCGTCCCCATAAAAATATTTTCCCGTCAATTTTTCCGGCAATTCGGACGATAAAATTCGAGAGTCCCTACCTATATATACATGACCCCAATGAAGTCGCCAAAGTATCCTCGACTCCGTCGACACTGCTATTATTACCTATGACCGATAATAATTTTCCCGTGACAAACAATGAGCAATATATTATATTTACCGAGTTCTCGAGATCGGACGTTTTCCGTAACTTCGCGCCCAAAAGAACTCTCGCTATATATATATCCATATCTAGTGCATTAATCATCCATCATCCCCCGCGCCGCCACGAGACGACACTCGAAAAACGGTACCGATTGATATCGCCCGTTTCGCCACTACAAGCCACTCCGCTATAAAGTAACGATAAAACGACTCCCGTTAACTAAAATCACTCTCGAGACTCGTTAGTCGATTTTTCTCTCGGTACAGAAAACTCCCTCCCAGTGACTCATCAAAAGCTCCAAGATCGCTCAAAGGAGCCGCGGGCCAGTTCGGTATTCCTCTGATCCATTGTAACTAACATCAAAACGATCTGCGAATGAATGCCAATGCGTTCGAGGAGAGCTTTCGCGTCGGGTTGGTGGAGGAATGAAAAAAAAAAAAAAATTAAAAGGAACGAAAAAAAAGAGACCAAGCGAGGGTGGCGGAGAAAGTCTGCGGGTCGGTTCCACTGAGAAAACTCGGTGCTCTCAGGCCGCGGTGTACGTAGCGGTAAGCGTGCTGCGAGTGCGCGCAAAAATCGGCCGCGGCACGTGTCGCACTTCTTCGACATTCGTCGATGGCTTTGTGCGTGCGAGTGCGTTTGTGTGGGCCATACGTTCTCGAGTGGAATCATTTCGTCGCTCTCACCTCCCTCCGCATCGCTCCCCGTGTTTGTTTTTCCGCGCGCGACCCCTCCGACGTTCCAACGCGAGTGCCGCCCGGGTCGCGACTATTAAAGCCAACTATACGGGAACCCTCGTTGCGCGGCCCTCCAGCGCTGGGGTGGATGTCTGAGGTACAAAGCTTCCATGAAGCATGTTCCGACTCGAGCCGTCCGACCGGCGTGAAGTTTCGGGATAATCAGGACAAGGCGAGAGTGCAATTTAAACATGCATCGGCGCGCATGCGCGGGTCTTCTTATCTAGGAGCGCTCAAGGCTCGTTTTGCGATAGGGTGTCTTGGCGGATTATGTTGGGTGTCGCAGAGAAATAGAATGTATATATATATTTTTTTTGTAATTTAAGGCTATGTGAAATACCACGTTAATAATCGTCGGTGATGAAAAGTGTGATTTTTTTGAAACTATAACCGACTATTTACGTTAAAAGGACATTCTTGCGTGAGCCTCACATGAGCCTTCAAGAACTTTATTATCTAAGTGAACTTCCCCGGGCCAAGTTTGCGCAACGCAAAACACTGCCGTTGTAACTTGATTAAATTCAGTCTCATGCAGATATCTTCAGGGTCATCAGACTCGTACGGATCCCATCGTAATTTTAATGATCCATTCTGCCACATTATTCAATAAGAAATTGAGTCAAGTGAATTCTCAAAGGTCGCAAATCCGCGCCGACAGTGTAATTTGTGCGATCCAAGCACTCGTGTTAAATCTCCCTCGGTGCGGGAACTCTCGTGTTTGCGCGAATTCATTATTAAAAAAAAAAGTGTACTTTTACAAGTCTCGTAACAATCCACTCCCGAGCGAGTCTCGCCCCTTTTCACTTTTTATGTCCTTTTCTCTGTGTGCACACGTACGTTGACGCAGAATGTGGGCACGAAGAGGAGTGGGGGAGAGGAAGGGGGGGGGGGGGGGGAGTTAGTACAAGGGTGCACGTCGACTCGTTCGTGTATCAGAGGGGGACGTTTGACTCTTCCATTCATCGTGCTGCAGCAAGCCACTCGCCGAGTTCCTTAATTAAACTCTGAAGATTGTCTGCAAAAAAGGACATCGCCATTGCCGCAGGCGAGTCCCGTCCCTCGCGCCGGTACCGGCGCGGTCTCTCCGAGCGCCCAAACGTATCGCGGGTCGCAGGAAAACCATTCCGTTATTGCTACACACACTCCTCGTGGGATCTTGTGTAATTACTGCGTCAGCTATCTTTTTCAGTGCGAGCTCCTTTTCGGGACTTGATTAATCAGAAGCCAGGTAGAAATTCGTCCCGTCTTGCGCGAGTCGAGCTCGTACGATAAACTTACCGACATGTACGAAACTCTGTCGGTAAGAAGAACTGTAATCAATTATCTCCAAGGGTCTTCGACGTCTTACATCTAACGGTCCGGCAGAGGCTGACAATTTGGCTTTCGCCAAAAAAGTTTAGTGCTCTTGAAACAGACAAAAAATGGATTACAGTTTTCGTTACCGACCGAGCCTGCATCAACGAGTGCGAACTTTCAAAACGAGTGTTCCAAATCATCATCTACGATCCGGGAAATACCACGTGAATGGAAGAATCAGCCAAGAGAAAGTCTTCGTGATTGGTAAAATTAATAAAAAAAATTAAATAAACAATTAAGACCATGGTGTCGAAGAACGGAGACCGGAAGGGGGTAGCGAGACCGAGGAGAGCAAAGTTCCTCTCTAACGTGAGAGGCTCTTGCACCCTCGAGTCCGCCTAGTTGTTTGCCCTGTGCGAACGCACCCTCACTTCGGGCCAGTGAGACTAAAGAGGATAAAAACTAGGCTGGCAGGTCGGCACGGTGGAAGGGGAGAGTCAGCGAGCGAGGGCGAGAGGGATGGGAGGAAAGTGGACGAAGTTGCGGAATGGAGGAAGAGGGAGAACTGAAAAGGGGCGCTAGGACGACGGAGGGCTCGACGGAGACGGCGAATGCGTGAGTGTGCGAGTTCCGTAAGTGTGGCTCTCCGAGGGTGGCTGCTGAGGCATCAATCGATAGTTTCCTCCCTCGAGGAGAGATAGAGAGGACAATTTTTATCTGCTGACGCTCCCTCCTCCGCGGCTACTTCGGGAAAACTGCGTTCCCTGCACGAAAACTACACAGTAAAAAGTTTGTACTTTTTACAACAAAATTTACTGTACACAAATTTCCACAATTTTTTATCTGTTCATTTTTTCTACTCGGCGCTAGTTTTAGAAACTTGTATTTTTTTCGAAATTTGAAAAATTCTCCATTTCCAGCATAGGCAATCCTATGTTAAATTTTGCGAAACGGCCCTTTTTTTTTAATTTCGAGATATCGAATTAAAACCTTCGCCATTCTTTTCAAGTGGCATATTTACCAACCGATTTTAGCAAAGAAAAAATTCTAAAAAATTTTTTTGAAAAAATACCATTCCAGCATAGGGAATCCTATGTTATTTGATAGCTTAGACTTAATCTTCTTATTCGTTAATCGTAATCATTTTACATACGTTGATAACAAAGTGGTAAATTGCATGTACCGAGTTGCTATCGCAGCTTATCAGCAGGTCTGACATTGTGTAATTTACCAGCAGTGATTTATCTATTTGTTTATTTCTTTAATAAATAAATAAGTAAATAAATATCATAAATTGCAAATAAAAAAATGTAAAAAAGAAAACGGCTAAAAGTACAAACTACAATTGTCAATGACACAGGCAATAAATGAACAGGTCTGTGTACTCAAACCCGAACAAAAGGGTTTGTCTCTTATTTGACAACGATATTTGGCAAATCGTCACGAGGCTTGCGGAAACTAAAATTCATCATCGGACTCTCGGACGAATGATTGTTCGAAAAAAGTGGTTCGCTCGTCACGTCGCTTGATTGGCAATAGGGGGAAAAAAAACGGTTACTAAACGCACACACACGAGTCTACGAGTGAGGCAATATCGAGCGGATGGTCGAGTGCGAATTACATTGAACACGTTGAGCTCTCTCTTTTTTGCCTCGGTATCCCAGTTACGCGTCACTACTCTGTTCTGTGATCTCGTCGAGAGAGGATGCAAGAGAGAAAGACACGGCGGATCGTCGGAGCCGGAGATAAAGAGGAGACGAGTGAAGAGGAAACGAGAAGAGCGCACGAGCCAAGCGACTCTGGGGACAAAAAAAAAAAAAAAAAAAAAATTGAAGGCGAGGCTGAGGGAAAAAAGAACGTTTGTACGCCGGTAAGAGAGCAACCTCCGCTGGAGCTTTGTAGTTATGGACAAGTTGCGCGACGAAACGGCAGAGTGGCAATTTGTTGGATGAGGCTGTTTGTCACGATACATTTAGGATCATCCCCGCCTACCCACGTACCCGCGTCTTGAACCCTTTGACTCGGTTGCGGGACTCGAGCGACTCCCACAGCACTTTGCGAACCGTTTCGCGGCTTTCGCACTTTTACCCCCACCCACGCACAAACACACGCGCGAACACATTTCCTATCTAGAGCTATTTGAAATTCCCTCCCAATAAGAAATATCCGGCCGACGAGGCGCGAACAAAATAATTTAAACAAATAAATTATTCAACGAATGCTAAATAATTTTCTGAAATTAATCTTTGAACGTCATTTTTGAAAGTCATTTTTGAGAGCAATTTTTAAAAGTAATTTGTGAAAATAATTTTTGAAAGTCATTTTTGAAAATAGTTTATGAAAATAACTTTTGAAAACAGTTTTTGAAAATCATTTTTGAAAATAGTGATTGAACATAATTTTTGAAAATAGTTTCTGAATGTAATTTTTAAAGATAGTTAAAGAAAATAATTCAAAAAAATTGTATGTAAGCTGGAGGATTAATAAGCGGGAGAGTGTCTCGGAGTAGACACGGGTAACTGGATGCGTGACTCAGGGGTGTTAGTGTAGGCATGATGGACACGACTCTGTTGGGTCCCAGCGAAACGCCAAACAACCACGCGCGTTATTCTCGCGCTCGTATCATAGGAATGTATGCTACAGTTGCCCCACGTATATGGCATATACGGGGCAGGGTACATAAACACGCGAGTTAAGTAACCACGATTGGGATGTGTGCGTGGAGCCGACCGACCCGTCAGCCCGACAGATCGTCTTTATCCGACGGACGCGAGAGAGTCGGCGAATTGGGTCAATAAGTCAACTACGTGTATTGGCGAACCTTTTCGTTTTTTCTTTACATTTTTTTTCTGACGTACATTCTCGACTAATTGTGTAATTGCGGGAACGTAAGATCGTGACGCGGGCAATGAGATAAGTGGAAATTGGCATGTAATCCGAGACACACAAGGCTCGAATTACGAAACCGATAGGATTAGCAAAGTTTCAGGTGGAAAGTTCCTAAATCCACTCGGGCTGGACCTTTAACAAACGTTTCTCTTCCAAAAACGTCCACAATTTTTTTTTTTCTTTTCCTTTTTATTCTCTAAATACGGTTCTTTCTATTTCTAATTTTTTTAAGACGGTTCGTTGTAAAAATTTCAAAAAATTGTTAGTTTAACAAGAAAATAAAAATTGAGGACCTTGTGAATAAGAAAATGTTGTTAAATGCGCAAACTTTTTTTTACCTCGTAGCGAACGATAGCGGTTACAGGGATTAATGCGGGTCACCATTCCAAAGAGCTTAGCCAGATAGTATATAAAGCCGAGAGTCGTTCCGAATTTATACGACACACTGAAGTTCACTCCTTAAATTTGTTCCCCCTCTTCGCGTCTGCAGAAAGTATTAAGAAATGTAATTTCTCAATTATTGAAGAAATTATTTAGTACCCATTGCACATAATAAATAAATAAATACATGTATGTATTGTTTATGTGATAGCTTAGACTTAATCTTCTTATTCGTTAATCGTAATCATTTTACATCCGTTGATAACAAAGTGGAAAATTGCATGTACCGAGTTGCTATCGCAGCTTATCAGCAGGTCTGACATTGTGTAATTTAACAGCAGTGATTTATCTATTTACTTATTTATTTGATAAATGAATAAATAAATAAATATCATTAATTGCAAATAAAAAATTAAACGGCAAAAATATTACGCCATATTCGTCTAGATAATTTTTTAATTGAACAGTCACGCGGCATCGAAATCAGTTCCCTCGTAAATTCATGCGATTTCCGCGGACGGTAGAGCGATTCGATTATGTCCCGATTACTAATTAAAGTTCCGTCGTCGGGCGTCTTCGATTCGTGCATACCCGGAAAACGCATTAATCTGTAATCGTGAATAATAGGGTCCTTCTATATCGTCGAGAGGCGAAGTTCATTAAAAGCGATAATTAGGTCGGCTTGACTGCGCGCGATTGTTCTCGCCAATGTAGTCGTTGCTCATTAGATGCCCGCTCGCAATTAGTGTATACTATATAGTTGACTCGCTGCAACGACAAGTCTCAGTGGCTCCATTGTATTCCGTAAACACACATATATACACACACAATTCATGCATAAATGTATATATATATATGTGTGTGACAATAATTCCGAATCAACGACGACGAAAAGTCACGCTTGAAATTTACGAATGCGACGCGTCGCCCGCAGGCTCTTCGCCGAAGGTTAATTGAGAGTAACTACGTCGAAATGGAAATTTTCACACGTATAGCTCCGGGACAATGTGTACACGAACTCCGGACGATCGGACGCATTCCACAACGATAACCGTGTACCGGGAATTGCTATCGGCGTATCCTGAAATTTACCACTGTGGGAACGAATTCTCACGGAGAAAATAGTTGTTTTTTTTTTTCACCGAAGCGTCATTCGATACCTCCTGTTGCGAGCGCGAGCTGTTTAGTTGGAGCTCGCTTCGGTGACCTTGAAAGCCGGACGACGTAAACAAAGGAATAGGGGCCGTGTACACAGTATGTGTTTTACTCTTTGTTTTACACTCGGAGGACTTTCGAATCATATTAATACTCTCGTCAAAATATATAAATCACTATGTCAGGAATTTACTCTATCATCTTCTAATTAAGAAGGAACGAAATTGGTTTATCAGCATTTTCTAATGGTTTTATGTGATACAAATTATTATGATTGTACAGCTCGAAATTGCCCTAAATATATGGTACCATAAAATACGATGCTTTTTTCTCTCCGCTCCGAGATAGCGCGCGATACTCAATGTTATTTTCCTCTCCGCTCTCAACGCCGGTGTGCTGCATCTGCGGCTTACGCGAGCCTTATCACCGAGCGTCAAGAAATAAATAGATCCCGAACACGGAAATAGATTCCATTATCTCTCGGGCGTGTATTGAAGAGGCGAGGCGAGGGCCGATAAGTTCCTGAGACGCCTTTGGCCGTACATACGAGAACCGCGCCGACCGAATTATAGACGAGAGCGACGTTTATGAAGTGGCGGTCGGTATGAACGCTCGAGTGTACCATCGATATATAGATATATATACGCACCCAATGGAATTACGTATAGCGCTAGCCGCCCGAGTCCGTTCACCCGATCCTCAAGCAGGCGTTATTGTGCTGAAAGAGCTGGCTTACAAAATCTCGCAGACGGAAAGCACGAAAAAAAAAAATAAGAAAAAAAATAAGAGAATCTCTCGAACGTGGGCACGATGAATCGATTATTACGCCACTGGGTAATTTACGGGAGGAATTGTACGGCAGCGGCCAAGGGACGAACGAGTCAGCTCGTATCGCGTTGCATACCGCATTTACTTAACGCTCGCCTCGGTGATTCATACGCTATAAGACGAATTCATCATTGGACACACAACGATAACAAACATTGTTTTGTACAACACGAACACCGGTCGCTCGAATCAATCTCGATCGGAGAGACACCGATTTTACTCTCTGAAATTACTTGTATTTTTTTTACACCTTGAAAAAAATGAGGATGAAATTTTATGTACTGGTAGTGAAAGTTTTTATCCAGAGACTGGGATGTTAATTTCATGTACAATCGTGTTGAACAATTAATGTTCAGTATATTAGAAAGATTTTAAACAATTTACTTTAATTTTACTATGAAAGTATTTTTATTTCAATGAAAAATATTAATTTTTCATCACAATTGTACATGAAATTAAATGTACCTGCTTTTGCATAAAAACTTGCAGTACATTAAATTTACATTTTTTTTGTAGTGTACAGAAGGATTATAGTAGAATGATTTCACGTTATGTAGAGCAGAATAAACATCGACGCTAGAAGTAAAAACTTATTTACACTGAGAATCATGACATTCTGATTGGATAAAAGATTTTCTTCTAATACTAAGCAATTGAAATTTCTTATGTCAATTTTTCTCTTTTCCGATAAATTAACTCTTTTTCCCCTTTCTTCGATGGTTAAATCTCGTATATTCTTTGCTGTTAGGAACGAATCGTGGAAAGATAAACGAATATTATTTTAGATTATTATTTCTCCGAGAATGAAAATCACGGTTATCGTGACTCGGTTATCGATCGCACTCACGAATGGTTCGACCATCAAATTCTTCTTCCACTCGATCCTTCGTTCATCGGCGTTAACGAAATTCATCGAGTGCATTCGGTGTCACGTCAATCCCGCTCCCCGTCGTCGAACACCCGAGATAACGCTTTTATCGCCGTTGTTTTTAATTGATAAAAAAAACAAAATAAAAATAAAAATAATGAGCGCTCTATCGGCGTATTGACAGAAGGATGCTTCGATGGGCCGCATCGAGAGTCTCTGACACACGCATACACACACAGCACGCGCATCGGAATGATTTATCACCGTTCCTCTCGTCCTAACCTCAACTCTCGCTCGTTCGAATTTCAATGCGTTCTCGATCCTTCGAATCGTCCCTTCGATCCCAAAAGTCGGAATCGCCGGGTTCGCACCGAAACAGGACGAGCCAACGAAACTTGGCCAGCGAACAAGTGGAAATCCGACCACACGTCAGGGACTTTGAAAAAAAAATCTTCGAACGTGTCCCGAGCCTTTCGGATGAAAAAAAATAGCGAGCAAAAGAGAAAGCCCCTAAATAATTTGGCGAAGCGAATTACGACCTACGGCTCGACGCGATGCTGGACGGTTATCGAGTGTATTACGGAAAATACGGGAGGACTCTCCGTGTGTAACTATCGGTTGACACCCACCTTGCCAGCGGACCACTCCTTTTCGCTCGTTGACCCAATATCTTCTCCACAACCGTGACATTGCCGCTTCTTGCTGCCTCCAGCAGCTCCTGATCCTTTCCCATGTCCCATTTACACTTTGAAACACAATAACTGGTCACACCTGCACACCCTCGAATTCGATTTTACTACGAATTACTCGAGTTTCATTGATCCAACGTGGCCATCTTGCTGGCGACCGAGCCGCCGCCTGTCGGCCGTCTCTCGAGCCTCGACGATATTTCGAAGCGGGCAAATCCACCCCCCCCCCCCCCCCCCCCCCTGCCGCTCGCAACCGCCGCCCCGCGTCGCACCGCCGAACGACGTCGAAGCCGCGTCGCCCAGCTGTTGCGTACACGGTGTTATTGGTCGTACGTGTGCTTATCGGCTTGTTTCTCTGCGGATCTATTTTCGAATTATTATTTTTCGCGATTCAGTTGTCGATTGTTCGTCTTAGACGTGGACTTGAGAGACGACTCGACGAGACGACGATCTTTTGGGCATCGGAATCGATGTACTTATCGCTCGTTCTCGGTTTATTCGGACGTGTCGTTTGCGCCGGGGAATCCACTACGACGCGCAAGCCGGGTAAGGACATAACCGTTTTCTCTTCTCGGACACCGCAATTACGAAATTAAAGGATCGAAATGCGGAAGGCACGAGGAGAATGCAGCTGAGGCCGTTACGCAGATCGGCGTTTTTTTTCTTCTTACATTTCGATCTTATTTTTGTATTTTGATAGTATGTTCTTTTGTCGCACAACGTTCCGAGATTCGCTCGACCATCGCGCATCTTTTGTCTCCCGTGATTCCAGCGGAATATCGGAACGTACGAGGAAATTTCTGCCGGAAGCGGGCAATTGTTGCCATTTTCTGCGCACTATTTTAATTACGTTGAACAGGCTCGACGGACTCTTCTGTTGCGAAGTTTCAATGTTTTTTTCCTTTTCAATTTTATTTATGTTACGATTTTATTTTCGTTACAATTTTATTTTTGTTACTGTTTAATTTTTTTCGTACGATACGTTCCGGAATTCGATTGACGTTCGCACATCTTTCGCCTCTGTTGATTCCACTTGAATATTGGAACATACGACTAGATAACTGCTGGGAACGGACAATTGTCCTTGCCATTTTTTGCTAAATATTCACGTGACATTGAACACGCTCTTAGAAATCTTCTGTTGCAAAGCTCTAACGTTGATTTTTTTTTTTTTTGCAGATAATAAAACTATCAGCATATGACTGACCGACTTTGATACTTCGACCATAAACGGCCAGGGCTTTTACGAGAGAGTCAGCCTCGCAGCCAATGGCGAGTTCGTTATCGAAATTATAGATATTCCTGCCGCCGTGTCGTTTGTCATCGTGCAAATGCACGTGCATGAAAAAAATGTTACTCTGTCGTACGACACGGAATCCGATTATGGAAGTACCAATCGTAGCCTGTTCGGATCGAACCTTGGTCTGGAAATCAATGTCAACGAAAGCTCCATGGCCAGCGTCTATGCTTGGAGCAATAACTCCGAGACGACGGACGCGCTCGTTGCGGTTGTGGCTTACACCAACAAAGGTCAGACAATTTTTTTTTCTTTCGTTTACTGGTTTTTTGCGATTTCCATGTTTCGTTCGTCGCTACTAAAAGTTTATCTTCTTTGGAAATGCTGGCGGACAGAATCTTGGGAATTCGTAAGTACAATAGTCGAGCATAGCATGAGTCGATGCTCGCAGTTGATTCTCATGTGCCAAAGCAATTTTTTTTTTTTTTTTTGCAATCTTGTTCTCCTTTAGTGTGCATTTTTTTTATGATATTAAATTAGTACCTGGCGACTTTAAACTTGTCACCTTCAATGAATATTTTCCAATTGCGAAAAAAAAAAAATTTCAATTTCGGTGTATTGGAATTCGCTGGAATTCGCATTATTCCAAACTTTAATGTCGATCCACTCCAGGCGATCTACAGATCGTTCTTGATCAGTGAAGGTGAAAAGTGACCTTGAAGCTTGCAAAGTGTCCCCTTAAAGTGAAATAAGGAGCGACCAAGCCAGTCGCTCCTGGAACGAAGAAGTTGCAATAAATTTTCGATTGAAACTTTTCCTCCAATTTGTCGGTAATTATAGTTACAAATACGGTTTTATTTTCTTACACGATAATATTTCGCTACAAAATTTATGTCACTGCAAATTTTCCGTAATCTTCGATTCCGGAAAAAAAAGTTTCAAGCGGAAATAAATTTTTCGTCGCTCTGGTGAAGAACGAATAAAGTGTTTTCGATGCGTTGCGGAAAACTGTTGTCCCTTGACCCGTAGCGCCAACGCCAGGAGGATGCAACTTGGAGTTCGATGTCGAGATAGCGCCCTTTTAAAAATTGCTCGTTACCGAATCCACGATCACGCTCGATGCTCAACCGGCCTCCGCGCCTGTGATCAACGGACGCTCACCGCCATGCGCAAGACATCCGGTCAAGTTGGACGCTTACCGGATGTATCTGCCGGAACGCGAATTCACTCCGGAAACTTATTTCGATGGAATACTGAAAATGATGACGGTCGAGAGCATAATTGAACACGGTCAGAAGGTATGAATCCACGTTCTTTCTGTTTTTATCATAATTTCATTTTTGTTATAATTTTATTTTTGTTGTCATTTTATTTCTGTTATAATTTTATTTCTGTTTTCATTTTATTTTTGTTATAATATTATTTTTATTTTACTTTTTCTACGAAATCGGCGACACCTTTGTCATTGGTCGATCGCCAGGTACGACCCGCGGTTGGTGCTCCGTCGAGTTTTCAGTGCCTATCCAGGAACTAGGTCCGTTTACGCAATTGTCGCTACTTACGGAAACTATTCCGCGGCTTACGCACCAGCGGCCACTTACGCCTGTAGCCCCGGCGACCCATCGTCGTGCGACGATCTCAGCATGTTTCTCGCCGTCGTGCGTTTCAAGGTCGTTGGTTTACGATAACAATCGTAGATTTTTTTTATAACTAAATATAAGAATTCAGAGAAAATTCGACACAACATTTTGAGCAGTTGAGTATCAGTTTTAAATTCGATCGGAGCCAACCACTTTAACTCGACGTCGGATACTCGAAATACACGTCGTCGAATCGTCAAGCAACCTACGTTATTTTCCTCACAGACACCGGGGTTGCTAAGGCCATATGTGCCATAGTTCTCAGTATCGGATTTATGATAGCTTTCGTCGGTCACAAATGCTTTGGATTCGAGGTAGTTTTCCTCGGGGCTATAAGCGGCGGAATTATATGTTACTCCATTCTCACAGCTATCGGATACTTCGCAACTTCCAGTAATTATTAATCAAATTTTTTTCACTCGTTATAAATTGACTCGTAACTAATTCCATACTTTTCAGCTGTCCTCAGCATCTCAATGGGCGTTAGTTGCCTGACCGGAATCGGCTGGCTCATTCTTTCGCTGTGCATGGGCCTGCCGTGCATCGTGACGTTCCTCGCCTCGATTACCATGGGCTTCTTCGTCGCCAGCACGGTCTACTTCGGCATAGCAGGCACGTACAAACGGAGGCTTCTCAATCTCGTGGATAATGACGAAAAAAAAAAGAAAATTCCGTATACGAGAATGCGAAATACCGAGCCTCCGCCCACCCTCGTTCTTACCTCTCCCTCCACTCATGGGATCCTCGACCGGTCCCGATTCGCCCCTCGATCCCGGAGACGAATAAAAAGTTGGAGACAGAAGCGAGGAGCTGTTGCAAATTATAGGAAAATAATGAAAGCCGGCTTATACCGAGGGGGAACGAGAAAGGGCTCGGCCGTTGCCCGCTCGCCCTCCCTTCCCGAAGTTAGTTCGAGTTTGACGAAGGGATGAAGCGCAGCCAGTTTTTTCTCTCTCTTCCACCGCCTCCCCGCATCGCGCTCGCTCTATCCCCGCGGCTTCTATCAATGTTGTCCACTCATGCGGAAATTTCGTCCGTCGAATCTCCCCATGCAGAAGCGGCGCGGGCATTTGTGCCTCCCGCCTTTCTCACCATAACGTGCCAGGCAACCCCCGCGCGACCACCCTCGCCTCGTGCACACTCGTACGCGGGCTCTTCTCGTCGATCGAGGGTCCACACATGCGAGTTCCAGTCATGCGTGCGCACGGCCCACGGTCCCACGGAACTCTATAACCAGCTTGGAAGATTCGCATTTACCTAATTGCGTCCCCATATTTATTTAGTACCGAACCTGTTTAGATTACACGCCCGGTACATGCGTTATGGCACAAAAGCCGGGTGGGCGAACCCGGCAAACTGACCGGACGACTTTCACGAATTGCACGATGCTTGTTTAATCCAAGAAAAATTTAAGAATATTTTTTTGAGACGAGGAAACATTTAAGAACATTTTTTTGAGATCGTGAAACTGTTGGGAATATTTTTTTGAGACCAAGGAAAATTTAAGAACGTTTTATTGAGATCGAGAAACACTTGGGAAGGTTTTATTGAAACTGAGAAAAATGTATGAATTTTTTGTTGAAACCAAGAAAAATTGAAGAATATTTTATTGAAACTCGATTGCGATCGATATTGAGCTCGCGGCGAGCTCTCTTCGTCGATCTAGGGTCCGCACATACGAATTTCAGTCATGCGTACGCGCGGCCAACAGTCCCAAGGAATGGTTTAACCAGCTTGGAAGATTCGCATTTACCTAATTACGTCCCTATATTTATTTAGTACCGAACATATTTACATTACAGGCCCGGTACTTGCGTAATGGCATAAAAGCAGGGTGGGCGAATGCAGCAAACCGACCGGACGATTTTCGCAAATTAAGCGAAACTCATTGAACCAGGAAAATTTTAAGAATAACTGTATTGAACCTCGACGAAGTAACTTCGGGGAATTTGCGAATTGGGTTTGTGAGGGAAAAAAATGAAAATGAAAAAATATCATTTTCGTTAAAACGAAAATTCCCAGGGTTCTGGGAACTTTCGTCACAACTGAAGCAATTGTTCTTTACAGCCTCCCTTCGGCTGTTGAAATAAGGCCCGAACAATTTCGCGTGAGGAAATAACCTTTGATAAATTTATTGATTCACATTTTTCTTACACACATGTTGGGAAAACTCTCAAATGCTAAAAATTCGGACACTCTTCGCAATAAATTCACTTCCGCGTGATCAAAAAAACAACACTTCAAGCTACGTCTGTGAATTGTCGATCATTACTCGTCGACCATTTCGATAGGCGCTGATTGTCGATCAGTGCCTATCGAAATGGTCGACGAGTAATGGTTTTGGGAGAAAACGATCGAGTCGAGTCCCACTCGTGCTTTGACCAATGGACGTTCATGCGATTTCCTCCTCCGCATTAACATGTTCCACCTAGTGCAGCAACATCAAAATGTTGCTGCACTAGGTGGAACATGTTGCTGTGGAGGAGGAAATCGCATGAACGTCCATTGGTCCGAGAGGAGACCGATAGTCAGTGAACCTCGAAACGGTCGGAGAGTAATGGTTTTGGGAGAAAACGATCGAGTCGAATCCCGTTCGTGCTTTACGTAAAGCTGGCATATAAAAAATAAGGTGAAAAGCTCAAATTCACCAGCAACAGTTCCTTGTATTGTAAACAACAAGTTGATGTCGTCTCTCTATGGAAGCAGAGAAACGTCGTGATATCCCATTATTCTTTATTCGGTACTACGATTCTTCATTCTCAGTAATTAACCTTCGAGCTACTTAATATCCGGTTAATGCTGTTTTCGTCTCAGGTTGTTTCATTTTTTTGTATTTTTTTGTATGCTCCATTGTACTCTTAATACGGCACGAATAAAAGTGAATATGTTAGGAATAAAACTGAATATGTTAGAAATAAAACTAAATATGTTACGAATTAAACTTAATATGTTACGAATAAAACTTAAAATGTTATGAATAAAACTTAATTCGTTTCGAATAATATGGAAAATTGTATCGTGGACGTACCTTAATTGACTCCCGTCCCTTTTTGGCATTGACACGGTGAAAGGTGGACACACGAAGAGGTTTATGGAAATAAACGATTTAGTCGCGAATTAAAATGAAATAACATTTATTGAATCAAGACAGTGACACCTAACAGTGGTTTTTCTATATTCTACTACTTACAATCTTAAGAGGTAATCACAGCAACAATATTATCTCATTATTCACAACACTTACATAGATTACTGCCGCAATAATATATTATATATTATTCTCGTTAATAAATTTGTTCATGCTCATACACTGTTATCTCGTTATTGGTACTACTACGGATAATAAGTTTCGCTCAACCACGACCGCGCGAACTTGCCATTGTGCAGTGAATATCTTTCAATTTACTCAAAACAAAAAAATTCAACGATAATGTCGTAGAGTAACAAAAATAATTATTTTTTTCCGTAAACTAGTCCTCTTTGAAGTCTGCATAAAGACGAGTGAATGATTCCAACTTCCGTTTTTTTAAACTTAATTTATATATATTTCACTTATTGAACCGAACTCACTTGCTCATACCCATATCGTTCAATTTAATAAGTCGCCATTTTTTAACAATCGATGACCGATCTTAGCCGTCAAATGAATTTTACAATCTCAAAAGAAATCCATTTTTTTTCCGATGAGACATTTCAAATGGTGGGTTTTTCTATTTTTAGTCGTTTCTCCGTGAATAATTCACTCGAGTAATAAAATCGTTTTTTTTTTTTCTGCTGTCGAATAGATACCGAAATCAAAATTAAAAACGAGTCCAATAGTGAAGAGCTGTTCGACCGATTCAATGACAAAAGTACCGTCTACTGTGATCATCTTTGGCTAAATATATTATGAGAACAAGTTACGAGTAGATTTCAGAAATTACTCCAATTCCAATTGTCACGTTCAATGAAAAGTTAACGCGGAAGTGGTGTGGGTAAAATGGAATTATATGTATATATATACGTATACACGTGTGTACACATGTGTGCATATATATGTACATATACACTATATATTTTGAAATCTGTATATATCTATGTATACGCGCGTCTTCAAATTGAATTTTTTTTCGTGGGTTGACAATCCCGAGGTTCGGAGTTGCCCAAAAGTCACCAAACTTCGTGTCTAAGTTTGTCGATATAGCTTCACAATGTTCCTCGTCGCGTAGAACGTGTTTTTTTTTGTTAATTTTTGTTTTTTCCAAAAATATAAATTTAAGATTAATGTACAATATTGATCGGTCGTTTATTTTATTTTATTTTTTTATTCTTTTATTTTTTTTTCTCGCGATCTCGGTTTTGGAATATAATAGTATTTATGTATAGTAATATCGAAATCTCTCGCCGACAAATATGACACTGGTTGAAAAGTGGCCCGTACTTAATCTCTCACTTTTATTTTATCTCGATCTATTTTTTATTTAACAATAGTAATGATGAGGTCGATAATAATAATTGTCGAAACACGCAAACCCCTCGCGTGTTGCGTCCGGAATATAAGACTGTCATCGCTGGTATCGTTTTTTCTCTCTTTTTTTCATGTTTTATCTATTGACTGCAACTATGAGATCGGTAGAACGCATCACGGTGCGATTCTTCAACTACATTTATTACAGCGACCGTTTATGAATATTCATTTGTGTCAGTTGAAAAAAGTGTTGTGTTCTATGGCACCAAATTCAATTTTCTAATTACTTAAAAAATAATAATAATAATTCTGATGCAAATATTTAATTTTGAAAATGTTTCGATATATTGCTATTTTCCCATTCGAAAACTATCGCTTCAATGTAAAAGTTATAATTTCAGTGTGAATAATTATAATTTTAGTGAAAAATTATAATTTTACGCGAGACATTTTTTTTGGTAATTGGAAATTTGAGTTTGATTGCAGCCATATTGTACTGTTCAATGAAACTCGTTGCCACGGGCAAAAATTTTCGTATATTTTTTCCGACTTGTTTCTGACCGTTAAAAATTCATGTGACGTACGTTTCCGACGCGTGCGCCAGCCAATTAGTCATTAAAAACAACGAGAGCGTTACTCGCGGCTCGTCGAGACTGACCGATCGTGCAGTAGACGAAAAAATGAATACCACTCCACGGTTAACTGCATACGCCACCCCGGTACGACCATACACCACCAATTATTTTCGGCTGTGTTCCCAATCACGATTTTCCCATCGTCCATCCACTCCGCAGTAAACGTGTTTGGATTTATTTTTTCTCTTCATTTATTTTATTTTTTTCATTATTATTTTATCGCGCACTGCAGTCTCGTTTCGCATATTCGTGTAATATTTTTTTCGGTGCCACATTCAGGGACGAATTGATGAATCGTCGTTATACAAACTGTACTGCGGATCCGTTCAATTATCGGGGATGGGCAAAATATAATTGTCCGTCGTTATTTTCGCTCACTCTCCGAACATAATTATGGGCATTAATCAAGAACAAAAATGACCATTCATACCAATTCCATATTTTTATTTGCCGGTAATTGAAAATTTTTTTATTTTTGTTTCTATTTCAATTTTTTATATAAATATTTGAGAAATTATATTTTGCCCATCACTGACAATCGTATCGAGGACAAAGTTCGGGGAGACACGGAAAAGTGTGTTTTGGTTATTTATAGGCTCAGACAATTTATTCTGTGCTACAATATTAATTCGCTCTGTTTTGACGAACGATCGACGATCAACGGAGTATTCTAAACCGCTCGACGTGTCGGAAAACACCGAATACATATGTGCTGGATGTGTGTGACGTGGGGATGATCTCCGGGTTTACCGTCAACTCGTTTTCTGTTTGTGTCACAGTTTATAATCTACATGTGTTTTACGTCCGAACATAACTGCTTAATATCTTATGCGTCGTAACTTAATACGTATATACAATGTGGCGACGCTCTCTAATTTACACTATGAACTAACGAGAGTAACAAACGCTATCTTACATTATCATTATTATTTTTTTTTTATACACAAAACCATACTTTTTTAAATATCAATAATATTTATCATTACAATTATTATTCATATTATTATTGATGTATCGAATTGAAGGGTCGTTCGTACGTGGTTTTTTTTTTCGCCTGGAATCATCGCCACTCGACCGTCCCTTCGAACGCCTCTCTAATTGCTCCACGGATTTATTAATTATAATCGAGACGCGGCTGTTCCGAACTCCGAATTCAACGGTATAAATTGTACGTCGATTCTTTATCCTCGCACTCGCCCCTACAAAAGTTATCGGTTTTTTTTCGTTTTTTTTTTTCTATTTCATCTATTTTCATATTTTCTATCTTCGATCTACGATAATTCCTCGTTTCTCTGGGTCGACCAATTGGGCCATTTTTGTCTCCTACAATCTCGCTTTTTCGCTTTCATTTCAATTTTTTTTTTTTTTTAACACTACCACGCTCGTTTTCCCTACGATCGCGATTCCAATCATCGAAAGCCTTCGCTCTGTACAGATTGTCTTTATCCTAGAATTTGGAACTGTTTGTGAACGAAGCCCGAAGAGTCGGTTATCGAATTTAAAGGGAATCGACCTCACCCGTACCTTTAGAACGAAAAAAAATTCTGTCGAAACAAAATTGTCGGTTTCACAATTTTACGAGCTTAAAGTACTTGCGGACAGTTCGTCCTCGCGTGAGTTCAGAGAGAATTGAAAGAGGAATTGCGAACGATTCTCGATAGGACAAAAATCTGAAAGAAATCAGCCATATGGAAGGTGCTGAAAAGATTGATTTCGAATAATTTAGGAAATTGTTAAAGTAACCGATATCTTGGCTGTACCAACAAAATATTTATTTGAAGGTCGCTGTCCGAACCTTTAGTTCAGAAGCGCCCACACAAGCCGAGGAGTCACCCACGATCGGATTAAAAATAAAAATAAAAAGAAATCGGAAAAAAAGTTTTCTCAGCGACAGAATATTTCCGTATCGGATCGAAGAGCGATGGTCGCGGCATAGACGTTCGGAAGGTGGCCTCGGAGCCGTGGTGGTGGCTACGGCGCCATATCTCCGAGGGAGCGCGATGGCCGACCCCAAGAAAGCCGCCCTCGCGTACCTCGCTATCAACCCTCCGCGCCCGCAAACGTCCTCCCACACCACCCCGCCTCGCCGGGGTTCTATCTGCTCCGGGCGGTGCTGGTGCCGAGAGCTGCCGCCCGAAAACAGCTCATCCCGCGAGTCCCGACCCCCAACCGGCGGGGGGCGGGAGGGGTGGTCGAGGCTCCAAACCTCGCGAGAATACTGCCAGCCGTCGTTGGAAAACTTCGATCTGAGCTCGGTCCCGGCCTAGTCGCTGCTCCCTCGACCCCCCTCAGGCTTTCGCAATTACCATACGGCGGAGGCGCGATTTCTTCTCCGTCCCGCCGAGCGAGAGGGCGAACAATCGATCCTCCTCAGCGGAAACCTCCGGCTTCACCCTCGCGCCCCCCTCGCGCGATACCACCAAAGATCTCGAGATGGGCGACCGACCGAGATCTTCGAGAAACTAATTCGGCGCGTTTAGTCCCGAACTTCGTCAAACACCGCGATCCTCGAAGATGGTTTTTTTTTTTCTGTAACTCAGGAAAGCTATTCGTCGATGAACGACACTCAGAAAAATAATAGTGTTTGCTACCAGACTGTAAAAAAAATTCTGCGTCAACATTAATGTCGGTATCGGAAGCTTTTATGCATAAACTGGTGTATAATATTATTCTACAAATTTTATGTGAAATTAATATCGGTAAAAAAAAAATGACAAAAAAGTTATGTTTTTAATAAATGTTTCTTTAATAATGATCAAAGTATTTAAAAATGACATCGAAAGTACTGCAATTTTAGATAATATTCGTACATTAAATTTGATGGACTGATTTGTGCAGAAAAGTTTCCATTACCGGTACATCAAGTTTACGATTTTTTTTTTACGTCTATGTAGATCGTTTCTGATCGTGTGTATTCAATTGGTTAAACTATAATTACGGTTGCAACGACGATCTGTTTTCATTGTTGTAACTATAGAACGTAGACGGTCACCTTGGGAAAAATTGTTTCAGGTGAAAAGTCAGTTGCTTTTACCATGTATTTTTTTCTCAGTGCGTTTGCAAAGAAAAATCGCGGGTAAGGCCGATGTCCCAACAATTGATAATTAGCGATTTGGAAAAGTGACCCGGGCTTCCCTTTCGTTTTTCCCCTCCCAAAACGCGGTCCGTTTCGCGCCTTGTGGATCGTACTGCGACGCGAAATTCAAGATTTTTCAGTAGACTCCGATTGCAATATTCGAAGTTTCCTCGGTTAATGCGCCAGCTACTTTCCCTCTTTTTTTTTCCTGGACAAGATTTTCGTTTCTCTATGCGCGACTCCGTGCGATGGTACGTTTTCTTCCGTTTTGTATTTTACGATTAAGTTGACAGTCGGTACCCTGCATGACCCGGGTTTCTCCGAGTTACACTGTGAATAACTTTACACGTTCGTCGGATTCGATTTATCGATTCGTCGGAGACGAAGAGTCTCTTGGTCTCGCGATTCCGACTGAAATTACTTACAACATCGTAATATCGTCAGCTAAATCGTCATCGATCCTTTATTATTTTTTAAATATTTTTTTCTTCGCATACGTAAAATACGTTCGTTCACTCACTGGTATCGGAGTTGTGTACCGGCGTGGTTGCTGGTGTTATGGACTGATGATGGGCTGGCAGCTGCGTCGGTATGCCGAGCGAGGCTAAAAGTGGCCTGGCCACTGGCCCGGTTACCGATGAGGGCGGCGGCGGCGGCGGCGGCGGCGGGCTCTCCTGGCCGACGAGTAGACTCGCGGTCGGGAACCCGAAGAGCTGGGATCAGTGAAGCCGGGGCCAATAGTTGCCGGTGAGATCCTGACTCTGCGACGGTATCTGGACTGGTACCGATACTCCTGCCGATATCACGCCTGAAACATCGCAATTCGAGACACGAGACTTATTACGAGAATCCCAATTTCACAGAAAAAAATACATAGAGCCGTACACGGTAAAATAGATGTAGACACGCGAGAGTTGTCTCGTGTGTCTATACGCAGTGCACATAGACACACGTGCGTCAATCGCCTTGACGATTTTCACGAAACCATGATCGTTATTCGGGGAAAAAATTTGAAATTTTAGTGACTTAAGTTCTCTGCCGGTTCAACCCTTAAAGGTAGCTTAATCGGCTTTCCCCATCAGGTGAAACCGCCGTCCCAATGTAAGGCACAACGAGCCAAAAGTCTTCTCAACCATTGAAAAAATAATCTTAATTCCATGCCTCTTAAATTCCACACTTGTAACATGTTCCCGTAATGTTGCCGTCGACCCCCTTAACACCGTCTCATCCCCCCTCAAAAAAATAACCCGCCGCTTTCCACCCTGCTCATCACCGGGAAGCGATTCCGCTCCTCGTAACAACGCTTCTACCGCGAGCGAATGAAGAGGCGACGAAGTAGCGAGGCTCCCACGGAAAAACCCGCAGTCTCGCTCGGAGCAATTTAACGAGTAAAAATTTCTCCGTGCCGCTTGGTGTGTCTGCAAACCGATTATGACCAGTAACGAGGAAAGTGTGAATGACGCAAAAGGGTGCGTCGCAGTCCGTTCGTAGGACAGAGTCTGCACGCTTTTGCGTATAAAATACACGAAGCCATATGCATTTTATCTCCCGACAATTGCGCGTCTGAGGAGTAAGAAGGACCATGCGAGGACCATCTGTGGATCGGCCTCTGCAAAGTTGCACCTCGTACGCGTTCTCCACCGCGCCAAGCCCGCACGGTCACGCTCCACGCGCACATAAATAGCCATGGAAGACCGGCTCGTTCTACATATCTGCACTCATCTGCACACACGCAGACCGGCCGCACCGAGCGCCAGACTAAGAGCCAGAAAGAGGCGCATGTATGCCTATATCTATATATATATACATCTATCTATATAGACACAGACACATACATATATGTATATACATAAAGATATACGAGCCAAGTGGGGTTGTTCCACCATTCCATCGTGTTCCACTCCATTCCTGGTAGGTACGCGCTATGCCCCCTATTTCCTCCCCTTTGGGTTCGCACGTTATTGAGCGCTCGCCCAGCCGAGGCGAGACCCAACCCATCCGCATTCTCCGTTCACCCCTGCAGCCCGACGCCGGAACTGGAGGCGGAGGTGAAGAGGGACAGACAGCAGGACAGCCGGGGAGAGAGACGGAGAGAAAGAAGCCGAAGAATCGTACGAAGCGAGGAAGATGGAAGACGAACGAGAGGGTTGTTCGCCCTCTCCGCAGCCCGCGGCTTTCACTAAACGCGGAGCGGCGGAGGAGCACCAGCGGCAACGCGAAGAGGTGGAATCTGCTCCGGTCTCCGGGGCGCTCAGCGTGGATAAAAGCTACGTGAGGGATCGAGAGAAAATGGAAAATTCAACGAACCCGAGAGGGAGCAGAACCTGTAAAAACCGCCGAACATCCTCTTCGCCCCCCCCCCCCCCCCTCCCCCCTCCGAGCCAACCCCTCCCCCCCCCCGTTCTTCGATTCAGGCCGACGAGAACGCGCTATCGGTGCGAGATTTGTTTTAAAATCCTTTTACAATTCGGGAGAGAGGCTGCTTCGAAACTCCCCCCCCCCCCTCTCCCCTTCAAGCGCCCCCCTCGTGCCCTCGAGCACAGCTGAGTTTTCCACTCTCTTCGTGTGTGGATTTTTTTTTTTTTTTTTTATCTTGCTCATTCTTCTCGGTAGGAACTACCATGTAGATTGCGTGCGGATAGCTCGATGGCTGTAGCGCCGACACAACAGAACCCCGACATTCGCGCACGAGGTAATCCACCGTTTTATTCGGGCTCCTGAGGATCCACCGGGGAGAAACTGCGCTCGGCGGGGCTGCACGAGTTTGCGGTTTACCTTCGTTCTTCTATTTACCAAAGTTCCATCGATTTATCTCGCCGCCCCCCCCCCCCCCCCCCCCCCCTGTTGTCCTTCTTTTTCATCGAGAATTGGAAAATGTTATACTTTTTTTTATTGAACCTGACCCCTCCCCCCCTCCGTGATCGCCGATATCGATCCTCGAACCTCTGACGGTCACTGGGACGAACGACATTTATTTGCTCGTAATTATCGGGTCTCAGACGAAAAAAAAAATCCTTCAGTGAAACGTACCTGAAAGACCACGAGAATCAAAATATAGCGCTATAAAAATCCTTTTTTTTACCTTAAGGGTCGCAAATCCATATTTTTTCTTTTCCCGTGAAAAAAAAAATTTAATAAGAAAATACATCTTTTTTTATTTTTCCGTAAAAAAATTAGGTATAATAAGCAAATGCATATTTACTGATTCACCGGTAAACAAATAAAGTATAATAAGCAAATATATATATATTTATGTTTCCGTGAAAAAGAGGGTATAACAAGGAAATACAAATTTTTTAAAATTTTCCCATAAAGAAATAAAGTATAAGCTTGCGCAGCTTAATCCGGATGTCGCGGATTAAGCCGTATTGTAAAACATTTCTTAACAGTACGTAAGCAATTTAGTTGGCGGATAAGCGAGGAGGGCGACTTGGCAAGCCTCGTCGAACGAGGCTCTCTCGGGAGGGTTCGCCGCGCCGGGGCCAAAGTTCCGACTGTGCCACAAGGATAAGCGACCAACTATTTGCGCACTATGGCGCATTACGTTTTTCCGGCCGTGTACGCGTGTACACGGTCTCGCATTAGCGTTACGCCTCGGCTCCATCGTCGCCGGTAGTTCGCGCTTCGCGTTTCCTCCGCTCTCGGCCGCTCGTCGCGCGGCAAACTTTTCCCTCCGCTCTGCGACAACGTTGCAACCTCCGGCTGTTCCCTCGACGCGCTTTTTATATCTGGCTTTTCTCGACGATTCCGTTTTTTTTTTTTTTTCACTGCAGCAGGGCCGAGCAAGTTTATAATGACCCACCTGTTTTCCAGCCGGCGAATACACAACCGCTGCTACCTACGCGAAACGTTGCAGCGGTGTTTTTCGCGCGCATCGTCTTTTTTGGTCTCACCTCCGTTTCGAAACGAATCCCGCCGGCGAAGAGCCAACGAACAAACTGGCTGAGTACACACGCAAAATGTATTAAATATTCGAGCGCGGAACGCGTCGCGATGCGGGACACTGCGGCGAAATGGCATTCGGAGGAATTCGTCTGTGCAACGGCGAAATGACGGAAGGGACGAGTCGCGTCGAAACTCTGCGAAGTACTTTTGAACTGGGGATATTTTGGAGATTGTTTGGAACGAGTTTTAATTTGCAATTGGATATATTTTGACGAAACAATTTTTTACCGTTTAAGGGCGGTGAGCGGTTTTTTTAAATCTTGCTAGGGAGGGAATTTCTTATCGGGACTGAAAGAAGTTGTCTTTTTTTTAAGATAAATAATTCGGATATTCTTGTAATTTCCTTCTTATTGCACTTTCATCGACCCAAACATTGGACTTGGAATTCTCGACGGCACATATCCAGAATCTATCTTTCTTTTACCTAATTATTGTCCAATACCCAAATACCTTTACGGTATCTAAATTATTGTGAAAACAATTAATATAATTTTGTCTCTAAACATACAGTATAAAGATCATGATGAATTATCATAATCCAATCAAAAAGACCTTTATATCCCCCATCTAGAAATCCTGAAGATATCTGATTGGGACTAAATTTCACAAAGTTGTAGCGTATTTCCCATAGCACAAACCTCGCTCTGTAAACTTCACTTAGAAGAATAAAATTCTACAAGCGAACAATTTTTTCCCCTAAATCAGCGCATTGGCAGAGAATTGTCAAAAATGTAATTTTGTCTCACGCAGCCGTCTTCGGCTATAAAAAAAAAGTGTTAAAAATGCAGACCGCCGATAACCCGGAGATTTCGTGGCTAGTCAATTAAATCGGAAAAAAGAAGTTCGTCGATGGGTTAAAAAGTAGTTGACGGACTTACCGGTAGCGGTCGACGTCGTCGGTTGATAGGGCGCCCCGCCTGGACCAGCGGGCTGTCCCCCCGGTGTGGTGGGTGTACCGCCGTGAGAGGTCGGTATACCGCGATGGGGTTGCGAGTGAGCGGCCGTTGTATGAGCGTGGGAGTAGGATTGCGTTAGCGAGTGAAGTGGCTCGTGAAAAACGTACGCCGGATAGCCCTCGGCTCGTTGTTGAAGGCAGCTACCACCCATCGAGCCGCCGAGGCTGCCTGACATCGAACTGAAACGACAATAACGGTGAATCTCAGTCATTTTTCTTCATTTATAATTTTCCTCATTTTTTTCCACTTTGTTGCGACTGATTTCGACAACAGTTTAACCCTTTGCTGTCAGGTAGAAAAAACATGCCAAAAATGTGTTGGAAACAAAAAGTATTATGTAGATTTTATTATATGTAGTATGTAATAGCATAAATATGTTTTTTCCAAGACGCCCCCATGGGGCTCATGAAGTAACAGTGCCTCAACATTTTTTTTCACCTGACAGTAAAGGGGTTGATTGCAATTGGGCGCTCACCTGTAAGTGTCGGGCATCGTCGCGATCGGTTGCGGTATCGACGAGTACATCGCGTTGAAACCGGCGTTGAGCGGTATCCTCGGCGTAGCGGGGGTCGCGGCCGGCGGCGCCGCGCCACTTCCGCCCCCGCCGGTTGCACCCCCGACCACCTGGTCCACGGCGGCCCTCCTCTGATTCCGCAGCTTCTCTTCCCTGCGCCACTTCGCTCTGCGATTGCTGAACCACACCTGTCGAAGCCAAGGACCCGAAGGAGGGGGTCGTTTTTTTTTCATTACAAAGACGTTCGCTGTTGGGATCGATTGACGATGCCGATCGAGACGCAGTCACACTCCTTGCTCATTCACGCTCGCAGAGTCCTTGCACACCGGATGGGTCAGGTGGATGGATGGGGTTTTAGTCGTTTTACTGCGTGGCTTTACAACTTTTTTTTTTTTTGCTGTTCCGGGTCACGATGAATATCGAAGAGGATATTCTTCGGTTTTTTTTTCTGTCGCTGTAGGGACGAGGAAGAGTCGCAGCTGTACTTGTTATTTCCTGGCGTAGCGGTTGCTTTTGGAGCGGTGATGCGGAGTGCATTTCTGATTGCAACGTTCCGCTAACTTTAGTGGGAAGGAATGTAAAGAATGCAAACGATGAATGTAAAGAAGACATTTACTTTTTTTCAATAGAAGGTCTTGAATTATATTTCTTGGGTAAACAATTTTTTTTTTCGATAAAAAATGGTACTTCATTGGGTAAAAATGGTACTTTTGTGGGTGAAAAAATGTTTTCAAACCTTGCGAAACATCGTCAATTATTATTTTTTAATACGGAATGGTTTTTTCTTGAAACTTGTTTATTCGTGCCTATTTCTCCCAAAATTAAATAGCCGACGGAAGTAGTAAAGACCTGCTATGGTCAGACCCACTCATACGTTAACCCATTAACGGCCCGACTGATCGCCAACGACCGAAGCGCTGCTGCGGTCTTCCGAATGTTAATCTAACTCACTTTGCGGCCAACTTCGCTCGATCATTAATTAATTATCCCTACCGACGACGTTAATAAGCTGTACACTATCTTTTCGTCCCGAGGCTTTTCAAAGAGAAAACTCACAAGTCGAACCTAAGAGAAACTTAAATTCCGACACGAGAGAAACTAAAAAAGAGCGCATGAATGGAAGCACGATCGAAATAGCTTTCGGTTAAGTCCCGCACGAAGAACTACCCTTCGGTATTTCCACTTCGCCCATTCGCCCATCGCCCTTTCTCGACGTTAGCTTTCGGCCATTCCGCGAGAGATTCTCGATGATAATCGGGCACCACGGGGTTGCGCCTGGTGGTGAATCGGCAAGTAGTCATATACGCGCGCCATACATGCACACACATGCATACACGTTTCTCACAGCAGCCCGCTATATCTGTACACACGTATATACATATTCTATATACAGGGAGGTAGAAAAGCGGGAACGGCCAATCAGAGGGCAACCTCCCCGGGGACGGGACGGGTTGCCATGGTTGCGTCCGAACCCTCTTAGGCCTTCTGCTCGATCCCTCACTCGAGCCACGACTCGCAGCAACCGCACTTTCTCACTCTCACTCTCGCCAACCTCCGACTCCTATCTATCACTCACTTTTATCCACATTCTATATCTACACATCTACATCCACACACCTACACACAGTTAGATCCTTCCGTTCAATCCTCCATCCCATACCTCACCTTTCTACCATCGGATAGACAAGATTCTATATACACATCTATATCTCATATCTCGGATATTCCCTCCTAACTATACATATACATCCTATATATGTCCCATATCTGTATATCTGTATATCTGTATACAGATATCTGTATATCTGTATATCTATATACCTATAGACATCCTATATCTAAATACCTAAATACCTATATGCATCCTATATCTATACATCAACATACATCCATACATATTCTGTATCTGTAAGGTTGTTCGGCGCGCAGCCTCTACACACCGCGCGAGCCGGCTCCGCGTTACTCCATCCCACAGGCTATAGTACTACAGCCAGTATACGTACGTCCCGGTACTATCGGCGAACCTCACGGTACCGTAACCCCGCGCGTTGTTCTCCCGCTCTTCCTCGCTTCATCCCTCTCGCGCAACCCCGTCCGACCCTCGCTCCTTTTCTCTCCCGCTCTTCTGCCATACATATATATATACATACATATATATATATATATATGTATATAGCTATTATACTATATCTCCTCTTCTCTTTCGCCGTCAGTCGGGACCGAGAGTTCGCTCGCTCGCACCGGCTCTCCCGGTTTCCTGCACTTAGCAAGATCAATACCAGCCAACGAGGCTTGAAAACATGCGTCAACATGGTCTTGCACTGTTTGTACGTCCACATAACGCTACGGCTCGACTCACAGCCATCCCTCCCATCTCGACCAGTCAACCCCCTCCCCCCGTTCTTTATATATATGTATATGTTATATATATGACTCTCACTGGTTGCCCGTCCGCTGGTATACTTTCAGCCCTCCCAGACCTCTCTTCATGGTGCACCAGCCGACCAGCGCACTTCGCCAATCTCTCTCTACCTCTCTCTTTCTCTCTTTCTCTTCCCTCCCTCCGTCCATCGCGACTATCGCGAGCGTACCGCGGTAACTGCACTCGCGTGTATGCTCGCTACGCTCTGCATCCAAACAATGTCCGACAAGGCTGCGCACATATTAGCTCATACCGCGCGGCCTGTATGCGTCACCTCGCGGCCTCGGCCAACGTCATATTAATTAAAATAATTACGGCCTACGCGGAGGTGCGCCGGCTATCCGTTGTGGACGAGTGTGCGACGGGGGGAGTGTTCAGCATCCCTTTCGCGGACCCGGAAACGATGAATTCAGGGAAACGTTTTGAACGCTTCGAACACCCGCAGGAACTCGCGGATTCGTCGGAATATTTGATAATTGATTTCTGTGGGGATGTTGGTTTTTTTATTTTTTGATGATTCGTTCACGACTAAATATGTAGTGCCTTTTTTGGAAAGTTCAATAATCGCTGGCTCTGCGATTAAATTCTGTGAATTGTGGAGGTTGAGATGAATGATTTTTTTTTTTTTTTCAAGGACAATTGTCGGATTTTAGTTTTGTTTCGTTGAGGTAATTGGTTTTCTTATAACGACCATGTTACCGAAATGCCGGTAACAAAAAATTATGAGAACGATTTTTGCGCATTGATCACGAATTTGTTACCGTGCATAAATTGGTACATTAAATTTTATGTACAATTGTGATAAAAAAATTAACCTACCGCATATTAAAAACTTTATAAATACCTTACTTTTAATAATGTACTTCAATTTCACTGTAAAAATCCATTCATTTTTCATCACAATTGTACATTAAACGTAATGTACAATCGTGATGAAAAATTAATGTACCGTATAGTAAAAACTTTAGAAATATTTTACTTTTAATAACTTCCTTCAATTTTACTGTAAAAAGCACTTTAAATCCAATAATGTACTTTAATTTCTCCGTCCATTCATTTTCCATCACAATTGTACGTTAAATTAACGCACCCGTTTCCGCATGACTTCCAGTTCGGTGCAGTAAATGTACAATTTTTTAAAACAGTGTGTTGTAGACGTCTCGTCAGGGCCTTACCGGGGTCCGACGCAACGCTGCGAAAAGAGACTCGAAATTGGTCGTCTCAATTTCCCCCAAACGGGAGCAAAATAAATGGAAAGGCGGTTGCCATAACGTAAAGATCGCGCTGGCACGTAGCCCCGGGTATTCGAAGGGTGCCAAGTGTGGGCGGACCCGTAACCACGTGGCGACTTTTAAACGTTCGACGGATAATGAAAGGTCGCGAAGTCAGGAGCGCGTTTAACCCTCGAGGAGGAAAGGATCCTGTGGGCGGAGTGGAAGAAGAAAAATAAGAGGAAGGAATGGAGGACGAAGTAGAACGAGGCTATAAGAGCTTGAGGATGGTGTCGCAGAGTGGGGGAGGGGAGGGGGGTGGGGGAAGGATATCGGGAAACCCGGAACGAGATGGGAGGAGGATACCGAGATCGTGGAGACACACCGCATTCGCGCCTCACATTCACACTCACCTGGATACGTGCCTCAGGCAATCCAATCTTCTCGGCGAGACGTTCGCGGGCAAAAACGTCCGGGTAGTGGGTCCGCTCGAATTCTGGAACGTACAAGGTTACGAGGAGCGTCCGGTATTATCGTGTTAACACTTGGCAATCTCCATCTTCCAATATATACGGGATAACGCCCAATCCACCGAAATAGATTACAGTTTTTACGAAAAAAAAAAAAACGACAGAATTATTATTACACTTAAAAAAAAATATATCAATGACTCAAGCAAAATTCTATAATGAATATTTTTCTATGCAGCCTTACCTTTTTCAAGACTCTCTATCTGTTCGTTCGAGAACGACGTGCGATTGCGCTGGAGCTTTCTCTTGAGCCTGAGTCGAACCTGCGAGTCCTCGTCTCCCGAGGAATTATGCTCGGAATTGCCGTCGGACGTTGTCTCCTGTTGGTGGGAGAGCAGAGATCCGGCGTCTGAAACAGGCAGAAATAATCGACACGTTATTTGCTGTTCGGCGATGCTGCGATAAAGACAACTCCTTAAATCGAAAAATTGAAACTTTGGTGCAAAAACGCGTTCCCCCTTTCGTCCGTTTTATTGTCAATTCGCCGTTGACATCATCCTAGTACAGAATACTCATCAACTCGTGAAATTTGTAACCCCCGAAATCCCAGATTTCACCATAAACTTTAAAAAAATCTAAACCAAAAATGAAAGGATTTTCTCAGAAAAAAAAAGTAACGTTGTTTTTCACCCAGTTTTTTTTTACCCACCCCAAAGGGAATTTCCGCCCAAACATTAGAGAGCCACCGAAGATTTTCCTTCAAACCCGAAATTCCAATATCTTGAAAGCAGTCCAAGCGACTCTTCCTCACAGCTCCTCGGCACGACGTATTCGACGCCTTCGCAGGGCAAAGGAAGTCTGGCCATGCGGAGGTGCAAAGGGGATGAGACGAGCGCGACCCCCGGGATTTGGTCCGCGTGCCTATGTGCACGCACACATCGAATCGCGCGTATGTACGGAAAGCAGAGCTGTCTGTCATCCCCCCCCCCCCCCCCCCCCCGCAAGGGCCCGGCGTGCGCGATTACCTTCCGCCTCCGCGCACCGAACCCTCGTCCGCGTTACGCGTTTCTCTTCCATCCCTTCGTCCCATCGGTCCGTCCGTCTGTCCGTTCCAGCGTCCTGTGCGGCTCTCCGCACCGCGCTCGTTCGTCCATTGCCGCGTCTGTCCGTTCGTCGGCTGTTCTCGTCTCGCTCCCCTCCGGTCGCTGTCTCATCCGTCCGTTTCTCTCTCCGCGCCAGCTCTTGGCCGACCGGACACATCGCGCACCCTCGTTCGCTCGGCTCCGATTCTCCGTCCGCCTCCTCCGGACCGGCGGAGGGTCGAATCCGCGGCGGCGTTTCCTTCATCCCTCGCGCTCTCGCACTCCCGCGCCCTCGCGTGCGAGCGCCCTCGATACATCCTCTCGACGACGAAACACCCGCACTTTCGCGCTCGCACACCTATCGCAATCCGTCGTTCGTCCATGCATCGTCCCGCACACAATACGCGAAATACTTTACTTTTAATAATTTACTTTAATTTTACTATAGAAGTACGTGAAATCCAATAAGTCGTAGAAGTGAATTTATTGACAGTGAATGACATGGAACAGTTTTTTGATACATAACGGACTTCGGGTCGAATTTTAAGACAGTTCGAACTTATTATCGAACTTGAGTTTGATCTTGAGTTTGATCATAAGTTTGAGCTTGAGTTCGATCTTGAGTTTGATCTTGAGTTTGATCTTGAGTTTGATCTTGAGTTTGATCTTGAGTTTGATCTTGAGTTTGATCTTGAGTTTGATCTTGAGTTTGATCTTGAGTTTGATCTTGAGTTTGATCTTCAGTTTGATCTTCAGTTTGATCTTGAGTTTGATCTTAAAATCAAACTTAAGTATGAAATCAAGTTCGAACTTAAGATCGATGTTAAGCACGCAATGAAGATCGGGCCAAACTTCGAGCTTAAGTGCGATCTCAAGAGCGATCTTAAGTTCAAACTGACGTCTTAAAATTTTTCATCGCAATTGTATATTGAATCTAATGCGTTCTCGCGCGCGAGCAGCCTCGATGCATCTTCTCGACGACGACGAAACGCCCGCAGTTTCGAGCTCGCACAACTAACGGACTCCGTCCTTCGTACATGGGCCGTCCAGCACACAAATACGGTTTTTCATACGCGGAACATTGACTATATCGTTCATTTAGACGAACAATAGCCTCGCTGGCGAGTTAACGCGAGAGACCGGACCGGAAGCTGCATCGAGAACACTGGTAGCGCTCCGCACAAACGCAATCGACACTCCCACTTTCTTTCATGACGCGTAACGAGTGAAACTGGGCGGTCGAATCGGATACCGATTGCAATCCGTACGATTGCGAGAACTCGATTTCGTTTTCACGTCGATGCACGGTGGACGGAGACGTTTGCGTTCGTAGCGGACAATGTTTCCATGCACGTTTTCATGCACGTATTACAAACAAAAAATTTCTATGAAAATTCATATGAAGCCCACGGAGTTTTTACGCACAAACCGATGGATCGAATTTTGTATACGAGTATGAATGAATATTCTTCAATATATCGAACAACTATCTAACGCACCGGTTTCCACATAAAAAATGTGCTATTTTGTACGCAAATAATTGCAAAAATTTTTCAACCGTGAATCGTCGACCGACGCGGGTGACAGTGGCAAAAGGTTGAAGGACGGACACGACCGAAGCTGCGGGAATTGCACGGGGCTGCTGGATCGGGTATTCGCGGCGTGGCCGTTCCACCGCGGACGGAGATTCGCGAGAGGACCGAGGGAATTCATTTTTAGGCGTGCGTTTTTGGCTTTCCCGTGTGGCGCGTAGAATGGAATAGAAAAAAGAAAAAGAATACAAAAAAAAAGAACCTTTGCCGGTCTCCCGTTCTCCGGCAGTCGCAGTCAGTCTGCACCAGAAAAGCGTACATCGAGAGCGAAGTGACGGGTCGACCGTAATCTGCCTATTGAAGGCCCGACGCGCGGTCCGGCCGCATCTGTATCCGTCATCTGCGGGCCAATCTGCGCCGCAATCTGAGCCGCTTGGCCGATTTCGGTGATCCTATTATAGGAAGCGGCGGCGGCGGAGGGATAGATATAGAAGAAGCGCCGATGCGATCGGACCGGGCTCGGCCAGGTAATACCGACGCACCGAGGCCGTCTCCCTCGCTCCCGTCCGCCCGTTCTTTCGTCATCGAAATATCCGCGGCGCATCCCCGTAACGCTCATCCTCCGCACGGATGAGACTTAACTTCCATCGAGAGCGCGCGCAACTTCCCTCCATGGAAAGCTAACGCTGACGAAAAAAAAAAAAAAAAATCACCCCTGACACCTTTTCCCGAGTGCGTTCGCAGGGATCGCGAGAAGTGTGACCCGGATTGACGAGGCAAATGGGAAGAAGAGCATGTACACGAGGACTGTTGCGGCCGTTGATGCGGATCGGGTAAAAGGCTGAGTGCTCACGGGTGAAGGACTATTCCTAGGAGGATCAATCCGCCCAGCGCCAGGATAAATGGAAGGATTACTCGCGGTCGCGGTTCTTCCATACCGAAGAAGAGTCTGGATGGAGGGAGAGAGCGTCGCGAAGGTCGCAGGCCGTAGTGCCCTGCATAGATTTTTTTTGGACGCCGTTACAACGTACAGGGCAAAAGTAGCGAACATAACCCGTTCCATACATCATTGATTTCACGTGCTGATCTTGTCGGGCCATATTTCCCGCTTCCACCCTACTGGCCTCACACCTTATTCAAAATAAAACCCATTCGACGCAAGAAGAGCTATCTGTTATTTGCTGGATTGTCATTTCCCGTAATCAGATTTTATTTAGTGTGTTGTAATAAAAAAAATCAAAACATCAATGAAATGAAATAAAAAATGGAATAAAAAAATCAAAACATCAATGAAATAAAATAAAAAATGGAATAAAAAAATCAAAACATCAATGAAATAAAAAATGGAATAAAAAAATCAATGAAATGGTACAAAGAGTGACTCACCGGATCGTTTAAGCAGAGAATCGTCGCGTCCGTGAAGCTGTCCGCCGGGTAGCAGGGACTGTCCGGATCCGGGCGTCCCGGCCGTCGGTATTCCGCTGGCCAGGGGATGATGGGACGGGGTGGCCGAGTACCACGCTGGAGGCCAACCGGTCGCCTGCCCGTTGAACATTCTCAGTTTGTCGTAGACACTCTCGGCCCCCTGGTGCGCCTGCACCGCCGCCGCCTGTTGCTCCTTCTGAGAGGCCAGATTCCTCAGCACCCTGTTTATCGACGAGACCTGAGCGACAGCCAGCGTCAACAGCGGCAACAGAAAGAAAAACACAAAAATTCTTAGATTAACATCGATCCTTATCGGAAGCTGGAACTTCAAGATCCCTCGACCCGGAAGATCCAAACAATCGTCAAACTTTTCGATAAGCTATACCGAGAAAGGCATTCGCTGCAATGGGTTCACTTTTATTCCTCAAGTAGAGAAAAATATATGTGCACTGAAGCGCTTTCGTTTTTGAGGAAAAAAATGAAATGGAAAATTCTTCCGACTGACGAGGTCGATGACAATGACGTCACTTCCTAGATTAAGATCTTAGAGATCATCGATCCTTATCGGAAGATCCAAACAATTGTCAAACTTTTATACAAGCTTTATCGAAAAAAGGATTCGCTACAATGGCTTCCGTGCAGCCGGTATAGAAATTATACCGGAGTCGTCACACCGGGACACGGGAATGCATACTGTGCGGCGCGATTTCTCGATCCGATTAAACGTAGATCTCAGAGATACACTTCTGTTTCTCAAGTACAGAAAAATCCCTGCGCAAAGGATCGCTCTCGTTTTCAAGAAAAAAAAGTCTCCCATCTGGGGAGCACAATGCCAATGACACTAATTTTTCGATCAACATCTTAGAGATCATCGATCCTTATCAGAAGAATCGTCAAACTTTTCTTTAAGGTCTATTTGAGAAAAGGATTCGCTACAATGAGTACCTTGCAGCCGGTTTATAAATTATACCTTGGTCGTCATATCACGACACGAGACTGCACGCTGCGCGGCTCGATTCCTCGATCCGACCGAGCGTAGATCTCGGAGATACACTTTTGTTTCTCAAGTACAGAAAAATCCCCGCGCAAAGGATCGATCTCGTTTTCAAGAAAAAAAAAGTCTCCCATCTGACGAGGACAATGCCAACGACGTTAATCCAGGCCGTGCGCGTCTTATCCGAAGTGTGTATCTCAGGACTCTGGTATAACCGCGTAATGCGTTCGTACAAACGCGCACGGGAGAGGAGAGGCCGAGAGTGGAGCTTCGCCGTCCCGTGGGAGCGTTCAAGGGATCCCCTGGATGAAAGGACACCGCCGTCCAATTATTACATAAAATGCTTTCGCTTCTTCCCGGTGCGCTCTTCCTTTCTTCGCGGAGCGTTCGTTCGCCTCACCGACACACGCGCGCGCACACACACCGGCGCGGTCTTCACAATCGACGGAGTCTCTCCGAGGCAACCAGTGGCTGGACTCTAAAGTTATAACGAGCGTTGAAGACGCACGGACCGTTCCTCCCCCAACTCCCCGGCTTCCTCTCCGGCGTTCTGCCTTACGTTTTCTCCGGAGCTTCTTGGCTACTCGACTTTCATAATGTCAGAACTTTCAACGGTTACTCGGATCCGAGAAAACACGGGTCTTACGCTTTCGCCAGCAACCGTACGTACTTTTCCGTCCGAGTTTCAGTTGAATTCTGCCTTTGCCACTTGTTTCCGCGACGCACGGGAATTTCTGCATGGCAATTTATACCGCGGGCTTCTTTTTTTCGATCGGTTCGTTTAACGGAGTTCATAATGCTTGTAGCTAAATCACTGATGCGAATTTAAAAAATACTTGGAGATCTCCTCGCTGCTCTTTGCTCACACGGACAAAAAGGTTTGTAGTTTGAAAGAACTTGTCTTGTCCCAAAATGTCTTGTTCCTCGATATAGCAGAGAAAATAGTGGGAAAATAACCAAACGTTTTTGTACAGGGAACACATTTTTTGGGTATAATTTATAAGAAACAAATGTGAAACGTTGGTACCTCATTTTGTTCAGCGAAGAAACTACCGACTGGTAAAAAGCGTCATTGACTTCATCGTCTTGAATCCAAAATGTTCCAAAGCCTAATGGGCTTCCGAAAATGTCTGCCAAATCCAAAAGTGTTGAAACTGCAAGCGACTCGCAATCGCTCCATCCAAAAAATCACACTCTTGTTCCGCACAACGCGAAATGATGCAATGAATGCCAAAAATCAAATATCGACAATAACCAAACATTTTTCTAGTGTAAACAACTTTTCTTTGTAAAATGACCAGAAAAACATTGCGAATGCTGGCGAGTAGGAAACATTGAAACCTTATTTTACTGTTGAGAGAAACTATCGACCGGCAAAAAGTGTCATTAACTTCATCATCCTGAATCCAAAATGTTCCAAAGCCTAATAAGCTTCCGAAAATCGCTGCAAAATCCAAAAGAGTGTAGACTGCAAACGACTCGCAATCGCCCCATCCAGAAATCCCACTCTTCGTCCGCACAGCGCGGAATGATCGGAGTCCCGAGTCTTAATGACTCGTCAGAGATCGCAGGTTCTTCGGAATCCCCGGCGTTTCCGCCTGTCTCCGTTTCACTGCCAGGCCAGTAGTACGAGTCTACGTTAGGGCGGCCAGCACGCGTCGACTCGCATGCCCGCGCGTTCGGTCCGTCGTTCCTCTGCCAACAAGGGAAGGATCGTCGAGCGCGCGATGAGCGGCTGGCGCGCGGTTTCAACGACGCCGCCTCGAGCGTACCGGCCCGGCGCTCTCACTCTCTCTCCGTTACCCGGGTTTTCGCCGCACAACAGCCGCAGCACCGTTGCAGACCATTACACGCGCGACCGGACACGAATAATTGTGCAACACGCTTAACTGATCCCATTCACCCTGATTCTACCCGCTTTCCGCCATCAAGCCCTCGGCTCTCTCGCGCTCTCCCAGTCTGCACCCTTTCCGTCCCCCTCGCTGGCGAACCCGTCATTCAGCCCCCTTGCGCTGCTACCGTTGCCGCCAGACCACCCTCTACACCGACGATAGGCCGCAACGATCCAACCCGCGAATCCCTCTCGCCGCTCATCCCCGAGTGCGTCGCGTCCAGCCGGTACGACCTTACCCTTGCCGGAATACGAAATAACTCCGAGCGCGGAGAGGCAGTTCATGATTTTCTTCATTGTCTCACCGAGTTGGAAGTTTAAACCAGGGGTTGAAATCTCCGATTCTCGGAACCGATGATTTTGCCTTCGCTTTTGTTTCCGGCAAGTGAAGAAATGAGAAAAAGCGTGTACATGGTACATAAAGCAAAGAGAAAAAGGAGAGAAATTCCCTTGCAGCTTGTCAGTCCGCGGAATCCATCCATTTCATGCCCGGCCGTTCTTTTCTCGATCCCCCGGCCTCTCTTTCCCTCGCGGGTCTTTCACGGAGACCCCTGATTGATCAGCCCGCCCCCTAGCCGATGCGAGGGTTCCACGCTTCCCCCTCGAGCGACTCCGCGGATAACGACTGGTACGCGTGCCGGAACGTCCACCGGGTTTCTGTACGGCGCACTACAACGGGCCCTCCGAACGCAGAAGAAGGGTCGGGCGGCTGCGTAAGGAATCGCCGGTCCGGGGTCGTTCGTTCCCCGCTGCCGGACCGCGCCACTCCACGGAATTCGGCGTTTCCGTTCGGGCCGAACGGCGCGCGGTTCTTCCCGGTCAAGCCGCGGATTCCTTCGCGTGCGAGTCGCGCGTTAGCGGCGTCTCATCGGGGTGTGTGCGGAACGGGAGCGAAGGAGGAAGGATGTTTGCCGGACGAGAAAAATGCACCGGGGGGCAAACCCTGGCCGGATAGCGGGAGATTCTTCTCGTTTCGCGTGTAGGCTCGCCTACGAGAGGTCGGAAGGGTCGCGCTGGCTCAGCCCCGGTCCGGGCATCGCGGCCTGGCGAGCACGAGGGTGGACACGAGGTCCGCGTAATGGACCGATTACCCCACCCAACCGATCGTATTGACGAGACTTTGATTAGGGTCGAGTGGCCGGATCCGACGGGTAAGTGCCGCCCCGCCGCACCCCTACCCTGCCTCGGTAAGTCCCTCTGTACCGAGCATCACCGCACACCGCTGCCTCTTCATAACTCCCAAGCTGCCACAGTGACTCTGTTGCTTTCGCATTAATACGGCAATCTATAGCCAAATATGTGTAGCTTTCGGGGGTCAAGAGCTCATAGACGAGGGGGAAACGGATGACTGTGGATGAGATTTATTGAATACCGGCTCGGATTAAACTAACCCTTTGGCGAATCGTTTTTCGAGCCGTGGAAGGCGTGTGAAATTCGGAGCTTTGGGACAATTGACGATTGTGTAAGGACCGGGCGGAGACTTCGTAGGGTTGGTCGTAGCCGATGATGTGACGGATGGTCCAAATTTGAATTATTGGAAATGTGACGAACGCCGCGATTCGAAACCGGGTTAGTCGATTGCTAAGTCGCCTATGTTTGCCTAGAATTCGAGTTGTCTACGTATGTGCAAACCGTCGCGATAGAAAAAATGATTGTCGGCGAACTTACGCTCGGGATGTTGTCGTTGTTGCAGACACCTTCCTGAAGCAGCCGGTCGCGAATCTCCCAGGCGAAGATCGAGGGACATTCCCGTTTGTAGTCGGCGATCTTGTTGACGACCGGGGTCGTCGCGACGCGCGGCTTGCTTCCGCCGATCGCTCTTGGCTTTATCGAGCCGGTCTCGTAATATCTGGGTAGAACAGAAAAAAAGTGTCGTCATTTTTTATTGTTTATTTTTTATTTTTTTGCATAATTGTGCTCTCCACGATCTTTGCGAAACATATCGGAGTGAAAAATAATTTCGTAAAATCGGAATACGAAGTTTCGTTAACAATAATTTTGTTCAATAAGTGACAAAGTCGTTTGTAGACTCTAAAAACAATTTCTGATCATAAAAAGATCATTTGCGGACGTTGAATTTCCTCGTTTAACATTTTAAAAATTTTGTCGGTAAAGAAGAGATCTGTCTAGTTAAAATGAATAATGGTTCTTACCTCCCGAGTATCTTCGAGACGCATCCGTTGCTGACCTGAAGAATGCGCGATATGTCGCACGGTCTCGCGCCGCTGTGCGCCAATTCGACGATCTTTTGCCTCGTCGCGTCAGGAAGTGGTCGTCCGTTTACGTAAACACCACCGAGCTGATTAACGCCGCTGTGTCCCGCAGCCGAGCAGCCAAATATTGAGTTCTGCCCGACCATGGAACCCCCGCCGATGCCCGGACCGCCCCCGTGCATCAAGTCCTCCTCTGTGGAAACATAACGTAACACGTGTAACATATCACTCGGTACACACCGTCGAGAGCGTACGTTCTATATGCATTATCGATACACATTGGGTCAGCTTTAGCAAGCACGAGCGTGACGGGCCGTCAACATAGAAATATTCTCTATTTCGATTAATCCTAAGGGTTTTGAGGGAGCGAGCGCCGAAAGCCGGACATCCAAATTGTTCTGGCTGTTGAAATTTCTATTTACTATGAATTTATATTTTCTATGAAAGTACTTTAATTTTTATAATTTGCTGTAATGTCAATGAAAAAGTGTATTAATTTTTCATCACAACTGTACATTAAATTTAATGTACCAGTTTTTTTATAAAAACTTCTAGTCCGGTACATTAAATTTCCATTTATTTTTTTTACACTTAACAGTTCGCTTCTTTGAAAACTCTTCGCTCACTCAAGAACAACCGAATTAAAATTTTTTTAAATTACTCTTCACGAAAAATTAAAAAATAAAAAATTCCGTTCTACTTTTCCTCTGTTTTCAATTTGGCCGGGGGGAGGGGGGGGCAAGAAAACAATTTCAATGGAACAAAGGACCAAATATCGTTACCGACTCAGCTTGTTTCACGGGAGCGACGTCATTACTCGGGCTACTTGCGGAGCCAGGGTAAAGAGATGCTCGACAGTTTTTTTTTCCTACAATAAAAAAAAAGATACAATCCCGGTCTTTTGTCCCAGTTTTACTTGTCTCGGGCGTGTCGCTAGAATTCACTCTCGCGTTTACGTCTTTTTTTTCTCCCTTTTCGTATTGTACGCGATAAGTTCAAAGTAATTTTTCCGAGCGCACCGGCGAGTAGGGAGGTTGCAAATTTTTTTTTTCATAGAAACCCTGCGCAAAACAAAAAAAAAATACGAAAGGAATTCCCGAGCTCGTCGTATATAAAATTGCAGTTGTATAACAGGTGAGCGTTGTGGAAGCATGACAGCTTCTCCATTTTTCTTTTGTCGAGCCCGCGCGTCGACGTACCGTGCAACTTTTTCCCCGCCGGTCGTTCCGGTCTCCCTCTTGCCCATCCCTCGAGAGCCGTCAACGAAAGTTCGCAATTTTTTTTTTTTTTTTAGCATACAAATAATTATTACTATGCAAGGATTATTCCGAGTCGGTATCATAATGTAAAAGCTCGCTGGGCTCTTTAAGCGCGATATATGACAACGTTGCGTATATGTACATATATACATACATACATATATGTGTATCTTGTGACGCAGCGCGAGAGCAAACTCTCGGCGGCGGAAACGCCACTAGCGCTAAATGCATCTTGCAATTAACAAATTTAATTAATCCCGCGACACCGGCGCCGGCGTCCCACTTTCGAATGCGGGAGTGACAAGAAGTAGTTGAAATGTGTAATTTAAGTGGCCCCTGTGTTACCCGCGACGACGGCGACGAGGACGAATGGAAGCGGAGTATACGACGCCCAAGGGGTTGCACGCGCAAACGCCCGCAAACCTCTCACCGAAAACCCTCTTGCACCCTCGAGCGCCCGGCGCTTACCGTAAATTCGTCAGACTCCGCCAGTTCTCGCTATTCGCGTTCCTCGACAAACTTGCTACCACGATGAACTGTGTTTTCGCGCTCGACTTATTGCGATTCGAAAGATTTTCAACTATGCGACTATCGCGGTCTGCGCAGTGATCTACCGATAAATTACATCCCTCGGAGTTTTGGAATACCGGCCGGACGCTGGCCGGGTGAGTACTGGGACTGTTGCAGGGATTCTCTATCGGTCAAGGGCAATGATAACGTCTTTACCTCAGAACCCATGACAACGTCTATTGCCTTAAGGCCAACGATAACGTCTTTGCCTTAAGGCCAACAATAAGGTCTTTGCCTTAAGGTCAATGATAACGTCTTTGCCTTAAGGCCAATAATAAGGTCTTTGCCTTAAGTCCAATGATATCGTATTCGCCGTCAGGCCAATGATAACGACTTGGTCTTAATGCTAATGATAACGTTTTTGTACTGAGAGTCGTAAGCTAAAACTTAATTTCCCATTTAATTTTCAACTTAAACAGTTCGGGTCGGTGAAATGCATGTGCAAAATCCAATTAGGCAGAAATGTTGCGAGTCTCATTTTTTTCAAAACTTGAGGGACACTATGAGAAAGACCACCGGTCATCATTAGAATTGAGCGCCGGGAGTTCGCACGTGCATTCAACCTTGCAGAACCCTTTCTGTCCGAACTTTAGCAATATCAACATCGATCCCAAGTTCGAACCTACGACTCTCCATTCTGCCTCTCGGTATGACCAAAACTCATGCGGACTACTTATTTGACAAATATTTCAACGTCAAACAATTCCTTGATCTACAACATTCGACACAAATCCGGGTACGCGAGCGACTTTTTTTCAACGTGATTTTTTTCAACCTTCGAGCAAAATTCTCGGGGCTCGGAGCTTCTCGGTCGAGGCGCCGAGGTTTTTCCCGTTGTCCCGGGAAACGAGACCGGAGACAAGACGAAGCTCGTGTCGGAGCTCCGCCGGTCGTTTGTAGCGCGCCGTTGCAGCGACGATGCCCGGCTCGACTGCTCGCAAAGAGAGTCTCGTTTGTGACGGACACAAAGAAGAAGAAGCGAGCGGAGCGACCGAGGGTACGAGGACCGTCCGGATCCGTCGGACAGCCCCGATGCCGATGAGCAACATTCTTATTCGGAGGCGAAAGACGGAGACCGCCGGCATTTTGCTCCGGATTCCCGCTCGCTTCGTCGACGGTCCCGTCGTTCGTTCGTCTTGTCCGCCGATTCACTCTTAACGCGTATAGATCGTGGGACCGGCAGGAGGAGATGCGGAGAGAGAGCCGATGGTAGGACAGCCGATGTCGCGCGGCAACGTATAAAAAGATTAACACTCGAGTGAACACGCGACAGGCGACGCGGCAAATAAGACACCGGTCTCGGTGCACGGACGCTTTGACGATTGATAACAGAGATTATTATTATATCATGTGACCGGCCCACACAATTCTCAGCTTTATATTAACATACATACATGTGCGTGTGTGTGTATGCAGATATAGGCTGATTTAATAACTATTGTACACTTTATATATATATATATTTTTTTTTTGTCACCTAAAAACGAATGAATATGCGATAAGAGATCAATAGTTAAAATTTATATCGAACCTCGGTGTAGGGAAATGTCTGAAGCAGCCCGATGCTGCACCTCCGCGAGAAGGAAGGAGTAATCTATAAACATAGTAACAGTTGTAATCTATTAAATATCAGAAATTAGAGTCGCCACGTTTACACAAAAATAAAGATATTGCGAAGATGGTTTTTTTTTTTTTTATCGGTTGGGAGAATCGAGAAGGCCTTTTTTGAGGTCACTGGCATTGGGACGATGATCGCAATGGACGGAATATCTCAAGCGAGCTCGTTTCCGTAAAAAAATTCTTCGGTAGAGACAAACCTTGGGAAATCGACTGGGAAATTCTGGCGGGTCTGAATATTTTTTTACGGGCTATTGTTATCTGGATAGTCTTTTATTGATTATGAGAAACTTACAGTAAGTATCGCTGATTTTGCTATCTAAATGGAGATAGCCGGTATAAAAATATTTAAATTATAAAGATTGCCAAAATCTCACTGTCAGTTTGTCTCAGTGTAGAGTCGCCTTAACCCAACGCGTAAGCCATCGTGGTAAGGAGATTCCAACTTTATAAAAAAAGGGACCAATACGGACATCGTTTTCGATAGTGCATGTGCGCGACAAGTGTTTATTGTAGAATTCCTCTTATCCTCATTCCTAATTAATTCCCCAACGAAATGTTTATTTATTACAAAAACTACAAGATCTCGAACGAATGTTCTCAGTGTAGCTGCACGTTTAAAGGAGAAAGGTTAGAAACTATAACGAGCGAGAAAAAAAAAAAGAAAGCGGGACCGACTGCAATCTGCGGAGAGGCCGACGAGGTGAAGTGACGAGTGCGACGACGACGTACGCGGGGTTGTTGAAAAACACCCCCGGCCGTTGGCGCAGAGTAAAAGTACATATGTATATGTGTATACATATATATAAATATACATATATATATATATATATGAACCGTACACGGCACACGGCACACATTCTTTATTTATAATTTCGCGTTAATCTACGCGACGACCAGGGCAAAAGCGAGTCATGCGCCGCAAAGTGAGGCAAAAAGGTTCCACTTGGCTGAGCGTGAAACGGGACACAGATTAAATCCCATCCTAGCGGGGTGCACGTTGTCGGGACGCCTTCACTCTCTCTCCCTCTCACTCCCTTCCGCCTTTCCTACGGTCTCTCTTCCACGCTCCTCCATCCTCCCTTCGTCGAGGCTCGTTGCTTTCCCGCTCGCTTCATCCCTCACCGTGAGCTCGACGAGGAGCACAGGCGAGCTCCGCCGTAGCTACCAGTCACGCAACCCTCCGCCCCGACGATCTCGACGTCGTCATTCGAACCCTCTCGCGGCCCTTCGTCCCTCATCCGAGTCCTCTTCGCCGGCAAACAACCCCACCGACTCCTCGAGAGTTACATGGGCAATATACAAAAAGTACGGATCGCAATAGAAATTTTTTATCTCTAAAGAATGTAAAATCATCATTTAGGAATTTATTCGTTATTCAGGTATAAATTTACTAATAATTTATTTTTACTATTATTTTGGTTATTATTTTATCAAGTCCAGCTTTCATCGAAACGATGGATTCCGAAAAAGGGTTCTTCGATAGAAACGATTTATCTTCAAGAAATAAAAATAAAAACAAAAATAAAAATTAAGAAATTTATTCATCATTCACCTATAAGTTATCTAGATTTTCAATGAACTAATTAATAATGAGAACATACATGACTATGCGCGATCCACAAAGTTGACGTTACTTTTTTAATCGCAAATCATCAAAACACGCAGAACAGCAAAAGTCGCTGAGAGGACGATACAGCGTGTCCGAAATTCCAGGTGAAAAGTACAGATTGCGCAGTCAAAAAAAAAAAAAAAAAAACTATCTGCGATAGATCTCCAGCGCGTCCATCGATACGCGAGATGAATTCGCGAACGCGCCCGATGTGCACGCGTCGTACCCGGGCTTGAATCAGAATGAGCAGCGTCAGTCAACGATTTCGGGGACTATCGAAATTGCATTGACGGCTGCTTCCCGAGCGGAGAGAATGAGCCTCGGGAACAACAAAAACGAATGGCAAGCGAGAGCTCTGACGCTCGCGTGGGCGAGAGAGAGGGTCGGTGAACGCGTTTTGTACACCGAGCGGATAACAGCATCGATAGCCGTAAAAGCATCGCGATATATCGATCGATGCGGTCGGTGGACGCAGTCACGCGTTCGTCCAGCGATTGGCATTATCCCCTTTTGCCTGCAAAGCGCGACTACCCTTTCCGTCCCATCCCTACCCCCCCCCCCCCCCCCCTCCCCCTCCCCTCAATCTCGTTTTCTCGCTAACTCCCTCTACCTACCACGGTTTCGTGCGAAACGTGCGATTAATCGTTATTCGATAATGGAAACAAAACACGATCCGAAGCGGATAATGCGCACTCTAATTCGAACGGGCGTCGACTCTCTCACCCCCACTCCCCCTCTTTTCCCTCCGCGTGGGCCGTCCGCGCCCTCCGAACACGTTGCTCATCACCGACTCCCGAAGTTTACGTCACGGCTATTTGTCGAAGGGACAACGATAATGGAATGCGAATAATTAGTTCGCTCTCTCGCGAACGGGATCGACAGCGCCTGCGCACTTCCAGCTGAGCCTCCTCGCTTCCTGTTGCGAAAGGCCTGGGGCGGTGCTCTCCCGAGCGCCGCTGGCGATACGACGAAGGGAGACGACCATTGAAACGAGGCCCGGGAAGGGGCGCGTTTAGCGATGTTGATCGCTGGAGTTCCTTCGGAGCCGCGAACTTCCACGCTCGATCGCGCTTCGGCGATCGATCGATCGATCTTCCGCCGGTACGATCGAGCTTGTCGTCCCGCGCGCCTCGTTATCGCGCGTCAACCCTCGGGGAAAAACCCTGTTTTTTTTTGTCTTTCTGATTGTCCTTGTTCGGCGCATGTGCCGGAAATCGGGCCGAGCGCGATCTCGATCGATATACTTTGTTGCGATCATTTCTAATTCCAGTCTCTCTCTCTTACTGAATGTATTAAACAGAATGCCTCTCAAAAATAACTTTTTGCAATTTAGTTTAGACGTTTGTAACTGATTTCGTTTATTAATTTAATTAATTGAGTTGATTAATTAATTTAATTAATTATACGAAGAAAGTACAAAAAACGCTAAACCAAAAAAGCTACTTATCTCCATTATGTTGTTATTTATCGCAAAGAATCCAAAACGCATCCGCTGAGCTCGAACCGATGCAGGCGCATCCGCGTTAATTCCCACGGCTATGCCGACCGAGCGCCCGAGGCATTTGCGATTTTTAATTGACAAATAAGCGTACCGTGTCGGAAGGCTTGAAGGGTGCAAACACGTTGTACGTTGTAAACGGAATTGAAGCTGTGTACCGAATGCCGTTGGAAGGGTACCGAGGGTGAAGCCGGCTGGAAGGCGTTCAATGGAGAGAACCCGAGCACCTCGAGATTTCTTCCGTGGCTCGGAGACTCTGACGCGGAAAATGTTGAAGGAGGATGAGAGCCGTCACCGGCTCTCGACCGGTAACGGCGAATGTCATATATATGCAGTTTTCATTTCACGCTGGTGAAACATCAAAGATGGCGAGGCACACATTCTCTAATGAGTTGAATCGCGGCTGAACGATGTCTTCGTCGCTCGAGTGTCGAATTCATCGGTCTGCCACTCGCTCGAGGGCGCGAAAGTTAAAGATACATGTTCATACAAAAAATATACACACCCAGAAAAATAATTTATTTGACTACCACCGTTCATTTGGTTTAAGTAAAATATTTATTTGATTTAAATAAATATTTATTTCATTTAAGGAACTATTTACTTGATTTAAATAAATATTCATTTGTATAAAACAAAGTCCATTCATTTTTCATAACAATTGCAATTTTTGCATAAAATCTTCCAGTCCCGTACATTATATGAAGACGGATTTAACAGTGTATTTTTTTATTAGTGTGTTCTCAGTGTATTCTCTTCGACTATTCATTACCGCACGCTCGCCTTCGTCGAGCAGTGAAACGGAGAACCCGCGCACACTCCGGCTCGTCCTTGACGAATCGGCCGATTTTTACTCCCCCCCAGACTCCGAGTTCACCGAGTCGCGTTAATAAATTGCGAACTTCATGAAATAATTGAAACGTCACGAGAGCGCTCTTTTCCCTATCGGCGCCCGATGTCTTTCAATTGATTTCAATGCCCGATCGTATCGTCACGTTGATCGTGTAACGAGCGTGAGCGCAGGTGATTCCGATTTTGGTATTTCGACGAGTATTCGTCGACGAGTAGGAAATAATTGAACGAAATCATTAACGCACAATCGAAGTGAACCGGACAGAAATAATGGGGGGGACGGCGTCATCTGGGAACGATGATATTTTATATTACCCTCGCGATCGAAACAATTACCGGTCCGTGTGTATCGCGCACTTTGCATACCATAATAATGCTAGTTATTTGCCGCTCGTTCTACCGTGAATTATTCGGTGTTAATCTCCGTTACTCTATCAACGTGAACGGCACGCCCATTATACTCTGCACAACAACGACACCGAAACGTTCGCAAAAAGCTGATGGGCAGAGGGACGAGGGGCGGTACGGGGGTTAAGCGCGTGAACGAAAAATAATTGAGCGACGATCGTTAGCCTCCGGTAATCCTGCTGAAACGAGACATCGGGCGGGGGAAGAGCATTTGACATTTATTACATTGCTACTGAGAATTCCGCACACCTCCCCCCCCGCCGTTTCATTGTACATTCGTACAGGTCATCTTTTTTTTCACTTGCACACGCGGAGATGAAACGGATGACGGGTTGGGACTGATGAGTCTGCACGCGAACTTTTTTGTTCATTAACTTCTACAATTCTTTTCCGGTCCATTTTACAAAGATGTGTATTAATTTTGCGAAAATTTTTTCATGAAATTAACAGGACAATAATTGTGGATATTTGTGGACAAAAAAAGTTTGTTAAATGCACTAATTATTTTTACGATGTACATTCATGTACATCGCTGTTTACCGAAATCCCATCTTTCGTCTCGAGGCTTACAGTTATTTCTTATTTCCCTCATAAAATAAGGAATAAAGAACAAAGCTCCCGCTCAAAAGTCCCCGCCTTGAATTCCCGATATGCTCGAACGAAAAGCTAACGTCTACGAATTTTCGAGCGTCCCGCTTCGCCCACCTTTGCCCTGCAGTGAATGACATTCTGGATCGCCCTTTCGCCGGTTTCGCGCGGTGTGCCCCACCGGCAAAAATTCCGGTCCAAATTCCGCATCTTTCCCTCGCAACCATTAACGAATTTCCTGCCGGGCAACAAAATAAAGTGCCCTCTCGTGAGTCGGGCGTTTGATGCGAATAGCTGCGGGGGCTCGCACGCCGGGAATCCCGCATGGGGCGTTATGTGCGAAGGCGCAAGGGGTAGAAAGGCGAAAAAAAGAGCTATGGGACAGTGGAGCACAGTAGCGAGGACTCGAGCCCGGGCCGGAGTGAGCCGAGAACGAACACGGCACGGCGGAAGGGTCTCTTTGGTGCCCGACTGGCGCGTGCCGCTGCGCAACAACCACCATTGTACCGGTCGCGGAACGTACGCATTTTTTTTTTCCGATCGGAGGGTCGCAGCTCGAAACTCTTCGTCTCGCTTTCCCGCGGTGGATTTGACGGCGAGCGTTTACTCGGCTGCTCGCACTCGCACTCCAATAAACCGTGCCGCATAGAGCACGTCGAGCCACCGGCTACGTTTTATACCATAATAATAGCGCCGGTACGGCAGGTAGGAATAAAGCGAAACGCGATACCTCGAGACCGCAGGGCTGAAGACCGGCAAGGTGAGGACCAAGCAAATCCATTCGTGCTGAGAGTCATCGGCGTTAAGTCTCGCCGATGTCAAATACGTAAAGAAGTGGTTTTTTTAAAATTAGAGACTGTTTTCGAGAGAGCGCGTGAAATTTTTGGGGGAGTTTGGGAATCGGGCGGTTGTGTCTATGTGAGTGGGGTGAAAGGGGCGAATATGGCCCACCTCGATTAGCAGGTGAATTCGTTGTGTATGGACCATATTCAACAGTTTCAGCCTCGTGAGTTGTTTTGTTGATTGCGTGGAAATGGTGGAGTCGAGTTTGGAGTGTAAAAACAATTCGTATGAGATTTAATGTGCTGGTACTGGGAGTTTTTATCCATAAATTGGTATATTAAATTTCGTGTACGATTGTTGATGAAAAAACTTAATAAGAAAAATAAATAAGAAACGACGAGGAATCGTTCATCGCTCTTTTGACAGTGATTTACGCTGTTCCAAATGCAAAAAAAAGAGTTTTATGGCATGTATCAAAAACATTGCCAGGATAAATGAAAAAAAGGAAAACATTCCCAGTCCGTAAATTATTGATTTACCTGCTCATAAAATCGGGCGATATTCCCGACTCTTACCCGACGCATGTAACACATGCCTCGTAATTAATACATGTAATTACCTGCGATACATGCACTTGTAATTTATTTACCGGAATAACTCCCTAACACAGAAATTACAAGTGGCGAATTGATAACCCGAAGCATTCAATATTTGAACAAATACATAATAAAATAAAATCCTACAAATAACAAGAAACATATATATATATATAAAAGACAGAAAAGCACTCAGTAAAAACTTTTCACTATTCAACGCTTCGAACGATGCACAGTAAAAGAAAGTTTGTCCTTTTACAACTTATTGCCAACAAACATCCACAACTTTTTATTCGTGAATTTAGTTTAATCAACAGTGCAGACTGAAATTAGAAGAAACGAGTATTTCATCTATTTCACAAAATAATTTTTACAAAACTTCGTATTCCGATTTTACAAAATTATTTTTTAATGTGCAAAATAAAAAATTTCATACGATATAAATTTTCCCCGAAAAATGTTCCTCGGTATCGATACATGGTCCGAGTATCGTCACAACCGCCTCCAATCCTTGAGTAGCAGATTTTTTGCCCAATTTCCCTCATCGCTTCCTTTATGCAAAATAAAGCGGCGAAAGCCTCAAAAGGCTCGAAAGGTACGGCAAAGTTTCGAGAGTCCGCGGATGATTGCATTGACCCGTTAAAAGCTGAGATCGTCGTCAACCACACGACTAGCCGTCGGTTTCACCCCCGGAATATGGGAACACGACACCGCACGAGAGCGCAGCAGTTATCCGGCGTGCGTTATATACGTATGCTCGTCTCGGGTGTAGCGTGACTTAGAGGGGTCGCGGCTCGTCGTCGTCGACCGCGGCGGAGGAGGGGGAGGGGCGCGCGTGGGTGTTTAAGCAGACGCGAGCGAGCTGTACTTCAGGTGCAAGGTGCTCTCTGTACCACCCTTGCTGCACAGTGGCTTACGATGTGCTCGGTATAAAGGGCTGTTGCCCCGACAGAGAAGCCAAGCAATCGGAGTGTCGGGTTACGGAGGGCGACCCCGGGTAAACCGCAGCCACCGTCGTGTCACTTCGGTAATATGCCGTAAAACTCCTCTCAGCCTCCTCTACATCTTTCAATTTGTACCCTCTTTTTTTAATAACCGAAGGACTGAATTTGGTTCTGGATTTCCATAAGTTTTTGTAATCAACTGTATCCGAATTATGGAAAATTAATTTTTTTTGTGAGTTAATTAATTTTTAATATGATTTTATTAATTTTCATTGTGATTTTATTAATTTTTGTTACGATTGGAGTTAATTTTTATTATTATTTAATTTATTTCTGTTATAACTTTGATCATAAGATAATTTGCCCGTCCGCATGAAATGATTAGCCCAGAAAAGAAGCGTCGAGCTTATTCCGATCAACTCAACTAGACGATTTGTAATTTATGTATTTAATATTTTTTATTGAAGTTTAATTAATTTTTATTATGACTCTTATCATAAGCGCCTAGAAAAGGAGCGCCGATACTCAATGCCGCTTTCACTTCGCGCTACGAGCCCGAGAGATTGCGCGTCGAGTGGTCCGATTCTTATTCGCAGCGACGCTCGTACTCGGAGTCCGACGACGAGCTTATTCCGTCCATCCCCTCAATTAGACGATTTGTAATTTATGTATCCTGAATTAAAGGACCCGAGGATTCGAAAGCCCGGTCTAGCCGGATGAACTGAACGGGAAAAGATAAAGAATCCGTAAATAAGCGGTGTAAAAAGGTGTACGCAGAGCCGCGCGAAGATTCGTTTATGCGCTTGAAAGGAGCCGCGAAAGATACGCGAAGAAATAAGGGTATTTGTTTAATTCTTCTTTGCCGCGCATAAAAAAAAATCTCCGCCACATATATATATATGGGTATATATAGCCAGCAACCACCGGGAATCGAGGATCAGCATGCGAGAGAATTAGTATTCTGAATTCTTTATGAGGCTTCGACGAGAAAGCTGGAGCATCCGGGGCGCCCGCCTCTAATCGACGAGATTACAGCATTAGCCTCCCTCGATTTTTCGGTCGAGTTTTCTCGTTAGCGACCGACCGACCGACGCCCCGCGCTCAAAGCGTTCTATGGTCGGTGGTACCGGAGAATATTTATAAGCCATGCGTCGGAACGGTGCTTATCGTGCAGCCTCCTCGCTCCTGTCGCCGCTGCAGCGTCCCGGCACTCTGCCTTCAACCGCGTGTATGGACCCCCCGGGAGTTCTGTGTATTATCGATGCGCAGTCGAGAGATTCGTCAGACTTTAAGTGCGGCCGAGTTACCCCGCTCCTTGGAGCCAATAAGTGCCATTTTTGGGCCAACGGTGCTATTTCCGGAAATTCGGGATTTTCGTGAAAAAGAAAACATCTGAACATTTTGGGATGAAATTTTGCAGAAACATCGACTATTAACCACACATACTGTGTGTGAAATTTGAGCTTGATCGGTCGAGGCATTCTCGAGTTATAGCGGTTTTAATTTTTCGCGCCTAATTCACACACCGGACATTTTTTCTAAATATGATTTTTTGACGTTTTGTAACATTGTGAATATGTTTTCATCAAAATCACGGATTCTTTTTTACCAAAACAAATTTATCCCAAACTAATTGGTGACGTTGTCAATGGTAAAAAAAATGTGTGATGCATAAACAACTGAGAAACTTCGATGATCGAATTTATAAATCAGGAACTCGCTGAATGCTGAATGCGTACAGCACTTTCTCTAAATGACAGCACGATCATTCCCTTTTGCCGATTGATCCGCGATGGAACGCGGTAGATACCGGGCCATTCGACGCTGCCTTTGTATCGCACACAGGGCCAAGTGGGGCCCCCCTCTATTGATTACTACGAATTGAAGTCGATACATTAAGGGCGATACAGTTTATGGCTCTATGCGTGTATGAATCGAGGATTTGCCCGGGCTTATAATGACCAGTGACTCGAATCATTGGGGTATCTCGATAGATGGACGTACTGTTCGCTACTGTAAGGTTCGCCGTGTGCACGAAGGGGAAATGTAGAAGTACAACCGGTGGTCAGAAATCTCCATCGAGAGTTTCAACATTTTTAGGGACAATTATTTCAACAGGACGGAAAAAGAAAATCTCTTAGTAAAGTACGAGCGGTTATTTTTATTTTCTAGTTTTTTTTATTTCAATATTGATTTCATTTAGTTTTTGTAATTAATTTTTATTAATTCAATTAAATAAATTTCTTAACGTCTTTCTTGTTCTGTAAAAGATCTTTGGTTCAATGTGTTTAACATTTCAAAAGTTCCCGATATAACGGGACGACTCGCTGCATTCGTCTAGGTGCACACGGCGAAGAGATTCGTGAGTTTGCGATACCGACCTTTGTGCGGCATCTTCCAAAAGGGCGGCTCGGGGGTGGGCGAGCAAGGGTTGGCCACCCCCGCGCCCAACAGGGTCCTTGCCGCGTGCAGGGCCGCCGCGGCAGCCTCCCTACTCCTAACAGCCGCAGCGCTCGGCGGGTAATCCGAAACGCCGTCACTTCCGGTCCCCGAGACTCCGCCGCCGGCCCCGCAAGGACGGCTCAAGTGCAGGCTCAGTCGTCCACCGCCCCCGCCGGCTCCTCCGCCTCCGCCGCCGCCACCTCCGGCCACGCTAACACAGTGCTGAAACAATAAAAACAACAATTTTTATTATGAATTTTACATATCATAATTATATTTACATATATTATCAATTATACGTTTTATAATTATATTTATATTTATGATCAACCTCTGTGATACGCTGTGAAGAAAAAAAACTTTTATTACAATCCTACTTTCAATTCTTACAATTACATAATTGTGAGAATTGAAAGTAGAATTGAAACAACAATTTTTTTTCTTAGGCAGATTTTCAATAGGCAGTAGTAGAATCAGAATATCAATCACAGAATCCTGATTCTACTACTCTGCATAAAATTAACAGGCCAATAACTTTTTTTTTTTTTTTGCAAAACCCTATTTCCCTTCGAATCAATCGAAAAAAATAAACAAAAAGCTCGGAAATTTTATTGGACTTTAAGTGTAAAAAATGTCATCGCCGTCGACAGCAGAGCTACACTTTTCACGACGCAATAATGACTGTCAACAAAAAAAAAACCCGCACATCACAATCGAACTCTAGGGTCAACTATTTTTCCGCTGAAAAACCTATAATTACTGTGCGAGACGCTCGTGCAGATAAACACGTTTGCTTTATGAAAAATGGAATTTCATCCCGAAGTCTGTTATGGCGCGATGTCTCGACAAACTGCTCGAATGCAAATTAGCCTCGAGGGTACGATCTGTTGTGAAATACGCGACGCGATTGCTGATCGTCGAGGACCCACTGGAGTCGAGCGAGAATCTCGATCCGGTCGATTTTATAATCGAGCGCCGAGTCGGGCGCTTGACGATCAAACACGTAAGAATGGTATGCACGCGTACCGACGAGTGGCGTGCACAACGAGAACGGGAGTGCTCGACGGCCGCGACGAAAATTAGCGGATGCACTCTCGTTCCGTCCCAACCGCGTCCCGTATATCTGTACTTTTTTTTTTATTTTTTTTTTAGGGTTTTCCTTTTTTTTCAACGTGTCGCGGCGCTCGTAGTTTCTCCCTCGGGGCGTTTCGAGTGCTACAAAGTGCATCATTCGACATGGAACTCGCCCTCGTCGTTCGGCGAAAATGGGAATCGCTGGCGCGACGAGGTGTGCGGGAGTGCCAACCACCTCGGCGAGCTCGTCGCGGTGAAACTCTCCGACGCGAAACCCGCTCACGGATTTACCGACACGATGTAACGACGATCGATTCACAAGCTGTCGGCGTCGACTTCTTCCCTTTTCGTTAAAAATTTCGCACGCGTTAATTAAACGTTGCGTAACGGCGTTCGTTGAAAGGCCAAAATAGATATAGAAAGTTGGCGGCGCGTCCAAAAATTTTGGGTACAACGTCTCAAAAACCACAATCTGTTTTTTAAGACGTGTCGAGAATTTTTTTGACGGTGGTCCGCTTTGCCCCGCGTTCGTCTGGAGTGTCGAAATCTATGGGATTAATTACGGATTTTCAGTTCCCTTCAGTTGTAATTTTCTCTGCACCCGATAATATTCGGAGCATGACGATAAAAATACGTAACTATTTATCGTATTAATGTTTTTTATTTTTTTTTAATTTTTGTAAAGACACGATATTAGTTGGAAATTTTTTCAACTTCGCGTAACTGAATTTCTCAACGCTCGATGAAATTCGGAGCATACCGCGCATTCATAAAAATAAAAATAAGTAACCTCTTATCGACATCATGTTTGAAAATAAATAAAAATCATTTTTGTAAACACGATATGGAATAAATGTTTTCATGTCCATGTGACTGAATTTCATCGATAGCTGGGCTAATATCGTCGCGGGGTAGCGAAAAGACCTTGTAATATTGACAGTGTAGTTGAATGAGGTGGTCGGACGGGGTTTTCGATTGATTGCACATATGTTTGCACCGATGTATGATTATACGTGTACGGGGACGTATTCGTTCGTACACAGGGCGAACGACGCATCGGGAGCCTCGTCGAACGAGCAGTATGGAAATTCCGTTTATTGCCCAAATTAACTCGTTCGCCGCGCGTAAATTAACGATGCTCTTTGAACTTCATTTCCCGCCGGTCAGCGAAAATTTCACTCGATTGAATCACGAGTGTGTTACGGCCAAACCGCAGACGTCTCTTTGTCACTCATGCGTTTACGAGTGTCTTCCATACACGTCGGAAAATCCGGTACGCTCGCCTCGGGCGCTTCTCCGCGGCTGCGAGCGCACTCGAATTTTCATTTACGTCGACGCTCGTCAATTCGCACACTTCGTTTTTTACCGCTCGAACGAGAAATCGAGAAGAATAAAAATTTTACATTAAAAAAATTATAAAATAAAAATTTGACAGAAAAAATTTAATAATACAAATTTTAGATACAAAAATTAATTAATTTTGATTTGACATACAAAAATTACACAATAAAAAATTAAAGGAGATTGAGCCGCGAGGCACACGCGTGACTTTCCAGGATTAAAATTGGAGCTCCCGATTTCACGAGATACACCGAGGTGGGTGTTTGGCACGGATTTGTCCGTGTGTCGGACTCAACCCGGATGCTCGTTTAAACGGTGGATATAATTGTAACGTAATAAATCCATCGATACACGGATATCCGGAATTTCATTGAATACGAACGAATTTCAATTCCACCGACGAAGCTGGGCGCAACGGTTGAGTGAAGAATTACACTCGTGTAACGAAACACCGTTGCGGACGGGACTCCAAGCGTCTCCATAATTTGCAACCGTATTTGTTTATATACAGAGTGCACGCACGTACAATCCGTGAGTTCAAATCCATTATATTTAATATTTAATAAACCAGTACACAAAAATTCAAATTCAATTTCGCCTTAATTTTTTTTTTACCTGATATTTAATATTCAATATTGAATTTAACAAATATTTAACAGTCTATACGAATAAGAATAAATAAATACTATTATCACAGAATGATATTTAATATTTAATAATAATACGCAGAGCATTAGTTCGACTTCGCTTATTGAATTAAATCGCTTTATTTGTAGAGGATAAATCATCGCCTAGAATTTTTTTTTTTCCATCGATACGCCTCTACCCAAATTCGATCTCCCGTCGGCGCCGCACAAAGAGCTCCGTCAGAAAAAAAAGCCCGACCATCCCCATCGTGTCGGAGGCGTCGCTCAAAGCTATATCCGTTTATTCCATAACGCAGCGTTTTGCGCGGTGGAGATTATAACGAGGAGTACAGAAGTGTTAACCCGGAATAGGCCGGAGGTCGCGGCGGAAAATTAAATGAGACCTCGGTACGGAAGTATTTTCCGTGCTACGTCGGCGAAGCTCCGTCCGCGACTCTATCGCCAACTCCCCGCTCGGCCGTGCCAAGGATAAAGGAGAAAATAGAAAAGTAATGAGTTTTGCCTCCCCCCCTCTCCCCGTTAACGAGTTTTGCATTCTGCAGTTCAAGGGAACTCTCTTCGTTCCTCGCGGCTGCGAGCGCGGCCTAAACCCATTGCGATACGCTTCCGACTCTCGCGCGCCCTCCCCGTCGAGTTACGCACCGCACAGACTTTCGCGAAATTGTGCAAAATCGCGCTCCAATAAGGTTTCGCCCGTACTTGCTTACGTTTTGTTTTGCCACCGCAGTAAAAAAAAAAAAAAAAACAGAAACTGTGCACGGCTTTGGAAATTTTCCGTGTTCGCGGACTTTCGGCGTAGCGTACATTTTTCGTAGTTTCGACGTTTCGGTCGTTTCGCTTCCGTAATTCGCCGACTATTGGGGGTGGTTTTTGCGGTCGTTCGGTGCGAACGCGTGTTTTCCGGGGCGGCCCAGCGTGTCGCCGGGCGAGAAGCCTTCGAGGCTCGCGTAGCTTTTATAATCCGGCAAATTGAAATCTACCCTACCGGGCCAGCGAACCGTGCCGCACGGCCCTCTTATCCCCAAACCCAAAGATCCGATTTAGACGGCATTATCCGGTTGTTGTTCGGCACCGAGATCCGTTATACATACACCGATCCGAGCGCGGGCTCCTCCGCTGCGTTCCGGCTCGGCGCGGAGTGCCGCCGCGGCTCGAGCCTCTCTCCTGCTCCGTGCCCGAAGGGCTTAAAATATCGCTCTCACCCTCGCTTGCACTCGAAACAATATTATACCGGATTATAAAGAGTTACCATCGGTAAATGGAGGCAAATGCGTTCCAAGAAGACTCGATTAATCGTCGATTAGAATTGGTGTTTTGTCGTCAATGATGCGCTTTAATTAGCTCGTTAAACTTATAAAGTTCGCTTACTTAGATTTTCTTCGCTTACTAAACTGGCAAAGTTCGCTTTCTCCGATTTCTCCGTTTACGGAACTGTTAAACTTCTCTTAGTTCGCACTATTCCAGGTTTTGTTTCAAGTAAAATTCCACACTAAATTGCTTAAATCATCGTTTTTACCCTCGCTTGCACTCGAAACAATATTATACTGGATTATAAAGAGTTACCATCGGTGCATGGACACAAATGCATTCTAAGAAGCCTCGATTAATCGTCGATTAAAATGAGTGTTTTGTCATCAATTCTGCCCTATCATTCGCTCACTAAAGTGGTGCACTCAAAAAAAAACTCCATTGAGTCAACGAGATGAGCACTTACGGATAACGAAACAAATTTTTGATTGATCGAACCAAATAATTGACGTAGTAAATAAAGAAAAATTCGTCCCAGAGGCCTGATAGTTTCATCAACGAGGTTCCCTTCGATCAACCAAACATTTATTTTGCCATCCGTAAGCGCGCATTCCATTGATACAATTGACTGTTTTTTCTGTGTGTAAACTTCGCTTACCAGTACTATTCTTGGCCTGGTTTTGAGTAAAATATATCCTAAATTTCTACCATCACATTTCTATGGCACTTACGGGAATTCATCCCAGTACTAAATAAATTATATCCATGTATCCATCTATCAATTATTTGGCATCCGAGTCGATCGTTAATAATTCTTTTCCTCTTTTGCAGATATCACGCGGGCCACGTTTGGCACATCGGAGAGAAACCGTGAGTACCATAAAATCTAAATATCCGGTTTACGAATTGCCTAATAAAACGAATAGATTTCGTTCGTTCCACAAAATACGCCCCTACGGGCCAACTTCCCGACTTATTACCAGTCACACCATTTACATCTCTACAAATCGACTCTCCGCCGGAAACGCAATCTGAAATTAAGGTCTCGATCTTTAATTTTTTTTTCTCGCCATCAACCGATTTAAAAAAAAATAAAACTGCCAATCTAATTTATCTTTATCAATGACGAACATTTTTTAAAAAACTTGAACGTACCGTGTCGAGAATGGCCGTGATCAGGCCGGATCCTGTCACCAGCAAGAAGCACTATCCGCCGCCGATCTGCGTGTCACCCTCTCGTTATCACGTAGCACAGGTGAGGATCGGCGAACTCTCCTCCTCGAAGCGACCGCTTTACTTTATCCTCTTCGTATCCCTCTCGGTACGCCGATCGTTCGGCTCTCTACATGTGTTCTTCCAGGCCTCGACCGAGCGTGTTTACTCGTGCATAAAAATCAACGTACGCACGTAAATGTACGTACAATTTACACGTTAATCGTACCGATCGGATACATAGAGTCTTGTAGCACAGAATTCGTAGACTCCGCGACTCATCGAGCCCTCACTGTTTGCACTGACGAAGCAAGAAGCACCGTTCGCAGCGAGTTCCTCTCCGGCGCTCCGATTTCCGAACTCCTCCAGTTTTACCGGTCGCGACTTTGCCGCGTTCACTGAGTCCGCCCCACGGTGCACTTTTTCCGAAGCTTCGACAAGGAAATCCTCGATCGATCGGACCAACAGATTTCCCTCGAATCGCCCCAGCGCCCGAAAGCGATTTCTCGGCCCGCCGCGAAAACGAACCTCGGACCAGATCGGAGCCCGATCGGCGCTTCCGGTTTCCGCGCCCGCGAAACCAAAACCAAAAACACCCCAACAGCTTCGCACCACCTGCTCGACCGATTCCGCAGTTCGATTTTTTATGTCTCAAAAAAAAAACAAAAACAAAAGAAAAACGATCTTCGTCGCCGGGTTTCGGGGTGCGCGATGCGAGGCGACGGACGCGCTCGTTTATCGTTCCTGGAGCACGTGCAACAACGAAAAGCCCGGGGGTGCAGTGACGCGTCGCTCGCTGCGGTGCGCGACGCCCGATTGACCACCAGAGTCTGCCTTTCCTCCACGCGGCGCGGGCTTTGCTTCGCGGCGCGCACGACGACGTTCGACCTTCCACCACGACGAGATTTCGGCGTCGCCGTCCCGGTCGCTTCGGTTCCGCGTTAATATCCCCACCCTTCCGTTCAGCCCCCTCCCCCTCGGGCCCCCTCCCCGCCGGATTAGATTCTCGTCTTCTCTCCTCTCTCAGTTTGCTCCGGGCGTTCGACGGCGGTGGTAGAGAGCAGTGTCGCACGCAGTGGTCGCCAGGAAGCGCCGTCGCCTGCGCCCCGTCCTCATCGCACCCCGGGCCGACCCTATGCCTCGCTCCCTCGGCCGTTGGGGGAGCCGGGGAGGGCGAGAGAACGGCCCTCGATTTCTGTCGCTCCCGACGATCGGTCTCTCCCCTCTTCGTTTCTCGCCCCCCCCCCCCCCCCCTCCCCCCCACCTCTGGCCCCCGGACTCGCGTCCCCGTCAACGACGCCTTTCACCCCCTCGGCCTTCTCTCGGCCTCCCTCCTGCGCCGAGAACCGCTCTCTCGCGGACCGCCTCGCAAAAACTCGTTCGCCGGAGCACGCCGCCGGAGATCGGTAATGGTAGGCGTGGTTCTGCGCGTCCTCCGCGGTAAGGGGGGGGGTTGAGTGAAACCGTGCCGGCGCCTCGGAAAACCACCTGGAATCGCGGCCACCCGGTCCGAACGGGGGCGCGGGGGCGCCGGGGGTGGTGGGCGTGGTCACGGGACACCGGTTGGCGGGAAGCGTCGACGACGCCATTGTTCGACGGGACGCACGCGCCCGGGCGACCCGCGCTCCCTTCGCCGTCCTCCGCCGCCAACCCCCCCCCCCCCCCGGACGCGCCGGCCGAAACAACCCCCGTCGGCAACCCCCAGAGGTCGCGGACGCGGCAGCGCGACGCCCGCCGGCGGCACGAGACACCTCCAACAGACGCTCACCGGCAACGTCGACGCTCTGCGGACGACGGCGGAGACGGCCTCTTCCTGCACCCGACGGTAAGCCTCTCGACCCGAAGCTCTTTAACCCTCTCGCGAAAGTCACTTTAATCGTGAGCGAAATTTTTGGGACCTTCTTTTTATTTTACGGACGGATGGGGGATTCACTGGCGTTTGAAGATGTCGAAAAGATCGTTCGATTAGGGGGTTTCTTTGGGGGTACAAAAGATTTATTGGCCGCAACTTTATTCGATGTGCGCTCGATAAAATTACCCCCGGTAAAATTATTTGTTCGACGGTCGACCCGCAAATAAATATTTATTGTTTTAAATAATGATTTATTTAAACCAGATGAAGACTGTAATGAAAATTGGGAATTTAATATACCGGACTGGAAGTTTTTATGCAAAAACTGGTAGGTTAAATTTAATGTGCAGTTGTGATGAAAAATTAATACACTTTTTCATTCACATTACAGCAGATTATTAAAATTGAAGTAAATTATGAAGAATAAAGAATTCCCAATGTTTTTGATACACCGAACATTAATTTTTCATCACAAATGTACATGAAATTTGATATACCAGTTTACGCATGAAAACTTCTAGTCCGATACTTAAAATTTCATTTAAAAAAATTGTTTTACAGTGAATATTTATATGCGAGTGCCCGTCGAACAAGATATTTTTCTGGGTGTGTTGAGGCGTGTTTTGGGCTTTTTATTATTTTTCCTCACACGTTAATTTTGCGTATGGAGTGCAGATATACGAGTTTCCGTGTCACAGGAATAAACTGTGCATGCATGCCAGTGCAACGCTCAGTGGGACGTGGGACGCAGAGGGACGAAAAAGTGCGAGATCCGTGCTGAGGGGATGGCTCGGGGGCGGCGATGCGACGGCGGCCGACGTCGGGCCGGAGGCGTCGGTTCGAGATGGCTCCGAGGGTTTGACGCGCAATTTGGATTTTTATCTCGGAAGCGGCAAATAATTTGATCGTTGCAGAAACCGCGGGGACCGCGGATTTGCAGGCGCATCGGCTTCAATGGCTGCTCGTCGGGTCTGCGGCTTTCTCATCGGCAGCAACACGGCATCGGCGATGGCGAATTTCGATCCGCGGCTTTCTCTCTCTCCCTCTCTCAAGCGTTCACTCTTTCCCTCTCTGCGTGCAACACCGATGAAAAGGGAGGACGAGGGGAGGCAGGACTTAAAATTCGGGTGTTACAAACCACATACAGGTTCTGGGATTAGGCTCGTGTTCGGCCGACATTGTATCGGCTTCGCTTTTGCTACGCGTCACCCCCTTAACGCATCGATACCCACCATAACTCCGCTCGGCTACGCACACACGTTAGAGCGGTAATTCTTCGATGCTTTCGTATCGTCTCGCATCGCACACTGATAAAAAAACGTGCGGCTGAATCGACTAAAGATTCGGGCAGGGACGTTCAGATACATAGTTAGTTGGTACAGCTAAAAGATTGGTTAGTTTTTTTTTTAAATGTTTATTTGAAAATGCTGTTGATCCAACCGCAATTTTTTATTAGTGCACGGACGCGCGAGTTAGACTTGGTGCAATTTTGTCGATCATGAAGTAGAAACTCTCTCGATTGCGGCCCGTTGATTTATCGGAATACAAATAATAGTATTTCTGCATACCGAAAAAAAAGGAAATTATGAGTTGGGTGATGGTCAGTTGGGACAATTGATGTTCGAAAAAAATGTGACCCACTAACGATGAGTACTTAGAATCTGTACTTGACGTGCTTCAACTACTTGAAAATTTTATTAGATCGCGGTCTTATCGACCGCCTTCCGGGCCTTATCGACGCCCGGAAGGCGCTTCTGATGCTCCAAAACTTCCACCGAGCGTAGGACAGAACACCTTAGATATCTCAAAGCTCGTTTCCTTAATCTGCCAATTACCGGAAGTTGCTTTCGACCCCCCCTCCTCATCGTCCTGCCCACGCCAAGTATTTTTTTGCTCGCCCCACATCGTAGCGAGGAAGGCGAGCGCGAGAGGTGAGAACACCCAGTAACTAACGTCGAGACCCTTTGCGGCACCGGAGGATGAAACAGGTGGCTGCAATTAAGCTCCAATTACCTGTATACCTAGTTCTTACTTACTCCCCTATGTGACAATTGAGGCAGCCGCTCGAGCGCGCGCACTTAATTACGCCCTAGTCGAGTGCTACGCAGCCCACCGCTCCTTCTGATGCGCACCGAAGAAAGTCACTAACCTCCGAGACAATTTGTTTATTATCGTAAAGTATACATATTATTTTTTTTTTCAACCATAAAAGGTTCCGAGGCTGCGGGGACATTTCCAACACGAGAACCCGCGTTGCCGTCGATCATCCGTAGCCGAGCCCCATTAGTCGCGTTATCTCGTCCTCGTCGACAAAGTCACTCGGCAACGTGTCATTCGATCCTCTCGTCATGCAATCAAAGATCCATCGTAGAACCGTGCACTGGCACTTACGCAACGACCGCCAGGTCGACCACCCGAAGTCCCGATGCCCCGATTAGAACCAGCGGTCCTCCTTAGCGCCCTAGTTGCAGCGACACTGGGCCAGTAATGGCACAGCGTCGGGCCGGTCTTCGCGCAGTGCAAGCGTGCACTAAAAAAACATTCGCTTGCGGGCTGCCAAAGAAAAAAATTCTTATTCCAATTCTACTTTCAATTCTTACAATTCCATATGATATTGAAACAACGACGGCAAGACTGCCAAAGCGACGTCTTATCGCTTCAATCCCGTATGCAATTGTAAGAATCGAGAGTAGAATTGAAATGACAATTCTTTTCATTGGCAGCCCGCAAGCGAATTTTACTCGAGTCATTGATATTTTTTTTCAGTGTGTTGTTTCAACACGCAAGCCGACCAACATGTGGTTGGCGCAACACACGTGATATGTGTGCTGTGCGTTGTTTCTACACACTCGACAACACGCTGGTTTTTAGAGTGCGTGTCTCGTTCGCACAAGGGCGCTCTTCGGCGGACCGAAGTGACATTTTTCGCAGGTCTTCGATTCCGTAAGTAGGTTTATAGGGAACACCTGCGAGGGTGGCGAAGCGGCGGCGATAAATTGGCGCGGCGGAGGCGCGGAAGTTTCCAAGTTCACTGGGTCGAGCGATCGCGCGGTACGAGTCACGCCGGAACCACGAGAGCCCGTGAAAACGGCGTGAAATGCATCCGAGGGATCGAAGTGCGCTCCCGGTTGTGCGCGACCGAGGGAGAGAGGACAAAAAAAAATGAAAGGAAGACGAAGAGATGGAGAAAATAAAAATAAAAATGGGGGGGGGGAGAAAAAAGAATCGGAAGAGTGCACCGCGGTGCTTGAGAGGCGGGAAGGGCTGCCGGACGATTGCCGCATAACCAGATTAGGACCGGTTGGTTTGGTGCTCCGCTTCTGCTACTATATAGGTACGTTTATAATGTATACCTACGCTATGTGGCGGAGCAAGAGACTCCCCGGTTAGAGATAGATATATAATACACCCCCCCCCCCTCTCTCTTCCGTACCTAATTACATCTCGACGTTTTGAGTGACACTTCTCATTTATTTCTTAGTCGTTGATCCCGCTACCAAGCGGCCGGGTAACAGAATTTTTAATTTTTTTTTTTTTTTTCGTCTATTGATCCTACTCCTCTCTCTCTATTATCAAACATATTTAAATGTATAGCACTCCGAGCGTCGGAACTCGGACTCTCGAGTCCGTTCAACCTTTGATGGATGCCACCGGTTGCCACCGGATTATTTTTCTTTTTATTAAGGCTGCTGAAAAATCGTTGCCGAGATATTGACACTCGGATAAACGCGATCGCGATTAGATTGGCTAATCGCCTTGCGCTAATGGCCGGATCGGTCGGCTCCTCTGTGCTTGGACACATTGACAGTCGAAAAAAGTTCATACGTTTAACTGACAGTTTTTGTTTATACTTGATTTTATAATCTATTAAAATTTTTTTTTTTGTATCAAGAGAATTTTATTTTTACTGATAAATTGTAAAATGGGCCAGAAGATTATAGTTGAAGTTTGTGGAGAAGATTAATTTTTTTAATGTACAAATGTACGATAAGGTCGGCTCGTATATGCTGGTACCTTGAAAAAAGGTTCATGTATTTCAATACCATTTTTTGTTTCTGCTTGATTTAACAGTTTATTAAAAATGTTGTATGAATGAAATGTAATTTTAACTGAAAAATTGTCGAACTAATGGGGAAATAGTCGTTAAAATGTTTGGACAAGAATTTTTTGCCAAACGTAGGAACATTCTTGTCCAGCGGGATACTGCGCGGAATCAGGCTGGAATTTGGTAAAAGGGGAAAAAACCAAGCCTCTTTGCCATGTACGTGTAATACCGGAAGGACGCGGGTTGGTACAACGCAATTTATGTACTGTTGGTAAAGTGCCGGAGTACACTTCATTCGAACGTTCCATAATCTACTGACGCATCCACGAGAGTCGATGGCGCGCGTTCTCCGTCGGGCCTCGGAGCAGCCAGAAAGTTGTCTACCGATCAGCACTTTAGTCACGGCTATCTCTCGCCTTTCGGCTTATCCGTCATTCACAATTGGATTTGTTCCAACCGTTCCTTCCTCGTATCTGACCCCGGAGCCCGTTCCTGTTCTCTATCATCGCTCAATGTATCTCCGGTGAAAGTTGGACGATTCCGGAGCGCTGGAATAGTGTCAAAATTTAGGTGGCTTTAGCGATGTAACTTTAGTCATAGAGCAATTTGTAGTTTTTTTTTTTTTTCACAGCTATTACGACAGCTCACATATACATACGATAGAACGCCGTTTATCCGAGGTCATGTGGGGCGAGCGCCCGTCTCGCCACGATTAATGTGGCACGATGATAATTCCGATAGGTTATTAACTTAAAAAAAAAAAAATTTGGCGAAAAAATTTTTCCGGCAAACCTACTTTCAAGTTAGTTTCGAAAGACATTTTAAATTTACTTAATATGATTTCGATATGAGTATCGAAATATAGCAGCCAATTTTTTTTTCCATGAAACAATCGTCGACAACTGTGGTCCAAAAAGCACAAAACGCTGAAGACTGATCAGTGATCGCCAAAAAAGAAAAAAAATAGATGGTCCTATAACCTAGGTTTTACTGTATTTTTTGCCTTTAAAAAAAATCTACCTAAAAGTACTCTTCAACAGTTATTGTCCGACGATAGAAACGAGTTTGGACATTGAAACTTTGGGCATCGGTCGGGCGTCGAGGGAGCTACTTTGAGCGAAATTTTTATTATTCTCTAATTTTAGGGTTCAACGGATCTCGTCGTTAGAACGAGAACGAGGGATATATACACACAGTGGGGTACAAACGCGGCGAGGCCAGGCAAGTGCACAGGAGCCCGATACAGAAAGTGCGGTGGCTGTATGGTGCGCCGTGGCCCGACATCTCGGTGTAATCAGACACCGGGACCGTGGGGAGATCCGAGGTAATTGAAAACATCCGAGAAGAGAGATCCGCGCGCCTCTCTGATCCGTGCCGCGGGCCAACTTTTAAATGCACTCTGATACAAGTAATACATAAAAGAGCATTCGCGAATCAGCGCCGGCTAAAGCCCGAGCTTGGATCTCATTTAATTTCTCGTTCGAATCGCAAACCAAAGTCTTCGACCCCCACTCCGCGATTTCTCGACGTCATTCCTTCGCGTGCCGAGGCGCTCGCGGAATTATACGGAAACACGTTCGATGCTAAACGAACAAAGGTTTTACGACGGAATTGGAGAAATTGTACGACTAAGCCAAAATAAGAACGAATTGAAAATTCTCGAATGTGGGTCAATTTATTAAGCTATGTAAGTCAAATTATTCGTTCTTATGAAAGAATCATCGTGAAGTGTGATGATTAAACAAAAAGAAACAGTAAGAACTGTCCATTGACTGTAAAAATCAAATAATAAAAAAAACAAAACCATTTCGGCGAAGAAAATTTTCCAGCAAAAGCTACTTTGAGATTTGTTCCAAAAGATGTTTCAAACTAAACTCTACTAATACGATTTCGGTATTAGTTTATCGAAATATTGCAAATTTTACGTTTCCATGGAACGATCCTTGATCGACAAAAGCACGAAACACTAAAGGTTGATCAGTGATCAACAAGTTAAACAAATATTCGCCATTAACCGTTAAATTTCCTAAATTTTTTTAAACATCACCTCTACCAAGCATCAGTGTGCGAATCCCAGTTTCGGGTTCCAGAGTACAAAAACCCTAAAAAAATAACCATGACGCGATTCCATCAAAAATCCGCTATTGCATTCCTCAGCGCATGCGTGAACATCGCGCCGGATCGTGGCTCTTAAGGGGGCGCGCGATAATGCGTTTCAAAGTGAGTTTCCGTTCGCTCACGTGCATCTTGGGATAAGTAGGTGTAAATATATAGCCCGCCGAAAGAAAACCGCCGCCGAAGTCTGTTGGTCCCGCTTTGCGGACCGAAAAAGCATCTCAACCCTCCCTCCCCCCCTTCTGCCCTTTTAAAAGAAAAACTGCGCGCCGCCAAAGGCACGGGGAGCCGGCGCGCTCGCACGCGGTTTTTCCTCTCTCATCCTCTTGTTAATAAATTTCAATGGGAAGATTTTCTCACAGTCTGCTCGACCTGAATGCGAGCCGGATCGCGAGTACGCGTATCTCCTCGTCGCGGCTCAAAGCCCGCCCGCTGTGTACGTGTGTACCTATGTATAGACAGTTTTATATATATGTATGTATATGTATGTATGTATGTATACACGTGTATATACAGGGACGTTATACACGGGAAGAAAAAAAAGTGGCCGGCCTCCGACTATTGCCGCAACCAGTGGCCGCACCGTACGTTTTATCCCCTCCTCGTCGGACCAACCCCCTCGTCGCGATGTATCTTCCCTTCTTTCGCAACCCGCCGCCCCTCCCGTTCTCTTTCCCGCTCGTAAAAGAGAACGCGGTTCCGGCGTCGGAGCTTTGACGTCCCGGTATGCATGTGGACTGAAAAAAAAATGCATCGTGTACATTGGTACATTGCTAAAAAGAAATTACATCAAATGGAACAAAAAGTGCAAACTCACATAAATCTCATTGAGATTCGCCGATATATCGATACTTTTTTTTTTTGCAATCTCTCTCGATGATCAAACGCTTTACGCGGCGAACCACTAGCCTCATGAAATATGACGTGGTAAATGGCGAGCGTTTTTTCCCGCGAGGCCATCGAAACGCTGTAGTTTTCCCCAACCACCTCTTTAACTGGTTCTACCTTTCGATATAAAAGTAATGGACCAGCAGAACACCGCACAAAAAAACATGAGCTTTTCGATAAGTAAACTTTCGAAGACCGCCGAGGTACTTTAATCTCCCTCGGGCGGACCGGACGCATGAGTTTTTATTTTCAACGCAGCCTTCCCCATTGAATGGCCGGGAGAGCGAGCGAAGCCAGTGGGAGAAAAAACTGGCGAACGAGAGACAGGAAAAGCACGGGGAAGGGATGCTCACCGGGACGGGGAGCGACGGGGTTGCCGTAGTTCGCCCCGACTCATTATGGCAACATGCGGTAAGTATGCGCGTGCTTAAGTCGTGCCGACAAAACGCGAGGGGGTAAGTACGGAGAGGAGAGACCGACTACCACTATTTTACTGCCGTGCCCCATCCACCGTCGGGCGTGCATAGTCTCTAGGATCGCGATGCCGCAAGTGGGACGAACCCGACCGAAGAAAGAGATGGAACGGGACGGATATATATATTTTGCCTCGAGATGAGCAAAGGGGAGAAGAGGGATGCGCCCGGGTAACATCCCTTATTTCGCGGCGCGGCTCGTTGCACGGCTCGGTGCATTCGAATGCTCACTCACTCCCTCGGTCGGCATGCGCGCGCGCGCGCGCGCCCCTCGCCTCTGCTATCCGGCTCCAGGTGGTTGCATCCCTTAAAAACGAGGCTACAGGCAGCCGCGCGACTCCGAGGACGCATCCGCGTGCAACACCGGGTCAGCGCGATGAAACTGACCGGCTTTCGAGACCCAACACCGTCAAGTTCCTGCGCACGGTAAAGTTTCGTGATAAAACAATGTTTCATCAATTCCGTAGGGTACACTGTTAAAAAATTTACTTAAAGTACACTGTTGAAAAATTTTGTTTGAAAATTAGTGAACAGGATTGGAAGCTATTTTATATAAACTGTTTCTGAAATTTCGAACACATGTGCGTTGCAATTTTACAGTAAGATTTGTATTTTTTACAAAAATGTTTGTGAATTTCAAGCAAAAGATTCGTAATTTTAATATCTGGTACTTTTATTTTACAAGCAAAGTCCATTGATGATCAATTAATGTAAGTAATGTTGGAAAATTTCAAGGTCCAGTACATTAAATTTACAACTTATTTTTACAGTGTAGGAAAGATGGACCGGTTAATGTATCATTGATTAGATATTCACCAATTTTGGAGGAAAAACCAAACTGAGCAAATTTCCAAAAACAGAAAGGTCTGAGTTAAAGCCAGGTTCTTTTTCGTTGTTTCCGTGACCAACTGTATTGCAAAAGGGTTGGTGAAAATCTTCGTAGAAGTTACTGTGGGTTTCACCGCAATTGGGGTTAAAAAGGAAAAAGCAAAAGTAAGGCGATCTCATCTTGCCTTATGCGTTTGCCACAATAAAAAAGAAATTTGAGGCTGATTTTCATCCGATGCGAGAGACTTTGGAAGCGGCTAAACTTCACCGTGCGAACCCGGTTAATGGTTGAGTTTTAGGACGCGTAGGTATTCGCCACGAGATCGCGACTGATTCAATGTTCGAGTGGGGCAAGGGGAGCAGCTGGTTGGCGAACAGCCTCGTTACCACTCACCTCTCAAGTAGCGGTATATCGTTTTGTTTTTTTCGTTAGCTCGGGCATTCAAATTGGTTTTTTTGACCTTCCATTTTTATTTTTTTATTTTTTTTGAGGTTTATATACATTACGATATGATAATGAGTTATGAAAAGGTTAATAAATGTGAATATATGAGCCATGCAATCCATCCATCCGTGAAAACCAACCAAACAATGGATTAAAAAAGAACACTTCAAAACCGACCACAGTCGGTTTACCTGTGTAAGCCCCTGATGTCGTAACTGTAACAGTTAATCGTCATATTAATAGAAACAAAAACAATTCGGTAAAATTGCGAAACGCATCAAATGCCTCCGGCTTTGCCCGCGGAAAATTCCAGAGGAAGCACAACAGAATCCACGTAGGGGAGATCGGGGCAAAATGGGACGGCGGGGTAAAACGGGACAGTGAGCGCAAAACTCAATTTTCCAATAATTTTTGGATTCCCCATCTCGTCCCAACGATACATACGGATCTTCAACCCCGTTTTGCCCCACGGACCACCATCACCACCATCCAAAAGTTGTTGGAAAATTGCGTTTTGTCTCATTATCCCGTTTTGCCCCGCTGTGCCATTTTGCCCCCCTTTCCTCTACTCAATGCAGTCCAGCGTGATTTCATTGGCAGTTCGATAAGCCCCATTCGATACGATTTCGATTCTACTAAACTGCCAAAATGCCGTATCGCTTCTCCCTAAAATGCTACAAACAAAAAGAAACCTTTAAAATCGCGAAACGCATCAAACGCCTGCGGTTTCTTGCGCGAAAAATTCCGCAGGAATCACAGCGGAACGCGCGTACCCGAGGCAGTCCAGCGTGGTTTCGTTGGCAGTTCGATAAGCTCCGGCGCCGTAAGGAGCAGCGATACAGCCCGTATCGTTGATCCCAAGCGAACCCGGCACCGGCAACGGTGCGCCATCGAGAAGGAAACCGAGCCGGCCGCTCCGTTTTCTTCTGGAACGACGGGGTGCTCGGTTCGGCTTATTGCGCGTGCGATGCATAAAATCCGCGGTACGATCGGCGCGATGTGCAGTCCTAGTCGCCGCGACGAACCCGAGTCGCCCTCGGGTGGAGAAGCGCTGCGTATAACGTGCTTACGCGCGATCATCCGACCACGGATTTCAATGGGCGCGAGACGGCGGACACGGATACGGCTGCGGGACGGGATGGGTACGCGCAGCACGCCGCACGAGGATCTTCCCCATAATAGGGGAGCCTCGGACTGCGGGACGACGAGGGCTGCGCTCGTGTATGCGCGCACTTCTTCGGTACGATTGGGATCGTGGTGTCGTCCGGACCTCCTCGAGCGCGGAGGAAGATCCGGGCCGCAAGGAATCGGGCCGAAGCTTAAGGTCGGCGGCGTTCCTTACAGCCATAGAAAAGACGATATCCAGGAATTACCCATGTAAGTACGAGCAGGGCGAGAGGGGGAACGACGGCCAAATCGCCTCCGCACTCTCGCCGCCTCTCCACCGGGCCGCGGACCAGGAAGAACGGAATTCGTACGCATGGATAACCCGCGGGTCCATCGCCGACAATAACGCTCTCGGCTCCTCGAGGCTCCGCCGACTGCAAGAGAGCCCGGGCGTTCAAATCCTCGTGCTTTTTTTTCGGCATTCGAGAAACCTCGGTGTACATTACTTTTCAGAATGGGCGGCGTGACGTAAAGACCGTCGAGCTTTTGTCCCACGACAAAGCACTGTTTGCCGACACAATTTGCCCGGATTATTAAGTCCCCGATGCCGGGCGGCCTGTGCCGATCGCTTTCTGCCGAGGTATTGGGCGTGCACTCCGCGTATCACAGGCACGGCGTATTACCACGTGAACTGTACTTACGCGAGCGGGATCGGCGCGTTTGTGGCAAGATTGCGCGACCCCGGATGATCCCCACCTTGAGAACGGAAAGAGGCGCGCCGACGCACCGGAATCGGACCGGGATTGCTGCACGGCAGATCGAACTCGCAGAAAGCTCATCGATGCGCGATTTCTTTTTTTAGATTTTTTTTTTTTTTGCGACATCGGAGCGACGAAAACATTTTAGAAACGGATTTTTTTTTTGCTCGGGTGTTACTTTATAGTGCTTGTATGAAAGCGTGCGAAGGCTCGCACGAAGATTTTTTTTTTTCGACTCGAAACAAATCTGTCGCCTTTGATCTTGCTGGTACTTCGCGCCGATCGGGCAATTTTTGTCTGATCGGCTGGTTTCATTCGATGCTGCCTCTCCCAGCTTCCGAGATGAACTCGTGTCCTTTCGATATTGTGGGAAGAGCCTGCCGCAGGGAGTGCGCCGTCGGAGAGAGGAAAATCAAAGACATCAGAAGCAGAAGAGACGATGAAGAAGAAGAAGAAGGTCCCGCATTCCTAGACGGCTTACAGCGAGGAGTAGCCTCGCTATCGGGTCCGACGATCGCTCGGCTTCTTGTATCCAAAAAGGTGGCGGATTTGTTTCTCGGTTCTTATCCGTTGCTCGCAGCGGGCAGCGACGAGGGGGCGAGCGAGGTCGATACGCAGCATCCCATCCACAGATCACCGCGGCCAGCGCCGGGACCGTCGACGATCTCTCGTTCAACGAATTTTCGGGCCGTTCCCGTCGCGGCGGCTCTTTTCCACCATTTTTATATACCAAAGCTCCGGAGATTGACGTCCAGCGGCGAGATGAAGACCGAGGTTTGTCTCCGTAAAATATGTGTCAAGCTACCGGCATTTCACCCGAGATCTTGTTACACGAAGAGCTTAGTCGAGGACCTCGTCTTAAAAAAAAAAAAAAAAAAAAATGTATCCAAATTTCGATTCCGCTCGAACAAATACTCGATGTTAATGTATAAAAAAAAAAAGATCCCCCAAAAAAATGGCAAAAATATTGAAGTCTCCGGCAAATCTCACAATGCTATTAGGACGACCCAATTTCTCTCATTTTCATTCCAATCGAATCGCCCGGCTCATCAACCCCGACAGATCGCGAGTTGTAACTCCGTCGTGCGACGGCCGGCGAAACGCCACCACGAAATCGTCTAATCAATTGCCCTGAACGCGTCACTCGGACGGTATCGAAGTGATCCGATAGCCCGGGATGCTCTTGGGTTTCCTCGTCGCTGGGGATTTCGGGACGATAAATTCGCTTCCTGGAGCGATCAATCTGGATCAAGCGAATGACTTCTGTCGATAGGGAGGTCCTTGAGTGATGCGGCACGGAGGGTCGCATCGGTTCCAACCGGTACACGGTTTTACCCGCACGGTAATCGTTAGCCTGCACTCGTTGAAGTCGCTGCACGTCCACACATGCGAACGAAACTTCCCAAATGTGAGAACTTTCCTTCGGAGCGGATTAGTCACGGAGCAGACTCGAGGCGAGCGTGCGAAGCGCACGAGCCGGAAAGGGCCCGCTTGTATGAAACATGAGTTACGATTGACTCGGTTCGTGGGTCGCACCGGTAGCGCGAGATCGGCCGCTTCTCAATGCCGTGCAGCAATTAATATAAAACACACCGTGGACGGAGGCTGGGACGATCCGGCATCGGCAAAGCATTCCGGCGCGTCGCGGTTCACCGGGTCCGTTGATCGGCGGCCGAGCGAGCCGAGCCGGGACGGGGAAGACGAAGAAGAATGGGAATGTGTCTGCATATCTAATGCGATGTACGCCGGGGGAAGGATAGAGACGGAGACGACGGGGAGGCAGAAGATGAGGAGGGACAACGCGGAGTTCAGCGGGGCGTCTCCGGATGAGAGGCTACTGGTCTCCCCCGTTGTCTTCTTTCCCGGGGCCTGGCAGGACGCGTTAACCCGGACCTTCGTCCGGGCAGCTTCCAGCGGCGGGAACGCATCTTGGCACTCGTTACCGCGGCCCTTCCCGTCGGGGCGATCCTCCGCGCGAATACGATCTCGGACGGAGGCACAGCGTGAACCTCCCCGCTCGAACCGACCGTCCTTACGTCCGTACGAATTTCGGACGAGTCGCAATTTCGGTTTCGCTGATTCTCGCTCGTGGCTGCGAGAGGCGAGGTGACTCGCTTCGGCTCTTCGTGCGCGAGCGGCCGAAGTGATCGGCGAGTGAAAGAGAAACGGATTGAAGGGACTCGGAGAGTCGAGAAGCTCCGGCGACTCCCGCAGTTCTTACACATGCGGCCATTGAATTAGCTGAGGATGTCAGTGCGTGTGGCCGGAGGGAACTTAACTATCTTTTCTTTTTGTCATTGGCGTGTATGTGTGTGGGTATGGGGCATTCTTTACCGCTTCGGAATGGGTGTGAGATTTCTGAAGGATTCGAAGAATCAATCAGATATTATTGAAGTTCTAATTTTTTTTTTAAATTAAATGAAGAAAACTCTTTGGAGAAAGTTGCATATGAAAATGGTCAAGCGATGGCTCATAATCGGCTAATCTTTTCTTCTAATTTCTCCACTGTTTTTTTTTGTCGAACATTTTTTTTAAATAAGTAGAAGACGAGTCCGACCCAGTCCGGCTCGAATCTTAACTTTTTTTATACATGACGCAAATAGATTTTGAAATGGTGGCAATAAATAAGATAATTTTTTAAATCATAAACAATTATAAAAATTTTTCAAAAAATCTTATAAAAAAATCCGAGTGCTTCTGAGAGTTAATTCAGTCGTATAAAAAAATCGCGTGCCCGATCCAAGATGCGAACGGTTGGACCCAGGTCGAAGTCGCATGGAATGCCCGATACACATGTGTGTACACACGGACGTACACCTGGACCGCTCTTCCCACAGGCGCAGAAGACATCAACGGCTGAGGGCTGTCAGTCAAAAGATAGAAGAAAGAGAAAACCGGCCCAGGAATTTCAAAACTATACACTTACACGATACACACACCGTCGCCCGATCGGAATTTCGTTAGAACATTACGTAACAAGTAGATCGTGGGTGCCGCAGAAGTAACATCGAGAGAGGTTTGATATTGATATTAAAGCCACACATAGGTTTCACTCACCCGGAGACGGCACACATCGCCCTCCCACCATCCGTTCCCGGTTAATGAGATGTATATATATTCAGTCGAAACAAATAAGTTGCTCTTTATCATCGAAAGAATCTCCACCTACTCTCCTCCTCAACGTTTTTGTTCCCGATAGATTTTATTTTATTTTTTATTAAATCTTTTCAATTACCGAACAGCCCCGATCGGCGCTCGCGGCCGCCGGACCGCGTGCGGCGCGCGTGTGGGGTTTTAATATTCTAATTTTTTTTGTTTTGTTTATTTCAATTTTTTTCTTATTTTCTTATCTCGTTGATTTTTCGGCCGGGCACCAAGTACCGGAGTATATCGGCTTCACCGAGAGACACGGAGAGACAGCGCGCCGTTTCTGCGGCCGGCGAGCGCGGAGCGCACGTCCGCGGGACATGACAACGAGATCGCTCACCTGCCGGTGACAGGGGAGGGTTCTGCGCTCGAGGTGGTCGGTGCTCTCGGTCGGTCCGGCGTGTGAGTGCCGACGCACGCGGACCCGGACCGGACCCCTCGACGATAGGAAACGCGCGGAACTGTACGAAGTCGAAGAAGACGACGAGAGACGGAGGGAGGAAGACGGAACGATCGAGCTTGGGACCGGAGGAAAAGGGGAATATGGTTGGGGGAAGATGAACGGACGGACAGACGGACCACCCCGTCCGCGAGCGATCATGTCCCGATCACGTAAACTGGCCGCCCTCTCATCCATCATAGCCGACCGGGCTGCCTTGTCACTTTTTAACTGGCGTGGACTTCTAACAATCTTCCGGACACGTACATATACATAGCTATAGATACATTTATGTACATAAATGTATGTATGTATGTGTGTTTTGCGGAGAGGAAAGTACTAAAGAAAAATCCGAGAATTTGCGTGGTGGAGGAAACGAGCTGATAGCAAGTAAGACTGCAGCCTGGGAATGACGTACGGGGCCGGTGGTGGCCGACGTCGGGCGAGCACTGGCCGACGCCGTGCCAATAGTGGCACTGAGTGGCGCTTCCACTAGAGCAATCACGGTCCCGAGTCCCACACGGATTGGAACGTATAATTATTATTCACAAACCGAACCGTATTCACCACTTTCAACCTATTCCACTTTCTGGAATAACGTACTTTTTTGAGAGGTTTCATATGTGGGCAGGTTACGATGAACTTCCCGCCCATATCTCGACCTCCCATTTACGTTCGGTCTGGTCTCAATCTATTCCATATTTGGAACTCTCCACACGGATTCACTGGCGATCCTGCGCGAATTTAGTACGCTGACCAGTGCATGAAGTTTTATCACATACGGATTTGTAATTCCATGTCATAACCGGCGGGTGCGAGCGGCGTTCGCGCTTTCATCCTTCCATAATCCATTGCACACAGTGGGTTGAGTACCTACATGAGTGCCCGTATAGTACGGTATGCCCGACATCTTTTCTCGGTTCGCATAGTACGGGGCTAATTGCTGATTGATCATTCCTGAATAACGCAATTAGTCGGACTCGCGCGGAACGCGTACACGACCAAAGCGTATAGGAGTAATTACCCACCGTGGAATCAGAGTATTGTAAGCATAACGACAGCTCGCATCAAACTTCTGCCGTGCGGGTACGTCAGAATCCTATCTATTAAAAAAAAATTTCAATCCGTGACCCATGCACGGTAGAAAAAAAAATATTGCAAAATATCGATGTCATCGGCTGTTGCAGGCTAACTAAACTACATAAATAAAATTCTCATAAAAAATATGACTATTGAAAAGTTTAGACAGATAATCGTATATTAATAGAAACAGGACGTCACACTGCTCACTGAGTATCCGTAATACGACCGTGTACTGGAAAAGTTCTTGTACTTTACTCGAAATATTAAAAAAGTACTCGAAGTACGATAAAAATATTTCAAGTGCTGCCCATCTCCGATAAGACTACAACAGGCATGTGCACCCTTTCCATCCGTCACTCGATCGTCATCACCAATGTTACCAAAATTTGCACCCGAATAATTCCTAAATACCTTCTCGTCAAGAACTTCCCTAATTTCTTCACCATCCTCCTCCGAGCCGCATTCACCCGCGACAGCGACGGAAACCAAAAATCTCCAAATCCTCCAGACTCCAAAATATTCAAATCCCGAAAACGATGTAATTTTGTTTCAGCCACAATAACAATAATACATCGCATTATCGTACGAAACAGCGTGAGTAACATCGAGCGGTGCTCGAGTGAAATGTTACGTAAGCGCCATGCGTCACGGAGAATGGGAATAATCAAAGTTCGCGAGAACTTGGTGGGTTCTGCGCAGAGTCTGCACGCCCGTCGTCTCGCTTCGTTTGTGGCTCACGCGCGCGGAAGGGTGCGAGGAACGATGACGCGTAGGGCGAGAACGTGAACGAGAGAAACACAGGAGAGACGACGAAACTAGTCCCTGGTAGTATCTCGTGTTGGACGGAGAAATAACACCAAAGCGGCACGTGCGAGCGATGATGACTCCGACCGCAACACGAACCGGCTTTACAATATTACAGTATCGTGAGGGCAGGTGGGCATGGCGGTGCCATTGGCAGGCCTAACGAGGATCGGTAATTATTAGCCACAACTTAATGTCGGCCGAGGGGGGAGGGGGACTCCCCCCCCCCCCCCCCCCCTACCCCGGCCAGCCCTAACTCGGCCTCACAGCATATAATATTCTCATCCCCAATAATCTCTTCTCATTCCCTCCGTGTACCCCTCCGCGTGTCTATTAATGCCCATTGTGACGAAGGCCGCCGCCGCTGCCCACGAGAGATCCCGACCTCGTTCACTCCCCTGTCAACCCCCCATTGTCAACGGGATCTAATGCTAATTCCCAACTCCCCGAGAGACGCGAACGAAAATTCGGCGGTGTATCATTACCGTTGTGAAATCGTGCCAAAAACGGCCGGAGCTTTTGTCGAAGGGCCGCTACTGATGAGCCGGTTAATTTTACGCTCGAAAACGGGCGAATGAAGGGTCATGGATGGCACCATTTGTGTGTCATTTTTCGTGATTTTTTTATTTTAGTTATTTTTCAGTCGATCAGAAATCGAAATATGACTGGGATGTAATGCTGATTCCTAATTTTTTTAGATTCGACCGAAAATTCGGAGGTGTATCGTTACCGTTGTGAAATCGTGCCGAAAACGGCAGGAACTTTTGTTATTCTACGGTCGAAAACTGGACATAGAAGGGGCCATTTATTGATCATTTTTCTTGATTTTTTTTTTTCATTTTTTTACTCGATTACAAGTAAAAATCTGTCCGCGATATAATAAGGTACGGTGCCCTTTGAAACGCCTAAAAAAAAATTAAAAAACTCGCTGGTTTATAATAATGAGTCGTGGGAATACGGAAGAATGAGTGCTTGATACAGTGAATTACGACGAGAAACATTTCGACACGAACGGCGAAACTCGTGCGAGAAATGATTAACACTTATGCTTTATTATACCCGATGCAGAGACGAGGGCCGAAGACGTTGCGAATCCGCCTCGATCCATCATCCGTGTCAACGGCGTTATTATGCCGAACGGCGGAGAGAGAGCCGAGAGCGCGGGCTCTCGTATCGTTCCTTAACTATCTGAGATTCGCTGACTGCCTTCCTCCTTCCCTCGTTCCAGGACCGACGAGCAAAGGCGCCGAAGAAAACAGTCGAAGACACCGTGACACCATGCAAATTAATTTTTTCGCGAGTCGCGCTCTACGAGAAAACATGAATCAACGGTAGATCAAAAAATTCTTCACTGCATTTTCTTTTTAGTACCCGATTATTCGTAAATTAAAGACGTGCATTCTCGAGCGGTGAAAAATTTAAGATTTGTTCAATGGGAGTTTGTATTTCTTTATCGATGAAAAAAAAAAATCTAAGAGTAAGATCCTCCAGCGATGTCCGCAAAAAAAGGTTTTTGAAAGTGGAGCTTTCAATTTTGTATTGACACAAAAAAAGAATATCCTCGGAGTTACCGGAAGCGGTTCGAAAGAAAATCCTCCAGCAATATCCCCAAAAAAAAACGATTTAAAAAAAAGTGGGACTTTCAATTTCTTCACCGAAATAAAAAAGAATTCCTCCGGAGTGCCGGAAGCATTCCGAAGGACATCCCCGGCAAAGTCCTCGAGGCTCTCCTCCGAGGAACTATCGAAAAGTGTTTTCCCGTGCGGCTCCTCGAACCTCGTAAATACAAACTGACCCCCGGAAAGCCGCAACCGGATAATCGCCCGTGTTTCTTACCGAGCCGGTATTAAGGAGAGCAGGGAACCCCGGGGTACCCGCGGTAGCAGCGGGCACCGCGCAAGACGAATGCCCGAATGCTCTCCACGAATTAACGTAATCCTTTTTAAATAATAAGCCCCTCGTTAAGTGTAATGAATCCGGAGAGAAAGCGAGACCTCCGAGTCCTCCCGTCCATTGTCACGGCGAGCGGGCGCGGTGGCGAAGTGACGACCGGACGAAGGTGGACGCGGAGAGGAGCGGGAGAAAGCGAACGACGGAGGGAAAGTGGAAGCAGAGAGGCCGGTTCGAAGATGAACTCCGAAACTGCTCGGGACCGGAGAACCGAAAAATGTCCCGAAAAATTCTACCGCTCGGACTTACGTGGATACCTCCCGCTTAGCCTCATTATAGCGGAGGACTTGGATATTTGGATACCCATAATCCCCTTTCTCCGACTCTTCTCGACGGGCCTTGATCTCTACCTGACTCAAGGGTGACAAATAATATCGAGTTGCTTATATATATACCCACAGATACACACAAGCCCGGAGGGATTTCGTGACCTGCTGCTGGGCGCTGTATCTGATTCCCGAAGAAGGCCCCGCTTCTGCTGACGCCGACCCGGTGTTGTACTCGGTGGGAGCCGACGAGCGAGCCCGAGGAAAGATGATCCCGGGCGAGTGTCGAAACGCCCCGAGGAATAGCCTCCGTTTAGAAAATATCCATCATATATTTGATTTCGAATTGCGACACACATTTATACGAGCGGGAAGTTAAGGGTCAAGTGCACGAGTTTGGGAGTCACACGATGACTCGACTCCGGTCCTGCAGGTCGACATTTTTTATCAAACTGAAGTAAAAAAAAATCCTGCGCCTTAAACACCACTTCCAGAATTTCCCGCCCGAAAAAAATCACATTTATTAATATATCTTTTCAATTTATTAATTTATTAATACATTTTTAATTTATTAATTTATTAACATATAAATCCCTCGTCAATTTAATTTGCGCCTCGTCGTACATTCACGTAAAAAAAAAATCAATAATCGTATTCAATAATTCTAAAATCGTTCGAAAAAACGTATGTTCTAGAAATCCACGCTCCCTTCGCTCCTTACCGACTTCATTCGTGCCCCCTCCATCGAGCCGTCGCTTCATACCAGATTGGCTTTTCAACACCGACTAACGCAAGCCACGAATTAAAAAAAAATAAAAAAAACACGAATTCTCTGAATTCCTTTGCAGAGACAGATTTCCACCACTGTCTCCGCCTCTTCGGCTCGGTGCCTCCTCTCCGCCCTTTCATCCGAGCTCTGAATCCCCCCTCCCTCCCCTCTGTATGACTCGGCTCAAGCTCGTTACTTAATGAATGCTCGCGGCCTTCCGGCGCTGCCGCGCAGTCCGGTGCGATTGCGACACACCGCACACGCAGCGAATTTTTGCCGTCGCGATATCCCGCCCGCGGCTCGCACGAGGCGGGCGCTGTATGTGCGTCCTTTATGTACAGCGAACGGCCGGAGAAAGGGAGTGTGGGATCGAGTCAATCGAAAAGCGAAACGTCAGTGAAGGAGCGAAGGTACAGGCCGACGAGAGCCGCGGTGGCAGCAACGGCGGTATGATAGATGCCGCGGTGAGGCATACAGGACTCTTTGATGTTCGCCGACGGCAGCATCAGAAGCAGCACCAGCACCGTTCGGCGTCTATCGCAATGCACCGGCGTCTTGTGCGTTACCGTACAACGCCGAGCGAAAAACCCGATGCCGCCGGTGGTGCTTCTGTTGCCGCTAAGCCCCGACGTACGGGAAGCCGAGGAGCATCGCGGAACTACCGTCCGTACGGAACGGAGCGGGCGAACCGCGAGCGCCTCTTGGCAAACTGGCCACACAGAAACTACTGTGCGAGAAGCTCCTCCGTGTGAGCGGCTTCCGCCAGTGAAACAGCCTCCGCGTCGCCCTTTCACCGATCCGCGCTGACTCCGCTGCATGGCGGAGACCGCTGCATCAACGAGATCTAGCCGATGCCTGCGCTTCGTTTTTTCGAGGCGCTTTCACGGAATAGCTACGGCGGTGGGAAACGGGGAGAATGGAGGTGCACGTTTGGCAAGAATTTGGTGTAGAGGAAAACGAGTTTTTTTTTTTTTTTACGTGGCAGACTGCGGTCTGACGGACCGATAGTTCTGCGTTTTCTTAGGTTTTTGAAGAGTTTACTTTTTGTTGTTAATGTTATTACTCCTGAAGAAATAAATTAAATAAATTACATTTAGAAGTTTTTGAATTTTTTGGGTACAAAGGTTGAATGCAGCACCTCTTAGAATTTTTTGCTTGGGCCCGTCCTTCGCGAGGTTCCATTCGAGATCGATATCTATACTTATGAAGGGCGGAAAGAATTTTTTTTCAACAAATTCACGCTACTGGACATTGTTAGAAAGTCCTATATAACAATAAAAAAATAAAAATAATGAATGTCTATATTGGGTTCACTTCAAAAAATTACCAAACGGTAATCCCCCGCCCCGTAGAAGTATATATTCCGATCTAAATAAAGATCTCGCGAAACGCGGTCGTTGACAATTACGTTTAAAACATGCCGCATTTCTGGGTGCAAACGTCGCATGCGCCTCTTAGGATTTTTTGCTGGGAACCGCATATCATAAAATTTAATTCGAGATCGAAATCTTTACTATAAAAGCGTGGGAGGAAAAATAAATAAAAAACTCCTTTTTAAGAAACACCCTAACATACATATACATGACAAACGACTTTTCGTTGACACTCCGATTTTGCAAAGTTACTTTTTTACTGTGTTATACCCTGCATAGGTCCCGGCGGGCCGCGTTTCTTCGGTCCTTCCATTTCACCCTCGTTCCCGTAATATCAAAGCGTTATGCCGTTATCCGGGCGCTCGAACTCTCCGCCCTCGTTCACCCTTTGCGAACTGCGAAGGATAGACACGGAGGACGCGGGAACTCGACGAGGAAGCGGAGAACGAGGGAGTCTCTCGACCCCTTCCTCGACTCGACAACCCCGTTGGCGTCATGCGCCACAGTCTCTCCGCACCCTCTATCATAAATTCGCCCTTTGCGAGAGACCCGCGCTCTCGTGTGTCGCAGTTTATACTGCGCTCACACATGCGCGAAACCGTAGTAACACTATATCTGTACTATTACACTAATACGCGCTTAACTACTCTGTACGGCGAACCGAGGTTTACAAACAGTTTGTAAACAGCGTGAAAAATGCCACTCGATTATTCCATAGCTCGATAGGCATCTTACTCTCGGCTACACCGTTAATGACTTGTATACGTGATGTAGGTGGGGCACTTTTTTTTTTTTTTTTGCTGCTCGAGTTATTTTACCGTATCGTGCAAAGTTATTTTTACGGGGCTCCTTTGATTATACATTTGTTTATTTACATTAATCTTTTACATGTTTCGGAAAGATGTTTGTTTGTTTGTCCCAATTTTCATGAATCCTTGGGCTCCTTGTAAAATGCGTCACTTCCTGGTTGAAAATTTCACTTTTCGACTGGAACTGACGTCGTACCGGAAAACCGTCACTTCCGGTTTGAAAATTTCATTTTGCGACCGGAGTATTATTTATCGTAGACTTGATTATACCTTTGTTTTATTGCAGTTGCAAATTCGGATCGGCTGAATCAATGGGACGTTTATACAAATTGTATCGGCGGAACGCCGTAGCAAGTCACGAGAAGGACGATGCGGCTTTCCATGACCGCTGCACGATCGAGGAATGGTCATCGATAATACTCATTAACGGTGGTCCGGATCGAATTGTCGCGACGAGGAAAGGACAATGGGACAGCGAAGAGCTCGGCCGATCATTTCGCAAATGTAACGAATGAGCTGGCGGTGAGAGTGCAGGATATTGAACCCTCACCCGGTTCATTGATTCAGGACGAAACATACCAACGGTGATTCGCAAATTGGTACCTGCATCGTCAGCTGTTGGAGTTGTTTTCGCAATACATATATTTCATCGTGGCTTCGTTGACATCGGTAAGCAAACCATGGTTTTTTATATTCGTATGTGCTTTTACATATCCAATTTTTTTTTTTTTAAATATATATATATATATATAGTCGACCTATAAAAAAAAAAAAAACCGTTCCTGGTAATTACGAATAAAGGCTGCGTGACGTTCAGCCAAACAAAAAATTGAGCCCGGACAAAACGGGATAGCAAGGAAGTAAAAAAAAAAACGTTCGACGAAAAAAAAAAAAAATTTTCAATAATTATTCCCAGTACAAGAGAAAAATTCTTGACGGCGAAAAATGGCATACTCCACGATCTCGCCGCCACTAGGAAAACCAGTTCCCGACTGTGCCCGGCACTTCCAGAGTCCACATTTCATCTCAGTCTCTCCAAGTGTTTAGTGGAATTCCTCTAAAAATAGTACCGCGCCCAATTTTTTTTTAGGTTCCTCGTAAAATTGCTTTTCTCCAAATTGCACGTTTTGTGAATCCCGCACCGTCCGCCCGTAGCTTCCAATAGTCGCTTCGCTCGAGGATGTCTCTTTCCATCTTCCGGCGGTAACCGTGAGACCTCGCAAACAGTGGAGCCGAGTAGCGTCGTGGACAGTCCTCGGGCATCTCGAGATGAAGTGCTCATCGATGGACTCTCCTCGACAAATGGTCACCATTGTGCGTTCCGTGAGTGTCGTTCCACGATGAGAGGAACACACCCAGCAGCGATCATCGTCGTTCACGGGACTCCGGTACAAAAAGTACGAAACTAAGAGCGCCCGGTAGTCCTCCCAGGTTCACGCATTGTAACAGATTCTATGCCGCTTTCTTCATTCAACCGAGTGGACGCTGCGTCCGTGAATGTCTTCGGCAGAATCGGTAACTGAGGAGAATCCGCCGTTTAGGGAGACGAGCGTATAGTGGCGGCTCAATTCCGGAGGGAGTTTGCGACACGCTCGTTCGCAAGATTTCCCAACGAAACGGCGAGGTGCGAGACGAGACGGCGATGGTACCAGCGTCGGGCCGTTCGTCACCGGAAGAATTCGGAAATTTTCTGAATGAACGGACTCGAGGGTAAACTCGAACCGTACACCTGTGGTTCGTTTATTCACGACTCGGAGAACTCTGCTTGCTATAATGGACTCCCCGGAACTAATTCTACGGCCGGAGAAAAATGGAACCTTCCCATTGACTCCGGGCAACGGCGAGCTCGGGGCTGCCATGGTCAAACTTGTCGACCTACGAGTCCGGTCGTCCGGTGGCTTTGCACAGAGGCGGTGCACGCCGTTGTACGATGTTGTACCGTATTTGGCTTCTCGTTGTCCGTCGGGCTCAATGAAGTAACCGAGCGGTGGGTGAAACGTGAGTTCTCAGTTTACTTCTGTGTGCCGACTTCGAGTGCGCACGAGAAGCCAATTATTCTCCGCTAAGGTGGTGGTCCACAATGTAAGAAAAAAATCGTATGAAATTTAATGTACCGGACTGGAAGTTTTGATGCAAAAACTGGTATATTAAATTTGATGTACAATTGTGATGAACAATAAATGTTCAGTGCATTAAAAACATTGGAAATACTTTAATTTTAACGATTTCCCTCAATTTCAATGAAAAAGTACATTCATTTTTCATCATAATTTGTACATTAAATTTAATGTGCCAGTTTTGCATAAAAACTTCCCGTCCATTAAATTTACAATTTTTTTTACATTCCACGTACAAAGTCCCGATACTCAAAGCGAATCTGTCCAGCCACGTTCCGTTCGGCTCTTTTTCTCTCGGCAGCGAAGATCTGCGATTTGTTGGAAAATCTATAATTAACTCGTCGAGAATTATCTCGTTCGATGCCATATGATTTTACAAGTTATCGCCGACAAGGCTGCTTTTGCTCACACCTGAGAAAGTGCACCAGCCCAAGGGCTTATGATTTCATCGTAAATCCATCGTCTCCGGTGACGTCGTCGGCCCAATTCCCAGTGGCATTCGCTGCCGCGGTAACGATTTGCCCAGCCTGTTGTGTAACGCGCTTCGGTCCTCGGGGGAAAAGCGCGGAAGCGCGAAGGAAATAACTGCCACGACCCGTCCCCACCGCCCACGCAGGGCTCGTAATCAATCGACCGCGAGAACAGCCGATAGGGAATTCGTCTCTTTCGTAAACCCTCCGACGTTTTCTCTTCCCTTTCTCGCATTGTCGTCGGAAACCCGCGGCGTGTTTATCAGTGATGCAATTTAATTGAACGGACCCTCTTGACGGGCCAAGGGACCTTCTTGCTGAAAGAAGCGCGACGGATTAAGAGGATGTTCTGTAATAGGGGAGAGCGGGGTAAAACGGAAACTTGCGGCAAAATGACGATTTTTAACCCATTTGTTCGAGCTGGACATAAATAAATTAATCTCATCTCAGATGAAAGGTACGGGTCCATTTTGCCCCGCTTGCCTCTATAAATGATGTAGTCATGATAATATAACAAAACTCCGTGAAGAGTGCTATACTTATGCATGTCGTAAAGAGGACCATGCGGAATAGATCGAAAACATTAAAACAGGGTACATTGCAACGCGTTACACTTAGACGGAGTAAATTAAATACAGTGGGAAATATGGCCCACCCTGATTGAAACGTAAATCGATTATGTATGAAGCGGACCATATTCACCCTCCAACCCTGTGTCTACCGGGAACAGACCCGTAATATAATATTGTTACGACCGAGTGAAACCAGCAGTTAATTCGAAAGATCGTACGATTCGGAAGATCGACCAGAGTCAATGATTCGAGGATCATTCGTCCGTTTCGGCGATGGTCCCAGAATCTTCGGTTCATGGACCACCCTCCAAAACCGCGAGACCGGCGAAAAGTGCTCGAATGATCGGTGTCAACCGATGTTGCTCCGAGCCGCACCGCGCTCCGAATTATCGGCCCTTGCTCCGTGTAACGGTACATGTCGGTGTTATCCCAGAGTGAAGCGTATACAATTACGAGATATTCGCGCGTTGACGTAAACACCACGGTAAGATAACACTGGGAGATGTTGTACATAAACAGCAGCTTCGGGGTGGACGTTGGAGTTCTCGGTCGCGTAATCAATCAGGTTTGTGGGAGCCGCGAGGCTGTATCGGCCCGGGGTCGCCGATGATGCCGAGCCCCGTTGGGGCCGACGCGTTACGTGAACGGGGTTCGGGACGAACCCGGATCTGTATGTATTCATGTATATGTATGTGTATACACGGTATATAAATACATATATACTTTGTTGTTGGCATTAATGTAGTTCGACGAGTGAGGGTGGAGAAATGAGGGAGACGGATAGGTGGGCGAGAAAACTATGAACATGGGTACTGAGCGGTACGTGCGGCAACCGCGGCTCCCACCACCCTCGGGAACGCGCAACACGTCCGTGACTCGCGCGGCAGAAATGGTCGTCCGAGCGCGGTGTGTACACACGAAATCGACGATGCGTTGCGACAAAATATAGCAATTTTTTTTTTTTTTTACAGCATTATGTACACTGTGCACACTGCATGTGTTTGTACATTCGAGGTTGTAGAAGCAATTGTGAAGAAAAATTATAATATTAATGATTGTAATTTATATAATTAATAATGCGATTTATATTATTGCTATACAATTGGTCATATAATTAATTTTATTACTGTGTAATTAATAATTACAATGTTACGTTATATTATATTAATCGCCATGTACCTCGTCGCTGCTCACGGACGTTGTTATAGTGAAACATAACTATAACAAGCAACAACTTCGTAGCTTTGCGGAGGGTGGAAGTTTCGCCTTTCACGTCAGGCTCGATGTCGTCCGTAAAACATTATTATGACGAATCGTTGAAGACGGAGCGAATTTCATATTCAAACGATGAATGCCTCGCGCAAAAGATGAATGCTGGGTAATATGCCGCAGCAGCATTCCACTATTATGGGGTGAATCGGTATATTAGGCTATTATGTAACGCAATCTACAGCCCCGCAGCTTCCGGAAGCAAATGCTCTTCGACACCGTCTTCCTTCGTCCTTTTTCGCCCCCCCCCCCCCCCCCCCCCCTTCGCCACTTTATCTTTCTCTCGTTTCGATCGGGCGAACCCCGTTAAACCGTACGATAATAATGACGACGACAATGACATCGCGCGACAATAATAATATTAGCGAGAGGGCAATGATAGCATAATGGACGACGTAACGGGGTTTTACGAGGACGAGGGTCGAGCCGATGTTGAGGAACGATGATCGACTGCGCGCCCGGCCCACCCAACGACACTTCTCTGGAGGGTTGTTGACGGTGGTGGCTACGCTGCGGGGTTGAGCGCACGGACGCCTCGAGGGTTGTCGTGACGGCGTGCGCCCCCCCCCCCCTTCCGTCGAGAAGAAATTCGCTACGGCCAGCTGTATACAGCGACTTCTCGCTACTATGCTATTTTACAAGCTGTATCTCGATCCTTTCCTCCCTCCGACGTGTTTTTTTGTCTACATAAATAATAACAGGAAAAACGGATGCGACGAGAGTCACTTAAAGCGAAATAATTAGACGGCAATAAAAATCGCAATCAATGTAGATTTTTTTTTTTTTAATCTGCCCACGTTACCGACTTAAGATCTCAGTTTTCAAACGGTAGTGATGTCATACGGGAATACATCGATTCCGGCCAAAAACTGACGTTTTGAAACCAGATGTGACGTTTTTCCGTATGACATCACTTCCAGGTAAAAAATTGAGCAACCGGAAGTTACGCATTCCCGTATGACGTCACCTTCGGTTGAAAACTAAGATTTTGAAACCGGAAGTGACGATTTCCCGTATGAAATCACTTCCGGATGAAAATTAAAAAACCGGAAGTTGCGTATTCCCTTATGACGTCACTTTCGGTTTAAAACGGACATTTTGGCGCCCGAATTACCTTCTCGTTTCATAATACGGCGTAGGCGCGCTCCTCGCGCTCCCGAGCCGTTACTCTCGTATGCACGCGGGACCGCTTGCATGAGCTTGTGTTGCCAATTTGTATGATGGGCGAGCTAGAGCAGCGTCGCGGCCAGACAGGCTTGCTTACCAGAGTCGTATGTAGCGCGCTCGCTCACCGTGCAGCATCCCGTCCGCACAGTCAAGCCGACGACGTGGACGGGGCGAGGGTTCTCGCTTTACACGTGTAAACTTGGTGCGACGAGTCGCGCCCGCTGCCACGCCACGCTCGCGCGAGCACCATCCGCAGCATCCCCCCGGTGTGCAACCCTGCGAGCATGAAACGCTTTTATTATTGCATTATGCACGGGACGGAGTACACGGACCCTTGACGCTCAAGTGGCCGGACCCAATTCGCCGTCGACTCTTCGCCTCCCTTGGCCGGGAGAGAGCGAGACGTCTTCATTGTGGATCGTTCCTCGGCTACGCGATCGAATTTTTACATTTCATTCATCCCTCCCGCCCGGTTTCGCACACAGTCACGCTGCGTGACAATGCGATTGTCGAATTACGATGATTAAGGAGAACGGAATACGAGCACAGCGCGGTACTCCGCAACGGAGGGTTGTTTCGACGCGAGAGCGTCATTATCTTTTTTTTCGACGTTTTGTTAAGCCGTAATGGTTGACACATTTTATTTTTATTAATCGGTAGAGTTGATGGGGATGGAAATTATTTGGGGGATTGAAGAATCAAAGTTTTGTGAAAATTTTATCGTCGAAGGTCGATGATTTACGGCTTACGTGCTGGTGAGATATTGAAGAAATTAAATCACGATTTTACGTGGTGAATGCAGGATTTTCGGTAGAAGAAGAATTCTAAGTACTTTTTCCACTCGTAGTTTTGTGGACGACAGCGATCTCATTTTGGGGTGACGATTTCGACTGTGGAAGAATCTGTAGAAAATGTTTAACAGATTGGTACGATTTCATTGGATCGCTATGAATTTCTTGTTACAAATGATTATTTATTACATATAATTATCATTATTAATCGTTTAAATCGTCATAAATATATTTACCTTCAAAACCGAAGTTTAAATTATTTTTTTGAAGATACGACTTGGGTAATTAAATTAACTCCCCGTTGCTGAAGTAAATGAGTTCTTTACTCCGTCGGTAATTTCACGAAGCATTTTGCATAACGTCCGACACGCAAAGTATTCACTGCTGGTAAAGAAGATTCCTTTGGTACGAGTGATCGGCATGTCCTCCAGAATCGCTTACCGACGGTCGATAATATATCACACGTGAATCGCACAGCAGTCGCTCCTATTCGGTAGTTAATGCAGCAAATGGTAATTTACCATTTTCACAGTGTCCCACCCATTGTAAATTAAAGTTTAAACTAGGTATAGCATTTTTTTTCTTCAAATTTCCATGGTATCAGAGAAAACGAAAAAAGGAAAAAAAAACTTGTTTTGCCGGAAATTACACGGTCAAGAACGAAGGAGAACTGGTGGCCGATAACTATAATTATTAAGTCCTCGTATCGAAAAAAAAATCGATTCCTTCATCGATTAAATTGAAGCCATTACAATGCAAAAATAAATTAATGCGTCGCTTCTTCGCGATAATCGCGCCTTGCGATTGACTTAAGGATTATTCGAAAAAAAATCAAAATGAATTCCAATCAAGAAAAATAATGTTAGTCGATTATTCATGGTTTTCCCAGCCATGAACTTTTCAGCGATCTTTTCTGCAGATCGACGTCTCAAGGTAGTGCATTCTAGCGATATCGCGATCGATGGACAATTAGCGGACGGAATAAAGTATAGCCATCGATATTTAGATCCCACTTCTCAGTCGTTTTATCCGCGGAGCAAATACGGAGCACAATTAATTCGCGCTGCAGCTGCGCTGCACGCGCAGATCCTGCAAGACGGAATACATTATCTACTTTCGATTTGTTGCGAAAGATCTGTCGACGGGCCTAATAACGCCGTCAACGGGTCCGCCTGCAGTTTGTGCAAGTACACAATTGTCGGATCGCTCGCCCGTGCACGAGGAAAACAGCGAGACTCGGACCTGGCCGTGTAATAAACTCGCCGCAAATTTCTATACCATAATTTATAGTAGCCACACTCAAGGCTGCGAATCCGCTCACACCTCGACCTCTGCAACCGGTTCCATCCGATACACGAATTATAGTGGTGAACTCGCGGTCTCGTTGGTTGGCGCTAAAACCGATCGCGAGATCTTTAGAGATTTTTTTTTTGCCTCGACATTTTTTTCGCCCAATACGTATTTGAACAGGACGGCTGTCGACTGTCACAATGTATACATTTATAATATGATGAATCATACAATCACTTTTTTTTTTTTTAATTGGCAGTTTACTTTGTGAATTTAAACGGCAATCTTTATTCCGCATGGAGGACTTCCTACAGCGGTAAAAAAAAAAACATTATTTTAAATTTTTCAAGTAGAAAAAAATGCATCTAAAGGTGAATCTGTATTTTGCATATGTGACGAAATTTGACGAAATTCCGATCAACCTCTTAATCAGCTCGCCGTGGGCCGCGGATTATCGATGGATCGATGATTATTGATCGAGGACCGCCAGTTTCATGGCTTTCGCATAGAAACCGCTCGATCGATAGAGGATCCAAGGACGCGGGAGAGCTCTGTTGCATTTATTTTACATACGCGCTTTTTCCACTGCTCGTCAAGCGTAAAGAAGAAGAAACAAACTGAGTACAATTGATAACAGCTTTGCGAATATACAATGACCGTAAACCACCTCCACGAGTTTTCGGTTTCTCCGTCGGCGCCTTCGGCTGGCCCTGACCCAAGAATCGAAAGTGTTTCTCTGGTCCATGGCGGTTGCCACCGCAGAGATCCTTACGAGATCTACAGCAGGACCACGAGCGTGCTCTCGTCACTTTGCCCGGCGACCCTGGCATCTATAAAACGCCTGAGGAATTCGTTTCGTGGCTACTGTCTGCAGCTGCGAGAGCCCCGACTGTACGGGACGAATCGACATTAGCAGTCGGTAATGCAGATCAAAAACAATAACTTTGTATGTCGATACTCCATTACATGGGGATTCTAAGCTCCAATTTGGTAAAGTGTCAAAACCTGGTGAACATGATTTAGGTAATTTAGGTACGAGACAAATCGGCATATAACACCGACGATTAGAGTCGGTAATGCAGATTTAAAATAATAAGTTTGGATGCTCATACTTCGCTACATCGCGGATTTATCCTCGGATGTGTTAGAATGTCAAAGCTCAGCGGACATGATTCAGGTACGAATCATTTTTTAGGTGAGAGAAGTCAATGAAGTAATGATCACATCCGTTTCAAAGGATCCGAAGCTGGTTTCGGCTCTTTCCAATTGTAAATATGGACGGAAATGAGAGAAAGTGTCGGTACTTTTGACATAAACTTCTCGTCCACGTAGGACCTAATATTTTTTCGTCTTTATTTCACTAGTTTCTTTGTTTTCTCGTCAACGAACCGGATCATCGATGAAAATAAAAATTGCGAACGATGAGACCGGCCTGTGTTAGTCCTCTGCGTTTCCTGGCCTACAAAGCGTTTGCTCTCCTCGAGAGTTCCTGTCGTGTACAGCTGAACGCGAGTTATTATCGCACACAGCAGTACGCCCACGCCGTTCGCCACTCACCAGACCAGACCATGGATTCGACCGTGACCAAAGACGAACAAGTCATATAATTAACATGACCGTACTATCTGCACATATCAATCACGACAATCGTCGAAACAATTCTCGGTCGATGCACATTCCGCCGATGCGCTCGAACCGGGCTCGACTGCACAAGTGCACAGCCACGTCGGACGACTCTCGACTGCGACGAGGAAGGCTCGAAAAAAAAAAAAAAAAAAAAATGTAGAGTTGTTTGAAGGCTGCGGTAGAAAAGTAAAACGAAACCTCGATCCGTGCACAAAAACGAACTGCTCTCCCCGCTGCATTCCGTCTGCGTGTCAGTTTGGGGCTTAGAGGAAAAAAAAGTGGCCACCCGCGTTCACAATTTTTTTTTATCTCCCCCGTCGTTCACCCTACCGAAACCAATTCGAAGATTTCCGGCGAGAAAAATAAACTCGGGTGAGAAATAAATGAAGTCCAAGAGCGGCCACTCCGGGGACAACAGTGTAAGTGGGCAAGCGACTATCTGCTCGCACGCGGACACGGTGATATTGACACAGAAAGATAATCGGGAGAGCGGGCGAAAAAGAAACGAGGGAGGATGCATCCGATGAGCAGAATGGAATTGCAGTATCGCGTGTACCGTTCCGGAAATACGAGACAGACGATTCGGATTCGGACGAATTTAAACGTTTCGTCGAACCGGGGGACGCAGGAGCTCAGAACTACGGAAACTCTTGCGTTCGGAGCGCAGAACAAACGTCAAGATTAAATTTTTTTTGAATGTTTTTTATAATTAATTTCGCATAGTCGATATTTTTTAATACATTTTTTTATACATACACATACAGAAAAGTGTCGAGGGCTTGAACAAAATTACTTGTACCCTTAACCTTTTACAAGTAAAGGGTTAAGGGTGTAGTTTTATTGTTCTTATCTTTTAAAAAATAATTCAAAAAATTACCCATTTTTCGCCAGATTAATAGCACTGCCTCGTTAAATAGAACCGAGAGTTCGAGGAATCTAAAATTCGATACTTTCACCTTAATTGAACCATTAACTCGTCTAGCCAGAAGGACCAAATTTAATTAGCGCCGATCATTAATTTATAGATAACATTTATTAAATTCGCGACGAAGCTATATTATGTACACAATTTAATTGTTAACAGCCAACCGATTCTCTTAAAAATACAAAAATACAGAAAAAAATACCCATCATTCGCCAGATCAATAGGACTGCTCCGTTAAATAGAACCGAGAACTCAAGGAATCGAATAATACGATACTTTCACCTTAATTTACCCATTAACTCGACCAGCCCGATGGATCAACTTTAATTAATGCCAATCATTAATTTATAGATAATTATAACGATATAATAACAAGTATAAAATTCGCGACGAAGCTACATTAGATAAACAATTTTATTCTCAACAATCCATTGCTTCTATTCAGTAGACGGATCGGTAAAAAAAAAACAAATTAACAAACACTACCGGCCATTAATCGGCTAAATCATAAACGCCTGGGTAGTTCCGCCGGCTTGCTTGCACATAAAGTATTTTATCACTCGCGAATCTCGATTCTCACCTCTTATCTCCGCGAGGGAACATAATAGTGCGGACACGCAGAGGCGGCGGCGCTGCATCAGATTCACACGAATGCGCTTTAATGCATCGGTGACGATCGTTCGAGAGGTGGCGCGCGTATGTGAGTGTGCCGACCCGCTGCATATATCGCTACTGTATAATATACAGAACGCCTTCATGTGCGCGTATGCAAGATACTGTACGGCCCGAGGAGAACGAGACGGGGCCGGGAAGGAGCGTTGCCAGTGAGTAGCGCCAGCAGTTCGTGGCTAACCGATTTGGATTTACCGCAGTCAGCGCCAGTCCGCTCGGTAAGCCGCACCGATCAGAGCACACGCGTTGTAGCCGCGCGAGATCATTACGTCGATCGCGATCGCGGCACGATCGAGAACGCGAGCGCGCGCCGCTGCCGCGGGGTTTCACCATCGAAAGATCGATCGATCGATCGATTCCGTTTTTCCGCGGAATATAATTGTTGTTTTACTTAATTGAAAAAAAAAATTCGCATACCGATATAAGGCCCTAAAACTGCAGATCGGGTGAATGCAGCCGGATCGCGCGTGTAGATCGCTTTTTTGATGCGTAGATCGCATTGTAGATCGAGTGGATGATCGAGGTGCGTCGAGAATGAAGAATTGCTTCGGCCAAAGAGAGCTGGAAGTTCGGTGATCGAGATAAGGGAGGGAATCGATTTTGCCGGATCAGAGACGATTTTCGATCGGAAAGAAGAATGGAGACTTCGTTATAGCGAAGCGAAAGTAAGCATTTATTTTGTTCGTGCCCTTAAGGTGTTTCGAGCATGTTCTATAAATAACACTGCTTTTTTATTCTGGGAATTCTTGAATAAAGTCCGTCGAGCATTTCCGTTCATAGGATGTATATATTATCGCATTGAATGGTATTATAGGTAAAAGGCGACTGATAAAGTATAGTGACTCGAACGCCTTGGGATGGCTGGAAAAAAAGTAGTTCGCTTTATTAAGTTTCTTCGTCTGTGCCTGCTTGTGCGATCTCGTAATTATTAAGTTTTTTTTTTATGTGAAATTGTTATTGATAAAAAACTGTTTTTTTTTCAACACAATTTTCATGCGAGTGTGAACGTGATGAAAAATGGTCGTTAGATTTTCTGGAATATTGTCCTTAATTTTTAAAAATTATGATAATGTAAAATAGGTTGAAAGATAAAAAAATCTAGACATTTTTTTTCACTGAAACAAAACTTCCTCGATGTGGAAGTAGCGAATAAGGAAAACGTCGACAAGGAAGATTCGATTGACGTTCGAGCGATGATTCGCTACCCGCGAATTTAATTACGAATCGGCGCACATTTTTCTCCCGAGGTAGGAAAACTCTCGCCGGGTCGGTGTAGGAGTGCAAAACCGGCAAAAGGTGAAACTGGCTACGAAACGGAGAAAGAGAAAGATTATTTTATTGCAATCGCGTCTCGCGTCCTGAGAGAGCAGCTGCGTCGAGTAAGGTATTGCACGCGATTCAGCGGTGCCGGTTTTGTCGTTACGCAACGGTTTCGGCGCTCGCCCACCGCTCGTGTTCACATTGTTTATTATTGAATTGAGCAAATATACAAAAACGGCGAGAATCGTCGAAACGAGGATGAGGCTCGTGAGCCCGGAAGTCGCCTCATTTCACGACACTGCACGCATCACACAATCGAAACGGACATATTGAGGTTCGCGAAAAATGGGCGCGTGGAAAATCAATGCGATCGAATCGTAACAGCAGAATCATTCCAAAATCATTTTAAATGTTACGCATGTGCCGGAAATGTTCGAATGAAAAAAAAATTGCCTCCAAACGGTCTTTCGCCGAGGCGGAAATTCTTAAGAAAACCGATCAACGGATTTGTAACCGGTAGACAATTTAAACTATTTCTAACAATCTGACCCTAAAATCTAGAAAAATTTATATGCGAAAATTGAAACTAAATGTAAAATGAGTCGTAAATATTCAATGTAATTTACCGACCATTAATTTTAATTAACATTCGTACATTCAATTTAATCCATCAGCTTGTGCGTAAAAGCTGTTAAAACACAACAAAGTGTCCGTGCAATAAACAAAATCTCGCAACTTGCGCCGGTGTATCGACCAAATATTATTTCAATTACGCGTTAAACATGCGAGTTGTGTACACGGTATTGTGTAACACAATCTCGGTAACGGAGAGAGGGATTCGTCGCGGTCGTCGTACGGTCGTCGGAGTGAGAGTACACGTGGCCGTACTACTGTGCACGTGCTCCACGTAAAGAGTCGGAAAGAGAAAGATAGAAAAGACCCAGTTTGCCTATCCAATCTCCCACACGCCACGCCGCTTGTCTAGATTGGATCGCACACATTTCTCTCGTCAGGATTCTCGGCGACAACGATTACAGGAAAAATATTACGGAAATTCAACCATTTCACCATTTTTCAATTAAATTATTATCTATCATAGTTATAGTAAAAAAAAAAAAAAGTCGCTACACACACTCGCGTCTGCCGATAAATGCAACATCAAATCTCGCACACGCCGCGCCGCTTGTCTAGATTGGCTCCTTAAACATTTCTCTCGTCAGAATTCTCGGGAGTGACGATCTCAGGACAAATATTACGAAAATCAAAACATTTGATCATTTTCCAATTAAAATTTTCCCTGCGATATTTATAACAAAAAAAAAAAAAGTTGTTCCACACATTCGCGGCTACATCTTCGTCTCCTTCGCAACGGGCCGCGGTAGTTTGTCCGATAAATGCAAGCCGCAGCGCTCTTATCGCTATCTAAATGTTATTCCCGCGGCGAGCATCGGACTTTGGCAGTTCAATCACTGAGGAGACGCTGATTGTACGCGCCCGGGAAACAAAATATGATGATAAAAAAACAAAAAGAGCAACATCATCGTGTCGAAAAAAAAATAATAATATATATATATATATATATACAAAAAAACATATCTCGTTCCTCCATCCTCGTAACGTCAATCAGAGGGTGCCGATCTCCGATCAGATCGGAATCTGAGCGATGGACCGCGTCAGCTATTACCAGATCTCGGTGTCAGCGATCCGGAGCCGCTCCTCCCCCGCTCTTTACACGGTTGCGAATCGCGTCTGAAAAGACGACGGCGAAGAGGACGGATCGAGAAGATCGGCGCGACCGGTGCGGGAGGAACCGATTTGTCTCGCGAGATCGTTGTCTCTCGGTGATCGTCGACCGGGTCCCCTTTCAGGAAGCATGCTCGTCGACGCGGTCGTGCGGCTCCGCGTCCAGTTATGAAAAGTCACAGTGTGGCAATTCGCCCGAGACCGTAACGCGTATACACACGATACCTGCTCGGGTACACAATCAAATGTCCCAACGAGAGAGTGCGTGTGTCTGAGAAACCCGTGCGGCCGAGGCTCGAACGGCTACCGCCGATTCGCTCGAATATTACGAATCGGCGCTTACCCAACGCGTTATTCAACGTATCGCGTAGGCTAAAACGTCTCGGTTTGCATTCCACGAACCGGGGACTCCGCGACTTTGCCGCACCGTTTTTCGACTTCGCAGTGGACTATATACACTATGTACATGTTTGTGTGTGCATACTGTATATAGATTGTGCGGGGGAGAGCGGGGCAAAATGGGACAGTGGGGCAACACGCAATTTTTCCATCACTTTTTCGATTACCCATTTTGCCCCATCGATACGACCGGACTTTCTACCTCGTTTTGCCTCACTGTCACGTCCAATGATTATTCGAAAATTGCATCTTGCCCCACCGTTCCATTCTGCCCCGCTCTTCCCTTCATAAATATGTATACATGCGTGTATACACACTGTAAAAAAAATTGTAAATTTAATATACAATTGTGATGAAAAATTAATATACTTTTCCATTGAAATTATAGTAAATTAAAAAAATTAAAGTACTTTCATAGTAAAATTACGGAAAAATCATTAAAAATTAAGTATCCCCAATGTTTTTAATACACTGAACATTAATTTTTCATCACAATTGTCCATGAAATTTAATATACGAGTTTTTGGATAAAAACTTCCAGTCCGGTACATTAAATGTCATACGATTTTTTTTAGTGTCTATTTTTATTACATTATGTGCATATATATGTATACATACTATATGTACATTATGATTGTAAAACTTGGGAGTTTCGCGATGTCCGGTATCGCGTGATAGACAGTCTGCTATCGTTTAATGGAGTGGTTCTAAGTGAACTATCGAGCAAGGTCCTCGAACACAGGGACCGCAAACGAGTTCGCACATGGATACGAATTAGCGTCAAAGTTCTTGTTCGCATTGAAATTTCCCGCAGCTATATGTATAATTTCTCGGCGGCATCCGATTCGAGCACGCAGCACTTGTACGAGGATAGGAATTGATATCGGAGGACAATCGGCCGGTGCGATGGCGCAATGGATTGGGAACCGTTAATTAGTACTGCGAGTTGTGAGCTGTGGAATTTCTTCCTGATCTTGGCACGGTCATTCGAGGCAAAGCTTGGTGTAGGAAATGTTTATCGAGAGCTGTGAGACAGACTTCCCTGTTATTAGGCTTCTGGACGGAATGGGATTTCTGAATGAGGAAAAATGACTAGTGAGTTTTAGTTCAAAACTGACACGAAGCTGCGTCTTGAGGAAATAATTATTTATTTTAAAAAAATGGTGGTTTTACTTTTTTTTCTGTAATAACGATGACTGCAGACGCACATATTACATAGTGGATAGTTTCACCTGTTCAGTGCAGTGGCACGAAGGTTCATCTTGATTAAATAATTATTTGATTTTTTAAAGTGATATATTTAAAAAATTTCAATAACGATATCTGCAGCAACACGAATTACATAGTCGGTAGCATCACCTCTTCACTGCAGTGAAACGAAGACTCATATTGAGGAACTAATTATGTATTTAAAAAAAATGGTTATATAAAAAAAATGAAATAACTATATCTGCAGAAACACAAATTACATAGTCGACATTATCACTTCTCCACCACAGTTAAAATATCGCCATAACACATTTAACGAAATATCTCTCTCTTCGTATACCCTGGCATAGGATCCGACAAATCAATTTTCAATTTCACGCATATTTTTACTAACGAGCCGAGACACCGTGGCGCCTAGATGTTGACAGCATTACGAAAATTCTTCGCTCACAAAAAAAGTCGAAGGAACCCACCGCTAATAGAATCGAATTTATCGACGAGTCGACTAGAAATTAGTTTCGTCACCGAACGGCGCAGACATTTGTCGGCAACAAAAAAAAAAAGGAAGGCTATTCGCGGAGCTATGAGAGCCACAACTTTATCCTTCGAAATTCCAAGGACCCATCAAGAAATTCGCGAGGCGAAGTCTCCCACGCATCCTTTCCTTGGGATATCTCTTGGCATCGGTTTTTCTTTTTTTTTCTATTTTGGTTTTTTTTTCAATTCACCTTTGCACATCGCCTGCAAGGTGCGGCGGGTCGATGAAGCTTGTTAAAAGTCTAAACTCGTAGCCGCGACGGGCTGATTCTCCGTCCGCGCTCGTCTTCTCCACGCCCTGCGTCGCCCCCGTCCGCCGTACAATCCGAGCGTGTACAAAATAGAGGCGCGAAACATTTAGCAATTATTACGAAGTCGAAGAGGAGGACGACGGTGCGTGCTGCGACGACGATTCCGAGCGGTTGCCGCTGAAAGTTGGATTGCGCCAAGTCGAGTACTCGGTGCACGGGGCCTTGGACTCGTTGCACTTAGGAAGCCGCGTTGAGGTTCCAAAGGCGAGCGTCCAGCCCGTGAACACCGTCCGTCCTTCCACGCGTCGCCGATCTAAATGCTCCTCTAAAGCAAACGGTACAGTCATTTTAAGTGGCTAAAACCTTCGAATTAATTAAGCCGATACAAGAACCATCATTTTCTGTAGTATATTTCAATGTTATCCGTAAATCTTGTGATTTGCCGTTAAAATTGATATTATTTATGTTTATGATGGGGCATCTTATAAATAACGATGTTGGACCTTCGACTCGTTGCACTTAGGAAACTGCGATGACTTTCCGATGGCGAGTGTCACGGCGGTGAACGCCGTTCGTCGTTCTACGCGTCGCCGATCTAAATGCTCCTTTAATGCGAACGGTACATTCGCATCGATAGTCATTGGCACTTTTATTTTAGATGGCCAGAACCTTCGAATGAATTAAACCAATATAAGAACCATTATTTTTTTATACTTTATGTCAAGTTTAACGGTAAAACTTGTGATTTGCAATAAACAAATGAGATTATTTATGTTTTTAATAAGCATTTTGTTAATAACGATGTTACAGTAATTTATTTTGTATCAAAAAATGTTGTCGCACTTTTACCTCTTTCGGATCACTATGTAAAATGGCCAATGAGTGTACCCTTACTGAGGTTAGCTTCTAAACATTGGAACCACGTGCGCGACGTTAAAGTCTGCGCACGCGCGTTGCTACGAGTCTAGGACGCGCTGATATTACTACACACGTATGTAAATGCGTATGGCCGCACACGACTGATGTAAAGGTGTTCAAGACATCTGTCAGCTAATTTCTTCATAGGCCTGACAACTTTGCTCGTTTCTATTCATTCTCTTATTTATTTTTTTTCACCTTTTTCTACTGTCACAATAATGACTTAATCGTTTGCGCTCGGTTCTTGTCCAGATAACTAGCTTTCCCGAAGTGAACCATATTAATACTAATACCAATATCTTCGAATATGAATATGTTTCTATAATACCAAGATGTTTGAATAACACATTGAACAATGTGTAGACAAAAATTTCGAAAAATAAATCATTTCGCCGGCCTACAGCCTTAAGTGCGAGCAGTGAAAAATCCCATTTTCCGAACGACCGATATAATCGATCGAGACTCTCACTCTCACCGCATTCGTGAACGTGGCCTGCACTCACTCGCGGCACCGCGACTGTTGTCCTGTACAATTAACGCCCGGTTCTTTATTCGATCAAAAAGGACATGTGGGTCAATGGAAAGTAATTTTGCGCATAGTACATATAGCGCGCGTGCCACGAGCACGGTCAACGATTAAAACGCGACACGGTCCATCGAGGCGATGTTCGCCTATCGGAGAATCTTACTTTCGTCGAACCTGCGATCGATCGTTCAACAGGTTCATTTACATCGCGATTCATTTTACCATTAATAAACCATCAACTTTCATCGCTCGATAACCGTGATCTTCGACCGGAAGTTTCGAACATTAGTGACCTTACACTGAGAAAAATTACATTGTAAAAGCAACAAGAGTGACTTTTTACCTTGACAGTTACGACAATGACAAGCATCTTGGTTGCAACAATAATTGAAGTTTAAACGATTGAATAATTACTGTCAGAAACGATCTACACAGACGTTCCACATGGGAACTATTCTTTGTAGTACACTGTAAAAACGAATTATAAATTTAATGTACTGGAACTTGAAATTTGCTAACATTAATCATATTAATGTATTTTGCTTGTAAAATAAAAGTACCAGATATTAAAATGACAAATCTTTTGATAAAAGTTTACAAATATGTTCATGTATGAAATCTGGCGCGGTCCCGCGCTCCAGAAGATTAAACTTCACCCGCCTGATGTCCTCAGTTATTTGACATTGGACAAACCTCGAAATCTGGCGCGGTCGATTGCTCCAGATGATGGGACCATAGGAACAATAGCATTGAAACGATAAAAAACGCGCTTCACACAATTAAAACCATTCCCATGTAGCATCAACACCTCAACCGATCCAACAAGATCCAACACCTCAACCGATTACATCCGCACATTCTTTATCCCGCGAGACGGTAGCTTCTCGACTTATTACCAGTCTCACTTGCCGGAAGAAGCTTATTTATCGCTACCGCCCCCGGCGCAGTTGTCTTCGCCGTGGTGACCGGCTTCATTAATCCGTTGCACAATACACACATCTCGCACGCTCCAGGATATCCACTACTTTGCATACAATCGCCGCACCTTCCGTACCCTGACGACCCAACGCCCGAGTCTTACAATTGAAATGCAATGAGGAGGTTTAATTGAGGGTACAGTTTAATTGGGCCGGAGCCTCCGCGAGCTCGCGCTTCTTTGCCTTGATAATCGCCCGCGAGACCGGGCGCAAAGTGGGGGAGGGAGATAGCGAAGACGTGCAACGCTCGCGGGACATGCAGTTCGCGATCGCACCGGCCTGAATCTTAATCGCCGGCGCGGTCGTGAGGGTAAAAACGGACGGCAATTATTGTCCCTGTTATGTTGCCGCTCGATATGGCTCGAGCGTTGATTCACTTGGCGCCGGGGTCGTGGACCGCAGGTGCGATCGGGATACGCCGACGACCGAGTTCGTCAGGTCCGATTTAACAATCGACTACGCACTGGCTGCTGTTATCTGGAAACGCGGATCGGGAGTGCGAAAATGTATCTTGGTTTTTTTTTTTTTTTTTTTGTAAAGCCTGCCGCATACTGGTAAAAAAATGCAGTTCAATCAACTAGACATTCGGGCAGGGACGTTCAAATAAATATTTTGTTGATCGAACAAAATATTTTAGCGCCCCAAAAATATTTTCGTGAAATTATTTAAAAAAATTGTTGAATTCACCAATCTTTTAGCCGCACCAACAAAATATTAATTTGAACGTCCCTGTCGGAATCTTTAGTTGATTCGACTATATTTTTTATCAGTGCAGCGGAGGTTGCTGCACTTTCGTGTTGGATGCTGCGAGCTCGCTGGCCTCTTTCTATCGCTTCTGGGGTTTCGCAGATCTGCAGTCGCCTGGAGGTAGAGTCGTGGGAGAGTTATTGTGGTCTATCGATTAAAGGCTGGGAGATCCTCGGGCGAATATTGGATATTTATTTTCATGACGGGGTAATTTCGGGTGATTTGGCCTGTCGTTATCTGCCGATCGCCGAGTTTCCAGCGGTTCGAGAAGTTGCAAAATTACGCGGCAGCCAATAGCCTGATTTTTCTCCTTCACTGTTTCAGAAAAGTATTCCAGTATATTTGAGTAAAAGGTACTCAGTGGAAGAATAACAGTCGAAAAGTATTCAGTGAAAGAAAGCAAATGAAGACCGACGACGTAAAAATAAAATGCGAAAAAACGCTACGATTATAAATATATAACAGTCCGGGCTTTTCATTATTCTTGTATCTTTTACTCCCGGCTATCGCGGGCTTCTCATTGGGCATTGAAAACTGACAATCCCGGCAGCAGCGTGAAGTACGCGGCGTCATTTGCGATCGTACGTAAGAGTGGGGATCGCCGACGTGATTTTTCGATACGTCACCGTGAACTTTGAACCGGATTTCTATAATTATGGTTTATTCCTGTGAGCTCATACCTGATTGATGTTTGTGAGTATCGTCACAAACGTCAATCAGGCTATGAAGTTTTAGTACACCTAAATATCTAAACAAAATGTAGTATACTAAAATCTGTTGAGTCATTTTTTGGCGTTTCAACGTTTACTGGCGCCCTGCGGAAAGTCGCCGAGCGGGTGGATCGCAGTGAAACGCATAAGTCCAGTCTTTTTGCACTTGCTTGCAGTCGGGAGTGATTAAACTTTCACACCTCTAGAATGAGAGAAGGATTTAGTAAATAAGACTATGTCGTTTGAAAGATATTAACATAGCACATAGTGGGATGAAACTAGAGCGCCACCTATGGCAGCAAGTACCGGATTTATACGAATTTTTCGTAGATAGTATGGTAAATTTTTTTGGAAAATCTGGGACTTTCTGCCATAAGTGAAGTTGCGTACTACCATGGGCTATGGTGATTTTTCTTAGGCGACCGGTAGTTTCTACTACATCTTTCTTTCAGTGTGCCTGTTACCTGAAAAACCCTAATTGGGTTTCAAAAAAATATATAAAAAAGTGTCGGAGAACATCGGCAAAGTGTTTAGTTGCCGACCGACCGATAGGAAGGGAGTTTCGCATTGCCTGAACGGGATGCGAAACTTCCGCCCCGCCGGCGATCTGGACTGGTTCGGTAACGCAAACTCCAATCAATTTTCTTCATCGGATTTCGTCGAAACTCGTCACTCCATGTGAAATTTCGTACAATCGTTGCGGTTCAAATATAATACTCTGCATAATGTATCGACTCCGAGCAACCGACATTCCAAATTCCTCGAAGGGACGTCGAACCGCGTTTTCGTACGGCTCTTCACTGTCGCCAACGTCAGCTACTTCGATGGTTCAATAATACTCGGTCGCTTCTTTCATTAGACGGAAATTCAACGATGCCCACATGTATTCCGGGTGCGCTGACTCGATTTCCAAATCGGTATCGTTCAGCAATAATTCACTCCTTAATTTAAATTTAAAGCAATTACATCCGTGGAAGACGTGGTGAGAAGCGAATAACCGAATCGATCCTACAGATTAATATTTCCTGCATTGCAGTCAAACTGGAAATAATTCTGCCGTCGTTTCGTTGAATCGTTTCGATTCCGCACCAGTCAGCACAGTGGCTGTTTGCCTTCTCGATGAATCAACCGCCCGCAACTAATACGCAGGCGTGTTAGCTCGCGAGACAAAATGATGCAGCCTTATGTCCGCGAAACTTCGACTTCGCGGTGAGACGCGGCTGCTGCATCATCATCGCCGTTGTCGTCGTCAACATTCTCCTTCCTGAGGTTAATGCGCCTCGATGCTGATGCCAGAGGGTGTCGCAACGTCTGATAGCGGGGCACTCCCGGCGTTGATCGAGCGAGCCGCGAATTTTTCTCAGCTGCGCCGCTAACGATCCGGCAGAATTGCTAATAACTCTTTCGTACGTATTGCATGCAACGCAGACAGACACCATCCCGGAGCTCGATTCTCCCTTTCATTTGTAACGCAACAAAAGAATAAATATGAAAAATAATGGTAATGAAGAAAGGAAGGTGAACATTTTTTTTTTTTAAGCATATGATTTAGCAGCCGTACATCCCGACCGGATCGGAAAATAATTATAATTATAATAAGAGCAATAAAATAATAATTATTATTATTATATAAAATTTCTCTGTTTCAATATTATTTTTATTATTATATTATATTAATAGCGTTAATGTTGGCCGCCGCTCGCAGTATATCTGAGAGTGTCTGAGAGTGTCCAATCGACATAAACTTTACTGTTATGTTGAAAGTAATTATTTTTATTTCCATGTTATACCGATTTATTGTTGTAATTATATTTGAAGAAGTTGCTCAGTCAGGATTCTCGGGAATCGCCGTTTTGCCATCGAGCGAGCACACGGCCCCGGCGAACGAGCGAAGCCCTCGTCTCGGTTTCTTTATTCTCGTAGCAATGAGACACGTGTCTTCGCGAGGAACGATCGAACTGTGGAGCGGATCGTCGTCTTTCTGCTTGCCTGCTGCAGTTGCGAAGAGAAATTTATGCAGCGGCGAAAGAACGGGAGGCGAGATGAACGAAGAAGAAGAGAACTCGGTGGTGTTGCGGCAACGATAAGAGTATTTTATTTATTTTATTTACGTACATCTTATACAGGAATTACAGAGTTGCACACGCGTTCAACACCGCGGGCTGCGCGTCTTGCGCAGCGCTCGTCGGGCGATCGCTCGCTCGGGAATCACGAACGGGCATTAACGGCGCCGAAGCTGCGGAATACGTAAATGTCAGACTCGCGCCGGTACGAACCGATGCGGGCTTGTCCATAATAACGCCTCGCGGAGAAACGGCGATTTTCTTGTTATTCGCGAAGGTTCGAATTCCTAATTGCAGAGACACCGGGACAAAATGTTCCCTCGGGGATTTCTCCTCGATCTGCATTTTTTTTTTTTTTTTTTCGACCGTTTAACTACCAAGCGTCTCTCCCGTTGAGCGTCAATAATAATTTTCTCGCGACTGCTCGACGCTTTTCCGAAGCAAATAAAATTTCGGGATGAAATTACGTTAGAGAAATTTTCTCCATGACGCGTTAACGTTCGGATTTTTCCGGAATTTTTGAATAAAAAATGGGGAAGATTTTCTTTTTAAATAGCTGCTTGGTATAAAAAGGGGAAATCGGAGTTTAATTTTTCCCTATCCAACCACCCGTGTAACACAGAAAATCCCAATGGAATCAATACAGGAATCCCTATGAGGTTTCGCTATATTGTTTGCTCCAGTTCCATTTCCGTCAATCCGTCAAAAAAATATATTTCCGTAAATTTGCTTAATTCTGATATCTCACTGAGAAATATCTTTTGACACGTATCGCGCACAGGCGAACGAGAGTCCCCAAAAGGTATCGCTATCGATTGCTCCAGTTCCATTTCTGTCGATTCGTCGGAAAAAGCTTTTCCCGTAAACAGAATCAATTCTGATGTCTTACTGAGAAATAAATCCCGATAAGGATCGCCCACAGGCGAACGAGACTCGCAGATTAGGTGGCGTGCAGTTCACAACGTAAGACAGTGACGTGTGAAATTGCAACTTCCGGTGTTGAGGCACGCAAGACCGTCTGCAGAACACAATACGGTTTGCAGAAAAGTATGTGTTCACAGTTTCAATTTTGTACTACAATACAGGCAGCGGCGAAAGGGGAGGGGTTGAAAGCGGGGCAAAACGGACCATTTTTTACCAACTTCTGGCGGGCCGTAACAAAAAAGTCTCATCTCAAACTGACGTGACGGATCCGTCTTGCCCCGCTCTCCGCTGCGCAGTCACGTGCGACTTTGTTGCCTGAAACGTTGCTCGGCGCAACGCAAGAGGAACCCAGAACACAAAGGGGAGCATATCGTATTTCCCAGGATCGGAGGAATTTCTTGCGCCATTCGGTCGAACCTCGGGCTCGACACATCCACGTGCAATTCTACGGGATAAACCATAGGTACGTGGCACGGAGCGTACATGCCCGCACGATGAAACAGATAAGCTCGCTTGCAATTGTTTCCTCGGGAATTCGTAACTGCCCTCATTTGTATGAGCCCGTCAGTTAATCCACTTTGGATACGCGGATCAAAAGATTTCAAAGAGCATTCCGGAGATCGCATGGCGACGTGTCAGCTCCGAGAAAAGATACATGGGAAGAATCTTCTCACGCGATTAAAGCTATCGCGGTATCGTACGCTGTACGGCTCGACACATCTACGTGCAATTCGTTTATGTACCAGCGACTTTCTTAGTAATACTTAATAATTAACGATACTTCATTAATTATACTTAACAATACTTCATTCTTAATTTACTCAACAATACTTCATTCTTAATTTACTTAATAATACTTCATTCTTAATTTACTTAATAATACTTCATTCTTAATTTACTTAAAAATACTTCATTCTTAATTTACTTAATAATACTTCATTCTCAATTTACTTAATAATACTTCATTCTTAATTTACTTAATAATACTTCATTCTTAATTTACTTAATAATCCTTCATTCTTAATTTTCTTAAAAATACAAGGCCACTAGACCCTCGCCGACACGCACAGTATGTGTGACAAGTGTTCATTGCATGAGCTGCGATTCAACCATTAGAAAATTTGAAGCTCGAGAACAAGCAGTCTAAGGAGTCTCTAAAGCCCGTCCCTAATTATAAAAAAAAAAAATGTTAGCATACACTCTGTTCGTATGACTTTCGCCAGGGCCTTTTGGAGTTGCAGTCGAATGCAGCACAATGGTACGGCAAACTCGAAGATTGCGGGCCTCGTCGTGTACACACAGTTCGAGAAGCGGTGCTCACGACGATGATTCCAGTCACTGACCCATAACAATTGCTTTCGTCACGAGATACAGAGGAGAGTGGGACAAAGTCGCATGTGTTTTACTTGTCGACCGACAGCAGCGTATCAAGCGACGGAGGGGTGGGAGCCGACGAACGGAAATGGAATCAAGTTAGATGAATCCGGTGGGGTGATGAGAGCTGATAGTTAAAGTTTCTCGAACTACTGTCCCGAAGTGATTTTTCATTATCCTACCGGAGTGTTTCGTCGGACGCGGCAATTGCTCCCGAGCCGAAACGAAGTTGAATTTATTTTCATCACGCGCACCGTCGGAGCAGTGTTAAACGATATCGCTAAGCGGCTTATGGAGTAACGGTGTTGGGTCTCGAACAGGTGTCTCGCCTCACGTTTCGGAGTAACAAAAAAAAAACAGAATTATCGTCTCGCATGGAAATGTTCCGCATTGATTTCGCATTGATACATCCGAGCGTGGCAATTGGCAGTCGGAGACAAGTGCTCGACACTCAATTTTTCCACCGGCGTTGCCAGCAGTTCATTCGGTCATTTATCCAGACGATTGATTCTTTTGTTATATATTTTTTACTATATTTTTATACCTATTTTTATATTTATTAAATATTTGTTTAAGTCTATTTTTATATTTATTAAATATTTTTTTAAGTCTATTTTTATATTTATGAAATATTTTTTTATATCTATTTTTGTATTTATCACATTTTTTTTAAATCTATTTTTATATTTGCTAAATCTTTTTTTAATGCTATACGACAGATGTGGCGAATGGTTCGACTTCCTTGAAATTAGTATTTCGGTCAACGCGCCGGACCGTCTCGAAACGCGCATTTGATTTTACGACGTCGCGACGCCGCGGATTTTTTTTTTATCGTACCGCGAGATCAAGGTACTGGAAGATTTCCATTGACATTGACATCTCGGGCACGTAGTACGTATATGGCTCCGGTCGAGCGTCAGGTTTGCGAGGTTACATAACAGACGACGAACGGGCGAGCAGCACAAACATACCGAATGCTCAATTATTATTTCAATGGGGGATTTTGTTATGGACGGTATGAATGAGTCGCGATCAAGACGAACGAGATCGTCGTCGTGGCTCGCCGTGGCAACGGACAATCAAGAAGGAGCTGGCGCGAAGTCCTCGACATTCGTTGACTTACAATCGCTTCGGCCTGATAAGAAAGGTACAAATGTTTAATTCTATAATTTTATGGTAATTAATTGCATAACCTACACGGAACGTATTTGAGTACTCGACAGATTTTTTTTGACGGAATACGAGCAGGCGGTTAAAAAAAAGAATTAAACAATTCATAAATCAAATAGAGGATGAAAAAAGATGCTGCAATCGCAGCATCTATTTTTTTTATTTTTTGTTCCGGTATCCGCGTCGGAAGATCGGACGACGGTCAAGGTAACCGGAGAAAAAAACCAAGAAATGCACCAAATCCCGCGACCTTACCTAGATATCTGTTCTGGCCACGCTCGAGTCGATTTCTGGAGCGCAGTTTGACGAGGCCGTACAAGAAATCGTCGGACGCTCATGAACTCCCGTATCCGCGACAGTCTGAACATAACGCGAAGCATGCGACATAGCAATGACACGTTTCTTTGTCGAAGCGTCGACTGCTGCAGTTATGTTTTGTGAAACTTTTGTTCACGTTGATTACTAATAGATCTACGGCTGCCACGGCGATCGAGCAATTAGACGCGTTTTCGAGTTTCGTCACGCCGCGACCATTTACGTAACACCCGTTGATGGTGCCCACGATAATGGTTCTGGCTATAGTGAACGCTCACTTTTGCCTGTAAAAGTACACGGAATTGATACTTTGCCTCTCCGATATCGTATACTTAATTTTTCGTGTCTTGGAGCTGGATCGCTGATTGACGACCAGCGATCTCGTGGAGAACGTAGGACTGTTCTCCAATCCGAAGAGAACTGGAGAACACAGAACCGCTCTCCAATCCTAATCGGGTTGGTAAACATAGGCCTGCTTCCGGTTTGATAATCTTATTTTTCGACCGGAAATAACGTCAGATCCCGTGGAAAACGTAGGACTGTTATCCAATCTGAAGAGAACTGGAGAACATAGGACTGCTTCCTGGGCTGGTTTGAAATTCTAATTTTTTGACCGGAAGTGACGTATTTCCGGTATCCAAATTTCCGGTTTTTAAACTCCATAGTCCATATCAAAGGCGCGAAATGCTCGAGTCACAAGAACCTGCCGGTAAGATAATAATAATAAGAAAACGAGTCCAGACGATCGAGAACCTTGTTAATATTGGCTCAATGATGACTTATCGATGCCAAGGTTGTCACAGTCGCATAACTTGATACGCAACTAATTTCAGCGACATGTATTCAAATAGACATACGATCAATCACGAGGAGCTGCACCATTCGTGCGGACACGAAGTGCACTCGGGTTACTTTAATCAATTTATTATTATTCTTCATTGTTTCTTTAAAAATCTCCCTATCGCTTTAGATACGTTCTTTCGAAGACCCAATCCAATCCTGGATATAATTCGTACTATTGTCTGGAATTCCGCAAAATGCTGTATAACGATTTCTCAAACGTTATCTACGAGGGTGCCAAAAATAAAAAAAATGACATCAGTAATTAATAAATCGAATGGTACTTCAGGTCTCAGAGATACAAAGAAAAGATAATGCATGAATTAGCTCAAGTTTATTTATTATACAATTCGACCCTTTCGAGTGCCCTGCCGAAGTTTAGTTGGTCAATCCGTGAAAAAATACTATGATACGAAACTTGCCCCGGGGCAATTGCATCGAACGACTCTCTGACGAGCGACACAGTATGAAAGTGAATGGCGAAAGCTGTACCCATCCGCCCAGTTCCGATAAAAATCCACGGATAGACAGACGCGCTCCGGTATTCTCTTGCCATTAACGGAGTGAAAAAGTAAAAGAGATATCGCACCGATCATCTCGATTGCGAATGCATACCGATTTGCACGATCTGCAGCCACGTCTCATCTCCTGCTAATGCTTCCTCAGACATCGTCAAGGAAATTCGTTTAATCACATTTTTTGTAATCAGCAAAACAGAGCCAATCTTTTCCCATCCTGTTTATCGAAGCTCATATCCGACGAGCACTCATAATCTTCCGAATTAGTTTTCTCTGGGTTACTTTCAGACCGACATCACTAAGAGATTCCACTCAAATTTGTTGCTTGCTAAATTTAATTTATTTCGTTTAAAAAAATCAGTGATGAGAATCTATAATAATGAATATTTTGGATAATGAGATTTCTTATCTCTTGTGTTAACGATGATTACAATCGGTTAGCTTTTATTAGCGATTGTGTATATTTCAAAGTAAGGCAATTGCTCTTATTAGTGGCCGTTTAAGAATTGCGTCCGAAACAACTTAAAATAATTTAAATAGTAATTTAACTAAACAATTCCCGACGATCTTTTTGTTTATTGAAAACTTTCGCAGGAGGGTCGAGAAGAATTGCTATTATGAATAACATCGTAAATCTGCCACTGATTGGAACGCAGTCACGAATTAGAGCATTTACGTGACTTCATTTAAAAATTTATTTTTATTTTTAATGTAATTAAAAATATAGTCATGGAAAAAGAATCCGCGTTATGTGGGCGGATCCCAGACGGCGAGAGTCATCTTAAACATGTAAATCGTGCTTCGAAGGAGCTTTTCTTGTGAGATTGATGTCTGATCTTTTTGCCATTCGCGCTGATCGTCGAAGCGATACTTTTCTCCGCCACGCGCGCGAGCGTTCGCGAAAAGGTTACTGGGACGAGACATGGGAAGACGAGGTTCGTTCGGGAATGCCAAGAGAGTCAATCCGATCGCCCAGGCAGAAGCTCGCTCGGCTACGAAACGACACAATGGGATGATAGACCTGCGGTGATCTTCTAATACTGCGGTAGAACGTTCTTTCATGCGGGTATCGAGTCATCGCGGTCCAGAACTCCATACAGAGGATACCGGGGCAAAACGGTCCGCTGAGAAATAAACGCCGGTCGGATCAGTCCGAAACTATGAATCAAATATTGACCAATATAAAAAAAATTTATTTCATAATAATTCCAAGCATCATCTAAACAAATTTCATTTTGGGGCAAAATGGGTCACCTCTCTCTCAATTCGTCCCGATGCGGAGGGTGTCCGGATTATTTATCCACAGACTCTCTGAATGAAACAGGGAATTAAGTTTTTTTTTATTCCTTATTTCATTTTGCCCCGCGGGCGTTGCGCAGCGTCCCCTCTTCTCCCATCCGTCCATTTTGCCCCCTTCTCCCCTTTATAAATCCGTCGAACTGCCCGAGAATAAAATTACACTTTAAAATGCAATCTCTCAGCTTTGCGTGACGAGGGATGTGCAACGAAGTGAGCATTCCATTGTCGCCGATGCCGATCTTTCGCATCGAGCCTCGAACAGGTCGTTTTTTACATCGTGACACGATTCTTTCTCCTCTCCCCTTTCTAACGCGACGAGCGTGTTCGCATCCTCGTGATTTTGCGTCTTCGCGTGCAAAGTCCAGCCCGCGAGAACCTCGCTGTAAATGCCGGTAATATATATATATATAGATATAATGATAATGGCAAGTACTTGCAGTTGTTCATCTCCGTGACCGCATTGTCACGACGTAGCTCATCTAATGGACAGCAGAACTTGCCGGTATTATGTGTACCCCGGCGTATACCTCGGCTCTAATAGCCGGTTGTCCCTCGTCTTTTATACCGAAGCATATCTCTTCCACTCCACGCTATATAGACAGCCCCGGATCACTGTATTCATTTCGCCGCGCGTGTTCCTAGATTCAGGCTCGATAATTGGCTCGCCGTTGTCGGGCGGTCCCGATTCTTCTGCCGCGATTCACAATCGATTTTGTCACGCATACGAAACTTTAATAACACCGCCAGACTCCGATCACATCCGGCGTAGGCGAGAGCGGGCAAAACGGAACCCCCGGGGCAAGATGGACCCCGATCACTATTTTTGATTGAAGTCTCTTAAGTCCCGCGCAGAATTGATTAAAAATTGTGCGTTTTGCCCCACTATCTCAAAATCCGGATGGTTTCTGAATGCGAACTTTAATGATACCCGCTCGAGTCTGATCACATCCGGTATAGAGGACAGCTGCGCAAAAGGGAACCTGGAGGCAAAATGGACCAGTGGCCTTCATTTCCAATGGGACGCTTTAAAGTCTCGCGAAGAATGATTAAAAATGGTCCGTTTTGCCCCAACATCCCCAAATCCGGCTCGTTAACCTCCCGCGTTCGTTTCGATGACGAATGCAGAACAGTATCTCACCCGATAATCGAGCGTCACGCATTTGTGACTCTCGTGATCGATTCTCGATATACACGTGTTTGCGTGCGCACAAGCTCTGCAACTTTTCTGCGCGCGGCGAGCACGTGCACCCGCGATTCGAGTACCTCAAGGAAAAAGTCGCTCGCGACCTCCCTTTCCGGATTCGTGAAAGTATATATCTACCTACTCATATTCGTACGTCCGTTTACTCGGCACAATACGCCAGTCTGTCAGAGTGCAACACGAGACGCCGCGGTACCGAGCGCGACTCGCGGGACCAAGGTGCGCGTCGCGAAACCCCCGGGTGGGGATGAAGGCCACGAGTCGGCACCTGCGGCCACCGGCTACCTTGCCAGTTCGACGCGGTGCGTGCACCTTCGCGTATACCGCGGACTCTCCATTATAGTACTCGACGGCGGACGCAGCCGGTTGTTATGTACTGTTATGTATACGCCAGGGCAATTGCAGCCAAAATTAAAGAACCGAGAAACAGCTGTGTAATTTAGAAAAAAAAAAGTCTTTGGGTCAAGAACGGTCGCGGCCCGCTTCTTCTTCTCGCGAAACCCACGTTCTTGCGCGATATGCGGTTGGTCGAATTTTTTTCACTTGCTGTGGTGAAATCGACGAGACGAAAACATTTTCGAGGATACTTTATGGTGAGTTTCTTTTTTCAATTTTTCGTTTCGAGGGAGTGAACCAGTTTCCAGTTTTCTTTTTTTTTTTTTTTTTGGATTTTGGATTTCTTTTTCTATTTGGACACTTTTAAGACCCTAAAAAATGCCGCTTTGGCTTGCATGCCAAAATACATTGTCGGTCTCGCTTTATCTTTTTTTAACTTGGCGTCGAGACACCACCGTGTCTCTTGATCTTGTCGGTCGTGCTGTTTGCACCGGCATTGCACGGTGGATCGATATGAAACGGACTGAAAGCTTCCTAAATTATGAGGAGCAATTACATTAATGAAACGTAGTGTCGGCGGACTTTTCAATCACGGCACGGTCGTTAATAGGGAAGTGGTTTATCCCCGGAGAGTTTTGGGTCAGAGTTTCTCGTTGTATTCGTGATTGTGATTGACGGACGAAAAAATAACTTTAAACTATTTTTGAATGAAGTAATTGCGATCCGTGTGAAAGTTGTCACGAAAATTTCGTTCATTTTCAATAGCCAGAAATCGAGAATTATAATACTCAGATTCACACGAAAAGTATTTTTGTGGAGTACAATTTTCGTTATTTTAACTCCGCAAACACCTCTGTAATTCAACGATAAAACGTTTTGGAATTTCAAGATGACGTAAAAATTTAAAATTCGTAAATTAGGTTTTGCCTCACCATAAGGCTAAACTTTTCAATAAATATAATTTTAAAGAGAATTTTTTTTTTTTCTAGAAGGGCCCTTTTTATGGAATAAAGTGAAGGATATATTAAAAAATCATTGAAAATCCATTAAAAAGCCATTAAAAATCTATTAGAAATAAGTAAAGGTTAGATTAAAAATAGCCTCCAAACGACAAATTACAAAAATTACAGTTACCGATTTTTTTCACAATAAATTTCGTCGTCAATTTTGGCCCTTTAAATTTTATATAATGTACACATCTTTTAATGTTACGAAACGAAAAGCAAATCAATTTTGCGCATAGCTTCCTCTATGTGGAAGACAAAATCGAAGACCGAAGTTTCTCATAGACAAAGCTACGCGCAATCTGTAATAGATAAGGACGCCATGTGCAACTCACTTTGCACCTTTTTTTCAATCCTAGATAATTTTAGGTTGCCCCATTCTGTCCTAAACGATACATGCGAATTTTCAATCCCGTTTTGACTCATTATGCCGTTTTGCCCAACTGTCCCATTTTGCCCCGCTCTCTCCTAACGCTTAACGCTACGACCTTGATTGCAAAAAATACTTGGAAAAGGTACTTGAGAAATACTTCAAGTACGTCCGATACTTTGTCATTTGCACTCTAAGTCTTTTTTAACACTTCCCTTCCAGCTCTGCTTAGGATTATTAGTCTAGTGTCATAACGGAGAACCAAACTTTGTCACCGACATAACTATTCTATTTTTTCATTTTTCAAACAAATATGTTATCTTTCTTTTTACAGATACAGTTAGAAAGGTGTGGATAGGAGTATCAGGACGAGACCGCGAGATGTGGAAACGTGTGCGTTACCTGTTTCTTGCGTTGGCGATTCTCGGCATATTCAGGGAGGCCGTCTCGCAGAAGCCTCGACTCGGAGGCGCGATAAACCTCTTCAGTCGTTACGGCTATCTGAGCATAAGCATGAGGGTGGTGCCGCGGAACGACACGGACACGTGGGTTTTCCGGGAGCCGACGGTCGACGTCGTCCGCAGCCCCGTGGCGGCGCCGCCGAAGCCGCAGGCGAAGAGCGCCGTCGTCTTCGACGGCGATTTTCACATGGAATTCTGCGACAACGTCAGACAATTGCTCCAGGCTTACTTCCGGGATTTCACGTTCGAGAAACTGGAGAGACCCTGGCGTGCGTTCACCGGGAGTTGGTCGAGAGCGGCGATCGCCAGGCATCTCGGTATCAACGCCTCCTTCATAACCGGAGACCATTGCTACGTCCTCGTCAGGGTCGCGAGGTTCCGGGACAATCAGAAGCTCACCGGCCTGCCGGACAGTCTCATCATGGACGAGGCCGTCGCCAGGGAAGCCGAGAACATCACCGTCGGCGACACGGTCAGCGTCGTCAGGTTCATCAGGAACTACGGCTCGCACTACATCGCATCGTTCGTTACCGGAAATTCCCTTTATCAGGTGAGCATTTTTCGGAGCGATCCGTGATTCGTCGTAGTCTTGGAGCTACGGGTCCGATATTAAATTTATGAAACAGAGTCGGATTGGCGAAACTTTGAACATTCGGGATTTTCTATGATTGTGAATGCGATTTACAAATCGCAAAAAAAAATAGATTGCAGTTTTTGTTACAGACTCAATTTTTCGCATTAACTTAGAAAGCCAGAAAAATTGTTGAAGATATGAAATTCATCCGTTTATGAAGCTGAGCGTAATAATTACAAAAAAATGTATAGTTTCGGCATAATTGACGTGTTATTTTTTTCAGGTTTTCGTATACACCCCTCAGGTCTATCTGCGCATCAAAGAGCGACTGAAGACCCGCGGAGTGGCCGAGCTCTCGAGTCTCGAGCTGAGCAATTATTTCTCACCGTGGTACGCGGAGCACATGGGAACGATACAGTCGGCCAGCGGCAATCGCTCCGTGGAAGCCTGGGCCGTTGAAAGATTGAGGGTCCAGTACTACATCTTCACATACGCGAGTTTGCTGAAACTCCACGGGGACGCCGCGCTTCTTCGGCAACTGGACGGACTCCTCGGGAACGAGGCTCTGCTTCAACTGCAGCTGCGCACCTTGGCCCCGATCTTCAAGGACTCCAAACGTCGCGAATGGTTCCTCGATGTTATCGACAATTACTCCAAACTGTGGGAAGTGAATATGTGACGAAGCTGATTCGACTCAGGGATCGATGAAAACGCGAGTGTTCGCCAACTCACGGATATAGTTTGAAAATAATTATCGAACGCCGCGAATGCTATCGCATCAACCTTTTTTAAAACAGCTCATGCGAAAGTTTTAAGAGCAGGTGAAATACGACGGTCGGTAATAAAAACTGTAATCAACTTTTCTCACGGACAATAATATCTAAGGTGAAAAGAAAAGTATCATCGAAGACGCATTACATACCAGCGATGGATGACACTTTTCTTTCGACCGCAGATGCGAGTATTGGTGAAAAAAGTTGATTACAGATTTCGATACCGACTGAGCACGGGAAGGAGTTTTAGATGCTCTCGAGACTGTGTGAAACTCCTTCCTTCGTAGCCGCTTGGTCGGTAACGAAAACTGTAATCAAAATTTATCTGCTAAGAGAGCGAAGTTCTCGTCATTTATCGGACGGAGAATCCACGACGGAGAAATTCGGATTACAGTTTTTGTTACCGACCGAGCGCGCGTCGGGTGAGCGAAACGATTCACTGTCGCCGAACTTTCCTAAGGCGGCAGAAAAGAGCCTTATCGAGAAATGATAATTGTCGTTTTTAATGAAGCTTCTCTGTCGATTGAATATTTTTGTATTTGATATGCTTTAAACGGCGTTGTTAGAAGTCGATAGTATTTGCGGCGGATCATTAATTTTTTTTCGAACCAGGATCTGTTACGTAATTTATCTCGAGTGCTACGTCACGATGCTTCGCTATGACTTTGAAGTGGTGGACTCGGCACAGGATATGAGTAGAACAGAGAACCGGAATAATATTCACGAGTGGCATAACACGTTTCCTATTTTTTTGTGCTCCACGAAACAGGCAAGTCAGATTTAATCGTACCGAATGCCGTGGCAGCGCGCACGACCGAGTCGGCCAAAACTCGCAGCACGCGCGATGACAAAACAAAACTGTAATCGCTGTTATTGTTATAAATAAGTATTTATTATATAATCGTTAATAGAAAACATTTTATACAAACGTTTTTACTTAATATATATCACAAGCATTATTCGTACATCTCTAATATATGCGTGAGGCTCAAATTTCCACCAGTCGTCTCTCGATTACTACGAATTTTCGGTGGGTATAATTTTGTTTTTATTTTTCCTTGCAGTCGTCGGCCTCTATTTTTTTAATAAATTCGAGGAAGAAAGCGCAGCTTTGCGATCGTCATGGATACAGTTATTTTTTCACGATAGATTTCGATTTTGAGTATCAATGCGAGGTCGACATTTCACTTCGTCTCGGGTTTTCGGAATTTCACAATTTATCGACGTGTTTTTTCGGAAAAAAAAACTCCACCCTCAACGGCCACAAGGCGATTATTCTTTCCCCATATATATTCGATCGCGTACAATGTCTTTTTCCGCTCCCTCAATTACCGATATATCTATGTGCGTGTTTAAATTCTGCGAGAGTGAGCCACATTATGTTACCGAAACTTCAATCGCCCTAAACGTCTTATGGTAGAAAATCCAGTATTTATTCTGTACCGTCGAACTACCGGATTTAGACTTTATTCGGATAAATACAGTCTATCTATCGTGGAGTTTTGAAGAAATTTTCCGATTCGGAAAAATACAATTTCGGTTAAATAGAAGTTAAACGATCGTGAAAAAGTGCGTTGGGACACATGATTTTCGGCCATACGTCGATTCGACCGGTTCAGGTTTCGGCAAAATAATGTGGCGCCCTGCGAGAGATCTTCGAAACACGTGGGCATTCGCGTTGCTCGATTATTCGATTGGCACTGCGACAGGCGAACGGTCGCATAATTTATTTTTGATTCGTCGGGGGAGACACTCGTCCCCAAAATACTATAATCGAATTTGATTTTCTCTATGTACATATTGGTCGAACGCGTCCGAGCCATTCGCCCGTCGTCGCACGATATTGCAATTCTGCACCGCTCGTTTCCGTGTGCATTTAATTTCGTCGTACATATAATCGATGCATGTTTACGCGTTAGTGTAAATTCCATTTTGTCCGTTTCATTTCTGTAAATGCTGCTGCGTCAAAGGACTGGCAGTAATTCGTATTTTCCCGAGGTATTTATAATACTAATTTGATGGTCCGATCAAACATCGCGTCAATCGGTCTTCTTGTAACTACAGAGTTTAACTCCTGCCTGTTGATCGCGTCCCAGTTTTCTGCCGTTCAGCACCAAAATCACCGGCGTCTCTACGCGTATCGATTTGAAATCGAAATCCTGAAAAAAAATGGTAAATTAATTACCATGCACCGTCGATCTCTGTATGCGTTAACAGTGTTGCACCAACATTGCCTGCGTATGCAAATGTTTGGTGAGTCAGATACGGTTCTGGGATTGCAACGGAGTCACCGACCGTCACCCCACGGCCTTTAGCCAAATTGTAAACAGTCACAGCCATGCAAGTTTTTTCTTGATCGACGATGCAAAATGCGCTGAAAAAAAAAAACAAACGAATAATTCGCGAGACGAACGTATGTGATTGCCTGCACTTATGTATAATTTATAATAATTGCTCAATTAATGCTATTATTGATTGATTAATTCAACCTATTATTAATTGATTACTTAATACTATTATTAATTAATTAATTAATCGACTCATGCAAAAATAATAATGAATTCTAATTCGCTATTTTTTCTGGAGCCGTCGAATATGGTAGTGTGTGGTTCGAAAATTTACTCACAAAGGCACGCAGTCCGAGTCTTGTATCCAACACACAACCTTTCCGAAAACGAGCTTCTCGACGTTAACGCCGGGCGTCAAATCTTTCAGTTGGACCAATTGCAGCTTAACCGATTTTTCACCGGAAGTATACGAGCCACCCTTGTACGGTCCCAAATGTTTTTCATCCAGCGCCTGGACCATCTGGTACAGCCTCTTCGGCTTCATTCTTCCCTTGCTGTTTATCAAATTTTGTACGTCCCTGAGATACTTAAGTAACTCGTCTCGTTTCGTTCGCGGTATTTCCCAAGTTGGATCTAACAACATCGCTCGCTCGAACGACTCCAGCGCTGTTTTATATTCTTCTTGATACTTTAACGCCTAATTTCGAAAAGGTTCAAGAAGTATTCCGGTAATTGTGTCGTTCATAAAACAAATGCCACGCGATTTTTGCTTACCGTCGCTTTGTTGAAAAATAAATCTGGATTGCTCTTAGCGACGACATCCTTTTCCTGTTGACGAGAGGAAAAAGTTCAATATCCTATATTGTCGTGCATACCAATTTCGTTAATTTTAAAGTAAAAACCCTCACACTTAAAGAAACGAATGACAACAATGAAAAATAGGTCAATTGATGGAAACTTTTTTTGTTATTTTTATCTTCATTTCTTTCTCTACATCGATTGATCTGATTTTGAGTACTTACTGCTTGGGCGTAAGCAGACATGCACAGCCGTAAGGTAGCCGGATTTTGTGCAATTGTAAAAAATGAAGAGAGATAGGCATTTCCGAGTATCGTCCACGATGTACCGTCCGTCGTGTCCAAGCTGACGGCTTCCTTCGCAAATTCTACGCCGTGTTGAATATTTTCAACCCGCAACTCGTGAATCGTCGTCGGTTCTTGTCGCAGTACCATGGACAAATTTCTCAACGACTTTTTGTTTCTTCCCTGCGGAAATAAAGTAGTCGCTTCATGCTCTCGCCATGGGCTGCGGAATTTTGAAAAACCGGAAATTTATATTTCCGGTGATGCGCCGGGAATATCTCATTTCCGGTTCGAGAATCTCGTTATTCGACCGGAAATGACGTCTTACCGGAAATACGTCACTTCCGGGTTGAACATTTCATGTTTCGACCGGAAGTGACGTCATACCGGAAAAATACATGACTTTCGGTCGAAAAATTATTAATAATAATAATAATAATAATAATAAATGAGGTAAGTATTTATATAGCAAACTCACGTGGGGTAAGGCACCGACGAAACAGTTTTTGGCCTGTTTTATATCGTCATTTTTCCAGTAACATTCACCGAGCTCGTTCCACGCCTCGATGAGCTTTGGCTCGAGCTTCACAGCTTTGCTCAAGAGCTCTTCCGCCTGAGGCACAAATCTGTCGACTACATTCAAAGCTCTCCCCTTCAGGTAATAATACTTTGCCCTCGCGCCGTCGATCTCGTATCCCTTGCATTCGTCAAACTTGGTCATCGTGTCTTTCATCTCTCTCTCTACATCCTGATTTTTTTCTATGGCGTTATCGATCGAGTGAGTCTCAAAATAGTGATCTCTGAAGTGATACAACGACTTCACTCTTTCCTGAAATAAACGGTGGAGTAATAAATAAATAAATAAATAAATCATTTCGGAGCGGGAATTGGAAAATCTATATCGGCGATCATGGATCGCACATTATTGGATCTGATTCTTTGCCCAGGACATGTTTTGTCCGTTTTGATTACAAAAAACTGCTTATCAGAGCAGATTCGTGCCAAAGGGTGCGTTCTTTCATTCGTGACTGTCCACCGCTAGCAGAATTTTTTAATTGACTACGGTACATCCGATTCTTTCCACATTCGCCTCAATAACAAAAGAACGTTCATCAGAACGGATTTCCATAAAAACTAAACCCCGAACGAAGAGGTGACTGGAGTATGAGAACGCCAATTTCAGCCTGCGTATGCATGTGGACACATTTAGAATATTTGCAGATTTAGACCGGACAGAGCAGAACTGCATTCAAGAACGCACCAATTGAGAAATCGATAGACCAAATTCGAAATCGCGAAAAAAATAAAATTGTGATCATTCAACTTTCTGTGCTCTCATTCGATCGGTGAAAAGCGATTAAAGTGGGCGAAGTGGCAATCAAATGTTAGTAGCATAAAAAAAAGGTTTTATCGCGAGCCGTTAATGTACTTCCGAATACGTACCGTCAAAGCTACGATCGGATCCTCTTTGACTGTGGCGGAGCTCTTGGCTCCGGCGACCACCTTGTCGTCTATGATAGCCGACATTGTTTCCAATATTGCTATTCCGCCAACGATCACGAGCCCATTTCAATCGAGACCCTTCGGTGCGTGCATTAACTCTCACGCCCTGAAATCGTTCGCTCGCCCACGGATCGGCATAACCATTTACGGAATTGCTCCGTTTGCAGGTTAGAAAACCAGAGATTAACAAGGAAACGTCCAGGCCAAAGAATGTGGGTATCTATGGCAATAAATATAAACGGACGTAGAAGGGGCAGAGCATACGCAGCACTGGTCTTCTTCTTCCTACAATTTGGTTCGGCACCACTAGAGGGCGCTCCAAGTCGGCTCCTTGGCGGGAGATTCAAAGATTGTTGTGCCATTCAGTCCGGGCGGGTCACTAGGTGGTGAGTGTAGAACGTTTATCCGTCAGGTTTTATGTATTATTGTCAATAAACATCATACTATTTCACTTTTTGTCTTCAGTATGCACTCGACTCCGAGGATATCGGACGGAAATTGCATTCGAGCACATATATCGTGTCTCTTGTGCGGAAAAGGTTTGCTAGAAACTTTGCGTTGGGCGAGGTTGGTCACGCTACAGGTTTCGCCTTCGGCCACCTATATGTTACCAACTTTTCTCGATGCGCACGACCGTTCGGCGGCGCAGCGCTCGCTGAGTCACGTGACCTTCCCACGTTAATTGTCGTTGGCCTGGTGTTCCGGGCAGAGCCGACAAGACGGGGCATCCATCTTTGTAACTTTCCTGGCATTGTGCGCTTTTGCGGTATACGCGACCGGTTTGCATCTTCGTCGATCGAAATTCGTATCGCGCTCGTTCGGTTTTTCAGTCGAATCGCATCGCTGATATTTTTAACACAAAATATCGGACCATCCATCATGAGTACGGACAGCATCGAGAAGTTGTACAAAAATTTTGGTATCCTTGCGGACGCCAAAGACAAGCTTTCGGAGGTGAGCAGGCATACGTTTGGTTATAATAAAGGCGGCACCACGTTGAGATCGAAACTTTATTTTCGTACATTTTTTCCGCTTTTTTTTTTTTCGTCGAACTCACTCAACTAACGCGTTCCGTCATTGATCGATAGATCGAATTTTTTATTCGTCCGTTTTTCACGACGAACGCCTATCGGTTTATTTCGAATTGTGGACAGAGGACTTTTTTTTTTTTTACCAAATTTGGTACATACAGCCATGCCACGGAATACTCACGGAAGTGATGTGGGCGCTCCTGCAAAATTTTTATCTTTCGGAGCTCCGATTCCCCGGATGATCGAAGGATTAATAAAGTTCGTTTGTCTGTTTGCATTTGTTTTCTTAGCATGAAAAAGAGTACTTGGAAATACTGACGGCGGTCAAGGGCTCGCCCAAGGAAAAACGATTGGCTTCGCAGTTCATCGCCAGGTTCTTCAAACATTTTCCGAAACTGGCGGATCAAGCTATAGACGCGCATCTGGACCTCTGCGAGGATGAGGACATGGCCGTAAGTGTCGGATGGCATACGCTCACTGACCGTTCGTCGATAACATGAAATCATTCAACATGTACTTTTATTTTTATAATTTTACAATACAAGTACATACATTTAACAATAATTATTCGCGAATATCAAAAAAAAAAAATCAAATGTCTTTTTAATAATTTTATAATGCATTTTTTGATATTTCACATTTTTTGTAAGCTAAAAATACGTTTGTTAACGGGAAAAAAAATTAATGGTCTTTGCAATCAAGGAACGTTTGATTTACAAAACTTTTTTACTGCGCGCGTTGCCCATGTAGAGCTGATTGTACGCTTGGAGTCCACAACGTATTACACATTTTCTGTTAATTGTTCACAGATAAGGAAACAGGCCATCAAAGATTTGCCATCGCTGTGCAAAGACAGCAAGGAACATACCGCGAGAATCGCGGACATCCTTGCCCAATTGCTGCAGGCTCAGGATCCAACGGAATTGGCGGTTGTTCATAACAGCATAATGTCTCTGATGAAGAGCGATCCAAAAGGTAACGCATTTTACGCACACTTTCACCATTAAAAAAAGAAAAAAAATTCACCAATTTCCGTAAAATAGCGAGAATGATTATTTCCAATAAAATTTACTTGACTAAATTGATTTTTCCGAGCAGGAGCGATAAGCGGATTCTTCTGTCAGATATTGAACGGCGACGACGGGACGAGGGAGCGTTGCATCAAATTTTTAGCTACAAAGTTGAAAGCCGTTGGTCACGACGTTATAACGAAGGAGCCCGAGGATTTGCTCATCGGCGAGTGCAAGAAGGTACTTCAAGACGTGACCGCCGACGAGTTCCACAACATAATGGAGGTTTTGGCTTGGACGAGGCTCGGTTCCACAGTCGCCGGACAGCAGGAGCTCATCGACATAACTATCGAACAGGCGGAACTGGCCGTTCCGTTCAAGCACACCAATGTCGAGCAGTGGAACAGGCTCGTGCAGTGTATCAAACACGCGCTACCATTTTTCAGTGTAAGTTAACTTAAAAAAAAAATGAATAATACATTTATTTCTTAATTTATTTCGCGTTTCAAAGCCACAGTCAGTAGAAGAAAATTTGACTCGTCGGTCACAGCCTTCGACAACTATATTTTCTTAATTTATTATTTCGCGCAGGCACAAACGGACTCGCAAAAGTTCGTGTCTTACATATGCGTGCAAGTGCTGCCACACATTTCATTGATCACCGCACCGGACGGCAGAGACGCACAGTTGGAACTATTGAAATTGCTCGCCGAGCTCGCCGTGTTTTGCGGATCTATCGACAAGCCCGAGGAAAATGTTCAGCAGCTCTACAATACTCTGATCGTGAGTTATTTCACTTTTTCGGTGATGCATCCTCGATCCGAGCGACGTCTCGATCATTCGAATAAATATTGTAATGATTTTTGGTGCGTCCTTGAATTCAGTTCTGCTTCTGATCGGCTGAATCCAGAAATATTCGAGATATATCCACATGCATACACAGCTTAAATATGGGTTCATATATTCCAGGCTGCTCTCAGTTCAAGGTTTCGTTTTGACACTAATCTCTCCTCCGATAAGCGTTCTTTTCTTATCAAAACGGACGGAATGTAAGAATCGGATATGCCGTTGGCAATTTCAAAAATCCACTGACAGTCGATTTTCAATTTTAGTCACAAATTAAAGATCATTGATTCACGGTATTACGTAAATGACTAGAATGGTCCGATATGACGAATAGCAAACGTACAGATTATCAGTTGACGAGACGACCAGCGAACGGACTTTCGAAAAGAGCAGACGTTCGACAGTTTGCACTCGAGACATATAGTTTTGATTGCAATCAATAATATCCGCCCAAAACCAAATATGCAAATATTAACTGTAGATAATCGAGTGCCACGTCTGCGAATAGTTAATAATTTATGCGGTGACTTTCAGACGTACATGCCGCTTCCGCCAGACACGGACATCACCGAAGTGCCCAAGCTTCAATTCAGTCACGTTGAATGTTTGATGTACGCGTTTCACAAACTGTGCAAACAGACACCGGAATTCTTGATCAAGGATCCCGAGCAGCTTAAGGAGTTTCGATTGAGGTTACAGTATTTCGCTCGGGGAATTCAAGGCTACATAAAGAAGCTTCGCGAGGCCATAAGCGGTAAAACCGAGGAGGAACTGAAGACCGAGGAGAATCAATTGAAAGTCGTAGCGCTCAAGACTACAAACAACATAAACACCCTCATAAAGGATCTGTTTCACTCGCCACCGAGCTTCAAGAGCATCATACATCTCTCGTGGAAAACTCCGACGATCGACAAAAAGGTAACGGCTCTTTAAATTCGTTTTTATTTTTTTTTTAGACATTTATAATCGAGTAAAAAATAATTCAAGGGATACTTAGTGCGAACTAAGGTGGATCTATACGAAAGAGATCCTGCTTTGTGTAGCGAAACATGTACAACGATAAGTTTACAGAGAAATAACAATCAATGAATCCATTTAAAATTATAAAATATAAAGTCTACTGATCTTTTTTAAAGAATGCATTTTTTAAAGAATTTGTTGATCACTTTTTGGCATTATTACCATGCACAATGAATTTTTGGTATAGCGCGCAGAACTGAACATTTTATGGAATTAAACTTTTGGTTGGGAATTTATGTGGAATGCATTCTTAATCTAGGTCCACCTTAAATAGCAAAAAGTCTCCTTTAAATCGTGTACAAACAATTTTGGAAATTTGGGTACTCGATTGACGTGACTGCATCGCACAGATTACCTTAAAAAATTTACCGAGACGGTACTAAGCAGTTATACTCCAATATACCGGAAATGAAATCTTGAATTTTTTTTCCAGAGTGACAAAGCCTCAGTGGGTCAGAAACGTCACACACCGATAACATTCGGTAACGACACTTCGCCGAATAAGCGTAACAAAGACGACAACAAGGGCGGAAAGAGGGAGATCTACACGCCTCCCAGTGGAAAATATAGTTCGAACATATCGTCAAATTACGGTAAGTCGATCGCCGATACGGATGAAATTTTATCACGGACGAGAAGGGTTGAGAAATTAATTTCTGAAACTGGAAACCGTTTATTGCAGGAAACCGTGGCCGTTTCCGAGGTAACAGAGCTGGTGGACGTGGTGGTTTTAGGCAGCGCGGACGCGGCACATGGCGGAAAAGTGCGTATTAACTTCGATAAACACCCAAGCTCTTGAGTGTTCAAAGAAGCGAGCAACGAGCTTCTCGTACGAGACGTGTAAATTGTATACATATAATACTTAAATGCCGAGCGAAGAGGAACGAGATAACGGGTGTGGATTTTGCAAGCGTTGTAATACTTTGAGCAGCGGTGACGACGAGCGAGGAAAAATCGGAATCTCTCTCTTACGTCCGTGAAGAAAAAAACGGCTCTAAAAGAACTGTTTGTGCGAATGCCTCGACGACAAAGGAGAGGAAAAGTTATCGATAACATGAACACTAATCTGCGCGTGTTATGCACGAAAATCCTCGAATGATGAAGATAAACGAGCGGTCCGATGAAATTAATTGGCCGAACGCGTGAACGATTTTTTCTATGATGGATAATACATTAATAGTTTGTGTGTTTTGATTTCTCCGTTCGAGAGATAAAGGAAACTATCGACTTGCTTCACTCGATGCGTAGCCGGAGATTGAACGGAGACGAAAGTGAGAATATAATCGGAAAGACGCGATAGCACGAGGGGCGGGATGGAAGCGACGGGAGCGTGTGGAGAAAACGGAAAGCGCTGCAGATTTTTGTGGATGGACGCGCGAGAGCGACGATCAACGCGTACCGGTTGCGAAGACGAATTCTGATTGTATATACGAAGAATATTACAAGAATTGGAAGAAAAGAAGATGGAAAGATCGAAGATCGAAGCTCCGATGAATATCCGCGAATGCCAACAGACCGGAAGAACCGAGCCCGAAAAAAAAACCGCGATGATGCGCTTGCGCGAGGTGACCAAAACAGCGCCGCGAAACGAAATCTTCGCTTCGAGTCTTCTATCGCAAAAAACAATGTCAAATGTAAAACAACGCAGTATCACAGCTCCCATCTTCCTCTTAGACTATCCGCGCTTTCACCTCAGAGTAGTTTCCCTCACTACACCTCGTTCTTGTTCCGAAGTTTCAAAACATTTTTATGTTGACAGGACGTGCATTTGCAGCATTCGCAGCAACCACACACGATTGGAGTTCTTGATCGAACTTTTTTTCCTTTTACGTTCTAATCAAAGAAACAACACCGAACACAGTTTTCACACTTTCAAGATGGGATAACATTCCCAATAAATATAAATGTAATTCGATGAGTTACTCGCGTTTGGTTCTTTTTGTTTTTTTTTTTTTACAATTTTTTTCCACATTTTGTCAACTCTTTCGGGTCCTTCCTGAATGGTAGATGCATCATAGATCTCGTAGATTTCGGAGTCATGGTGATTGTTTTGTTTGCGTCAGTAACGGGTTTGGATTGTTCTGTTTTGTACGAAAGGTTTTCTTTTTTGTTTTCTTTTTTAATTCTGGGATCGGAAAACTGAACGTTTCTTTGATTACGGATACGCGAAACATGTGTTGAGATTTGTTTGCAGGTATCCTCGGACGTAGTGGGTTTGCACGAGATCGCGGTGCTGGACGGTGTAATAACATTTTTGATGTTCCAGATCCGATGCGTTACGAGTGGAGCGAGGAGCCCGGGAGGAGCGAGAGATCAATGTACCGAGCAACGTTTGTCTTATTTTCAGGTGAAGTCGCTAGATTGTGTTTTGTATTTTGCATATATTGTCGGGTAGCCGTGTTCGTAAGGTGAGTCTATAAATGAAGTTCGTTGTCTAAACCTTTTCCTCACCTCCCCCACCGTTTTCGCCACTTCCATGCTATTCGTAGTTCCCCCGAGTACGTTTTTATCATCGATTCAATAAAAAAATCATTCAACACATTTTTGCTCGTTGTTAATTTTTTACTCGACAATATTCTTTCCCTTATAATTTTCTCCGAAGGGGAAAATACAATACAACGCACCAGGAAATAATACAAAAATATACCCGGCTGACTGCGGCCTATCTCGAGGGCAGAGTGGCTGAGCTAGCGATTAACGGTCCAAATAAAATAAATGAATAAATCAGACTTCACACACAAAAATATGGGAACCAAATAAATATGGTAATTCGAAACAGACTCCAAAAGGGGAAATACCGAGAATTTTAAGATTTAATCGATATTCACGATTCTATATACACATTTATTGCGTTACACTTAATCCTAATAATCGTAGCGTATATAAAAAATGCGGACTTTAATATCTAAACGTTTCCTGCGACCGCTTGCTTCGATCAAATATCGAGACATACGATGAGAAGTTTATACAATTCGGGCTCTTTAACTTGCCGGTAGGAAACCTAACGATTACGCCTTCGTAGTCGCGTCTCTTCAGAATTGGGCGGAAGTCGCGCCGGATCAAAGTTATTCCTGTTCTGAAAATTATGCGAAAACTATCCGTTAGATTCGAAAAAAAAAATTATCACCCTGAAGTTATCTGCTCGAGAGTAAATTTCATCGATTTATAACACGGCGTGTTTTTCATCGCACAAGCCTCGCAGTGTTTGAAAAAGAAATGCGTTGGGCCGATTTGACCGGCGTTGACTACGAAGGCGGTTTATCGGTAGAGATTAGGAAGAAGCTTACATCTAATACGAATCTGCCGAGATGAGATCACCAATCGAGTTCATTCGATGAATCAAGACTGCGAGAACAAAACATTCGGAATTTTTTTTGGACGAACCACGACTCCGACGGTTCCGAGTCGCGTTATTGAGCGATGCGTTATTCCCGAGCGATATTGTACAAATCGTGACTCGCGTTGCGACGAACTCATTTTTTTTTAAATTACCGACAGTCTTTCTCTCAACGAACGAGCGGGAGTCCGTAAAAAAAATTTAGAACAGACCGTTCGTCATCGTCATCTCGTCGATGATTTTGCACATTATTCTGTCGCTCGGACTGCACGGATCGGCGCTCTGCAGCTGCGAGTCGAGATTGTCGATCGATTCGATCGATTCCGTGTTTATAGACAATTTGCAATCCATTTCCGACGTGTCCGGAAGCATCTGCAAGGCGTGCTGCAAAATCTCCTGAACCTTGTCCAGATGCTTTTGAAATCTCAGAGCGGTCTCGATGCGCTGTCGACGTTGAAGCTCCATCATGACTCTCAGAGTCTCTCTCGCTTGATGGGGTCTGAATTCGTTCAGCAAATGATGTATGTGGATGAAGAGCAGGCTGAGATCTTCGACCTGAAAAGCAAAAAAAAGTAAATCACACATCTTCGAAAGTTTATTACAGTTTTTGTTATCATCGCGGCACAGGGCAGGCGGCGAATTATTTCACGCATCATCTTAAAAGTTTTTAACTTTCATAATTCATTATCGAGGAGCTCCAACGTTCATGCGTTGTTATACATCAATTGCGAAGTAGAAATCCGTCAGAGAAACAAATAATAAGAAAAAAACTAAAATTATCAAAATGGTAAACCTTTTCTGCTCTGCGCGGACTGTCCGGGCACTGAACGAGCAGGTCGATGAGATCCAAAAAATTGACTAGCAGAGAGTGATTGAGTTTCTTGAGTTCCCTGCGTCGATCGAAGTGCTGCGGATAGAGTCGCTTTATGCCCTGCGCCTCCAGCGGTCTTATTATCGTGTCGTCGGCGTTGAAGACGTTTCCGAACATCGAGTAAGTGTCGTGGATGGGCGGAGGCGGCCTCAGGGCCCTGCCTCGCCGAACGTTCTCATCGGTGTACAAATTTATGTACTGCAGAGGCGGAAGTGGCAGCGAGCTCACTTGTATCGCTTCGGGTGCCGACATTATCTTATTTATTTATCTTCCCGTCCCTCGAATCACCGAACACCTCGAGTCACTCGCCGCTTCACGTTTTTTCGACGAGCGTCGATAGTCTCGTTGAAATCCGACCGAGACAGGTTAGAGCGTCGACGATTTTACTCGGACGAAAAGTCGGCTCGAATTCGCAGGTCTCGGTCGTCGTGCAAGAACCGGCAGGACCTTGCAAGATACGCTACACTTCAGAGCCCAAACTCTTCGACGCACTTCACTGTACACAAAACGAAGGTCAGCATCGCACAACCAAAGCAAAACAACACCTTGCGCTCTCGCTGCAGTCCGCCATCTTGGGGATGCGCGCGCACGCCTGCGCGCGCACGCGTAAGACAAAACAAGCTCGATCGCGAGCTGTAAACAAACGCGTTTGCCGATCTCGAACGAAACAATCGGCGCGACAATTGCGATTATTAAGGGACATTTTTTTTTTGTCCACGAAATATCTAGCCGGTTCCCGTCGATCGCTGAGGCGTGCGACAAAATCGGGAAGCTCGACGATCAGTGCAGTGCCGCATTTCCTGTTATTCCATGAATTTCCGACGCTTCGTTTGACAGTTTGCGTTTAGCGGTGCGCGCGCGCGCGCGCGCGTTTCTCGACGTGTGTGAGTGCGACGTTTCGTCGTGTGTACTCGTCGGTCTCTCCACGTGAAATTTTTGTGCGGTTTCGTCGCACACTCGCGGAGTTTACTTTTAACCGGTCATGTATTCGACAATAATAGATATCGTGGAACTGTAAAAAGAATCTTGGAGTGCATGGTAAGCCGCATGTACGGTGAAACGGGAATACACTGTTCGTCCCCCGGTGTCCTCGCAAAGGCGTGCTCATGTGCGGAGGAAATGATAAACGTCAGGATAACCAAAAACTATTATTCGACTCTCTCGCACTACAAATCCTTCGCAATAATACTGTTTGCGTTAACACATTTAAATGCTTCCGGACTCACTGAGTCGTCTCTACCGCTATCGAATAACACGATAAATATGACGGCTCGTTGTCGTCTATGGAAATTTATACTAATTGTGAGTAAAATTGCCGAAAACTTTTCTCTCAGTGTTTTGATTCTTTGTTACGGAGGTTCGAGGTGCATTTCAGTACCTCTGCCCCGACACATTGTTTCATTGTTTTCGTCTACAGTTGCTTTATCGTTATAACTATCGATGCTCGGTAGATAACGAGCTTTGGTCCATTGAATTAAAAAAAAAAAAAAATCCGCCAATTTCCCGCATCAAAGATTGGGAAAAATGAAACTAGTTAAGTTTCGTTTTAGTTTTTCTCGTGCATTATTGGACAAAAAAAACGTGTGATCGTAGAATGGTAGATGCACGGTCGGGGAGGAAATTTTACTCGGAGAAAAAGTCCTTTGACGTTCGGATGATCTGAACAAGAATTAATTCGTTACGTCCTTCGACACTTTAATTTTACTTCTGGTATAATTTTTTTTTTCCTGCAACTATTATTATTTTCTTTTTTTTAATGCTGCATCGTTGCATGGAATGCAGATTAAATTTATCATTCGCTGCAGCGAGGTTCTTTGCGCATAACTGATAACGAGCTCTCGACACAGCTGTCCGGTGAGTCCCAGGCTGGTCTCTCCTATTTCTCTCCGCTGCAGTGTGCAAACACGCATCGGACCAGCTTCATCACATTTATCTTCGTTACCCTACATAGCTTTGCATCTTAAACTGACTTTTCAAATGCTTGATCAATTTTATTAATGGATCTGTGTAGTTTGCTAGTTGAGTATTGTAAGCTGATATGTTCATAAGTTGAATCGGAGTCGGACTGTTGTTAGCCAAAACAAAAAACATTCCAACTTTAAGATCAAACGTAGCAAGTTAAGAAAAAACAAAATTTCACAGTAATTTCATAGAATGTTGTTACTCAAAACTAAAAGTCCGTCTCTGAAAAAAAAACGTCACAAGTTGAGAAAAAAAAAAAACATTTTTCATGATTATCCGGAATTCGTGCATAAACAAAAAAAAAAGTTATTTTCAAAGTCGGACTGTTGTTATTAAAAAAAAAAAAAAATCCAACTCTGAGATCAAATATAGCAAGTTAAAAAAGAAATTAAAGTTTTCTATGTTCATCAGAAATTTGTAGATGAAAAAAAATGTATTTTTGAAAAATTTTCATTGGCACGATGTATTAATTACGATCGATTCAATTGCAGGGTGGGTCTCTCCGAGAATGGCGGGGAAGGATGGGAAGGTGGAGCCCAAAGGGGGGGACGTGGTGAGACAAGGATTCATGGTAAAACGTTCGCAAAATAAGAAACGCTTCACGCCCATAAACTACAAGCAACGCTGGTTCGTACTGACGCGTCGTCATCTCGTGTATTACGACGGCGATGGAGAGGTGAGCAGACACATACACACACACATACACACACACATAAAAAAAACGTGTGTTCGCACATCCTTTGTCCGCGCGCTTGGCGATGCCGATAATGCCGGATCGGCTGCTTTCCTGCCAAGCTCTCGATCACGCGCTCCCTATCCACCTACAATCGTAGATATCTTTCGATTTGAGCTCAGCATGAGAGTTCCTTCGCGCTGGAACTCTTGAACTTTGTCATACGTGCGGGGCACGCTCCGCTGATTCACATGCGCGACTATTCGACTACGATATTGCGTTGCATCCACGTATGTTCTCCACTTATGAACAATATATATAAATAAAATTACGATATGAAAGCCAAGAAAAATTACGATATGAAAGAAAAATAGAGTCACAAGCAAGTTATTAACTTTTACATATCGTCGACTAACGTGTTTCGAATTTTTATAAATGGCTAACTTAAGCGTTTAACTCTTTCGACTTTTATAGTTCGTCAAGTCTGGAGCTCCGATATTTGGGATTTATTTATATATTATATTCTGATCGTGAAGGAGAAACTCGTAAAATAAATCAAATCAAATCAAATGAAGTTTGATGAGAGCAAAAAAAGTTGAACATTTTCATTTTCATATCACTTCCTCTAATATCCGTTTATTGGCGAAGCTTATTTTATGAGAAAGCATTTTTTGTACTTTTGGTTTGCTCATGGGGCTTTGCGAATAAAGGGATATCATGATGAAGCGATATGAAAATTTCAATTTTCCACTTTATTCAACGTCAACGTCACGCTTGACTTTTAACGGCAAAACGCCTGTCCGATTCATTCATTTCAGCATTTTGAACGCGTTTTCATTCAGATCTCGAAAAAAATTATCACCAACACAAAGCTTCCTCTATGAGGAGGCACAATGGAACAATGCCGATTTTAAATTTTGAGATTTTATTTCTCCGCGACTCGTGAAGAAATATATTTATATATATATTTTGTATATATTGATATATATATGTATATAAGAAATAACTATATGAATTTCAATGCGAGGAAAAGAAATGAAAAAAAAATTCCGCGTTAAAATTTGGAGATTTTATTTCTTCGGCGATTCGTGAAAGGAGAGCCGCGAAGAAATTCCGAAATACGAAGCCAGCCTCATTACTCTTTGCCACGCGGCGTGGTTAACGCTCCAGGCGTTACGCGAGAAGCTTCGAGCTCTTCGCTCCGCGCCTCCACCTCCCTTAACGCTCTCCCACGTCGTTATATATCTCGTAAATCGCGTTATTTTCTTTAAATTCTCGGCAGTACTTAGAATCAGAAATATTCCGTAAAATTTTACCTCGAAAGATAAACGACAACAAAATTAATTTAATCCTCGTGGAACGCAATTATCCGTTTCGCCGTAAAATTCGATGAGGTTGTCGAGAGCGCGTGCTCGAATTTATATTAATAACAAGTCGACTTTTGTCGAGAGTCGCAGCGTTACCGGCAATATTATATTTCAAAGCCTCAGGTTGTGAACAAATTTTCCCCAATTATTCGGTACGACGAGCGCGTCCAATATTATTTAGTAGCTCGATATCGCAGGTGCTATTGCATTAATGAAAAAAAAAGAAACAAATTATCACACATTGAATGCGCAACCTTTGATAGCTCGGGAAAAAACAAGAAATTCTGAAAACCAAATAACCAAAACACCTAATTTTCAAAACCTTTTAGTCAAATTTCATGATTTCGTGCTCTCGTATTTCGGTATTTGCCGTATAAACATTTTCGATTTAAACTCGTGGCGTTGCGAGGCTAAAATGTAATCTGCATCGGAGTTTCGCATCGCAAGCGCTCGTACGTCGAAGCTATTTAAATATCCACGCGAGTTTTCATTTTCCGTAAATTTGTTTTTTTTCCATTAACGGAAAAGCCTTTGGTCGAGCAGACTTTCGAGCGTCGATAAAATTGGTAAGCGGAAAAAAATACCTCCGGAAAAAATACTCCAGAAAAAATGCCTCCAAACACATGCGTGCACACACACTGGGTTTTTTTTTTCCGAGGGTATTTTTTGCAGGATTCGATAAAATGATATCACAGAGCAAATTTTCGCGGCCGTCCGGAGTCTCGTCGAAGAGTTATTGCATTTTCTGAACGGCACGGACAGACAGAAATGGCAACATCCATTTTTTCATTCTAGGACATGTAAAACATTTAAACGGACCAATTTTGGAGTATATAAAATTTTTTTTGAATAGAATACTTTCTCTCCTTACATAATTCGGATATGATAGAGAACATTTTTTAAAAAAGCCACTAAGAGTGGAGAATACGGTTCCTCGTTAAAAATATAGGTCATCGATCACGTGTAAAGAAGGCTGAAATGTAATCTGTATCGGTATTTCAATATTCACATGAGTTTTCAATTCCCTTAAATATGTTTTTTTTTTTTTTCATTAACGAAAAAGCCTTTGGTCGAAAGGATTTTCGAGCGACGATAAAATGATATCACATAATAAATTTCCGTCGCCATCCGGAGTCTCTTCGAAGAGACAAACGGAAATGGGACATTCTAGGACATCCGAAACATTTATCCAGACTATAATTTCACAGTGGATTTAAATTTTATTTTTTAATACAACACTTCCTCCCCTTACATAGGGAAAATCTTCTTTTTTATTTTAGGACACGTAAAACATTTATACAGACTAGTTGCAGAGTCGATTACATTTTTTTTTAAATACAAATACTTTCTCCCCTTACATAGTCCGGCTACGATGGAGACCATTTTTTAAAAAGCCATTAAGAGTGGAAAATACGGGTCCTCGTTAAAAATATAGGCAACGCCGTCGCGGACCATGTGTAAAATCGGTAGCGCAGGCGCTCGCCATTACCACCCTCCATTCTTCCTGGTCGCGCGCGCTCCTCCTCCACGTCGTCCCACCACCGCGTCGTCCCACCAACCCTCCTCGTCATCCTCCTTTCTCCACCTCCGGCACCTTCAACGAGCAAACTCTCGGCGTTCCTCTCTCAGTCGGTACCCGCCGTCGAATCGCTCACCGAGTATTCAAAATTCGTCCAGCTCCAAAAGTCGCATCGCGAAAGTTTCTCGACAATCCCGGCAACACCCCCGATTCGCAAATGTGAAAAACTAAACTCCTCTCTTTCTCCAAAACGTAAAAAAAAAAAATTAGAAAATTAAAAAATTGAGAAATTAATTTAAAAAAAAAATTTCACATTCCCTCGATTGAAAAACCAACGATCGGAAAAAAATATCTTCGACTCGCTGATCCGAATATTCGGGATCGTTGGCTTAAATTTTTGTTCTTCTTCACTGCAGTTCCAATCAAGAGCTAATAAATTCTTCTTCGCTCGTTTATCAATCGACGTCTAACAAATTGTTCTTTGCCCGCTTAGAAGTGACCGGCCGTCCTGCAGAGATATAGTTTCGGCTGCAGGCGCGCTCGCGCACATCGCGATCGCACGATCAGCCACCGCAGCCGGTTCGAGGTTGCCCGCACTTGATCCTCGGCGCACTTCCGCGTCGTGATTTCCGCGGCCGGAGGGAAATTCCGACGGGACAGCGAGCAACGTCGCCGAGGTGTTTCCGCACTGCGTTTGCCGGGAGTGTTCGCTTTGAGAGTCGCCGGGGAGCGCGGCGAGAGCGAGGAGAGCACCAGAACAAACGAGCTTGTTACGGCGATATCGCCTCTGGGTCGAGGAGACTCTCGTCGGCGAGCCTCACAGACACGAGCCGTTTTATTAGTTTCACGGCGGGGTGGACTCGAGGATTCTCGCTCTCCGGAGGGCGAGCTTCCGATTGTTCTCGCGTCGCACTCTCTCGCCTCAATCGGTAACCGGGAAGAATCGCCCGAACAAAGCCCGCGAACGAGGAGTCAAGAGCGCTGCGAATACGGCAAAAAAACAAACGCGACGCGTGAAATTTACCGTTGAAATTATTTTTATTTTTTTCGTCCCGTCGAGGAAAATCGCTCCGAGGACGGGCTAGAATAACGCGGGAAAAAAGTCTCGGCCACGTGGAAAGTCAAGGCGCTGCGTCGCTAAATCGATTCGAAGTCTCTCGTGAGCGTTAAAAAAGATAAAGCGGGGGTTAACGAAACCCCGATATTTCAACCCTCGGCCGCGAGCCCACCAGACAACGTGGAGGTAAGCTGACGAGAGCTCGGGGAATGTTTGTTGATGAACTGTTTTTTTTAATACTCGAGGGTGACTGTTAATGAGTGTCTGAGTCCACCGAGAGTAATCGACGAAAGATTAGGACGCGCGAAAATTAGTTTGCAATTTTATTACTTCTGGATAGAGCGTAGTTTTGAGCCCCGTAGACGTTTGGAAGGTACGGTAATTTAACGAGGTATCATAGTTTCATGGGTTGATTGTTATTGTGATTCTCATTCCAATCCCTACAGCGTTACTCTTCAAATTGCTCGACCTAAAAATTAAAAGCCTGGGAAATAAACAATGTTTTCGTTATCTAATGAAGAAGGTAATTGTCACTTTACGCGAAAAGCTCGGGTCATATTTTTTTTAACGGGGGTAAAAAAAAACTGCTTCAGCGAGGTATCGTAGCATCAAAGGGTTCATTATTATCTTAATTCTTATTCCAAGGGTTAATGTCTACACGGTTACGCTGGAAAATGCTCGACCTAAAAAACCGATTTTTACGTAAAATTCAAACCCCGGGAAATGAACAATGTTCTTATCTAACGAAGAAGGCTAGGTAGAATCCTGAGTACCGTAGCCGCATATCTTCAAAGGGTTCATTATCAACTAGTTCTTATTCCAAGAGTTAAACCCTACTGGGCTGCTCTTCAAAATCCCCGATCTAAAAAACCGATTTTCACGCGAAATTCAAAGCCCTTGAAACGAACAATGTTTCTCTTATCTAACGAGGAAAGCAACTGTGACCTTACGCGAGAAGCTCGAAGCATATTTATTTTTAGTTCGCATTAAAAAAAAAAGTATGATTCGAGTGCCGGATGATTCGGTAGAATTACTCATTCCTCGTGCAGCAACGGATGCGTCAGTAATTCCGTGGCTGCTTTAAGCCGCGGTTTGATAGGCCACTCCGGTCTCTCCCTCTCGTCGTGGGCGAAGGCAAGAGCGGGCCTAGCGCCGTTTGCTTGCTTCACCTCGTAATTGCCAGGGAGAACCGCCCCGAGGCTCCGAACCGACAGGAGCAGAGCAGTCGAGCGGGCAAAAAAAAAGATACATAATATGTCTGTATTCTTGGCCCGACTCGTCGGCCCGTAATGTCTCCTCGACTTTCCGTACTGCGCCTCTCGGTACCAGTGTGAATCATCCGGTTCCACAGATGAGACAAAGGAAGATTCGGAATCTTTGGTCGAGGAGCTTCTTGATCCATTTTTTTTTCTTTATTTTTTTCTCTTCTTCACCATAAGCAGCTTACGACCCGAGCTCCTTTCACAGACGGGCATGATTGTAACTGTATCGCTGGCTCCACTTGTTCTTCATCTCCCTGTCTTGTTCTTCCTCCACTCTTCAATGGACTTTGTAATCCGGCGTCGTTAAACCTTTACAATTCTGCGTTTCAGCGATTTATACATCGCGCTATATTTAACACAAGTTTTTTTATGTTTGCTTCCACAGAGGGCCTTGTTATGGTGAACATTTTTTTGTTTCGACATTTTTATGAAAACGTGGTCAGAATCGAAAAAATAATCACTCATTTAAAAATGAGTGATTTTGCGCCTTTTCTTTGCTTCCCGATAGCATCGGGGAAAAACCACGCTGAGAAGGATGGTATTTCCTACTATAACGAATAGTTCCCAGGAGGGACGTCTATATACATAGTTTGTGATAGTATATACTCAATTGATTATACTACAATTATAGTTACAGCTATAATTTTTGGTCATTGTTGTAACTGTAAAATGTAGACGTACCCCCTCGAAACTATTTACTATGTTAGTTTTTCGGTGCAAGATTATGGATATGACGCGCTTTTTTATTTTTAGCCCAATTTTTTCATTTCCTTTTATTTAACGCCATTTAAAATTCTTTTTTTATTTAACACCATTTTTTTACCTCGCGAAGTCGAAACGTTAAATGGGTGAAAATTTACAATCGGCGGTTATCGAGTGAGTAACGATACACTCTCACGGCATCGGAGTCCGCATGCACGCGAGAAACTGAGAGTGTGCGATGGGTGCTGGATACGTCGGTCGATTAAATTTCCGGAAAATGAGCGTGCGATACTAACCGGAGATAACGGATAATTAAACTTCCGGAAAATGAGCACTCCGGGCTTCGTATTCTCTCTTTTCCTCGCCGATTGATCAATCGTTCGGTGCTGCGGTGCAGCCTGTGTGGCGCCCTAAAATATTGATACAATTACTCCGCCGCGCACGTTTAATGGGTCCGTGTTACGGCGTGCACGGCAAACCGCGCCTTTACGGTGAAACGCTTTCGAATTTCCGTCGGTCTTTTCGGCCTCGGGAAATTCGTAACGGTTTCGCTTCGGCGTTGTTTGATCGTTGCAACGCCCAAATATCGTGCAACGAACATTGCACGCGGAAAACTGCCGGCCCAACGAGTTTCCTCGTCGACGACGAAAAGCGCTTCGCGCTTCGATCAGGAAACCCCGTCGGAAAGTTTGTTACTGCAAATATGACGAAATTCAACGTCGCATGTCGGAATACGAAGCGCGGTAGGAAACGTCGAAGTTACGACTTTGACGAACGACGTACGTCAAAAAATTGTCACTCGTCATTTTCGAAATTACATTTTTTGTTAAACTCGGCAATTTCCGTTATATTTATATTTATATTAATAGCAGTAGAGTCTTTATTTCCTGTAGAACCGTGCGAGTTTTTACATAACTTCCCCCCCTCCCCCATGCATATTTCCTACTGATAACTACATCGTGAAAAAGTTCGTTTGAAATTTCATGTACTGGTAGTGGAAGTTTTTATGCATAAACTGGTATATCGAATTTCATGCAAAATTTGATAAAGACGTAATGTGCAGTATATTTTTTTTTTCGAAAATTTGAAAAATCGATGTGAAGGTACGAATTTCGGATATGTTTCCGTATTACGTTTCTGCAATACACGCAAGAAGTTTCGGGGCTATAGCGCTAACCGTTTCGTCGTTGTGGCGTTAAAAAAAAGGCCAAAACGGAAAATTAAAGGATGTTAAAAATTAATGTTCTTAGCTCCTGTGAAACAGTTGATTTTATTCAGATTTTGGCACCATTAGAAAGCGTTGAAATTTTCACTGACTCTCACTTATGGCTCGAAATGTACGTGCGATGCATTCTGAAACCCTGCTTAACCTTATTATAACGAATTCCATATCTTCGGTCACATTCCCTCTCACTAACCGTTTATACACCGTTTCCGTGGTCCATCTTTCTTAAACTTCTCACCCACTCAAATTTCAACATTCCACAAATCTTTATATCTCTTTAACCTGCTACACACACTGTTTCTAATTCGTACAAAATGCCTACCAGTTGCTCTCCTCGGCTTCTCTCTCGCTGCCGCCTTCGCCCACCACTCCGACGATATATATTTATATTTATATTTATAATTATAATTATAATTATATTTATATTTATATTTATATTTATATTTATATGTATATTTATATTTATATTTATATTTATATTTATATTTATATTTATATTTATATTTATATTTATATTTATATTTATATTTATATTTATATTTATATTTATATTTACAGGTATCGTAATTGCGCCGAGATGTTTCTGCCCACTTGCCATCGAGCAATGTCTCGTCCGGCTTCAACCGTTCGCTCCCCGTCCCTCGGCCTTCCGTGCAGCAGCGCCCGTTTCCGATCGAATATTTCCTTTGCCGGAAATCCGCGGAGTAAAATTGAGTTTCCATCGGATAGGTCGCGGTCGTGACGGGGATGGTTCGCGGACGTTGCACGATCGGCAGGGTAAACGCGGCACGAAGCCGGATGGCTGCGAGTCTACGTTGGTCGTGCGAGGGACAGAGAAACGGAGAGGGCTTCGGATGGAAACGAGAGTCAATCCGCGGCGTTTCGCTATCTATGATAATGCAGGGATACCGGGCCGACACGGAAGCGACTCCGGCCCGATCCGCTTCGGTGAACGGGCCGTTACATCCCGTTAAAGCTTCGCCCCGTTTTTGGGGAAACTCGAATTACCGGAACGGGACGTTACGCTGCGAATCGAAAGCCGGAGAGGGGGGAGGGTGGGAACGTATACGAGCAACGCCGGTACGCGCCTACAGCTCTGTATCGTGTACAGAAGTTCGCCAATATCAGAGGATCCCTTTCGGTACCGGGCCGGTCCGCGCCCGGCACGGGGCCGGGACTCTCTATAGTCTCCGAACTCGAATCGAATATCCTCTCTTTGCTCGATCCGGCTCCCAGAATACTCCTTATCGGTTTTACCGCCTGGCCTGCCTACCTCACGATCCTACTCGCTCTTTCGCCGATACCGGGGCGGAGAGAGGAAGAGCCCGAGCGAGCTTGCCACCCGTTAAGCGCAAGGCGCTTTTCCAATATCCTGATTTACGCTACTAGCGTCTATACACTTCCCCAACCCACCGCTATTGCTCGTTGGCTGCATCGATATTTATGCATGTGCCGTTGTCAGCCGAGGCACGCTTCAACGGTAGACCTTAGTCTACCGGCTATAACTGTAGGGGATTAGTTTTGCAAAAAAAGATTACAAATATATTTGCATAAAGGTATTAGAGAAACGTGCCATTTTTTTTTCTTTTTTTTATCGAAAGGTTCGGAAAAATAGTCAGGAGCATAGATTTTTATTACATTTTTCAAACTGAAAATGCATCGAATGGCTGTTTTGAGTTAAGGGTTGAATCGTCCTTTTTCATTCGTTGTCAGGTGTATTATCTGGAATTTTTGCGTTTATTGCAATGAAATTGAGTGAATGTTTTTATTGATATTGTTACATAATGCAGTAATTTTTTTTCTTTGCACGATATTGAATCCTTGAGTCCAACAGCGCAGCCTGCACCACCGTAAAGAATCAAAATTTTGTGACAAAAAAAATCCTGCATTACCTAATAATATCAATAAAACTACTCATTTAGTTTCATTGCAATGAACACAACAATTTTTTTTTTTTAATCCTAACAATGCCCGAAACATTGGCCATTCTGCCCTTAAGGTCAAAATGAGGCATTGCCATTTGCCAAAAACTTTTTTTTTTAATTCCCAGCTCGACTGATGGGAAAACTACAACTATCCTTCAATGGTCTCGAAATGTTTTTTCACTCTACTCCATGCATTAGAAAAATGAATTTTTTTTTACTCACAAAGATATCTTGTGCCCTAAATTTAATTTTCCAAAATATGAAAAGCGTTTCGCACAGGCAGCTTCATTGCCTTAGCCCTTTGCGGCCTTCACTATTTTCCCCGTCTCGTTACTCCTCGCAGTGAGCGAGCGAGTACGCCCTTTTCTCCTCGTTATACCGCGCACGGCGTTTCGCCTCCGAGCCTCCTGCTTTTTATTGCCCCGCGGCTAGAACGCGCGTAAACGCCTCGGTCGACGAGAGCGATGCTGCCGCTGGGAGTCTCGCACGAAATTGCACCACTTGGAAGGAGTTATGGTCGGCGTGCGAGCGAACGGCGAGGGCCGCTCCGATGTCGTTTCAGCGATGCCGAACAGCCATCACCGCACCCTGTCCCATCTCCTTTCCCGTCGAACGATGGACAATAACTCGGCGTTGATCGGCCTCGATCGTTCCAAACTGTCGAGATCGCTCACACATCCCCGATCGACTCCATTCCTCACACTCCCACCCTCGTATTTATTTTGTTCATTGCTCGATAGCGACGCTAACGGCGGCGGCGCGTCGATTCATTCGTTCGCTCTTCGAACCGTTCATCCCGGTATTTATATTCATAACGTATCGTCCTGTTTTTTCTGCTTTTTTAATTTTCTGTTCTTTGTTTTTCCAGCCTCGGCTTCCGATCGGTCCTTTCCCTCTCGCTGAAAGTGAAGGGCCCAATTACTGACCGTCGCCCAGTTTCTGACCGTTATTCGTATTATCTACGATAACAAATCCTATTTATGTACGAGATACTCAAATTTTTTTTTACATTCTTTGTATTGACCATCGTGTAATTGAATAAGCATCGATACAACATTTTATGAAATCGTCGACTCTCAGAGTTTCATCTGTGAATTCATTTACAACAGTATATTTCGAGTTTATTATTTAAAAAATACTTATTTTAGTTAATTAAGACTCTAAACTTTTCTGTAGTACCAATTATTTCAATACTTCCACTGTTTTTAACGATCTACTTTCATTTTCAATGCCATGCGGAGGTAGTCAGTAATTGGGCCCTTCACCTTATAACTTTTATATTTTTTTTCCTTCCTCCCAGTTTACTTTGATACGCATTCGCCGTACTGAGGCCGAGGTGGGGAAAGCGTTTTCGCGCTCGCAGCTCGAAGCTTTGAGACTTTGAGGGCTCTGAGCTCCAAAGATCCAGCCATTTCTCCTCGCACTATTTTTCATCATAGAACTCTCCTGCCATGTACAGATGCACACACACTCACACACACTCTCCCACACGTGGAGGGTCGATTTTCCTATTCCCACATACCATTCACCCTGGCACGTACTCCTTCGAGAGCATCAGCGACGGCTACCCGACTTTTCGAACTTCCCTCGATGCTGCTCTCTGAACTTTTTTTTTTCCCTTGAGTCTTCTTCGGCTCCTTTGCTGCGCTCGCCACGTAGATCCGGGAGTGCCATGCACTTGGACGCCCCCGTTCGATTGCGGTTATGCTTTCCGGTCGGTCGGAGCGGTAGTTCTCGACCGCCCTTCAGTGGCTTTTTTTTCGCTTTCGTTATTGCACTTTTTTCCCCAATGTCGCATCATCGCGCTCGCCCCTTTGACGAATCCCTCCGGAAAACTCCACTTTGCGTCCTGGGACTTCGGTTTTTAAAGTGTGCATTGTAAATTATGATTCTACTGACTCTCGGTTGTTTGGACGGATCGAGGAGTACGAAACGAGGAGTATGGCTCGGTCCATTCAAGGCCCTTGCGAATAGACTTCGCTTTGCATAAGTTTCAGAGAAATGAGAGGGAATTGCAAAGGATATATTTTTTTTTTTAAATATATTTGATATTTATATTGATATTTTCAATTGAAACTTAAGGTAACATCAAATTTGGGGTTTTTTCTTTTTGTTTTTAGAGTTCGTATAATAAATTGGATATATGAAGAATGTCGTGGGATGCTGTGTACGCCGAGATTCGTGATAAATTAAATGCCGAACGTTGAACCCGGAATTGGAGTTCGTCGACCCCGAGAGAGCACACAGTCATAAAAGTTTCCCGATCACAGCGCCGCGTAACACTCGCAAAGGGATTGAAACTCGCCCTCTCTCTGCCGCGAGCTGCTTCGGAGTCTCGAAACTCCTTCCTCGGCTGCAATAATCGCTTCCGAGCCCTCGGCTGGATGTAATATTAGCTCGTTTATGGCAGAGACAATGGCCCGGGGAAATGATTGAATATGCTCATCCGGGCGCAAGCAAATGACAATTCCCGGCAGATAAGCGCCCTCCAGCATTCATTTCCACCGAGACTCCATACTAATTTCAGGTTCAGTTTCGTTTCTCGCTACTTGGAAGAGGACATTTCTGTTGTCTCCAGGTCCAAATAGTTACGAAGGTCCATTTTTTTAAAAGTTAAAGTCGCAGACAAAAAAAAACAATTTCCCCTTAGCGTCGAAACAACAGTTATTTCATGGATCCAGAATTAAAAATGTTGTTGTTAACTGAATTGAACGAAGTGGGCAAATGATTTGCGACACAAGTGCAGTAGAGCGAACTTTAGACGCAGGCTGCAAAGTGAGTCACGCAAGCCTCGAGTACGACTTACTTCACAGTGCGCATATGATGTTTGCTACACTGCACTAGTATCGCATATTTTTTTATAACAGTGTGCTTAAAGTCCGAGAAGCGTGCGTAAAGTGAAATCGGCCCGATGCGCATATGCGCCGGGTATTTATAGTACACTTGGCAGTAAAGCGCGACTTTCGCCACTCCCAGCAGGCACGAAAAGTTGCACTTTTTATGCATGAGTTATATGAAAATAACAATAAAAATAAAATGCCGTATTTTTCAATATCAATCAGAGAAATTGATAGATCGATTCGCAAATGATTTCACCGCAAGCGTGAAAATTATTGAAAGAACGAGCGCAAGCGAGCGATGACGATTGAAATATTTAAAAAATTGACAAGCTCACTCGTATGATTTAATTAATTGAAAAAAAAATATTTTTCAGCGACGCAAGGAACGGGGCCGCATCGCGATCGAGAGTGTTCACGTGGTGGAGACTGCGGCACTCGGTGGCGGAAGCGGCAGCGGAGGCGGCAACGAGGTGGCGGGGAGCGAGGCCGGAAACGGGGGAGGCGGTGGAGTACCTCCGGGCCTCCCCTTTCAAGTGGGATACCGCGAGGCCGGCCAAGAGTACACCCTCTACCTCTTGGCAGCCCGGGAGCAAGATCGGGCCGAGTGGATTCGCGCCCTCCGTGCCGGTAAGTTTTTCAACCCTGTGTCCGAACCGAACCACGCAACGCTCAACCGGGACGACTCAATTTCACAACTCTCAATCAATTTCTCAACCCTGGCAATAATACCGTCCCTCGATATCTCGCGTGCGAAAAACTTATCGCCCTCTTCGTTAGTATCGTCCACCGATAACAATTCAACTTTGCATCGTCCTTTCCAAGAGATAATTTCATCTCTCGTTTTTTTCCAAAAGATTTCGCTTATAAAAAAATCCTGACAAAAAAAATATATGAGAGAGGAAGTAATGTTCAGGTCGTTCGGAATTCTCAGAAATATTTCTTCAAAATCTACCCACGAAAAAAGAAAAGATCGATGTCCCGCATCATTTTTTTAATCATAAAAGATTTAGTTTTCCCTGAAGCCCGAATTAACACGATTTTTCTCTGTCGCGGTATTATACTTTTTTTCACTCTTTATTATTACTTCGTGCCATCGTTGAGAATTTTTTTTCTCACGAAACCGACGCAGTTCCGCACAGTGATAAAATTCCTTTGATATCGGTGTGAAGAACGCGAGTGAAGAGAATGAGAGTACGATGAAAAATAATTTAAAAAAATCGTCAGGAAATACAGGATGTCTCTATAGACATTTCGACGCTTCGCATATAAAAGGCCGGTAAGCGCAGTAACGTGCGCTGGAGCCGTCAAACCCGGTCATCGCATTCGCAACGTTTTCCCATGTGTATTAAGCGGCCGTACGTATATTCGTGCGTCGGTGTGGAGAGGCGGCCGGTGCCGGGCCGGTACCGTTCCGACGAGAGTTCGCATACGTGCCCGGTAGGAAGCTCCCGGGGAAAAACGTGGGAACTCGATTATTGACGGGTCACGTCGAAGCTGACTTTGTTTAGTCGCTGAAAAAGCAAGCCCCGCGGCGCTTCCGCTGGCGGTCGAACGATGCACTGCCGGAGGGGCGCGACCCTCGACTCTCAATTGTTTCTGGTCGTTTGCACGTCGACTTTGTTTTTTCATCGAAAAAAAAAAAGAATTCATTCCAAAACGATTCTCATCTAGATCACGACTATCACGAGTTAGACAGAGGACTAGAAAAGTGGTGAGCAACTTCTTTGCTACAAAGATTGAAGAACCCTGTATGGCGAAATTAAATAAATAAGGCATTCCAAAATGACTCTCACTTAGATAACGAGGTATACATAGAACTCTAAAAAATGTCGAGCAACTCCTTTGTGATAAAGATTGAGCAACCTGCATGCTCACATTGAATTTAAAAAAAGAATAAAAAAATTGTCGAAAAAATGAATTTAAGTAAAAAAAAAAATTAGTAGTGTCGGCGAACAAAATCCTGGGATGGAATAGAGGAAGAATACTTTGTGAGAAAGTTACGAGGCTCTCGAGCAACCAGTCCTAGGTCTTTGGAGTTTAAGCGGTTGGATGTCCTGTCGCGAATTGTGTACCCCGATAGTGGCGAGCCCGCTTAAGACCGTCCTACCTCTTGCTATGACAATCTTGTACCTATACGTATAGCTTTGGAGGAAGGGGGGGGGGGGGGGGGGGGTTGTGTATGTCGCGATGTATACACTGCGTGTCGGCTGGGCGCCGGAGTTGGATTAGTCGGGTGGACGTGTAAACGTGACCGCTATCACTCGGACCCCGCCGTCCGATAATATTGTCCGATCGGCCAATGCCCGTTACCACTTGGGCCAACTCGGCTGGCTCGACCTGCAGTCCCGGCCCGTGCATGATCCACTGCGTACACGAATTTCAGATGTGTCAAAACGTTCGCGATTAACATAGAATCACATTGTGCCTTGTATCGCGATCTCTCGTCACTCGTGCGTTTTGCATTATCGGCATCGCTTGTATCGTACCCTGTACGGGAGCTCGGAATTTCGCCGTGTACACTAAGCATTCGTGTCGGCAGCAAAATACACCTTTTTTTTAGTGACGATCGATGATTTTTTCATCGGTACAGTAAAAAAAACGTTTTTACACTCGCCAAACATTTTTTTATCCGCAAACTTGCACAATTTTCTTTCATATTGGTTCAACACATTTTTTTCAAGGGGGACACAATTACTAAAACGGGCCCGATAATAACAATAATAGCAATAATAATAATAATCATTACTATATATAAAATAAAATTGATAAGTTTTCGTTACCCCAATATTTTTGTTTGCGTATTAGATTACCGTCCGTCTGGGGAACAACATATTTGAGTCTCAATCCGTTGCCAAATGTACTGATCGGAAAATATTTATTAATTTTGATATTAATTACGATAACATTATTAGATCAGAAATGTTTGTCAAATGAACAAAGTTTTTTCGGTTTGCATACTACATTTAAGTTTATGAGCCGCGGACTAGCGAGAGGATGATCGCGCTACTTGGTACTCGCTGGGGCTGCCGAAATTTCTCTGAAGATTGTGTCCGTACGAAACGGCCGAGTGTGCCGAGTGCGCTCATACGTGGAGAGCAGTTCGTCGGGAGTCACGAGAATTTCTACGTCCCGAGAGTTATCGAGACGCTTTTCCAGCTTGTCAAACCGTCCGGGAAATGGGCTTTTAGTTCGGAGCTCGGTGTCGCGCTGGAGACGTATAGTAAATGGGAAGGGACATCGAAACCAACTTCGCTTTACAGGGGAAGCGAACGAAGTGGCCGTGTCGATCGGGAAAATATATAACTTACCGGGGAAGATGTAATTTCACTCTATCCGGTCGAGCTGGACGACACATCTTTTTCTTACTTCGCGTCCGTCGCAGCTTCCGCGGTACGTCGAACGAAAATTTATCGCAGCGTCTCGAGGTTTCGGATGTAAAACACGCTCGGGACGACGGGATCGCCGATGAACTCGCGCTGAATGATCGATCGCTGCGATTCGTTTTAATTTCTCGTCGTCGCTGCATTACCGACCGCATTAAAATTCATCCGGGTTGTCGCATCGATCATCGGCTTGTCTAGTTTATTCATAAACTCCAGTCGCAATCACGCCTCGCGAGCGTTGATTATCGATTTCCGGCGTCATTTTTAGATGAACTATTTGCATTCGGTGGAGGGACGATTCGTTATTATTAGTGGGTATGTAAAAACATAGATGGATGGCCGGTATGAATGGCTCGCGATGGATAATACTAGTCGCATCAACTTTGTTTTTTTTTTTTTAAATACAAGTTGGTTTATGACGATGGTTTTGCAGCGTAAAAGGCTACTATTCGCTAGTCGACATCTGAATCTTTCATAAACTCCAATCACGCTTGCGAGCGTCGACTATTGATTTGCGGAGTAATTTTTAGACGAGCTATTCGCATTCGTTCGAGAGACGATTTGTTGTTACTGTAAGTGGATATGTAAGAACAAAAATGGATGGCTGGGATTACCGGTGCGCGATCGATAATACCGAGCGGATCAATTTTATTTTTATTTTTTCGATTCTTAATGCAAGTGGTCGCCGATAATTTTGGAGCGCAAAACGTGACTATCCGCTTGTCGACATCCAAACTGTACTCAAACTTTTTCTTATCGAAACTTTAATTTCGAGCTGAGGAATCAAGGTTGTCCCTCGGATGACCAGCGTTCGCCCACTCTTCCTCATATAGCGAGAAACAACGATCCGGAGGCTCGTCTCGGTAATGAAGAATTCCCGTTTATCGATAAAACTCGAGCGATCGCGTTTACGAGCTTCGCACGAATGTCCCTCGCTATATGGATTTCCTGTACATACAGCGAAGAACATCGCAGCCATCGGGCTATATAAACCAGCTCCGACGTGAAACAAGTTTCTCGCAGGGTACGCCGATCGGTTATTTCGTTTCCGGCGAAAAACTTTTCGACGGCCGAAGAATCCACGGATATAGACGATTTATGACGGACGCGAGAGAAAAAGTTTTAACGAGTTTTCAAGGGTACGCTACGACCGGACGGGAAGTGGAGGAAGGATAAAATAAAAGTATGTTGCGTACTCATTTGGCGATAGTACGACGGTGTAGGGCTGTAAAGTTGAGCCGTTTTAGCCCGCTAAGAAATCTTACCCGGCTAATGGACATTTTAGTTTGGTCGGCTGAGATGGTTTGACCGGCTAAATATTTGCCGCGGCTTAGCCGGCTAAAAATTAGCTGGAGTTCAGCGGGTTATCAATTTTTATTGTGAATCACAAAGAAACTGATGGAATTAATGAGACATTTATCTGTGGCACATTACTTTTTTTATTCGTTTATTTCTAATTATTATCTCCGGGAAACGAGCTAACTGTCTTATATCAGAATAGAGACGTATTGAGAGACATAATTAGTTCGTGGGAATAAGATTTCGAAGATCTCAAAGGTAGTCGAATCTAAGCAAATAATAGTATAGAAATTAATAATTAAAAAATGTGCCAAAAATAAACGTCTCATTAATTTCATCAGTTTTCTTGTAATTCACAATAAAAATTAATAGTTGGCTAAACTGCGGCTAATTTTTAGCCGACCAAACCGTCTTAGCCCGCTAAGATGGCTTAGGCAGCCAAGGAATAATCTCCATTAGCCGGATAAGATTTTTTAGTCGGCCAAGACGGCGCGACTGTACAGCCCCACAACGGTGGGATGTTCGCGATTATCAGCGGCCCGCGCGCCGAGAACCTTATTTTGAGAGGCTCGATTTTTTTCTTCTTTTTTTGCAACCATTGTTAGTCTCTTTTTTTCATACTCAAACTCGTCGTTCCATTGTACAAATCCATTTTTTACCCACACTTCGCCGTTCGAAACGTCGATAGTGTACATCGTAAGGCTGTAGCCGTTGCGAGCAAAAAAAAAAAAAAAATGCATATGGAAGCGCAACGTTCGCTGCTCCAGCCCGGCGAGTGCACCGCAGTGAGAGAGTATCATTGAAATAATTGATTGCGGTAAAGCCGCGGATGCAGTGCGGGTAGTTTGGCTCAACCGGCCTCTCTCAACGTCAATGTTCCGTTTTTTTCCTTTTTTTTCGACTTCCTATTTTCCGAATTGGCACTCCAATTTACTACTCCGCTTCCTTCTTTTCTTCTCTTTTTTCCTCGAGCTTTGAACGAGCTGTCGCCAGACCGGTCGTCGGGACAACGTTCGTCGGCGAGTGCACAGCGACGGAATAACTCGAGAACCGATCAATCGGGGAACAAAAAAAAAAAAATGAATAACGGAAGGAACGTAAAAAAAGAGCCGACAACAATGCTTCACATCGTAAATATGGCGTGGTCTCGAAAAAAAAAAAAAAAAATACAATACGCGAAACTCGGGATGAAAACTTTCAGCCAAGTTTTTTTCGTCTAATTGGTCGACCAAGTTTCGGGGGCGAATAGCCCGGCGGTGCATATTACTGCTATGTAATGGCAAAACGAGAGAGGGTGAGAGCCGTCGGTGCCGCGGCATTGCTGCGAGGCACATTGCTGAAGTATCACTGAACCGCGAAAATTGCCCCAAAGTTTCGAGCTCGGTCGGGCGTATTTTCCTTTTCATGAATTTCCAGTCTTTTTGTATATATATTTTTTTTTCTTTCTATTTTTGTTTTTTTGCACGAGAAGGCGGCGTGTGTACGAACAAACGTGTCGCGTGGGCAAAGGAAGCACGTCGCGGTATTTACAGCACACGCGACAGAGGCCAAAGGCAAAACTGCACGGAGAAAAATGGGTGTACTCGCTCGGATAGTCAACTCGCCCGGGCCGCACTTTGGCACACAAACGCGACCCGCATATCAGATGCACGTGGCTAAAGTTATGAACTTTTTCAACGTACGATAATTAAAACGAAAAACCCAGTTCGGTTTTCTAATACAAATACGCTTCGAGCGGGGTCTTATTAAATACCGGCAGTTCAAACGCCAATGGGGAGCAACGATGTTTAAAAAGAGACACTGCAAATCGAAAAAAGCCAATGCACCAGTTGAATAAAATCAACTAATAAAGGAAAAAAGAAAAAAAAAACATTGTCCTATATAAGATGCATGTGGGTTAATTTACACAGTTTTTCGACGTTGGATAATTAAAACGAAAAACCAAGTCCGGTTTTCCGATACAAATACGCTTCAGGCGGGGTCTTATTAAATATTGGCAGTTCAAACGCCAATGGGGAGCAACGATGTTTGAAGAAAAAGATACTGCAAATCGCAGAAGCGAATGCACTCTGAATGAAATAAATGAAAAACAATAATAAAGTAAAAAAGAAAAAGCATTGTATAACGACGTGAGCTGCATGTGGGTCAAATCATAAAGTTTCTCAACTTTTGATCGCTGAAGCGAAAAACCAACTTCGGTTTTCCGATACGAATACGCGTCAAGCGGGGTGTTATTAAATACCGGCAGTTCAAACATCGATAGAGAGCGACGATATTAAAAAATAAAACACTGCACCGCAATAAAAGCGAATGCACCCCTTGACGCAAATTTAAAAAAACAAAAAAATAGAATAAAGTAACCAAGAAAAAAAAATCATGAAAAGAAAGAGTTTGGAACAGTGTTTGATATTTTACAACGATACAGCGATAAAAACAGCGTGAACATTAGCGACTGGTATACGATGTAGATTGCTCGATTTGGCACCGGTTAAAGGCTTCTGGATATACGGCATTCCCGACGCTTCCGATTTCGTTCGGGACGGTACAGTTTCGTTCCGGCGATACCGGGGCGGTGCCAGAGGAGCGGATCGAAGCCGGAACTATTAGAACGGGGTCCTTTGCCCTTTGCCGCTGTCTCGCTTGTACCTTGCCAAATCGGCTGGCACTTTGTCTTCGGTCTAATGTTACAGCCGCGGCGGCAGAACGACCGACGATACGCGATTAATCCTACCTCTCCATCGTTTACGATGCGTTCAACAAAATAATTTTTCACAGAAAAAAAATTCAATTTGCAAAAATAAAGAAAAAAACCTACAAATCAGTATCAACCCTGGTGGAAATGTCGAAGCGTTACATCAGCGTTAGTTAAGTGAAGTTGGTCTAAAAAAGACCATTTGTTTTTAATTGAAAAAAAATGATTATCTGAGATGGGTGTCACAGGTCCGTTTTGCCCCGAGTTCCGGTTTTCCCCCGTCAAATAAGTACCGACTCCGGTGGAAATTTCTGAGCGTTACATCAGCGTTACAAGGTCTTGATATGACGCTCTGGAATTCCCACAAGGAAAAATGAGAAACGGACTCCGCTCGGCAGTCGACAATACTGCGTTAGAGGAATGACAAAAGTGTGTTACAAAAATTTCGCGACGTTAGTCAGGCGAAGTTGTTGTCCGTTTTACCCCGAGTTCCAGTTTTCCTCCCGTGCGGGATTTCCGTGTATCACGGTCACGTATCGTAGTGGCTCGTGTGGGTCCGTAACAGGTCAGGGCATATCGCAAATTGATGTGGCACTTTGAATGACGGTGCCTGGTTCCACGGTTGGGCCGGAGGAACCAGGCGGGCAGACATTAAACACACAGACTCGGTGGCGCTACGCACGGTGGCGGCACGTTTGGGGGTACACGTTTCGCCAACCATCCACTCGTTCCGTTTACAGCTATAGCACCTGCGATAGATCTCAGTTTCCGTTTCACGGGATGGATGTAGGCGCCCTGCCACGTCGAGCACGTATAGAGTTACAAGAGCCAGGGTCCATTTCGTATGTACCTAAATGACTCTCCGGCTCCTTCTCCGCTCGTTGTTCGCTGTGTTGCAATCCGCCCTCTCCGCGGTTGGCTCTTTGCTCGCTCCGGCCGGGAAGGGTCGAGAGGTAATATCCTCCAAAGCCGGAGAATAACTGAGTCACCCGCATTCGTGTGCCCCACACAGCACCGCCGTCACGTTCGCCCATTTCCAACGGAAAATATAGTGCCCTCTGTGTGTGCCCATTCTCCCAGGTTGGGGTGATATTTTTCTCAAAGCTACCCATTTTCCTCACCGCGTCTACCAACCCCGAACCCCTCCCAACCGGAGAGTTAATCGGACACTCGCGCAACGTTATCCGGACTACGTGTCCGGTTAACGCCGAGGAAATTGAAAAATCGTCGTATTTTCCGAGCCCTGCCTCATGCCGACCCGACCCAAAGCCCGGCCGGGCTTTATCCACCTCTTATTTATAACTTACGGTAGCCGCGTCCTCGACGCCGAGACCTTGCCGTGTTGGATGCTTTCGATTTAACGCGTTCGGCCAGAAAAATCTTGGGGATGTCGGCGAGTTGCGAAAATGTTCTGGGAAATCGGGGAATTTTTTGGTAACCTATCGGGAAAATTTTGGGAATTTCGGGAAATTCAGTACGTTTTTATATCAACGTAAAAAACATGTATGACTGCACACAGAGATGTAAAAACATTGTATTTCCATCCTCGTTACATAGTTCGCTATCGTGTTTATAAATACCGATTTGGCATCGGGGCTTCGTTAACTGGTTACGATTTTATTGGGATTATTGGATCAAATTTTTGTCGACGGCAGAAATCAATAATAATAATATTTCCGGTGAGGAAAATAGTCGCTGGATTTTCACCGCTCTTTTCAGTGAGTAACGCGTGCATCGCACCGCGAACGCCCGCAGGCGCGTCCAGCGAATAAAACGGATCGGGTAAAGAGAAACGAACGTGTACGAAATAGTGTACAACGGGGAAAGCTGCTAGTTCCCCTGTTCGAGTACTGGCATTTTTCATCCCACCCGATCGACAACGATCCTTCGGGTCCTTCCGTGTCCTTTCTATACTGATTCGAATAATAGAGTTTCGTTCGACAATGCGCGGAGAGATAGCCCCCGGGTAAAAGTCCCCGATGGAAAAGCGCGCAACGGGAATTATATGGGCATCCAGAGGTACAAGCTCGTCCTGTGCGAAATTCCCGTGTCCCGAGCTCTCCGTCGGTTTTCCCGGGACGCGGACGAAATACATGTGTATATGTGTTGTACATACATATATATACTGTAGGGGAGACCGGGGGCAAAACGGTCAAGAAGATTAATAATGATAATTTTGTCTTACATTTTTTTATCAATAATAAGACATTGAAACATAAGCGAAAATTGGAATAATTTTTTTTTATTATTATATGTCTAACCCGTAAACTTACTTCAATTTCAATGAAAAAGTATATACATTTTTTATCAGAATTGTAAAATAAATCTGTACTCGTTTTTGCATGAAAACATCCAGTCCAGTACATTAAATTTAGAATTTTTTTGCAGTGTGCATGGCTGATCTTTTAAGTTTTGCCCCCAATACGTATTTTTGGTCGAGGTGTCCGTTTTGCCCCGGTCTCCCTTATGTGTGAATTGCGTGCGGAACGTATGTGTTGTCATCGACGGTCTCCGAGGATATCGCGAAACTATAAAATGCTTCAGCAAGTAAAATTTTGATTTCTCGATTTCTTTTTCCTCTGCAATATGTATTCATGCGAATTTGCATTCCGCATAGGGGAATACGATACTTTTGTCGTGCCGCACAAATTGGATGCGGAGCGACGAAAGCTGCAGAGGAAAAATGAATTTCATTAATATATGTATTTGTCGCTTTGAATTCCTCGCCTCTGTGGAATCGTACATTTATCGTTCGGGGACGTTGACCCCCCCAAATGACATGCGCAAACGTAAGTACCGTACAGACAGCTTGAACACCAAATTTCACGGCCGAATAACGTTAAAAAAATTATTTTTAAATACCGATTTCAATACACTTCCTCATAGAGGAAGCTTTGTTATGGTGAAAAAAAAAACAAGACGTTGACGTTAAAAAAAGATGAAAATCGAAATTTTCATAGCGCTTCCTCATAAAGTTGTAAATTGACATTTTCATATCGCTTCCTCATGAAAGTTGAAAATTGAAATTTTCATATCGCTTTCTCATAATGTTCCTTTATTCTCAAAGCTTCCTCTATGAATAAGCAAAAAATACAAACAATGCTTCCAAATAGAGGAGGCTTCGCGAATGAAGGAACATTATGAGAAAGCGACATGAAAATTTCAATTCCCAACTCTTCTGAGAAAGCGATATAATAATTTCAATTTTCAATTTTTATGTGGAAGCGGTACAATAATTTCAATGGTCAACTTATTTTTTGTCAGTCTTCGAGTCTTCCCTCCCAAATATCACTGGTCGCGAGGCTCGACTCTAACTTTGTCCGAAGTCGGCGCAGATGGATCGAGTTGAAAGGCCATTCTTATACCAACAGTACAGGCGAGGATAACGGGAGGTCGTCCAAGATAAAGAAAGGATGAGCGGAAAGAGCCATCGATCTTCCGAGAGCCTCAGGAGTGTCCGGCAGAGCGATCGCGATCGCGGATATCGCCCGACGGTGAGCGAACTGGCGAAGGGATTCGAACTTTCCAAGTTCTTGGGTGCCGGTGAGCCTTCGCCGGACGGAGCGAGTATCGGATCTGTCCCGCAGGGCTCAACCGCGAGCTCGCCGCGGGCTTCTCGCTGGTGATCGCTCTAAGTGACGACTCCACCGAATCCCGGCGGCCATTGTTCAAAGCTCCCCATTTCCGCGTACGATCAGTGGGCACAGCTCTCGCTTTCCAATCATCAGCTCTTCCTCCTTTTTCCCCTACTTTCCCCCCTCCTTCCCCCTCCCTTCCCCCACGAACGACACGTATTCGAGCTCGGTCGTCGAATAAACGGGCCGGACTCGCGCCTTAAACGATTTTTATACCATTTCCGATTTAGAAACGATTCCGACTAAAAAAAAAAGAGAATTAATTCCCCAGCGCTCGCTCGCGCCTACGCTCGAGTCGCGAGTATAATACTCTTTCGAAAGCGACAAATGGATGCGCGACGAACAAAACGCGAAGTCAGGTGCATTCGAAAAATAAGAAAAACAAAAAAAAAAAAACTGTCGTCCTTCATCCATTCGTCGAGTGGGAGTCTCGCCCTGTATACACACGTCTCTTGTTTTACGGGAGGCTGCGAGCAGGAAAATCTTCGCTTTTTTGTTTCTTCGCTCTTTTTTATTTTTGCTTTTTTTTTTTTACTATTCCGAGTCACTCTTCTCCTCTATACGATTCCCGCTTTATCTCACGCGCGCACACAACCCACACACGCTTCGCTCTTCACTATACGGGTTTTTTTTTTTTTTTTTTTTGTGATAAAAATAGTGAACGAACGAGTCGAGCTCAAAGGGGTGGGCGCCTCCGGCATTTCGACCTGATTAAAAGTATGAAATCGCTCAAGTAATTGTTCGTACATGTAACACACGCATACATTAATCGAAATTTTGCATACGCGATTATGCATTGTGCATCGAGGAAATGCAAGGCAAAAAATTTCGAGAAAATTTGAAACGTGTATAAATATATTTTCTTTTAAAAGAGAGCCAATCGAAAAGCTGGCGATTTTCCGATATTTCCACACTGTGAAAAAATGTTGTTCCGACATTAGCGAACGGTATTGGAAGCTTATTTGCATGAACTGCTTTTGAAATATCAAAGACACGTGCGTTGCAGTTTTACAGTAAAATTTGTATTTTTCATACAAAATATTTATAAATTTCAAGCGAAAAATGTGTCATTATAACATTCGGTATTTTTATTTTACAAACAAAAGTACATTAATGTTCAATTAATGTAAGTAATGTAAGCAAATGTCAAGTTCTGGTATATCGAATTTATTTTCACAGTGCAGAAGTGAATTTTTTTGTTTTTTTCGCGTCAAAATTAGTAAAGGGGTAAAAAACCAAGCATAAAAAGACCTTAAACATAAAATAGTAATTTACTGCAAAAGGCGATCGCTCCAATGGGAGAGAGTCAACTGAAACCAGTGAGCGACTCTAAAAAGTACCAACAGACTTTTTTCTTCTTTCATTTAAATTTATTTACGATTTTTTCTTATCGGCGACGCGGCTTCGCTGCGTCTCTCTGTGAAAAGGCGAGTGCAGTCTAAACCGGAACGGATCAGGACGAGAAGAAAAAGAGAAGGTAAACGATTTTCCGATAACGCAGTCCGTTAAAGAGAGTGACGGGAGACTGCGATGCTAATAAGTGGCTGACGGGTGTTTCTCCACTCGGCCGATTAATACTGTTGAGAGGCCCGTCGGTCGGTTTTTATCAGCGATAGCGTGCGCGAAAAGTATGGGAAAATATCGGCGAAGCAAAAACCCGAGTTGGAAGACCCCCCCTTAAAATTCTCCGGTGCATGTTTATATCGAGAGAACGTTTCAGCGATATTGCGCTTCGTTCTCGCGTCCGACTGAAAGATAGACCGTCCCTCGCTCTCTTCCTCCCTTCTCGCCGTTTCACTCGGACCCATCCATCGCGAGGCTCGAGCAGCGACACAGCAGAGTCTCGCTCTATACGACTGTCTGCGCTCGCCCGATACTCGTTAAAATTCTCCGTCGTTTCAGAGTTTCCGATAAAACATAAAAAAACAAAAATAAGAATATACATTTTTTTTTAGTTTAAAATTGAAATTTTCACACAGCTTTCTCACAATGTTCCTTTATTCGCAATGGTTCTTCTATGAGAAAGCATTTTCTGTGTTTTCGGCTTCCTCGCGGAGGAAGCTTCGCGAATAAGGGAACATTATGGGGAAGCAGTTTGAAATTTTTTTCAAAAAATGCAAAATTTTTAAAATTTCATAAAATCTAAACGGTTAGATTAATTTTGGCCGAATTTAACACCAAATTTAATGCCACGTTTATCCGCGCCACTAAGCGGAGCTTTATCGTCACTTTTCGATACTTTTCTTCATTTTATGTTCCTCCTTTGATGCGTTTCTTCTTGTTTCCCGCATTTTTGTAAACCTTTTCCGTAACGGTCATGAGGAGAGCTGTGCGGCTACACAGTTTGCGAGAGCTCGATTCTTTTTATTAATTTTTTTTTTTTTTACGAGGAAAATTTTTCAAAGCTCGTTTCCCGTACCTAGCTCGGCTACATCGGCCCGGCTTATAACACGATGCTCATTAAATTCCGAAGTTGAAGCACGCCGCCTTCCGTCGCTGGATTTTTTTTTGCTTTTTCTTTACCCCTATCTCGAGGCACACTCTCAAGCTCGCCCGTTTCCGGCCTCCTTAACTGCTATATCATGGCTCTTCATTTTTTATTTATTTTTTCTTTTTCCTCACTCTACACTCCTTCTATCTCCGCGCGCGCCCGCCTCTCCGCCGGAATTTGCGATTTACGCTCGTATATTTTTGTACGAGCCAGAATGGGCCGATCCCTCGCGGGAATATATGGACCACCGCGATATGAATGTCCGAAGTTGAAGCGTAAAGCTCCGAGCCGCGGAGAGAAAGGGAGAGAGCGTGTTTTCTCTCTGTGCATCGTGGAAAAGTGAACCCGAGCTGGATAGTCGTGTCGAGACCAGACACTCGACACGCCCTTTCTCTGCTAATAAAATGAACTCGACGGGAAACAGGGTTACCGTTTCCACAGTGCTTCTCTTTTCTCCCTCGACGCTTTTTTTTGCGATTTTTTATTTTTTTTTTATTTGTTATTTTTATTTCGCTCCTTCTCGACTACCCCTCGGAAAGAACGTGACGCGAACAAGCCGCAACGGCTACCGTCCATATATTTTTTTTGACTCTCCACGGAAACTCCATTCCTTTTTTTTTTACATTTTTCAAATCTTTTTCGTCGCACAATAAAATACAGAAGAATAAATCTTGACGGGCGTTGCGCCGCCGTATCATCCCATTGTGGATGTCCCTCGACTTTGGCTTACACGTCGCTCCGGGAGAATTTCAAAGCGGAGGATAAAGAAAAATTGTGAAAGTAACGTATTTTTTCCTGCAGACAGCGGAAAATTACGGGTGGATAGAAAGAGCTTAACCCTTTGAGAGGGTTTTCACGGGAGACTCATTCGATACCGAAAGCGTGAAGCAAGATAGTGCACAGCTCCAGCATTAAGGACACGGAAAATAATTTCGCTTGAGGACTGCCGGACAGTTGCTAATAATTTAGTAGCTTAAAACGCTGGTATTTGCGGTCGGCGTTCCAAAGTTCGTACCTATTGGAGATTTCCCATGGAAACTTTGCTCCACAGCCGAGACATCAAGATTCCGCCTAATTTGAAATTCACCCGCGCAGATAAACTAATTAGAATACAAATTAATTAATTGACCGGCGATCCAACGAGCCAACCATTTCAATTGCAAATCGCTCTTGCAACTATATTTGTGACTCTCTGAGCTTAGGGCATAGAACGGATAACTTCCTTTCCCCAACTGCTCGATTGTTTGATTGTTTATAACAGTTGCTAATCACTTAATAGCATAGAGCGCCAGTACTTGCCGGTTGGCTTTCCAAAGTTTGGTCCTATATTAGGGATTGCCCATGGAAACTTTGCTCCTCAACCGAGACATCAAGATTCCACCTTATTATTTAAAATCCACTGTAACAGATAAATTAATTAGAATACAAATTAATTGATTGACCGGCGATCCAACCGTTTCAATTGCAAATCACTCTTGCATCTATATTTATAACTGTCTGAGCTTAAGGTAGTCCTTGCGAATAGTATTCACTTTGCATAATGAATTTTTTCAGAATTTTAAATTCACTTTGAATTTTGTTCTTTGTACATCGGAAAAATGTGTAGAAAGTTACAAAGTTCATAGTGAAAAAAAAAATCTGAAAAGATTCATACGTATTCGGAAAAATGAATCAATTTTATTTTTCATCAATTTATTAATTACATTTTGGAATGATTATTATGCAAAATTGATATTTTCAGCACCTTTAATGTGCTTGATTTTTTTTCACATTTTTATACCATCCAGATGCGTTTGCAATTACCTCTCATTTCTCTGAAACTTGTGCAAAGTGAACACTACTCGCGAGGACTGCCTTGAGGCGGACAACTCGGACATTGTACGGACAACTCGTTTCTCTAACCACTCGGACAGATGTCGAGCATTCAACGCCGTATCGTCAGCTCGCTTCCGGCGGATCTCCTCGATGTAAAATATTCATGAGACGCGTACCCACATCTCCCCCCTCCCCCGAGGCATGGGTTTAACTCACCGTTATGCAATCGCTGAAATTTCATCGGGTTCAAATTGTCATCAAGTTGCAAAACACTCCGCAGGTCCGGAACCACTTTGGAGGGGCTTTAAACTCACGATTCTTCAACTGCGCCTTCGTAGAAATTTCCCCTCTAGCCGATTCGCATTCTATCTCTCCGTCTCGACCACCCCTCCTCGGTTGTGCAATTATGATAATTATTGTCGAGTCCAAAGTTACCCTGTGTTCCGGGATGCGGAGGAGGCGCAACCGAGTTCCGCCCGTATTTCTCAGCTCGTAAGTTGTACATTAAGGCCTTGATGTGCCCATTAAGGGTGCAAACTTTGCCGTGGGCGAACAGCACAAGTAAGTTTACCACCGACAAGACGATTGCCCCGTTCCACTCTCTTTCATCCAAACGTTACTTTATATATATATATGTATATATCTTCTCTTCCTCACAGCTTCCATCATGTCGAGCACTCACTTTTGCTCAGCAACGAAGTTTCACCGGTTTCAGCCCACACAATTGAACACGCGATTTTCTTTTCGATCTCCGTCCGGTTTCTAATCAACGAGCATTTCTCCATCGACCGAAATTCCTTGGGTTCGAAACTCGCCGTTATACGTTCCGGTTAAACTTGGCGAACTGCGAGTTATTCGGGCCTCGGAAGAGTCGGCGCGGTGGACGGTCGAACACGGAACGTAATAAACTATCGTGGGTTATTCAATCATTTCGCGACGCGCGATAGAGAGGGCAGTTTGGCATTTATTTCACTTCGCTAGACAATTTTTATTTCATTTGTCTTCCCGTCCGGCAGTTTATATATTTCCATTAAAATCTCGAAAATAAATTTTTCGAGATTTTAATGTAAATGTGTTCAGAATGTTCCAAAACATCGAAAAATCTCATTTACATGAAAATTTCAATTTTTCTTTTCTCCTCTATCGGCAGCGTTGATTTTTCAAATTCGACGGAAAAGTCAGTTTAGCGTTTCCATTACGTTGATGGAAACGTGTTCAGAATGTTCCGGAACATCGAAAAAAATTACATTGGTATGAAAATTTAAATGTTCAACTTTTCTTTCTCCTTTGTAAACATCGTCGATTTATCAACTTCGATGGAAAAATCAGTTTAGCGAGTGCACGTGCTCAGCGAGTACAGGAGGAAGAAAATTGCGGAAGAAAATTCGGAGAAAAATTCGGAGGCTGCGCTGCACCGAGATTCTTCTCGCCGAAGACGCTTTTACACGGCTTCCCATGCCGTCTCGATGCGCGCGGACGAGAAGTCGTAAAAACGAAACGCTATAAAAAAAAAGAAGTTAAAGCCAGAGAAAGGAGAGGAAAGGACCAAAAGTAAAGAGCGAACGGCTGAGGGAAGTAAGGTGGAGAATGCCGTGGCGCGAGAGGTGGTTTCGTTATATTCCTGGCTAGCGGAGCTACTGTTTTTTAAGTATATACTGCAGAAAGAAAGAAAGAGTATAGAAACAGTCGGGGACACGAAACAATACGGGCCTCGGAGCCATTTGCGGCGGTGAGAAAGAGAGGGATGAGAACGACGAAAAAAAAGAAAAATTTTCTGTTCCGGTTCCTCGACGGCGACGCCGGACTGCAGAAGCTCTCCGGTATCGCCTTTTTTGCCTCCACCGCCTCCTCCTCCGGCGATCCCGGAATTACGGAAAGTAATTATAAAGTTAATTAGACCGCCGGATTAGGTTGAAAACATTACAGCTGCAGGGGGAAGTTCCGCTGCCGGGGCGAACCGTGCTGTCCGCTGTGCTCGCTAAAAATTACGGGGATAATTAGGAGCCGCTCCAGTGGATTCCGGCATACTATTCTTACCTACAACTGCAGTGCGAGTGCTTAAACGTTCGAGTAACTGAACTCGATGGGTGGAACATCGCCCGGGAAACAATGAGAGAACGGAAGCGCGATCCTCGACACCGGAAATTAAAGTTCGAGAATTATTTGCATTTTTTTTTAATGCTTCAATTTAAAATCGATTGGAGATCGATAATTAATTTTTCTCCGGTGTTATTGTCGAAGGCTAATTTATCTTTCGAACTATTTTCGAATTGTCATCTACGACCGCGTTTGATATTAAACGAAAAATGAAAAAGAACATTTTTGGAATGAAAAAGAACCCCTTTATCGTTCGCTCCGATTTTCCAAACTTTTTTTTTGACTGCCTCTAAAGTTCCCTCAATGAAAAAGCTTCAGTTACACCCGTCGACAAAAACTCGAACAGTAAAAACAAAGCAAATCGTCAATGAGTCAACCCTAGGCAAATTGTACGAGCCCGAAGTTTAAAAAAGTCCGTGGCTTTTTATTCGCCCGAGCCCAAAGTTTCAGTTGCGCGGAAAAAGTTTTCCGTTCCGCGCGCCCCCGCGTCCTCGAGCGTTATCGACGTGAGTCTCGTCCCGGACACTTGTCGTCCGCGTATCTCGTCCGGAGCTTCGCGGGAGCCTCTCGGTGAAACGATAATGTTAATTGGAGGCAGGAAGGTCTCGCAGAGAGCCGCACCAGCAGCGGCGGCTGCAGATTGGTGTCCCGAGGGACTGTGCGTAGTTGAGTGGCTGTGAAGGAAGTGCAGTAGGGAAACTTGGGCGCAGCGAGCTTTCGCGTACGAGGGCGAAACCTCTGAGGTTTCGTTCGCTATAGCGGCTGCAACACTTCCTTTTTCGAGACTACATCGTTCCATGCTGCTTCTGTTGGTTAGTGTGCTGACGTTGAGGGGCGGTGGCGGGAGGGTGGGGGGGGGGGGGGGGGGGGTGTAAAGCTCTTCTTCTATCTCCATCCGAGTCAACCCGGAGAACGAAGCGAGCTTCCACAGCGGCGCTGAATGGTCTTTCACGGAGTCCTAAGAGGCCTCGTTCTCCTTCCCGTTCCGTCGTACAGATTTAAAAATTCTTCTCTTCGTTATAGCGGGGCGTCCTTAGAGCCGGCTGCTTGCCCGATGCCACTGCTGATGGGCTTTGCCAAACAGCACGGCGGCGAGTACAATACGCGCTCGAGGCCCAATTCGAACGACTCGTACCATCGGCACCCTTCGCGCTCTCACTGCGAAATAACTCCAAAGAAATTCATATCTTTTACCATTTTATTTTGTCCTCTGCCCTCCACTTCTCCCCCTGTTCCCGGCTTCTTGTGTTCGATTTGCATCTCGTCATTACAGTTGTTCCCATTTTTTTTTTTTTTCGTTATTCGCTCTTTCCGCACTGGGATAGGCGTAAATACTTTTTTTTTTGTAACTCGTGCATGAAAAGTGGTTCTTTTCGTGCCTGCTGAGAGTGGCGTAAGTGGCGCTTTACAGTCATAGGTACAGTAATGTCACGGCGAACTTTACGCACGCTTCTCGTACTTTACGCACGCTTTCCGTACTCCACAATTTTATAGTTAAAACTATAAAATTGTGTTCAATCCCTTCGTTTCTACGGGTGTAACGACATAATTACTTATAACACATAATTATATACATTATTATATAATTATATGATTATACACATTACGGATGTAAAAACATAAGTCAATGCTCGTTTGAGCGTCGCTGACTCAATGCTTCAAAATCAATCTAGCCCACTGCCCGTCCACTTGAACACATTACACTCATCGAGTTTCATCGTCCCGGAGATATCGCATCCGTCCATAGAACGAAAGTGAGTTCTGCGTTTGTTCACTCCGCGTCATCCTTGTATCGATCTTTATGGTCGGATGGAGTATCGGTCGGCGTGTTCTCGGACGATGCGGTGAAAGATTGGGCCGGTACCGCGGATACAACGTCGATCGACCAGAGGCGAAGCTTCCCTACCGTCGCAGCCCCTCGATATCGGAGTAATCGAGTCCGGCGACAGAGATCGAACGGGCTCGACCCACATCAAGATTTACTTCTCATACTTCCCGTCCACTCGCGGGTTCTGTCTGCGCCCAACTTCCTTCCTATCCCGCGTACCCTCCGGCCGAGCTCACGTTATCGACGCCTTAAAGCCGAGCTAACGTTAAACTGTCGCATCCTCGTCATCCCTCAAATTTGTCCCTCTTCTTTTCCCCGGATGCTTTTTAGCAGTTTCCGGCTCCGGGACTCCGCTTTATAGATCGTAACACCTTCTTTTTTTATATATATAAATAATGCATCGAGAAGCCTCTCGACTCTTTCGTTCCGGTTAAGAATTTCCCGAAGTGGTGGAAAGGGAAACGAAATGAAAAAAAAGAACTAAAATTGTGCGGCAAAGTGCCCCGAGAGTTGAAGTCAGCACTCGTAGAACATTCTCGCGGCTGGCATGCAGTTCGAGGCCGCAAACTCCCGGAGCGTTGAAATACTTTTTTTTGTTGGGTATGCACTTGGCGTCGCGTTTCGAGCGTATGAAATATGGAGTAAAGCTCTCCCTCTCCGCCTCACACCGGAACGACGTTCCGTCCCTCGGCGACACACGGGATGTTCCCTTCCCGCGACTCGAGGACTATTCAACCGGCAACGCGCCGGGTGTCTGCATTCTCGTTCCTCTCTCGCCTCGGCAACTTGTAGTTCACAATTGTACGGGCACCGTGTCGAACGTATATTTACCGTGTGCCGAACCGCAGCAGCTTGTACAAATGCAGCTTGGGGGATGAAGAAACGAAACCAACCGACAAGCTGCGACGAACGTGCGAGCTTCTTCATTGGAATATTGTTTCAGGCGATCCGACTGGCTTTCCGACGGTTTTGTCAAAGTATCGAGAATTTAGGTTCGGGTTCGATGAGGAGTCGGAAATACAGAATATTCAAGATGTCTCAGTGGGAAAGAGGTTTTTTGCATTTACGGGAGACTTTTCGTCGAGAGAAAACTATGTCACATTTCTTTTAGCTGTAACCAGGATGACTGAGGATGTTTGTGATCGATGGTTTTCTTCAAGCTCGATTTATGATTTTTATTCTTTTCATTATTATTTTTGCCCAAGGTATTGGTCGAACCGCTTGTTTTCAAATCTTTGATAAATTTCAACTATCGCACAGCCCGAACTTTGCCATAATTCTGGTACATTAGGCACATCTAAAGTTCAACATATTCAACATTCTACAGACACAGTAGGAAAATGACGCGAATCTTTGTTTCGCCCAATGTGTCTCGCAAATCTTCGACACGTCCCAACCATCGCGCAGCCCCGAACAACTTTGTAGTCGTCCCGGTACATTGGACACATCAAAACTCCGACGTGTTGTCTCGTTTTTCTCCCGCAAACAATCAATCTAAAACCTTCAAAAAATGTTACAGTCTGCAGCGAGAATCCGGGTCTCAGCGGTCGCTACCACGCCGGTCTGTGGAGCGGCAAGCGTTGGTCCTGCTGTCGCCTCTCGACGAGATCGGCGGAGGGTTGCGACACCTGTAGTTCCTGGTCGACAGCGAAAAAGCCATCGAACACCTCGAGCACGCCGTCGTCGACAACGGCAGCGGGAAACCCGGTCGCGGCGACAACGAACCCGGTAGCGGAGAGGCCGCAGCCGACAACGGGAGAGACGAACAACAACCCCATTGTGCAGCCGCAGGCTCGTTCGACGATCGGTAAGTACGCATATTGTTTCTATCATCCCATTATCCCCGTGAAAACAATAATCGTTATCGGCACGGCAGCTCTCGGGAACGAGTAAATCACACCGAAATTGCCGGCGGGCGAAAGCTCCGATGATAAATAAAAATCGCAGCGGCGTAGCGGGGAGGGGGAAATCGAACAGGCGAATTTGGCGATAGATGAAGCGTATAATAGGGTCGGATGAAAAAGCTCGACGAAATCGACTCGCTCCCGGTGAGATATGTGTATAATTGGATAACAGCCGGAATAAATAGCTTGCTCATTGAGCGTGCACAGGTTCGCGCTGTAATTAACTCAACAGCCCCCTGTGTGACTCTCGCGTGCTACCCCCCCCCCCCCCGCCCTTCCCCGCCGCTGCCGCCGTTCACCCCTTCCCCGATCTCTTTCTCCGTACCTCGTTAAATATTTATCGGGGCGCGATAACGAGCGCGAGTCCGACCCAACGGTGCGGTGAGTCGTCGATAGGTTCCATGTTTGCGCGTAGCCAACCCAACCCCGCCTTATTTGTCCACGTGTGCACACTACCTGCAGCCCCCGAGGCGGCCGAGCGTACCTGGACAAAACGCATTGCCGAACTCCGGTGTCGCTCCGTGCGGTGCGGAATGGCGAGGAGCGACCAGGGTTGGGGCGGCACCGGGACGGTAACGCTGGTCGGGGACTCCGCGGGACACGGGCAACTTCCTGTTTACGCGATTCTCGAGAGCCTTCCGGCGAGGCCGCCGTAACAACCGGAAGTCCTCGGGCCTCGAGCCCTCTTTCTCTACCTGTCGCTGTCCCTCCAACACCCCCGCTCGTATAATTATAATTTTAGCCTCCGCGAGCCGGCAGACCCACGCTCCGAGCAATCTCGTACGCGCTCGAGCACTCGCCGCGCAGTTTAAACACCACACCTGACACCCCCCCCACCCGAATGCCACACGTTCCGCGCTGACTGATGCGCGACCCCAACCGGGATGGAAATTTTAATGAGTTGGAAATTTTGTATCTGTGTCGCGGATTTCGGTCCCTCGAGTCCGTACAACAGTCTGCGAAGTTCGGACTGGTGGTTTAATGACGAAATAGAGTGGAAACAGTGCCGAACGAAATATCGCGGGGAAGTTGGGGTGTTCATTTACGACACGGAAAAAATTTATTTTACAAAGGTTAGTATCGTTAATAATAATGATGTGTCGTTGTAATCAAGTTTTTTAAATTATTTTTTGTAATCAATTTTTTCATTAATTTTTTTTATTAAACAATTATTCTTTTTTTTTCGTGATAACAAAAATGAAGCGATATTCACTGCAGATCGAAAGTTCTATAGCGAAGGGTCGATCGATCCCTCGTGGTCTCTTACTTTGAGAGTCTTGACGGTATTACCGGATAACCGACAGATTTTTACATAATACACTATCGTTGTTCGTTAGATGTTTTTTCATGCTAACTTTTTCACCCGTAAATCTCAATCTTTTTTGTTTCGTTTTTAATTCTCTTCATATCGCGCTGAAAGCCGTTTGTGTACGCCCTCCTTATCCCTTCCGCCCACGTTCTGGCGCATCGGCTCGAGGTTTGCGCAAGAACCACCGAAGCCCCCTCGGATGAAAGTTAAGCCGGTAATTGACCGCGTTACTGTACTCCCCGAGGATGCTTAGCCGCTTATCTCATACCCGCTGGCGATGGTGTATTCCGGAAGGCCGGAGAGAGCGGGGCACAGATATGTATACTCGTTCTCGATTGTTATACGACTAACTATACGGAATAGCTTAGAAACGAATTACGCTGTACCGAGATCTTGGCCAAGTCGTTAAATCCCTTTTTGACTAAGTAACGCCCTACAGGATATCTGCATCCGTAATACAGTAGAACCACGATTAACCGGGTTTGGATTAACCGGGAAGCGGATTAACCGTGCGTCTTCCGAGGTTTCTTTTTTATGCGCGGAGCAAACCAACGTCCTGAGAACTTAAAAAAAAAAAAAAGACTAGCTTATGTACTATTAATGAAAGACAAAATATCCAAAGCTTTACATTCTAGTTCACGCTATTTAATAATTGAGGGCAAGTTGTGCCAAATGTCATTGACACTAGTCAAAATAAAGTTGTATCATTAGTCAATAGAAAAAATCAGTATGGATGGTCGCCATCACGCGCGGACATACGCTGCCTATTTGCTGGCGGTTTGTTGGCAAAATCCTATCAGATCCTACGAGTACTCACGGAGCCTCGCAAGAGTTAAATTTACTGATAATAATAATAATAGTGGTAGTAGCCTGGAAAAATGGTCTACTTGAAACACGAAACTATCGTACGGTACACGGTGACAAGATCCAGCAGCTTAAGGTCAAACCGAGTTTTGGAAGTCGTGGCTTTGTCGGATTCTGAGGTCTGCGGGAATGGCCGGTGAGAGGACCGACCGGTCATGACAGTTTCCCCGCAATTTCCCCGAATTGGAACACAGCACATAGTTACGCACATACGGGACGATGTACGTCCGGCCACCGAGGCAATGTGAAAGCTCGCTAAAGCGGCAACGCGACAGTGGCTGATTCCAACAGCGGGAAAGTTACCCGCGACGAGATACCGAGAGAGCCAATATTACCATGCGGTCGGGATATTGCCCTGTTTCCAGCGGCAACAAAAGCACCAAAAGCAGAAACGAAAGTCTCCCGCTTCGCCCACGCGTATCGCCCCGTCCGCTCTCCATTCGTTCTCCTCAGATCCCCGAAAGCCCGTATCTTTCGCCGCAACGACAATCCCGAGTAGACCCGAAGAATATGGCTTTTCCTCGCCCATATTCCACTATCAAAGCCGACAGCAGCGAGGCGAAAAATAAAAGACTCCCCCGAATCCGATATCCGTATCCATCTAAATATAACATGGAGGGCTTATCGGAATAAAGATCGAAGACGCGACCGGGTGGCGGATGGTCGGGTCCTGAAAATTGAGACTGCTTGCGGATTTGCGATGAAAAAGTAGAAGAAGAAAGTTAAAAAATCTTTAAAATATAACAGAGGGAATTTAAAAGGGGTTTAAAATTTTCTTTGGTAGACGAGAAAAAAAAATTGAATATAAATATTCATATTGTTCTTATATATAAAATAATTCAAGAAAAAATTCATAGGAGGATGACTACATCTCATGAATCGGACGTGGGGTGAAGATCATCGAAATTCAAAAAATATTAATTTCTGCTCCGCAACGGAAAACGCAATATTTTTGGTCCCCCGAACGTTTATCCTATTCTCGGCGATTCGTCGGGTGAAAAGCGGCGTAATAAATTCTCACGGCGATAACTCTACCGAAGAATGTCCTACGGTTACCCAAACTATAGCCGTGATCCGTGTGGATCGTGCGTTTTCCCGATAAACTCGGGTACAGCGATACTTTGGTAGCGCGAAACCCACCGTACGATTGATCTATCGGTATCGTGTAAATTGTCAGGGCTCCGTCGATTCTTTTTCCCCGTGCAATTTTATTTTTTTAATTTTTATATTTATATTTGTTTGTTCAATCGTCATTCACTTTTTGATGTTCGGTTCGTGCTGTGCGATAAATCTGCGGCAACGATGTCCAAGGGAGAACGATAAAGTAAATAAACAAAACGAGTAAAGCGTGTTCGGCTCGATGACATTGACCGATCGGTTTCATGCGCTACTGTATTTTTTTTATTTTATTAATTTTTCACGTAAAAATGTCGATTCTCTTCCTCCGTGCAATTTCTTTTATTTTTTATTTTCATATTTTTTTTGCATGTTCAATCGACATTCGCTTTTTGTTGTTTGATTCAAGCTGTGTGATAAATCTGCTTTACCGCTGTGAAAGGGAGAAAAATAAAGTAAACAAACGGACCGGGTAAAGCGCGTCCTGCCCCGACGACGTTGATTGATGGCTCTATGCTAGTGTCATTTTTATTTAATTTTATTTTTACGAAATAAAATTTTGGCCTCATTTAATTTATTTTTTACGTCAAAATGTCACGAACCATCGAGCCGTGTGCCGATATCATTCCCCGACTTTTTCCTGAACAGGCAATATAACTGACAGAAGTTATGTATTTTTCCAGTCTAATAATGAAATCGAAACGACAAAATAAAAAACAAACTCTTCATTTCTCTCCAGCGCAGCGCACTGTTAAAAAAATTTCAAATTTAATGCACCGGACTGGAAGTTTTTATGTGAGAACCGATACATTAAATTTAATGTGCAATTGTAACAAAAGTTAATGCACTTTTGCAGTGAAATTAAAGTAAATTATTAAAATTAAAGTACTTTAACAGTAAAATTAAGGGAAATTATAAAAAATAAAGTATTCCCAATGTTTTTAATACGCTGAACATTGATTTTTCATCAGAATTGTACATGAAATTAAAAATACCAGTTAATGCATAAAGACTTCCAGTGTCACTACATTAAATTTCATACCTGTTTTCACAGTGCGCATATCCGTTGAAATTTGAGCTATGACCGGCACGGCTACCAAGGGTCGAAGATACGAGCGGACAGCGCCGTCGCAGAGTCAGAAATTTCCGTATAACGACCCTGGAACAAAGCCGGCGGAAGAGAATTCAAGACGCGAGGAATTGCCGTACGATACACACACGGTACACATGTGAACGCGACTGTTCCATTTACCGGGAGCCGGGTCGGTCGAGCGACCAGCTTCTGCCCCGGAACGTCGAATCCTCCCGTGCCCGACGTTCTTGATCAGCCAGTCGACTGTTCTACAAATTTATACCTCTAATACTTCCACTTGGCCGAACTACCTTTCGCCGCTCTCGGGCCGATAAATCAGTGTACCATAAAATATCCTGTGGTTGTGTACACGCTGTGTGCGCATGTACACAAACACACACACACGTGCACGGTATCGTACACAGGATGCAACACAGGCTGACCCAGGTCTCCGCTGTGGCGTACGTCGCAACGCCAAACGTCGTTAACGACCATATCGAGCGTTATCCGCCTGTATCGAACGCTGTAGGACACCGCTGAATTACCGCTTTCTGGGTCTCCTTCGGCAACCTCGTACCACTCTCGTCTATTAGTGCTTCCACTGCCGGTGACACGGCGTCGTGACCGAAATTCTCCAAGGTTTTGATCCGAAAAGGCCGAAAGCTCGTGAATCATCTTGAACTTCAATTCATTTTTTTTAATTTCTTTTTTTTTTTTTTTTTTTGATTTATCGCTCTCGGCGAACGGCACTGCTGACAGTGACGAATGATTTTTTTTCCTTCGTTCCCGTTCTTTCGCTCAGCTGATTCTTATTGTGTGTCGTCTGCGGAGATTCTCGCCTGGAAGGTGGTGATGGCCCCTTTTCGTCCCATTCGTTCTCCCACATCGGAGCGACCGATGCTGTGAACTGCAGACATGGGGCAAAATGGTGTACCAAAAGAAATGTCGATTTAATTCAATGAAGCGCTGGAGAGAATGGGGTAAAATAGGGATTCCGGGTACGCGTCTGAATCGGGGAGAAATGAACAATCTCGGTTCTCGCGGCGCTGAGACGCACCCCATTTTGCCCCGAACCCCAATGTTTCACAAATGATTAATCCTTCATTTATTAATTTTTATTCTTTATTCTAATTTATTGATTATTTATTTTTAATTATATATATATATTTTTTTTTCATTTTTCCTAAAACACCGCATCAGTTCAATTGATTATTTATTGCCAGTCCCAAATTTCAGTCTCTTTTGGTTCACAATCAGTGATTTCCTGTATCGAAACTTATCCGGACGACCTCTATATATTGGGTTCCCGTCTTGAGTCGTCCTCTTCAGTGTCTCTCAAAGACTGAGCAGAGTGCTATTTTTTTTCTTCGATAATCGCGTTTGTTTCGTCGCCCTCGAAGGTCCGCGATGGAGTGTTCTCCACCTCGGTCGCGTGGTTCTGACACGAAAATCGATGAAAGGACGGTTACCACGGAGAACACCTCTCTTTCGGCGATGGGAATCTGGCGATGATGTTGGAGGCGACCGGTGACTAATCGTCGCGTCGTCGTCGACGAGCCTGAGCGGGGAATCCCCGGGACATGTACCATCCCGGGAACGCCCGGCGCATCTGTGTCAGCCAGCCTTCGAAATCCATCGGGCTGAAACGACTGGCCTTCCCGGAGTACCACCGGTAGCGGGCGTGTTCCGGTGGCTGTTGAAGATCAACGCCGACATAACGGTCCCTCGATAGACGCTAATTAATTCAGAATGCAGGACCGGACGGGCGACCCACGCTGGCAACCACCTTGTGTTAATTCATCTTGGCAAGGCTTGGGAAAATAGATTTCCCGGTAAATTTTGAGATAAGTGTCATAAAGCCCCCCTCGTCCCAATCGCGCCGCTGTTAATTTTATATAATAAAACTCTAGCATCCGCCAGTCGGCATCCTAAAATTTTTTTTAGAAATTTAATTTCTTTTTTCTTTTTCGTGAAAAAAAAGACACCGACGCTTTCCTTCGACTGGCATTGGTCCTCGTGGCAAGTAGAATAGAATGTAATAGTACAGTGCCGTTCGTTCGCGTTTTGAGGCAAACCCCCTAAGGCTAAAAAAATACAACGATTAACAGAAAAAAGGTGCAGCAAAAATGATACGATGGAAATATAAGAAATAATTAACGGACATAATTAACTCATATTAAAATATAAGAAAAAAAATTATGCAAAGAAATATAGCAAATCAAATGAACTATATGTAATATATAATATATAACAATAGTATAATGCTTGGGAAACCGTGTTCCCGGTCAATTTAAAGATATTGTCTCATAAAGACCTCCCTCCAGACACGCCGCTAATAATTTTCTAGCATAAAACGCTAGTATTTTCTAATCGACATATTTTTTTTGTTTCTTCGAAATTCCGTTTTATTTTGTTTTTTTTTCGTAGTCTTAGAAAAGTACATTAAGATTTTTCATCGGCTGGCATTGGCCCACTTTCCTCTGGAGCAGGTACAGAGTAATTCCTAATTCCCGTCGTGTCTCGAAATTGAATCGGCGTATTAACTATTCTCCCTGTAGCGCGGTAATGCTTGAGAGAGGGTATTTTCAGTAAGGCGAGAGGAAAGTCTGAGCGCAAGGCGAAGGAAGGAGGGAATAGGTAAGCTCCGTAGCAAGGGTTATGAATTATTACTTCAAGGAATTAGAGTGGCTTTTCTGCTCGTGGTTATCAACGACGTAGGTTTACGCTCTCCGCCGTTTTCCTACCCACCGAGGTCTCGGACGACTCCCAAGGAGCGACCTCCCCACCGACGAATATTGCATGCATAAATGCATGCGTCTCTCATGGTTTATACCCTACTAGCTGCGGCGTCACGCTGTTTTCCCGGATCCGAGAAACAATGTATCACGCATTTGTTTATCGCGGCTACGTGAGCTCCCGAGCTTCCGCGAAAATACGAGGGGAGCTGTTGGAAATTTTATGGCACTGGGAAGGAGGTAAAAAATAGATGTAAATTTGAACTATGTGATATCGAGCGAAGTTTTGAAAGCGTGACGATTTTTGGACGAAAAATTATCAAAAGTCGAGGCCTCGTTTCAGCTACCTTGTGGATTTTTGAGACACTTTCATGGCAATGGGAAAGAGGTAAAAAATATATGTAAAATTGAACTATATAATATCGAGGGAAGTTTCGAAAACGTGACGATTTTTGCCGTGTCGGCCTCATTTCGCGACGCCTCTCTCGCCGACAACGGTATGGCGATTTTCGCCATTCCGACGACCCGCTCACTGGATGCGATGGAAGTACGTCGTTCTCGATTTTTCATAATCGAAATATCGAGAGTCGAATACGTGCCGAGCACATCTTTTTTATTTTTTATAGCGTCAGTAGAGTCGACCGCTCGTCGAGTTCCGTCAGTCTCGTGCCAACGCATCTCGCGATCCCCTCGATGCACATCCGCCGCTCCGAGGTTGAGGCTTCGCACGAATATCTCGATAGCGCTACGTCGATTGTGAATCGAGGTCCATTTTTCAGCCATTGCTCGATCGTCTGACGACAGGCAGATCCGTGCCAGATTTTTCGATCGTTCGAGAAATACGTTTTGCAGCAAAAGCTCCGTTGGTGCACAGCTTCATGTATCAACGCTAAACGAAGCGAGGCATTGAAGGGCATGCGAAATCCCGCGGTCGGTAATAAATCGCCTTTCCTATTTTCTCATAAATATTCAGTCTCAGAGCAAACGGGGAAAGCGATTTGTTGCCGACGTAGCGCGGCTCGGGTAGGCGCAAAGTTGTTGCGCATCACCTTAACGAAACTCCCTATCTAGGTCTGAATTTTGGTGAAATCTTCCTATAACGCTACCTACGCATTCGCAGTTTTTACCATATGAACCAATCACCAATTTGCAATTATCCACTATTCTCCCCCTATCTCTAAATTACAATTCCTTATTTTACACAAAAAAAAAGAAACAAAAAATCGATAAAAACATTTTAAGTACCCGAATATATTAATTACAAAGTCCCAGCACAGGAATAAATACCTGTACAGATATCATCGCCTATTACAATATTAATACTCGCTCTTCTACCCTCACACATGCCAATAGTTGATCTCATCCAAATATAAAAAGAAATATCAATAAAATAATACGCTATTCGGTAATATGATTTTTTTTCGTTGCGACGAACCGAGTCGATTCTCGATAGAAATAATCTCTGCAAGCAGCCTTCTCGAGCTTTTGCTTTTTCGGGTCAAACGTCGTGTTTTCAATTCGCCCGGTAGCCGTATATCGAGGAATCGTGCGCCGAGCTCCAAAGTACCTAATCTCGTCGAATGGTCGGTCCCTTCCTTATCGCGGGCGCCTTATCGGGTCACGCGTGTTTCGGCTTCTGTGCCTCGAGGACTCACAGAGACGGGGAGAACGTATTTCTCGGCAATGGATTCGTCGTGGCCCATCGTCGGCGGGTCGGGATAAGCGTGGGTGTTCCGCGTGGAAGCCCTGGCAGGCTGTACGTATCAACGCGCACATACACGGAATCGGAGACGAGAGGAGCCTCGAGAGTTCCGCATTGGGTAGAGATCATTAACCCGTCCGTTAACGTCACAGACGTTATTGGCCGATTTAGCAGCGATCCGAACGCCCTACATCGTCTAAACGACGTAATATTCGGTACGCCGGATCACATTTCGGGCCGTAATCTATCGTCGAATCGAAGGTTCGTAAGCTCGGTTATCGATCAACCCCAACTCACTTTCATAACTGATAACTTTCGACATTTTTCATAAAATGCAGTTACTTATATAATAATGGTGATAATATTATTTTATTGATATCATTATATTTACATGTTTATTTACTTATAGTGTAGTATGATATAGTGGCAATGATCATCCACGAGGCAAAACGGGGTCAAAAATCCGGATGTATCGTTGGCACAAAATGGGGCATCCAAAAATTATTTCAAAATTGAGTTTTGCCCTCACTTTCCCGTTTTGCCACGCTCTCCCCTACGAAATATACCAAACACCTCGTTTCTATGATATATAATAATTATATTGTTACATTAACATGATAAATATTGGGATAAAAGTGGTGAACATGGCCCACCTGCATAATCAATGATACATGACTGGGCCATATTCACCACCTTCACCCTATATAATCATGTTACTGTATAATTATGCACTAATATTGTTCCGTTAATGTATCGATAATTATCGATACATTAACGTAGTGAATCTGAAATTTTCGCATTAACCTCTGAATTTTCCTCTCGAACGAAACGGTATGACAATAAAGAACGTTTTAATCGCACACAGTGTGAATTCAATTGGGCTAACCCCGTCGCCCCTTTCTCGGTAAGCGTCGGCACCGACGCTCCGGGCGTCGCTGAATTTTAGCGTCGTTCTCGAATGCAATTAGCAAGTTTGTTAGAATTCGTTGGAACGTGTGCCGTGCAGCCCGGAGGCTATGGCGATGCGAAAGAGCGCGCGTTCACGCTCCGACACTGCCGGAGCTGCCGGGTTGAGAGAACGTCGAGACAAATCGCTGGGACGAAACGGTTGACGAGAGCGCCGACAAACCCCGAGAACGAGAGCTCGTGTCGCACGCTCGTATGAACGAAGCTTGACTGTTTCTACTTGCATGTGCACCCCATCCATCCACGAAGGTCTCTCCCGACGCTTTCTCCTCAAAAGTTTCCCGCACGAATTTCAACGCTCCGGTGTCAACACCAAGGTGTTTCCTACGCGAGCGCGGAAAACGCCGCGTGTTTCCTCCGCAATCCAATTCGTCAAAAATCCGACCCAGCAGTTTCACTTTCCGTTCCATGAGAGATCAATTTGGCTACACCGAGAAGAAAAAAAAAAGCGTTTGCTTTTCTGATATTTCGGAACATTCTGGGCACGTTTTCATAAAAATCTCGAACAATTTTTCATGAAAACAAAGCTCTGTAAGGAAGCAAATATTTTTTTTTTTTTTGCTTTCATCCGTTTTGTACGAAATCGAGTGATTTCAATGGACTTTGGGAAACACAGAGAGGTAGGAAATAAATTCCTAACTTCGGCACGGAGGCTGGCGCGAAGGGGCGGAGAACGAACGCTCCGACTCGCCGGATTTATCGAAGCTAGTTTTACATGGATACAGGCTCCATACCAGCATCGAATACACACACATAGACAAATTTATATATATATTCGGAAGAAGGGTGAAGAAATCGAGAACGCGACTTTCGTGGATAGAGACCGGCAGCGGGCTATGTGCCGTTCGATCGAGGAGTGAATAATAATATCACTGCTCGGGCCAGCTGGTGCCGCTTGTCCGAAACTACTTTCGATCCTGGAATAGTCTATCGAGCGATTTTTAAATATCCGACGCCGAAAAATGTCCGGAAAAATTCGTAAGACGCTTTTGACAAAATCGGGGAAAAACGACCCTCCGCCTTGTTCTGCCTGCCGAAAACAATAGGTTTGAATGGTCCGTTTTGCCCTGTTCCGCCCGCGCAGTTCGTGCAGGTTAAATTTTTGTTCAAATAAATAAATTTTATTTCTAATAAATAAATTTTGTTTCAAATAAATAAATTTTGTTTCAAATAAATAAATTTTGTTCCAAATAAATAAATTCTGTTCCAAATAAATAAATTTTGTTTCAAACAAGTAAATTTTCATTTAACCAAATAAATTTTATTTCAAACAAACAAAAATTAGCTGGCGATTTTACATTTCGGCGCACCAAAGTGATAATCCCACCAGTTCGAGTTACATCCGGCTTCCGTCCGGTCGAACTTGTGTATCGCGTCAAACCGGCGAAGCGACGAATGTTCTCCGTACAAGTTTGCACCGTCCGGTCGACCGTCCTCACGCTTCGGGGAACGTTAATACGATTTAATACGGTGGCGAACATAGAGCTTCCAGAATACCTCGGGTGTATCTCTGCTATCTACATTCCCTGTATAGAATTGTAACTTGCTATTCGAAAATCGGTCTTTCAACGGAACGCAAGCGATTCCTCGTTTCCCCCAGCGGAATCCGGACCGCCCGATTCTATTTCCACTTTCGCGACCAAAACTACGGAGCTTGCAGAGTGTTCGAAAAATATGGTTTTCGGCGTATCGATGACACTGGAAAAAAAAAAAAAAATTTTAAAGTGAAATGGCTTTGGGAGAAACCGTCAAAAAGAGGCATCGATCCTCCATCGGGGATTATTCGAAACGCGATTGGGCGGGCGGGGCGATGGGGTTTGGAAAACAAAAGAGAAAGAAAAAAAAAAATATCGGAACGAGAGCGTTGCGAGCGCAGTAGCGATTGAATACAAAGCGCAGATGACAGATTGTTTCAACGAAAAAAATCGTCGACGTTCCATCTTCGGTGTTTTGCGTGTATTCGTACGATAGCCTTTGTGTCACGGAAAATTCTCGCAAACCGCGGCGAAAGAGATGCGGTAAAGAGAGAAATGCGAGTGCGGGTTTCGATCGAAAAATATTCTGATTGTTCGTCAAGAATGACGAGGGATGATTCGAACGTGTATAGCGGAGACGAAGCTTCGACGGTAAAATTTCTGCTGGATTCGGTTGTGGCGGCTCGTTGTAAAAAATTGATTTTTATCGCTCCCGACGAAAACCTTTTTCTTCCATTCCGTGATGGAAAAGCTCTTAGGTCTGCGGTAGGTTTCGAATTCAAAATACCACTACTAAAACTACTGGAGTGCTATCGAAGAGACCGGGGGTAAATGGGAAGCTGTAAACTGCAGATACGGGGTAAAATGGACTACCACAAAATGTTTTGAAAACTCGACTGAAGTGGAGAGGCTATAAAAATTGAGACGACATAATTCGGATGACGGGAAAAAAATTGCCCCAAAACGCGATTTTTCTCGGATGCTCCGAACAATTATTCACAACAAACAATTATAAATATTAAGTAAACAATCATTAAAATTGATGATAATAAATGTAAATAATTATTTACAAATTCATTGAGAAAATTAATAAATAAATAAAATTTAAAAAATCAACAAGAAAAACCAAAATCGTGGTTCTTCGTGGACAAGCAATGTTTGTCGAAAGTACAAACCTTTCCTCACCGGTGCGCGAACTCTCGAAGTTGGTTGTACGCTTCGAGCTCAATGGTTTCAGCTTCCGAGCCACTAAACTATTGGATATCTCGAATTTCGTGGCGATAGCGATGTTTTTGCCGCAAAATCTTCCCTCGCTTTACGGAATACCGTGGTATGCGTGTTTTTCTTCGCGTGTTCTGCGGTTCGTCTCCAAAGTTTTGGTTGGGCGGTGTTTTGCGGTACGAAACTCGCAATCCTGTACCCGCTGTTTAGTTACGAAGTGTCTACCATGCGGTAGTGTATATCGTATACGCGCCGATCTTCCCTGCACGCTACCCGTGTACGTACGCAAACATACGTATACACATACATATAATCTATGATATACAGATATACAATCGTACGAGGGATAGAAATAAGACAAAGCCGCTTACCCAAAGTTCCGGGGTCGCGACGTTGGCGTGATTGCACATCTTGCACCGAAAACCTCGACTCCTCCCTCCGATCGTCCCGGAGTTGCCTCGACGTTAATTGTTATTCCGATTAAGCATTAATCAAACCTGGAACAGTCGTTGAAGTTCGCCATCTCGCTATTCGGCGGCGACCCTGCTTCGTGTACAATGCGCGCACTACCCCATTTGCCCCAACGGACTTAAAACACTGTGCACAGTACATCAAGCACCAACGTCTCTTATTCACAAACGTCGACCATTACTTTCTCGTTAATTTTACAAAAAAAAATTGAGCGCGTTAAAAGCAACATATCGTGCATTGTGCAAAAAAATGTCTCACAAGAAAATGCGTAAATTACCAAAAAATGTGTATTTTACCAAAAAATGTGCATTTTACAAAAGTGATAGTTATTTTTACAAATACTTTTAGTAACATCAACGAAAAAAGAATTGTGACAATTTGTGGACAAAAAAGTTATTCGAAAGTCCAAATCTTTTTTACCGTATGACGATAAGCGCTCCGTTTAAATCGTCATCCGCGCATGCCTAAGGCGTATGCGCGCCGCACAATAGTCCGTCCGGCTCGCGAACCCGCGTCCGATCTCTTCGGGGTTAAAAGTTTAAACGCGCAATTTAGCGGCTCAATGAGATTTCGTTCCCTCTCAAAAGTCCGTCAGGAGTTGATTTTACATTTTCACAGAAATTTGTGAGGGTGCTCCAGAATGAAAAAAAGAGAGTCAGAAATGGATTCTATAGAGGCGGATGAAGTTGGTTAGAAAAAAAAAAAAAATGAAAAAATTAAAAAGATAGTAAAGTTCTCTCGGAAAAGCGAGTCAGGCAGGTACGCGCGCGCGTTGCAACTTCGCTGATAACTTCCATCACCGTCCGTGAGTTATCCCTCGCGAAATAGTTTTACCTCAGTTTTCCTAGTCCCCTCCCCCCTTTCCGATATCTCTCCGCGGCATTAAAAGAAAGCCCGGTCGGGGATGGAGAGATCCGAGCGTATGGCAACTTTTTCATAGCGCTCTCGAGATTTCAAAACTTCCCTTCGACACTGCACACATTCGAATATTCAAGTGCACGAACATCCCTCGGAGCGAGCTCTGGGGCTTTATTACTCGCGGACGAGCGCAGACGAGGAAGGGATAGAGAGCGATGAAAAAAAAAAAAAATTGAAAAAAATGAAGAACAAAAACCTGGATATGAGACTAGCGGTTTTCCGCGCACAGTCCATTCTATCGAGTTCCGAGCGTTGCAGGCTCGGCCGACCAGATAGATGGATTATGTTAATAAGTTCTTTGCCAAGTACCGCATACAAGTTGGGGCGGAGCAAGAGAAGTCGATGAGGGATGAAAGAAACTAAGAACGAGCGGGGAAAACGAGAGCGAGAGTGTTGAATCGCTAATATTATACGTAGAGTAGAGGCGAAGGTAATCCTTGATATAAATTCATCTAATAAAGTGTGCCGGCCCTCCTGCGGCGCTCTAATTTTGGTAAACGAAACTCGGGCTCTCGGACTACGTAAGCTTTGAAAGTTCGCCCCTCCCCCCTTCCTCCGCCATCGAGAAGGCTAAGTTTCAGCTGCGAAATGCGAGCGCAGATTTTCAAAGCTTCGGAGAAGAAAAGAGTAAAGAAAAATGTATAAAAATCTTTTTAAATTTTATGAAAGTCGCGATATACAGTAAGTAAAATCGGGAGAACCTACTTTTCGCGTGCAAACACGAGTGGCGAAAAAAATAGGTCTGCACGATTAACCAACATTGAAAAATTAACGAGAATTTTTGTATTTTAAGTTTCTCTAATCTCGAAACTTTTTTACCGTGACTAAAAACACGCCTTTCCAGATTCAGCCCTGAAACACTTAACTTCACTCTCCTTTATTGCGGTTTCGCCGAGATTACCTTTCCTCGTATCTTCGGGAGTCTTATTGCGAATTTGTGGTCTTTTCTTGCTTTTTTTGTTTTTTTTCAAGATCTGTTTTTTTATCCGCGTGGGACGTCGCGTGTCGCGAACGGAGGGTAAGAATTGCCGGACTTTGTTCCAGTGTATTCGCCCACGATGGAAACCGAGCGAGAATTTTCGCTTCTGGTCGCCTATACATTGTGTACTCTGCTTCCGGCGTTCCCGGTCGAACCCTCGGGAGCCTCCGGCATTCGTCGGGGTAATCTTTCGCGAAATCCAATCTCATCGTCCTTCGGGAGAATCTTCCGTCCTTCTCGCAGGGTTCGGTCCATGCGCGGGCGCTCATGTAACATCGGTACATATGTATATCGTACATGCACGTACTGGATGTGTGTGACACACGGTGCGGGACGAGCGTGGACTCCAAGACTTGCTCGGATGCACCGCAAGCTCACCTATGTTGACCTCCCTGAAATTTGTTCCGGTTCTGGTTCGCTTCCGTCTGTGTATATTTTAAACTCGGTTCCACCTCTCGGGCAACATTGCTCCGTAAACCGACGCTTCGATTAGTTTCCCCTCTAAGCTCTAGTCACGAAAGGTAAATATTTTTCTTGCATCACATGTCAATTTCGTGAAAATCTTTTCTAGCTTTATTTCGGATTCTTTTTTTTTTTTTTTGTTTTTTTTTTTCTGGTAGGCTCCGTCGCGCGAAACTGCAGAGTTTTTCCGGGTGATGAGTTTCGCGTCCGAGCCCGGAGGGATGAAGGTTTTTTGGGCGAGAGCAAAGGGGCGTTACACGTGACGGAAAAAAGAGCCCATAGCCGGGCTGATGGTCCGCCGCTTCAGACTTGTCTCTCTGATGCGGTCGAATGTTAAACGAATGCCAAAAAAAGATGAAAAATAAAAGTGGAAAGTGAAGATTTCATTCCTTCTCCGCTTCAACTGTCGCTGGCCTCGCTTCGCTTCTCCTGCAGCTGCATCTCTCCCGGGAACTCGTCACCGTAAAAGGTTTTAACAAAGGCGACGTGGGACGCCCGCTCGCTGAGAGCAAAGGAGGAAACTCCGGGCGGAATGATTTTTGAGATATTTCTTGTCGTTTCTTGTCAGCTCGAACGGATGTGACCCAATTGGTTTTAGATTTTACCGATGACGGTGGACCAGGAATGATACTTCGAGAGCACTGAAATCCTATATTTTTTTTTTCATTTACAATAGATACTTGTCTTTCCACTCTAAGCGTCGAATTTTAAGACGTTGGGTTCAACGTAAGAATCGCTCTTAAGATTGAACTTTGGCGCGAACTTCATTGTGTGCTTGAGATCTATCTTAAGTTCGAACTTAAGATCGAACCTCAGCTTGAACTTGATTTCGTGCTGAGTTCGGGCTAAACTTCGGGCTTTAATCTCAAGTTCGATCTTAAGCCCTAACTAGCGTCTCATAATTTAACCCTGAGATCACCATCGAGACCTCATTGATTAGGAAAATGTTTGATTGACAAAAAAAAAAAAAAATCGCAAAACTATGGTTTATATAAAAGTCTCGGGAGATATCGAAACGTCACACTTCCAGGCGTGAACACAATTGACAACACTTCCGGAAGTTGTAAAACACAGTACATAGGTTTTTGCATTTAACATTTTTTTTTACTAATTAAAAAAATTCCATACAAAGTTTATCTGCTTGCTAATTATACAATTTTTGTAGTTAAAAATATGTTTCAGCGACGAAAAACAAAAATTGTGCTCTAAAAAAAAATGTAGAGCTTTGGGGCCGGGAAATGTGCATTGAACGTACAAACCTTTGTGCACAGTGAAAAATATCTACATTGTCGTTTCTGCACGGTCGGGTGGTCGCCCGCTGTGATGCCACAAGAAACGCACGAAAATTAGGTGGGTTGTTGCAGGTCGCAGAGCGACAACATTCAGGTTTCCCGAGCTTAGCAATTTCGTGATAAGACACGGTCCGTAACTTTGGTGCAAGATACTAATGTAGTCTCGCCACGTGGTAGACAAACGAAGTCCCCCTACAAATTCGGCATCCACGAAGTTTGTCATTAGTCGCGTCGCTAGACAAGGGAGTAGGCGGTGTCCGTAGGGGCTGCCTAGACACATCATGCCTTTGATCTTCGAAGGAGCGAGTACGAACAGCATCAACCTTAGACAGGCCCTTCGTGGCCACCGTTCTAGGGCGGTGCAGAAACGCCACTCCGTTGATATGCTTCGCTGCAAGTCGGTGTTGATATTGTTGACGCGTTGATGTTCCTTTGCCGAATTAATGCGTCTTCCTACCTTCGCGAGGTTCCCACTCGCTACCGGAAGTAACGGCCTGTGCAAAATTATCCGGCAGACTCGATTTCGCTTTCCTCTGGCCAAACCCTACTGCCCTCCTAATTTTTGACAAAATTAAGGTCGAAGGGATTTCATTATAAATAAATTGTATTTTGCGCCCCTTCCTCGAGATCAAATCGCAGTACTGCGGTTTGATCTCGAGGAAGAGGCGCTTCACACAATTCCGATAGAAATTCACTTACAGGTAAGTTTGTTTGATCGATAAGTAACAAATCCACCGGACAGAGCGCTGAGGTACAACCGTCTGAGGTTCCGATGGTGAGAAGCACCTTCGCGGCAAGATCGGGAAACTTCATGCAGACGAGTCCGTAATCGAACTTTTGTCCCTTCCGACCTTTAATACCTGCATGTCGCGCCTCTTCATTTTCCCAAGTGCCTCCTCATCCAAGATATTCCGAAATTGATCTCGAGAATTCCTCGACTCGGCAAGAATTTTCATTTAGAAAATAATTTACAAGGAACGACCGTGTTAGGTGGAGCTTTCTCGGGGAACGTGCAGGCTCCGTCGGCGTCGCGCGAGAGCAGGGCCTTCGGCTCGTACACGCCGTCGAATCGATAAAATTAGTAACGAGATATTTCCAAGGAAACGAGGTCGAGAGCGAGTGTCAGGCTCGAGGACCGCGGTGGCCTCTTATTTGAGACTCTCCTAAGAGCGAATGCATCGGGTAGCGATGGTGCATATATTCGCGGCAGGGCGCACCCCGCCAGGGCTAACCGGACAGAAACGAATCGCCGCATTCCCCCGAGCTCGTGAACACGTCGGGGTAACATTTTAATGAAGGTTTCGCCCGCCCGTTCGAGACAATGTCGTACGAGCTTCGGAAGTTCGGGCCTTCGCGAGCCTGCGATCCGGAAAAGGAGCACACGCGGGCCTACAACGTGTAACATGGAAACGTGCGGAATCCTCGGCACTTGCCGTTACCCTAAGCCGTTCTCCGGCCGTTCCGGAGACGAAACAAACGACGGTTGAGTTACGACCAGCCACAAATTCACTTCACTGCTCATACTCCACTTTGCAAATAGTTTCGCGAATTTATTGAATTCAATCGGTAAATTGTAATAGTTGTTGATTTTCGCCGGTTAGTGTACCGGTCGTTTTTGGTAAATTACCCGTCGCGATATCGCTGATTTTTTTATTTTATCCGGACGAATTTCGATCTCGTAGCTCGACAAGTTCCACGAGAAAATGTTTCGTTAAATCCAACGGTCGCGCTTACCTCGAACATTAACTTATTAAAGCCGTGGGGTAAAAAAAAAACAAGTTGCCTTAGGAAAAAGAGCAGGAGCCGAGAAGTGAGCGAAAAGAACGAAGGGGAAAAGGCAAAGAAAAGAAACAAAAAAAAAATGAAAAGGAATGAAACGGGGAAAAAACATTGGAGCCCTCGGTTATTACTTTAATTGGAACGGCAGGAGGCGAGGCTGGCCCTTCTCTCTCTCTGTCTCTATGAGAGCGCTATTTTTCCTTCCAACCCCGTGCGATTTACCGCACACGTAGCACACCGGCGCACTCTCATTGTCGGGGCTCGTGAATGTAGTCGTGGTTTGAGAATAAACGATTCCAGTGTGCGAGCACGTACGATCTTCGGACTACGCGGCTACCTGTGTAACTTACATGTACGTGGTGACTCAGAATTTAATTTAAAAAAAATTAAATCAACACTGAGAAAAAGTTACACAGTAAAAGCAACAATAGTGACTTTGCACGATGAAAAATAATTCTTAAAAGTAACGTCTGCCTTTTATAGTTACGACAATGACAACAAATCCGCCACAAAATTGTGGCTAATAAAATTTTCCGGTAAAAATTGATGCCTCTTAATTGAACCACAGAATCTCCTCTCACCGGAAAACGTACCGTGATTCGGACAATTTCTCCGAGTCATGATACCTTTTATCCCAAATTTATTTCACATCACCCAGTAAACTTATTCATCACATCGTACATTTATTCCACATCACCCCGTAAATTTACGACCGATCCTGTTTCCCCAGCGGGTAAACGCGATTGGCTCGACTAATGTTTAATCTTCACTCATTGGCGTCTCGTAGCCATTTTTGGTCCGATGTATTGCATTTTCCGAACCGCAAGCCAACTTCACCATAAAAAAACCGTTGCTCATAAAACTAGCCGGTAAAAATCAACCCCCCCAATCGAACCCTTGAATCTTCTCGCACCGGAAGTCTCTCCGAGTCGCGGTCCGTCTTATCCGAAACGTATTTCGCATCACCCGGTACATTCGCGGCCGATCCCGCTTCCCGAGCAGGTACACGCGATTGGCTCGAGTAATGTTTAATCTTCGCTCATTGGCGTCTCGGAGCCGGTAACGGGGTAGCTCTCGCCCTACTAATTGCTACCACCGACGGGCATGAGCGCATTTATTTCATTTACTGAACTGCAAGAGCCGCGGCGAGAAGAGCTTCAATGCGGCGTACAGTGGCTGCTCTGCATACAGCATCCGTGTGCATTCATGCTGCTGCTTACGCTCCTGCTGCAATTGAGGTGTCGAGGAGCCCCACCGGCAGAATCAGCACCGGGCGATGTTACGTACACGGTTACGTGCCACTGGTCTTTCCAGCGAAGAGCGTAGGTATCGGCTTATGTCGCTTTGTGTCCGCGCCGGGACCTCGTTAAAACTTGATACTTCACTCCCGTTGCCCTTTCCAACCCGGTCCGTTCCTCTCTCCGCGCCTCCTCCCATCGTCGCATCTTCCTTGTTTCCTTCCTCACAACGTTCCCACCGTAGCCGACTTCCCTCCTCCTCGAAGCTCCCTTCCGCGAATCCACCATTCAAACTCCCGGCAAATTCGTCCCTTTCAGCGGAGATGCGACGTTCACGTGCACGTAGACACGTTCAACACTTACGGTCATATTACCGGTTCGCCCCTCGCGGTCCAGCTTCAATGTTCTTCCGTTCTTCTCGCCGTGCTCGGTCGGAGACTCGCGGTCGACCGATTCACCACGCTCCGCTCCAGGAATATTCTCGGACTCCCCGACATCCGTAACAATTTCCGGCGCCGTTCGACCATCGCGTCCGAAGCTCCTTCCGGCACTCTCGCATTATTCCCGGATTCATTCTCGTCGATGCAATGGAAAGTACGCTGGCGGAAGTGCGAGACGGGTCCGGCATTGGCGGAGCGTCGGCCGGTGTTCGCCCAATGTCGAACTTGAGGTCAAACTTAGGCACGAAATGAAAGTCGGACTGGGGTTCGATCTTAAGTTCGAACCAACGTCGTAAAATTTGACACGTATTGACAATTCAGTAAATAAGATGAGCAAAATGCCCAGAGAGTACTAAAGTAGGCTCAGAAGTTAATCTAACCGACCGACCTAATCTCAACATCAAATTACTGTACGTGCGACGTCAGCCTGCGCAATTAAACTTCGTTGACATTCCAACTGGAAGTCAGAGTTCATCGCTCGTACGGCTTTTCGGCGAAGACCGTATCTTCCTTGGCGCTCTCTTAAGCTCCAACAAGTTGGGCTGGACGTAACAATGTTCTTCCGTAAAGGGTTAACGCATGTGCAACTGCCATTCGAGGAGCGAATCTCGCAGTACTTTATGAAACTGAAATCTCCGCACCTCTCACAGGCTGCAGTTTGCACAGCTCGTCACTCTCCGGCTGGTCAAGGAGGCGAGGATTCTTCATTCGACCGTCGCTCTTCCGTCGGCCGAGGAAGTATCCGGGACTGGAAGAGAACGTTCGAGGCTTCGCGACGAAGCACGTTTTCACCGTTGTCTCTTCTCCCCGAAACCTCTCCAGGAGTATCTTCAGGAAAGAACCGTTCACGAGGAATCCAACCCTCGGGAGAGGAGGAGCTTACTCGCCTCAAATGTACTCCATTACGGGTTGATAATGGTCCGTAGCTCGCCGGTTTTATACACTTTTCCCGGGGTCCTTGAGGACGGATGACAATGAGGCAGCTTTTCTTCCAAGCTCCTCAGCTACGAGTGGAGCAGAGCTTTCGTTCGCGCCCGGTAAGATATGGCACGTGGGTTTGCAGTGCCTTTTACCGGCGTTCCAATACGACGTGACGTACGGACCGGTCGATTCGAGTGTTTTTTTTTTTATTTTTCATTTTATCGGTCTCGTCGGGGGAAATTGTTTTCGCTGCGAAAACGGCGTTTCGCGCCGGCGGTCGAGCCCCGAGGCTCGCGAGCTCTGCCGAGCGAAGGGCCAAGTTTACGACGGAAAAAATGGCGTGTATTTCACTCGGCCCTCGCTCGGTTACTCGCGAAATTTCCTCGCGAAATAGTTGCCGCGAGAGTGAGGCTTTTTCATTCAATTTAGCAATTTACGAACTAGGTTCACCGGGCTCTTCGCAAACATGGAACTATGGTGCGGGAATAACGGGGGTGGATGGGAACACGATATGTACGGCGGAAAATTTACCGAGTCGAAAGTTCTCAAGAGCCCATTAAAGGCTCGCCTGTGAGAGGTTCCGCGCCGCTCTCCTCTCTATGAGAATGCTTCGACTGCCAATTACTCGGCTATAATACCGGCACGTCTGACTCGATTCGGGCTGAACTACTTTTGCGACTCCCCGCCAGCGAGCCTCCGCTTGTAGCTGCGGGTCTGCTGGCTTGGGGGATTAAAAAAGTACCCCAAAGCCACGTCTGATCAGCTACCGAAAGAAAAAAAAAAAAAAACAACGAAATCGCGGAAACTAAATGAGGAAGTTCGGTGCAAAAAAGAAATTTACTTTTCCCATCGCGCATGCACCTTCAATTAAGGTAGTCCTTGCGAATAGGGTTCACTTCGCGTAAGTTTCGGAGAAATGAGAGGGAATTGCTAACACTTCTGGATGGTAGAAAAATCTGAAAAAAATCGAGCGTATTGAAGGTGCTGAAAAGATTAATTTGGCATAACAATAATTCTAGAATGTTATCAAAAAATTGATGAAAAATAAAATTGCTCGACAAATCTCCCGGCAATCTAAGTTTTTTTTTATAAAAACGATTCGTTCACTTTTCGGAATACGCTTCATTTTTCAAATTTCAAAACAAATTTAATGACACCCACTGAAGGAGTCGCGAAAAATGGAGACTGGGAATAAAGCGCATAGTAGGCGGAATGGGGCATCACCCTGAATCGAGACGAATTAAAAGATGTCACTTCTCGTTGCATTTCGCCCCAAAATACAATTTCATTTCTCGAATGCCTATAATAATTGTAACGAATTTCATTTATCGCTAACAAACAGAAAATTCACAACATAATATCGCAGCCGCTTTTATTTCTCAGCTTTCCGTTTTGCCCCACCCTCCTCTACATATATACACTCACAACACCTTAATCACCGAGAAAATAAAAAAAAATTGCTCCGCCGTCCAAGCCGGCTTAAACTTCGAAGTCTAATAAGGTGAAACAACGCACTTTTATGGTTCTTATCGTCGCTCCCTCCGCCCGTTTTCTTTTTTATCATTATTCTCCCGCAACGAGAGGTGCATAATAACAGCAACGTTTATAAAACTTCTCTGATGTATTATACACGGTTACCCGGACGTTGCGGATGCGGGGCGGCGGGTTCGTGAATCTTTCAAAGGGGGGCAAAGATTCAAGCTCGAGAAGCTGAGCTTCCACTTTTTTTCCCCTCAGCGCCGCTTCTCCCCCGGCCGTTCGAGCTTCGTCTTCGCGGATGGGAGGCCAAAGATGACGAGAGAAGCGTCGCAGTAAACCCCGAGAGGATGCTGGAAGTAGATAAAAGCTCCGGGTCTCCTTCTCGCGGTCTATCTTTCGCGAACGAGACGACGATGTGCCCGCAGCAGACGCCCCGCTCTAATGTACTTCACGAAACATTGCCCGCGCTTCCGCCCCGACGCCGTCGGATTACACTTTCTCAATTTGTTCGGAAAAAGAGCGTCGTCCGAGGTTTACATAATAAAGTTACCCGGACCTCTCGACGCCCCCGAACTTCCCTCGCGCATGTATACGTACCGGAGTCGTGCAGCCGCTCCACTTTATTCTTATCCCGGGTCTCCCGGGAACGACGATTACCTCGGGCGATTCGAAACTTCGAAGTACCGACAAACTTTTTTCGGTTTTTTTTTTTTTTTTTTTTTTTTTCTGGACGGAGACTCAACGCGAGTACAATGTTACGTGAAACGCGCAATCGTTGGCGAAGTCGGGTTGCGTAATTTACGGTGTTACAGCAAGTGTGCGTCGAGCGATTTGGGTTTAACCAATCACAGGGAACCCGGGCGAATAATCGCGCACGCTGATCCTCGGCGAAGTCTGTAATCGGTTAACCAGTCCGGTCCATACATTAAAGCTCCGCGAGATTAAATCTTCGTAAGCTTCGAGCCCACACGCTCCGTACCTATAGCTCTCTACCTCCGGCTCTCATCCGACGCACACACGTGCATCCCACACTCGGACGCGAAACAACGATTGATGATGCCGTTAATCCGAACGTCGGACTTCACTTCGGTAATCGCCAGAGCTAATCTTTTTACCGGCATTCGTATGACTCGGACGTTAACAAAACGCCTCGTGCCTTTTGCAACATTTCGTTGTCCACGAGCTTTTGTTCAAATCCACAACAAAAATAAAATACGATGAAATATATGAAAATAAAAAAATTAAACAATTGAATACAATCTTTTTGCCACCGTTGTAGCATGTAGTATTAAATCAAGATGGTTATTACTTGCAGTCGATTAAAAAGTGTGCAGAATTGTTAGCTTAGACTAACTGTATTACCCAATCAACATAAGTATTGTCTTATATTATCAGTTAAATAAATTCAAGAGCTGTAATTTTAAGCTTTTACGATTTTTATAATTCGTTATTCAGAGTTCCGAAATCAGGATTTATTCTATACCTATTAAAGAAAAAATCCGTCAAAGAAATAAATTAAAGTAAACAATGAAAACAATTTTTTTTCTTACATTTTACATTTCACAACGAAAAAAGTATATAAAAATTTAACGACCCGAAACTTCCATTCCGATAGCCGCAAGCTTATTTTTTCCGTCTACATTCTCGCCTCGATTCGTCGTCATTGAAAGTACGACGATCGTACGAACAACGCAGATGGAGTTTTCGAATTTACGCGATGTGTCCCGAGTTTCGGCGCAATACGCGCAAGAGGAACGAAGTCGATAGTCGAATGGGATTAACCGACTCGACCAGTAACGTTGTCGTGTGCAGCGCAGGCCTCTGCACAACGGATTTACTCCAAAGCTGAGCTTTCCTCCGGTATATCTGCCAGTACAATACCTGTTCGGGTATCCGGCGAGAGAAAGAGAGAGACGAGAGCGAGAGCGCTCGAGCCTGGGCGGGCCGGCAAGCCCGAAGCTTCCGGGCATCAACCGGAAACCTGAGTATACGGTAATCTTCCCCGAGGATCACGTTATTTGATCGAACCGCCGAGTTTACGGGCGTACAGAATACCGTACGACCAACCAATCCCATCCCGGGTATTCGGGTAACGCCACACTCCGCAGAATTCGCACCCTCAACCGTGGAAACTGAGGAAAGCTCCTCTGTGCGATGGCCATGGGCGACGATTTCTGCCCAAGGTTTACGATAGCTCTTCCATGCCGCGGTACAGTCTCGATGAGCTTTGTCTTTCGCGCAGCTTGCACTCGCACCGGAGCAGATAAATCCTGCGCTTCAACGACGCCGTACGGCCCATTACGGCTTTCTCGGTCTTTGGCATAAATTTCGAGGGGACTTGTAAAAAAAAAAAAAAAAAAAACAAACACGAAAGCAGCGCGAGGAGAGAACGTCGAGTGTTCTCGTACGGTCGTTGAAAGTCTCTCGGTGTTTCGTTGTTTTTTTTTTTCTCTTGCCTCGACGATTTTATCGATAGAAACGGATCAGGTGGGTTGGGGATGTCGGGAAAGTTGGTTATTGTTGGGCGGAGAGATAAGTGGAAAATGTTTTTTTTTTTTTTTTTTTTAATCATTTCGTTTGTGCATTTAGGATCGTTAAAATGACGTTTGGGAGATTTGCATTTAGGGGTAATAATCATTGTTAGTAGGAAGCGGTGCTATGACCAATTTACAAACGAGTGATGAACAATGGAAATGGATTTGCGTAACACACAATTGCAACTGCGATGGCGCAGGGACGGGTATTATAGCGTCAATTACAAAACAATCAATGCACAGTGTGGATCTTGCTGTGCATACAGAGACCCGCGTCGATTTAACTACGGTTGCACGGAATGGTGTAGGGTAGTTCCGGGTGATACAGTAACCTTTTATTTTTTTAACGGAATACGGAAAGTACAGACATAAAAAAATTTGGTACTGCACCGAATAAAATTAAACTATAATTTACCTAATAAAAACTAATATTTTGTGGTATTTTCACACTGAGAAATGGATATCGGAAACACTGCCAAGTCCTGTGATAAATTTCGACCAGACTGTATGTTATACTAGCGTTACCACTAGCGGTGTTACGACTGGCCATACCTATCACCCTAAGCAATTCTAGTTTGAAATAAGAAAAAATAAATAACAAAAATAAGATGAATGAAAGATTGGCTCGATGGGACGGCAATTCCGGGAGTTTGGTGCGATAAACGTGAGCGCTTGTGCGGAGCATGTGTCGTTCAAAAGTACTGAAAGGTAAGCCTCGATGCGAATAAGAGGAGCGAGAAGAAGAAGGAGTCACGAGGCGTCGAATCGAATATTCAATAGTTGCACGTACCGAAAGAGCGGAAGTTACTGTGGCTGTTGGGACACACATACCCGGGTAAAACTCGACGCGAGCAGTCTCATCGTGCGTCCGTGTATGTACGAGAACACGCGAGTTTCCCCGAGGCACATAACCGGAAGCGCGCGGGCATTGCCGGTGTGTGGGGGGTGAAAGCTTTCGAAACATTTGGAAGCGTTGCGCGAGAAACGTCAGGGGGGATTCGTCGATGCACCGAAAAACCCTCTCACTAGCGCGCTCTCGCGTATCGAGAGATTTTTCCGTGAAATAACTGAAAGGTCCGTGACGCTATTTCGTTGAGGCGGCGCTCTGACGGCCTGGGAATAGAAATGTTTTACCGGAATTCGAAAAGTGGAACAGAGAAAGAGATCTGATTCTGCTCTCGCGATATGTTGCTTTTATTTCGAAGATCGTGGAAGTGAGAGACGAGAAATTCAGCGGCGTCGGCGTCGATACTAGCGAGTCGCTGCTCACGTGCCGCGAATGCGAACGACGGTCGTAAATTCGAAGAAATAAATATAAAAATCTATGATACTATGCTTGACGAATAAAATGATTTGCCGGTGAAAAGTTCAAAGAGTCGGATCACCGATAAAGTCCGGAAAAGGTCCTGACGAGACGTCGCGACGTTACAGTATTACGACGATGAAATCATTGCCAAAATCGCTATGACGGATTTTCTCTCACTGTCAACAAAAAATTGTAAATTTAATGCTCCGGACTGGAAAACTGGTACATTAAATTTAATTAAATTTAATGTACAATCGAGACGAAAAATCAATTAAATTTCATACAAATTTTTTTACGGTGCACATCGAGTGCGCCCTCTCGATTTCAGCGATGCGATCCAACGTAGCAAAGATCTCCACCTCAGCAAAAATACAGGAAAAATTTACGACACGAAACTGACGCTCGAGCTCGATAAGCGAAGAGCTAGGGTCGTATGCAAGACAAAACAGATATTGGATCCGCCATCCCTAGAATTCACTTTTATCACATTTGCCGAAACGCTCTCTGCGATATTGCACACAAGATCTTCCTCGCTCTCTAATATCCCGAAGTCCAAATATCGCCTTCACGGACCGACGCTCCGCGATACGGAGGACAATTTTTTCACCTTTATTTTTCGCTGCTTCGACTCGACTCTTCCGCGACAGCCGTGGAGCTCGAGCAAGTGGAACGTGCCCACTTCGGTCAGACATCGAGTTTACGATCGGTGGGTCGTACGCTCGTTCACTCGGTCTCTCCCTATTCCCCGGCCTCGGTGTCTTTAATAACGATATTAGATCGAGGTCCACCGACGTTGGTTATCGTCGGTGTGCGAAGTGTGCCTCGCTTCCCGAGAGGAGGACCGGCGAATCCGCCCGACCGAGAAGTACACGTACAGCGACGATGCTGGTGGGGCAAAAGGCAGCGAGTACCGGGCCAGGCAACGTACTCGAGGATTTAATAAGCCACTCGGCCTCCCCCTCCCGGTGGAACGAGGCTGAAAAATATAAGCCAGCAAAAGCAACAGCACCATCCCAGGGCTCCCCGGTGCTTTCTGCCGACCGTCCGCTGGATTTTCGCGAAGCCGCTATCGCCGGCTGCGCACAACGCTCGCCACTCGGGAGACTTATCCGCGACCTGCGGGCGGCCCAAGGGCTAAGATGGGTTTATATTTAAGATGGATTTATTCATGCGACTCGTCGTCCGTTTTGATATTATACACCCGGATGGGAGACGGCACAATGAGCGGCCGGGGGCGATTTATCCCGTCCTTTTAAGGCGGTCCTTGCGAATGGCCTTCACTTCGCATAAGTTTCAGAGAAATGGGAGGGAATCGAAAACACTGGATGGTATAAAAATCTGAAAAAAAATCAAGCTTACTAAAGGTGCCGAAAAGATTAATTTTGCATAATGATAATTTTTCAAATGTTATTAACGACTTGGTGAAAATTAAATTGTTCAACAAATCCTTTGGAAACTTGACTTTCTTATGCAAATGATTCACTTTTCTGAACATGTAGGAATTTTTTTAGATTTTGAAATGCACTTTGAATTTTTTTTTTTTTATGTAGCAAAAATGTGTAGAAAGTCACAAAATTCAAAGTGAATTTGTAAATCTGAAAAAATGCATACGTTTTCAGAAAAATAAATGCATGTTAAAAAAAAGTTAGGTTTCTGGAAGATTTGTTGAATAAATTTATTTATCATTAATTTGTTGATAACATTTTGGAATTATTATTATGCAAGATTTTTTCAGAATTTTATACCATTGAAAAGTGTTTGTAATTCCCTCTCACTTCTCCGAAACTTATGTGAAGTGAACACTATTCGCAAGGACTGCCTGAATACCCGACTGAAGAGGACGGGCAAAAAAAGAACGCCTGCCACACATATCTGTATTCGAATCTTATGTCACGGCCCTCGAGTTCTGATGGGTTGGGACGTAGGTTATTCAAATAACCTGGTCAAGAATCGTCGGAACGGAATTGAAATGAAAAAAAAGGTATGTTTTTTTATCCACTATATTTTGCTAAGCTACAGCTGGTCTCGTCCGATATGAGCTGACGTCGAGCTCAATCACTCTCACGTGTCGTTCAGGCTGCTCCACCAGCAGCGGCAGCGTGCTGGCTCTCGGCCCTAATGCCGGAGTCCCTCGAACCTTAGTTCCACGTACTCGGCACATGTATCACTATACATCAACTTAATAATGCTCCGCTACACTGACCTTATAGCGTGATGTATAGCACGTTCTTTCGAGACCATTAAGATCGCATTAACCTGTGCCTTAGCCGCTCGCCATCCACCGACCCGTCCAGATTTTTTCAACCAGTTCTCTCATATATATACATATCTATATACATATATATAATTTTTTCTTGATATTTCACGATCTTTCCTCTCACAGCCGGGTCTCGGCCAGCAAACCGATCGATCCCAGAATCGTTCATAAATATATATATAAATATATATGTATTCACATATAACTCTCGTGATAAATAGAATGCGATGATTAGCCCGATAATGCCGAGAACACGCGGTTTCCGATAGCGCAAAAAACATGAAGCGTCTCTACGATGCGTTAGTTTCTCTCCCGAGCACTCTTTATCGGTGCCATTGAATTCATTACACACTCGTGCTCTCCGTAATGTGAAAAAAAAAAATATATGGACATTCTTCTCGGTAAAAATCATGCGCCTCGCCGCGCACGAGAGATTATTGCAACAAACCGTCACGTATACGCAACCAAGTATCACGCAGTTTCCGATCCGACTCCGCGCTCATCATCGTCCATCCTTCGGACGGTTCACTTTTTATTCATAATTTTCTCACGTCCACGCTTGGCCATCATTTTTTATTTTATTTTTTCTTTCACTGGAATTTTTACCCTTCGCGGTTTCGCCCTGTCGGGACGCACCGAGAGCGTTTCTTGCCGGAAGGCCGTTTTACGTTCGGAGAAGAACAAATTAAGCATTAACGTCTCGGCAACTCCGTTCGTTTTTGTAGAAAACAATTTTTATACATTTTTAATTATTTTTGTATTAAAATGCAATTTAGCCTCGATAATGAATTCCACGAATCGGCGATACTTCTTTGAAATCGCTCGACAGCGCTCGCAGCCATTTAACTACACCCTTTATAAATTTTTCTCGGCCGGTTAAGCCCTGCTGAGCCTCGCTCGTAACGAGCTGCGACTTCGGTAGTTGTTTTATTTTTCTCTTCTCCATGCAAACGAAACAAAATATTATTCTCGCTCGTGCCGCTCGCAGCTTTGATGTAAAGTTTATAATTTTTTTGTTTAATTATTATTTTTCATTCGCTCACGCCAACGCAGTAAGCAAAGTCCCGTCGAAACGGCATTATCGCTCGAGCTTTTATTCATCAGTGTCTACATCGCTGAAGCGAGTAATTTGCTACTCGAGCATCGCGTTATGCATTTCGTTTCCTACTTTCCTGTTTGTCCTTTCGATGGCCTCTTCTTTCCTCCGCCATCGTTTCTGTCGGTTACCTTTTGTCTCGTGCTTCGCGTGTTACACTCCAAACTCGCGTACATGCGACGAACAACGCGCTGCACATTCAGCAACGAGAGCCGGCCTCCCTTGACGTGGCAAATTTAATTCCCTACTGCTGGCAGCGTTACAAGGTGTGTGTGGGTTTTTAAAAAAATCTAAGACTCGTTATTTTCTGGATTATTTAATTAATCTAAGCATCTCAAGTACGATGCAACGCATCGAATCCGCAAGCCATCCACTCCGAAAGATTTTTATTTTTTTACTAGCAGCTCATGCTTTACTAAACGGTTTGTTGAACGATGGTTTACTGATCGTTAACTGAATGGCTTGTTGAATGATTATTCGCTCCATCCGATTCAAAATATTTCGGTTCAAACTACATTTTTTGATGTATCACCCAAACAGAGCTTTTGAACTCATCTCACCGCGTCTTGGTCAATCCAATCATTTATTTTTCTCAGTGTGGCACAGTGTTGATACATCGTCAGCCGGCGTATCAGGCAGGTAGTGGGAGATTTCAGTTATCCAAATGTGCCTCATCGGATTAGCTCCCGATGGGTTCACTTACGTGAATGTATGCTGTACGTCATTATCGTATCACGGAAGACGAATCGTTTATCCGGCGCCGTTGCCGTACCCCTCACCCCCTCCCTCCCCCTCCTCAGCGCAATAATACACTCGAAGCTGTGCATTACCGTTGCGTCACAATTCCGCAGCGTCGCGTGTAATTGGATGCTTCTGTATATCCGTCGAGAGGTATCGCGTATCGACGATTCCATTCAATGTCTTCCCTTTCTTTGCCTCGATTATCGCCAATCGTCCATCCACCAGTTTGAACAGACAATGCTGATTTCATTTCACGAAAAATAAACGTGAGCAAGTAAACTCCGTTTCGCGATCAAGCGAAAACTCAACCCCGTAAAAATCAAATTTGCTTTATTGAAACGAAATTTTATCCGATCGAAAAAATTTACCGAAATCCAGTCGTTCTAATTCTCTACTAATAAAAAAAAATTATAGTAAATAGTTACTTTAATAAAATAAATATTTATTTAAATGAAATAAATATTTATTTAAATGAAATAAATATTTATTTAAATGAAATAAATATTTATTTAAATGAAATAAATATTTATTTAAATGAAATAAATATTTATTTAAATGAAATAAATATTTATTCAAATGAAATAAATATTTATTAAAATCCAATAAATATTTTACTTGAACCGAATAAACGGCGGCCGTGAAATAAATTATTTTTCTTGGTGTGATGCGAGTGAAAGCCAAAACCAAATGAACACCAAATTGATCGACCATCGAATAATTTGGCGAGTCTCTCGAAATCCCGAGACTTAAAATGAAAGGGTTTCCCTCGGGCTGGCGGGCGCGCCACTGGCGACGAATATTCATCATCCCGACCACTGTTGTCCCCGTGTTTCCTTTGCCATTTTCCATATCCTTTGTGATATTCCCAGCGAACAAGCTATAGATCGCCCACCGCGAGCAGCGGGTACACTCGAGCGCAGATTTCCTTGAGCACGGCTCAGCGTCAGCAACTCCGGGCTCTCTGGCATAGCTACCGGAGTGCCCGTTCTCTTCCGAAGATTTTCCCAAGTCGCTATTGTTTTACAGCCGGTGCAGCTGCGCTCGGTGTTCTCTCCTCCGCCTCTCCTACCGTACACCCTCTAATCCGGATCTGTGTGCTCCGCGACGGAGAGGAGAGGGTCTATACGGGCAGGGATGACTGGTAGTGGAGACCTTTTGAGAAGTTTGAATAACGATGCCACGTGGCTCTCTTCCTCTTCCCTCCGCCTTCCACTTCTCTCAACCATCTTGGGTGGCTCACTCATCCAACTCGATTTCGAAGCTCGAGTCACCCTTATGCCAGCAGAAATGCCGTCTCGGAACTTCACTGTTAACAGACGCGTGGAAGCGAGTGAACTACCTCGACCGAAGAAACGTGGCGAATACCGAGCTCGAACAATTGACGGTTAACAACTTGTAATCCACATTCATCAACGAGCGCGCGGGTGTAACTGGTTTACATGTAAATGGCAACGGTTGAAAACTCGGTTGAGCGAGTACTTTGGAATTTCCTGCGGAGGAAATTTTCACCGCGACGCAACGTTCGTACATTTACCAAACGTTTCGATAAACTTTCCCACGATCCGTTCGTTCCTTTCTGGCCGGGGAAAAAGGAATTCAGGTTTATAGGGTTTCATTGAAATTGTGAGAAATTTGTCAAACAAGGCGAGTCATTTAGCACATGTCAGGTACGTAATGTACAAAGAAACTAATTCAATGAATATGGGAGATATTTAAAAGGTAAAAGTTTCTGGAATCGAAGGTCCAATAGGTGACCTATATGTCCCATTTCTATTAAAGTTGGACGAGTCACTGGCGGTGAAGAACGCTACATCGCCGTTCAAACAGGTATCTTAAATTCCTGCAAGTAGTCAGCACTTGCATCCTTCGGTAGGAATAGCGAACCCTCTAATGGTGGTCTAATATGGTCCTGGAAACGAAAGATCCAATAGGTGACCTATTTGCCTCATTTCTACTAAAGCTGGACGAGTCACTGGCGGTTAAGAACGCTACATCTCGGTTGAAACAGGTATCTTGAATGCCTGCAAGCAGTCAGTACTTGCATCCTCCGGTAGGAATATCGAACCCTCCAATCAGAACCTGATACGGTTCTGAGAACACCTAGTTAGGGCCTTATCAGAATCTGCCGTAGCGCCTTAAAATTTCAATCACAATCCCGACCGAGGCTTGGTCCAGGAGAAGGTGACCAAGAAGATCACCGCGACACCAGCCGAAGCAAGAAGAGGAACGAGTCGTCGTCGAAGTAGAAGAAGAAGAAGACACGGTGGAAGCAAGGCTGTAGAACGAAGGAAGGGGCACGCGGCGCACAGCAAGGCAATGAGGCACCAAGCTCGAGGTTCTCCATCGAGACTCGGGCGGTGCTGGCAGCCGAGCGGCCTGCCGTTTCATGCACGTATTATCCACGTACACACCTGAGAAAGCAAACCCGAGTGTGTGCCGCGGCCGCGGTAGGCAGCTCAGTCAGTGAAACTCCGCGTATCGCGACACACCTGCTATTTCGTCGGTCAACAAACGCGTTCTCCCGTCCGATCGCCCACCGCCGTCATACGAAAAAAAAAACACAAAAAAAAACAAAAAAACACCTCTACGAAGTATCCAAACTACCATATTCTACGTAAGAAATTTAAACCCCTCGATCGAGCGAACGAAATAAAACGATACAAATAATACGCCATCCGTACCTAAAAGTATCTAAAAAAAAAATCGCTGATAAATCATCGTGACACAAGTGTAAAAAATTCAAAGTTTTTGTCTCGAGCGCGCATGCGCGGGGGGGGGGGGGGGGGGAGGTCTCTCGTTCGTCGCCACGTATCGAGGCATACCGGAAGTACGTGTCCCGAATTTATCATATCGCGACACCCAAGGAGTCCCAGCGCTCGAAAGAAATATATAACCGAGTAACAACGTTTTCCTTTCCGTTTAAGTACCGCGGAGCTCGAGAATGCACGGCGACAGAGTGTGCCGCGTGTGTATTGCGGGGCGGATCGTTGCATGCGGTCTCGCGCACCTCCCGCTGTGTACGTTCGGTATCCGTGCGCTCCGCTATCCGACTGCCAGGATAAAATACGTACGGAATATAATGTCGCAGTGTACTCAGGTGCGAGAGGGAGACGCGGAGCTCTTCTGCGGGCGAACCGGCGGCGAGAGTTATGTGCTCGGAGGCGTTGAGAGATGCCGCAGAGAAGTATCCGCGGTTCCGGATGCGGAGCAAAATCCGTTTCGCAGCTTCCCGTTTTCTGCAACACCCCCCCCCCCCCCCCCCCCCCCCCCCCCTACCTTTCCCCCGGACTCCCCGCTGTGCACGCTACTACGTTATGTCTACTGGCTCGGTCTGATGTACTTTTGCCTCGTACACAAGCCCGGGGTACGCTGAACACCGAGACGGAACGTTATACGTCTGCTCGGCTGCCAGTCTGCCGTGATAACGGAATTAAACTTTTCGAAGCGCCGGCTTTATTTGGCAAGGAATACGTGGCCGGAGGGCGCGGATTGCTTGCCATCCGCCGGCGATTCTAGCCGGTCCTGCTTTCAGACGCATAGATACACGTGTATCTACGTATAGGGAATCGTGGGGCAAAATGGCACAGTGGGGCAGAACGGGACTGCAGGGTTAAACCTCAATTTTCCAATCGTTTTTGGACGCCCCAAACAGTGAAAAAAGTTTGTACTTTTTACAACTTATTGTCCACAAACGTCCACAATTTTTTATTTGTTCATTTTCATGTTCTGCGAACAAAAGTACAAACTAAAATTGTCAATGACACGGGAAATGAAAGTACAGGTTCGTGTATTAAAATTAAGTAATAAATGGGTTTGCCACTTATTTAACAAAATTATTTTTACGAAATTTCGCATTCAGATTTTACGAAATTATTGTTCACTGTGCATTTTGTCCCAACGATATATCCGGATTTTCAACACCGTTTTGCCCCCACTTACCATCTCCGCCACGGTCCAAACGTTATTGGGAAATTGCTTTTTGCCCCACTGTCCAGTTTTGCCCCGCTCTCCCCTATACATACACATGTACATGTATATGTAGATGTACGGAGACGTTTGAATGGAAGCCCGAAAAATGTCGACTTCCGTCCGAGCTGCAACGTTGGCACGGTAATTTCGCGAAAAACCAGAGACAGTGGAAAGAGACTTTTTTTCATGGCTGAAAGGTCTGAGAAAAGAAAAGACGGACATTGTTAAAATTGCAAGTGTCGTTGAAGTTTTAGCATGGGAAGGGAGAGACTCGTGCGAAATTCGCGGGGCACTCTTGACCTACGTCCGCCTGCGGCCGAGACCCGCGAAATTGTCCCCCCCCCCCCCCCCCTCCACCCGGGTACTTTGAGCCGCTGGCTGCGAGGTCCAGGCAGATACCAACAGGTTTTTTTTTTCTTTTTTTTTCGCGTACCGGTTTCTTCGTTACGAAAACGCTCTTACTTTCTTAGTTGTTCTGCGTACCCGATATCCATGTCAATCCTCTTACCGGGAAGAGGCGAAAGCCTCTTCGTCGAATCAAAACGAGGCTATCGCGCGGTTCAGATTCGAGACGGATTTTAAAGAGAAAAAAATCGTGAATCCCCGTTACACGAGAGCTCGCGATCGCGCGAGAGGGAACCGGTGTTCGACGGTGTCACGGAACTCTCGGACTCGCCGGTGCCACCGAGCTCAGCGCCCAAGGTTGCACCACATAACGCTTGACTTCGACATTCCACGGGCTGCGCCGCGCTCGGCCACTCGCCCGGCATACAACATGCCCGAGTGTCAGCGAGCTACCAAGTTCTATGACTCTCGGCTTGTTCATGCATGCATATCGCGACACACATCTCGTCGCGACAAAGGAAAACTTTAACGAAACACGATTTATAAAAGTCAAATAAAAGAGAACGCGTGTTTCACGGTCTATGAAATTCTGCCGCGTAAATTCGAGAGACTGTGTAAGGAAAAAAAATTAAAAGAACAGAAGCTTAACGGGAATAAAGCGCTGCAAAAATATTATCTGATCGTCGCTACACCGGTAGAAAATATCTGTTTGACTTGAAGAATTTTTTTTATTTATTTTTACTATTATTGTGTTGCGGGCTGAGAGACATATGGTAGTTTAATTGAGGTAAATTTATCTCGAGAGGGAAGTCGATGAATAATCGGTCAATTGACCACGGCTGTAACGTTTTACACAGTGCAATTTGTCTATGAGCTTGATCGAGGTTTTATTGGATCCTGGAATTAGAGGGATAAATTATTTGAAAAATTGTAATGAATAATACTTTTTATTACAAATAGAATCGCTCGTGTCGATTTCACTAAGAAACTAAGTTTTTCAATTTGTTTTCCAATATATTATCATAATTGATAGTTTAGCGGGTGTTTTTGAGTAATCTACCAAAATAACCGCTAACTTTACCTCCAAAAAAATCACAACTCATACCGTTCATTTGTAAATGTAAATGTAAATGTATATGTAAATGTGAATGTAAAGGTACCCAATCAACCGACAGTCGCAACGTGACGATATTCCGAGTCCGGTAATCAATTAATTCAGTTTCGGTAATGCTCCATCACAGTATCCACGTTATGCGATCTGCATAGACGAGCCCCCTGCCAAAATCCTGAACCGTCGTAGCCACAGTATTTGATCTGGTCATCGACTCAAAAGGTTGGTCACATATCGGGCCAAGTGCGGAACGAACGAGAGACCCGATCCATGACCCCGCTTCGTAGGAATACGTACGAATAGCTCGATGATAACATGAATATTTCATCCAGGGCCCGAGTAACCGTGATGCAATTTCAATGTTAACCGCTTTCTCCCGGTCAAAGTGTCCGGGTCGAGTGAGCCGATGACAGAGGTTCGGGCCTGAGTCGTCAGCCTTCCAAGTGTTTCCGGGCACACACATAAACGACGACTCCAACGATCTCCGAGCTCTCCCGTCAACCCTTTGCCACTCGCACTAAACTCGAATCCCGATTCTCCGAGGTGTGCAGTTTATCCCCGTGTCTGTGCGACGGCTCCGCTCCACCGACGCGAACGCCGACGCGAGAGCTTCAAGATGTTCGATCCTCGTGCGGATGCTGTGCGCGCCCGTCGAGCCTGACCGCTCCCAGTGGCAATGGTGATACTCGTGATACCGTGAATAACGCTTGGATTACGCGAGAACGACCACCACGCTCTGTTCAACCGCCTGCGCGTGTACGTGTGCGCTCCGCAAGAGCGCAGCGCGCCGGGGTTTACAGCGTTCGAGATAGATGACTGGAATCTGGACGAATGAGCTCCATCCTAGCGTCCACCGTTAAGTGGTCCCTTGGGATGAAGGAACGCCGGCCGGAGGACCGCGAGATGAAGCTCTTCGGATGCCGGTGGTCCTTCTGGAATTTTGCCACGAGCCTCGCAGGTAATCTCGTTCCCTACACTCGTTTCATTTTCTTTTTTTTTATTTCACTTTTTCTTTAGATCCTTCGAATTTCCGATCGGCGTTCAATCAATTTCTTTTTTTTCCTCGATGAAGGACCAGAAAAATTTAATTCAATTAATGCACTTCATTCACTTAAGCTACGGTGCGATAATGATTAGCGAACGGATCGTCATCGGTCGAGCGAGCGGGTTTAATTTAATGAAAAAAAGGATCTGGCGCGACAGTCACGAGTGCAGGACAATCGAACGATGCGCTGTTGCGAACGCTCCAGCGCTCATTTAGCTTTTCGACCGATCGCTGGTAAAATTATTGCCCGGTAGACCCGCGAGTCCGAATGGTTCGCGTAATTGAATCGCGCAACGACGATGATACTTCGAGTGGCTTCGACACTTGATACAGAGTTTCGCCTCGTCGATTCGCGGCTGGGACCTCTCTCGACGCGTATATCCTCTTCGAGCACTTTTCCCATGCGCGAACAAAATGTATCCGAGTCATCGATATCGAAGGCCCTAATGGCCGCACCGTGTATTCGAGGGCTTGAGAGTGTAAGAAGCGAAGGGGAAAAAAGGCGCGTTGGCCGAGTGGTGTTTCGTCAATGGATATCCAGTTAACGTGGAATTTGAGTGCCGCTGCGCAAAGTGGTGCGGAAGTTTGACGCTCGGGTTAAAAAAATAAATAAAAAAACTGAAAAAAAAACACGATCGAGGAATATAGCGGAGTTGAAATTAAAAGTGATCGACGCGTGTCGGTGATGCGATATGAAATTAAGAGTTGAAATTAAGAGCTGAAATTAAGAGTTGACATTAAGACTTGAAACTAAAACTTGAAATTAAGAGTTGAAACTAAAATTTGAAATTAAGAGTTGAAACTAAGAGTTGAAACTAAGAGTTGAAACTAAGAGTTGAAACTAAGAGTTGAAACTAAGAGTTGAAACTAAGAGATGAAATTAAAAGAGATCGACGCCTGTCAGTGATACGGCAAGGACAAGCTCGTGTTTGCAAACCGTCGTAATTCCATGGTCCCGCGGGACGGAACTTACACGGGAACCTTAGGTTTGTAAATCCCCGTAATAGTCAACCCCCTGCGGAGTTGTTCCTTCGGCCGAGGATGGTCTATCGGAGGGTTTATACTTGCATTCTCTACGTATAAGAGCCTGACGGGGACGGGACGGCGCTGTTGGGAAATCTCGGCGAACGCGCTCGTACGTTGTACGAAGACACTAAATCCTAATCCCACGGCGATAGCCGATATCCAATGGACGCACTGTATCGGAGCATGGAACGCACCGAGACGACAGAGGCGTTTCGCGGCTCTCGCCTCGGTACTCCGCACGTTGCCGTCTACGTCCTCGACGGAATTTCGTTGCATCTCTCGTTGCATCAGAGGTGTCGCCGACCAGCTGCGCTTCCACGTATAGCTATACACGAATTTCATATTCAATCCCCGTGCGCGTTGCACGCAGACGGCACGTGGACGCTTACGGCGAGCTCGCACGTGTTACGCAGTATGCCAACGTCGACGGGGACGATACGGCCGCGACTTCCTTATCGGATCTCGATTTACCTGCGTCTTCGCGCGGCGCGAATGCCCGGCCGAGTCCCAATTTGGCCGTGGCCTGAAAAAAAAGGTTTCTTTTAATTTATCAACGACTTTACGACTCAACGGCCGGACGTTCGTACGATACTTATAGCGCGAATGCCCGCAATTTTCTTGGAAATCCGCTATCGAACTCGGTGACGTAAACTCTAAAAGCCCTAAAAACTCTAAAACTCGTAAAAAATACACACAGAGACATATATATGTAGATGACACTGAATTTTATTTCGAGGAATTAAATTATTAAAGTATCGAGTCAGATATCAAACCACTTTATAAGCTAAACAGTAAAATAAGGTTTGTAGATTCGACGTACTTTTGTTGGCTAAAAAGTTCACGAATCCATTTTTTCCCGTTTAATTTTACGAAAAATATAAAAAATCATTGCCCATTTTAAACGGCACTGACACGGTTAATTTTTCGAGTCTCCGTAGCGCGTAAAAGTGAACACGTTATTTACCACACCAATTCCCGTACCAATAAAACGAGTAGAACCGGTAAAGTAAATAAATAAAAGATTTTACAGCGAATCGACAATTCGAATACACGTTTATGCAATATATTTCGGGCATTGAATGATGTATGAAGTTTATTCGGGCTCTTTGTTAAAATACTTTTTGTGTCGCGCACGCAGTCCCGTGGGCAGTTCTCGAATGATATAAACGGAAAAACATTTTTGAGCCATGACAGTAAGCTGATGCAATATCGGAGGATAGTTTGCCCGGGGTGGCAGACGTGCGTTTTCTGCTCTGGCGTTCGCTACCGCTGCTGGCGTTGCTGTTGGCTCGTTGTGAGGTTCCGAACAGTTCTGCAGAATCTCCCCATGGACCTGACCCGCAACCGCGCGAAAACCGAGCGTAAAAGTGCACTATCGTGTTTTGATGCTTTATCACTTCTCCTGTCGTGACGTTCCGGCGCCTTTGCTCGAAAACGCGTTGGAATTTATTGCCTGCACGACCATGCCGGGGCGGCCGCAGAGTCATTAAACATCGGCCTCTCTCCGGCGAGCGCCGGGCCGCCGATAGGGCCAATTCGTAGTCGAATCACTATCGCGTTAGCTTAACCGAAAGCCGATGATCGGATCGATCGCCGAACGGTTTAGTTCGACGATTCCGTAATCATTAGAGCCTCTCCGGAACGAAATCCCATTGCCAGGCTACCACGACAATAGCATCGGTAATACCCGATTCGCAGCTATGGGACAAAAAAAATAAATTCAATAACGTGGCTCCAGCAGTTCTGGCCGATGTCTTTCTCGCGCCCTTGTTCCACATAAAGTACACGGAGAAAAATAGTTCTGTTTCTCTAACAAAATGTAGATCGTTAATAATTTATTGTTGTCGCAGCAAAAATATTTGGCTCCTATAGCAAAATATTCGTTGCCACAGCGAAATATTTGCTACCACAGCAAAATATTTTGTTCTCCCTATGTTAACCAGCTAAATCAGCTATGGTAACAAAATGCTTGTTGTACCAACATCTTATTTTTCTCCGTGTATATCCAGAGCTTGGGCGTGAAGCCCTCTTCTATGGATTTAGAAATTAACTATGGAATTTATTAAGCGGTTTACCGGAAATGCGTCACGTTTGGTTTGAAGATCTCATTTTTCGACCGGAAGTGATGGGTGGATCGAGGTGCTTGGGAGACTGTCTGAATTCTTGAAAATTGGAACAAACAAACACAAATAAATTTCCAATATTTACAAGATTTATATCTTTATTTATTTGATTTATTTCATAGAAACGGGCGTGGCTCGATCACAAGTGTGACGGAAAACCATCGGCGAATAGGTACCGTGCTGTTAATGAATGCCTGGACGACCTGAATAGAGCCGCTATAGGAAAACTGACTAGACATTCATGAACAGCAGTGCACAAAAGAATTGAATATTTTTTTATGTATTAAAGTATTAAAAATAATATAAAAAATATTTTTTTTATATATCCGCATTCACCTCTATTTTCTACAAGCGGGAGAAAAATTGATGACAAAGCGGAAGAAAGAAAAGGAAATATGCAGCCACAGTCGAACAATACCGATCCACTGTCGAAGCGGGTCAGCTGTGAGTCGAACGATCCAAGTCGGCGCACCGTCTATGCACGGTGACGGATGAGCCGGGAGGGATTTTTCGTCAACTTGTGAGAAACTGTGGCCAGATATACTCCGATGGAATACCAACGACCCGACGATCTCTCGACCTCGACGGGGAACAACCTCGCTCGCGAAAGGACTATAACGAGGGGACTTTTTTTCATTCGTTTTTCTATCCGCTATCGGTTCGCCAGAAATCTGTGCGGAATCGCATATACTACACGCCCCTATGGAATCGAATGAATCACACTGATGGCCGGCCGCTGACGATGCTGCGAGATTATCGTTCCCCAATCCTCTCCAATTTTTTTCTTTTTTTGCGACTCTTTTCTTTCCGTATTTTAAGCGTCTTAAACGTTTATTTCTTCGCTTAAAAATATTGTTCAAAAATTGCGAGCCATATTCGCTGCACACCCGAAAGAATAATTAAAGCTGGAGTATTGTAGTTAATTTTCGTTGATGGGACATTTGCACGGTGAAAGTACCACGTGCCAGGCTAAGAGCAAGAGCCCAGAAATTACCGGGGTGAGATGAGGCGCGGGGAGGAGGAGGGGGGGGGGGGGGGGGGGTTATTACGCAAACTCATCAGACGCTCGGCAATGTCGGGAGTACGTATAGAACGCCCGGTGCGCTTTGTCGCATTAATATACCTGGCAAACTCGTCTCCCCTCCTGGTCGTCCACGTCGTCGATAGTTAATTGGCACCGAAAGGTCCTCCGTTGTAAAGCCGAGAATCCTCGTGTCTCTCGCTGTTTCTCTCTGGGACGCGAACAAAACACGATGCAAACAGCGTCCTGTGCGAAGGCAACATGATTCAATCGTTAGCGATTGGTTGACTTATCGAAGTCCTCATGGCAAGGAAGGGCGGATGAGGCTATTATGTCATCGTTTTATTCGTAAGATAACCGTTCTTACGAGAACTCACGAGAGCCGCCGTTTGGGACGCTTCGTCAAAGACTGCACGAATGCTTTGACAAAGATCTGGCAAACAATGCAACATCACATTGGCGATTCACCGTACGTTCTGTTAATTCTAATTTATCAAACCACGACGACCCGAGAATTATTCCCAACGGTTAGAGAATAAACCCTCATCTGCTAAAATTGCGCCACTTCCCGGAGGGAAAATTCAAAAGGGTATACGGTGAAAATAGAAGAAGTAGAATAATAATACAAATGTTGGTGTAAAGTGGTGACACCGAAAATTGTCGATAGACTCGGTGTACGCGAAACGAGCTGTATCTTCGCTCTTGTCCCAACTTGCGAATACTTTCCATCCCCGCATAGTCGACGCTGCGATAACCGACACAGCCCAACAAGTTCTCTCCAGATAACTTATTTCCACGTAGATGAAATTTTTAAGTAAAGAATCTATAGTGTGCCCTGATGGTACAGAGCTGCTCGGAGGTATTCCCCGCTCTTCAACGAGCGCATTTTTCCTCAGTCAAAAACATTCCATCGTACTTGAGCGTCTCCCGACGTTGGAGGGAGGACGAAGGAAATTGCCTAATACCGCGATCTTTCGGGAATTTTTCCTGCGTTCCCCCTTTTCCCCATCAGTATTCTCCCCGCGCGAGGACAACTTTTTGTAATAAAAAAAAAAGTTTCCTCTAAAAAATGTTCGTTGTCGACCGGAATGGAACGCAGGAGATATCGATGGCTGTTAGCGAGCGGCTTCGGAATTCTTGTACATCCCAGGACGATTGCTCGTCGAACGAACCAATATAAGAGCGAATTTTTCGAGCAGCCCTCGCTTCCCTCCCGTCCGCGAACCGAACGTCTCACTTAGCCAATTTTCCTTTATTTTTCCCCCTTAAATCTCATTCGTTTCTCTTCAAAGTTGTTAGACGAGAACGATGGAGGATGGGCGGCTTGCAATCTTCCCCGTCCCGATGCTCGATCGTCTTACAACACCGGACGGCCGAGTTAGAGATGGATTGCTCCGGTACGTTCGAGGATTACGCAACGACGAACGCGGAGGAGTCACGACGTCGAGGATGAGTTTCTTCCCTCCGAGAGTTTCGGATTACGTCGCTCCGACAACAACTCCTTTATCGCAAGGTGTTGTTCTCCGAGGATTGATAACGAAAATAATTATAAGAAATATCCCAAAAGACATCGCGGACCGCCGAACACGTTGGAAGCAACTGATGTCCAGTCGTCCGGCCAATCCGACTGCTCGAGTAGAAATTTTCGAGCGTTACATCGGGTGATTAACGCTCGGCCCAGCCAATCCGCGCACTGAGAAAAAAAATTGATTGAGTCAACAAAATGAGCGCTTACGGGTGGTGAAACAAATTTTTGGTTGATCGAACGAAATAATTGTTGTATTGAGTAAAGAAAAATTTGAATCGCCGGCCTGTTAGTTCGGTCAACGAGGTATTCCTTTCGACGAACCAAACATTTGTTTCGCCACCCGTAAGCGCACATTTTGTTGACTCAATTGATTTTTTTTCTCTGTGCGTCGTTCCCCGAGGTTGATAACGAAAAGAAAGATAAGAAATATCCGAAAAGACATCGCGAACCGCCGAACACGTTGGAAGCAACTGATGTCCAGTCGTCCGGCCAATCCGACTGCCCGAGTAGAAATTTTCGAGCGTTACATCGGGCCCTGATAGGATCCTGATAAGGCCCTTGTCAGACCTCCTCAGGACCTTATCAGAGCCCGATGTAACGCTCGAAAATTTCTATTCGGGTGACTAACGCTCAGCGCAGGCAATCCGCGTCCGTTGCCGGGTTAACCAGTGGAACCGGTGTTTGATAGCCAGACGAAGGTAATTCGTTGCCCGGGGCCACCTGCTTGTTCGCTCGCCTCTCTCCCGTGATTGCGATTGTTCGCGCGACGATAAATGCGAGGACGGCTGGCGAGGAGGGAGTCGGAAATTTCGTACGGCGTAGAATCAAAGGCCGGCTCGTCGGAGGCTTTCTGGAATATAAATTCCAGGCTGGTAGGGAAAATCGTCAGGTGCCTTGGCGGGTACTTCGCTCGGTGGACAAAAGATCGTCCGGTCCGCGAGCAGATGATTGAGGGAGGAGGGCCGAGAACCAGAAGACGAAGAAGACTTTCTTTTTTAATCGACCCATCGCAGACACCCTTGACGGTCGTCGGGGGAAACTCGAGTTATATAACATTATTGCGCTTTTGTTCCATCATCACCTTCCTCTTCCGGTCGTTTCTTCTTTTCTTATTTTACTTTCTCTCAACCTTTCAGCTCTTTCGCTCCTTTTGTGACGGCGGGCTTAATTTTCTGCGAAAGCGGTGAGAGCGGAACTTTTCGCGCTCTCAACGTCACCGGCTCGAACCGCCCCTTCCGCTGCACCTCCCGCCCGATCTCTCGCCTCGCTCGAACGAGATGAAGCAAGAATCGCATGCCGTAACTCGGCGGAAAAATATATTTTCATCGGGGTTCCTGTTTCTCTCGTTTCAGCGACGTCTGAGCTGCGGGAGCGCGGAGTGCCGTGGATATTCTACCGCGTCTCGCTGTATCGCCGCTCCGAGCTTCATCGTCCAATCTCCGTCAGCGGCGGTTCCCACGGGACTCTCAGCCACGCTCCGCACCTCAGACTCCCGATTCCCTGGAGTCCCTTGCTTCATCCTTCGTGAACATGGAGCCCCTAAGCGAGATATCTCGGATGTCTGTTATACAAGGGAAAATAGTCGGACGGAACATCTTCGAGCTAACATGAAGGACCTCCGTGTATGCTCGTAGCTAAAGTCTCGTCTTCCTTGTGCGATAGTTGATAGGCCAGATTTCATGGGATTCCCAGTATATTAGAGATGGTTCCTTTGATCGCAGAAGGCGATAAAACTTGCACCAGCAAGTAGCGGAGAGTGAATACCGGGCACCTTAAGGACGATCAAACGATCCTCCTTAATACAACTTAAGGTCTCCATTCTTTAATATGTTCTGCATGAAGAGTCCGGACATCTACTCCCGAAGTCTGAGCAACTTTGACAGTATTTGTGATACAGTTTAGAAGGTGACAGAATTTGTTTTCGATCACATTTTTTATTCCAATGAAACACTCGATCCTCCTTAAGAATAAGGTCGAGGCACAAGGCAAACTTCGACAGGAAAAGTAAAAATCTCGAATAGGTACAAACTCTGGTCTGTGCAAACCAAAGCAAGCCAGCAAATACCAGCGTTTTGCGCCGTAAAATTATTGATCACCAGCTATTATTAGCGATTGAATAAAAATTTCTTCCCGCGGCTTCAACAATTGATTCCTCTCGGTTGCCTCATCCACTCAAAGAAGAACTTCCACCAGTTTCCTCAGGCGAACGATCCCGCACAGAGTCCCAAAAATATTTCTTCAAATCTTGCCCAACTGCCTCAGTCGACCAGACGAGGAACTGACGATCCTCCGAGAGATCCTGCGAAGATTCCCAGGCATCGCTTCAATCCCTTCGCGTTTACATTCCGCGCGATGGGACACACACTGGCCCGCTAGACGTGTCAGCAGTTTGTGCCAGAGGGATGATGCTGCAACATCGCAGCGCGCACAGACGCAGGAGCACCGAGAGGCTCCGGCGAGTCGAGGAAAGGCTGCTGCAGCGAGCGGTAAAGACTGCGAGAGGAGCGAGCAGCGGCAAGAATCGAGGTCAGCCCGTTGCTCGGTTGCAAGAGTAAAGCAACGTGTATACAACCTCAGCCTCCGTGGAAGGCGAACTGCACGGCCGGTAGGTAGCGCTGTACCTGTAGGTAGTGGCCCGTTACTTCCCGGCTCCGCGGTTCGTACCTGCCGACTTGTGTGCCGACTGCAACGGAGCCTTTTCTCGGCGTTCCTCGTCAACGTCCGCTCGGTCGCGAGGAGCGCCCCGGAGCCCGGCGCAACGGCGGCGAATTGTTAAACGACCTCTCGTCCACCGTCACCTGTGAGCTTGCCCCGCATCGAGAAACGGCCTCGCCCTCTTTCCCGGGAGGCGGCGGCGCTTGTTCCGCTCCAGGGAGCCTGGCGAGCACTCGGCCGCGACCCTGATGCATGCACGCGCACTTCTGCATCCTCCGAGAGGATAGTCGACCACGTTGCGGAACACGAGAACCTCTCACCGATTCCCGCCCGAGTTTGGGTTACGTTTCTCGGGGAGATAAATTGAAAGGCAATCGAGGGGTGGATACGGTTCTTCGTCGATGATCGTGACGCGTGAGCGGCCAACGCGATGCACCGGTGCTTCGAGGCAATTTTGCCGCCGGTGTCGGACTTCCGGTTGACACACCCAGAAAAATAATTTACATGACAGGCACCGACAAATAAATTTTTTTTATTGATTTAGAGAAGTATTTATTGCAATTATATAAATATCTATTTAAATCGAACATATGTTTATTTACATCAGATAAATGTTTATTTAAATAAAAAAATGTTTATTTAAACCGAATGAATTATTTTTCTGGGTGTCAAACAGGCGAATGTGGACTCGGACAACGGCTAATGTAAAATACAGGGGAAAAAGCTGGAACGACGCAACGATGAATCTTTACTCATCTTAGCACTTACGCTGATTAAAAAAATACTGTTGAATCGACTTATGATTCGGGCAGGGACGTACAGGTAAATATTTTGTTGGCACAGCTCAAAGATCTTTAGTCGATCTTTTTTTCCCGATTTCACCAAAATAGATTCGCGACATAAAAATATTTTTCTCTACTAACAAAATATTTTCAATTAGCGTTTTGCGAACTTGCGTTTGAAGGTAAATGGTCGGCGCGGTCGAAACAAATGTATTACAGTTTCCATTGCCGACCGCGGTATTTCCCTTGGCCTTGAGGTTTTCCTCGGGCACGTTAACATCAATCAGACGCTGCACCGGCTGCAGTGCCGTCGTTCATGCAGATCCGATCATGCAGATGTAGACGCGAGGCAAAGGGTTTGTGGACTTGGCGGTCGGAAGGGACCGGAAGCGTCTCCGACACGTTCGACGGCCCGAGGCAGTGGGTATTAGGTTTGTCGTTCAAAAAACGTGAGCGGAATCTACGAACGGAGAGAAAGATGTTTGGACTGGACTGGAAGAGGAGGAGGCTAGGCGTGTGCTCAGATGCCACAAGGCCCGGTCAGCGAGGCCATCGAGTAGCCGGCGGGCCTAAAGCGTGAGGATGGAAGTGTACAGAGTCTTCCTTATAGCTCCGACACGGCTCACGCCCTGATGCTCGAGTCGTCGCTCGCGGCACCGTGATAATGAGTCGACGGGGCGCTACGATGAACCGTGTATATATATATATATATATATATATATATATATATATATATATATATATATATACACATACATATATATGTATGTATGTATGTATATAAATATAGTATATATGGATGAGGGTGAAGGAGCTTGAAGCGTTATCTGTTTCGTGCTCCGCCGACTGAGAGCGGCTGTAGAACGCCCGGGGAGAGAACGTCGAACGGTAAATGAGTCGCGGACACGGAGAGCCAACAGAAGCTGGCTGCATCCCGCAGGCCGCGACTACTGGCGCATCGATTTTGAATTTTGTTCGTTTCACGTTCTGGACCCGCGTGCACCGAACTTGACACCCGAGCCTTTGTCGCGGAGCTTTCCATCAAGTATTTATTGTACCGTCGAGCCACGGGGCAAAACGGGACGGGGAAAAGTGTTCTGGAAAATTTATTGTATGGATTAAATCAGTCAATAAGCCGCTACGAATCTTTAATCATCTGAATTGGCAACCATTTTTTTTTAATCTGTTCGAAATTTTGGTAAAATAATAATTCCAATTTGTTATGAAAAAATCGTTTTAATAAAAAAAAAAAGTTAGGTTTCCGGGTGATTTGATGGGAAATTTTGTTTTTTCCTTAATTTGTGTAAAACAAAAAAAAATAGCTGTTAAAATCAATTTGTAATAAATTGTAATTATAATAAACAAAACCTAATTTGTTTTTAAAGAAAAAAAAATGAAAAAAAAATCGATGCACCGGGAATTTTTGAACGACAGTTCGATGCGATCTGCCGGACGAGCGGCCGCACGCTCGGCGCAAACGCACTCCGGCGTGCGTGTGTGCGTGCCCGTGTACGACGCGCACGCACAGTCGTATCGCGGAATTAAGGTCAATAGCGCGGAGAGTGCGAGATCGAGTGGAGGATTGGGAAAGGCCCGCATGCCCGGAATTACCGGCGTTAATGCCACTGGCATGTTGCGATCGAGACGCTTAAATAGGAGGCTCTAAATTTCCACGAGTACCGTGCCAGCGCCCGCGCGCTATTCCAGCAGCTGGTGTGCATGGAAGCATCGAACACCGTGGCATTTCACAGCCACCGGTTGTGCGGTCCGAAGTTTCGGGCTTGAGTCCGCCCCCCCCCCCCCCCCCCCTCCCGCCCTTCTCCATTCGATCACCCACCGTATGTCCGCTATACACGGCCGAACGATTAATCGCTCCGACGAGGGAAACGAATTCGCGCGGGGACGCGAAAACGCGTCCCGATGCCCTATCGACGAGCCGGGCCGGCTTGCCCTCCGCGATATACAAATCATAGTACAACGCGTTATTTCCCATCTTTGTCATCGGAGCTCGGAAAGCCGCGTTATTAAATTCGAATCGATGGACGCGAGAGCCGCCTGCACGATTTCCCCGGTCGACAGGGCCGCGAACGAGAGAACGAAATTATTCATGAAAATTAAAGCTCCCCTTCGCGCCGGCACGCCGGAGTGACAAGTGCCTACGGTCGGACCATCCGCTTTACCCTTGTCATCGACAACTTCATCAATCCCGTGATTCGACCGCGATAATAACTCGTTTAAAATCACACACAGTCTCCTGGATTGTGTTGCTTTTTTAGCGACCAGGGGATAGTGTGGGCTGTGGGGAGCGAGTTATACTGGCCAGGCTGATTTTGGCGAATCGAACGGTGATAGTGATGGTGCATCCGGAATTATTATTTTTTAGGCACGACGAAGGGAAAGCAAAGGGAATCATTTTGTCGCTTTTTCTGGTCTGAGAAAGTCTATGGAGCGGTTTATAGATTTGGTCTGTTTTTTCATATACATATTTTTTTTTCGTTGATAACATATCGTAGTTATTAAACATGATTAATTTATCCAAGCTAATAAAAAATTTTTACAATTTTAAATCGAATCTGATTATGGAAATTACAAATTCATTAATCTGATCGAAAAATTTATTGAATCTAATTATTTGATTAATAAAATAAAACGACTTAAAAAATGTATGACTTTCAACCTCCTTAAGGTTCTCCAATTTGCTAGCCGGCATTCGCTGACTCTTCGCCAGCAAGTGCGCAACTCGCGGCGTGTTTAATGAGTAAATTTGTTCTCGCACCGTCGCACTTTCACCTGTGCCCTGGAGTTTAATCGTTGAACCGGCACGATATCGGACGAGCGGTAAAGCTGCAATAGCGTTGGAAAAATTAACTGCCGGCCCGCCGCGCGCAGTGCCGTGCAGCTCTCGCCGGTCGAGAGTTATTAGTGTCCAGTAGTTTCGCGATTGCGTTATCAATCCGTCGTTGTAACGCCCACGAGCCCAGAATTGCCGTTGCCGGCCGGTCGGACCGACCGCTAAACGTCCAATCCGTGGAAAAAGATTGGAGCTCGTACCTATAACCACAGCGACGCGCTTGGCACTGTCCCAGATGAGTTTATAGCTGGATTAGCAGTTTTATTACCGGACATTTTTCTTCCGCTACCGACGATGTGCAATTTTTCTCTCTCCCCCTGTCTCGCAATCTTTTCTATAAACTCTTGCTCTTTTTCACGACGGAGGAAACAAACCTGCCGGCACGACGTTTCCACTAGCTTCTTCCTTAGCTTTCCTCGAACGCGTCTCTGTTAATGCCACTTCGTGCATTTCGCGTATAGATATATACATGCATGTATAGAGCGGGAACTGAGACGAAGAAATAAGTTCGTCCCGGAAATGTCTCTTCCATTTCCCGTTGTTTTGCAGTGGATACTCCCTCGGCGAATTGGATTTTAGCAAAAAAAAGCAATGGCAAGCTGAGCTTTACGGATTCGATTGAACGGGCTAATTCTTCCGTCCATTAACGAATACGAAGACACTGTTTATACGCTGAGAGAAAATAATTCTTGAATCGATAATAAAGAAAACTCGAAGAAAATGCTATGCGATAAAAAAATTTAATATCGTCCTTGTCTGTACAATTATTTTCGTCCTTGTCCTAAACTCGCCGATTTATTAAATTTAAAAAAGAAATCCAAAAATGATGCAATTTGTTTCGTTTCTCCATGACTGTCGACAGGATGTAATTCCAATTTTCATTAATTTGCAATTTTCCAATCAACATTCTTCGGCGCTGCACTTCGTATGAGAAAAAAGCAAATTCAATGCGCATGTGAGATGACCGTGCGCATCCTGCTCGAATCTTTTCTGTTGTCGCTCCTAAAAAAAATCAGCCCATTAGCAAAGAAACTTCGTTACAGTTTTCGTTACCGACCGCGGTATTTCGCCTGGCCTGAAGACGACAGACGCACGGAGGAAGATATTTCATTGCCACTGTTCTGTGCACTGGTCGAGGTGATGGCCACGCTACACCGTTGCAACCCCCGGCTTCGAGGACTGCGGGCCGCACTTGTGCGCTGCATCCGTACGGAGCGATACGCGTACACAAATACCTCATTATCTTTGCCGAGTGGACTTGCACCCGGACTTGCCGTACCACCGCTATAATTGGGGTTAATGATTGTGTGTATATACACTTGTACTTCCACGCTGGTGTACCGGCTACGGTACCGGTATAATAGTGTAAGTATACACATCAAGCTGGTACTGCATGGGTTTCCGCGAGTTCGTGCACACAGAGGGCTTGAAGCTGCTGGTCTTGGCTGCCTCGGCTCGACATTCCACTTTCGAGCCATTAGCAAGTGTAATCCTGCCCGGCTTCCCCGGAGGCGCGAGCGCGCGGAAGAGCAGGCTAAGGCCGACAACACCTCGTTTCTTTATGCACCGCGCCCAGTCACCTTCCCTCTTCCGTTTCAATCAGCGCATCGCCGCACCCCTCCCCCCTCCCCCCCGCACGGAAGGTTTTCAGACCTTTCGTGCGATCTTCCTCGGAAGTCTCACTCGACCGAAATTTGTGCGTAAATTGAAAGAAACAAGAAACAAAATAGGTGTAGTTGAGAGTAATTGAGTTTCGTCAGGTTGTCATAAGAGCCCGCGCACCCAGAAAGATAATTTATTTGACAACCACCGTTTATTCGGTTCAAGTAAAACATTTATTTGATTTAAATAAAGATTTATTCAATGTAAGTAACTACTTATTTAATTTAAGAAATATTTATCAAAATCAAATAAATATTTTACTTAAACCAAATAAACGGTGGCCGTCAAATAATTATTTTTTCTGGGCGCATGCATAGAACCTTATTTTATGTATTAATTTTTTTCGACCAGTTATTCGGCAACCAATCCTGAAACTTCGTAATGACATTGAAAAGGACTATAACTACAATTTTATAAAACTTGAACTCCCAAAGTTCACAAAGATAAGATTCGAAACGACGACCTTAACTGGTCGGCTTGATGCTGTTTAACCCGGAAGGACATTTTCACAGTCTTTCGTCGGTGAAAATACCCGACGAAATTGTCAATTTGAACGGCTGACGAATCATCGACCCGCGAACCCGATGGAATCGTTCTCACGTTCCCGTCTCCGGATAACGTGTGACGAGAGCCACCGAAATTGTGGCGCGACTCGTGCATCACCTAATATTTGCGGCACGGTTAAGCGTGGGCGGGTTTTCCTCTGCACAGCATTCTCCGGCTTGGATGACGTGAAAGCCTCGATGAAATACACACACATACACACACACACATACACAAACACCCACGCCCCGCGAATCCGTGGAGCAAAAGCATCAGCACTTTGCGACGAAGCGCGACGAGAGGCGAGGGACGAAGAGCGGCAGAGAGGACGAAAGGGAAATCTTCGTGCCAGCATATACATCTACAACACTTCATCAACGTCCAATTAAATCCGCTAGAATTAGCGACGAAACCCCCAGCAGCCCCCAAACCCCTGACAAGTATTTATCCTACCGCCCCGCGAAGATGCTCGGAGGCTTCTCGTGTATCAGACTCGACAGCGTCTCATCATTTTCCTGAATAAACTTTGAGAGGGTTTTTTTTCCGTCGGGCCATCGGGACGATAACACACTGTGCCTTATCGTCAGAGATATGTTTTCAGAACCGCAAAACAGTATCGCTCTTTCAACCCTACAACTACGACTGGCCTCCGAACGCACCCCACGCAAACGCAAAAAAATTAGCTTTTTGCTGCTTTTTCCGGTTTTCAGTTTTCGAATGGAGTTTTCATTAAATAAATGTAAATAAAATCAGACTTCTCGTACACCATTCTCGTTCTTATGAAACAACGAAGAAAACCATGTATGAGAAAGTCGGCTCATCAGCATAGGACCAGTTTTACGATCAAGAAAAGTGTGAGGTGCTTTCGGACCGCAGTCATGCGTTTGAAGATAAAAAAAATTGAGTCATGGGTTGTAGGGTTAAATATCTGCACGGAAGGTAGACAGTGTCATCAGTCATATCCGGTGAATCAAATTCGTCGTGTGCCGTGGTGCATGGAAGAGCGACGGAGGCTGCGCAAATATACTTTTGTTCTCGTGTAACACAGGATAACGAGACGCGGGTTCACCGTTCCCGACAACATAGCTTATTTAATGACCGAAATTCCATCGCTCGAAGCGCGGCAACGAGTCGGGATAAAGCTGAGAGAACTCTCTGCACTCTCTCTCTCTCTCTCTCTGCACTCTCCCTCTCACTCTGTCGCGTAGCTCGTAACTTCGTTTACGAATTTGGCAAAATTCCAAAACGTTGGAGCATCGAGTGAAAAACAGGAGAATTTTAATTACGCGGGAGCCGAGCAAGCACCCCTCGGGCGCGACGGACCAAAGTTCGGTGTCCTATGTGTTTTGGGTCGTATCGGCTCCGCCTCTTTACACGGGCGATGAGAACAAACGAAATTTTTTTCCTCTCCTTTTTTTTTATTTCACAAAAGAGAAGGTACACGAGTTATTTGGGCAGACCCGATGGGGAATCTCGCGCGAAAAGACAAATAGAGGAGGAATACCGGATTCGTACAGTAATCGCGGTCTGAACTCGCAATCTGGACATTTTTTTTAAAACCCATAAAAGGTGTTCGGTTGAAATCGAGCAACAAATAAATATAAATTTGCAATTTGTGGATCCACCAGTGAAGAAGCGAATCCCACCTTTATCCTCAGATTTTTTAAAAATACAAAATTCGAAGCTCCAAAATTTTGGTTAAAAAAGTGTTTACGGTGAGCAAACTCCGTCGAGCGTATTTTTCGGCTTTGCAAGTCAATGTGAAACAACGTTATATATGTCGTATAAATTACGTGTAAAGATTTTTGGGATGTTCCTTGGTGGAGACGTCGCTCACGTAAAAGTCGAGAAGATGATTGAGTTCCGGAGTCGCTGCAGAGCCTGCACTCTTGAAAGAGCTGCACCAGCAGTAGAAGCAGTAGATGAATTTCAAATTCATCTCGAATGTAGCCAACGACGGAAACGGATGAATTAAGAAGCGCGCAGTTGCACTCCAGCGCCAACGAATCCCAGTCGCCGACTAAAAGCGCATAATTTTCCAGTAAATTGTAGTAAAGAGAATCACTGACTGCTACTCGCCCGCTGATCTGCGCTGCAGTGGCAGATGCGGAGTCACTGCACAGTAAAAAAAAAAAATTAGCACTTTGCACAACAACTTGATGTTCGCAAATGTCTACCATTTTTTATCCGTTCATTTTCCAAACTCCTCATCCGGCTATTGTTTTACAAACAACAGTACAAATTAAAATTGGCAATGACACGGAAAATAAAAAAACAATTTCATATATTTAAATAAGTGACAAACTCGTTTGTCACTTATGTAACAAAATTATTTTCACGAAATTTCCCAATCCGATTTTACTAAATTATTATTTACTGTGTAGATCCTTCTCTCAGTGTACGAGCCTTCGTATACCGATTTAACGAAGTTATTTTTCCACCGTGCGGCGAAGATGCGAATCCCGCTTTCATCAACAGACCTTTCGTTGCAAACTTTCTCATCTAAGCTCCAAAATTTAGATAAGAAAAAAAATTCCCGTGATCAAAGCACGTTTTTTTCGGTTCTGCACTCAGCACCAAACAACGTTATCTTTCGTGTAAATTACGTGTAAAGATCTTCGTGATGCTCGTCGGCGGCGACGTCGCCGTTTCGCTCGCGTAAAACTCGAGAAGATCATTGAGTTCCGGAGTGGCTGTAGAGCCGGCGCTCTTGAAAGAGCTGCACCAGCAGTGGAAGCAGAAGCGGCAGCCGGTGATTCGACGACGCGAATCGATTCGGTCGCCTGGCAGCAGGTCTCTTCCTTCCATCCTCGGCTCTTAGCAGAACCAAGTGGCGGATATTGCGTTGCGGACACGACGGAGGCCACCGCTATCCGAGAGGCTACGTCCGGAGATACCGCGAAATGGAAATTTGAGGAAAAAGCGAGAGCGCCGACGCTGCCGCCGCTGCTTGTCATTAAAGACCGGGCGTCTCGTGTTCCCGCCCAGCTCCGCTCATAAAACAAATGGAAGGCAATGTCGACAAGGAAAAATCTAATAAACAAGCGCGCTGCGGAATCAGCCCGAGTAGCTTTTTATAATGATGTTTTTTTCCTTTTCGACTCCAATTACTTCGCGACCCGACAAAAGGGATCAACACGATCCTTATTGAAAAAGTAATCGCCACGGTCACAACAATTCACCGGAGGAAAACAAAGTTTCTCCTTTCTGAATGAAATTCCTGAGACGCATGAGAAGAATCGATTGAGACTGCTTTGTCCGCTTCACTGCTGAAACTCGAAGCTATTAAAAATCTGAAGCCAAAGCTACTTAAAATCGAAACTTCAGTCGCTTCGAAACCAACAAAAAATTCCATAACTCCACCAACTAACCCGTCTCGCGCATTGTTTTCGCTTAAAATACCAAAAACCTCAACTGTTTCCGAAATCGACCTAGGACCAAGATTTAATCGCTCGACGTTTCGAGCACACATCCAATGCGTTTCTTCTCTGATGACCAATCTGTCACTCTCTATACTCCCAGCCCAACATTTTCTGTGAAAAACGCTTAAAATAAAAACTTTCTTGTCTCTTTTGCCTGAAAAAAAAAATGGCGTCTCCTCGTATATAAAGTTTCATTTTCGGGTCAGAGACAACATAGTAACACGCGCAAACATACACACACACATCGCTCCCGACGGATGAGTTTAGAGAGAAATCGAGTTTCGTATCGTCACAGCATCCCGAGCCGGAACGTACGGATGCATTCGAAATTGAACTTTCCAGTCGAACGGGCTGTGGCCGTATTGAGAGCCCGTGTTATTCGCGTTGCACATACATACATATCTATACATATGATCCCTTATGATGCGCGTCGTGGTCGGCAGATCTGCCGGTTCTCCATTAGCCTCGGTCAGCACAGGCACTTCGTCCGTGAGCCTATGTGCATCTATCACCTTCGTATCCGTTGGTCCGTGCAGAGATCTCGCATCGGCAAGAACACATGAGTGCTTCTGTGCAGACTGTTGGCCTGTCTGCTAACCGGGATCCGGTCATGGAGCCTCCTGTGTGATCCAACTCACCTGTCCGGTCGGGAGGAGGCCTCGCATAACCGATACGACGGGCGTGTGTCGCTCTCTGCATGCAGAAATTTCATACATATCGTGGCATATTATACCACCCGCGGTGTATATATATAACCGGTAGCGATGTGTAACTCGAGCGTCGTTAATGCACTTATCGTCGACAGGCTCCGTCGATCGGAACTCGTCAAACTACCGAGCACTGTGACGCGTGCTTATATCTTCTGCAAGGAGAAAGTCACTCGTTTATGCTCGTGAAGTTTCCCGCTCGTACGAGGTCTCATGTAATAGCGTTATTTATCGAACAAGGGATCACGATTGAATAAAGTAAATTGATTTTAAAGGATGAAACTAATCGTGTCATCGATAAATACTGATCTACGAAAATACTTGATCGATTATGTGTAGACTTGGAGAAGGATGTAGTAAATATGACTATGTCGCTTGAGAGGTATTACCATAGCACATAGTAGTAGAAAACGAGAGCGCCACATATGGTAGAAAGTCTCAGATTTTCCAAGAATTTTTACGAAAAATTCTTATAAGTTCGGTACGTCATAGGTGGAGCTCTAGTTCTCTAGACTACTATGTGCTGTGGTAATATCTCTCAAGCGACATAGTATGTCATATTTACTACATCCTTCCCTCAGTATATTATTCTCATATTTGGCGACCAAATAATTACGCGCACAGCTCGAATCGCAATGATAGTAATGAAACACACGGCGCAGAGAGAAACGGATGCTAAGATTTTAACAATGTTTACATGATAAACATTTTGATACCACCTATTCCTATCTCGATAACGCCACATAAATATTCCTTGTAGATAACTTTCCACACACATCGCAATTTTTTTTCTATCCGGATGGTAGCAGTGACTAATGAAAATATTTATGATACGAGGATTGTTAAAATGTCACAATACCCGTTTCCTCGATCGCTCCGACCGATTCCACGAGTTTTCCATGAGCCATCCGCAAAGTGTCCGATAACTTTTGGATTCAGATAAATGAATCTGCCGTCCATAAAATGCAAGACGCATTGCTCGGTAACGCGAAGGCCTCGACGTTAGAATTCACGCGAGCCCCTCGAATTAATGAAACTTCAATTTATATACAGATATATACGGCTACGGCGATGTCTGACCTTAATCTGAGGCCACGTTTGTACTATATGATACGGCTTCTCGTCGTCGTCTCGAGAGTCCTATAGAGCTACCGGTTGCTATCGTCACGTTGATATACCCGCCTCGGGCCAAAGCCTCTCTTTAGCTCGCGTCTACTCGACGCCCGTGCCGATCAATAATATCCAATTTATCGTGGGAACCCCACCAGCAACGATCCACACTACTAATTCTCTATGAGTCCCTCATCGCTCCGACCTTAACTCCTCCGCCTCTTCCCGTAAATTATTTTGCAATCAACGATTTCGCAGCAACCAAAGCCCTGCTACGAATTTATATCGTTCTTCGGCGCTCGTTCGCCCGACTACTCGTTTCCTCGCATCTCCGGTTAAAATTCGCCGGCAAAAAAAAATTTACACGATCGATTAAAAATTGTTGATTAAATTCTAAGACAAAAGGCCCAAGACGACGACTTCCGCGCGCCAATGCATTTTCATTCTATGTTAATGCATATATATTCACATATGTATGTGATATATATATATATAAGACACACAGTAAAAAATAATTTTGTTAAATAATTGACAAACTCGTTTGTTCCGGCTTGAATATACAAACTTGTACCTTTATTTCCCGCGTTATTAACAATGTTGGTTTGTACTTTTGTTTGTCAAATTAGAAGCGGGATTGTGCGATCGGAAAACTAACAAATAAAAAATCGTCGACCTTTGTAGACAGTAAGTTGTTGTAAATAGTACAACTTTTTTTTTACTGTGCATATGTATGTATATATACATAAGTTTAACGAAGAAGAATGCACGTCTTATACTCTGTGTCATTGATCGTTCGCCTCGTCCCATTATTTTTCATTCTCCGAAGCGCGCATCATCGGACGCGGTAGCCATGAGCTCGTTTATTAACTCCACGGGAGATGAATTAACGAATTCGTTTCTTGATCGCCGTTGATGGATCGATCGATTTTCATCGTCATTCGTCAGTAACTCACAAAAGACAGTTTTAAACGATTTTTCTTTCTATCTTATAGATCTATCTAGTTTAGATCCACACAACATCGCATTGCAATTTGGGGGGAGGGGGGGGGGGGGGGGGGGGGGGGAGATGAATGTAATTTGCGTCGCAAACCAGCCGACGAAATCTTCGCTCCACTGAATGAACAATGACTTCGTTAAAGTGGATCGACCGTCGCGATCGACGCGGTGCCGACGATCGGACGGATCGTTGCCCGACATTGGCGCAGCAGTCCCGATGCCGAGAAATTCCGGTCGAAAGAAATTCGCTGAGAACTCTGATCAGAGCCGTGTAGAGTTCTCGGGGCAGATCTTTCACTTAGTCTCGACTTTCCAGCGCCTTTACCGCGAAGTGCCCGTAATTCGTCGCTCGACCATCCGAGGGATCGTTACCGAGTCTACGAAAGGACGCGTATTTCGCAACGGCACAATTTGAGGAACAACGCTCGGCGCGGGGTTGACGTCGGAGGGACTGTGATCTTTGCAGTAAATTTCGTAATCGGTTTGGCGAGCGCTCTCAGTTTGCCAGGCAATCTCTTCAAAGCAAGCGGGTGGCTACGCCAGGAACGGCAAAACGAATTGTACGAGCACGGCACGGCGGCGAGCGAGGGGGGGGGGGGGGGGGGGGCTGAAATGGCATAGGCGAAAGACTCGAAGGTGAAATTCTCTCGTGGACGACGACGCGCTCTTTGCCGGAGTTGGGACTCCGGTAGTCTCCGGCGAGCCGGCCGTTCGTTCGTTGTTTCGTTCGGTCGGTCGCACCTAGGCGACGGAGTCACGAGCTCTCTTCGTCGGCTGTGCGGCTCTTCGCCTCGGGTCTCCTGCACGAAGAACCGGCAAGGCGAGCAGCTGCGCGAATGCCAAGAGGCCGACTCTACGCAAACCCGTCACAATCGCTTTTATTGTTATTATTATTAGTGCACTTTAAACTTCGGAGAGATTCCACCGACGGGTTCGGGAAAAGGTGATGCTCTCTCGATTCAAGGAGAGGTTGTTGTGATTTTGTAATTTTTCATTTCATTTTTTTATTCGTGGCTTGGAGGCATTTTTACAACATTTTTTTATCATCAAATAGTTTATTTTCTGGCGATACGATGCAAAAAAAAAGTATTTTTCATCATAATTGTGCATTGAATTTAATGTACCAGTTTTTGCATGAAAACTTTCAGTCCGGTACATTAAATTTACAATTTTTTTTTTTGCAGTCCAATTTCGAGCGGTCCGTTTTGCCACGGCCTTGCCTACGTCCCGTGCTCCAAAAAAGTACAATCGAATGTTTTTATCCTCCCCTGCATTCTTGCATCGTGTTTCCACATCGTATTTTTTTTTGTTTTTTTTTTTTACCGACGCATCGAAAATTCCAGGTGTGCGATTCTCGCTCCGAAATACCATTGGCACAGCGTTGGCGCGCTGGTAGAGGTACTTCGTGGGCATTGTAGTTGAACAGGGAGGCCTCGGGAGGCAGGAGAGCAGCCGGAGAGCTCTTCGAAGGTGAAACTCGGCGACGCGATGCCGCGCACCGAGCCCGTAGGCCTTTCTCGTGCTGGTAGTCGCTCCTAGACGACGGTCACGAGCGGTGTGGTATCGAGTGGCTCGTCGTCGTCGTCGCAGCAACGGCACCAGCAGCGGCTACCGCACATCGGTCTGCATCGTTTCGCTGCATGGGGACGCCACGCAGCTGGACGGCCAGTTCGTTCGACGCCCATGCCACGAACATAACGGTGCCTCGCACAGCTCCCGCTCTGAGTCACGGCGCGAAGTAGATTACCGTATGGCTCCGTTCGGGAGAGCCTTTGGAGAAAGTTGAATAAAAAAAAAAAAAAAAAATCATAAATGTCCGATAGCCTCTTCAGTGCCAGATAGATCGCAGTGAAGGCGGGGAAGAAAAAGTGAACAAAACCGGGCGAATTTGAGTGTACATTCGAGGATTATAAATACGCGAAACTGAATAATTGGATCAAAATGATGGTGATAAGTGCGCTGAAGCAGGTGGCGACCGCGGCGACGAACGCGGTTCACTCGGCGACCAGCGCCGGTCACAGCCACTCCAGCACTTCCGGTACGTTTCTCGACTAATGGTGTACACTTTGAGGGTTACAGTGAAATACGTCTGATGGTTCATTTCCGCTACGATGGCTTTGTCGCGACGGGCAACAAAATTGCAAAGTGGATTCTCAACAGATCTGCTGATGGATTTACCAAAGATGTTTCATTTTTTAAGATTTTTTTTTTTTTTTTTGGGACGGCGTTAACGAATTCCATTGGTTGGGGGAAAACAATGTAGACACCTGTCGGCCGCTTGTCTTTGGCTGTTGAGAATGTACCTGCCGCATGGCATCGCGAGAACGTTCGCTGTGCGCATGCGGGGCTTTATAGCTTCATCGCCGCGACTATAAATCGGTCGGTTGATCATTTCGTCGATCTGGCGCCGCAAGGCCGTACCGTCTACCCATGGGCCGATCGGTAATAGGCGAGAGAGATGACAGTGAGACTCAGAGTTGATGTTTGAAAAAATGTAGACGATTGAAAAAAAAATTAATTCAATACACCTGAATTAAAGTCTCAAAACCCGAAAGTTCAGTTCGCCTTTTACTCTCGGATCGCTGCCTATCACGGTCATGCGTCGCATAAATTTTACACGAGATAAAACTCAGGATTTGAAACTTTTTTAATATTTTTTTTTTTTTTCATACAACGAACCTCGTTGAAAATCGCAACTGAGCAGTATACGCCACAGCAGACCGCATATTTCAGTTTTTTTTTACTATTTAGAAATCCCAAAAGTGCTTACAAGCAAAACACTCCAAAAAGTAGTTGGGCCACTGTAGCACACGGAATATTTTTTTTTCCGTACCACAGAACCCAATGTTCGCCTGTATTACCCTTGGATCGCTGCCTATCACGGTCATACGTCCGCATAAATTTCACATGAGATAAAACTCAGGGTCTGCAATTTTTTCTTTTTTTTTTCATACAACGGATCTCGCCGTAAATCGCAGCTGAACCTCGCAGAAGTGAGCGTCACAGCGCACCGTGCCCCGCTCTCTCCAGCGCGCTCTTACCGAGCCACAGATGCGTAGCTTCGCGTTCGTACGAGCATAAAGTACAGAGGTATACCGATGTCTGCGGTGGTTACCGTAGCTCGGGCGCCAATGTAAACGCGCAGGGTCGCAGGTGGAACTCGTAACGATGCCGAGCGTAACCGGAGAACACGTATTTCGTGCGTGTTTCACATGTGCACCGATGTATTCGAGACGCGAGCCCGATCGGCTCGATACAATGTCTGCCAGGAACTTTTCAGCGAAGAGAATATAAATATAGCGTGCGGGTAAAATTTAATCTGCCGAACCGCTAGCCTGAGAAAAATCAAATACGGTTCACGTGTATTTATAGCGGGAGCGACATAGGTCGGGTCCGAAAGGGGTGAATATGGCCCGGTCCGCGCATCAATTATTCACGTGCCAATTGGACCGAGCCTGATTCCTGAAGCACACGTCCCAGCCGAACCAAACCCCGCCTGGACGAACCCGTTTTCGCCGAAGGGAGTTTCGCGGACAACGTTGGCCGTCCCGGTTGTACAGCGACTGCATCGAGTTCCGCACAGATTGCTTTTCAATTGTTCTTCCGCGAGCGAATTCCCCAATGTTCCTAAAAAAAAGCGTCAACGACACGTTTTGTGTACCGGCGCTATAACGAAACCAAAAAAAAAATCTTCCAACATTATATCCGCGCGGTAACCCTGATTCCTGAAGCACACCAGAGCTCCGCGCTTCGCGCTCTACTGACAAGTGGAACACGCGTCTCGGAGCCGTAGAGATCACGACGGGAGTTTCACGCCAAGGGAAACGGCACGCGTGCGAGACTCGCGTGCACTACCGATCCGTTTGGCTCTCTTCCTCGCCGCCCATTTTTTTTTTTTTTTTTTTTTTTCTATTGTGTACCTATATACACACCGCCCGCTCCTTCCGCGCTCAGGTGCGTCTGTTGCTCGTAAATCATTACGCAGGCACGCGCGAGTATTACCTGCAAACTCCCTCACGGCTCGCCGGTGCGTTCGCCGCGCGAATTCGCGGGATTACGCAATGCGCGTGAACGTTCCACGGCAACTGCGTACGGTGCTGTTATTGCGTGCGCGCCCCGCGGTGGAAAATGCATAGCGTCATATCGGCACGCCTGGCGTGCACCTCGAGAGCCGTTCCAGACTCTCGTCCGGTTATGTCCCGTGTCACGAATTTAATTAACTCGGCGTGTCTCTGTTACGAACCGAGTACTTCTGCTCCGAGATTAATGTACCGGTCGTCGACGGCGATCGCCACTAATTGACGTTCGATTCAATTTTCAAAGAATTTTTTGTCTACCTTTTTTTTCTATAGTTGGAACAAATTTTTCTTCCGTCACGGTTCAGTTACAGTTTTATGCGTCGATTGATCGTAAATGTTTTTGCAGTGTATTATCGAGTATTGGCGGGTGATGTTTTATTTGGTTGGCTTTTGGTGCGAACATCGACCAAATCTTTGAGGACACATTGGGTGATCGCGAACGCTTACCTAAGCATTGAAAAAAATCATATTTAGTTCGGTAATATTTTCTTCTTTTTTTAAAAATGAACTGTCATTTATTTCGACATATTTTTTCCCGCTGAACACGAATCCGCTGGCCTTTTTCGTGCGTTAGTGCAGTGGGACATTTTTGCCGTGTACCAAGTTTGAGTATTTCACAAATCACACGACCGATTTCGGCGATTTCCGGAATATTCCGAGAATCCTCATTTTCCCGTCCGACCGTAGAAGAGACTTTCCCGCAACGCGCTATCTGTTACGGCCGATACTGCGGTCCGGCGAGAGAGCACCGGGAATTTCGAACGGAGGCCTTCGCCAATAATCGGCAACCGTTCGCCGGATCGACGATGACGGTACCGCGGACGGGTCTCCGACGGGAATCGATGATTACACGCTTATTAGCAGTTTTCAATCGTGCGTCGGGAACGCACGCATAACGAACACTCGGGACAGTTCTGCAACGCGGAGCGCTCCCGGATGCGCTCGATCGCGACGAATTCTGCTAATGGGAACGCCCGCACGCGTACGACTGCTCGTCGTTTATTTGAGATTATTGGAAACGTTTCCCCGGTACGTTTAATTCGGCACAGCCGCAGGCGATCCGGGCGTCATCGGCGAGTATGATTTACGATTGGGCAGCACCCGACGAGCGATCCGTACGGAAATAATGAGCGACCTCTCGCGTATGATTTCCCTCCGTTGTTTCGTCGGTCCGTACGATAATAATTCCGACCCGAATTTCGTAAGGTCGTAAGGTGCAATTATAAAAAGACCGGACACATCGCTATTGTAAAGCCTGTTTGAAATAAACATTTAATTATAATAAATAAAAAAAAACCGCCCGTCATTCGCCAATTCATCCCCACCGCACCAGAATTGACTTTTGAGGCACCCAGAAACAAAAGAACTGAGAAAATAAATTGAAAGCCTAATAAAAAGAGAACAGTCGACTTTGTCTGCGTGTTGAGGAGAGGGGGGGGTGCCTTGCCCTCATTCGGTAGCAAACACTGTGCAAACAGCGACCTTTGTACAGAGTCTCGCCGGGTCCGTTTAGAGATCGTCGAACCGAGAAGCGAGCTGCTTTGACGATAGCCACCTCGTTGGCTCATCTGTTCGCCGCTCGCACATGCGCACCGTCTCACAGAATCGTTCGACGAAAGAGTCGGAGAAAATAAATGAAAAAGTTAATAAAAAGAGAGTCGAGAAGTCAGTAGATACGCCCTTTCGCTCGGCCTTCTCAACTCTCGCGATGACTCAATCCCGCTTGCGATCGCCGTGCGAGATTGAACTTCGCTGATTTCCTTTATTCTTCATCGCCGACCCTTTCGCCGTACAACGTCTTGCGTTCACCGAGGCGAAGACTTGCGCGCGAATTCATTAGTCATCCGCCGCGACAACGAGGGATAACGAAGGAAAAGTACGGAGAGATTGGAGCGGAGTGCCGACTCGCTCCCCGCATGGTTGCGAAGAGGTGCGCACGGAAGTTTGCGTCGTCGAAAGACTTATAGCTCGAAGGGCTTCTCCCGAGGGGAAGCTACGGGAACACAAGGAAGCGGATACAGCCGCGGGATGCAGGGCAGAACGTAAGCTCTGCACGCTGGGCTTTGCAGACCTCCGGGCTTTCGTAACAAACGAGATTGCTCACGGTCGGCAAACACGAAAAACAAGTTGTGATAATCTGGGTGGAATTACTTAATTCTCGGTATATTGTTCGAAATTTTTGCGTTCTCCGCCTCTGAGAAGTTGATGGGTCACCGGAAATACGTCACTTCCGGTCGAAAAATTATATCTTCAAGCAGGAAGTGACGTACTTCCTGTATGACGTCACTTCCGGTCGAAGAATTATATTTTCAAGCTGGAAGTGACTTACTTCCGATGTGACGTCATTTATGGTGAAAAAATGAAATTTTCAAACCGGATGTGACGTATTTCCGATATAATGTCGGTTCCGGTCGAAAAATTATATTTTCGAACAAAGAGTGACCTATTTCCGGTACGACGTCACTTCCGGCCGAAATCACATCCGGCGCTTCTGGTCAAAGCTAGAGATTTTCAAACCGGAAGTGCCGTTTTCTCGTATAACGTCCGGTCAATACCAAAATCAATCCTAACTTCGGGTCAAAAACTAAAATATCGAAACTGGAAGTAACGCTTTCTTGTGTGACGTCACTTCCGGTTGGAAACTGAGATTTTGAAAGCGGAAGTCACCTTTTCCCATATGAAGTCACTTTCGGTTTAAAAATGAAATTTCCAAATTTCCCAAACTTCCCGGCGCCAGTTTCGTCTCCTATCAGCCACGCCGCACTAATCACCGGTGCAAAAAACAAGTGTACCGTTTATCTTACACCGCCAGGGACAAAGGAGTCGCTCTGGCAGGATACGAATCGAGAAATTGCTGTACGCTTGTTTGCACGACGATGACGCGTGACACGGGCAACCGAGACCGACAACGAGATACGAATCTTCGCTGTCTCGCGAACAATTGCAACGAGATGAAGATTGAACCTCCCCACTCCGGTAGACGCTCGAGCGTGTGTGCGCGTTAACGTCGCAACTCCCAACCTATCAACGCAGACACCCCCACTTCACAGTCGATTCTCAATTGCATATTCGTGACGAACAAAACGTCCTGTCGCGTGATACCCATTAAAAAAAAAAGCAAGTAAAAAAAATCACGCCACGTGCGAACAGGCCGTCGCCTTCCTCACGGATCAATGTACATTTTCTTATTATTATTTAATCTTTTTTTTACCCCATTATTGGTTCCTTTCGAGACGATTGACTCGATAATTATTTAATCGCTTCGCCATCATCGTCATCATCGAGTACGCCGATGCTCGACTAATTTTATCATTTCCCCCCCCCCCCCCCCTTTCTTCTTTCCTTCTCTCGCTCGCTGGATTTTCTAATAACTCCGCACCACGCGGCACGGGCCGCGTGCCTCGTGGCCTCGAATAATAATAACATAATCGTTGCCGAGGCTCGCGCCCGATCACCGGTTTTCACCGTCTAAGGAAAACGAGGAAATAATTCTATCTCCGACACTCGAGTTCTTTTATTTTTATTTTTTATTTTTTTTTTATAACCGCTCGTGCGCTGTACAATCCACATCATCGTACGAACCCTGAGGCGATGTGCGCTCCGAGCGCTTTTTCCCGTTTCGCGAATGTGTGAGTGCGCGTTTATGTTGGCCAGGAAAGTCGCCGGTCGAAGCTCGCGGAGCTCGTCACGCTCCGGGAACGAACACGCCCATCGGGACAGCTCGGTTTGCCCGAGGAGATTTTTATTTTCATTTTATTTATTTAATTGCCGAGAGAGACGACTCGCGGAGAGGACGGCGAAGATCGAGCGCACCGACGATGTACTCGGTAACGGTACCTGCAGGCAAGGTCGATCGCGCTCAGGTGCGCCACTCTCGAGGCTCGACTCTGCCTCCGGTACTTTCTCGGAGAACGTCGCCGTCTCGATGCTGCTCGACCGCACTGCTTTACCGTTAATTTTCACCGAAGAAAACTGCGCGATAAGGAAAGCGGCGGCGCCGCGGAGGCCGCGGCTCATTCGCGGCTCATCTTCGTCCGCCCAAAGTCACGACGGATTATCGTCTCTAAAAAATAAAAAAATTTCGTAATTTTCACATCAACTTGTCGAGAAACGTCGACTATTTTTAATTTTTTAACTTACCGATCGCAACCGTCCGGTTATAATTTCACAAACGGAAGTACTGAGCAAAATTGTTAACGTTGTCATTTAAGAAATTAAGAATTGTTAATGACATGGGAAATAACAGGACAGGTTTGTGTATTCAAGCCTGAAGAAATGAGCTTTACCGTTAATTTGCACGAAGAAAACTGTGCGAGGATCGCGCGATAAGGAGAGCGGGAGAGCCGCAGAGGTCTTATTAGCGAGCTCATTCGCGGCTCATCCTCGTCGGCCCCAAGTCGCGACGAGTTATCGTCCCCGGTCATTAGCGCGGACGTAGGATCTCGCGGATGCCGCGGTCCTCGCACGAGCTCGTTTGTTATTCGAGGCCAACGATTTTTCGACGTATCGGGGATAATGGACGGCGGATAATTACAGGGCCAGAGTGTCGACGCGCAATGCGAGAGATAAAGTGCATCGGCTCCAAAAGCGACTCCGGCGACTGCGGCGCTTAGCGCCAGAGATAAATCAATTTTCATAATGGGTAATATGATATTTACTAACGACTCCTGCCAGTCCGTCGTCCGACTCGAGCCCGCGGGACGACAAGTATGGGAAACCGGTGCAAAACGGGGATATGAAATGTCACATCGACGTGGGGTAAAATGGGCTACCGAAAATTATCAAAGAATCGAAGTAATAATGAAGCTAACAAAAGTTGCCGCAAGTCAAATCGAAGGGTACCCCGTTTTGCCCCAAATGTTTTTTTTTAATCCTTTCAAAACCGGTGCCAAAAAAATGTTGGTGTGAAAAACAATGGATGTACGCTTTCGGTATCGTTGTAGCAGGTTTTATTGCTTAGCGTCCCCGTTTTGTCTTCCTACATGAATCATCGATTCGGCCCGTAAAAGTCCCGGAGCGTTGATTCGATGCTGAAATCGCACCGCGCGAGTATTGTTCATTTTATTACGGCCGGCGGATCGCTCGCTCTCGGGGGAGAGATCGCAAGCATCGGTCATGAAAATAAAATAAAATAAATAACCAAATAAACGTCTATCACGGTTTATTTTTTATTTATTTTTTTTATTTGGTTTTATTTGGGAAACGGTGAGTTTGCGAGTGGCGCACGTCATGTCGGTTCGTGTGTAACGACGGGCTTCGTCGAGGGCGAGCGCGCTGATGGTTCTTGTGTCAACGATACGCCCGGTATCTTTATTATGCCAACCGATATTTATTACAAGGACTCGGAGAACCGAGGCCATCGTTGCCAGTTCGCTGGCTGTGGGCTCTCTCGGATTTGTACGAGCTGCTGGGAATAACCTGCTCACGATTCCGCACTGTGCTTTCGTCACTTAGGCGCGTATGTTTATCGTAGGCTGCGTTTATTGCGTCGATCGTTAAAAAATCACTGGGCTTGGTGGAGACTTTTTTTCATGGAACTCTTCCGTTCTTACTCGAAAAATTGCAATTGATGTTAATCGTAGGCTGCGTTTATTGCGTCGATCGTTAAAAAATCACTGGGCTTGGTGGAGACTTTTTTCATGGAACTCTTCCGTTCTTCCTCGAAAAATTGCAATTGATGGAATCGAGGAATCGCGTAATCCTTTTTGACCATTTTCTGTCGTCCACCCTCCCCAGTTCCCGCACGCTCGATTTTAACGTGAATTTCAATAGCGTTGCTTCCATCGGAGAAACCTTTTTGTTTCTCGGATCCACGGGCCGTTGAGTTCGCACACGTAATATTCTAAGCGCGTTACACGCTATTTATCAAGAAGATTATAGCGGACGATAATAACACTTTCGCTTCGTTAGTTCTGCTCCGTCCGATTGAGAAACGCTCGTAATAAGCGCCCCGCACGATCCATTTGCCGCATCCCGCACGCTTCGTATATCGGGCAAGAGCGCCGAGCGTCCAGCATTCCATACATCATTGATTTACGTGCTAAACCTAGAGTGGGCCATATTCGCCCCTCTTACTCCATCTCATCCAATTTCATTTTTCTTTTCTTACATATCCGATTTTGAAACAATCCTTCCTCCGCCTCTTTCGCTCGCGCGGGACGTGGCAGTGAGGTGCCAATTTCGCTTTTCCTCCAATCCGTCAAATTTTCACATTTCATACCGTATTTCTATTCCACACAAATAAAATCTCCAACGGATAGCTGCAGGCGAGCAGAGCCGGTGAGAGAATTCAATGTTTTTCTTCAATCTCTCGTTCGGAAGTAACCCCCGTACCGTGCGTGCACACAGCGGTAGCTCTTCGGGATCGATGACACGCTCTCGTGAGAAGCTTCTCCCCCGAGATACACACTGTATCTCCGAGGGCCATAAATGTTACTTGTCCCCACTATATAGCACATAATATAACATACCGCTATTCGATTCACCTCGTTCGCCTCGGGGAACGTGTCGCGGCTGACATCCCCCAGCATATCCCCAACACGCCACCATTCCCTTAGCTGCTGCTGCTCACCCACGGTTCATCCAGTTCATGGAACATGTTACGTCCTGCGTGCGTACCGATACATCACTTGCATACATGATAAATGTATATATTAGGGTGTTTCTCAAAAAGGGCATTTTTTTATTATTTTTCCTCACACCTTTTAAAGAATGGATTTCTGGTCTCAGAGTGAACCTTACAAAAGGCGGTCCCTAGCAAAAGATGCTAAGAGGTGTGGCATTCAAGCTTTGTATCCAACAAATTCAACAACTTTTAAATGTCCCGACAAAGCAAAGTGTCCTTATTGGGAAACACCCTGATATATACATATTTATGTATGTATGTATCAGAGCTGGGCAAATACACTAAGTACTAGAAGTATGCATCCGAGTACCAAGTACTGGAAGTTAGTATGGTGACGATGGTGGTACGTGCCGGATGTATCGTGATGTATCGTGCGGACAATATGGGGCATCCAAAAATTATTGGAAAATTGAGTTTTGCCCTCACCGTCCCGTTTCGCCCCGCTGTGCCATTTTGCCCCGGTCTCCCCTACTGTTACAATTTAAATGCCGACGTTCTAAGTACTAGGTACTCACTCAGTACTTGATATATTTCAATATTGGTATTGGTATTTGCCCAGGTCTGGTATATACAGTAGTAGGCAATTGAAGTGGAACGAGATTATTTTGGCAGTATACGTGAAACGGTCCAACTTTCGCCAAGACTGGCAAGAAAAATCGTTCCACTTCAATTGCCTACTATTGTATATGATGAAAGGGGTGAGGTCGAGCATTGACACCGCTACACCTCTAATGGTCCTGGGTACTCCGGAGCCGGTTCGCGTTACACCCGGCATACCCCTGGGAAAGTTCGGCCCCGTTGCAGTAGTTCCAACAGCACTCCGGCACCTTCGCTCGCACTCCCCGATCTCATTGGTTACACGATACTCCATCTATAAATGTAGCACACGATCATGATCGTGTGATCGCTGAGAAGCGGAAGGGCGTATGATGGGACGTTCGCCATGTTAAACGGCACCAAGTGCGCCCTTCTGTTTCCGAGCTGTCGTGGTGCGCACCTCCGCAACACCTGTGCGCATATTTCATCCACGTCTCGCTACGCGCCCATGCAGCTATCCTGAAAAGAGTGCAAACTCTTTCGCTGTCATCCGACTCGTGTTACTCCCCGCGGCTCGCAGCGCGTCTCTCGATGTCGTGTTTGCTCTGGACATCCATTCGTGATGGTGCGGGTGTGGGTCGGAGAGAACGCTGCACGAAGGAACGGACAGAATACTATTTGTTCGAGCCGTGTACCTGCACCGGTGGCTCATGAGACCACCCATCTGGCGCTGTTTTTTTTTTTTTTTTTTACTTACCGCATCGTCCCAACTGGACCCGCTTTTTTCCTACGGTAATCTATTTTTTGGTTTCCTTTCATTGTGAAAAAAAAATATTGCTCGTCTTCCGGACCCCGGCTTTTCCGGGTTGACGCGTTCGTTAATAAGCGTTGGCTGGCTAACAGGTGTTCCGAGAATTCGCTTAATTGAAACTCTCACGCAAAGGCTAGCTGGCGAAAGATAATTAATACGGGACTGTAAAAATCGGGGAGCGTGCGAAGATTCTTCCTTTTTGTTTTTTTTTTTTTTAGATACTCGGACTCCGGGACCGTCAGTCATCTGATAAAATACCAAAAATAATAAAAATTAAAGTGGGTCTTGCAAATTTAGAAACAGGAAGGTGTGTGACCGAATTTTATTGCACTCGGTGCGAAAATAGCAGTTTTACGCACAAAATTTTCCCACTTTCACACCTTGTAAGGTAAAATTTGATACGATACTTATATTATTAAGTCTTCTAATAATATAACAAAATTGATAAAAATAAAGGTGGACAAACTGAAAAATAGGAAGGTGTGCAAAGAAATATTTCGGTTCCTTTTTTTCAATTTATTTTTTATTTCTTATATAATCCAGATAGCTTGACGAAAAGAGTCGAGGTCACTTCGCGAGTATGAGAATCGAGCAAAAAAAAAAAAGTCCGGTAGCAGTCGGCGCAGACGTTTCGTCACACGTGACTGGTTTTTAGGAGTTTAGAGGGGGCGCGTGCCGAGAGTCGAAAAGTGGAAATGTGCACTTCGCGCACTGCCGACAGCTCGTAACCCACTGCGGCAGCCGCCGCACCGCGCCGGAATACCGTGGGTGATGGCTTTTCGGAAGTGCACTCGGTGCGTGAAAACTTTTCTCATTCGCCCGCATGCATGTCGTATCGCGCCAGAGCTGTAAATCAACGCACGCGAGTTTTATTTCCTTTCCGACGCTGATTCGTTTTTTTTTTTTCATTATCGCTTTTTTTTATTACCGATTCAAGTTCCCTTCGGCTGGCAGGCTCGAGGATCGGTTCTGGAACGAACCGAGAGCGGAGGAAGCAATTACGATTTCGAAGTGGCGGAAATCTAAACTCCGAGACTGCCCTTGGAGTGGAAAATTTATTGCTCGGCTGTTTCTCGGTTCTTCTGCGTGCGACGTTAATGCATCCGGGCCAGCGTTCCCCGAAGACTATGAAATTGCAATTTTGCACCGTTGCATCGGGAGTAAAGAACAGGTGGAACGCCGAGCGGGACGGAGAGAATGAAACGCTATTGGATTGCATAACTCGAGAGGGAAAAATGCCGAATGAGTTGATTCCTTCACAATTGAATTGGGAGTTCGTGTGCCTGCGTTTCTGCACACGACGACACAGAGGCGTTCGATTTATATCGATACCCCCGAAGCATCATCAACGAAAACTCGTTTCGGGCGTGTCTCTGTTCGTACGAAGTTTTCGAAGAAATTTTTACAACGTCGCGGAAATTTAAACTCCGAGACTGGCGTTGGAGTAAAAAGTTTGTTGCTCGGCTGTTTCTCGGTTTTGCGCGCGATCTTAAACTCGCTACTGCGCGGAACGATAGTCGAACCAGTGCTAAATTTTCAGAATTGTTCATTGAAAAAGTTGAGCATTTATTAATTGTGAGCGTTCTCCGGAGGCTCCGAAATTTTAATATTGCACAGGCGCATCGGGAGTAAAGAACAGGTGGAACGACGAGCGGAACGGAGAGAATAAAACGCTGTGGGATTGTATAACGCGGGATCGGAAATTGCCAAATAAGTTGACGCGATCGATTCTTTTACAATTCAATTGAAAGTTCGTGTGTCTGCGTTTCTGTTCACGACGGCACACACGCGTTCGAATTATATCGATATCCGCGAAGCATGATCAACGAAAACTCGTTTCGCGCGTGTCTCTATTTGTACTGAACCGTTACCCTGTATATATCCGAGGATATTACGATCGGGACGATCGCAATGACGGCAACGACGAGGGCTATTACAGTTACTCGACCATTTGACCACGTTATCGGAGTCACGGAGCGTGTCGCGTGGCGCGCAACAAAAGAGCCTCTGTGTATACTACAGTACATTTTTTTTTTCTTTTTTTTTGCGATCTGATAAAATTGTGAACGCCTGCTGCTGATATCACTCCCACTGTTACGTACAATCTATGCGCATTGCCTCCGAGCTATAGCGTTTCAGGGAGTGAAGGCTCGTTACGTCACGAATAAAATAACAACAGTGAATAATAAATTAATTCATTTATTGGCGGGGGAAAAATCTTTCGCAATAATAATGCAACTGAGCTCAGTTAATGAAGAACGAAAATATGATTTTCGTTATTTTTGTTTGTAATAAGGGAAATATAAAAAATAATTTAAATACATCACTTCCGGTCGAAAGATAAGATTTTCAAATCGGAAGTGACGAATTACCGAACCAGAATAGTATCACAGGAGTATAACAATATAATGGAGAGACTCCCTGGATTCACTTGAATTGAATCCAGTTGTTTATCCCAATTGAAAAATCGGGACAAACAAAGAACTTTTGAAAATATAAATAAGGTATATATATATATATATATATATATATATATATATATATATATAATAGAAAATGTAATTTTTTCTTGTTGCAGGTGAGTTCCCAATTGATTTCCGCAAACAAAAAACCGCCCAAGTATGTGAGTAAACGAAATTTTTTTCTTCACACACCACCGGCACATTTGATCGATGATTTGTAGAGAAATTCCCAACGAGCGGTACAGAATTCGGTGGAGGAAGGCGCGGAGGTCGTAGATTGAAGCGCGACGGAAGAGCCTGCAGGAGGCTCGTTTGTCTTCCGGCCATATCAGCCCCCGACGTCGATACCGAAAGTCTGACGCGGCATATACTTAGCGGCGCTTTGGCCACGGCGGACCGTAGAGTCGACGGTGGATGGTAGTTCCAGATAATGGAAGTGGAAAGATAGTTTTCTCGCGTCGGGTACCGGAGTGCGAGTGTGCACTCGGGGAACCCCCTTTTCTGCCCCCCCCCCCCCCCCCCCCCCCCGGTTCCCGTCATCGTCCGGGGAAAAACGTGAACGACGCTCGGGCGATCGATCTTTCTGGCTGTTCGCCAAAGCCCCGTCGCCCAGGCGGTATTACGAAATCCATCGGAAAGAGTGGTCCATTGGCACTCCGCTACTTTCCAATTCTCCGGAGCGCGAGCCAACCGCTCCGACGAATGAGCAATGAGCGGGAAGGAACGGGTATTGGAGCTGGAATGAGCGGGAGGTTCAGGACTCAGGAGTGAGAACCGAGTTGGGCGCGGGTTGTGTTCGCTCACTGGCTTCCGTCAACCCCCTTCGCTTCTGTCAACTCCCGTTCGCTGCAGGCCGCGCTCCTTCCGGTTGGCTTCGAAATGCTGACGCTTGGGCAGTTTCGAGTTTTGTGTTGACAATGATTAAGGATAAGACAGTCGAATAAGCTCGAGTGCACTGAAAAATCTGATTGTTGGGAACTCGAAACCAACGGCCGGTGCCGGTAAATTAATTTCGTTGGGCCAAGCGATTGATTCGTTTGGTCCTGGAACTGATTCGTTGGTTCGCCCGACAATTCGTTCGCAATTAATCGGTTGGCCCAACAAAATTAAATTTCTGGCGCCCGCCCGGAGATTGGGGCGAGTAATTATTTTTCTCGGTGCAGCTGTGCGATAACGAGCGGCGATGATTGCTTGGAGGACAATACCAGATACTAATAAACTCTGCGGTGGTTCTTTTTTTTAAATCGATATGCTCGTGAAATGTCCGATCGTTAAGTGTCTCTTCAAACCGCCGAATTGGTTTTACAACCAATTACCGTTTCAATGTTGGTTAGTAGTCTTTTTGTGACAATTTAAACGAATAACTTGGACAGGGTGAAGTTTCTCTCTGCTTGTAAATTAACCCACTGAGAGGAAGCTTTGATCAAAGTCTCTTGATTCGAAGTCCCTTGATTCAAAGTCTCTTAATTCGAAGTCTCTTGATTCGAAGTCACTTCGTTCAAAGTCTCCTGATTCAAAGTTTCTTGATTCAAAGTGTCCTGATTCAAAGTCTCTTTATACAAAATCTCATAATACAAAATCTGTTGATTCAGAGCCTCTTTATTAAAAATCTCTTGATTCAAAGTTTGTTCATTCAAAGTTTCTTGGTTCAAAGTTTCTTGATACCACTCGATTCCCGAAGAAGCGAATTTTACCGGTTTCTGCACGCAACATTGTCGATCAAAACAATGAAATACGTGGCGAAAACGCTGAATGGAAGAATCGACGTATCGCGTGATATATGAACGAAAATGAAATATCAATGGGCGCAAAATAAAGAAATTGATTTGCTCTCTGCTATATCTGTGCCGAAGTGCGGCTGGCTTCGCGGACCGTACGATAGCAGTAGTCTGCTCCATAAATTTGTATGGAGCCGCCGAACGCGGCCCGTTCCCGTAGCGTGAGAATCCGGGACTACCGTATTTCCGGCTACCTATTGAGAAAGCGAGATAGCCCGGAGAGAAAAAGCCAGATATCTCAACTCGGCGCCACGTTGAATTATTTATACGAAAGACGACGTCTGTACCCTCTGCGTCGAGGAGGAGGAGGAGGATGGAGGTGGAACGGGAAGATGAAGAAAAAGCTCCCAGAAGCGAGCCGAGCTCCGCTCGGTTCGCAATTCCTGCATCTCCGATCGCTCCAACGATTCTTTTTGCCCGATTTTATCTATCCGTTTACGAGCCTCCATCTCACGATCTCTCGTAGACTCTCTTCGAGATTATCCAACGATCCGTCCCCGATTGAGGCAATCGGTCATTATGATAAACAATTTATGCGAGTACCGTCGCTCCTTCCACAATATCTCATGAATACCCTTGATTGAAAAAAAAAACACTCCGTTCGTTCAGTTTCCGCTCAATTATGCTTCGCCTTGCGGATACCTGGCGCGTAGTGTTTACAGCTGCATCGTAAGTTCTCGAAATTATTGTGAGAGGCAATTAAAAATAAAACCTCTGTTCGTGAAAATTCCCACCAAAGAATTGGTGAAGATCCTCCGTTCTGTTCAGGGATTCCGGTTTGCCCTGCTCCTCCTTGGGAAATTTGCACTGAGAGAAGAATCTCGAAAAAAAAACAACGAAGTCATGTCCTAAAATTCGTCCAGGCAACATGGTAAACCAGCGTTGCCCCTAGCGATGTATGACGTTTTCACAGGAGCAATAGCAATTTTTACCTAACCCATATGGTTTTTTTTTCCAGAAGGCGGGTTGAAAATTTTTTGCGTATTTGGGTAAGAATTTCGTGGATAAAAGTAAGAATTTCGCCGATCAATTTTTTTATATATATATACGTATTCATAAAAAAAAGTTTATGACCTAAAAACCTACACAAGCGGTTCGCGATCGCAATGCCACCAGTTACGACATTTTCTAGTAAGAAAAACTTACATTCTAGCAAAAATGGCGGGATATTCGGATAATATCTCCGATAGCAAAATTATGTTTTCTATGACAATGTCTTGAGTTTAAAACGAATGTTTGCAAGGATGTCGCAGTATTTTCCATGTACCCGAAAGTTCCGTCGGTCTTTGCCAGATTAACGTTAATTCCCATCAGATCCTTCACCCACTGTGCCTAATCGACCCGATTATTATTTTTTCACCCAATAATTATTCGCGAATGAATATTCCATTACGCAAGCGATATGAAGAGGATAATTATTTGGCTGCATAAATTCCGATTGCCGTTGCCAAATACGCCTCGCCTTCGCCTCGCTTCGAATCGATCCACGTGCATTTATGTATCGTGCATCGAGATATTAGAGAAGCTCGATTTGCCACGCTGCAAATGATTGCCAGCACTCACATATATCTCGTTCCCTTTCTGTGATGTTGATATGCGGAAGAAAACGGATCCGGAGACCCGGGCTCGATTGCACCGGAGATACTTTTCGAATTCCGTTTGAACAGAACTGCGCACCGAGCGATATGTGGGCGCTCGTCTGATGCATCGCAGCTTAATACCCCAGCCAACCCATCCTCGGCAGGCGACACCCTTCACGTTTATGAACTTCTCGATTGAACTACCTCTCAGTCGCCATCCGTCGCTCGAGCTACTCCGAATTGACACATTTCGCCGAGTGTGTGTGTGCACCTCGTTTGGTTTGCTATCCCTACAGATTTCACGGAACGGACCAATCTCTCCCGCCCATTAATTCATGGCTCGGCGCAGCCAACTCCAATTTTGCCAATTTAGTTTGTATTGCAATGTTGGTCGATGTTTCCCGACTGATCGAAGGAAATTCTTCGACAACGCGAGCTACGAGACATGTGTGTATATACACACGTGTATTGCGGGACTGAAATCAGAAAGAGGTATTTAATATGCATACGGCAAATGCTTCCTTTCGATTTCAATCGCGCCGGTACATTAATTTATTTTTTATTTTTCATTTTTTAAGTTCCTACTCGTACGCTTCTGTTTTGGTCGAGCGACATAAATTTGCGTCGATTGAAGCTACGTTAATCAAACTTTCGATACTAATTAACGAGTAAATTTTCGCGAAATTCTCATGAATTATTGATGAAATTAAAACCGGGTCACGCGTGGATGATGTATCGATATTGAAGAAAGAAAAGAAAGACTCCGCCTCTGGCTTTTAGCGTCCACGAGGTGTGGGAACATTCGATAAATAATTTCACGGCTGGGGTGCTTAAAAGCTCTTTCGTAAAAGCATTATTATTTCATATAGCGCGTGGAAAGCCGGTGTGAAAAACGTTCGGTGAAACGTTTGAAAATCACGTATCTCTTAATATGCATAATTCAGGTCGCGAGGCGACCGGCGCACCTCGCGCCCGCCACTCGTTGACGCATCGCACCGTTATGCTCGAACCGTATTCCCCCGTCGGCAATGGAAACTCATTCCAACCGACAGATTAAAAATAATTTACCCTCGTTTTGCAAATAGTTTAATTCTCTCCGGCGTACCCTATAGACACTCCACTCGTATTCTTTCATTTCGTTCCCTATGGATCTTCCTCCTGACTTGACCGCAGGCATTAAAATGAAATAAAATAAAGGAAAATAAAATAAAATAAAATAAAATAAAATAAAATAAAATAAAATAAAATAAAATAAAATAAAATAAAATAAAATAAAATAAAATAAAATAAAATAAAATAAAATAAAATAAAATAAAATAAAATAAAATAAAATAAAACGGACTGACGGACTCAGGTCGATGGCCAGTTGGCAATAGCAATAGGAATATCAAATGTAAATAATCTTTTTAATGTACCAGCATTCATGCCGGGTAAAATATTGTCAATAAAGACATTTACTACTACTAAAATGAAAATTAAATTAAATTAAATACTGGCATCGTCGCGTGCCGTACGCAATCGAATCGGCGCCCTAACAAAATCTTCGGAGACCGTTTCATCCTCGCTTCTCGCTTTATTCTTATTTTTTACCGCATTGAGCACATAAAAACGATAATAAAGCTTAAAAAAAATCGTTTATCGGAATTCGAATAATGGTTTGCCAGACATGTGGCAATGGTCGGCGTCAGCAAGTGTGGAAATTGCTTCGTTTTATCGAAACAGCGACGATCACCGGGTGCGGGGAAAGGCCGATATTGCGGTAATGTAGTGCACACGGCAATGATGATATTTCGCTGAGCCCGCATATGGCGCAAAACACACGTGCATTCTCCGCTCGATCGCCATACCTCGCTGCGAAATTGATTCAACCTATGCCACGCTGTTTCATTGCGGCGCGAATTTTTTTTTTTTTCACACCATCGAGCCTGCAACTCTCAATTTTCGATCGCGTGCTGGGTTCGAAGAGCCCGGCACGGTTAACGCAGCGGCTCGGTGTGTACACTCACGCGCTCTTCGATCCTATGATTTATGACGAAAAGCTGCTTACGTAAGAACCGCGCGCATCGTTCACGAAAGCTCGCCGAAGAAGTTTTATCATCCACTATCCGATCTCTCCCGAGTCTCCGCCATACGCGGATGAGCTCAATTCCAATTGACGCAACGAACCATCCAGTTTCATAATTTTACTTCAAAACCCTTCTTTTATATCGATTATTCTATTTGTCCATTATTTTCTTTCAAACCGGTCCGCACAGTAAAAAAAGACAAACTCGTTTCTCATTTATTTGAATATACGAATCTGTCCTTTTATTTCCCGTGTCATTGACAATTTTAGTTTGTACTTTTGTCTGTAAAACTAGAAAATTAACGAACAAACAAAAATAGTGGACGTTTGTGAACAATAAGTTGTTGTAAAAAGTACAAACTTTTATTACTGTGTAGATTGTTATTCATTTAATTCAAAAAAAATGAAATAACATATTTTAATAAAACAAAATTTAAAAAAAACTCCCTGTTTCGAAATCCACCAAAAAATGGTTACCAAAAATATATATTCGCGACTGTCCCGTAATCGCTCGTCGTCAAACCATGCGCCAGTTGCACATCGTGCGAAGTTCGCGCAAGCTTTCCTCCGTCTAGCCCGTCGACTTTTCCGGGCGATCCCGGACGGCGGCAAGTTTACTCCCGGTTCTCGTTATTTCCCGAGTTCCCTCGCGCGACAACTCCGTCGTTGGTTCCTCGCGGCCGAGCGGGGAGAAAATGCGCGCAACGCGACCTCCCTCTCTGCCCTGCCCGCGCAATACACTTGACAAATGACCGAACCCTTCATCTCCCGAGTCCCGTGCCGGCAAGTTGCGCCGTGCAAACTCGCACGCTCTCTCCTCGCCGGGCTGCTTTGAGAAATTGCCGAGTGCTCGCGAGTACAAAACCGCGTACCGATGCACAACGAGCGAGGTAGCGGAAAGCGTGCGCGCGCGCACGGACGCACGCACAGTGGCGGAGACCGCACGGGTAAATTCGTCGAGGTCTCCGATGGTAATTTATCTTTCCGTTACAGTGAGCCGAGTTTACCGAGAGGGATCTTGTGTACGCCACAACGTCGCCTTATATTTCTCTCGGGACGAAGGCGCTCCGTTATCCGTTGTCCCGTGCGATGCGCCGAATGAAACAGTTCCGCTCATCGGCGAGCCACTTCGAGATACACACGGTAGAATCTCGGGTACGCTCCGTCGTACGGACGCGGAGCGCAAGGTGTGCATGTCTCGAGTATTAATTAGTGTCAGTCAAGGAAATCCTGATCATCGTTCATCCGTGCTCCTCGCGCCGTCGAGAGAATACACGTTTGGGCCGCGATGCACCGACGGAGAAGTTGGAATACGCGGTCTTGCACCGTTCCTCCGCACCTCCGTATCCGATAACAATAACGTTTCGGAGTAAAACGCGGTACCTAGGAAAGTTCGCGGAAGCGCAGCGGCGATATGGAAGCTCCTACCGGGGGCCGAAGGATACAGAATATTTGGCTGGATAGACACTGCGGAGGGAAACGGGACAGCGGGAGGGTGGTTCTCTATAGAAACGTCAGTGGGTGCAGCGTTACGCTCGCGAATAATCGCGTTCCCGGCGGGCCTTTGGAAATAGAATAATAGCCTATTCTGGGCGATGTCGGAGATCGTTCGAAGAAGGCCCCGCGGGCATAGTCGGAACGGGTGAGCGAGGGCGAAGCGCGAGGAGGGTACGGAGATGTAAGAGGTTCCCGAACGGAGCCAGGACGATCCTCGAGATAAGCGATTTCGAGGTTTCACCGGGCAAGTAATAAGCGTGGAACGTCGGTGCGCGAACGTTCCGTCAGAGCCGTCGGTGTCTGCCCGCTCGATCCTCGCCCTCGTTCGTTCCATCAGGCGGGTTTGAGCGTCTTGTTCCGTCCAGCACCGGGGAACAAGCTTGTGTATCGGGACGAAAGAGAACAGGGCTAGTTCAATCTTGCTCCGCTTGAACCGTACGACCGGGGTCAAGGGTGAATTTCCTGGTTCGCCAGGACGCTCACTTCGGCCACCCCGAAGCCCGCATCGTACAAACGCTCTACAGTTTCGTCCTTTTTCTCACTTCGTATTTGCTCGCCGCCGAGATTCGGAAGGACGGGTTAAAATTTTGTGTTTAGAGTGCGGTTTCAACAGAGTTACGTAGGTGGGATTTCGGCTTGAGGATTTGAAAAATGTCGCTGTAACCCCACTTCCTGCTTCAGAACCTCGGTTTTTAACCGGAACTGACGTCATACCGGAAACACGTCATTTGCGGTTTGAAAATCTCATTTTTCGACCGAAGTTTGCATACATCCGGTGTGAAGTCACTTCTGGTCGAAAATTGAGATTTTCAAACCGGAAGTGATGTATCTCGGGTATAACGTCACTTCCGGTCGAAGAAATGCGATTTTGAAACCGGAAATGATCTGTTTCCGGTGTGACGTCGCAGCGGGTAAAAAAATGCGGTTTCCAAACAGGACGTGTGACCGGTGTGACGTCACGTCCGGTTAAAAATCAATATTCTCAAGCCAGACGACGTCACTACCGGTTGAAAACGGAACTTCAAACTGAAATCCGTTTTACAGAAATTTTGTTAAATTCCTAGTTCACCGAATGTAATCCGAATGTAAATAAGGAAATTTCGCTTGTCCGCGTCGAGCTGCTGAGCTGCACCCACAGAATTCGGAACAAAAGCTCTGTGATCAGAATCGCACCGGTCGCAGCGACTGCAAACAGACTTTGCAACCGATCGGAGGATAGCTACGCGGCTCCGGTCGCCCCCCTCGCCATCTGCTTCTCCAGGTAATTAATTTAGCGACCCTGTCGCGCGGCGAAGTCCTTCCCGCCCTGGACCTGTACCACCGACGCCGAGCCGCCCTCTCCCACTCGCCGATTCATATGCAAACTATGCTTCGGTCCGATGTCTCTCATGCTCAGCATCCCTCCCACCGCGTATCCATAATACATGCGGCCCCGCGTCTGGTGAAACGAACGAATACGACTACGACGACGACGACCACCGAATCCCAATGTGCAAATATGTCCCACTCCGCTAGGTGAGTACGTATACGGCGCCGCTCTCGCGAACACAGAAAACCATTCTCAATTCCACGTTATGAAGGGTTACACAGAACGTCGGAGTGGATGTCAAAAGTTTTTACGCCCTATCCCACCTTGACACTGATGTATAGTTTCAACCCACTTGTATGGTATTTTCTTGAATGCAGTTCTGCTGTGTTCTGCTAAGTACAGAAATATTCGAGATGTAGCCGCACGTATACGCAGCTTAATCGGGCGTTCTTATGTTCCAGTCTGCTCTCAGTTAAGGGTTCATATTCTACACAAATCTGCTCTGATAAGCGTTCCGTTGTTATGAAAACGAACGGAATTTGTCATGCGGGAAGAATCAGATGAGAAAGTAAATTTGTGCTTAGGTCTGTCTTCGGACGTCACGATAGCGACTTTCACCATACGTTCACGTACGAACTTGTCCTTTTATTTCCCGTGTCGTTGACAATTTTAGTTGGTACCTTTGTTTGTAAAACTAGAAAATTGACGAATGAAAAATTATGGACAATAAGTTGTTGTAAAAAGTACAAACTTTTTTTTACTGTGTACCAAGCATATCGGATGTTTTTATACGTTCGCATAAAATTGGTTCCCGGGCATTTCTCATATGTGTCATGGCCGGCAATAAAGATCTCATATGCGATCGCACAGCGTTTTGCTGATGAACCGACGGAACGAAGGAATCCGGCTAAATTCTCGCAATACCGCAATACCGTCTGTGTTGTTCGCCCATCGGTTTCCTATTCTCGGCTCCCGTCCGTATCCCGCCTCTCCCTCCGTCTTTATCCTGCGACTTCCGGATTCCACGAGAACGACGAATTAAAATCCGGGCAAGCTACCCAACCAGTTAGACCTGATACCGGGAACGGAGCGTTGACCGCTGAGACCGGCAATGTTCCCGGCTGGGTGCGGTTTAATGCGAGCACATAGTTATAATCCGAAGCCCCAACCCGCATTGGCATCAAACAGTGCGAAGAACCCACTGAGCTCGTTTAATCCACGCTCTACGCCCATCGTCCATAACGTACGCAATGTTCAGACCTGAAAATTACTCGAATAACTGTTTCGCATATGGAGAAAATAAACGCTTTCAAGGACCGAGAAAAAATTTTAAAACTTTTGCTGGAAATATTTTTTCCAAAGAGTTCGCACTCTCGGCGAGTCAACGACTAACTATTCTTCTCACTATCTTTCGGTTTCCATAAGGACGCGTTTTTTTTTTAAATCATTTTTTGCCATTATTTTCTTCTCTTTATTCGATCCCAAATACTCGCTCAATCCCCGCTCTTCGCCCATTAAATACCGTACGCAATGTTCAGACCTGAAAATTACTCGAAAGACCGTTTGAAATCGAGAAAAAGAAAATGCTTTTTCGCAGGAAATATTTTTTCCAAAGCGTTCGGGCACTCTCGGAGAATCAACCACTAATTTTTTCTCTCATTATCTTCCCGTTTCCATGAAGGCGCATTTTTTTATCGTCATTTTTTGCAAATTTTTTTTTTCATTTTTTTTTTTTCGATCTTAAATACTCGTTTACGATAACCACACGCCTCGAGTACGTACAACGCAGCGAGCTTGTACGGGCGTACGAGCGAGCCGCTGCCGGTGAACGCGCGCGGTTTTCAACGAGGGGTCCTTTGACGGTGTCCGCAGGAAGTAATTACGAAATTCAGAACCAGAGGCGACTCTCCGAGAGCGGTAAGCTCTCTCGGCAGTGGTGTACTTCGTAACGGGAGGAGAGAGGGAGCTTCATACATATTTATTCGCATAACGCCGGGCACCCGTGCGCCTCTGCTGCAACTGCCGTGCCACCGAGCAACATAAAGAGCTCCGGGACTCGGTCTCTTCATTCAGAGCAGCGGCCCATCGCGCGGCACAGTGCGTGTTATAATGGTTTTATCTCGACTATGCACTGCGTTCGACCGCAACGACTCCGGTTACCGACGCGTTTCCCCCCACATTACACTGCACGGTAATGAATTTTACTGGTAAATTTTACATCCCGATTTTACGGAATTTAGATCGAGCGAGCGTGCGTATGCGCGCCCACGCGCGTCCTCCGTTTATGTTAATGGGAACGAGAGAATAATTATCTTTACCGTAAAATATTCAATATTTTTATTTTTGTGCATTTAACAATTATTCATTGCGCAAACATGCATAATTTTTTTTTTGGCTCAACAAGAAGCTGTATACGTCGTAGTAAATGCGCAAAGAGAAAAAGTATTCTTTATTGTTTCTTTTACAGTTTTTTTAAAAGATGCGATTTATTTTGCGGAAAGAATAGTACCATAAAGTTGATTAAAAAAAAAACGAAGATTGCCGGAGTCTGTGGACGAGAAATGTTTGTTGAATGTTCGAACAATTTTTTGTACTGTGTCTAGCAGTACCGCGTATTTTATTCATATATCGTAACAATAATTTTGAAAGTTGGACCTAATCCAAGAAACAGTAAGGAGGAAGTGGAGAGGCGAGAGGGGGCTTTGGAGTGCGTTATTGTGGAGAACTCGTGACAGAGCAATTTCTTTTCCGGGCACCTTGCCGAGGCCATTTCGCCCCCGGCGGCATCGACGACAGACCCCACGATTCTTCCACCCCCTCGAAGCCGGAGCTCGCACACTCGGCCCCGAGAAACATGCATGCTTCTGTTTTATTTCCCTTTATCCACCGTCGACCCGTGCGCATTCCGATATATTCTTCCCAACAAAGGATTTTTCGCGAATTCTGTACCTGGCGTCGGGAATTCCGGACATGTTGCGTTACAGTCATTTTGCGTTATCAGAACCGAAAGGGCTTGTTTTCTTTCTCTATAAAGCTTTAAACAATAAAAGCAAACATAGGTCGACTCTAAACTCCTATTTTCACCTGATCACACATAAACTAAATCCCTCCCGACACGGCCATATTTTTCTAAGCGGAAAACAGAACAAACGACCTTAAAAGAAATGAATTTTTGAATTCACATCAACTAACTCCAAGAACGTTGACGTTAAGTATTTCGCCCAGGTTTTTTCGAGAAATGCGCCGCATTACCTTAATTAGCGGTGTGTTCGCAGGCTTAAACCCATTCAAGCGGTCTGGCGATTGGTTCGCCTCGTACGATGACATAACTGGCGATATCACCACTGAAGCCATATCACTCCGCATTAGCACATATCCGGTGCTCCCGCGTGAGCCAAGTGTCCTTTGAAGTCAAACGCGATTCGTAGGATCGAACTGTCCTTCGCAATATACGCGCCGCTGTCCCCAGAGTTACCTGGCTAATGATCACCCAATGCGAGCGGTCCTCCGAGTCCGTGATTGGTTTCTCCAATTATTGCCAGCATCTGCGTGGCTCGCAGGCTCGGTAGAACAATGCCGTTAATGGGTACAGGTGTTCCACGTGCAATATCCACAGAGCCTCGACGCGATTATCCAAAAAGCCTCCGTCCTCTCGACTACCGAGCGCCCCGCTATGGCAACGCGCAGCCCCTGCTCTACAACTATTATTATATCGAACTGTCATAACACCGGTGTGAGATATGGCGCGATCGTTATAGCGGCAACCGACGCCACTCCGCGCCTTCTTGCTACGAACCGTCGAACCAATATTCTCCTATTCGATCGAATAATTATCGGAATCGCGGATAAGCCGCGCCTCCCTCCTCCTTCAACTTCGCCTGGCAATTATAATGGAAAACGCGGCACACGAGCACCTTCAGACGCAACGAATCGAAAGAAACTTATTAACTGAGGAAAGATAAAATTAATTAAATGTAAATCTCGTTTTGATTGCACGGACGTTTGAGTGACGTATCGAATAACGCGCACCTCGAGACTTCGAATCGTCCCAACATGGCGCGTTCGTTCGCGCGATGCGCATGCGCACGGCCTTTAGGGCACGTCTCGCCTTTCTAAATTCTTTTTCATCCGCAAAATCCAATAATCGTGCGTACAGTCTTTAGGGCATGTTCCGCTTTTTAAAATTCTCTCTCATCCATAAAATCCAACAAACGTCTCACCCAAGACTATCTCTCGCCGGCGCGAATCGTCCCAACATGGCGCGTTCGTTCGCGCGATGCGCATGCGCACAGCCTTTAGGGCATGTCCCGCTTTAAAAAATTCTTCTCCATCCACAAATTCCAACGAACGTCGCGAGCAAGACCATCCCTCGCCGGCGCGAATCACTCCAACATGGCGCGTCGGTCGCTCGATGCGCATGCGCACAGTCTTTAGGGCATGTCGCGCTTTACTCGACCGTTCTTAGTTACTCGTGCGTAACATCCCTACGCGCGCTCTATTCCGGTAATTACTCGAGCTCGGCTCACGAGATGTCTTTACGAGATGCCGCTGACGTGTCGCAGGAGGGGCAGAGGGTCGGGGGGGGGGGGGGGGGGGGGGCGGCGTGGGAGAGAGGGAGGGGAGAGCCGCGACGTTTTATGGCCGAGTGCGCGAACACAATACCAGCCCCCGGGCGCATACAATGCAGGGTATTCTATACCCCGCCTCCCACCGATCCTCTCACGTATGCCCGGGATAGGTGCAGGCCCGGGTCTCCCCGGGGGATGGTAATTAGCAGCTTTTTTTTGTGTGTTACCCAAAGCGGGACGATACAGAAACAGAGGCAGCAGCAGCGGAAGGGAAGGCCATCTCGACCCGTTACTCCTACCCTCAGTTCTCATATTCCACATCTCTCTTTATTTCCGCAAAACAAACCTGCCACTAGCAGTAGTTTGTAGCTGCGACAGCCATATCCTTTGCCTTTTGTGCTACGTTGCGTTTTTTTTTTTTCCTTCTTTTCCTCCGCTCTTATTATCGCACCGATACCTCCGCAGTCTCTGTAGTCCATGTGGGGGGAATGAGGTAGAAAGAACGAATATGGGTCAACTTGAAATGGGAAAGGAACGTTATGATGGTAAGAGGAGTTTCCTGTTTTTTTTTTTTTTTTTTTTTTTTTTTGCCGTACTGCTACTTCCAATCAACGGATGATAAATTATCGGAAAAGGTAACGATAACCTGGCTAACATCGCCCCCGAGCGACGGTGACATTGGACATTTTTCCCTTTGCGTTCGAATTTCATGCTCGCACCTTCGAACGGAATACTCTGAATTTTTCTTTCTTGAAAAAAAAAAAAAAACTCGGGGTCGTTGAATAAAAAAGTGGTCTCGAAGGTTCTAGTAATGGAGAGGAGGGAGTTGGATGAAGGAAAGTGGTGTTCGGCTCGTAACCCGGGGCTTTGAAGCTCCGGGCTGCTAAGAGGATCGAGCAGAAAAAAAAAAACAACGGGCAATAATACAAAGCGGGCAAGTTTGCGAACCGAATAAAAGTAAACTGAAAGCGAAGACCGGTAAGTTACGGAGGCGAACTGAAACGTTAATCGAGCAGACAGAAAGGAGAAGCGGAGGGAACAAAGTTGTATTGAGTTAAGTGGGTGTGACGATGATCGATTGCATTCGATTGGATTTCAGAAAAGTAGCATTTTGTTAGAGCAACTAAATCATTTTTCTCCGTGACGAGTTACTCACTGTTCGATGTGTCCTTCCTAATCGATCGCGAGTAAAAAAACGACGATATCCACGCAACTTTCGATTCCGAATCAGCCTGAACAGCTGATTAACTTGTTGAAATACCGAGGTCGGAAGAAATACCTCGAACATCTCTGTAGCTCCCGATTCGTCTGCAAAGTTTCCTTAATTGCGGGTCGGTGAGTCTCTTCCACGAGCGTTCCCCGGGCGCTGCTTCGTCTATATTCAAATTGCCACTTATATACCGGGAAGCGGAGAACAACGGAGAACAGCGGAGTTATGGCTCACCCGCACGCTCCGAGATATTGCGTTCTGCCGTTTCGGCCCTGTGCATAAATTTGTCCGTTATGAAATTTTGCACCGAGCACAACGATTACGATCTCTGGCCGGTAACGAAATGTCCCCGCCCTTTAATTTTGTCGCTGATCGAATACCGTTTCGAGATTGCATTGGACACTCTCTGCATGATATCTTCCCGATCTCGTTACCCTTAGACACTCTCAGCAATCTTGTTACCTCAACACTGAGGAGTTCGTGCCTGGTATAGAGCGCGAAACAACTTATCATCGTTCAGTTTTTGCGAGTTACCGTTCGACGGGAATTAAGGGTGTTCGGCAGATTTTCAGCACAGCTCGAGCGTCGAAGATCGATTGTGCAAAACCACTTCGGCTCTGACCGGGCGCGTACGGACAATTTTCCCCTCTTCGTCCTCGAAGCTGCATCGAGAGCGCCGCGCAACCGCCCCGTGGATCTCGATCGAGTTTAGTTAAATTGGTTCGGTAACCGATGGAAATCTAGTCGGACGGGGCTCTCTCGCGTACGAGGTAAATACATTTATCCGGCGAGCGGGGGCAGCGAAACTGCATAGGCAGGACCGCAAGGTAGTACCTCGAGAGCGGGGCAAAACGGACCGCCGAGCGGAAAGGCCTCGTGTCCTCCACCCGGCACGACACTTTACTTTCTTTAACGGTCCGTAAAAAATTTGTAAAGATGTTCCATTTTGCCCCGCTCTTCCCACCGAGCGGCCGGAGGGGGAGACGCTCGTGTGTGTACGAGGCATTAAACTACAACGGAGCGGAGAGTAGAAGGTAAATTACTTAGTATCCGTGGGAGAAGACTACCAGACTACCGGATCGAGAGAATGGAAAGAGATTCGCTTTTGTCTGCCGGCGGAAGGGGACGAGAAGTTAAACGGAGCGGACGTTCCCTCCTGTTCCTCCTCCTCCTCCACGCAGCCTCGAGCCAAAACTTTGCTCCGCGGAGAAACGGTTTTCACTTTATTCCCGAGAAAATCAAATTAACGAGAAATATTTCTCGATCTCGTTAACCACCGCTTTCGTCTTCTTCTTGCATTCGCTTCTCCACGGTTTCGGTGCACGCGATCCGGCGGTTTGGTCGTTGGCCAGTCAAAATTTACCGACCGAGCATGGAAACTTTTTCGACAAATTTGCCTCGCTGCTCGGTGTAACCGGAAATGTACACCGGTGCATAACGCGACAATTACTTAAGGGAGACATCAAGCGCGAAGCGTTTTTTTTTCGCTTTTTTGGACATTTTTTTTGGCGATCTAAATAAAGACACAGTTGCAAATTTTTCAATACATATTTATTTATTCTTTGAGCACACTTTACAATTTTTTCTTTACACTTTACAGTTAGCACGGTTATACCGTGCTAACTGCACTGTATACTTCCGGGCTCGGTTCCTACCGTGTATCGCTCAACCAACACGCGCAGAAAAATTAAAGATAGAATGAATTCTAGTGGGTCAATATAATGAACCCATTAAAAAACAATGATGACATCAAATACAGTGCTAAACTAAAAGCAGAGTCGAAATTCCAATAGAGAATAGCCGGTATTCAACAACATTTTTTTTTCATTGCTCGAATTCCCATTTATCCTCAAAATTGATCCAATCGTTTACCATTCTCGATCCCGTTAACGACCACTTTATCATCTTCTTGCGTTCGCTTCTCGATTTCGGTTACGCGATCAGGCGCGGTTTCGTCGTCGGCGTCTCAAAATTTACCGACCGAGCAGCGAGAAGTTTTTCTCCAAATTTCCGTCGCTGGCACAACCGGGAATGTACACCGGCGCATAACACGACAATTTCTTAAGTACATTACCCTTCACCGTCGCGGTGCTCCGCGCTGCACTCCCGAACGTCCGGCTCGCTCTCCCTCCGGTTATACCGTACTAACTGCACTGTATACTTCGAGACTTTGATAATTGAGTTTCCACGAGTTCGCCGGTGAACAACTCGCTCGGTCCCAGACGCCGAGACGACTGGGAGTCGAACACGCGGATTCCCGCAGGAAACTTGAACTCGGTCGGTCTCCCGGTCGCCGGCTACGGTGCATGCAGTAGAGACGGTACACGCGACACGGTTATTGGGACTCGATGAAAATCTTACGGCTCTCCTTCGACGAGCATCCCGGCAATCGTTCCCGTCCCTCCTTCCATTTTCGTTATTATAAATTAAATCGAAACTTGGAAAGTCCGAGGATCTTAGCTAACTCGGGTCTCGTAGAAGTCTCCAGTTTCCTGGTCTCAATCGGGGCTCGAGCACATGTGTATGGGGCATTCCGATTCGACCTACGTCGGACCCTCGAACTCTTCAATTCGGTTGGTAATTTTTTATCATATCGTTCTAACTCTAAAAGTCACTGCAAATTTTATTTTTTTATTTTTTTATTTGCATTAATTACAATTGTTCGAAGTGAACATATTGTTAGCCTAAATAAAAAAAAAACCTAAAAAAATGCTCAAAAATCCTGTATCAGATATGAAAATGTTCAGGCCTAGAGTGAAAGTAGTTTCGCATTTGACTTCAATCTTGGTAATGGAACTTTCTGAGCGTTCTTGTTTCTCGAGAATTTTACAAACCGATTTGGATCCAAAAAGGACCAAATAAAGATTGAGATTATTTTTTTAAATGATTAACGACCGTGCATAAGTTTATTATTTCCCACTGTCTGGCGCTACCCGAACGAGGAAACGGAAGGAGGAACAAAAAACCCAAGTAAACACGGAATCAGCCTATCTCGGTCGGTCAATGATTCACGCGAGAAAAGATGAAATTTTACTTTACTTTGGAAAACGGAATTTTTTAGCTTTCTCGTTTCTCGAGAATTTTACACGTCGATTTGGATCCAACGAGGATCAAATAAAGATTGATATATATTTTATTTTCTTTCTCTGTTTACGCTTATCGACTGCAGATAAGTTTTTTCCTTTCCCGACAGTCTGGCGCTACCCGAACGAATAGGATCGTGAATATAATATCGGACGGTTTCCGTGAGCCGAATAATATTCTTTTTCGCCACGATAGATTTCAGAAAGTCCCGGACGCACGTTTCCTCGAGCCACTCTTTTCCCCAACATCGACTTTCATCCGGCGGTGCACACAGCACGCGCCGGATATACTCCCGCGAAGTAGCTGTCCCGAAACTCTTTTCCCTGTCGGTAGTATGCAACGGTGAGCGCCACGAACTTCTGTGAGAAACGAAGAGTGGAGCGGCGGCAGCGTGCATGCAAAAAAGCCGGAAGTTTCGCCGCCGTGCCGTCCGATACTTGCGTCGAGGAAGGGGTGGAAACTCTTCAGCTATGTTTCGTTTTTTTTTTTCTCCTCGCGTACGGATATAGAATTTTCGTTGGGCACGAAGAAAGTTTTCCGTACGCATAGGTGTGCACATTTGTGCGGTGGGACGAAACTGAATTAAGGTGGAAAAATCGAGTAGACAGTAAAATTAATAATCTCCCAAAGGCGGAATGCGAAATTTCGTAAAAATAATTTTGTTAAATAAGTGACAAAGTCAAGCATTTTTTTATTGCACGTATTCCCATTTATCCTCATCATGAAATATCGTAAAAATTGATCATACTAATTATAGTTCAAGCATCACGCACAGAAAAATTGAAGATAAAATAAATTCTAGTAGTTCTATAATAAACCAATTTAAAAAAAAATTATGATTTCGAATACAGTGCTAAACTAGAAGAAGACTTGAAATTACAATAGAGAATGGTCGGTATTCAACCACTTTCTCTCATACTCTTTTCGCAGCCGAGAATACATTTTTTTTCACTGTTCATATTCACACTTTCCCGAATAATCAAATACCCTCGAAATTTATCCTACCATTTATCTCACAACCAACACGCACACAAAAATGAAAATAAATTCTACTAATTCCACAATAAATAAATAAATACATAAATAAATAAATTTGAAAAAAGATGACTTCGAATACAATGCTTTTCCGAGCGAAGTTCACGATGACCTGGAAAGGTACTCCGTCAGTCGTTACAATGCGGAGGGATAAGCCGCGAGGGAAAAGGGTTGTACGTTTGAAGGCGCATAAAGGAGGCTTCTCGGAATTTTTATCGGTACTCAAGGCTTCGATAGGCTGTAATGGAAGTCGTCCGGTACGTTGCCGTCTATAGAAGAACCACGCCGTGGAGGGAGAGATAGGGAGACCCGATTGAGAGCAAAAGAAGAGTAAAAGCGGAGGTACCGGAGCGTGCATAGGTAATGCATAATGAAATTTCGAACGGTAGCGCACAGCGAGGAGCGCCGTGCGATATAGATGCGACTACTGCAGTGAAACCCGGTCCGATCTCGTAAATTCTTTTTCGATTCTCATTTTACTTTACGGCGCCTCTCGCTCGGCTGCTCCTCTCTGTGTGTGAATTCAGTCGGGCCGAAGAATCGCGGGACGGTCGGGGACAAAAAAATAAAAATGAAAAGACAATCGAGAGGAATCGACGTGGTACATAGCTGGATGCCACGACTGCTGATTTAAGGTAGTCCGAGCGGTGCAGTCTCGCCAAACGATAGTTTCAGAGACAATTTCGAACACTCCTCGATGGGATTAAAATCTGAAAAAAATTAAGTACATGGGGTGTACTGCAAAGATTGTTTTTGTGAAATAATAACTCGAATTTGTTATCGACAAATTGAAGATAAAAATCATCATTCAACAAATTACCAGACAACTTAACCATTTTCCTTCATAAAAATAATTCGCTTATTTCTCTGAACGCGTATGAATTTTTTCAAAAATTTTGTAATCTTTGAAAATTGCCTTTTTTCACAGTTTCAAAGATCACAAAAGATTGTGAAAAAATTCATACGTATTGAGAACAATAACCGAAACATTTTTATGGAAAAAAATAGTCTCGGAAACCTAACTTTTTTATAAAAGTGCTTCGTTCAGTTTTCTGAATACACATGATTTTTTTCGGATTTTTATACCACAGAGAAGTGTTTGCAATTCCCTCTCATTTCTCTGAAACTTACGCGAAGTTCGCGAGGATTCGCAAGGACTACCTTCAAAGTTCTCCGGTGTACGTGATCTTCCAGAGTACTGAAAGACGAGCCGGTGTTACTGCACGTAGCCGCATAAATCCGGTATAAATCGTTCGGTACTCGGCCGTAAGAAAAATCGGCAAACCCGTTACTCATAGCGAATTCCGAGGGATAATGGAATTAGTTTCGAATACGCCGTCGTCCGGGCGGAGGCGCGAAGGAGGCGATAAGCGATCCGCGTCGTTCCGTTATTACTGGATGAAGAGGCTATTCAGCGATGAAACTTCGATTCACGGGATATTACATCGATGCGTGGGTTCGTGTGTGTGTTTCTTGACCGGGGACTCGGGGGCGTCGAAGGATTTCGCCTAATCGATGACCGTCAAATGGGGCGTGAGTCGGTACTGCAGAGAGAATGTATACAGATATGATGGATAATAGATCGGCGCAACCGAGAGTTCTGGGAGCTCCTCGGGCGTTACTATCAATTACCCGTAATCTGTCGGAATACATTGAATCGAGAGATAGGGATTCCGGTGACCCGAGTCTGAACAGCGCGCGCGAGAGCCCGGCCTCGGCGCAAGCCACTTTGACGAATAGGTCAGTACCGATAAACCTGCGAGGGCGCTTAACTGCTCCTTGGAGTACTGTAATTTCGGCGAGCCTTAACATCGCTGACTATCCATCATCTCGAATTCATGGGGCTCTCCAGGTTAACATTAATGCAGCAAGGTATTTTTTTCTTTTTTTTTTTTTTTTTTTTATTAAAAGAAAATTATTGTTGGTATTTGATTATGCTTATCGGACCGTGGAAAAGGGGACAGCTTTCGTGAGTAAGAAGGACTCTCCAGGTTAACATTTTCCAACAATGCCGATGAATTTACAAGGGAGCTTAACTGCTCCTTGGAGTACCGTAATTTCGGCGAGCCTCTTCAATTGATGGGGCTCTCCAGGTTAACATTAACGCCCTAAATTAATTGTGTATTTTTTTTTTTTTTTTTAACCGAAAAAAAATTATTGTTGCTGCTGGATTGTACTTATCAGACCGTGGAAAAGAGAGTAGCTCTCTAGAATTTCCGTAAGAAGGGCTCTCCAAGGTCAACATTAATGCACCAAGTTATTTATGTAATTTTTAACTACCCTGAAAAATTCCTGATACCTTTGAGCAATTAAATTTCCAACCCTTGCCGATAAATCTACAAGGGCGCTTAAGCTCCTTGAAGTACCGTAATTTCCACGAGCCTTGAAATCCCCGACGATCCATCATCTTGAATTTCTGGGGCTCTCCAAGTTAACGTGTAAGCCTCAAGTTTTTCATATAAAAAAAAATTATTGTCGATGTTGGATAATACTTGTCCGTCCAAAAGTGAACAATTCTCGTGACTTCTTGTAAGAATGCCCTACTTAATATCGCCAAAAAAAAATCGGCCAATTTTTCATTCCACCTTCGAAGTATTCCCACACTCCTAGAATCGGCCGGAGGCACCGATGAGAATTATCCCGTGAAATAAATAATCCAAACGCCGACGCTTCCCGTCTAATTGTCTCCATTGTGCCCCGCAATTGGCAGTCTATCGGGAGGCCGTTAATTGGCCGCAGTCAATTTCAGGGGACGTATGTTGGCTCCGTAACTACCGACTGAGACGGTGAAAAGCTGCGGAGCGGGACGGCCACAGATGGATACGCGCAAGGTGTGGGGATTTGCATCACAGTAGCCGGGCCCGGTAACCGTCTCGGACGTCGGAGAATTCTGTTGCACATGCCAACGTGGCTGAGCGTCTTGATCGATTCGGCGAGCCGGCAGGTAACGGACAGCAATGGCATTTACATGCATAAGCTGCAACACCGAAACGATCCATATGTATACAAACGACGATGTAGACCGGAGATGAAACACTGGAGATGACGTGGAGCCGTTGCTGGAATTATATTAGACATGGTAAAGCTGCGACACACAGACCTGGCGGGAACGACACACAGGATTGGCGCTGGCCGACGCTGGGCGAACAACGGGCCGACTCCGGACCGACACCGCGTGGCACTTCCGCCAGCGGAGGCACGAGAATCCTTCATCTGTATAATAATAGCTGCGCACAGGTCAGCGGGAGTCTCCACGATGGATCGACCGAGTATCGGCCAACCCCTAATAGGAGGCAATCAATTAGGCTGCCGCATCGCGGAGCGGACACCGATAGAAGGGTGCGAGAACCGCAGCGTTGCCCCCGAGAATCTCCTCGAGACGCGCCGCTGAGACTGTGGAGATGCTGATGCGGAGGAGAACCGACCGAGGAGAGGGCGGCTAATTATCTCGAGGGAAATACGTGACAAGCACCACGTGTTATCGGTTACACAAAAAGATTGACCAGCCTAAGTGCTCGGTTCCTAGAGCCCAGGGTTAAGTTTCTTGAGCCGCAAATTAGATCGTTGCGAAGCACGTAATTAGTTTTACCGGCTTTTTCAATTGTTAAAACGACCGATTTATTTTCTGGTGCAGAAATTGGCAGTGACGACTAAGCCTTTTTTGTATACCGAGCTGTTTTTCGGGTACCGTAAGGCAGATAGACATACCGGAAATTAAAATATGTATAGTCGTATTTTGAGGAATCTTTATAATATAAATTTAAATACGATAAAATATTTAAATCCTAAAATTGGCAATACGTGTCGTAATTGAATAAGAATGGAATTTTTTTTATTTATTTACCATCCATTTATCTTCGGGCAACAAAACTTGCTACACGTATCGAAATCCATTCCGGCATTGAGCTCTCTGACTTAAAGAAATTTCATCTTCCTTCTTTCCCTCGAGGGATGTTCGGTGAATGAAAAAAAAGTTTAAACCGTTGTTTTTTTTTTGCGAACAAATTTCTCCCTCGGCTCATACGGGAAGTCTCACCGGCAGAATTTCCTCCGACTGACACTGTGCAGTACCGTCTGAATAAGAAAAGAACAAAAATATATATATATATAGTTTCAATACAGAAATCGATAAAATCTTAGTATCTATTTTTCTCCATGCAATAAAAGTTGCTACGCAAGTCGAAATTCATTCCAGCATCGAGCAGCATCTCCAGCATCTCCCTAACACAACAAAAATGTCATTTTTCATCTTTCCCTCGAGGGATGTTCGCTTGCCTCCGACTCACACGTTACAGTGCTATCTGAATAAGAAGAGAAGATATAAAAGAATTTTTTCAATACAAAAGTCAATAAAATTTTAGTGTCTTCTTTTCTCCGTGCAGTAAAAGTTGCTATGTGGATCAAAATTCATTCCCGCATTGAGCTCCGTAACTTTAAAAAAATTCATTTTTCCTCTTATCCTAGAAAGATGTTCGGTGAAAGAAAAAAAAAGTTTATACTATCTTTTTTTACGAACTATTTTCTCTCTTGACTCGTAGGCATACAGGAAGTCTTACCTGTATGCCTACGAGAATTGATGGAAGATAAAATTCAATTCTATTCTCAATTCTCACAATTCCATATAACATCGAAACAACGAAGGCGAGTCTGCCATGGTGACATGTTATCGTTTCAATCCCGTATGCAATCGTAAGAATTGAAAGTAGAATTGAAGCAACCATTTTTTTTTCTTTGAGTCATTGAATTTTTTTTTTGAGTGCATAACTCTCCAGAGCGCGCACTGAAAAAAAAGATATCAACGATTCAAGTAATATTTGCTTGGGGGCTGCCGAAGAAAAAAAAATCTTGCTTCAATTCTACTTCTAATTCGTATACAATTCCACACCGGATTGTTTCAATATCATATGAAATTATAAGAATTGAAAGTAGAATTGAAACAAACATTTTTTTCTTCAACAGCCCGCAAGCGAATTTGGGCTGGTTTTTTTTTCAATTTTTTTTCAGTGCGAATTCTCGGATCGAAAGGGATGGGCTCGTTGGCTGATTTTCTCGCAAGGGGGAGCGGAGATGTTTCGCATTGCGTGTGCGTGAGCCTGCCGGCGAGAGGAATAGGAACGAGACGACGAGGGGTGGTTGAAGCGGAGGGGGTTGCGAGGCGACCGGAAGCTGGCCGAAGCGGCAGAGCCGGCAGCGAGCGGGCGAAGCCCCGCGTGGCCGTCCCTTGTTCCTGCCGTTCTATAAACTCGCACGCACACACTTAGGGCTCTCCTCCCGCGTTCGAGAGCAGGGAAGAGTCGAGGGTGCATCATCGTGCTCGCCGCCGCTGCAGCTCGGCGAGCCATTTAGCGGTCTAAGGGACGCGCCGGAGGGGCTCGCGGGAGTTTGAGGTCGCATTGATTTTGTCTAGACAGGGTGGAGACTAGCCGACGTATCGTCCTTTCGCTCGGCTCGGCTGATAGCGTGGGACGAGCGCGCGCGCGGGGGCGCGCACCCCTTCGCACACAACCGAACACCGCCACCGCCTTCGACCGGCGACACCGGCGTTTCCGCGTGCACTTGGAAACAGTTTGCGTCCCGCACTCGACGCCCACACGGCTTCGAAGCCTCGATAATCATTTTTGATTTTTTTTTTACATCGCTGTTAAGCGCGTGTGCGTGCGCGAGTGCGTGCGCGGGTGTGTGTCGGTCATATGAGGAGATACGGTTTTTTTTTTTTTTTTTTGAACTGCGAAAGTTGTGGTCATTTTGACAATTTTTTTTTTTTTTGAGGGTTAATGCTGGAATGTATTTCGTGAGTCATTGTTAGGCGCAATGAAGGCGTCGATCGAAGGGAAATGCCGCCGAACGGCGCTGCAGAGACGACGCGACCTTTGTGCGTAGCGCCGACACAGCCTTGAATGGTCTTCCGGGTTCGCGAGTTCAGTGTCACGCAGGGGCGAGGTAAGTTCAGTGACCAACGCGTCTTGAGACTCTTAGTCACTATTTGCTACCGCTGTGGTTCAGCTTTTGTAGAACTTTTGTGTGTATATATATATATATATATATATATATATATATATATATATATATATATATATGTGTGTGTGTGTGTGTGTGTGTATATATATATACTCCATTTGTACAGGCTTTTGCCTATTGCAAATAAACTACCCATCTATCTATATCTATATACACGGAGAGTTCTTGGGGGATGATTAATTTGATTGAGCGGTGGGACGATACGCTGGGAAGTTAAAATTTATATCGCGCGTTTGAAACTTTAAGTATGTATGTGCGGAATTTTTGACCATTCGAGAAGGGTCAATATGGTTGGTTTCTAAAAAAAAAATGTCTCAGAATATTATTTATTTATTGAATTGATCAGCTTATTAAACCTCAATGAGGTGAGATGAATTGAGCAATTCGTGGAGTTTGTGTATTTGAGAAACGTTGGGGGAATGTTGCACACGGCAATCGACGAATACCGAATTACTATTCGGTCTGTCATTTATCGGTTTATCGATGACTTCGTATTTGGGAATTGATTTTTTTTAAATTCCTGTTGATGAATCAGACGTGGGAATTCCATAGTCGGACTCGATTTGCACCACTCGATTCGTTAACGGCGGTGGATTTTTACTGGTGCGATGAATCATACAGAAGGGATGATTCTCGTTCACCCTTTGGGTTCGAGGACCTTAGGGCGTGTCTAGCAGCGCACCAAATATGATGCGTCTGCGGACGCTGAGGAACCGCTAACGCACAACGCGCTGCTTCGAGGCGCCGACTGATTTTTTTTCAAATAAGTTTGTTTCAAGGGTTTATCCTTCCGGAAGCGATTGCGATCGCAAGATTTAAAAAAAATGTTAATAAAAGATACCACAGACGATCCACTCGACGTAATTTGTAATTCAAGGCCTCGCTTTTTGGTTTACAAATTTCGTACTCGAGGTAAAAAAAAATTAACCACAAGCGGAGCTCACATTCCTTAAAATGCGCACGTTAGAAGTTGAATTCGCGCCGGCTGGTTAATTTTTCATGTAAATTTGTTTTAAGGATTTGCGTTTCCGGACGCCAATGTGATCGTAAAATTATCTTCAGAAGTTAATTTAAAAAACCACGGAATTTCTACTCGACGTAATTTGTAATTCACCCCCTCATTTTTTATGTACAAATTTCATAATCGAGATACAACCAAAAAAAAAATCCCCCGAGCGAACCTCACGTACGAATTCCTTAAAATTCTTGCCATGAAAGTAGAATTCACACATGCTGAGTGCCGAAAGGGCGCGGAATTTCTGGGAGTTAACTGGCCTCGAGTTTGAGGTATATGCGGCATAACCAAGCTCCCCCCCCCCCCCCCCCCCCCCCCCACCCCGTAATGAAATTCAATTAAACTTCTAATCAGACCGAAAGTCGCGCCGCTTTCGCCGTAGACAGAAAAGAGCGACGAGGAGAAGAGAATAGCAATAGCAGTAGAGCCGGTGCGCCGTTAAATAAACGACGCGGTGGAGGGAACACACTCCATTCCGACTGGCGAATGCCCGCGAGAAACGCGCCGTCGCAAATTACACCCGGTTCCTCTGCCCCGCGGACTAACGAAGACTGACGGGAGGCCGTTACTTTGGCCAACTTTCCGAGATCCTTCGGCCTCCTCCCGACCAAATTAACGGGGGCGTTTGGTACGTCCCGATAAAATTGCATCATGATCCCGCAATGTATAATTGCGACTTTAATACCCCAAAAGTCCCGAACTAGTTCAACGAGCTGTACTAAAAGAATAAGAAAAGAAAAAGAATAAGAAAAAAAAAAGAAAATAAGAACATTATTTTAGTCTTTAAGGGAACAGGTCACAGATCGCCGTTTCTTAATGGTGGGGGCATTTTGCTAGCGATGGTTGAGGTATCTATTCATATACAAGTTCGAAGCCTCTTCGGCTCGTAATATCTTCGAAAATCTGTGGGCGCAGCTCGATGTTATTTTTTTAATGCACCCTTAATAGTGTTCCAATGTTAGAAAAAAAATTTAGAAAAAAAATTCTAATACGGTAGTTTGGAAATATATATTTTTTGTAAAAGAATGTTCATGCTAATTGACATAATTTTGAGCTCACGTATCTCTGAATTCATGTGGGGAAAAAATTATTAGAAATCCTTATTAGAAAAAAAAACCTTATTTGTTGCTTCATATATAGCTTTTACGTCTGATTTTTAGTTCCAAAAGTAGAAGAGTCGTCTTGTGACGCATTCCCTTAATTGGTGCAAGTTCTGCGACAGCCTTTGGTCGCATTTGCCTCGATACTGGTTCGACGACTAAACTTTCCCATTTTTTTCTTTTTTTCCTTTAAGGGTATTATCCATTTAGATATATATATATACATATATACGTATATATAGATCGACGAGGAAAAACTGGGTGGTATATACGTACAGAGACGGGGAGGTTTGGCCGCGCCTTGACACAGAGCAGCCGCTGGTTAATGCGCGGTGCTCCGGCACTCGCGGATGCCCGAGGCACAGAGTAATGATCTCGTTACCTCACCTCTCGGTTTCATACCCTTATGGTTCCCGTACAACGTCCCCCCTCGAGCTCCCTCTCCAGCCTCAGCCATTCTCCGAGCCTCCTTTCGGTCCCTCCGGTGCTTCCCGATTGCGATTATCGAGAATGCTGTTTATCCATTGTAGCCGATCCACCTCCGGCCGGTCGCTGTCTCTCTCTCGCTCTCTCCGGCATTCGAGCGTTCAACCGCGATAAATAGTACTCGGTGCTGCACCCCTCTTCGCGGCACTGACGAGGCTCGAGGGCACTCCCGACAATGAAAAATAACATTTTAAAACTCTCGTCTATAGGGTGGATTGGCTAATTAGCTCTGCAATAGGGCGAGGTTTTTGTCGAATCTCTAAAAGTTCTTTAATAATACTCAAAGTATTTTAAAATTACTTAGAAAGTACCGTAATTTTACATACTATTTGTACATTAAATTTAAGGTACTGGCTTGTGCGAAAAAGCTTCCAATATCGGTACATTAAGTTTACACTTTTTTTACAGTGATAACAAGCTTGTTAATCTCATCGTCGAAAAGAAACCGCCAGCAATTTTTAACTTGTACCTGTTAATATCAGGTTATTGTCTTTTTTTAAACAAATTTATGAGCGCTGAATTATCGGGGTTTCCGTGTGCAGATTTATACGAATGGCTCATTAGCACGGGAAATTTCAATATCTCGTTACGATTTTCGTGCACCGGGGAAATGAGGGTGAGAAAATAACGAAAAATAGAGATACATGTGCCACGAGGGTATTTTCCCAATTCGCCCCAAAGCCCTGGTCCGAACAGATTACCGACCGGGGATGTGGGCGCAAAATAATAATCACCGTTTGGAACACAATCGTATGAAAGTTATTGTCGGCTTTTCGACCGAAATGTTGGAACGGCTGCGAACGAGACCCCCATCAGCGATAACCCAATATTCCTATTTTCCCAACATTCACCAAATGTGCAATTAACTTTTCTGAGAGGTTTTTTTCTTCTTGCGTGTTCCAGGTACCCCATCGACACCGATCATGCCGGGGGGTGCGCCGGGGACACCTTCCTCCAAAGCGAAGGTAATTCGTTGAAACTATAGTTTCTTCTATCACCGTTTACGCGATCGAAAAAATCGCAGCAATTTTCCACCGAGCACATTGAACGTCGTATTATATTGTCACTTCAATCATTTCACTTACTACATTTTCAGTTATTACAACATTGTCAATAGCTACAAATTGTAAAAAAGGCTTTCAAGGAAATTAGTTTGAGTTATCTGTGCAAAGAAAAACAGTTTTTGTAAATAATTTTTCCACACAACACAAATCTGGCAAAAAAATTTGCTACAGCAGCAGAATATATATATATATATATAACAGTTATTCTGCTTAATAGCAGAATAACTATAGTTGTCTCCACGTTTAATTGCAAGCATGTATAATTAGCGACTGCAACGAATTTCTTGCCGTCAAAAAAAAAAAATCCTCTACGCAAAAGTCTGCAAAACATCAGCAGAGAAGTCTCTAACGAAGTCTCGAAGCAGCGTGCTCGAGGCTGTAGAGGATTTATAAATTGTAAAGGAAGGCACTGCGAATCGTTGTGGATAACTGTTGATTGGCAAGCTCGCGCGAGAACGAGTAAAGGCTGAAGGGGCGAAGTTGCTCTCAAAGCCGTTGGGCTGTGCAGCCAACAGACCAAAAAATGAATAAGAGAGCGGACGGGCGGCCGGATTGAAATGAAAGGCCGGTCGAGAGGCTGAATGCAACAGGGACAGTGTGAACCAGCTTGAAAGCTACCGCAGCGGCTACGGTATCACTGCCTCCGCCTGTAGTATTATCCCTTATACAACTCTCCAGCGCGCCCTAGATCCAATTTGTCGTTCATGTTCCAGGAGAAAATCATGCTGAGAACGAAGGTCGTCGTCGCTCTATATCCATTCCGGGCGATCGAGGGTGGCGATCTCTCCCTCGAGAAGGTAAATAAATCCACGAGTCTTGATTCATCGAATTTCACCAATTATTATTTTTTTTTTATGGTGCCAGTTCTCCCCGACTTAATTTGATTGAGTAATTAATTTTTTCGACGATACTGACCTAGGTCGATCAGAAACAAATTCTTACACGATGCTAAATTGTCATTCGCGTCATGTAAGAATTCACTTTTAACCGCAAAAGGTTAGCACCCGGGAAAAAATAAATTACAGTTTTTGTTACCGTCATAATGAGGTTGTAATTAGGTAAATAAATCCACAAGTCTTGATTCATCGAATTTCATCGAAATAAATTTTTTCTTTATGGTCCCAATTCTACCCGACTTAATTTATTTAAGTAACACATGTTTTTCAACGATGCTGATCTTGGTCGGTAAATAGCAAAACATTGCACGGAGCTGAAACGACATCCGCGTCGTCTAAGAATTGACTTTTAACCCGAAACGATTATCACCCATGAAAAAAAATCGATTACAGTTTTTATTAGCGACCGAACCCAGTTTCAGTAATGGAGGAGTGACCGGCACATCGCCTCAAGAACACGTCTTAATTTCGCCCCACGGAACAAATTTTTTGACTAAAGCAACTTATCTCCGTCCTTCGCTCTCATTTCCCTTCCAACCCGGCCTTAAATTTCGGTTAGAATTCATGTAAGTTCAAGGCTCGACTAACGTCTCTCCGCGTCCCAGAATAAAGTGGGTCGCTCGAACGTGTAAAACGCGTTCCGGTCCTCGCGTATGTGTCGTACCGTGCGTTAGTTCCACGAGGCAAAACATTGTGTACCGCACGGTAAAGTAGGCCACGAGATAGGGTTGACTGGAACCGTACGGGTGAAGGGAGAGAGAGCGAGAGAGAGTGAAGGGTGCGGGCGGGGGGGGGGGGGGGGGGGGGGAAGGGGGGTTGAAAAGCGGGGGTTGGTGTACTTGTTGCACACCGGATGCCCGTGTAAGTGTCGAGCAGCACAGAAGAGCGACGATATTTAACCGCCGGTGAATTCTCGACGCTTAGCCCGGATCTCGATGTGTCGGGGAGAGTTTGAGAGAAAGTGCCGTACAGCGTTGTAGAGGGTGGAGGTTTCTGCACGTTACCCGTGCGCTCACACATTGCGATGTGACATCAATGCGGTATGCTGGTTTCAGGGCGCCGAGTACGAGGTGCTGGACGACTCGCAAGAGCACTGGTGGAAGGTCAAAGACGAGCACGGGTGAGCCTTATGATTATTATATTTATGCTACACAGTGTGCAACATGCACAACGAGTGCCACTGTGTATATACATGTGGATGGCAGGCGCTTACGGCCCGCGTGCCTCCGATAAACCACTTTGCCGTTTGATCTCCGCTAATGAACCGCCGACCGAGCTCATATCGGATGCCATCGAGGTATACGGATAACTGCGCGGTGACCCCCATGCGCGGATACCTTGACGGGCGTCAACCCCCGCGTGACCGCTTAGTTACCGGTCCATTTATGCTGCACCGGAAATTTGTCGTTAATCGGGTTGTTGCTAAACGAAAGCGTTTACACACGCGATTTATTGTGTGCAGTCTTTGAAGTGTCGGAAAGGCCCCAGTCGAAACTCTCGAGCGTTACAACGGGCCCAGATAGGGCCCTGGTAAGGTCTCGTCGGGTTCTTGTCAGGCCTCCTCAGGGCCTTGCCAGGGCCCGAGGTAACGCTCTATAATTGCAGCTCGCTTACACGGAAAACAGTATATGCGACAAATATGTTAAAAGCAACAAATTTTTCGCGCAAATTTTTTGTTCACATCCGTCGCATATATTTATTTATTTATTGAGTTCTCTGGACGAACCCTTTTCGCAAGATGTACAATGTATGAGTGTGATTGCACCTGATAACTAGCGCAGAACCGTTACAAGTTAGATTTAATGTATTGATCGATAATTGATTGATTCATAGATTAAATAAACAACACAGTATATTTCAAAATATACGAAATATAAATATAAAATAAAAATACGTGAAAAGCATATTATCGCATGTGCTCGTTTGCCACGACGGTGGTTACCGAAGTTTGTCTCAAATCTCGTCTTTCCGTGAGTCGAAAAATTTAACTGTAACGTACGAATTCGCGAATCCCGTCGTGCCCGCATGAATCGACTCATCCGATCTTGCACTCTCGGTAATTGAAAGAGTTTTATATAAGTATATATAAGTATACATGCACGTGTATATCTATACGTGTAACTATCATTCCCATCTGCTTTCAGATCGATTGGATATATCCCAAGCAATTACGTGAAGGAAAAGGAGCTTCTGGGTCTTCAGAAGTACGAGTAAGTATGATGATATACCAGACTCCCTCTTCCAAACCCACCCCCCCCCCCCCCTCCCCCCTCCCCTTTCCCGAGGATCTCGTAAGAGCTTTCCATCGTCTTTCACTTTTTCCTTATCTCGTCTCTCTCCCCTCACCGGATCGGCAATATCAACGTCGTGGAGCTTGGATTTTCCAGCCTAGCGAACCGGAAATCTCTTCCCAACTTGGCAAGGGAACTCGCGAGTTCGTCATTGTGCGACTTTACGTTAAAGTCCCGGTATAATAATCATTCTCTTCGTATTTATTCCGCGCGACGACGAAATGCTTCGCACGGTTCGGGAGTGGCTAAAGTTTGACGCGAAAGTAAAGCAGGTCGAAGGGGATCCGCGAAAAATCGATATTTAAAAAAACAGACACATCGATGTTGCGCTCCGATCGATTTCTGTCCCATATCGCTGACCGGATCGGCGCTCGATCCGCGTCGACCGCCGCTCGCCGTCCGAGCCCCAATCAGATTGTCGCGCTCCACCAGCTTGAATATCCGCCGAGGAATGATTCACGGGCGCGTTTCCCGCGGGAGCAAAACTGGCGCGGGTTGCCTTTATTAGTAGCCATTTATCGAGCGGCCGTGCGAGAGGCTTCGAATTTCCCAGGCTCGGCGATTCCCCCGTGAAGCCCCTCGGCGAGGCGAGATTCGACCACCGAACCGCTCGCTCCCGGCTCACCCCGTTCATCCCAAAATCGCTCGGCTGCATTAATCATTGGGACGTCGAGCCGCGGAGGAGGCTGGCAGGGTTCCGGATCGTCGAACTTAGCCGAGAGCGCCGCCCGTCGGCGAAATCCCTTCGATTTCCCGGCTACGGTTATCGCGAGACGAAATCGTGACATACGTCTCCATCCGACTCTGCATCCTCGGACCGGGGGATGCCGAATGGAGTTAGCGGGAACGATCCGGGAATCGCGGCGTCCCGGGCTCGCCCGAAAGATTTATTCGTCCTACGCGACGAGAAACCTTCCGGTATTTGCAGTCCTTTCCATTACACTAGGAAAATCGAACACTCGACCCCGTTTGATGTAATCTTGAATCATTCATCCTCGGGAAGTCCAATGCACTGCTTCAGGAAGAGGAAAAGAAATTGTTCACTCGTGGGATTTTATTCTCCGAGTGCACTTCCCCGACCGCAGTTTGTGCGATGCAAAACACAGTCGCTACAACCTGATGGCATTTAGTCTCATGCAGACATCTTCGGCATTTTCAGTTTCTCACCTCGTGACACAAAATATTGTACGATAATTTTGGAAAAAATATTTTATGAACTCGTGTGATTGCAACACTCGTCTTCGGCTCGTGCTCACACTCGGCAGAGAAAGTTTTCTCGCACTCGTGTCAAAATGTACTGTTTTTTATCTCCTTGATTTGCTGCCGCATCGGAACGGTCTAATTTCCTAATCCTCTTCTTTTTGGTTTCTAATTACGACAGTCAATGTACGTTTCGGATTATGCTTGTTTTGCCTGTAGTTGAATTTAAAACCGGATGCGTGTCATATATACATATATATGTATATATAATTTTTTTTATTTTTCCCAGATGGTACGTCGGCGACATGTCGCGTCAACGAGCCGAATCGCTGCTGAAACAGGAAGACAAGGAGGGCTGCTTCGTCGTACGCAATTCATCCACCAAAGGACTCTACACCCTTTCGCTCTACACTAAAGTGTAAGTGCCTTCGAAACGAGTCGGTACAATTTTTTTCTCTATTTTTTCATCCGCCAGAACGGGGAACCCTCGACGCTGTCTCGTTGTCGCCGTCGAGCTTATCGAAGCTCAACCGGCTGCGAGTGCCTCGGAGTGCTGACAAAACCGCGGGGGTTGCAGCGAGACAACTTTTTTTTTTGCGACGACCGTTTCATGTACTCGAACGGGAATTCGCCGAGCGACGAATGAAACACACCGCCGTACGGTTGAAAGAAATTTCATATAGCTCGGATGAATTGTCTGTCGAGACGGAATTTCTCTGTGTTTATTTTTTAATTTTTTTGCTTTTTTTTTTTTTTTTAAATCTTCTTTCTTATTTTTCAGTCCGCATCCCCACGTGAAGCACTACCACATCAAACAAAATACTCGGGGGGAGTTTTATCTCTCGGAAAAACATTGCTGCGGCTCTATACCGGATCTCGTGAATTATCACAGGCACAATAGCGGAGGACTCGCGAGCAGACTGAAAACGAGTCCGTGCGATCGTCCCGTACCACCCACCGCCGGTCTCAGTCACGGTTAGTAATACCGCTCTCGAGATCCCGCTACCTCGCACAAAAGGCGTAAACGCCACGGCCGAAGAATGTCGCGATTTTTTTTTCCTGGTTTCCATCAACGGGTACTATCGAATGTTTTTCGCAGATAAATGGGAGATAGATCCGGCGGAGCTTCATCTGCTCGAGGAACTCGGCTCCGGGCAGTTCGGCGTCGTGCGGAGAGGGAAGTGGAGAGGCTCCATCGACGTAGCCGTTAAGATGATGAAGGAAGGAACCATGTCCGAGGATGATTTCATCGAGGAAGCTAAAGTCATGACGTTAGTAGAGTAGACATTTAATTCAGCGGCTGAGTTCTGATTGCGAATGATAAGTCAATTGTTTCACCTCTTCAGAGTGACAAAAGTTTATTTATTGTTTTCTTCTTCGAGTTCTAAAAATTGGCTCCCTACATCATTATTTAGAGGGTGCGATATAATGTGAAATAAATGAGTGTATTTACACTCATTTATTTCACTTAAATTTTTAAACAATGAAGAGTAGTGGAGGATGAAGTTAAAGCGTCGAGTTTACATTACGAATAATAAATCAATTTTTCACGTCTTGGGAGTCATGAAAGTCTTTTTATTGTTTTTCTCCTTTTCGAGTTTTAAAATTGGCACCCCTAATAATTATTTCGAGGGTGCGATGTAAATTGAAATAAATCAGTGCAAATTTATACGATGAAGAGTAGTGGAGTTCCAATTAAATTCAGCGCCGAGTTCACATTACGAATGGATAAATCAATTTTGTCACCTCTTCAAAGTCACAAGAGTTTGTTTATTGTTCTTCTCTTCGCAGAGTTCCAAAATTCGCACCCCTAATAATTATTTCGAGGGTGTTATGTAAAGTGAAATAAATGAGTGTAAATTTAAACGATGAAGAGCAGTTGAGTAGTCGAGTACGAAATTCAGCGCCGAGTTCACATTACGAATGATAAATCAATTTATCACCTCTTCAGTCACAGAAGTTAATTCAGAGTTTTTCACTTCATCGAGCTCTAATAATTCGCACCACTAATAATTATTTCGAGGCTGCGACATAAAATGAAATAAATACTCGTTACGACACGCTTCGAGTATTTATGTAACGCCTTCTTCAAAAACACCACTTTATGTCGCGCCCGGCCCCCACATAAAGCGGCACTTTTCATGCATGAGTTGCAAAAATTAATGTCAATTTATACGACAAAGCGTAGTACTTTTTGCAATTACAGTAGACGAACATGAGTAACTAGTTTAGTTGTTTACATTGTCGGAGGTTGTAAAAATGAATTTTTGTCTGTTAAATTAGAAAGCTGCAGCACCAAAACCTAGTCCAACTGTATGGAGTTTGCAGTAAAGACAGACCGATATACATAGTCACTGAATACATGCGACACGGTTCGCTACTGAACTATCTGCGTCGTCACGAAGCTTCCCTTGGGGCCAACGTCGGTCTCCTTTTGGACATGTGCATACAGGTAAATGGATTTTAGCTTCGGAAAGTCCGCGGAGACCTCGTCTTTCTCGTACCGTGAATAAATTAATTCGCTGTAAATTTTGTGTGATCAAAGGTCTGCAAGGGCATGGCATATCTGGAGAGACACAACTACATCCACAGGGACCTCGCAGCTCGCAATTGTCTAGTTGGCTCCGAAAATGTAGTTAAAGTAGCCGATTTCGGTCTAGCTAGGTACAAATTTTACATTAAATTTATGAACGCATCGGTACACTTCCGGTTTAATCTAGTATAATAGTGGAATATTTGCTCTAACAATATTTGCTTATTCGCAGGTACGTCCTGGACGATCAATACACGAGCAGCGGTGGCACCAAATTTCCTATCAAGTGGGCACCGCCCGAAGTGCTGAATTACACCCGATTCAGCTCAAAGTCCGATGTGTGGGCTTACGGTGTACTCATGTGGGAGGTTTTTACTTGCGGGAAGATGCCCTATGGCCGTCTGAAGAACACCGAGGTAGTCGAGCGAGTGCAGCGCGGTATTATACTAGAGAGACCCAAGGCTTGTTTCAAAGAGGTTTACGAGGTTTGTAATATTTTCTAATTTATTATGAACTTTATTATTACGTTAATGTTCCAAGCCCGTAATTACGGTGGATACATTTATTAATTTATTTTTTTGCTGACTCGTTCCCCCAGGTGATGAAAAAATGTTGGGCCCACGGACCGGAAGTGCGACCATCCTTTCGCGTACTGAAAGAACAGCTAATCAACGTTTCTCAGGGTTTGCTCAATGATTGACTCAACCTTCTGCGGTGTTTGCGCCTATCATCTCCCACCGGCCGGTCGATATTGGTCCCGAAATCACCATCACTCGACCGTTCACCATCGATAATGCCTTCGCTAAGCTCCTCGTATAACTCCGCAACGCTACCAGCATCTCACAAAATCCGGGGTCCCGCCTCGTTACCCTCCTCGGTTGACTTCCTACATCTTTCGTCTACGTCGTGTAAATTCAAGAGGGAAGGTTCATCCTCGCCCAGTACACCTGGCCACCTAGCTAGTCAACCATCATCGAGCTCGACGAACGTCTGTGAAATTTGCAGTTGCTACGGTCATCCGTGGATCGACATTTGCAACGCTATTCGAGCTACTAAAGGCAAATGAGTTATGTCTATTGATTAAACCTATTATCGAAACAAAACAAAACAAACAAAAAGTCCGAGCATCAAACACCGGTTCTTGTTACAGTATTTTTTCAATGATTAACGAACGCGTTAACTATCGTCGGTGTACGGTGGAAAATTTTCAATGATTTCTATTCGTCGCGTCGATGCATTGGCGAAGCCACGAAAAATTGGCACCCATTACGAGCACCGACTCTCTGTCGTACACATTTATCGGAGAAAAAAATTATTGTAACCGCGCATCTGTATATGCATTTGTGGGAATCAAACGATCGCTGTTTCACTCTTTATTGTCAATGGGATCATTGAGTTCCGACAAGTTTGTACATTCAACAACACAGACAACTTGCGCGAAGGTCGTATTGAAGAATTCAAATGGAAATAAATGAAAAAAAAACTAACAACAAATTTTTAAAGACACCGATAGACAAAAGAGACGCATGATTCGCCTTGAGATTTAGCAGCTCAGCATAAATCATTGTTCCTCGTAAAACATTTCAGTGCGCAAAGTGCGTTAGACAAAACGCGAAACATTTTTAATGAAAAAAGAACGTAAAATATGCAATAATAGGGTTAATCGATAAATTTAGATTTTTGCCTTACGAAGGGAAAGACCCCGGTGTACATATTACTTAAGTTTAGCATTAAGTCTCAATGACCGGATTGAAAGAGTCCTCCGATTTTGAGTGATGAATAACAGAGTGTTTCTTGTTTCAACCCTCCTGATTGCGATTGTTTTTTTTTTCGTAAGCGTCTGTCGCGACTCGCAAGAAATTGAAATAAATCGAAGATTTTCAAGGCAAAGTGGATTTCATGAGATGAATCGGAGGGCGACATGCTTGATTATATACCGCGATAATTATCAGAATCTCACGGAAAAACAGATCTGATTGATGTTGAATGAACGGTGATGTGAGTGGGCGCACGGTGCCTGACGCGAACTTTTTCGACGAAAACAAATAAAAAAAATTTAAGCTCAGCGCTCAAAGTAAAAAAAAAACGTAATGAACACGAGTGCAATTCCATCGATCGACGATTAAACCATATAGGCAACGTAAAAATATTTACATTTATAATGCGCGTTATAATATGGACCCTGTCAAGACAATATACATATGCAAGTCCTTACAGCATAAGCTAGTCCTCACTAATAATAGGAAGAAAAAATTATTGGGTATATTGAGACTGCTCCATGTTTCCTTGCATATCTCTTGCGTATGTGTGTCTCGACGAATGTAATCCAACGATGATTATTATCAACTGCGAGAAAGTTATTTTCACGAGTTTATAGACACTTAGCTGTTACTAATTATAGTTCGGCTGTATGTAAGGTGATTTTTATCCGACATAGGAAAAGAAAAAAAAAATAACAACACGAAGAAGAAAATATAAAAACAAACACACGATAGCCCTTCGTTATAACTCGAGAATGCTTTCAAGTATGATTAAATAAAGTGTGTGATCTTGTATATGATAAGTAAAATGTTCTCATGTTTACTCTTCAGAGTGTATTTGTATGGGACATGAAATACAATAATATTTCATTTCGACACTAGCTAGAAACGCTCATTTCAATCTTAACTGTAAAAAAAAATCATTTTTCCTACTCGAATTTGTTTGTCGTTAGAATACTTCCGTTTTTGTTTTTCTCTTTCGTTCGATCGAAAGCATAAAACTATCATCCCTATTTGCGAGTGAAATATCACCTCTCCGCGGCAAAGTCAAATCGTTTCCCTTGCTTTCTTTTTTTACAACGATAAGAAAAAGGTGGGAACAATGTGTTAACTTTTGATCAATTCGTAAAATTGCAGGCTGACTCATTGGGTTTTTCAATCGTCAAAGGTTCTCTTGTCGGTAGATCGTAAGCTAGGATTAACGGTTTGAATATCAAATTTGTAACTTGTGACTCCAAGAAAACAAAAAATCCACATCTATTTTGTAACAGATACTCGAATTAGATTAAATATTTCTCTAGTACCCTTTACTTCGTGAATCGCGTTTCTCAAACAAACAAACAGTACGTTTTAAATTTGAAAGCAAAGATTTGAAAAAAAAACAAACATATTTGTATGGTATTGATTCGGATGCCCGCGATGTACTCGTAGTACGACCGGCATCGTTTTTTAGGGGTGATGAAGATAAGAAAAAAACACTAATAAATAACGTCTCCTCGCAGCCCTGTCTCACTAAACTTCGTGACTATCGCTTCGCAACGAAACGAATAGTTTAGGTACCATCATGTTATAAATATTAAAAAATCAATGTGTATAGAAATTCGTAGGAATACGTGAAACATAGTGGAGATGGTAGAACATTTTTTTTCCATTTTTTTTTTTTTTTTGTCAAACCGGAAATGATGTCTTACTATACGAAGTCAAAGATCATCATCCTGCTGTAATTGTTCGGAAACATGAATCGCCCCCCCTTTTCTAGTTTACATTAGTTTGTGTTACTCGTATCTTATTTGTTGTGTTAACAGAGACGAATCTTGTCACGGATCCTAATGCGTTCCAGTTACGGACGAATATTTTCCGCGCGAGAACCTATCGTAGTTTTTATGAATGGGTGTATATGAATTTTGTAACGTTGCAACAACTTTTATGCAAACCAAGAGGAAAAAAAAGAAACCCAAACAACAACACAAGCAAGCTTCAACCATTTTTTCATTGTAAATATGTACGGACTGCCATTTTCATTATATGTGATAAATAAAATGTATGTCTTTAGCGTGGTGGATAGTTTCTTTGCGAATCCTTCGATCAATGAACTTACGAGAATCGACTGGCTACAAAAGGAATTTTGAAGGGATAAGCGAAAATTAGTAGGTGAATCTACGTGCGTGTGAAAGTAAACATTTCGAAACATTGATTCAATTTTTATTCGATGCTTTTTTGAACATAGTTCAAGAAGTGTTGCAAGCCGATGAGACACTTCGATTTAGAAACGACGTGAAGAACACTCGAAAACTAGCGGGTAGCGTATAAAAATTACGTTATATGCAATCTTGTCGATAACTATCCTTAAATATTTCAACCTTATTTAATTAAGTTTCGACAAAAAATTTTGTCGACATATATTTGTATATACGTTTGTAGTGCGGAGACCTAACGCTTGAAAATTACAGCCTCCTCTTCTTTCTGTTTGGCTTGCACGAGTATGAGGGAGAGCACCGCTAAGATAACCTGCAAAGGACGAGAGGTCAAATAATCGTATCGACGATGCAGCCGGAGGTTCGCTCATATTTTTTTTTCTTTTTTTTTTTTACCGTTTAGTCAGAATCGCTCGTTAATTGACGATAGAGATTACAAGGCGAGCGATTTCGTGCTACATAATATCGTGCTCGGTATCGGCCAGTGAATGGAATCGTCATTTGTGTCGATTGGATATTCTTAACGTAGTTCACGCATGCGCGGAGGGGACGAAGAAAAGGATGCGAGCACACGATAAAAGAGTACTTGAGATATGTATGTGTGTTCGCTTACGTGCAGCATGCAGAGGGACAGAGCGACTCCCGCCAGCCATCCCGATCTGGCCTCCAAAAACCAAGTGAACTCTTCGACGCATCCGTGGAAGAATGCATTTCCGGTGACCGTATCCCGGCACTCAGTTGGCAGCGGTTTGAGAAGATTGAGATAATCCATCGGTCCATTGGCGCCACAGCATCCCATCTGACAATATTATTGTTGTTATTGTTGTTATTATTATTATTATTATTATTATTATTATTATTATTATTATTATTATTATTCCGTAATTATACTCTTTTATTATCTGTCAAACTGCTTGAAAATTAGGGCTTCGCTGTTAATTAGCTGATCACGAACTTCTTCTTTTCATTAAGGCGTATTTACTAAGGGATAACGACCTTTTTGTTTTTGTTTTATTGCACTGCATCGTATCTTTACTTTCATCGGTTGTATTGCGGATACTCCTGCATCATGAATCATTGTATTCCATTGCATATGCATAATAAATAGTCGATTATATTCTATCATTATTTTTATAAATAATAATGTAAATGGCTGAAAGGCTCGTAGAAGCTTGAATGAGATAATGGCTCACATTCTCTTGGACAATTCTGAGAATCTCCGCCGCTTTGTCGTGCTGAGAGTTGCTTATGAGCGTCGTCATCGATCTCTTTATCAGAGGTTGTATTTGGCTATCGTAGGTCGAGAAATCGAGCAGGACGGCTGACCCTGCGAGCCCGAGGACGAAACAAAACGCTTGGAGGCCTATGTGCTAGAAAAACGACACTCTCATTATTCTCATGTGTATTCACGTAAGTTTTTGTTTCCGAACCCGACAAGCGTCGTCACGCCAGAGAGCACGAATAAACGTAATGTTTTCGCCGTTCGGGTTCGTCGACTCGGTAATATACTCGGGCTGTCGCGCCGACGCACAACGTATAGGGCCGTAACGTGTTCCATGAGGGCCGCGGCGCATCCGACGAAGGCGATGACCATGACGATTATCGAGGAGGCGATCAAAATGTATATTCCGTCGTAGAACTCTGATATGTCGAGAAAATCAACCCATTCCGCAAAGCCAGGCTCCATTCGAAGCCAGACGGACAGGCCGAACATTCCGCCGCCAAGAATCTGTCGAATTAGAGAAGGTGCACAGTCGCGTGTGAGGGTGCGGAGTCGAAAGACTTGGCACGGTGAGTCACCGATCTCACGTGGAATCCTTGATACGCGCAACGCAGCATTAAGTATATCTTTAATTCACCATGAAAAGGCTCGTGAATTAATTTGTATGCTTGTGTGCAGTTGCGGTATAAAATACCAAGTAATTGTTTTTTCAATAGTTTGGATGTACAGGAATAACGGGAAACGTTTCCCAACTCACCCATATAACGGCGTTCAAGGAAAGAATCGTGTATTTGATACATCCGATTTGTCGCTCCAATCGAGCGGTTTCGACACCTTGGCTCTTCAAAACCATTCTCGAACCAACACGCAAATCGAACAATCGACGAGCACTCCGACGAAGACAGATGATTTCACGTGCTCGACTGCGGCGAAAACAAAAATTCTTTACACTGTACTGATGAAGACGCTACTCGTGAGCGGGACTGTAATGCGCGACGATGACGAGGATGGGCGACAGGTAAAATGCTGGGCAACCATTGCCTGCTATGTACCTCTTTATCTCCGACAAATATGAGATAAGTGGATAAGCACGCCCTAGATGCGCGACTCCCCATTCGTCACAGCACTCTCCTATGTTATATCGATCAGTGATTCATTGTCCTCGTTCCCGGCTCTCTAGTTTTTAAACTTCTATGTATAAATAGAGTGAGTGCCGCATTAACGCACATGCTCAAGAGTCAAATGATAGACCAGACTAGCGAAGACGGATCCGATACTTCGCTCTTGTCTATCGCACGGAAATACGTCACTTTCGATTTGAAAGCCTTATGTTTCTATCGGAAATACATCAATTCCAGATTGAAAATCTAATTTCGACCGGAAGTGACGTCATACCGGAAATACGTCACTATCTGGTTAAAAATATCATTTACCAACCGGAAGTGATGTATGGGAGTGATTTCGGATTTTCGAAATCTAGTTCGATATGCTACATAGGATTCAGGGTTTTCGAAATTCACTTGTGTATGCTATGAAATCCGAAATCTCCAGAATATTGCTTATGCAAGTGATTTAGGATCGAAATCGACTTCTATACGCTATGAAGGCCGGAATCTCCAGAATATAGCGTATGGGATTGATTTAGATATCGAATTAAAACCTTCGCCATTGTTTTCAAGTGGCATATTTACCAACCGATTACAGTAAAGAAAAAATTCTAAAAAATTTTTTTGAAGAAATACCATTTTTGTCGAAAAATTGTAAGGGTCACCCCTTATCATTTTTCCATTTTCAAAATTTCGAGATATCGAATTAAAACCTTCGCCATTGTTTTCAAGTGGCATATTTACCAACCGATTTCAGTAAAGAAAAAATTCTAAAAATTTTTTTTGAAGAAATACCATTTTTGTCGAAAAATTGTAAGGGTCACCCCTTATCATTTTTCCATTTTCAAAATTTCGAGATATCGAATTAAAACCTTCGCCATTGTTTTCAAGTGGCATATTTACCAACCGATTACAGTAAAGAAAAAATGCTAAAAAAATTTTTTGAAAAAATACCATTTTTGTCGAAAAATTGTAAGGGTTACCCCTTCTCATTTTTCCACTTTGAAAATGGAGAAATTGTTTTTTTCGAGATATCGAATTTCTACCACCGCCACGGTAATCCGATATGGTATACGAAAATACCTCACTTCCTGTTTGAAAATATCATTCACCAACCGGTAGTGACGTCGCACCGGAAATACGTCACTTCCGGTTTGGAAATTCCATTTTTCGACTGGAAGTTAACGTCATGCCGGAAATACGTCACTCCCTGTTAGGTATGTATGGTTCGCCGTTCTTCCGGGAAATTCTCGAAATCTTAGTTTCCGTTTTCTAAATTCCACAATCTGTAGCGAGGGCGCGAAGCGGCCGGGCCACAGCAATCTGCCTGTGGAACTGTATGTGATCCAGATACAGTTTTTTTTATCTTGGTCTATGATTTTTTTATAGCCCTACGTCATTCCATTCAAAGAGATGCGAGAGTGGAAGAGCGCGTTGGCCACACACTGTACGTAGAACAGCCGGCGAACGCATTGCTATCCTCCGGCCTCGGCGCCTTTTTATCACTCTTTTCCGACCGCCTCCCTCAGCTGAGCCGGCTGTGCCTATCCGCACACAAGTATCCGCTCAGCTAGCCTGCAGCAACACGGGACAACATACCCAGTGCCACACGTATGAAACCAGAATGCCGCACATGCGCGTGGTAGTAAAACGCAGGCGTAACAGTGTTCCGCGTTTCGACGTCGAGGAGCCCGGAGTGGGGGAGTGGCGGCAACGCCGGCAGTGGAGAAGACTTTTGATGATGTGGAAGCTGCTGCCGCTACTGCCGCTGTATCCGAACCCCGGAGGATAAGCGATCTCTCGTCCCGAGAACGATAACTCTCGCTTTCTTACACAATTCGAGCGTTACGTTCTCTCTGCTCCTCAGCCGATTCTCTCGACGGTCACATCGAGGTACGTTAAATCACGACGGTTTTATTCTCGTCGTAGTCACGATGCAGTGCATCGACTCTCATCAATCTCCTCTCTTTTCTTTTCTCGCCCCACCAAAATCGAACATCGAAGATCGGAGCTCAGGATGTTCAGGTCGACGTTCGTCGTCAGCTTTCTGCTCGCCGGAATCCTCGTCGTCGCGGCTATTCCCAAGCCGGAGGACGAAGCCAAACAACGTATATTGGATAAGGTTTGACGTCCAAAAACTTTTATGACCGGGCGAGCCGTTGTCGTTCGAATTTCAAACTCGATACTTTGAGATCTTTCGTTGTTCTATATTTTTCTGCTCCGGCGATTCTACACTCCGTAATTGGTGGTTCATTTTCACAGCCCGATATATCATAACCTACAATGGTTCACGAGAATTGCTTCCTTTTCTAAAAAAAAAAAAAAAAAAAAATTCTTGAAATATTATTTGCTGGTAATGACGAATTTCTCGCGGAGAAATGTGAGGAAACCTTTGCGGTGCGAGAACCTCGTTTTGGCTATAGCCAAACTAGATGGACAATTAAATAAATAAATAAATAAATAACGTTTCGTTTCAGGAGCTCAGCGAACAGGAACACTTCATAAACTCCGAGCACAATCCGGCCTACGATCACGAAGCGTTTCTGGGCGAAGACGCCAAAACTTTCGATCAGCTTACGCCTGAGGAGAGCACCAGGAGGCTCGGAATAATCGTCGACAAGATCGACAAGGACAACGACAGCTTCGTCACGCAGGAGGAGCTCAAGGATTGGGTGAAGTACACGCAGCGAAGATACATAAGGGACGACGTCGAGCGCCAGTGGAAATCTCACAATCCCGACGATGAGGAAAAACTTCACTGGACAAAGTACAAGTCAATGGTTTACGGATTCATGGACAACAACGACACCGACGACGAGGAGAATCCGGAGGACGACACGTTCTCCTACGCCGTTATGCTGAAACGCGATCGCAGAAGGTGGTCCGTCGCTGACAAGGACGGAGACGACGCTCTGAACAAGGAGGAATTCACGGCCTTTCTTCATCCCGAGGAAACGGAGCACATGCGGGACGTCGTCGTGTTGGAGACCATGGAGGACATCGACAAGGACGGCGACGGAAAAATATCCCTCGTCGAATATATCGGTAACTTTTAATTACGTTTTTATCAATTTTTTAAGGAATTTTTTTCATGAATTTTTTATCAATTTTGATAATCGGTTGCGGTTTAAATAAACTGTTCGTTCGTCTTTGCAGGCGACATGTACAGAGGGGGCGACGACGAGGAGGAGCCCGAGTGGGTGAAGAACGAAAAGGAGCAATTTTCTTCCTACAGGGACAAGAACAAGGACGGTTTCATGGATAACGAAGAGGTGCATAGAATTTTTTATTACAAATAAAATTTAATATTCGGTTATGCACCGCGACGTATATCGCTGATGCTGCTTTATTGTCGGCAGGTGAAGAACTGGATAATACCGGCCGATTTCGATCATGCCGAGGCCGAGGCTCGGCACCTGATCTACGAGGCGGACACGGACGCCGATCAGAAACTTACCAAGGACGAGATCCTCGAGAAATACGATATTTTCGTTGGCTCTCAGGCAACGGACTTCGGCGAGGCACTCGCGAGGCACGATGAATTCTGAGAAAAAATAAAAATTAAATTAAAAACTATTTTCTCAGCGTCCAGCTTTAACATAAATGAGATGCATAAATATATATATATATATATATATGTATGTATATATATTTATGATAATCGCCTAATTACGTTACTATCAGTAATCTCGAAGAATAAAGTTGACGTTTCTTTTTTAATGCCCAAATGCTATATTTATCGACCTCTGTGTTCATGTAAACTACGAATTGTATTGACCCTAGTTGTTCTCTATAAATGATACTTACGACAATTTTCACTCATTTTATACCGCTTTTTAATAAATGTGAATATTTTATAATAGAAAAAAAAAATTTGCATTGACATTGAGTCGTCTGTTTTGCGAGTTGCACGAGTAGGTGCAACAGCGATTTATACGACGGATGGAAGTAAATAGCTGGACGATTGATACGACCGTCCGATAAAACTTATCGGCGTTTTTTGTCCGAGCGATGCCTCCGGCTCTACTATCAGATAGCGAGATAATGCGATGTCGTTATAGTGGCATGGACAACGGCCGACGAAAGCTCGATCGTCGAATATGATGCTCATCTATTCGTTATCCGTTCTTCTCGGGATAACGTGGACCGTGTCGGGTAAAAATATTATTATAATACATCGATGAGAGAGGTCAGCATAATTTCATTGTTTTTTTTTCTTCTCAACAAGCAACGGGAAGATGCTTGCAATTAACTTGGGACAACAAATTCAAGCCCGGGCGTGCCAATTGCACGGACATTCCAGCGGGTAGACCATGTGTCCGTCCATTAGTCACCGTTCCAGGTAAGATTCGTAATCGTATTTAATATGTATTTTAATAATTGTTCCGTAGCTGGTTCAAGATTTTCACAGTGATTGTTTTTGGGTCCCAGAAGGAGACGTCGGACCACCCGACTTGTACGATATCTGGCAAAATCGCAATAGAACGGCTTTTTCTTGTCCCCTGACGGGCAACAATGCCTGCATCAAATACAGTTACACCTCCAATAATGCTGGTAAGATTATATGCTTCCGGTTAACAATCTGTTACTTCCTCATGAAAGCTTTCAGACTCAGATTCCGAATGTCACTGCGTCAATCAGTGTTTGTTATTGAATTTAGTAAGAATCGGTCGAGACATCCCAATCGGGTTTTAGGACATTTTCAATTTTTCGAAAACTCGTTTTGCACTCCAGCTGTTGTAACTTTTTATTCGATATTAGACTAAAAAAGTCGACATAAATAAACTATCATGGACTCATGTTCCCAATTTTTTCTATTCACGAAATGCGGCTCGCTGTGTCTGCTTCAGTGGAACACATCTCGTACTTTTGCGGCAAGATGATTTCGAACAACGAGACAGAGATTTCGTCAGAGTGCTTTACATCACAGGTATAGCTACAAAATTTCCTGAATCCCGGGGTTAACATTTTTTTAAAATTATGTCGCTATTTTAATCAGTATTTGAATCGCTTGGACCAATTATCGTTGTAGGTGAGCGTCTATACCGTAGAAGCCTGTGCCTGCGTGACTCTCGGAGACAACGATACGTTTCCTTGCAACTCATCGAGCAGGCCGCACATCGCAACGATCCTCTTGATTATTCTAGCTTCGATTTCAATGATAGGCGATAATAGATTTTTTAAAACAATCTTTTATGCACAATGATCGCGATTCACTGACATTCGCTGTAAATGATCTTCCGCAAATTATCGTATCGTCAACGATCATCAGATGAATTTGCGAAGTTTGGAAACTCGCGTCGAGTCACTTGTACGCAGGAAATTAAAGGGTAATAATTGCAATAAACTTGATCAATAAATTCTTCATAAAAATAAAAACATACAATAGTATTTTGTTACACGTGTGTAATCGCCCGATGAGAACGCGGTACCCAGCATCACATAGAGAATATCGAAAATTTCCGCAGGCCGGTTTTATTCATCGGCGTTGCACCATGCGTACGCGTTGTCGAATATTCTTTGCCACGGCGAGCGTTCGTTCGTCCAGTTCAACGGAGTGTAAGGCCACTGCCAGGTTTGAGTGCACCTCTCGGGATGCGGCATCATCGCCAAGTGTCGACCGTTCGCTGAACATATCCCGGCTATTCCATCTGTTTGAATTTTTCGAACGATTAGAATAAGTAGTAATTTGCGTTACAAGTGCGGTAAAGTTCATACACGAGTTACATAATAGAAATTTCCGACACTAGTGCGATAAAACTTTTTCTGACGAGTGCTGCCATCACACGCGTTCGGAAAAAGTTTTACGCACGCGTATCGTACCAAATTTTACTTCACGAGGTGTGAAAATGGCAGTTTCACACACGCTTTGCAAGTGCGCAAAACTGCCATTTTCGCACCGAGTGTAATAAAAGATACATCGCATTGTGAATGAGAGGATGATGACGATGCTTACCGACGCTGCCGTTCGGATTGAGAGGATACTTCTCGGTCACGTTGCCCGAATCGTCCGTGTACTTGATCGCCAGGCAGTTTCGCTTCTTCAGTTCGTCGAGAATCTTCTCGTTACGGAATGTGAATCGGCCTTCACCGTGGGCGACCCAAACACCCATGACGCTGCCTTCCATGCCCCGCAGCATTATCGCCGGCGATTTCAATACTTTTACGGTCGTCCAGCGACACTCAAATCTCTCGGATTCGTTGTGATCGAGCACGACGTTGGCACGACGCTCTTCTTTGCCGTCGTCGCTATCCAGATCACCTCCGATCCATCCCAGAAAGCTCATCAGTTGACATCCGTTGCAAACTCCCAAGCTGAATGTGCCGTCCCGGCTGAAGAAGCTCTGCAGTTGCTTGCGAAGCGACGGATGGAACAGAAGACTTGCCGCCCAGCCTTTCGCGGATCCCAGTACGTCTGGAAGAGTTCATTAAAAAAATCAAAATTCTCAACATTAATCTCAAATATTTCAACGAAATGTTCCTTGAACATTTCAGAAACATCTGGAATATTTCTGAAACACAGTGATAAAATATTTCCAGGTATTTTTGATATTCCGGCGACGAGTCATACCGGCGTAACTGAATCCTCCTGGGAATATGACACCGCGGAATTTATCCAGGTTCACGTCGTTCGACAGTAGATCCTGCATGGTCACGTCCCAAACTTGGAAACCGGCCTGAGCCAGCGAAGCTGCCATTTCACGGTCGCCGTTTATTCCTTCCTCGCGTATTACACCGACCCTCACCTGCGCTGTTCCAGGGAAAATATTGATTATAGCAAATAACTTATTGAAAAGCAAATGTTTCATTTACCATGCTCCGTGGAACAAGGAAGAAAGAATTCCACGTACGAGTTAGACTCTTGGAGTCGCGTGCGATCGGAGTGACGTCAGGATCGAAAGTTAGCTTGTAGGCTGGAGTCGTTCTGTCCTCGAGTCCATTGTACTCTTCCGCAGCGCATCGGACATTCGTTTGACGACATTCCAGCCGATAACTCGTCTCTTCCCAAATTTTCATCAGTGGAAGCACCGTCGAGTCTAGGAGCACCTCGCCGTTGACCGCCACAACGACCTGCACAAAGTCAATTAGTTACTGTTATTAAAAGATTGCTGGACCTTCCTGTTTTACCGACGGAACTGGACGATTTCGTGAAATCGACTTTACATCATTAATATGCTACGCATATGCTTCCAATTTTACAGGACTGTAATGCTAGTCATAAACGCTTCGACGAGCACTTGAATTTTGTTTGAAAACGTCCAAGAGAATAAGAAAATCGAAAATCGTTTCTATCGTCGTTTTGATCGTACCTTCGATCGTAGTCCAATTCCACAGGATTTGCCGATCGGATAGATCGGTGCGTCGAAGCGCTCGAAAGTTTTGACGACATGGTCGAGATCACTTCTGTGTATCTCCAGCATCCAGCCAACTTCCTCGGCGAACAGGATTTCAATTGGAGCGCCGGTCTTGTGTTTTATATCGACCTCCATACCGGACATTCCACCGAAGCACATTTCCAGGAGGCAAGTAACGAGGCCGCCGTCGCTCACGTCGTGACCAGCCAAGATCTTTTTCTCTGAACAAAAAAATTAATGGCTCTTACACTCGTCCGACGATTGTGAGTGCCAAATTGCGAACACTCGCGACACACCCGCTATTAGAGCTTGCGTCGCTTCGAATGCGTTTTTAACGAAATTAACGTTCTCCACGTCAGGCGAAGTGTCGCCGAGCTGCTGATAAACTTGCGCAAGAGCTGTGCCGCCGATGCGGCTTTTGTTGTTCGACAGATCGACGAAGAGCAGACAACCCTCTTCTCCCAGACTCGGACTCTTCAGATCCGGAGTGACTACCTGCGAAGCACGAGATGATCCAATATAATTCGACTGCGAATTTCACAGATATTCGTGAAAAAAAAATGGTCTGCGAACGATCGCAGACACTTACGAGTCTTATGTCGGGACAAGGCGCGTACGACGAGACTACCAAAGTTCCTGGCGCTTTGACGACGTCCTTGCCTATTCTCGCAGCCATGCTCAACGAATCTTTGCCACCGTCTATGGCGATGCCGAACTCCTTCATAATTGAACACATCGCTTCGCACGCCTCGTAGAGCGCCGCGCCTTCGCCCGGCAACTTCGCGGCCCACATCCAGTTTCCGCTGCATTTGACGTCCTGCGGACGTTAATCCGTTTTCGTTATTGACTCATTAAGGTGGTGTGATATAATCAAACACCTGCCGGACGCTCAGTTGGTAATAACAACTGTACCGAATGCCGTTTCGAGACCGCACTCCGCCGAGGAAAAAAATAATTGTCTTTCCCTGGGAAATCGGAAGTTACAGGGAAAGACAATTTTCTTTTTCCTCGGCGGAGTGCGGTCTCACAACGGCATCCACTACATAGCACGGAAATACTTTGGAAAAATTTCAAAAACATTTTTTTCGTATCGAAAATATTTTACCAATATTAAAAAATATTTGTGAAATGTTTCAAAAACATCTTGAAAATATTTTTTTGCCCGCTCATAAATCGAAATTGCACATCGGTTTAACGTGCACAATTTTTTTTTTCGATAATAATTGAAGAAACCCAAAATAGTTTAAAGGTGATGCTGTGTACCTTTAAATCGGAGATCTTGGCGAAAACCAGATTGGTGAGAGACTCGGTGACCGTCATTCGAGCACCTGCGGCAACGTCGATGAGTCCCTTTATCGGTTGCTCGCCGATGGACGTTGCCGTGCCGACCTGCGGAACAAAAATCATGGAGCGTATTTTTGCCGATCGTCAAATTGCCGAAAAAAAAAACTTGGGACTCACAGTTGAAAATTGTGAAACCGCCGTTACAGCCACATCGGCGAGCGGAGTGTGCAACGGGCCAACGCACTGTTGCTGCGCGATAAGCCCGGTAACGCATCGATCAACTTTGTTCGTCAAATAGCGTTTGCTCGCAACGGATGGAAGTCGAAGAACTCTGTCGAGCGCCGCTTCCAGGGTCAACGCACTGGGTAGATCGATGGGCTTCGTTCTGATGACTTCTCGCCTCAGATCGAACGTCTGCGGAAATTAACATTTTTTTAGAAATGCCCAGGAATCAATGAAAAACAATAAAATCATTAAATCACAAACAGAAGTTGGAGCGTCGTGAGAAGAAATAATTCCCTGTAACGTAACTTCCGGTTTGAATATTTCGCATCCAAACCGGAAGAGGCGTCGCACCGAAAATACAGAATTTCAAAACGCGCGCGATATAGTTTAGTCGATAAATAGCTGAGCAACCTTCTGTGGCATTTTTCCAAGTACTAGCTCGAGCTCGAGATCGACCGGATGTCTAATGTTGGGATCTTCCGTGCCGTTCAGATACTTCGTAGGATCGCAGCTCTCCTCCTCCGACAATACTATCTTTCCGGAGCCAGTTACAGTGCCGACGAAGTTTATCGGGCATTTTTCACGATTTGCTATATTCTTGAGCAAGGGGACGTCCTTCGGTCTGCAGAGTATGGCATCGTTTTCCTGGTACTCTGCACCCCAAAGCTCCATCGTACTGATGCTCTCGTCACCGAGCTCGAACTTCTTGGTGAATATTACCGCACCCGCAGGCTCGACGATCTCCTTCAAAACGTTTCCTATGGAAAAAAAATTATCTGTATAAACTTTTCAATAGGTATATTTTTAACTAGGATTATTCTCAAAAATTTCTTTAAAAAATAGGCTTTCCTCTATTTTCGTTTTTTAACTGTTTTTCTTTTTTTAAATATCATTAATTACAATTATGATTTATTATTGTAATAAATGAGGAAGTCCAAGTCCCCCCTGCTGCCAGAAAGCTAAAATCGATCAACAAAGTTTCTCATAGAGAAAGCTATGCGCAGAATTGTAGAATGCTTTAAGTACAAAAGGTACTTTGTAATTGAAGTATTTTTTGGTACTTTGCCCAGCTCTGATTTTGAATGAGGTGTATGAAGCGAAACCGCGTGATCGTACCATTACCCCCGGCGCCTTGATCGTGGATGCTCAAAATTGGATTCTTATCTCCCATCTCGACGCAAGCGCGGACTAATCTGTTGAGCTTTTGCTCCATTTCCGCATCGCCACGTTGCACGGCCCCGAAATCCAACTCGGACTTATTGTCACCTTGTACCTATCGAAATAAAAAAATCATCAAAAATTGATTGATCGAATTCGTCGATCGATCGGTCGATCGAATGAATGAACTTGGTTATTTAAACTACCTCGACGGAACTTGCGGAACCACCGCCCACACCGATTCTGTAAACTGGACCGCCAATTTTTATCACTTCCATTCCTGTAAGAACAAATCGATCGGATTAAATTGATCAATCGCTCCCGTGGAACGATCAGAGACGAAGGCATTGCGATGTAACGAATTCTTGCCTTTCTCGGGAAGGAGCTTTTCCGTCATATCGGCATCGACTGTTCCCAGACCGCCGCTGAACATTATGGGCTTGATCCACTCTCGGCGTTCGCCGCTCGAGCTCGTCAGTCCGAAGGATCTCGCGAATCCCGATATAACCGGCTCACCGAATTTATTGCCGTAATCGGATGCGCCGTTGCTCGCCTCGATTATTATGTCCAAAGGAGATGCCATGTTGCTCGGGTACGGAGTTCCCTTTTCTTCCCACGGTAACTCGTAGCCTTTATCGAAGTTAAAGAAAAATGAGTAACGAAGAACGGCTGATATAGCATGAACTATATTCGATGATAAATAAAAATCACCTGGTATGTGAAGATTTCCGACAGAATATCCTGCAGTTCCGGCAGTGTAGTAGCCACCTCTGCCGACCCCTTGGATGTCTCTCAGGCGTCCTCCTGTTCCAGTTGTAGCGCCGCTGCGAGCAATTACAAAATTATTATTATTATTATTATTATTATGCGCAGGGTATTTTATTTATATAGAAAAAAAATTGAAGGATCCTCGATACCTAAATGGCGCAACGCCAGTAGGAAAATTGTGGGTTTCCGCCGTGAATATGAGATGTTTCTTCAGCCGATCGAGATTGAGCGGACTGGAGCGTTGGGGCTCGCTCGGCCGGAGAATCGTAGCCTCAAAGCCTTCGATGGCGCTGCTGTTGTCCTTGAACTTGATGACGTTGTTTTGATTGGAGGTCGCTTGCGTGTCGGTTATCATGTCGAAGAGAGTCTTGTCCTTCTTAACGCCATCGACGAGCATGGCGCCTCGAAAGAACCAGTGACGACTGTGCTCGCTGTTCGATTGAGCGAGGTCGAAGCACTCGACGCTCGTAGGATTTCGCTTCAATTTTGTGCCGAACAACTCGGTGTAGAAATCCAAGTCCCAATTGTCGAAAGCGAGACCTGTTGAAATTTTTTTTTTAATCCTTAATTGCGTTTCTTTCTAAGTAAACGTGTTTTACATCGGCCGAATGAAATCGGCGCGTTCAGGCCATCGTACCCAGCTTCTCATTAACGTCCTCGAGAGCTTTTCTTCCGTTCTTGAGAATATCAACTTCGAACCATTTTTCGGGCCTGAAACCGTGGTCGAATGACTCAATGGGCTTCGCGTAACGGCACTCGGTCATTCGATCGTGCAGCGCGTTGACGATCTGTAAAAAGATAACGTCGATCAACGGTTTTCTCGTATCTCGAACCAATCAACGATTTCTTCATGCTCACAGCTTCCTCCGTTTTCTTGCTCAGAGATCCCTTGTGCTTCACCAAATATCTCGTTCCCACTTCGACTCTTCTTACTTTATCAACTCCGATCGACTTAAAAATGGACACGGCGTTGCTCGAGAAGGCTGTAGAGAAGTTCAATCTATTCGGCAAAGAAGATTATTTTCATTTATTATCGTTGTAGACTAATCGTTTTAAATAATAAAACGATAATAAAATAATAAAATAATTATAATAAAGTACCGATGATAAAAAAAAATTGCAAAAATTTACCTCGGTCCGATCTCAACAATGAGATAAGATCCTCCACTGTTTTCTCCAGCTTTCCTCAATACGCTCGAGTCAGTTAAGCCTTGCGGCTCCAGAGGCGAACTCAATGTCCACTGAATGATGTTGATCTCTTCCTTGGTCAGACTCTTCTTGCTCTCCACATAGTAGCAGAATTCTGTTTCCAATCCGGTGACGAGGTTCGACTGCTGGCTGACCAAGTTGAATTTGCTGCTCAGTTGTCCGGACAAGAGTCCGGGACTCTTGTAGAATGCGTGAATCACCATGGCTCGGTGAGTAGAAGACCTCTCTACGCTCTTGCGAATATCGACTAAGGAAGAAAGCAAAAGTAAAGTGATAGAAAAAAGGATTGAGCGTCGGACAGGTCGGCTCAGCCAGCTGTTGGTCGGGCGATTCTTCGAGGATGAAAAGCTACACTCGTTTACCGAAGAGAGATAGACTTAGTAGATACCAAAGATGACCCTCTTGAACTGCGGTGACGAAAGGGTCAACGAGCGCTATCGTAACTTATCTCTTGGGGGTCTCTTTAATGACGCAAAATAATACGATCGGACTTAACATTGAATGTCGTAATGATTTATTATCGTGAGATAAACGTCAACAATTCTGTGTACGCGAAAGCGCATGAGAAATTTTACGAGAATTTTTTTTTTTTTTTGTGAGCGATCAACAAGTAGCTTGACGTATTCACGTGCCGTTGTACACAATAGAAAATAAAATAAAATGTAATAATTTCGACGGTCCACTTACAGAATGGTTTGTCGGCTCCGTAAAAAATTGAATTGCTCCGGTAATATTTTTAACACGGATTGTTTACACGTGCCTCGTACGGCGTTTTATCGAGCGGCGGAACACGTGGATCGAGCAGACGCAACACCGGCGCGAGCACTGGCCAATGAATATTCGTTGGCACTGGTAGAGCTCGCCGGACGATCCCGCGACGCTGCAGCAGGGAAGGAGAGGGGAGCGGACGATAACCGGTCTCTTACCCGATATCTCAATATGCTCTTCGCTTGCCCAATACGATGGTCCATTAAAATCGTACGACGCGGCAGTAATCACTGCAGCAATGATCGTCGATTACCGCAAACGATCGATCAGCAACATAAATGACAAAAATTGCGTACTAACATACGAACATTTATTTAACCGAAAATCGTGAAATATCGTCTGAAAATTTTGTACAACAAATAGCGCTTAAAAACTACGCGACTATCAGCGGAAGATTACGATTAACATTTAGGTACAAAGGATGCATCGTTGCGTACAATATTATCCTAGAAAATCGTAATTCGATACGTCTTCGAATTGCTGAGACTGTGGATTGCCGGGTGCCATTGGTCTCGCCGTCATCTGACCTCTCGGAGCTACCATTTGCTGTTGCATACCGAGCACCTGCTGCCTGTACTGGGGTTGTTGCTGGTCGTGTTCATGGAATTCAAATTCACAGTTAGCCACTTCGAGCGAGATCGATGCAGGGAACATCCGAGAATTCGGCTTGTATTTACCTGCTGCAAGAGGTGTCTGAGTCCAAGATTGTTCGTCATTACGGGTCGCATCATCCTTTGAGTATTGGGCTGTTGAGCGGCCATCGCAGCTGCCGCCGCTGCGGCCGCTGGATTAAGACCCCTCTGTGCTTGCTGAGCCTGGCAATCGACAATCGCAAAATATATAGAACATTCTTTACATATTCTTTTATTTTATTATTATTTACTTGCGTCATTGATATTTTTCGTTCGGTTCACCAACAGGCGAAGAGCCGGTCGATTACTTGCCTCAAGCTGTTGTTTGTACTGCATCTCCTGCTGCTGAGCCACCTCGAGCGTCTGTTGAATCTAGTGTAAACAAAACCAACGATCGTCTCATAATAGTATGCCGGATTTGTGTGTTCTTGTGGAAGAATTTTGTTTTGTAGTAAAGAACGATCATACATACACTCACTTCGATCTGAGATTTGTATTGGGCCTCCTGCTGCTGCGCGGCCTCGAGCGTCTGTCGCAGCTGGTGAATCTTCATGAGATTCTGTTGTCTCGCCATTTCGATACCGTCGAAGGGCGGTCGCTGTTGCTGCTGCGCTATCATCGCCGCCTGAGCGCCCGGACCGATCTGCTGCGGTCCCATCCCACCGGGCTGCATGTTCAACTGGCCCTGAGGTCCGCCGGACGGGCCCAAAGACTCCTGGGAATTCGCATTCGAGGACACGACGTTCTGCGTTATTTGGCCTCCTCCCATCGCCATCGTGTTAGTCTGCGACATCAGGATGCCTCCTTGCGATATGCCGGTCGTCGGCATGGAACCGGAGATGTTATTGTTGCCCGTGCCTCCTGCTTGGGAAAATACCTGTTCGTTCCCGGCGTTCGCGATCCGACACGGACTTTATTATTTATAGTGATATTGATAATTTATTAACGAATTGCTCCTTTTGCAGATTAAAAAAGGAAATGGAACATTTCAATATTTATATGACTTAGTGTGTAATCACATTTGTCACATTATTTTGACGAAACTCACCTGAGTTTGCCGCATCAAAGCATGTGTGCTCTTCTGATGTTGAATAACTTTGCGCAGACGATCGACGAATGCGGTCTGATCGTTCGGTATGAAGCCGAGATAGGCCCTCTTATCGGTGGTGTACAGAAGAATAAGAACTTTTATGTCGCAGGTCGGAACAGCCGATACCGAGGTGAAGTGGACGCATCCAGCCTGAAATTCACACGAGAAAACAGACTTGTACTTAAATGCGTGGAACGATGGTCGTACCGATCGGCGAAACCGATGATACTCACGAAACCGGTGCTCATAACTTTCGTCAAGGAGTCGAGCGCCTCGCAGGGCGTAGGGTGAAACAGGACGGATTTCGAATTCTTCAAATACGCACCACCGATACTCCCGATCAGTTGCTTCGGCATCAACTGCATTATCAATTTCTGCGGCCACGAATCTGCTTTCCTAAAACAACGAATATGAACGCGAGCGTTAGTGATAAATACGATCGACCTCTCGAAGACAAACAAAATAGTAAATATCGTATAAATCTTAGAGGTTTGACTGAAAAGCAAAGTGAGGAAATATAAATCTCGGATGTCCAACTAAGAAAGCGAAGTGAGGTAAAATAAATTTCAGATCTTTACAATTCGGGCTCGCCGTCTTTCGTATTGACCGAAACGTGACAGGGCACTTGTCTCTGCTGTTTCTGCGTGTCCGCGGGATTCTTCGCTTTCTCCAGCCACTCGAGGATTCCTTGCCAGATCATAGGTCGATTCGGCGCCATCGGTTGTACGCTTACGTTGCCTCCGCCGACGTTGCCCTGTTGCACAGCGTTGCGCCAATTAATTAACATAGTCGAATACTCGCGTTCCTGAATTTTTGTCGCACCACATCGGCTGTGTATGTCGTACCTGTGGCTGACTGTGCGATACCTGTTGACTCACCGAGGGTCCGGTCGATCCCTGAGGAGCCGCGCCGGTCTGCTGACCCTGACTCGGTACCGATTGACTCACGCTCGACACAGCCAACTGCGGACCCGACTGACTCTGCGACGACTGCGGCTGCATGACCATCGACGTTTGCTGCTGCGCATTCTGCTGCTGTTGAGCCTGTTGCGCCTGCTGGGCCTGCTGCGCCTGTTGCTGCTGCTGCTGCTGTTGCTGCTGCTGTTGCTGCTGCTGTTGCTGCTGCTGCTGCTGCTGCTGCTGTTGAGCCGCTTGCTGCGCTTGTTGTTGCTGCGCTGCTTGCGCCTGGGCTGCTTGTTGCTGCTGGGCCTGGGCCTGCTGTTGCGCTTGCAATCGCATGGACAATTGTATTTGCTGCTGTTGGGTCAATTGCTGCTGTTGCGGAGTCTGCTGTTGCTGCGGATTACCGCCCATGACGTTGGTGTTGCCTGGATTTAAGAAAACAAAAATTATTATTCAGGTTCCAGGCAATCGAACGCAGCGAGGGCAGGACAAACAATCGTTTACAATGATTGCATATTAATTACGATTATATAACTTGCTACCTATGTATGCAAATTCGCATAAAAATAAATCCTGTAAAAAGAGTTTGGCCCGTCTGCAAAAAAAAAAAAAAAAATGAGCAAGTAACAAATAAGCAAATAAATACATAAATAAATAATTAAATAATAAGGGAGAGAGAAAGAGGGCGGCCGGGGCAGTAGTATAAGTAATAAGTAGTAATAAAAAACGAAAAAAGACATGAGGAGAGAGGAAGGAAAGGAAGAAGGTTAAAAAGGCACGAGGCGACAACGGAAAAAGCTGAAGGAGGCCGAATGGGGAATGGAAGGAAGAGTCGGAGAAGGCCCGAGAGATGGTAACGGATGACGAGAAGAGAGGAAAGGCCCGAGTCGGAACTGAAGGTAAACGAGGAAACCCGAGGATATACGAAGGCAGCAGAAGAAGGAAGCGAGAGTGTGCGAATGGAGCCGAACGGGATGCGCGCGAAAGAGGCGAGATGCAAGCTGAGAGAAATGGTTATCGAAGAAAGAAGGAAAGGAAAGAATGTGTGGGTAGAGTAGCGAGAGCGAATAGTTAACGGAAGAGATAGAGTACGGAGACGAGAGGACGGAAAGATGAAATGTATGAAAAATAGAGTATTGTATGAAGCCAAAAGAAGAAGTAGAAGAAGGAAGTTGTAACACGGAGAGAACTTTGGAATAAAACTTGTAACTCTACGGGGATCAATAAAAACTCACATTACATTACATCAATAAAATAATAATGAATAATAAATAAATAAATTACCATCCATTCGTTGAGCGAAGGAGGCGACGTTGAGTCCGAGGGACGAAGGAGGCTGAGTCAGCTGAGCAATGAGAGCGCTGCCTTGATTGTTGTTCTGTTGAACCGCGCCCGGAGGCATGAACGGCGGCCTTATCCAGCGCGGATGCGAGGCCCTCGCTCCGATATTTCCGGCATGATAATTCGGCGGTGCGTTGAGCTGAGGATTAAAGGAGGGTCTGTTGGCGTTCATCGGTACCGTCATCGACGGCGCTACAGGTTGATGAACCGAGTTTATGTTCTGCGGAGTTTGGGTCCTGAAATTCGGACCCTGGGTCTGCTGCGGCTGCGGTATGCTTTGACTCGGTTGATTGGTGTTCGGACTGTCGTGACTCTGCAACGGACTGAGAGGAATCTGAGCGGCGCTGGTGTTCGTCGGATGCACGACCGCGCCGCTTATACTCGGGCTGACCGGCCTCTCTTGCAAATTGTAGTTTCTCAAGAGCACCAGGTGTCTCGGGTCTTTGGCGTAATTCTTCGTCTGCGAGGACTGCAGGTCGCCACCGGCCTTCTCGAAGAGCTTGAACAACGCTGGTATCTTGCGCGGCGATAGAATCGACAAGCTTATGTTCCTCTGGAAAGTAACGACAGCACGGAAGGAATTAGAAATTTCGCCACGGAAGATAAGTACAACCGAGATGAACGCGATGAATAGAACATCGTGGCGGAAAATAAATACGCACGCGACGATCGCGAGGAACTAGAAACATCTTCACGGGAAATGAGTACAACGCGATGAACTCCAGGAATTCACCTCTTGAAACATGCCGGCCAGTTGATCAACCGCGTGTCCGGCGAACTTGTAGGATTCCTGGACGACGGTCTGGTAGGGTGGAGAATTACACACGAGGATGCAGTGCTTCTGCGAGGCTGTGTTCGGCTCGCGGCGCAATTGGAGATCCTCGAAACATTGCAGTCCCGTGGCGAGGCCCTCGGCTATGTTCGCGTGCGACTCGCCCTTTCCTCCGACCATTCTAGAACAAGATACGTATCTCTCAGCCATCTACTCCATCTACAGCTACTGCATTCTAAGTGAAGCCAAGTAAACGAAAAATATTTTTAAAAAGTAAAAATAATATGCCAAGTACAAAAAAGTTGTTTATAAAAATATCTTTTCAAAAATATAGTAAAAATAGGCCTGATCTCCCAGCCATCTACTCCATCAACAACTACAGCGTTCCAATCGAAGCCAAGTAAACTAGTCTCTTTACTCCAGTCTGTCCAGTGCGAGCAGAAGCTTGTGTGGATTGGAGTAAGGCCCGAGAGTGGAAGTGCATGGCGAAGGTAGACAATCGGCTGCATGGTAAACCACAACTCCGTACAGTGTCGTGCTGTTCTGTAACATACATACGAAATGCAATGAAAAAACTCGTGTTACAACAAAACTCGGACTAACAATTTAGTATGAAACTCACCTCGGATACATATTCCCTGTCCTCGATACCACCCTGGCTGAAATATCTGGAAAAATATATATATATGTATAGAACAAAGTCATACATAAGATTTTTTACAAATAAGACGACAGACAAAATGTTCATACTTACTCCAGAGTCGGTATAAGGTAGTTTGTTTTTAGATCATTTAGGTACGCCCCGTTAACAGCTGTAGCCTCGATAACAAATATTACATCTGCTTGGATGCCATGCTCGGCAGGACCTGCAACCATCTTACTGCACTATGTCGTTTTCGCGCTATTGTCGCGAGCATCAATCTTCCGGTCGTCACTATATTGTCATTGTTAATTAGCTGTTAAAAAAAAAAAAAAAATTCGTAACTCGCTGTCGATCTCGCATTGATGCTTCGTTTATTCGTCCCGTCGCACAGTTATCGGCGAATGACAATCGTGACCTTGGGCCAAAGTTTGCTGGTAAGTCAATGCTGGAACGATGAGACGAAACGTCGAGACAATTATACATTAATCGATGCGGAACGAGGAGGCGTCGAGAAGAACACAGATAATTGATTTCTCGTAACGTCGATGGTTTTTAAAAAATTTGATTGCGTTTGGTTTTTTTTTTTTTGGCACGTTATAAATGTTTGATAAGTGTAAAAAAAAAATAACAAAGTTGATAGCAACAAACACACGAAACGATGTAAAGGACGGAACGGAAACAAAGCTTTCACAAAGTCATCACACCGACGCGCTCTTCCGGTCGAGGCGGAAAACAGCACGGGAAGGTTTCAGCGCGGACCACGGAATTGTAGGCAGATCGCAGCACTCGACGGGCGAAAGCATGTCCAGATTGAAACCAACATGGCAGCCGGCTCGGGCATGTTTTATCTATATGCGTTAGATATATGCTTTTCGCTTGCCCAACACGATAATCCCCTAAAGTCGTACGACGCGGCAATAATCGTTGCAGCAATGATCGTCGATTACCGCAAACGATCGATCAGCAACATAAACGACAAAAATTGCGTACTAACATACGAACATTTATTTAACCGAAAATCGTAAAATATCGTCTGAAAATTTTGTACAACGAATAGCGCTTGAAAACTACGCGACTATCAGCGGAAGATTAAGATTAACATTTAGGTACAAAGGATGCATCGTTGCGTACAATATTATCCTAGAAAATCATAATTCGATACGTCTTCGAATTGCTGAGACTGTGGATTGCCGGGTGCCATTGGTCTCGCCGTCATCTGACCTCTCGGAGCTACCATTTGCTGTTGCATACCGAGCACCTGCTGCCTGTACTGGGGTTGTTGCTGGTCGTGTTCATGGAATTCAAATTCACAGTAAGCCACTTCGAGCGAGATCGATGCAGGGAACATCCGAGAATTCGGCTTGTATTTACCTGCTGCAAGAGGTGTCTGAGTCCAAGATTGTTCGTCATTACGGGTCGCATCATCCTTTGAGTATTGGGCTGTTGAGCGGCCATCGCAGCTGCCGCCGCTGCGGCCGCTGGATTGAGACCCCTCTGTGCTTGCTGAGCCTGGCAATCGACAATCGCAAAAGATATAAAACATTCTTTACATATTCTTTTATTTTATTATTATTTACTTGCGTCATTGATATTTTTTGTTCGGTTTACCAACAGGCGAAGAGCCGGTCGATTACTTGCCTCAAGCTGTTGTTTGTACTGCATCTCCTGCTGCTGAGCCACCTCGAGCGTCTGTTGAATCTAGTATAAACAAAACCAACGGTCGTCCCATAATAGTATGCCGGATTTGTATGTTCTTGTGGAAGAATTTTGTTTTGTAGTAAAGAACGATCATACATACACTCACTTCGATCTGAGATTTGTATTGGGCCTCCTGCTGCTGCGCGGCCTCGAGCGTCTGTCGCAGCTGGTGAATCTTCATGAGATTCTGTTGTCTCGCCATTTCGATACCGTCGAAGGGCGGTCGCTGTTGCTGCTGCGCTATCATCGCCGCCTGAGCGCCCGGACCGATCTGCTGCGGTCCCATCCCACCGGGCTGCATGTTCAACTGGCCCTGAGGTCCGCCGGACGGGCCCAAAGACTCCTGGGAATTCGCATTCGAGGACACGACGTTCTGCGTTATTTGGCCTCCTCCCATCGCCATCGTGTTAGTCTGCGACATCAGGATGCCTCCTTGCGATATGCCGGTCGTCGGCATTGAACCGGAGATGTTATTGTTGCCCGTGCCTCCTGCTTGGGAAAATACCTGTTCGTTCCCGGCGTTCGCGATCCGACACGGACTTTATTATTTATAGTGATATTGATAATTTATTAACGAATTGCTCCCTTTGCAGATTAAAAAGGAAATAGAACATTTCAATATTTATATGACTTAGTGTGTAATCACATTTGTCACATTATTTTGACGAAACTTCGATCGGACGAATCGATGTGTGGCCGAAAATCATATGCTCGAGCGCACTTTTTCCGAATCATCAAACTTATGAAACTTGATTTTTTCTAATTGTTGAAACGCTGAAAATTTGTTTTTCCGAAAGAACCAGCAGTTCGACGACTCGGAAAAATGAAGTTTCGCAAGTTTGATGATACGGCAAAAGTGGGTTCGGACACATGATTTTCGGCCATACGTCGATTCGTTCGATTCAAGTTTCGGCAAAATAATGTGGCTCCGCGTCCTTCATTTTATTTTGACTGCTCTCGTCGAATGGACATTCTCAAAAATGGTCCATCGAACTTACCTGAGTTTGCCGCATCAAAGCCTGTGTGCTCTTCTGATGTTGAATAACTTTGCGTAGGCGATCGACGAATGCGGTCTGATCGTTCGGTATGAAGCCGAGATAGGCCCTCTTATCGGTGGTGTACAGAAGAATAAGAACTTTTATGTCGCAGGTCGGAACAGCCGATACCGAGGTGAAGTGGACGCATCCAGCCTGAAATTCACACGAGAAAACAGACTTGTACTTAAATGCGTGGAACGATGGTGGTACCGATCGGCGAAACCGATGATACTCACGAAACCGGTGCTCATAACTTTCGTCAGGGAGTCGAGCGCCTCGCAGGGCGTAGGGTGAAACAGGACGGATTTCGAATTCTTCAAATACGCACCACCGATACTCCCGATCAGTTGCTTCGGCATCAACTGCATTATCAATTTCTGCGGCCACGAATCTGCTTTCCTAAAACAACGAATATGAACGCGAGCGTTAGTGATAAATACGATCGACCTCTCGGAGACAAATAAAATAGTAAATATCGTAAAAATCTTAGAGGTTTGACTGAAAAGTAAAGTGAGGTAAAATAAATTTCAGATCTTTACAATTCGGGTTCGCCGTCTTTCGTATTGACCGAAACGTGACAGGGCACTTGTCTCTGCTGTTTCTGCGTGTCCGCGGGATTCTTCGCTTTCTCCAGCCACTCGAGGATTCCTTGCCAGATCATAGGTCGATTCGGCGCCATCGGTTGTACGCTTACGTTGCCTCCGCCGACGTTGCCCTGTTGCACAGCGTTGCGCCAATTAATTAACATCGTCGAATACTCGCGATCCTGAATTTTCGTCGCACCACATCGGCTGTATATGTCGTACCTGTGGTTGACTGTGAGATACCTGTTGACTCACCGAGGGTCCGGTCGATCCCTGAGGAGCCGCGCCGGTCTGCTGACCCTGACTCGGTACCGATTGACTCACGCTCGACACAGCTAATTGCGGACCCGACTGACTCTGCGACGACTGCGGCTGCATGACCATCGACGCTTGCTGCTGCGCATTCTGCTGCTGTTGAGCCTGTTGCGCCTGCTGGGCCTGCTGCGCCTGTTGCTGCTGCTGCTGCTGTTGCTGCTGCTGTTGAGCCGCTTGCTGCGCTTGTTGTTGTTGCGCTGCTTGCGCCTGGGCTGCTTGTTGCTGCTGGGCTTGGGCCTGCTGTTGCGCTTGCAATCGCATGGACAATTGTATTTGCTGCTGTTGGGTCAATTGCTGCTGTTGCGGAGTCTGCTGTTGCTGTGGATTACCGCCCATGACGTTGGTGTTGCCTGGATTTCAGACAACAAAAATTATTATTCAGGTTCCAGGAAATTGAACGCAGCGAGGGCAGGACAAACAATCGTTTACAGTGATTGCATCTTAATTACAATTATATAACTTGCTACCAATGTATGCAAATTCACATAAAAGTAAATCCTGTAAAAAGGGTTTGGCCCATCTGCGAAAAAATAAATAAAATAAGCAAGTAACAAATAAGCAAATAAATACATAAATAAAGAAGTAAATGATAAGGGAAAGAGAAAGATGGCGGCTGGGGCAGTAGTGAAAGAAAGATACTGGAGTACAGTGAAATGGAGAGGGAAGAGGTGATAGAGATAGAGTACGGAGGCGAGAGGACGGAAAGATGAAATGTATGACAAGTAGAGTATTGTATGAAACCAAAAGGAGAGGTAGACGAAGGAAGTTGTAACACGGAGAGAACTTTGGAATAAAACTTGTAACTCTACGGGGACCAATAAAAACTTACATTACATTGCATTCATAAAATAATAATAAATAATAAATAAATAAATTACCATCCATTCGTTGAGCGAAGGAGGCGACGTTGAGTCCGAGGGACGAAGGAGGCTGAGTCAGCTGAGCAATGAGAGCGCTGCCTTGATTGTTGTTCTGTTGAACCGCGCCCGGAGGCATGAACGGCGGCCTTATCCAGCGCGGATGCGAGGCCCTCGCTCCGATATTTCCAGCATGATAATTCGGCGGTGCGTTGAGCTGAGGATTGAAGGAGGGTCTGTTGGCGTTCATCGGTACCGTCATCGACGGCGCTACAGGTTGATGAACCGAGTTTATGTTCTGCGGAGTTTGGGTCCTGAAATTCGGACCCTGGGTCTGCTGCGGCTGCGGTATGCTTTGACTCGGTTGATTGGTGTTCGGACTGTCGTGACTCTGCAACGGACTGAGAGGAATCTGAGCGGCGCTGGTGTTCGTCGGATGCACGACCGCGCCGCTTATACTCGGGCTGACCGGCCTCTCTTGCAAATTGTAGTTTCTCAAGAGCACCAGGTGTCTCGGGTCTTTGGCGTAATTCTTCGTCTGCGAGGACTGCAGGTCGCCACCGGCCTTCTCGAAGAGCTTGAACAACGCTGGTATCTTGCGCGGCGATAGAATCGACAAGCTTATGTTTCTCTGGAAAGTAACGACAATACGGAAGGAATTAGAAATTTCGCCACGGAAAATAAGTACAACCGAGAGAAACGCGATGAATAGAACATCGTGGCGGAAAATAAATACGCACGCGACGATCGCGAGGAATTAGAAACATCTTCACGGGAAATGAGTACAACGCGATGAACTCCAGGAATTCACCTCTTGAAACATGCCGGCCAGTTGATCCACCGCGTGTCCGGCGAACTTGTAGGATTCCTGGACGACGGTCTGGTAGGGTGGAGAATTACACACGAGGATGCAGTGCTTCTGCGAGGCTGTGTTCGGCTCGCGGCGCAATTGGAGATCCTCGAAACATTGCAGTCCCGTGGCGAGGCCCTCGGCTATGTTCGCGTGCGACTCGCCCTTTCCTCCGACCATTCTAGAACAAGATACGTATCTCTCAGCCATCTACTCCATCTACAGCTACTGCATTCTAAGCGAAGCCAAGTAAACTAATGTCTCTTTACTCCAGTCTATCCAGTGTGAGCAGAAGCTTGTGTGGATTGGAGTAAGGCCCGAGAGTGGAAGTGCACGGCGAAGGTAGACAATCGGCTGCATGGTAAACCACAACTCCGTACAGTGTCGTGCTGTTCTGTAAAATACATACAAAATGCAATGAAAAAACTCGTGTTGCAACAAAACTCGGACTAACAATTTAGTATGAAACTAACCTCGGATACGTATTCCCTGTCCTCGATACCACCCTGGCTGAAATATCTGGAAAAAAAAAAAATATATATATATATATAGAACAAATACATGCACAAGATTTTTTACAAATAAGACGACGGACAAAATGTTCATACTTACTCCAGAGTCGGTATAAGGTAGTTTGTTTTTAGATCATTTAGGTATGCCCCGTTAACGGCTGTAGCCTCGATAACAAATATTACATCGGCTTGGATGCCGTGCTCGGCAGGACCAGCAACCATCTTACTGCACTATGTCGTTTTTGCGCTATTGTCGCGAGCAACAATCTTCCGGTCGTCACTATATTGTCATTGTTTATTGGCTATTTTTTTTTTTTAATTCTTAACTCGCTGTCAAGCTCGCATCGATGCTCCGTTTATCCGTCCCGTCGCACAGTTATCGGCAAATGACAATCGTGACCTTGGGCCAAAGTTTGCTGGTAAGTCAATGCTGGAACGATGAGATGAAACGTCGAGACAATTATACATTAATTGATGCGGAACGAGGAGGCGTCGAGAAGACCACGGATAATTGATTACTCGTAACGTCGATGGTTCTTAAAAAATGTAATTACATTTGTTTTATTTATTTTTTGGCACGTTATAGATGTTTGTTTAAAGTAGAGAAAAAATAATAAAGTTAAAATCAACAAACACACGAAACGATGTAAGGGACGGAACGGAAACGAAGCTTTCACAAAGTCATCAAACCGACGAGCTCTTCTGGTCGCGGCGCAAAACAACACGGGAAGGTTTCAGCACAGACGACGGACTTGTAGGCAGATCGCAGCACTCGCCGGGCAAAAGCATGTCAAGATTGAAGCCAACATGGCGGCCGGCTCGGGCATGTTTTATCTACAACGCATGCGCAACGCGCGCTCGTTTCTCCACTCAACGATGACAACCGAATCTTCTAACTCATCGGTTTGTTGTTCCATAAAATAACAAATCAAATAAAAGTAATTACTAAATTCGTAGTTTGAAGATAGGTTTAAAAAAGATGCAAAATCATTAAATGTGTCATTGAATATATTATTCCAATTTATTAAGTGCTACAAGCTTCCCCGGTAGAAAAACGTGCTGTCAAACGGGTATCGTACCATTGGTAACGCCACCGTTCCGTTTCCGTGCCGTCATTTTTCTATCTGGATTTTGCACATTTTAGTTTCTTTGCTGCGAATATTGTCTCATTCCCATTCGTAAACAATATTCGATGACATCCGACAAGATTTCTGTTTCACGTTGTCCCCAGGCTATAGAATTTTTTATATTTACACAACACTCCGAGTTTTAACGTATCGCGCATGCGCGGACAGAATATAATCATAATTCGGCCAGAGTTGACCGCCACATGCGCTTCGTTTAGAGCACAACCGACTGCATGCGGACGGTACAGAAGTGCCCCGACCTCTGTATAAGACCGTGGTACGGACACAGATGGAGCTCGAACGAACGCCGACGCTGCATTACCCTCGTAGTTTGGTAACCTCGATGCCGTCGGTACAACACTTGGTCCAGCGAATTGTGGTTAATTTCCCAGTCTGTGCCTGTGTCGTGTTTGTATAATAGGTTACACTGTGACTACGAAAATGACATTTGTATCTCGTACATATTACTTATTCGCGAACAAAATAATTTCGTTTTGGTTTTAAGAGTCGATTTATGCGCGCCCTCACTGCCTCAGAGGTTGAACATTATTTATTGATTCGTGTGAGGTTATGATAGGAAAATTGACTTTACTGTAATCACCCCCGTGGTCAATGTTTACCACTGCAACACTGTTCGATCGTCAAAGAGGCAAGTGAAACGTTATCGATGCGGTTTTTTTCCCCTTTTTTTTTTCGACCACACTTCGACGATGCCGGAGACGCTTTCTCGGCCGTGTTTTCCGCCAGCACCGCTCGATCTCCTCTCTTATCCGGTCCTATTGACATTTAGGCAACAACCCAGCAGCGACTTTTCGACAAACTTCCTCGCCACTCGCAACAACAGTTCGTCGATACGTTCGCGGCTTAACCTCTTGTTTACAAACAACGAGCGCTCTCTCGTTCGATCTTTTTTCATTCGGTCTCTCTTGGCTGGATAGTTTGTACCAGGTTGCTTCGTGCGCCTAGTGTGTAAAACACTTTTTCCAGCTATCGTTCGAAAGTAGATCGCTCCAAAAATCAAGTGCGCAGTTGTTGGGGTCGGAGCGGGCATCGTAGATTGTTGATCTTGGGTGGTTTTATTCATCGAATGTTCCAAACCAAATGAACGTCTAGCGCGAGCTCTTTTTTTTTAAAGTTGCAGACGAGAGCGTTTGTAAACACTGGAATTTTCAAAGCGTAGATCGCACAAAAAATCAAGCGTGCCGTAGTTTGTGTTTGACCGGACGTTGCAGATTGTTAATCTGAAGCGGTTCTATTTCCCAAGCGTCCCGTACCGCTTGTAAGAACTGGAATTTGCAAAGAGTCGATTGCTGCAAAAATCAAGCGTGCCGTCGCTTGTGTTCGACCGGGCATTGTAGATCGTTAATCTGGAGCAGTTGTATTTGCCAAATGACTTTTCAGCGCAAGCTGATTTTAGAAAGAACACCAACGAGGGAATTTTTAAGCACTGGAATTTGTCAAAAGTAGATCGCTCCAGAAATCACGTGCGCAGTCTCTGGTGTTTGACCGGGCATTGTAGATCGTTGATCGGGAGCGGTTGTATTTGCCAAAAGACTTACCACCGCAATCTCGTTTTGGAAAGTCACTGATGAGGGCATTTTTAAACGCTAGAATTTGTAAAAAGTATATGGCTCAAAAAATCGCTCACGTTTTGCCGGAGCATTGTAGGTCGTTAATCTGGAGCGGTAGCATTTGCCAAACGATTTTGGAGCCCAAGCCCTTCTTAGAAAGTAGCAGACAAGCACATTTGTCCGGCCAGTATTTCATGTTTGTTCGAAATGTTTGCACGTTCCGAGCCGCATTGTGCGCTCGCATTTCCGCCTGTGTCTTACCGTTTTCGTGTGTTTTCCAGAATGTGACGAATCGCCGATATTACACGAACTATGACATTACACGGTGCGATCGAAGAAGGGCCAAAATGATTGGCACAGCAGCAGCTTTGGAAGACGCCTGTTGGCAAGCTCAGGTGAGTAGCTGGAAAGAATTTTCGATTAAAGTATACAGTTAATTTTTGCTGACGGGGGAAGTCGTATCTAAATTGCACAATTTTTTACAAACAGGATATGATAAATCAGATGTCGAGAGGCTGGCGGGAAGGTCGGAGCATGAGTCTGGCCGGCGGAGCGGCGGACAAGCCTCCGCCGTCCATTCAGAAAAAGGATCAGCTTAATCAGTCCAGGCACAGCATACAATCCAAACTGACCAGACTTTACTTCGAAGAACTGTCCAAAGTCCCCCACGCCACTCCCGACTCCGTTTTGGTACGTCTGACAATTTTTTGCACACCTGTTTTATCTTAGATGAAAGAAAAAAATATATTCATATATTTTTTTATTAATCAACCGGAAATTCTCTTTTACACATATAAATAGTCTAGAATATAATATAACATTCGATAGAAATACATATTTAAAGTAAAAAAAAAACATCGACGTAAAAATTGACGGATTGGCAAGTTCCGGAGTTTATATTACGTAATATAAATAATATTTACAGCCACAGTCATAGACTCTGAGACGGTTAATCAATTTGAGAATAGGCTGGTCTCAGATATCTTCACGTGATAATCAGCCACTAACAGATGCAGATTTTATAAGTGCTACACTTTTCCTCTGTAAATTTTAATAATAATAATAATAATGTATATGCTCAATTATTTGTTTTTTTATAGAACAATCTCGAAAACGAGTGTGACCTATTGGGCCGACTGGTGCAACGGGAAGGACTGCACACACTGATAGTAAATCTCTATGCAGGCAACAAAGGATACTCATTAGCCGTAAGAAATAGGTAAATTCACAGACGCACATTTCCGTCGATCGAATAATTTTTTCAGATTTATTTATTATTTTTCATTACCGATTTAACCCGAATTTACGTTACTCGCAGCGATAAGAGTAGCCAGTTTGAGAAGGGAGGTGCGTTACTAGCGGAAACGCAACTGATGGGCTACGAGCAGGGTGAACTGCTGTCGTGCATAGACAACGGCCAGCTACCCGCGATGCTCGCGGAACAGCTGGAACCGAACAACTCGCACTTGTTCTACGACGGTTGCATAATCGCCGAAGTACGAGACTACCGAAAAGCCTTTCCTCACAACAAGGCTGAAGTACATCACGTTCTTCTGAAACCTACGACTCAGGTAAACCAGTCAAACTATGTGCATCATGGATTGTGGGCTACGAATTATTTTAATTAGTACTGGTAGTGAATTTATTGACAGTGCATAACATAGGACAGTTTTTGGTACATAACAGACTTAGATTACATATATGCTGCCAATTGGCCATCGACCGAAGTCCTTCTGACAAAATTATTTTCATTTCTTTGAAAAATTAATTATTTTAACGAGTAATACATGACTAGACTTTTCCTGCCTGTAAACCATTTACAGGAATCGTGTAAATTATTGGAAAAATAAAACTATATGTTATGACGAACAGAGCGTACTATCGGACGTGTCGACCCTGACGAGCGACGGGGAGTGGAGCCACGAGGAACGACTGATGCTGGAGTCCCGCTTGGTCGCCGCTACTCAAGGACCCCTCTGCCTCGATCCGAATCCCGCATCGAGTTTGGCAACGACTCGTCTCCGACAGTCGAGATCGTTGCTCACCGATCATCAGCTCATGCGTCAAGCCAAAAAGTTTTCGCAGGTGATTGATAGTAGCGATTCGATCGCACATAATCGTCGGTCTCGTCAGTGCATATTGTAAAACTTGGGCTTTTTTTCGTCAGGTGACGGTAAATCGGAAGAGGAAATTGGAACAGTTAGCTCAGCCCGAGGGACTTACGATACAGGATCTAATGCAAAAATTGCGTGCCAAGAGAGGACTGCCAACCACCACTGCCTGCCCACCGCCTTCTCTCGTCAATCCACCGTTACTTCCACCGAGCACGCCGATCGATGTCTTGAGGCAAGTTTCGTCATCCAAAGTTTCGACAGGGGCCACATTATCTTGACGAAACTTCAATTGGCCGAAAATCATGCATCCGATCGTACTTCTTCCAAATCGTCAAATTTCTGAAACTTTCATTTTCCGAATCGTCAAAATGTTAAAACTTTATTTTTCTGAACCTCCATTTCAGCGAACGTTATTCTTCGAAAATGGTATCTAGCCGAACGTTGGTCCTCCGAATCGCTATTTAACTGAACTTAATTTTTCTGAATAATAATCTCACCGAATCGTTAAAAGCTTCGAGCATCAAGTCGCCAAAATGCCAATCGACCGAATCACGAACTAAATAATATGAAAAATCTTACGCTCAGTACGAATCGATTCGAAAAATGACTCGTCGGACAAATATTATTCGGTAGAATTAGAATTCAGAATAATAAAGTTTCGGAAGTTTGACGTACGACAATTCGGGCGGTTGAAGTGTCGGCAAAATTATGTGACTCTGTTTCGATACTACCATCGTAGATATGCGGACATTTTTTTTTTGATAATTCATGTTAACGTCAATGATCCTCACAGATACGCGAAAGCTTACGAGCGACCGCGGGAAACGAAAGACTGCCTGCCTCAACTTATAGAAGAATATATATTAGAGACTGAACGGGGCCAAGGTCGTGTTTATCACATAAAGCTCTCAATCCTACAAAGACCTTCCAATTCCGAGTACCTGGGAGAGCTTTATGTAGACAGGGATCACCGCGAGGGAGAAAGAAACGGATCTGCGTGCAGGTAGAGAAACTGTTACAAATAAAGGAGGGTGGAGCGCTTCACGATAGTCAAATGAGTGCAACATTTTTAAAGGCGTTTATAGTGGATGGTTATCAAGGATTTGTATTACAGCAGATCCTTAACTCAGGAAAACATGAATTGCAATATATTTGCAAAAATGTAAAATTGTTTTGTGCTAATTTTCAAAAAGGTACATATTCGTTCAGTTTTGTTCAAAGAATAATCCGTAATTTTTGCTCGATATTTATGTACTACGACTCATTCTCTTCCTTGAAAGATGCTCTACGAATTCACCGTCTAGATATTCGATAGTATTTTCCGTTAAAAAATGACAGCCTTTTGTTTATCCATCGACGAAACTCCTTCATAAACAAGCTGTTGTTATTTTTAAACTGAAAGTTTCTATAAACGATTGTGAAAATGTAGCTCTCATTCGACTATTCTCTCTCCGCTCTCCAACCACCTTGAAGTAACCCCGACTCGATTTATTGATGCCACGGTCGTTCCTGTTTGTTTTACCTTTCAAGATTCACACTGGGCACTAGAGTTCAAGCTAATCACTATATGCAGCAATTTACGGAAATATTCACAGAGGAGGGTAGAAAGAACGTGCGTATAAAGCATGTTGTACCAGGGCAGGCCCCTCGAGTAACATGCACACCGGGGATGCAAAGGGCACATCAGCAGGTACTGCAGAAACACGTTTTCACATTTAATCCTTTACCTATAGAATGCGTTCTTGAATGCAGTTCCGGTCTGTTCGGCTATATCCAGAAACATTCGAGATGTATCCGCACGCTTATGCAGTTGAAATAGGCCTTCTTATATTTCAGTTTGCTCCGAGTTCAGTTTATTGATAAAATATTTTCAATATTTCAAAAAAATATTATTAAAATCTTTAAAAAAATATTGAAATCTTTAAAAAAATATTGAAATCTTTAAAAAAATATTGAAATCTTTAAAAAAGATTTCCATGCTCTGTGGGCGGATGTACCATCGACAATTAAAAAAATCCACTAGCAGTGGTCAACCACAAATGAAAGAACGCAGAAAGCTGGGCAGATCTGCGTTCAACAACGACCCGTACTGTATATCTATATTAATTATCTGTATTTCTAGGCGCAACAACAACAACAACAAGCACAAGCTGCTCAGATAGCTCAGCAATTGCAACAAGCTCAATCGCAGCATGTCGCACAGCAGGTTCGTTAGAATTTTTACATGATTTTTCATCAACTTCAAGTTAACATTTTCACATTATTTTTCATCAACTTCAAGTCAGCATTTTTGGATGATTTTTTTAACGACTTCTCGTCCCGCACTCGACAATTCAATCGATCGATCTTTGCAGATTCTTTCGCGAGCTCAAGGCCAACTGAACTCGATAAAGGCTATGACGGAGGCAACGAGCGCGGGCCCGTCGGGCGTTGTGTGCTTAGACGGAGGCGCGGTACAAGGCATTCCACAAATCGACGGAGCGGGCGGCTCGGCTCCTATACAGCAGCAACAGCCTCTCACCAACGGAATTGTCAACAGTCCGGCTCCCGTGCCAGTACCTGTACCTGTGCCCGTCCCCGTTCCCGTTCCCGTGCCGGTACAGCTCGACCCCACCGCCGCGATCGCGGTCAACGACACCGTCAACTCCTGCAACGGCTCGGGAATTCTCGTTTTTCAGCAAAAAGCTCCGGTGCCGTCGAGCCTCAATACCGCCATCGCCGCGAACTCGGTGCCCGTCCTGGTAAGACAGACTCGGTTCACGAGATCCTCGATTCACTCTCGTCAATAATATTTACATTCTAACGGAACAATTTTTTTCTTCTTCCCTCGACAATGCAGCAGGCGCAGCTGCAGGCGGGCGTCCAGAGCGGCATCGCCGAAAGCAGCAACAGCAACCAGAACTCGGGCGAAACGGCTTTCAAGAAACATTCGACTAATCCTGCTATAAGTGCACTCGTTACTTCCCTCATGAACTCCGCTCAACAGTTTCAGCAACAAGCAGCCGGTAGGAGAACTGTTCGTCGATCTCTCCAAGCTCGTGGAGAGATGAGCGGCCGATGACGGGGAACATGAATACGATTTTTTGTTAGTCTGCGGCGAGGATTTTGGGCGGATAAAATTGAGGTTGAGGCGGTTAAAATTGTTACTTCTGGGAGAATACAATTATTAATCTTGAAAGCGGGTCCACGAATAGGACGAAACGTTAAAAAAGGAATACAAGCACTTTCCTCTTCGTACCTACGTCGCGGAATTGGCCGTCGCAGCCGAACAAAAAATGATATTCGTGTCGTTGATCTCATCTTATCCCCATATAGCACGCAATTATTTTGAAATATTCTATAAAAATATTCCAATGAAACGCTTCTCAAATATTTCAGAAAAATACTTAATTTTTCAACACGACTGAAATGTGTATGGAACACAGTGACATAAATTTTGAGATCTTTGTTATTTCATGTTTCACCGAAATATTTCTACGATTTGTTTCTGTGTTTTTACTGGTGTGTATGTACGAATTGGACCGGTGATGCAATCTTTGACATTTCGCTGAAATTTTTGAGAAACATTTAGAAAATATTTCAATGTAAGATTTATGAGCGGACGAAAAAACATTTCAAAATGTTTTTTAAAACCTTTCTAAAATATTTGCGTGCTATGTGGGTCTCGATCTAGCTAGGGAATTATTGAAACACGTTTCCGTATTATCATTCGCAGCCAACGCAGCGGCAGCCGCGTTGAACAACAGCGCGCAGAGCTCGACGAAGGCGAACAACGCTGCGATTCTGAGCTTGCTGAACAGCAGCCCGGCTAATCTGGCTCAGCAGAAGGCTCAGCCGCGAAGGATCTCGTTGAACACGTCGATCGCACCACGGGTCATCGGGCACGGCAATGTTATAACAGTCCCGAGCACAACCGGCCAAGTAAATTTACAACATAATTTTAGTTGGGGCGACGAGGAGACTATTTTAATCATTGACTTTTTTGCATCGCAGGTGAGAGTGAGCCTCAGTTCGGCACTGACGAGCCAGTTGGCCAGCAAGCAACAACCGGTGAAAACGACGACCGTAAGATTAGCCAGAGTTCAGGATCCGGGCTCGACACTGGGCCTGTCCATGCCGGGGCTCTCGGCATTGCTCGCAGGTACTGAACAAATAAATTCACGACCCCGAAGGTTTCCGCACGAGACTGAAATTCATCAAGACATAACGGCTGTGCTTTGCATCGCACGAATGTCGCTCGGGGAAGTTTGCTGAATAAAATTCTGCGAGTTAATAATTTCTTGTTCTTTCTAGAACGGTGCATTGTCAGAATCTCGCTAGAGATTAAATTTCTCTGTCGTGCAGATATCTTCAGTCACCGCCGACGATGGTCGACGAGCTTGTTAACCCGAAACGTTTGCGATCATTCCAGGCACACCCTCGGCGGACAATCCGATACCGGGAATAAACAGCGCGTCGTCCCTTCTCGAAAGGCTGACCGCCTCGTCGAGTCAGAGCAGTCAGCCGAGCAGCCCGATGACGAGTCCGCCGCCGGCGAACGTTAATCTTCAGGGCGTCAATCTCACTAGTCTACCGAACTCGATAAACGGTCTTCAGAACGTTCAGGTCTCGTTTCCTGGCTTCTCGCAGCCTATAACGATGGCGTTGACCGTGTCCGCGGCCACGGGTTCGGTAACGCCGACCGGAGTACTCGTCTCTCTTCCCATATCGAGCGGAACGAACACCTGCACGACGGTCTCCAGCGTTAGTAAAATTTCGCCACTCCACGAGGGAGATTCGTGCCGATACACCGAAAGTTTATTTATCAATGATCCTTGTTTCAGATGGTCGCTGCTCCCGTCGTCACAACCGCCGTCGCTCCGACTACTCCGACGGTCGTACTCGCCAATCCTGCCAATGCTCATCTCTCCTTGCCAATCGGTTCGTTGCCGCGTAACTCGGACTTTCTTTTATATCACCCGGTAGAAAAATGGCGCTTATGCGCACGCTTCGCGTGCCTAAAACCATAATTTTCGCACCTTATGAAGTAAAATTTGGTACGATACTCGTGCGAAAAATGTTTCCTTAAATCATTCGATTGCAACACTCGCCTTCGACTCGCGCTGCAAACTCACACCCGTCAGAAAAAGTTTTACTTCACTCGGTGCGAAAATGGCAAAACCCTAATTTTCGCACCGAGTGAAGTAAAAAGTTTTATCGCACTAGTATCTTAATTTACTATTTTCGCACTAATATAGTAAATTACTATTTTCGCCCTGGTATCGTAATGTACCATTATCCCCTAATTGATTTCATTTTTTCTTTTTCTTTCCGATTCAGCTCAAATCTTACCATCGGGAGTCAAGAGTCTGTCGCAACAAAATATACGTAATACGAATGCTGCTGCCGCCGCCGCCGCTGCCGCTGTCAATCGTTCGCAGGTACATATTCTCGTCTCCTAATTTCCACAAGTCCGAACCCCACGGACGGCCGAGACGTTACTCACGAGTAAAAAAAAAATTAAGCAGGCAGGTCAGGCGATACAACTCGTCGGATCTCAGAGGCCTCGACTCAACCAGTTGGGACGCCAGGTGCAGGTACCGGGTCAAGTGAAATCCTCCGTTCTGCAGAATCAATTGGTAACGGTGGGAAAACCCATGACAGCTAATCAACTTATACTATCGGGTAACAAGCAAGTTCTGACTCCGATAATGGGTGAGTAACGGAGAATGGTATTAGGAAAAGAAACCGACGAAAAAAAGCCAACAGAAAAAGACGCCACCTGCAAAAAGAAAACTCTAGGAAACGTAGGAATTCTAATTTCAATTTTTTTTTTCAAATTTACCATAATACTTCTGTAGCACCTAGAGGAGGGCAAAGGTAGGAAGCTAAAAATACAGAAAATGCTTTCTCATAGAAGAGCATATGAAAATAAAAATTTTCAACTTTTATGAAGAAGCAATATGGAAATTTCAATTTTCAACTTTTTTCAACTTCGTAATTATTATTGGCTTTCTTTCTCACCTTTTTTACCGTTGGCGTTTTTGTCGTCAGTTTTTGTTCCTGGCTCTTTTTCCCCTAGATTCGTGAAGAATGCGGAAAGGCGCGCCGGACACGCTTCCGTTCGGCTGTTGAATGTTTTTCCTAACACGCGAATCCTTTCAGGGGGAAGCAAGCCAGTGCTGATGGCCAGCCAAGCCGCGACGTCATCTCAGGCGGTAACGGCGAACAAGCACACGCTCCTGGCCAAGTCCCTTCACGCCAGAACCGGTGCAACCGGACAGGTCAATCAGCAGAGCCAAAGTCTTGGAGTGGCGAGCCTTTCGCAGCAACAAGTACGTACTTAATTTCTCCCCACCCACTCCACTGGCAAATATTGTCGAGCGAACGGGATACACGGTATTTAGACCGGAAGAGATAAATATAGAGAGAGATGTCTCATGTGGAATATGTTCAGCTTCAACAGTTACAACAGTGCCTGGCGGCTCAGCACAAGGCCGCTGTCGCTGCCGGTAATTCACCAAATAGAACGCAAATTCAACCTCAGCGAAGTTCGGCCTCCGCACCCGGGGAAGACTCACTCTGAATATGTTCAAAAACGCTACACGAAGTTTTATGATTGATCATCGTTTTTCCATCGTTCATGTTTAAACCCTCGAATAATTGGAGCCTTTGATCGTTTAATTTTTCAAACATTTTTTTTCTTTCGTTTTTTTTTTTTTTTTTTTTTTCAAGCGGAGATTCGGCAGGCGTACGGTTAAGGGGTTTCAGGGGTGCGCGTGCCGGTTTGACTATACAAAAAAAAAGACCGAGAAAAGGGATGGAATAAAAAAAACCACATGTTTAGAAGCTTTTTGAACGAGAGCGCACACTCACTCATCGGCGCACCGTTATTATCTCTCTTTTATGTGTTATAATCCTGTGTACATTTACGCGTTGCGATCAACGAACTCGGAGAGCATTATACATATGTAAATACATAAGTAGCTAAATTCGTGTGCATGTGCAATAAGAACAAAAAAGAAAAAAAAATGAAAAAAATGGAAAAACAAATCTTAGGTAGAGCTTAGTTTTGTCAGGAAATTTTTTGCCGGCACGCCAGCACATTCGTATTATCCGAAGGTTTCAATTATTATTGTACATACCGCATTCACAGGTACTACTACATACCTTATAGTATACATACTACAATATATGATTTGTTTTTATATTAAAAGAAGAAAGAAAATCTAACCGAGTGTCGATTTTTTTCCATTCGTCCCTCCGCGCTAAATCGTTTTTCAATTTCCCGCTTGATTCGACAGCGTGGAGCGCTTTTGGAGCTCTGGCGAAAGCAAAAAAGGTATGTATTCGTCTTTTATATATACGTTTTATCAATATATATTTTGAATCTTTACATAAAAATATCATTTAAAATAAATTTATAACAACATATAAATTAATGTCTCCTAACGTCTCTAAAATCTTCATTTAAAATAAAGAAGTACCTCTACTTTTGAAGATAAATTTATACCAAAAATAATATTTTCACTCTACCAGCGGGAATGATGGAAAAATGTTTAGCGTATGACGTGTTAATTACAAGTACGAGCTCGTATTCTTTGCTTATCCTTCCTCAACTGTCCGCTCGACTCGACAGCGTCGAGCGCTTCCGGACTTTCGGCGGAAGTAAAAAGATATCTTAAAAGTACATTGTATATTTTCGGATGAGATCGAGGAATAGGCCGGTCGTATGGTAGAAAAAAAAACAAATACGTGATTATCAATATATATTTTGTACATTTACATAAAAATATCATTTTAAATAACTTTATAACAACGTATAAATTAGTGTAAACACTCGTAACACAGCGAATGCCCTTACGACCCGAAGACATCTGCGTGAGACTAAATTTCATCAAGTTAGAACGTCTGTGTTTTGCATCGCACAAACTTTGTTCAGGGAAGTTCGTTTGGCGAATAAAATTCCGCGTGTGAACAATTTTTGCTTTTCTTCCCAAAGCCCTGCATCAAATCGCCGGAGATGAAATTCAATATCATGCGGATATCTTCAGGGTCATCAGACGCCTCTTCAATCTTCATTCAAAATAAATAAGTACCTCTATTTTTGTTAAAGTTAAATTTGTGCCTACAATAATATTGTCACTGTTGCAGCGAGAATGGTGGAAAAAAATGTTTAGCGTATGACTTGTTAATTACGAGTATGAGCTAATATTCTTTGATTATCGATACGAGACCACGTGGACAAACCAACGATTGCGAAGGTCGCCTTCGTCTCGAAGTTCGCCGATCGTACCCTGATCAGCTGTAAAATACTCCAGGTACAAATGTTCCCTTCACACGACTTAGTACGGGGCAATCTTATACCTTTTTTTTAATTATAATGAATCTACAACGATCATCCGTAAGCTCGGATCTGTACAAAACGAGTCAAAAAATCAATCACGCGATGTGATCTTGTACGCGTTATCAGACTATCAGGTTCACTTTTTTTTTTAAAGACATGGAGACTTAATATGATATGCTATGTCCGCGTATCTCTAAATTGAGCAATGGTCCACACTGCCCAAAAAAAAAATTTGTCCGAATATCGATTTCGTAATTCTCGTAACGTTAGTGTAGAAAAAAATTACAAATTTGCATAGAAAAAATTCAACGTTTTCCCTCAGTCGATGAGTTCAACTCGACTAGTGTGTCACGAGCGAATCAGTCGGCGACTACAAATTGACGTGTACGTATCGGTACGTCCGATCCCACTTGATTTATAATTAATTGATTTTATTAACGATTAATTAATTAATTAAAATTCGTTTATCGATATTCTAAATTCTCCTAAATATATGCTTCAATGGGGGTTGTTTATCAAAATGAATGGCTGATTCGGTGATTGCGATGTGTACTAGACTAGCGCGCCCGTATTGTCCCGCGTTCCTGCGACCATCGTCGCGTTTCATCGCTTGAACTAACGTTCTCGAAAGGCACGTGGCAAGATAATAAATAAAAAATAAAAAAAACTATGATTTATCCTACTTATAAATACACGTGAAAGAGACTTGTGGAGTTTCGTCGAGTTATTTTTTTTGGCAAGATAAATCGGGCCAGTCGATTTAGTGCGTCCAGTCGCGTGTGTCATAGCCATTTCTGTCGGGCGATCGATCCGATTTTCACGTCATCACCATAAAAGAGAAGCGCACTCAGAGCCAGCTGCAATAGGCTCATTTTTTTTTTTTTTCGGTGAGTGACTATCAAAAAAGCATCTCGTATTTATCGTCGGCAAGCCAAAGTTTTCTCCATATTAATAATTGACCAGAAATAAAAAATACTGCAGCCTCATACTGCAAAGCTTTGAAATTAATACGCAGCCTCCTCCACAGCGTCACCCCGACCGAGCAGATTTCTGCATACGGCGATAAGAACATCGCCGAACTTTCTTCCGAACAGAATTTGCGCGTCCGCCCAAAAGCCCTGTCTCTTTAACTGTTTTCCCTTCTCGCCGCGCGTGCGAACGTCAAACTCTCGACTCCGGCATCGCGTCGAACGATCTTTCAATCCATTACAACGACTCGATCTGTCGCCGAAGTCGCGGCCTCGAATGTACGCGGCTAGAGCGAACGAAGAAGAGGTCGAGAGATACACTGTAAAAAAAAGTTTGGAATTTAATGGACTGGGCTGGAAGTTTTTATGCAAAAACTGAAATATTAAAATTCATGTACAATTGCGATGAAAAATTAATGTTCAATGTGTTAAAAACATTGGAAATACTTTGTTTTCAATAATTAACATTAATTTCACTATAAAAGTACTTTAATTTTTATAATTTACTTTAAATTCAGTAAAAAAGTATATTAATTTTTTGTCACAAGTGTACATTGAATCTAATGTACCAGTTTTTGCATAAAAACTTCCAGTCCGATACACTAAATTTACGATTATTTTTACAGCGCGTTGATCGTGCGGGAGAACGATGTGAAAGTAGCGAAAAATGAAGGAATGGTAGAGCAGTTGGTGAGCGAAGAGTAAAGACAGGCGTTGCAGCTTAAAGATTGGAGAAGGCAGGCTGATCGACTTCTGGACGACTGTCGGGAGGGCTGGCCGGGGGCAGAGGCAGATCGTCAGGCGTTACGTTCCGACTCTTTTCCATGCCCCACTCGCTCTCGGGATCAGAAAATAGATTCGATCCGTCCAGTAGATCATCGTCGAAAGATATATCGGACAGGTCGTCCATACTTCGTTGATTATCGTCCGTGTACAGAGACTCTGTCACCGCTACGAGAATTCACAACACGAGTTTCGTGAGAAATTAACTTTCGCCAAAGATAGTAATTTTTTTCCGGTAATCCGTCGATTACCGTTACGACGGATTATTCGATCTCTCCCTTTCGCATCAGAGCCTTGTATTTGCCGGCCAGAATTTTATTAAATTTTTTCTCAAGCTCCTCTACTTTGTTCAACGACTTACCGTCGCAACGAGTTTGCTGCGATAGCCACGTCGGCTCGTCCCACTCGTCGAACTGGAGCTTCGCGTTGACTTCGATCTCGTTCGGCGACAGAACGCCGTGTGCGTCGGCGTCGGTAACGTCGAATATCTCCGTCACTCGGACCTTGTTGTTCTCGTCCATGTAATAATACGCCATTATCGCTTCCTGGTCGGACGTAACTTGGAGAATGTTTTCAAACGTATCGTCGAATGTGCCGCGGTCGGACATATTTATAACACAGCTGGAAGCTCGTGCGCAGTCGTGATTCTCGTGTTCCCAAGGTTGCCTATTAAAAGAAAGAAAACAAGTCATTTAATAACAAAATACAGTCTCGCAACGCCGAACGAATACATCTCGGACTCTAATCGAACACTCACATCTCGTTGTGATACTGAACGGAAAAATTCCTGCTGCTCTTTTGTTTCTTGAACTTTCCGTGATCCTCCCCTTCAATAGCTTCGATGTCATAAATATCTACCCGTCAGAAACATACATTCAACATCCGTCCATTTGCATTTAAAAAAAAGATTACATTTTAAAAATAAACATTTAAAAAAAAATTACTCGTTGAACGCTGAAACGAGGCTGTTACTTACTCGATCCGTATTCTCTGATGTTCACCTGGCACTTTATAGTTTGGGATATTGGCTGATAATAAACGTTCATCTTCGGGAATACGATGCTCAGCTGTTCCAATAAGAATCGGCTTATTTCCAACAGATTGGTGCGCAACTTTGGAGCGTTCATGATGAATCTGCGAATTAAAAGTACGGTAATTCTTTAATCATCTGTAATTGCGACGGTACTTTTTTCCAGATTGCTTCTGTGGCACGAGACAAATGACGCACGAGCACATGCTGTCTCGTACTTAGCAAGATATAGCCCTGCCGGAAAATGCATCGCTACCACCAACTCTATCCACTTCTTACACAAACCTCTCGAAAGCTTCGACCGATAATGCAACACTAATTTATAATAACACTAGCAGGTTATTGTGGCTGGGGTGAACTTAAAAACCGGAAATTTAGGTTCCCGGAGATTTACCGAAAATGCGTCACTTCCGGTTTTAAAATCCCACTTTCCAACCGGAAGTAACATTATACCGGAAATGAGTCACTTCCCGTCCGGAAATCTAATTTTTCGAACGGATGTGACGTCATACCCGAACGTGACTTCCGGTATGAAACTCTCATTTTTCGAATTAGTATTAACAAACAACTTTACAAAATAAATTTGAGACGTTTACAGAAGCAGCGGACATCGTTGGTGATTATTTGACTACAATCGAAAGAGATGAGAAAAGCCCTGCCGTGTGAAATCCGAGCCGCGACAGACAAGTGAACGGATATATGGAGATGTCTTTTTATCGCTTACCGTGACGGGGAAGTCAAATGCATTGCGCACTTGGTGACTGCCCTCTGGGGTTTACGGAGAATATTCCCGATAATCTTGTATTCCAAGGTGTACGTATCTACTGTGTTTCCTACCAAGCTGACCATTGCATTGACATTGTTAGTGTTACTCGATTCCTACGCTCTTCGCACTGTTGCTTCGACTTGTAACTAATTCACGCGACTACTGTTATAGTGTTATTGTAATTAAATGTCGAGGCGGATGGATTTGTGTCGTCGAGGCTCGAGGCGGATGCGGCGATCGTGAAACCAAACAGCTAGAAATACAACGATCATGCTGAATGGAAGTGACTTTTTTTTCTTGAACTCACTTTGTAAAAGTAGCGTAGACAACGTCCGCTGGCAGTGTGTAAGGCAGACTGAGGAGCGAAAGAATCTTGACGCTTTTGTGCTTGAAGAGCCAATTGACGATACCCTTGTTCGCCGAATCGATCGCATCTTGAAATATCGTCAATACTGATTCCGGCAAGTTGGCGACTAATGCTTCCTACGAAAAGAGTTGAAATCAACAATTCATCGGGCACTAGGTTCGAGATTTTAGTTTCAAAGCTGGTGTACGGAAAGCGATGGATTACCTGTCGGTGCATTTTACACTCAAGACACTCGGGATCGTATTCCATACTGTCGTCGAGGGTCTCCGACGCGACGAAGGTCGACTGGACGGCGAGACAGCGGGTACAGTTTATCAAATTGTTTCGATGCAAGAATCTTAGTGCGTCATTGAAACCCTGCTTGCACATGTTCGAGAGTATCTGCGACAGTTGGAAACAGTCGTTGACGACAAAACTTTACGGACCCTGACCGTATTATTCATTCGATAAAATGTTCAATGAGTTTACCTCTGGATTCGGGGGGAATAGTATTCTCGCGAATCTGTAGATATTCTGTCTGGAGAGCTCGATACTCGTATTTGCGAAGTTCACCTGCGTACGAAAAAAAAGAATTATTTTTAGATAGGAATTTTATTTTATCCGTAAAAAATCGAATTTCTTTTTAGGTAAGAATTTCATTATTCGTTAAAATCGAATTTCTTTTTAGCTTGAGTTCGAGTGAAAACTCACGTGAAACAATTGCGACGATATATCTCTCGGACATATATCGCTTTCGCCGCAGAACGGACTGATCGTGATCGTGTTCTCGTCCAGAGTCGGGAGGTTGTCGCTGAAACCGCCGTCCATGTATCTTATCCCGTGGAACCTCGGCGGCAGAATCCCCGAGAAAAATGGAATGAAGGAGCTCGCGAGTAGCGCCTGTGAGTTAATAAAAATTAAATACTCCGATCCCATTTGTTACACTCGCAGGCGCGATAAGATCGAAAATTGCCTACTTGCAGGAGATCCTCACGAGAATTGAATTGCGAAACGATTACATTTTTGCCGTCGTAGACCCTCGTGAGAGAAATGTGCAGTTTTCCGCTAACTCTGATGTGCGCATCGTTGGGAAGGAACTGAAACACAAATGCAATTTTCCTTTACATGAAACGATCGTTTTTTTTTTTTTTTTCATTAAACGCAAAGTAACCAAAATCAACGGTCCAAGCGGTTTCTCCAATAAAATCCCAAACCTTTTGCAAACTGTCCAAAAGTATTTGCTGTACGTTGAAGGACGGACTGAAGGGTCCGAGGGTGCGTTGTCTCGCTTCGCGGGCGACCCGCAGGAGATTGCTCGTCATCATACCTGAAAAATAAGAAAGGCGTGATTATAGTTTTTTTTCGCTTATACAACGAAATACTGTTAGGAAACATGACGAAATTATTTTTAGACAGATATTACATTTTTCCAAAAAATCGAATTACTTTTTAGGTAGAATTTTCATTTTTCGTAAAAATGCAATTTCTTTCTTGGTAGGAGTTTATAATTTTTATCTTTCTTCTCGCTTATATAACGAAATGCCGCTCGCCCGATTCTTTAACGATCTTGTAGCACGTGTCGAAGAGGCTCCCGCGAAGCTGATAACGACTAATCATATTTTCGACGATAGTTCGAAATTGATAAATAATGAGAAAAAAGTAGAAAAACAAAGTTCTCGAAACCCTTCGCCTCGATGTCGTTAGAGTACTTTGTTCGCTACAGTTTGTTTCACGTGAACGCGAAAATCGCAGCACCTAACACAAGCCCGATAAGCTATGTGTTTGTGCCGCTCCGATAATCGCTGCATCTGACACCGGAAACAACGAACGCTTGACCGCTGCACAAATTCAACCTTGGAAGTCGCACCTGACTCGAGAATCGAACAAAATTCCAATCTCTCCGAATCTTCGGTTTCTTTGTTTTATTGTCTTTCAATTTTATCTCCACATTGACCCGGCGCTCGGGGACACTCTTATCTGGACTTTGGACAATTGGTTTTTTAATTCTATTCTGTTTTTTACAAGCTGGGTCATCGACACGAATGGCTGAACTGCTCTCGACGTATGGAAGAACAAAACGTTGCAAAAAAAGAAAAGGAGAAAAAAATGTATCTCGAGTGTGCAGGACACTGCGTCAATCAAGTTGGCATAATCTGTCGCTACAATCGAAATGATCTCGATTCACCCGATACGTTATCGAAATTCCGATAGATTAGCGGAGAAGAGAATTAAATTTGAGTGATAAAATGGCTTTGTTTAATTTTGAATGTCGGCCGTCGTTTTTCATTCCTTGTCGCGTTCTCGCAGCAAACATTTTATAAAAATGACCCTAAAACATAATTTTAGGCTTCTCCGAGAGAATTATGAGATCGTAGAAAGTAGTTTGAAGAGCGATAGTCGTTTTCGACTCCGTTAACTTTGTCCTTAGACCGCGCGCATTCTGATCGTTCACCGTGTGCATTTATTAGTTGTTTTGTCTCTCTGTATTTTGGTTCATATCTGTATTGTTATCTGAACTGTAAAAATTGTAAATGTAAAACGGCTTTTCCGTTTATAAAATACATAAGTAAATAAATATGTAAATAAATAAGTAAATAGATAGGTAAATAAACAAGTAAATAAATAAGTAAATTTAATGAGGTAAAATTTATTGGTGCCTTCGCCGATCGGGCGATCCGTCATTGCCACAACGAACTACATTGATCGAAGCCGATCGAGATTGGCTTGTTACATTAGTTTCCTCGTGAAAGCAACGAGCCCCCTCGTTCGCGTTAACAAGCACGCGGCGGGGGGCATGTCGACACGTAAGTATTTTCTATAAACAGGCTCTTATCAGAGGGGAGGGGTCATTGACCAAAAATTCTCTATGCGCAACAGCGCGTACGTAGCCTCTCGCTATTGTGCTCACCGAGAGGTCAAACGATCGTGTGCTTACCCACAGTACGTCCGATCGAGATAATAAGGAAAAACGATGGAAAAATAAAAGAGCCAAAAAAAAACCATTGAATACGGCCTTCGTTACTGTTTGCACACTAAAATATGATTAATTTCCGATCGGCCTCGTCCAAGCTTGACCTACTTATCAAGCGTGCGTTTGTTGCATACTCGGCTCTATTTCTCTATTCTCTGTGTATATCCTATCTATCCGTTGCTCCATTCGCTCCATCTGCGAGATGCGCTATTCGTATCGCATATAGTTGTTGGTCAATAGAACCCCCCCCCCCCCCCCCCCCCCCCCCCCCACTGGTTTGATGACACGTTGTTTTGCCTTTTTTCAAACACACGATAAGCCTATTGTGGAACTGCGTAATAGAAACAATATATATAGATATATATATATTGTGCAAAAACATAAAATTTGCGATAATAAAAATATGATCAAGACATGAGCACAAGCAAAATCTTTTACTCATTATCTATTAGTGTAAAAAAATTATTATTTTTGTTTCTAATTTGTTTATTTATTTATTTATTTATCAACGGGCAATGCCCCTTTTAACATATAAATAGTCTTTAAAATTTGATTTAAAATACGTATGTATGTTAGTTATGAGACACACATATGCATTTATATCTTGATAATTGATAGAGGAAAAATCCGATAAGAAACATACGAAATGATTATAAATGCTTTTGTTTATTCTACGCGGATTAGGTAAAAACAGCAAGCATCTGCGTTGTCCGTATTGTTTTCCCTTCTTTGCAAAACACGATCGTTCTATTGGGGAAATACGTTATGGAAAAACAAAAAACAATGTACGAAATCATAAGATTTGCAATAATAAAAAAAACGATGATGAGCTTCTGTTTATTCGACGCGGATTAGGGGAAAAGAGTGCAGTGGCCACGTTTTCCGTGTTGTTTTGCCTTTCTCTCACAACACGATAACTCTATTGTGGAACTACGTCGTAGAATAGAAAATATATTTAAAAAAAAAAGAAAATATTGCGCAAGAATATAAAATTGCAGTAATAAAGACAATGATAATGAGCTTTTGTTTATTTGCCGCGGATTAGGAGAAAGCCGCACAGTAGCCGCGTTATCCATCGACTATGATGATAAATGCTCGACGGCGCAAACTTCCCACCATTGGTGGAAGCTGCGGTACGCAAACAAAGAGCGTTGCGGCGATAACGTTCCTCCGGATGAACGCGTAATACGCCGGTCGTAAAAAACGTGCAGGTTCGAGGCTGCTCTGAAATGTGCGTCTTATCATTCGAAGCGCGAACGAACGTAGTTTCTCGAAATAAGAGAAACCACAATACTGCGATGGAACAAACAAAGTGCTTTGTAAATTTTCCCCGGTCGGAGAGCCTGACGAGCGTGATCCAATATATACAATTTTTTTTGCATGGAATTAAAAACTAATGATGTTGCGTATCGTTTTGAGAATGTAAACGAAGAGAGAGTTCGCTCACCGAGGGGCAAGTCGCAAAGGAGGCAGCAGGCTGCGATAGCTCCTGCCGATGCTCCGCTGATCTTGTCCAGAAGCAAGTGCGGCGCGTACTTCTTGAAGCAGACCGCGACGCCGACATGGTAGATGCCGAGGAAGCCGCAACCGGCGAAGGACAAATTCATGGTGTGCGCTGAAAGATAGGCAAGTTACGTTACTCTCCGATTTGCGATAAAATTTAAAAGCAGTCGTCAATTCTTTTTAACGTACGGCAGCTTGTAATCTCTTAAATTATATTGTAATTGTTGTTATTCGTTTATTTATTTGTCAAATAAATAAGTAAATAAATTGATTTATAGCTGTCTACAATCTGTTCATTTGTATTAAATTTTTTATCATATTGAGAACTTCTGTTCGCTGGTTCTCGATTATTTTCGTGATGTAAACTCTGTGATATACTCGGATTTCCGATCTCAATCACCACCGTTGTCTGTAATGTCCTCGCAATGCGTTACT